>JAGSMT010000031.1:2400000-3769346 GCA_029286875.1 Lamproptera curius
TCGTAAACAGTCCGTTCCGAGCTTCCGCGGTACGGACCTCTCTCGTGCGCTTGCTCGGAGTCATGCCTCCGACAATATCGCATACGCGCTTCATAGTTAGTTGGCGTGACAGTGCCGCCACGTCAGTGTTTAATATATTGTAGTGTAGTAACTGCTCGCAGGCAGGTTCCGGCTTTCTGTAAGTAGATACATACACCACATAAAAAGCCCACGTGGCATTTAGCTTGTTAAATTAACTTGTGCTTGCTTTGCATTAGGTGGCAGCTAGGTACATACCTAGCGCTCCCAAAAAGCAAACACCTGTTGTTTTATTAGGCACGCACCTCCTCACGCAGGTGGGGAGGACTAGGTTAGCTATAAATACCATGCCGGTGGTGGTCGCCCCAATGGATAGCCTGAATATGGACAATTATGATCCCGCCCTACATCGCGACGGCATCGACGCGGACTTCCGCGAAAACGACCCCGATGGTTGATGGGCAAGACTCCACGGGGGGTTTCGCCGCCGCTTATTTAATGGCAAAGCCGCGTGCGCCGGTACGCCAGCCGGACCGAAAAATTTAACCGCGTCGTCGCCCTCAGCGACGGCTACCCGGGACCGTAGCCGGGTCGTAACGCCTGCCCGTGCAGTGCCGTCAGCGCAGTCAGACGCTGAAGATGAACCAAGACCCACGATGAAGTCGACCCGACCTCCACGAGCGCCGCTATGGACGCTGATAACGAGGCCGATAGGGACTCGGACGGTTTCACTACCGTCCGTTCTCGTAAGAAGGCAGAAACGCCCTGCAGTGAGAGCGACCCGCAGTCGCGTAAATTCACCGCGCCGTCCCCAACCGCGACACCGGAGAAAAGCCAGGCCGAGCCGCAAGACACCTCGGAGGTTTTCTGGCTGAACGTAGGCAAGGCTCCACCCCAAAGGGCACTGGAGCCGTGTTATCAAGCCAAAATCACCAAGTTTAGGTGGCTAATACACATAGGCATCCGGGTCAATGTTGAGACCTCGGACGATTTTCGAGACCTTACACTAAACACCTTCGCGAAAATAAAATCACGTTTCATACTTTTGCGTTGTCGGAGGACCGCCTCCTTAGTGTAGTTGTTAGTGGAGTTCCCAAAGATCTCGATTTAGACGAGGTCAACGCAGACCTCAAAAAACAGGGTTACCCCGTCCATAGGGTGCGCCGTATGCACCATCCTAGGTTCAAATTCGAAATGGACCTTCTTATGGTCGAGTTAGATCTTTCCCCGAGGGAAAATCCATATTTAATATTAATTCAATTTGTAAATTGACCGGCCTGCGGGTCGAAACTCCCCGCAAGACAGGACTAGTTGCGCAGTGTCATAACTGCCAACATTTCGGGCACACTACGCGTAACTGCTAGGCTCGAGCAGCATGCGTGCGCAAATTGCGAAAACGTAGGTCATCCGGAAAGTTATAGGGGTTGCGCTGAGCACAAAAGACAAACGCGGCCATCTGCCGCGCGTTCCGTGAATTTCGCGGCCAAAGCCAAGCTTTGTTCCTGCACCTGCGCTGGCAGTTAGTGCTTGGACAAACCGCGTTTTAATTAGAAAGCCGCCGCCATCCCTCATATCACCGGGCAATAAATAGCAAGGGAACCGACCAGGTGGGCCCCACAATACGTGCAATAATCCGCACCTGCACCTGCGCCCGCCGTACCCGCGTCTCTACATGAGCCCGTCTCACTAAACGCATCACAAAAGGGTCCAGTAATTACGCTAGACCACCGCCCGACGAAGTTTCGCAAATACTTTGAATTTGCTCAAGCAGTTAGTATGTCCGGAATTGTACGATTTGGACTATAAAATGCACCTAGCAACTGGCCCCATGGAGAAAGTCTTGTTCGCTCACGGCGAAATCTCAGATGCGCTCAGTAAATTCAAAACCCATAAAACCGAAACAGACACAAGTAAGTAGGTAAACCGAATTAAGATGGCTACCAGCATAGGTAGAGTAAAACCGCGCTCTCTAGTCGTATCGTGCTTTAACGCAAACGGCCTTAAAAGCAGATCCGAAATCCAAATACTTGAGGATTATAGTATAGACATATTTCTAGCGCAAGAGACCTTTTAAAACCGTTTATAGATATTATACTATTAGTTAGAGACGTCTCGCTCGATGTCGTATCGATAGAGGCAATCTGTGCTAGTCTCTGACCACTTGCCGGTCTTACTCAAATTGGGCCAAGCGCGTCGCGGTCCCTACGACCAAAACCGTAACAAATTGGCTTTGTCTTGAACGCAAACTCAAGGCTATGGACCCCCAAAGTTGCTCTAACCTACCGGAGGTTATTGATAGTGTAGACAAAGCGTATATTGCCATCGACAGGATCACATCTCATATCTCATCAGCCATCGACGACTCCGAAAGGACAGTCAAGGTTTCGGGAGACCGCAACTTTGGCTTGCTGTTCAGTATTCAATGCCTGATAAGAGAGAAAAATGCACTCAAGCAGGCGTTTTATCGCTATTCGTCCGAGTCAAACCGATTTCGCTTTAGGCAACTTCAGCTAGAGGTCAGAGATAGGATAGAGTTACATCGCAAAGGCTCATGGTTAGTTCTGACGGAAGACTTAGTGCCATCGCACACTGCCTATTAGCAGTTGGCTCGACGTATGAAGTTGGAACCCCGTGACGCCATGCCGCCATTGTCAAAGCCAACCGGGGGCTTATTAGCTTTCGATGACTTCGAAAAGGCCGAATGATTAGCCGATACGCTAGAAGATTAATGTACACCATCACGCGCACGGTCAATCGCGGCCCACCTATCGGAGGTGGACCGCCTAGTCGAACTTAGGGCGCCTTACCACCAGAGGGCGATATTTTAAAGCCAGTGACCCGGAGAGGTCCGCGAGTATTAGGGTCTTAAACCCGGTTGGCACCAAGCCCAGACCGTATCTCAAATAGAACGTTAAAATACTTGCCAGGCCCTATTGTCTGTGTTGTCCGACTTTCTGTAAGTAGATACATCACCACATAAAAAGCCCACGTGGCATTTAGCTTGTTAAATTAACTTGTGCTTGCTTTGCATTAGGTGGCAGCTAGGTACACACCTAGCGCTCCCAAACGCATACACCTGTTGTTTTATTAGGCACACACCTCCCCACGCAGGTGGGGAGGACTAGGTTAGCTATAAACACCATGCCGGCGGGGGTCGCCCCAATGGATAGCCTCAATATGGACAATTATGATCCCGCCCTACATCGCGACGACATCGACGCGTACTTCCGCGAAAACGACCCCGATGGTTGGGCAAGACTCCACGCCGGTTTTCGTCGCCGCTTATTTGATGGCAAAGCCGCGTGCGCCGGTACGCCAGCCGGACCGAAAAAGTTAACCGCGTCGTCGCCCTCAGCGACACCTACCCGGGACCGTAGCCGGGTCGTAACGCCTGCCCCGTGCAATTGCCTGTCAGCGCAGTCAGACGCTGAAGTCTAACCTGCGACCGCTCCCACGAGCGCTGCTATGGACGCTGATAACGAGGCCGATAGGGACTCGGACGGTTTCAATACCGTCCGTTCTCGTAAGAAGGGCAAGAAACGCCCTGCAGTAGAGAGCGACCCCGCAAGTCGCGTAAATTCACCGCGCCCGTCCCCAACCGCGACACCGGCGAAAAAGCCAGCGGCCGAGCCGCAAGACACCTCGGAGGTTTTCGTGGCTGAATGTAAGGCCAAGGCTCCACCCCCGGTCGTGATTCACGACAAGGGGCACTGGAGCCGTGTTATCGAAAGCCAAAATCACCAAGTTTAGGTCGGCTAATACACGCATAGGCATCCGGGTCAATGTTGAGACCTCGGACGATTTTCGAGACCTTACACCTAAACACCTTCGCGAAAATAAAATCGCGTTTCATACTTTTGCGTTGCCGGAGGACCGCTTCCTTAGAGTAGTTGTTAGGGGAGTTCCCAAAGAACTCGATTTAGACGAGGTCAACGCAGACCTCAAAAAACAGTGTTACCCCGTACATAGGGTGCGCCGTATGCACCATCCTAGGTTCAAATTCGAAATAGACCTTCTTATGGTCGAGTTAGTTCTTTCCCCCGAGGGAAAATCCATATTTAATATTAATTCAATCTGTAAATTGACCGGCCGGCGGGTCGAAACTCCCCGCAAGACAGGACTCGTTGCGCAGTGTCATAACTGCCACCATTTCGGGCACACTACGCGTAATTGCTACGCTCGCGCGCGTTGTGTAAAGTGCCGCCCGCGTGCGCAAATTGCGAAAACGTAGGTCATCCGGTAAGTTATAGGGGTTGCGCTAGAGCACCCAAAAGACAAACGCGGCCATCTGCCGCGCGTTCCGTGAATTTCGCGGCCACAAAGCCAAGCTTTGTATCTGCACCTGCGCTGGCAGTTAGTGCTTGGACAAAGCGCGTTTTAATTAAGAAAGCCGCCGCCAACCCTCAGATCACCGGGGCAATAATTAGCAAGGGAACCGACCAGGTGGGCTCCACAATTACGTGCAATAAATCCGCACCTCGTACGCGCATCCGCCGCACCCGCGTCTCTACATGAGCCCGTCTCGCTAAACGCATCACACAAAGGGCCCCAGTATTTACGTTAGACCACCGCCCGACAAAGTATTCGCAAAATACTTTGAATTTGCTCAAGCAGTTAGTATGTCCGAATTGTACGATTTGGACTATAAAATGCACCTAGCAACTAGCCCCATGGAGAAAGTCTTGTTCGCTCACGGCGAAATATTAGACGCGCTCAGTACATTCAAAAACCCATAAAACCGAAACAGACACAAGTAAGTAGGTAAACCGAATTAGGATGGCTACCAGCATAGATAGGGTAAAACCGCGCTCTCTAGTCGTATCGTACTTTAACGCGAACGGCCTTAAGAAGCAGCATTCCGAAATTACCAAATACTTGCAGGATTATAGTATAGACATATTTCTAGTGCAAGAGACCTTTTTAAAACCATCAAAAGCCAATCCTAGAATCAGTGGCTATAACATTATTAGAAACGATAGGTTGTCAGGACCCCTGGGTGGTACACTTATATACTACAAAAGGTCATTCTATATCGCACCAATAGAAACACCAACATTAACTAACTTAGAGGGGACGGCATGTCAGATCGCACTCACCGGCCATAGGCCGCTTGTACTTTTTACCGTGTGCCTGTCCCCATCTAAGAAGTAACTTATATCCGACCTAGAGCTGCTTCTCGGCCTAGGTCCATCAACCATTATCGCAGCGACTTAAATAGCAAACATCCCGACTGGAATTGCATTACGCCAAACACAAATGGCAATAAATTGCCGGGACTCGAGGAGCCACTCAACATAAATATAATAGCTCCTGGGACCCCAACTAGATACTCGTCTGAGTCGAAAGGACAGTCAAGGTTTCGGGAGACCGCAACTTTGGCTTGCTGTTCAGTATTCAATGCCTGATAAGAGAGAAAAATGCACTCAAGCAGGCGTTTTATCGCTATTCATCCGAGTCAAACCGATTTCGCTTTAGGCAACTTCAGCTAGAGGTCAGAGATAGGATAGAGTTACATCGCAAAGGCTCATGGTTAGTTCTGACGGAAGACTTAGTGCCATCGCACACTGCGTATTTGCAGTTGGCTCGACGTATGAAGTTGGAACCCCGTGACGCCATGCCGCCATTGTCAAAGGAAACCGGGGGCTTATTAGCTTTCGATGACTTCGAAAAGGCCGAATGATTAGCCGATACGCTAGAAGATTAATGTACACTATCACGCGCACGCGTCAACGCGGCCCACGGAGGTAGGTCTTCATCAATCCAAACCCCGTATCACAGGGGCCGTCTTCTTCGATGCCGCAAAAGCATTTGACAAAGTCTGGCACAACGGCTTGATTTACAAGTTGTACACTCTCAAAGTGCCGGACAGGCCGGTTCCCATCATCCAAGCCTACTTGTCGAGTCGCCCTTTTCGATATCGAGTCGAGGGCACCCTGTCCACGAGCCGTCCGCTCTAAGCGGGCGTCCCTCAAGGATCGGTCCTATCCCCACTATTATTCACGCTCTACACGAGTGACATACCAAAGCCCGACGATGTGAACCTAGCACTATTTGCTGATGACACCGCCCTCTATAGTTCGTCGTTACGACCAAATTATATCTTTAAAAAGCTCCAGAACGCGATCAATCGTTTAGGTGATTAGTTTCGTAAATGGAGAATCGACGTAAAACCCGATTAAAGTGTAGCAATACACTTTCTTCGGTCTAGATTACGTCGTGATTACACAAAACCCCCGGTCCTCGTCCGGTCCCAGGCGTCAGGATAAGGCCACGCGCAGGCCGACACCAGACACTAGGGCAGCTAAAACTCTACGGCCAACCGATCCCATGGGAAAGGAAGGCCAAATACCTAGGCGTGACCTTCGACTGCAAAATGTCGTTCAAAATCATATTCAGGACGTTAAAGAAAGGCTCTGTTCGTTTCGACCAGACTCTATCACCTAACGAATTCTCACAGTAAAATGTCGCTTAAACATAAACTTTTAATATACAAGGTATGCATACGACCAATCATAGCTTATGCATGTCAAGCTTTCACGCACGCTTCCTCCACACTCCTAAACCAAATACAGGTAGTGCAAAACAAATTCATCCGCCGCGCCACCGGGGCGCAGTGGTACCAACGTAACGTAGACCTACACAGCGACTGTAAATTGCGAACACTCCGCGAACACTTTCAAAAGTTAACGCGCAAACACATCGATAAAGTTATTAATCATTATAACCCTCTGCTGGTAAAAGCAGCATCGTACACGGCCGATCCAAAACCGTCCAGTCAAAAGCGTAGACCGCGAAACATTCTCGTCTCGACCCGGACGAGGAAGGGTCGTTGAGACTCGGACCCAACGAGGGTCCCTGACATCCAACCTTACCCCACACAAGTAGGGATAGCAACACTCACCGTAGTTTGCCTCGCTAGAGCACAGCAACACACACACCCGCGTACACTAGATACACCGCGTTCCAAGGTGGTTCTTACCGCCCCAGCAAACTATTAATACAGTCGCCAGACCGTCGGCGCGGTCCTGTAACCCAATGCCTTCATTAAATGAATGAAGGCATTAGTTTATGTCTCCTGAGGAAGTCACTCCTTAAATTAATGAAGGCCACGCGAACCTTTTCGTAGTGTGGCTCTTATTTTAGCAAAAATGTGGCCACCTAGTTCGTGGGGAAGGGAGCTTCTCGCGAACTCTGTGGTAGATGAAGCTTACTATAGACATGAGTCTGGAAGCATAAATTCAAGGATAAAAAAAAATCTCGTAAATATTTTTAGTTTTATTTTAGTACTGAGTTTCTTCTGCTCCGATTTTCCTGAATAAATAACTTTTAACAGAGCGATAGGTATCCGTTCTCCACAAACACAAAGTAAACTGCATGTGATAAATCTATTAGATATAAAAAAATAAGTAATGTAGGTCTAAAGATGATTTTGTCAACCGGCATCGATCTTCTACATATCCATCAAACGTATGGATCATCTATTTAAAGGACGATTAGGTTATCGACCGAACCATTAAATAAACAATTACCTCTATTACTCATTTTACCGTTATTAAAGTTCAAGCAGCGGTTGTAATCAAAGAATCTCAACATAATTTACGAGGTGATTCTAAGATCAGAGACAATGTTTGCTCTAATCAGTGAACCTATTACACTGTTGCCTTACTATGAAACTTGCCTTTATGGCATTGTATAATAGATAATCTTTCGCGAGGCGATGACGCTTATTTATATTTGACGTAGGTACCGACCTTCCTGCGTTTAAAACAATTTAATTGAGTGCAGTGCATACATTATCCTGTAAACTATTTACTGTCTCGATTAAGGGCAATATTTCTATGTTCAATATATTATATAAGTGGAACGCAACTTCCTTATCTATGAAGGATAGTTCTGTATAGTTTCTCATCAAATGGTACATACATTTATGTATTCTCTCAAGTAATATCGTTTGAAAATTGTTTAAACGCAGTTTTGTTTTAATTACACTTATTATAAACTGTAATATGTTGAATGTTATGCTATTATTAATGTTATTTTATTTCACAATTGTTTAATAATTTAATAAATCAAACACAGTATCGGATGAATGCTATGTGTTACCCTTGTCTAGTCTCTGTCAACTCATTTTCACTGGAAAATACCTACCTACGGATCCTTACAGGGTTAATGACGGGTCATGTTGGACACACATTGAAGTAAAACACCACATTGTTTCGTTCTCCCCACTCTACTTTGACGCTACCTTCCACCTTTCCCCCGTATCCTTTAGAGTACGTCCAAAGCCAGCTTTTAACAGCTTCTATGACGACAAGTTGGCATCAAGCCCCACCACTACGGCAAAGTGATAAATTATCCGGTAGTACAAACCTTTTGACTTCTACATTACTTAGATTCTACATTGCATTAAAAAAATAATAACGATTGAAAAGACATGAAGATATCCTACAAATTTTCATTAAGCTCTTTGTTACTAACTAAATAGTGTAGAGGACGAGTAATTTATTCAGATAATCGTTTTATAACTGCAAAATTACTCAACGAACTGCCGTGTCAAGCATCAAGACTGACGTTCGCATAAATCAAGGTAACATGTGTTAATTAGGAATTACTTTAATGGCTCTCTCTAAGGACTTGTAAGGAAGACGTAAGACGTCAGCAATAACTGCGAGCAAGTAATCATCACTTCGCGAATGTGACGTTTTACTGTTAACGGCATAAAAGACGAGTTCCAATATAACTGACGATGGGTTCAATTCACGCAGTTAACGGTATTGTTAAAATAACTTAAAACATAATGTATTAAAAATAATAGCCTTCCACAAAAAAATAGAAACCAAAATAAGCGTAGCTGCTTTATAGTATAAGCGAGAAGAACGGAGAGCATTAGATATATTACTTGTATAAACAGATTTCTTTTTCGAACACACGTCAGCTTCACATTCTATAAATACTGTGCATTTTAATGAAAGGTTATAAATTAATTAAACTGTTTTTATGATGATAATGGATGTTAGACTGAAATTAGAACGCTGTCCACTTAAGTTTACCTGTATATTCTATACGTATAAAATATCCACAATCTTTAAGGCAGTATAACTATTCTATTACTTTCGCGCAGACTATTGTGTTTTATTATACAAAAATTACCTAGATACCGACTGCAGCGCCATCTGTCGGGTTTATTTGTGAATCTAAACCCTCCCCGTATCCACGTGCTTAAACACCAAAAGAAATCATTCGGATGAATTATATTAATAAAGCTAAAGATAATTGATATAATGGTTGTATAGGTAAAGGAACTGATTACCTCGTACTCGGATCGAATACCACTAGGTAAAACCATCTTGTTGTGCTAAGAACGCTGCTCCCTATACCGTGATAACTCTCTTAAAAGGACTGCCAAAGCAACCTTCTCTTACCAATGGTACTTAAAAAGCGCGCCAGTTACCTCGCTCCCTAATTCATGATTAATGGCTCCAATATCGGCAGTGATCTTCCTGGAAAATTTTTCCTTTAGGTTATAAAAGCCATGAGACAAAGAAGTTACCCAACTCTAGGTGTTAGGAGTTTTAATTTGGGTAAATTTGCCTTGTTTGCTTGGTTTGCTTGCCTTAATGATAATTTCTACCCTTTCTTCCGCGTCGGACGTGAAGAGTTGGAATGATTATACGAATTATTTCCACTATTGTTTAATTTGGAGCTATGAAGGATAAATACATACTTTCAATCCTATTTCTGTACTTCAACTTGACTGAACAGAACTGCAGAATAGACACCACCAGACACTTAAGTGACCACGTTCTTAATGGTAAGATGCTGTCATATTTTAAGCACATGCAGTGTTTTATTTATAAGAGACGGTACACTTTGTTTAGGTATATTTTATCTCTAAATTGGTTAAACTATAAGTACGTATCACATCCATACCATACGGCGAAAATTCTACCGCCTTACGGGCGGTGACGAACAGAATTTAATATAAACAAATTCTAGGATAGTGACATAGTTTTATTGACATAATTCCATTACTGGGCAATAAAATTATACATCTTTCAAAAGCAATCAAAAAGCTTCATGCTATACAATTTTAATTTCAGTAAAAATTAGGATCAGGTTTATAAATTTAAAAAAAAACCATGGAATGAAAAATATGCAAAAAGCAACACACGGTACTTACTATGAAACTTGCCTTTATGGCATTGTATAATAGATAATCTTTCGCGAGGCGATGACGCTTATTTATATTTGACGTAGGTACCTACCTTCCTGCGTTTAAAACAATTTACTTGAGTGCAGTGCGTACATTATCCTGTAAACTATTTACTGTCTCGATTAAGGGCAATATTTCTATGTTCAATATATTATATAAGTGGAACGCAACTTCCTTATCTATGAAGGATCTGTATAGTATAGAAGAGTTCTGTATAGTTTCTCATCAAATACATTTATGTATTTTTTCAAGTAATATCGATTGAAAATTTGTTTTGAACGCAGTTTTGTTTTAATTACACTTATGATAAACCGTAATATGTTGAATGTTATGCTATTATTAATGTTATTTTATCAATTTTTATTCCACAATTGTTTAATAATTTAATAAACTAAAACACAATATCGGATAAATGCTATTGTGTTACCCCTTGTCTAGTGTCTGTCAACTCTTTTTTCAGTGGGAAAATATCATGGGTCATGTTGGACACACATTGAAGTAAAACACCACATTGTTTCGGTCTCCCCTCTACTTTGACGCTACCTTCCACCTTTCCCCCGTATCCTTTAGAGTACGTCCAAAGCCAGCTTTTAACAGCTTCTACGACGACAAGTTGGCATCAAGCCCCACCACTACGGCAAAGTGATAAATTATCCGGTAGTACAAACCTTCTTACTTCTACATTACTTAGATTCTACATTGCATTAAAAAAATAATAACGATTTAAAAGACATGAAGATATCCTACAAATTTTCATTAAGCTCTTTGTTACTAACTAAATAGTGTAGAGGACGAGTAATTTATTCAGATAATCGTTTTATAACTGCAAAATTACTCAACGAACTGCCGTGTCAAGCATCAAGACTGGCGTTCGCATAAATCAAGGTAACATGTGTTAATTAGGAATTACTTTAATGGCTCTCTCTAAGGACTTGTAAGGAAGACGTAAGACGTCAGCAATAACTGCGAGCAAGTAATCATCACTTCGCGAATGTGACGTTTTACTGTTAACGGCATAAAAGACGAGTTCCAATATAACTGACGATGGGTTCAATTCACGCAGTTAACAGTATTATTAAAATAACTTAGAAAATAATGTATTAAAAATAATAGCCTTCCACAAAAAAATAGAAACCAAAATAAGCGTAGCCGCTTTTGAGTATTAGCGAGAAGAACGGACAGCATTTGATATATTATATGTGTAAACAGATTTCCTTTTCAAACACACGTCAGCTTCACATTCTATAAATACTGTGCATTTTAATGAAAGGTTTTAAATTAAATAAACTGTTTTTATGATTATAATGGATGCTAGACTGAAATTAGAAGGCTGTCATCTTAAATTTACGTGTATATAAAATATCCACAACGTAAAGGCAGTCTTAACAGGTCGTATTTATAATTTTCGCGCAGACTATAGTGTTTTATATTAAATTTGCGGATCTAAAAGACAATGTCCAGCATTAAATACTATTCGATTAGTATATTAAACAAAGTAAGAAAGTAGCATACATAAACAAATTACCTAGATACCGACTGCAGCGCCATCTGTCGGGTTTATTTGTGAATCTAAACCCTCCCCGTATCCACGTGCTTAAACACCAAAAGAAATCATTCGGATGAATTATATTAATAAAGCTAAAGATAATTGATATAATGGTTGTATAGGTAAAGGAACTGCTTACCTCGAACTCGCATCGAATACCACTAGGTAAACCATCTTGTTGTGCTAAGAATGCTGCTCCCTATACCGTGATAACTCTCTTAAAATGACTGCCAAAGCAAACTTCTCTTACCAATGGTACTTAAAAAGCGCGCCAGTTACCTCGCTCCCTAATTTATGATTAATGGCTCCAATATCGGCAGTAATCTTCCTGGGAAATCCTTCCTTTAGGTTATAATAGCCATGAGACAAATAAGTTACCCAACCCTGGGTGTTAGGAGTTTTAATTTGGGTAAATTTGGGTAAATTTGTTTGCTTGCCTTGTTTGCTTGCCTTAATGATAATTTCTACCCTTTCTGCCGCGTCGGACGTGAAGAGTTGGAATGATTATACGAATTATTTTCACTATTGTTTAATTAGGAGCTGTGAAGGATAAATACATACTTTCAATCCTATTTCTGTACTTCAACTTGACTGAACAGAACTCAGAACTGACACCACCAGACACTTAAGTGACCACGTTCTTATAGGTAAGATGCTGTCATATTTTAAGCACATGCAGTGTTTAATTTATAAGAGACAGTAGCAGACACTTTATTTAGGTATACTTTATTACCATACGGGAAATTCTGTCTCGTACCGCCTGTAATAAATAAACAAAATCTAGGATAGTGACACAGTTTTATTGACATAATTTCATTACTGGGCAAAAAATTATAAATCTTTCAAAAGCAATCAAAAGCTTCAAGCTATACAATTTTAATTTCAGTAAAAATTAGGATCAGTTTTATAAATTAAAAAAAAAACCGTGGAATGAAGAACATGCAAAAAGTAACACACGGTACCGAAAGTGACATAACCTTTTTTTTCAATACGAAACAAGTCAAAACCAACCAGTTATCGAGACAATTTATGGATGAAAAATGTAAGTATATTTTTTCTCTATAATTTTACGCATTATGTTATTTCAGATTGGGATATGGTCAATTAAAAATGACCACAGACATTTCCACGCCCGGTCTTCGCGTCACGGATTTCAGTTTGTTGAATTCGAGTTTGACCACTTTCCTCGAATTGTTTATAAATAGCTTCCAAATAATCGACGGTTGTTGGAACTTTAATTTGTAAGCGGTAACTTCACCACCGGATAATACCGATCGAAACTAAAATTGTATGAAAGTTCATTAATTCAATAGAATATCGGTTATTTTTTTTGTTTATGTGCAATTAAAACGCGTATCATTATAAATTATTTACGTTAAAGATAAGCTAGTATTGTATTTATTAGTAAAAATTGTAAAAAAGACTTTGAAATGATTAAAATAGAATACACTTTTGTGAAGGTTTCGTTGCTAAAAAATAGATGGCAGCACCAACGCGTGGCAGCGTATACGTTTGTCCTAAGTTCCTAACCTTGTATTGCACTTAAATTTCCAGAAGATTTATACCGTTCCGATTTTACGTTTTTAATGTGATTTTCTTTACCTTGGTTTTATAAATTACTTAAAGAAATTTAAAATGCAAAGATGGAGTAACAAACAATAAGGTTAACTTTTTATAGCATTTCTCAGAACTGAAAGGCTGAGACAAAATGTTTTGGTATCAAGTTAGTGATCGTAATTTTTTCAGATGTCGTAACTTATTTGCTTTTATTGTAGATTTAGACTAGATGTGGAATCAATAAAGAGATCAAGAATTTTTCTCGATCAGAGAATAGATATAAATTTATGTCGGCCTACTTTAAGTGCCTCGATTAAAATGTCGTAAAATTACAATCCGGTTTATTTATGCTATGGTCATTCGTGATAAAGTTTTCAACAGAGTTGTTTAACAGTAGCCCTTACAATATTCATCAGCCAAAAATTTGTTAAAAAACTATAAAGAATAATTAAAACGTATAAACGTTATATAAAAAATATTTTAAAAATAACGTCTATTGTCATCAAGCATTGAAAGTAGTAAATGTAAAAACAATAAGTCAGATAGGGCTGTACGAAACACTTATAAACATCAAAAATTTATTTCTTTATAAAAAGCAAACATGAATTATATTTATTACATATATTTAGTTTACAAACGTTACATTTTTTTGTTATTTACCAAGTGTATTAAAATTAGGAAAAGTTAAAGAACATTTCAGATATTTTGTAAACACAGACTAATGTCAAATTTTAGTGGCGTAAATATAATGATCATCACATCGATCAAACATTGGGTAATGATTGACGTTTGTCGTTCTTAATAAATTAAAAAAAACCTTTTGTCATATTTAAAAGTCATAAAAGTCAAATAATTATTATTTTGGTAATTAAGATTATATTTCACGATATTATTGTTATCTTTTTTTCTTTGCAATAGGTACCGACGGAAAAAATATTTAATTGCATTAAGATCGTTTTAATATAATTGTTTAACTTAAAAAAAAAACAAATAAAAATACCAAAAAACCTGGCAAAACCGTTGAAAGCAATAATAATCATTAATTTCTGTTAAGGAGCGTTAATGTACTGATATCGCTGTGTTCCGGTTTCAAGGCCAAATTCATGTATTATACATTATTACGAGCGGTGGATATCGTTTAATTTTACGTCCTACTCGCACTGCCGTTCTAAGCAATAAAAATACATCGGCCTTTGCTCACCATTCTCACTTTAGCTTCATTCAGTAGAAGTAGGAACCAAAGATTTATTTGATAAAGGCAACCAGAAAAAGATTTCCAGAAACCTCTGCTCTGAAAAGTAATTCTTTGTGCACTCTCTTTAATTGTGATCGAAATGAAATTGGATTATTTTTATTTTGAGTACAGCATACGAATACTACGTATTTTATTAAATTTTTATTTAAAATAGCGAAACCTACACCATAAGTCCTTCCGGGTTACTCGTGAGTTAAAAAAATATTATAAGGAATTAAACCATTTAAGACTTATTGCAAGACTAAATTTTTTCAACTTTTCCTTAAAAAAATGCGCAAAAACTGCTAGAAATATTAGAATATAACAATAAATTAATACACTAATTTACAAGTTTCAACTTTTCATCTTAAAAAATATTATTGTACCGAATCAATTACAACATTTTCTTAGTTTTGTTTAGCAAATTCTAATTGTAACCAAAAGGATGACAGCACCAACGCGTAATATCTTTTCTTTATCTCCAATAAAAGCAGCGTATAAAACTGATTGAGATTTTTCCTTTCCTCCGTACGCAACAATTTATGCGCTAATCATTACATGCTTATCTTTAGCACGCATTAGACGGACAGAATCTTTCTCGTGTGAACGTATTTCATAAATAGATTAATTATCCGCTGGGCAAAAGGAAAAATTGCACCCTAACGCAGGTTTACAAACGGCGAAAGTGCACGCACCCCGGCCGAGTTGACGTATAAACGCGGGCGTTGAGAGCCGCGCGTCACTCGCGAATCTAGCTTGAAAGGTGCGCGCGCGACCGCCAAACGTCCGGCCGCAGCGCGAGCGAACCTGCGCTTAACTGAAACAGAACATAAGAATAGTGAATATTGTGATTCAAATCCAGAACTTTAGTGTACCAATTAGGCTTTTTATTTTTTAATGTACGCGTACGCCGGCCTGTATATTTAAAGGTAAGATTCAGCTGTTGTTAAAAAATATGAGTTTTAAAATTTTACTTACCAAATAAATTAAAACATATTGAGAAATGTAAAATATTTTTTTTATTGATCGGTTTAAAATTTCGGTCCGGTCATGATGGCATAAAAAAATGACTGCCAAAAATGACCACCAAAAAAATAAATTGGATACGTTTCAAATCGAACACATTGTAGGTTATCCGGAGCACCGCCTCATATCCCAAAAAGAATGTAATCGATTATCTGTGCTTTCTTAATCAAAATATGATTTCGTGGACGTTACCGTTTTGACGATAATCGATTAAGAAATCGTTTTACGCACGTTTCCGCGAAAGTGTCAGGCGATTATGGATATTGGCGTAGAAAGTGATATTTTGGTGCATTGTTTCCGACTTAAATGTTCCTTATTGACGAACCCGTCTATACATACATACATATATGTCTCAGTTCATGTAATTTTTTTCGTAATGCAGTTTTCTTGGTATAGATAAATAAGAATTATCGTCTATTACTACGAATTGTCAGCTAAATGAAATGTTCCACTCAAATATCATCAACTTACTCAGAACTTTATTGTCTAATTCATTTTTTATGGTAACTAAAAAAATAATAAAAATCAATTTGTTATATCGTATCTATATATTAGTTGCGAAAAACAAAAAAACGGTAGTTAATTTTACACCGCCATAAAAAAGTAAATTTGACACCGACACTCTCTTAATTTATTTTACCTGTAAATGGTCAGTTAAAATAAATATATAATAATAATGAAAGCTATAATTGAAATAATTTAAAAAAGGGCTTCGAAATAAATTACTTTCATTAAAGTAGTTACCTAAATGACCACACCGTATAGAAAGCGTTAAAATAAAAATAATGTTTTTTATGACATCACAAATATATCCGATATCCTAACGACTTACAATGTGAATGGGACATTATAAGTTAAGTCCCGAGGCTCCTGTTCATCGGAAGTTTAATCAAAGTATTAATTTATAACTCGCATCACTGAAAGCAGTTAATTATTATAATTAAAATGTCTCATTAACAACTATAAACCTGGCATTATCATTATCATTTATTATATTTACTGCAGTATAGGAAAATAAGGATCGTATAATAGTACAGGATAATAAGGACCGTTAATTTTCTATCAACGACTAAGTCCTATTTTGTAACCATTGGATCGATCGAGTTTTGTGTGCTAATGCGAAATTTATACTGAAACACAGTTGTTGGTAGAAGTCTATCAATCCTAGTCATTGTTTCGTCAAATGGAGCAAGGGTAATACGTTTGCTAATAATGGCCTTTGTTAACCAGCCAATAGAATTTAAATCTATTTTTTACGGCACGGTTTTCTTCTTTATATGGTTAAAATAATTTTTGATCATTTTATTTTATAACATTTTGGCTGTTCTAAGCTGTCATGAACGTCAATACAATTATAGTATTGAAAATTTCGATCTGCCCAGAAAATAAATGATTAGAAACTTTGTAGTAATTTTAATAACAAAATTATATATTAAGACTCTACAATAATATAAAAAAATATCATTTAATACAGATCAACCAGTTGATATAGGATGCAAGTTCATAATATAAACTGTTTTAAAACAAAATTTTTACATATTTTTACAAGTAGGTGCGTAAAAAAGTACTA
Source organism: Lamproptera curius (assembly GCA_029286875.1). NCBI lineage: Eukaryota > Metazoa > Arthropoda > Insecta > Lepidoptera > Papilionidae > Lamproptera > Lamproptera curius. The sequence goes on from JAGSMT010000031.1 coordinate 2,417,165, forward strand.
TCTTACTTAATAAATGGAAATATTATTATTTAAGGCGCTGTTTTTGTAAATCCAACTATTCCTAGAATTTCGTCATCAAGTAATTCCTTAGTAGTATAGATACTACATAAGTAATTTCTCAATATTGTGTTTAAACAGACAAAAAAACACAAAGCAATGTCAAACGTATCTCCCGCTGTCAAATGCATCAGAGCGCGTTTCCACAGTCCTTGTAATACTGTTTTACGCCTTATTTCCGCCTGCACAGGAAAATGTCTATGGTCGGGATTGACTTTAATTTATGGTATACCCGAGTTCATTTAAATGTAACCGTATTAATAGTCACCAAGTAGCAGGGAACAATTCTGTGATGTTGTTTATAGATTGAAAGGCCAATTATCAGATTGTCTCAAAAGTAAAACATATCATAAGTTCCATAAACAATTTCGTCATACGTTAAGTTATGTTGGTATTATTATATGGTAGTTATACAGGTTGCAATTAGTATGCTTGCCTAAACTTACGTTTAGAAAGTATTAACAAAAGTTGTCATAATTTTAACAATACTGATTGGATTAAATTTTTTAGAATATTGCTATTTAAAGAAGATGTAAAAGAATAAATATATAAGATCATATGAGTTTAATATTTTAAAAACAAAAAAAATTAAAATACAAAATTAACAAATAAAAAAATTACCGTTGCATACAAAATAAAAATATTTACATCACACATTTTTAATCATCACAATTACATAAAATGTATCAAATTCAGATTTAATTCTTAGGTATGATAATCTGATGTTAAAATTTAAATAAGCAAATCCGGTCGTCAATTATACAAACATTGAAGGTAAACATATTTAAAACAAAAATAAATATTAATTTACTTCTAGTCTTATCAATGATTCATGTAATTTTACATCCATTAATTATTACGTAACTTTTTTATTACGCATTTGTATAAATTAAGCGTATTTATTTGATTATTATAATTCTGAACAGTAATTGTGTTAGTTTGGCTCGTTTTGGTATAAGCTTAACTTTTTTATATTGTGATGGTATAGTCTTTTAATTAGTCGGCTAGTTTTCGCTTTGATATTACTTGTAGAATAATATTATTGCAGCCATCACTATTAAAATTTTAACATATCCTGGTTATTATCTGTTCACTCCAGGTTTTATTATTTTTTCTACAGCTTACTGGGATATTCAACCTAGTGCTAGATTATTTAAACTTACATTAAAAACAGTAGTATATGTACATTATTTTATACTAGGAACCCCCCAACCCCCCTCGTGGGTGGAATTTCGTGAAACCCGTTCTTAGCTAACCTCTAGTCGGCTAAAGGAATATTCGTACCAAATTTCAAGTCGCTGCGCCTTATGGTTTCAGAAATATCGTGATGAGTCAATATATAGGTGGAAATCTCTTTTATATATATAGATTTGTATAATTAACTCTTGTATCTATGTCATCCGTTACGATGATCGAAAATAGATCACACCATAGCTTATTCTTATAATTTATCATTTTTCTTTTCTGTTTTAACAATTGCTAACTTCATTGTAACTTAACTGACTAGAAGTCCATAGTTGTATAGTATTTAATCAACAAAGCATCTTTCTAGAAAGATCTTATAGCGAGTTTAACAGTGGTGTGAATTAAAGAACATGCTTTTGTTTGTCGAATCGTGTTGAGTACAATTTTGTTATAGTGCTTGGTGTAAGTAAGTCATATAAACTTACCGTAACACACTTCTATTTTTATGTATATGAAAGATGGAGTACAGATGCTATGTAATAACTCTAAGATTGCGACGTCGGTACGTCTGGCATAAGCCTAGAGATTTTAGTATATTTTTTACGACAAAACTATAAAGATAATCGAAGCTAAACAAGTTATGACTTGTAAATACTGGTATGTGTATTTACTATGTTAGTTATAATAATTTACTAAAACGTTAAATTAAACGGTTATTAACTTTGACTGTAACCGATTACTTTAAACCGTAGTAGGAAACTGCGATAAATGAATTGCTACTAAACAGAGAAGTTATTCGTGATGTGCTTATTTCATCGTCGTTTCACGATCCCTTATTGCTTAGCTTTTTATATTCTTCTCTATTATAGAAATAGATAGTTTACAGAGAAATCAGAGCGTACCTTTCGATCACAATATCGATGAGCACCGAATTCCACACAATGCATTCGATTGCAAGCGATGGAATTGTGGATTGGACAAAAAGAGTGGCTCCATTTTCACTTAGGATTAGTTCAAATCGAAAGTTCCGATTTGTAAAGCAATCCCAGAATCGCCAAGGGATTATATAGTGCGGAACGATTGTAATACCTCTGTTGGAACCTAAGAAAATGGCCGTGTACCTTAACGTGGCACTCGGGCCCTTATGTGACTAGAAATAAAGGGCAGTGTGCAAAGAAACGAGTGTACGTAAGTGTTGCCAGGTGAAATGTGGGGACGTGACTGAATCTTCGTAGGCTTGATACGAAAGCAATTCACACCTATTCGCGGAATTAAAGTGCTTTCTGTATCACAGAACGGATTCCTGGGATGCGGTGTAGTTTTAATGGAAATAAAATATCAGAACAGGACATGATTTTCAAGTCGATTTTAAGACTTTTGTTGACTCGTTCGGAGAAAAAGGCAAAAATATATCTCGTGGTTGTATGTAATTCGAGTAGTTAGTTTCGTTGATATATATTAAGATTTTTAATGGGTCTGTTGCATCCAATAATAATTGTTTAAGATTTCTTGGTAAATAGTTTTTTCGTTACATAAATAACATAAAAATATGCTGAAAACAATATATTCTTGGACGCGAAAATACAGAAGGCTTTTTCTGTCTAGAAAACATTCTATGCTGTCTATCTGTCTGAAAAGCATTCTCCGAATGTTTTTTTGAGTATTTTTTTGGAATTTTGCAAACGTATGCACTTTTTAACAAACACTGTTTACGTATATTATATATTAATATTTTTAGTCAAAATTCAACCGTTACTATATTTTTTTTATTTATCACTTTACTGTATATTTGAAGATTAAGTTTTCAGGTTTCACAAAATCGACGTGAAAATATTTTTTTTGCATTACCGTCTGAAATTATCTACAGCCTAGTTTTAATAACCGTTCTATTTTTACAACCGGCTGGGAATTCAACGGGGACCACGTTAAAAATAAAACTGGCAGCGGTTAAATGGCTGTGTAAAGTGGGGTCTTTGTCCACCGCACCATTTATAGGCTGTGGTCGGCGAATTATTTCGTTAGAATCGATATTTAAAAATAGAACAGACATTTTATTTATAAATATGAATGAGGCACGGACACGGTTCGCACGGCTAATCGAATGAAAGTAGTTTGGTAATTGCCTAAAATTGTCCGAAGCGGGCTATTTGCTACTCGCGGTAAGAAATTGCCCAAATCGCTGCATGAATTATTCAAGCACGCGACATAATTTGTTTCTGTACGTCTGTCTATGTATTGTTGTGTTCATGCGTTCTAAATTTAAAAAGAAAAATTCTTAAAAGTCTTAAGGTTCGTATGCTTTTTTTTTAAATTATACTTCTTTTGTTTTAGACAAGATCTAAACTCAAAATGCGTGTTGATTAAATGAAGAGTTTAAAATATCATAAACTTGGATTGTAGAATAATTAAAAAAGGCGCATTCAAACAGAAAAAATTAAAGCCCGAGAACCGTCTTCAATCAAGAAAAAAGTAAATTGACCCTCTTTAAATCTACAGTGTGAATCATTAGTTTTTTTCCGACCTACGTAGGTATTCATTTCTTATTACACAGGATGCCACATTTTCTTCGTGTTCCAATGATCGCCGCCTAAAGAGCACTTTCGCTGCGTAAATTATGACTCTATAATGACCGCAGTTTACGTTCGTGTCGTGATATTTGGCCGACAACAAAAAAACTAACGTACAGAATCACACGCGCAACTGTATTACTTACGAGATGTGAAATCGGGAAGGCAAGAGACGCTATGAACCGTTTAAACAACATCTGAAAGAGGAGAGGAATAGTATCAAAACCAAGATCTTGATCGAGTAGAAACTTGGCCAATTCTGGCCCGAGGGAGAAAAAGAATCGATGCATTCAAAAAGTGGTGCTGGAGAAAGTGCTAAGGATACTTTGGACTGCGATCCAATGAATTTATTGAGGATTGAGTTACAAGGTCCAAATAAAAACTCGTTTATCCACCATATATGCTATACGCCAATATCGCATTCTTTTGTAATTCGGCTACGTCCACACCGAGGAACCGCAAATCTAGAAAAACCTTTTTCATTCTTGGCAACACTGAAGGCAAATAAGCGAACAGGTACCATAAAGATGAATAGACCAGGTCGAAGACTGGTCATCTTCCGATTCCACGCGGTGATAAGTTAAGCAAAGGATAGAAACCGATTGAGGCAAATCATCCGCTTGATTTACCACTGTGACGCTGGTCACGATCACGACACTGATCTTCAGATATGAGGCAGCGACACGAGAGAGTGTGTGTGAGAGGGAGATAGATAACTCTTCCGCTGACGTTTTTAGCATGTATGATTGAAGGATTATCGCGATCGTCATTATCTGCCTGTGTCAGTCCACAACTGGACATAGAACTCCCCTAATGCACGCCACCGCTTCCGATCTTCGGCTATTCTCATCCAGCCCACACCGGCTACTTTACGAATGTTGTCACTCCATCTTGCCGCAGGGCGTTTTGAACTGTGTTTGCCGAGCTTCGGTCTCAACTCCATAAAAGACCATAATTAGTCTATTTTGGAGTGGAGACCGAGGCTTTGTAATTTAAATTGAAAACTAACTAAAAACAACCCATAACCTCCGGTTTGTAGAGCAAGAGCCAATACAACTAAGAAGGCGGATAGAATTAACAAGCAGTTGTTTGAAATGATACCATCTATAATTGTTCGGCCTCAGTCGACTTAGTATCCATTAAATGCATTAGCTTTTTCATCATTATGAATAATAATTTCTTGCGTGTATCATTGACTGCGTTGCATATTTCGCTTTTTGCTAACATTTCTTTTAATCGCGGTAGTTTTAGTGCCACTGTGTTATAATTAACAGATACGCTTAATTAGAACTGAGTTCATTATGTAAACATGCATATTAATTTTAATTTGGCGCGGAAGTATTGTTGTAGTTAATTGTGTAACGTATAGGTTGACGTGAGCGGCCCGTACTCAGTGTGTATTATTAGATATTGCAGTAAACTATAATATGTTTATAATATGACATTATGTTTTATAATTCATTCTATGCTAATCCGTGAATTTTAAATATACGACATATTTAACTATAGCGTAAGATTCTTTTGTTTTTGAAACTTTTTTTAATACCTACTGCTTTTCTCTTGTCGATTAACGTAACACAGAAATAATTTAACATACAACAAGAAGTTACTTTGAACGCCTTCATATGTATAAAAAACATTGATCAGTAAAAATAATTAGCCAGTTAATACAATAGGTTGTGAGGGAAACTATTATTGTAAAAGTATTTATTTAAATGTATATGCATAAAAGATACTAAACGCGGATCAAACACAGGGAAAATTTTAGAGATAGGAGATAGGAATGGAAGAAAAAGTATTTAAACAGATTTATGGACCTAACCAAATATTTTTAAACACGTCAGCGATCATTGAGTGGAAAGATAAGCAGGAAAATGCGTATGACAGAAGAAATAATCAATTTTGGAAGTATAGTTTGCTCAAGTCTTTTTTCCTTATTTAAAGTTTATGTTTCCTATGAGTTTTTAACTAGAATCCTATTTGTAGTGCATTTATTGAAAATTTTAAAATCACTTATGAAATCTACTTTGATGGCAAAGTAAGTTTATATGATAAAAATCTCAAATTCAAATGTTTGTTAGTTATTAACTTTAGTCACAAAAAAGTCAAGGAAAAGCAATGTTTTTGTTTAGGCTTACGATTTAGTTTTTATTTTTGTTTACTTCTCGAAAACAAACAATAAATTAAACGTATAATATAATATGACGCAGTAAAAAAATTTACTCATGGACAACGATATCGCATTTTAACTTTTTTTATAATTTTCATTTACTCGGAAAATCTTGTTACTATATAGTAGTCAAATTCGACTTGTGATTGATTAAAAAATTGTATCCCATGGCTACCAAGTCACGTCATGCATCTAGATTTTTAATAATAAATTGTCACCGAGATGACAATTGCTGAGTGACAGCCACGCCGCTTTGTTGCTGTAAGTTATATTTTTTATAAAATATTATATACAAGGATTACATGTTCAGTTTATAAGTATTTGCAATTTTAAGATCAATATATTAAAAGGCACTTAAGATTCGCTGTTATTTATTCATCATCATCATCACGTCATGCTTTAGTCGCTGCTGGACATAGGCCTCCTTAATACACCCCTATCCATTAGGGGTGTGGACCGTATCCCACCACGCTGTTCTAATGCGGGTTGGTGGGTGGACCGTTTTACAAGCCCATTCGACGCATGAATCATCTGACTTTTCAGACAATTGGGTGATCGACCCAAATTGCCCTAACCGGGAAACAACATTGAAAATTGTGTCCCCGCAGGATTTGAACCCACGAACTCCGGTTTCATAAGCCTCACCCATACCATTAGGTTACGGAGGCAGCACAATATTCAGAAGACAATTAAATATATGCCAAAACTTAGCACCACGCAAACAATGCTTAGCATCTCAGCCTTGACTTTTTAATATTACATGCTTGTGTTGTTTAATTACCCACAATGAGGGAAGTAATTCAGTTGAATCCACGAAAACCAGCTATTCAATTAACATTATCGCTTATATTACTGTGAGATTCTAGTCTTTAATTAATTTTGCGTTATGTAATTATAATGTAAGCATTGAATATAAAGCTACGTATAAGCATAATTATTTTATATCCAGTCTGCAGCCACATATTCAATAATTGTAGTTCAAAACGAACGTCTGTAACTCACTAGCTAGACCAATAAAGATCTCTTACAGTCATGTAGATATATATATAAACATCTTAATATATTTTTTGAATAATTATTTTTTGTAAGATTAAATAATCCCGTTAACATTTATACTAGAAATACGTTTAAATTGTTTACGAAAAAAATATACTCGTAAATGTACCTCTACTTTGAGCTCATAATGCATAATTTGAACGGTATTTGATATAATTTGCAAAAATATACAAAAATAATTGAGCTCAGTGCTACTGTGACTGCTTTAATTTGCAATTTCGGTACGCTTTGAAATCATAACATTAAATGCTTTGCAAAAACGGTCTTTCGTGATTCGACACTACTATTAATAATTGTTTTTTTAACTATTATTTATTCAATACAATGATAATATTGTATAAATACGTTATAATACATAATATAGTTTTACCGATATTATCGTCGTAATGAATTACTCTCCATTTATTCAAAATTATACTCATCATTTCAAACCCTTCCTAAGGGTTATGACCATGGACCCCGGAAAGGGTCTTTGACTGATATGTTGTTATAATTTTAAATATACACGTATATAATATGATCAATGCTTTGCATTGGCATTTAAAAAAGGATCTTTGAGTCCAGACCATCTTTCGATGTCGTTAATTCAATTTTCATATGCACACTATTCTTTTTGTCATTTACACGAAATGAGAAAAGAGTTAAAACATTATTACAAGTACCATTTATAATATACTATAACATACTAAAAAATATACCCACAATATTAAGCATGTGTTACATATGTAAACCTTCCTGTTCAATCACTCTATCTATTAAAAAAACTCCCATTGAAATCCGTTGCGTAGCTTGAAAGATTTAAGCATACATAGGGATATAGGGACAGAGAAAGCAACTTTGTTTTATACTATATAGTGATAGTGATAGTGAAGTACTTTGCAAGATTATTATGCGTATCAATATTGTGACTGCTTTTTAAATCATATATTTTTTCAATCACCAAGTTAAAAGTTTGCCTAAAGTTTGCGCAAGTGTAAACTTTGAAATTTTGATTCGAAATATTTTAATTGAAAGGTGATTGAAAATATTGCTATAATCATTTCGCTGTAAAATTTAGTTTAAAGTAGCAAAATATCGTGAAGTTTAATAAAACTCATACGTAAAAAATATAATTTTACTACTTTTCCTTATTATCGGTAAGCTTGGTAATCTCGACATAAATTATAATTTCAAAACATTAAGTTTAAAGTAAGAATTTTATAATATCTTTTTATAAAATTAGCTGATAAATGCCTACCGTATGATTTAAACCATTCACAGAATATTTTCAATGCACTTAAATAACTTAAGGAAATGATATTACAATAATTTATTCAAGTATTGATATTAGTAAAAATATTTAAAATATAATTTTCATTAAGCTTTAAACATAGTCATATTTCTGTCATAAGTTTTTAAATGTTGAAATCTAATTATATACATCCGACCTACACAAATACGATATTATAGTATTTTTTTAATTGTCAAATAAATTAAATTTAACGAATATTAATATACGACTACCATGATCAAGTGATGTATAGGTTATAGTAACAAACTATAAAATGAAAGTTATGCAATATATTACATTTATTATATTTAACACAATATTTTATTGACTGATATTTAAAAGTAATTTTTATTAAAGTATTGATATTAGTTAAAAAAAATTATGTTTAAAAAATATATATTGTTTCATTTCGAAAATATTTAAACAAAAGTAATGTGATTTCCGCTTGTAATTAAATAATTTTGTCAAAATGTTGTTAAAAAATCTAATTATAAAAAAACATCGCCTAAAATAATAAAATATTAAATAAATACCAATTATTATTATTATTTTGTTTATTATTCATTATTGTTACAAAAAATAAATATAAAAAATTTCGAAACGAATAACAAACATACATACCAATTTATATGTAAACTAAATTTTATGTAAGCCAACAGGATATATGATTAAACAACAAAACTCGGTAAAATAAAATTAGAGTATGCATCATTATGATACATTTTTTATTCGTAATCCTTTTTAATAATATATTAATTGATATGGACATTCAAGCCATCGTGAGGTTCCAAACCGATAGATCTTGGATTTTTCAAAGCAATAAAAACCTCCAACAAAAGAAGCTTTTAATTTTATTGGATAGAATAAAACCATTAGTATAATTAAGCAATACAGTTTATTTCCATGTACATTAACATTATGTTCCTATATTTTATGATTTAATATACGCATTGTAATACGAAGATTACTAAAGACTATTTTGTTAGAAGTTCTACGATATAAAGAAAAATGCAATGAACTTTTGTTGTTCACAACTAAATGAAAAAAAATAAACCTCGGTATTATATACAAAATTTAATTTTAATAACCAGGAATGATGGCAATTAGTCGTAAAAATTTTATTTAAACGCAAGTTATGTGGTTTTAGTTTATGCCGTATTGATGCATACAGAGTAAATTGAATCAAAGGTTAATTATAACGAATACCTCTCCTCATATTCAAATGACAATAAATCAAAAAAGATTAGTCCAGAATTTTGGTGTTGTAATATATTCGAAATACAAATACAGAAATAGAGCGACGTTTAAGTTAGAAATTCGAAATTCAATTATAAGGGAGTACATTGATTCAATATTGAAATCAGATAAAGAGCGATACATTATTCAAATATTGAATACAGCAAAGGAAGCGTACTAATTCAGAAATTCGAATACAAGAATAGACGCTACGTATTCGAACTTCGAATACAGAAAGAGACCTCTCACAGCGCTTTAATAAACCCATCCGGGTAATATCACAGTCCACAAACAATTCCACACGTCTAGATAGCTCTCAAGGCCGTCCCAGTTATTATATGAGGTGCTTGCACGTTACATTACCCGGCTACATGTCCGTGGGGCAATTTTCGTAGAGATACAATCGTCCGCCCCCGTACTGGAATAATTGTTTGCATTAAATTCTTAATTAACGATCGCGTTCTATTTTTAAATCTATAAAAGAAGCGTCCCGCGGTCGGAATATAATCGGAATGTGACATAAAAAGGTTTTATTGTCGAAAGAAATTCAAGAGCACCAGCGAATCTTGGTGCAATGAAAGAAAAACGTAACAAAAATTAAACGTTTACTCGCTGTTAACTTTAATTCTCTACTTAAATACTTATAATTTATTGAGTTGAAGGGTACAGAAAGTTGTTTTGGTAAAAAACAAATTGCCTTTATGTATACATATTTTACACTATACAATAAGTTACAGTTTATTGCGGGTAGGTTAAATATAATAATGACCAAACTATTTAGTACTTATAATAATAACAGTTTCAGTTTAAATGAATAAAGTTTTGAAATAACTTACTTTTATCTAATATAAGATGAATACAAAGCATATATTATCACAAGCTGTTACACAATCATGCGTCGATCGCAAATTGTATGCAACACTACAGTAATCAGCAACTTTCTAACAAAATAACTTAATTGCATAGTCGATCCCTTGCTTAGTTCAGTAACGAGTCTTAATGAGACTATTACAATGTAGTGAACAACGATTAGTTAACATACACAAGTCAGTGCCGTAGGTATAGGGAAGCATTTAGTTACTTGCTTAATATTTTAAATTGGCCTCATATTACGTAATCGAAGTCTATTCGTTAAACCAAATAAAATAGAGTGCGTTTGGCAACCTATAATATCGGTGCTATTGAGAAAAAAAACTCGTTTGATATTTGCTATCTTAGCAAAGTGATTCTGTCGAAAACACATCACTAAGTTCTATCTCGAGTGTGCGTGATGTAACCGGTTACATTTATTCATCCTCGCAAGTTAACTCTTAAAAACTAAGCTGCCTTTATGATCTATCACGGAGTATCAGTCCTGTTATGGTAAATCCATTGTTTACTGCAAGCTAGTGGTCGGTATACGTCCTCAGGCTTTATCTGCAATAGAAACAAGTATATCAAAGCTTCTACAGTGAACATCTCTATGAATAGTAGGCTGTCAATACCGGTCAGTTGCATATGCTTGAAATATAGAGTCGTTGATGTAACGTTACTATTTATATCCAAAATAGAAATATCGCTTTAAACTCTAAAACGGCGCACACTTCGGTTCAGAGTGTTGTGGAGATCTACGTACCACAGTTATTGCAGTAATTATGCTTAGCTATTATGAACAATGTAACAGTATCATTATAAACGAATGACTCTTGAATATCTTTATTCGAGTGATACGTAAATAGTCATACACAAGAATAATAACAGTAATTATAGATGAAACAACTAATTTAAATATTATAGTTTTCAGGCTGATACCACGTAAATAAGCAATATTAACAAATATAGAATGGAGAATGTAGAGCTTGAATTATATGCTGAAACTTTAAAATCAGATGCTAAAAGTCTTATAAAACCACATTCAATCAAGGTATTATCAAAGAGGAAGAAGATATAAACAACACATTAGCAGTTTTGTAACATCGTTAACTTAAATAGTTAAGTGTAGTGAAATGATTACACGTAGTTAAGTTAAAGTAACACTTTACAACATGTCAATGATGTTAGAATGGAACGTATTGTCGAAACAATGAGCACACGTGAATACACGTGACAGGGGTATGCAATTGAAATCTGAATGAATTTCAATGTTACTGCTTATGAATAGTTCAAGTATGACGTATCGAATATTTAACTTTAAAGTTGTCGAACCAACTGTAGTTTACATTGGCATAACTTGAAAACACGTTAGGTCTTTAAGGTGGTGCGAAAAATAGTTGAAAAATGTTTCGTTACTGTTGCTTGATTTTTTCCATAACTATATAATATTAAAGGGTTTTTAGAGGAATTTAACACAATATAAATGTATCTTATACATACAGAACTAGGGCAAGAATATTGATGCTGATTTTATAGTTTAAACAAATTAAATTTGTAAATGATGTAAACAGAGTAACACGTAGCAACTTTTTGATGTATTGTCACCGACTTGTCAATCACTGACAGTTGACAAATAAAAACGCCATACGTACGTAGCCACTTCGTTTCTGTCAGTTCGGTACTTTTTTATATCCATTTCATGATTTTTTCGGCCAAACTATAAAATGTAGAAACTTTTCACGTTTTGCTATCAGAATGATGTACGCGTAGAAGTGAACTGTTCCGCGTAAATAGAAGCAAATACATACGTTTATAATCCAAAGCTTGTACTGTATACATGTTCCATGATTACCAAGTCGTGGTTTACGCATATGCATCAACATTCATGAAAACACTTGTACAATAATATTTTGAATGTAAATTCTTAAATGTAAATTACGATGTAAAATATATTTGCCAATGTTTTAATGCAAAAAATTCGCGTGAGTTGTAAAATTGTATACAAATTGATTTAATATTGATTTGTGTTAATATTATTGAGTACAAAACTGTTATCTGTCGATCAGTTCACTTAATATCTTTTAAAGTTATTGAAAATTAATAAAAAACTATTAATATAAAATAAGGTCCGTCCCAGGAAATAGCCTATGTCGCGAAGAGATTTTAATAGCTCAAATGCATATATTATGCTAACTCTTACGCGAACAGGAAATGGTTGACATTGGTGTTTAATGGCTTATTTTGAGTAAAGTACCTCGATGTGTATGCTTAATACGTATGGTTCTAATCATTGAATATATTAACTTGCTGTTTACGTCAGAGGTCAATGGACTTTTGGATAATTGATTGATTACAGTTTTTTCGCCAATTGTTTTATAGTTTGTCATCAAAAAATGTTTTTTTTTTAAATATGGTAGGTTTTTATAATATATATCTGAATGATTCAAATCATGACAAGATGGGATAATTTTTCGTTTCATAGATTTAATTTTATTTACTTTCAAACAAAAGTATGTGCGAGGTAAATTGAAGCAAGCTAACTATAAAATTGTGCAATTATATGTTGACATATTATCATTAGAAAACAAAAATAAGCCGTTAACTAATATTAGTAAATGCATTTTCTTAGGAATTTAAATAGTACTGCTGATAGATGTCTAGACGTTTGACCAACATTTCTCTTTACTCGAATTGTATAGGAAATTTAACTATTCCGTCCGTATTCGGACCGGGGCCTGATATGTGATTTGATTATTGAACGCACAGACAACATTCCCGTACACAAAATTACGTCACGCCCAATATATGTATATTCATACGTGGACATTGTTATTACATTTATCGCAGGATACTGCCTTATCTTATGTTTTTAGGACAACGTGAGATATTGTAGCCTTTTTATTACTATTAATGTCTGAAACATTATTTCGAAAAGTATATTGAGGTTTCATTGGAAAAGAGAGCACGCGTATATTTTAATGGTAAAGCAAACGCCTAGTATTTTTGTCTGGTATTTTTTTTAATTTTCGTGTACATAAAGTTTGAAAATAAATAGGTAAATTGCAATATTTGAGACTGTCCACCATGTTTTTAAACGTGATGTCTAATAATGTTTATTTTGCTAAAGAATATGTAGCTTAAATGGAAAATTATATAGTTTAGAAAAATTAGACGTTAGTTTAAACAAAGTAATCAATAACAACGAAGGAGTATCGACCGCAAGGTGTTGTTATTAATTTACTGTCACTTATTTTGATATCTATCATTGGTGACAATTCATCCACTTCCTTGCCATTGGTTACTTGTATTTGTGTATTCCCATCCTGTTTAGGCTAAACTTTAGGCTCGTTCGGCGTCCTAGTGACATGAACTTTGCACATGACACGTCGTAAGGCATAACTAATTGTGACACGTTGCTCATTTAAATACAAGTCGTACTCAAAGTATCCGTCCGTGACATGTCACGTCAAAATTTGACATAACATGACACGAGCCGGTGCATCGACCGTGTAATTTTGACAGTTGACGTACAAACTTAATGGTACTGTTACGCTCGTTAATATTAATGCCGTCTGAAAGGGAACACGGCCGTGTGAACTGAAAATTAAAATATCCGTAACGCGGCGCACGTGAATCGCCTCGCTGAATAGGTAACTGTCCGATTGGCTAGCTCCGTGTGGCCATTAGATCAACATTTAGAGACATTTAATTTTAAAGAGGAACCAACGCTAATTGTGTGGCCTCCAGGCAGTTTTAGTAAAAAAAATATGTTTAGAAGCTTTAACCCCTTCAAATACCTAAGAAAGCTGACTAGTAATAATTGTAGCTCCACTTATTTGATCCCGTGATACAAATATATTTTTACCTGATTCTTAATTGATAATGTAATAAAAAAAAAAAGCAATTAAAAAGACCAAGAGACAAAACTTCAAAAAAGGTTTTATACTGTTTTGTTTTGGTTTAAGTGTCAAGTCACAACATTACTTGTTCTATTTAAAAATTGTTTTACAAAATTTTAATTTTGTCGTCGAGAAATGATTCAACAATAAGAGATAAGGCCTTGTCCATTGAGCTGCGAACAAGAATACAGAAACGCAAAGGGAGTGAAACTGCAATAAAATAGTTCTAATTACAACTATATATTAACTTTTAACGTCCATGGTAACAGTTTAGCTAATTAGTGATAAATGAACAACTTAGAAGAGCAGTGACAAAATAAGCACCATTAATTAAAAGCAAAAATTTCTAGGTCGCCTTCCGTTTGTGCTTTCCTTCAGGAGCCCCGTTAAAACTTTTCGAAGGCACCAGGTTCATATCTCAGTTGGCCTTAATGTGTGCAAAAATCTCGCACAATACCACGAATACGCTCTGATGACTATGACTTTATTCATATTTCGTTAACAACTTCTGGCTTAATGATGTGGCCACCAGGTCATCGCCTCGTTTCGTTCAAACTGACCACAGATTCATCACGGTTCTCAATGTCATCACGGTTATTTATTGGATTAATGAAAAAAAAAATGATTTTGGTAATTTGATCGTTGTCTGTGGTTTTCGCGTTGTCATTCTGATCTGATTAAGTAATTTTTGGGCCCTGAAAGCTTCCGTTAATTATAAAGTGATCAAAACCGGAGAAAGATGAAGAATCAACTATTTAGTGCCTACCTTTCGATGTACCACATACATTACTACTAATCTTAATCATTATTTTAAAAACTTACTTCTATTTACAAAACGGCTTTCTTTTACCCAAGTTATTATAGGGTTGACTTCTAATTCGTCCAGATTTACCTGAATAACAGTTTTTAGGCAGAGCGACTGGCATCTGACCTCCACAACCTAAGGGATAAACACTATTAAATGTATCAAATAGTTCTCAGTAAATGTAAAGGCACTGAAATCCTATAACGACTACCAAACATGGCCTTCACAGAAAGAAGAAATACGAAAAAACGATAGGTTTTAAAGTATCGGTATAGACTATTATAAACATAATCATCATCAGCCTTTGATAGTCCACTGCTGGACATAGGCCTCCCCTAGTACACCCCTATCCATTAGTGGGTTTTGGACCGTATCCCAACCACGCTGGTTCAATGGCGGTTGGCGGGTGGACTGACTTTTACATGCCCATCCGACGCATGGATCATCTTACTTTTCAGACAAATGGGTGATCGGCCCAAATTGCCCTAACCAACTAGGAAACAACAATGAAAATTTGTTGAGTCTCCGCAGGATTCGAACCCACGACCTCCGGATTCTAAAGCACACGCCTATACCACTAGGCTACGGAGGCAGCTAAACATAATAAGATCGTAAATCGATCTAGCAAAAATGTAGCATTGTTGCAAGTTGATGCAAAACCTCTTTTAGACACATTGCATAATTGACTCGTGGCCATCAATTGAATTCCTCGCATTGAATTGCATTCGTGTAATAGTCCGTTCTTAGGAACGAGTTAAGAGTCGGCTTATCATTCGATGAGTGATCGCTTCCTGCTATTAATCAACATGGATTTATGGCGGACAATTATTCATATTTAATTATTATGACGCTGGAACAAATATGTGGAAGAATCGAACTGAACGGTTACAGCGCATAAATATTATTTCTAATTGTCAATTATATATCCAACCTTGACACTGGCAGAATCACCAAGATTAACTTGGTGGAGCCATTACACCAAAAAGAAGAAGAAGAAGTTAATTATATGAAACAAGTCTGTGATATGTATTAAAAATCAATAAAAATCAATTAGTTAACCTGTCTAGAAGGAATTGTACTGATTTTGTTTAATTAATAGTCATTTGAATATTATTTTTAATCACCATATTGTTAAGTATCCTTTTTCAGTTAATATTGCTTCAGGTTATATTATATCATTATGTTTATGTGTGTAAACGAAAGAATGTAAAGTATCTAAAAGGTCAGATAAATAAAACAATTCACTATATAACTCAATAGACGTACAGTTTAATTTACTATTAAAACTAGAGCACTAGATCACAAACGATGCTAAGATTACTAAAAAGCACATTGTCTACGTACGTTAAATTTTAAAAAGGCATCTAATGCTGAATTTTAATGACGATTAAACGGAAGAAGATAAAAAAAGTTCGGAAAGTGTATCGATCAGATGTTTCACTACTTGCACTCGATCTCTGGAATCCTTATTTCTTTTACTTTCATTAACATTCTATACAATCGAGTTGGACTCCGTTGGAACGGTTTGCGAAGAATTCACAGTCCAAAATTAGGAGATTCAAAATCGAAAGGGATGTATGTATACATATAAACATATATTATATTATATTAATAATATGTTACTTATATTCCTAATTATATATGTAATTTGCATATTTTAAATTGACCCAGTTTCTATAATGCATTTGATATATGTAATGGCTTAGAAGGGTTATCTTATACAATGCTTTATGTAACTTGAACTGCGTTGATCTCTATAAAGTACACAGAGGAACAATACATAATTTATGTTGTTTTAACATATTTTGAGTAGACTCAATTTCTAACACTGCATTTTGTACTTATAGTTTTGAAAAGGTTAATGGTTAATAAAATCTATTAACTACATTTAATGTAACTTGAACTGAGTTGATGTCTATAAATTATACAGACATAATTTTAGTACATTTTGCTATACACGTTGACATAATTTCTGACGATGCATTTAGTATTTGTAAAGTTTTTAAAATGTTAATAATATTTTAAATATAGATTTTTGATAAAATATTTTCTTCGGCGATGACAAATATTCACATTGACTTTTATTCTTATTTTAATATTACGTATGGTTAATTGTGAAATCATGGGTATCAACGCATATCATGTTATATCAACAGCGTTCGATACACTTCATACTCATATCAACCATTGCCAGAGGCCTTACGCATAGTCCTATGACAAAACAGATGTCAAGCTCATCTTCATCTATCGATTGTTGCAGTGATTAAGTTTTTAACGTCATATAGTAGCATTAATTGTATGAAACACTTACATTTAATTTAAAGGACCGTCATAAACTCTTAGTTAGCTGAAATTCACCGAATTTTCAGCTTTGAGATTTTACTAGATTCAGATTGATTATTTTTATATTATAAATACAGACGAATAATACATGACTAATGTAACGATGTGGCATTATACGTCTTGCTTTCTTTATATGGATAAATTGTCACCATTAAAACCACTGCTCTAGTAATAACGACATGCGCACAACGTCACTTTGTCGCTTTAGGTTACATGAATTAGGTCAATTTTATTTCTTATTAAGCTCGAGTATAGATTACGATACGTGGAAGGCTAGCAGTTAACATTTTTACGCATATGTTTGTAAATCGATATCATAATTGAGTAAATTATAGGAAAAATATTTTTGCCTTAAAAAAAACTAAGGAAATATTTTCCGTAATTGCGTATAAAATCGGCACCTGTTTTTTGTTTAATTAACATTATATTTAAAAACGATGATGTCGTTGTTTTGATGTGAGTTGATTTTAAGTAAGCATTAAAAATCAACTCACGCGCTAAGGTCTCTCGGTTTGGCAAATGCATAGTTTTAATTATGTTCGAATTTCTTTAAGTCCCAAAAGTAGTATGTACTGACATGTTTTAAATGGTATATATTTTATGCTACATAAATGAAAATGCAAATATGTAAAATGATGGGAATATTTAAAATTAAATTAAATGCGATGAAATCCGCTGTCTTTTATTAAAATGCTTTATAGTAAATTTACTAAAAAAACTCATTGTTTCCATGTAATTATTAAATTATGAAATTATTCTTAATGAGTAAGACGCATCTTTTATAACTTTCTTCCATGTTTTTGAACACACACACAACAATAAAACTTAATTCTTAATAGGTAACACACACAACAAAGAAACTGATCATTGGTCAGTGTAAAATTGGTAGCGTGAAATTTTTAAACAAGCAATTTGTGTATGAACATTTAAAAAATAAACAAAGAGAATGTTTAATGTTTGCCTTTTTTGGTGATGAAGAACCACAAACACGACTAGTCGGCGCCAATACTTGAGTGCAGCTGTGTTATTAAAATACATTTTTAGATAATTATTTTGATTATAAATATAAGTAACCTAAATAGTATATAATTAACCTGTAAAATAAGCAACGTTACAGGAGATTCTAAACAAGTTAAGTTATATACTATGTTAATTACGTACTTATTTATTTAATAAATAATATTTTGTTCACAATAGACAATAAGTTTGGTCTACTAACGTCAAAGATTTAAAATTTAAATGTATTTTAAGAAATACCGTTGTCTTAGGAAAGCGAATTAGTTATTGGTTTATTAGTAGAAAACGTCAATTTGGTTGATTATAATAAAATTTACTAGAATCACAATCACAAACGGAAAAACAAAATTGGTCAATCCATAACAAAAAGCCTATCGAGTTCGAACTTGTACTTTCTAAATATTATCATGCGTGAAAATTTTCAATTCATAATAAAAGCTATTTCAGTGATAAACATTTTTATTAGTCTTTACTGAATAATTTTCTTAATGTCATTCAGATTAATGTCATTTAAACGTCACCTTTTTTCGATTTCGCAAACATCATTTACGATTTTCGAGTGAGTCATTCAAGGATGTTTTAAAATCGTTTGCACCTCATTATTCGAAGCCGTTGAGTATTTGTCAAATAACTTGAACTGAAACGAGTACAGTTAACAACAATGCTAAGCGTCAGCTGATGCGTAAAGACATCTTCACAGTATAATGAGCGTTTGAACAAAGTTTCTCGAACTGTACTCGAATAAGTGTTTTTTTTTTGTCTTGGTCTAAATCCGTGGATAAATGGCTATTGACTGATCGGCTTCGACGAGACGGGCGCGAGACTGGGTACAATCGCGGTCAAGTTGTATCTTATAATCTCGTAAATGAGTAAAAAAAGGACATAAAATTGAAAATTTTATAATAAATTATCTTCCACTTTACGTATCCTGTGGAAACATAGAGGGTTAGTATTTTTATTATTGGTAGGCAACTACGTTTTGATGATTCTCTAGTGTGAAAACAACATATTCCGGTTTAGAGGGTCTTAAGTCTTTAAGAAGTTTCCCAGATGTATATCCAATGTTTATAAAGAGACAAGACTATTTAGTGAACTAGAGGCTTTAATCATCAGCGTCTTGTAAAGTCAGTCTCAAAAACGAAGTCTTTGGCTGTTGTAAAGTTTTCTTAATTCTAATAAATAATAACCAGACTTAAAATTTCTACAAGTGTCAACGAAATGGTGTAATACATCTGACATTGTTATTGAAACATTTTCAGGCGCTACTACTTTGATCCTATATTTTAAATTGTGTTTATTAATTATTTGTCGTATTTACCATCCGTTTCTCTCATACACATGTAACACATGACATCGGACAACAAAGTAACATCAAACGAGCTGTCAATCAAAACTGCTTATAATTTGCACATTTCCATTTAGTTTTCCCAACACTGTACTGGTGAAATTTAAGTGCGCCCATGCCATAGACATCTTTGACATGACGGCGGGTGTTAATCATCGGGCATAGACAAACGCACCGTGACCACGGACCATAGACGAAAGTAGCGCGACAATAAACTAGTACGAACTAATTACTATCGAGCATAGACAAGCCAACGTGGCAACGCCGACTTTTATTATTCGTCAACCATCTTGGTGCGTAGTTAAACTTTACCTACGACTTACGTATCTATTGATTGTGTAAGGTTATAAGAGTAGCAAATCATTTTAAACAAATGCATGCTTCGTTAAAGTAAAAAATTTTTGCGTCTGTACATTTTATCCTAATTTTCTCTGTCTGTTTTAATAAATAAATGGATTCAATTATGATAGAAGTATTAAAATTTATTTTGTAAGAATTAAAGCAATGGCTATGAACATACCATCGCAACAATAGACAGTTCATAAACAAACGATTATTTTTACAGTTCATAAATAAATAAAAACGTATTCAAAGGCTATTATTATGATATCCATCTCTTCTTAAATAAGAATCCAGTGCCTTTAGATCAAAATATTTACCCAGTACTTAGGATATGATGCATTACGGCAAAAAGATACTACCATAGAGGCAACTCCGCGTAAACTTTTCTATTGGTTAAAGACATGAGACGAGCAGGACGTTTATCCTTTTTGTAAGTGATCAGAAGTAACTTACAAAAAGTAAGTAAGATAAGTAATTGGAAGAAACATAGCGTAATACGCCACAAAATCATTCACCGCGTTGTGATAAGAGACATTAGTGACTTCTCGTTTACAGTAATATGTATAATGTACCAGTAATAACGCTGGCTAACGAGGCCCTAAAACCGGAAGACAGTCGTGTTAGAATACTACTGGTTTGCGGTAGAAATCGGTACTGGTACTCTTCCAGGCGTTCCCTTGTAAAAAGGAGACCTATCAACATTCATAAAGCTATATGCAATCTATCTATAGATTCGACAATAGAAACTTCTAGAAACTAGAAGGCCGTGACGTCACAGGAATCACGCTATCCAACGGGACACCTTATAAGTTTGCCTTAATTAAGACGCCTAACCGCGCGTTTTAGTGCGGTCATTACGTTTTATATGAAAATTGCAGTTGCCAACGACTTTGATGGAAACTTGATGTTAATTAGCGGCATCGTTGTAAATTTTGCGTTATGCTGCTCTAGCACAGAGACGGGAAATTGGTTCGGTAATTAATTTTGTTTAATTGCTTGGATGCACGAGTGTTCATCAAAATGTAATACATTATAAGTTAGTTGCTAACGGTATTTAAGTTGGCTTATGATGTAGTCATGAAAAAATATAACATTTAACATGTCAACGTAATTATAATATTTTATTTATGTAGTAATAAATATTTGAATTTGTATAGTTAATTTAAAGCAGTAGTTTTTTTTTAAACATCTTTCTATGTTGGATAGTTCTTGTGTAAAAGAAGGCTTTACGGTGTAAGCTGTTAACGAATATGAAGGGTAAGAGTAATAAAATAGTCCAGCTCTAAGAATTAAGTAACAGGTAAGATTTCGTAGCAAAGTAAGAAAAAAATGTCGCGGTAGCATTTTTTTTTTATTGAATCTAATTTAATAATTTATCGGAATAATATAAAACGTTGAACTAAAGGAAAAATAATGTCATAAGTCGATTGTAACTCAGCGGTTGACATCTCACTGACAATAATACGCTGCAAATATATTGGGTTACAGTGTTTGCATCAATTGCTAGAGTTATTTGATCCCAATATAGAGCCTAGTTTTATTATGGTCCCACGCATAGTTTGAAAACAATTGCAACAGCTGTAACGACGCATAAAATACACATAAATCAATAAACGACCAAGATGAAAAAACATTTTTCAAGGTAAAACCGGTCTTCTATATTCATTTTTTTAAGTTCACGCAGAGAAATCAATTTGCCGTCCAACCAATTTACTTCTGTCGTGTGTTTAAAAAAACAAAATGGCGGATACAAGTAAATTATTTTTACAAAATTGTTCACGGCTCACCGACGAGTGCGAAAGTATTCAATACGGTCTTCAACAGGTCCGAGTCGACTATAATTAACCGACTAAATCAACTCTATACTTAACGCTGCGGAGTGATGGGAAATTTCGAGCTTTTTATTTCTTTAAACTGCAAAAGGATCCTGTATTCTGTAACTACTAAGTGTTTTCTATAACTTCAAGACTTAAACACTAAAGTTAATTGCGCTTTTATATCGTTAATATATTTGATTTAATTTTTTTTGTTGAAATATTTTTTTTTACTGCAGAACATAGCAAGTAACTTTACCAAATTTGATATTCTAGCTCTATAAATAACTTTTTGTATTACATTAAACGAGTACACTGAAAATTAGCATTTACGAGGATTCTCTTTTCTTCGTGATATAACCTGATTGGATGCCATTTTGATACACAAGCAATTTATGTTGTTTTTTCTTTACTGTACTTTTCCATTTTTTGTGCCAAATAAATGTTTATCTTTCTTTCTTTCAAGTATTTATATTGTTTAATATAAAACAGTCTTAGTCGCGTCCTTGTTGCGCTTTTCAATTTGTCCTTAAACATGTTCCGTATATATCATTATATATATGTATTATACTTATAAATTGACACATCTCGATATTTCTGGAACCGAAAGGCGTAGCTACTTGAAATTTGGTAGGAATATTCCTTCGCCGAGAAGAGGTCAGCTAAGAACGGATTTTACCACCACAAGGGGGGTTGCGGGGTCGCTAGTAAGCTTATATAATAGTGTGATCAAAATCAATTTCAAATATCTGTATTTAAATTACCAATCTTTTGAATAAAAAGATAATGTAAGATGTAAGCACATTTCTATTAAGATACTCATAAACATCTAAGTTCGTGACATGTTTTAAAAAAATGGTTGTTAGAAAAAAGTGCTTAATCTCATTACTTAATACTATTTATATGGCCTGCAATGATGTTTGTTTTATTTGTATAATTTTTTCTCGAAAATATTTTTTTTACTTTTAGTTATCTGCACTTTTGTTGTTAATAGTGTTTGGGTTGAAAACTGTGTCTGCATGTATTTGGCAAGCATATACCTAACTTTTCTATTTTCGTAGTTATTGTTATTTATTTTGTTGTATATGTATTGCTGTTGGCATACCTGCCTAATAAATCAAAAGTAAAACATGTTTAAGATAAAAGTAAAAGGGACAACTTATAGTAATCTTAAATGAACAGTCAGGTATGTCATTGTTCTAATCTATTGTTAATAACATATTTTACCATAAAATACGTGATAAACGGACGGACTATGTACTTCTTCTTATTAAATAATAGTTAAAGAATTTCACACATAAAATAATTAATCATCCCCATTAAATTTTATGATCGTTATTATTATTAGATTACTAGACGACCTAATAATAGGTCGTCTAGTAATCTAATAATAATAGCGATTTTGTTTTGCTCAAGTAATGGATAAATATCTATGTTTTGTATCTATGTTAGGCTATGGTGCTCAATGATTTTGATGTCCTTTAACTAATGTTTAGTTTAGTTAATTCATTTGCCTTGAAGGAATTCATATTCATTCAGCTTTAGTACTTGAATTTATTATTTTTCGTATAGTGCCCGCTTAATCGCAGTTCAATATCTATAAACTATTCTATCTTTCAATTTAGGTCCTAGAGCAATGTCAAAGGTTAACGACCTTTTTTGACAAATTATAATGCGATGGAAAGTTTGAGACAGTTTTAGTAATCGACCTTTGCGAATAATTGTACAGATTTTAACTTACAAAATGCTCGTTACAGATTCCGTAATTTTAGCGATTGTTTATGTATGACATTGGTAATGAGTTGTTGGAAGTAAATATTTTTTTGTCGCAGTAATAAATTTTATCGCTTATAAGGCTCCTCGGTACTCTCAAATGGATGTTTATTACATCCATCCGTTAGTCACTCGTTTTAAAAATATGTCAAGAAAATCTTATAAAAGAACTTATTTATTTCAGTAAGAAATCTTCGTAAGCTTTCAAAGTTATCAAATTTATACATATCGAATTGAATTACATTCAAACCAGAAGTTCTATTCTACAAATCTATTTGTCGATTTTTCAACTATTCAGTTATGAAAATATTTTTTTAATAATAATTAAGAATCTCCTTCTTTCTTGTGATGTCTGTACAAAATTTCGAGTAAACCTTATTACTTTAGGGAGTTACGTTTTTAATATCTGTTAAGCCAAGAGACCAAAGCTTGTTAACGAATTTCTCGACAATTAACGTTAATTGCGATAAGAGGTGTATTAAAAGGAACGACAAAGTCCGTTACAAAATTCTTTATAATTTTAACTCTTACTTTCTTAAATAACTTTCGTTAGTCGCACTGAATACTGTTATTAAGTTCACGATGCATTTAAGACATTCCTTGTAAGACCTCATTTTTTGTAATATTTGACATTAACCGTCAACTTCACAGCTGGACAAATATTTGAAATTCTTATAATTTTATGGGTCAATTAATACCGGTATTGAGTTAATTAATTCAGGTTTTAATGAGCGAATTAAAGAATTTGTGAGTTTTAATTTTTATTTTCACAACTTTGCCGTTTGGTTTTTATACGTTAAAAATTCTAAATTTGTTTTGTTTACTGTTGTGGTTGTTCTAATTTAAAACCACACTGAATCAAGTATTTCGTTTAATGTTTCGAAATATAATCGGATTAAATCATAAAACTGGTTATATTTATTATATTATACATTAATCCTGGATAAAATGTAATGTTAATGGTTTGTGCCATAGTAATATGGAATGGGTTATGAAGATATTTATATAGTTAGATATATTTGGTAATGGTATTGATGTATGATAGTTTAACATAAATAAACAGAATAATAAAACACCTAAAGCTCTTGCATCCAGGTCTTGAAGTATCCATCGTTAAATAAGCTAAATAAATTAGATAAATATAAATAAGCTTGAAATGTCATGATTATTATTTTAAAGAAATTTAAACGAGATTCTTATTAGCCCTTTCCAATATCGGTAACGGCGGCTGCATTTTAAAGCTTAATGATGTTTATAATAATCGTGTCCTTACCGAAACTGGGTATAAAGAGTACCGACACTTTCACTGACTTGAAAAAGCGAAAATAATTAAAATATGATTACAGGGTATGTACTATGTACTTTATATGATATATTAAAAGGATTAATTTCGCCTATTGTTTACTCCGCTTTAATTAGTTACTTTTGGCTAACGTAAATTTAAACCGTGACTTAATTTACGTCAAAAATATTTTTTAACAAAACATAATGAGTAAAAGATGGTTTTGGGGCAATTTTTAGCTTATTGTTTTCTAATAATAAATAGACTAATGATAAAATATTTTAAAAATTTTACGTAGAGGTCCTAAGATAACGCGTTTAATCAATTGAACAAACTCTTTGGCTTTGTATTATTAGTAAAAATTAAAGCGCAGAAACCTGACGCGATATTTAAGCATAATGACACATTTTTTCACGTCCAAATAAGGCACACATATCGTAAACAAAGCTTAATGAAAAACACTAATGGGGTTAGTACCGAAGGCGTCCTTATTGGTTGAACGACCAAACCTCACGCGATGTTTAGCCAATAAAAGCGTACAACGTTTTGTGACCATTTTTGTTCACGCCTTAAAGTTTCTTTGCGTGACTTCCCTTTGTTATTTAACATAGATATATATAGGCGTGTATTATATTCTTTTTAATGAACGTACATTCTTATAGGTACGCGTAAGAGTTAAGCGAACAAAAAAATTAACTAGAAACTTACGACGCCTCGCTCCAAATAGGCAAATGCACATATTTACTAAAGACATAAACATGGCGTCAAACAGTAATTAATTCCGTAATTGTCATTTTAAGATATCAGATCGCCATAATTTTAATTACGCAGATAATCGTAGAATGCTTGCATGTATCTTTTGAATTTTTCCACAACAGATTACTGGCTCCCGTTTCTGCTGTATTTATAAACGGATGTTTCCAAAGGTAACAATCTTGCTCGATTTATTGACGTAACTGCGTGCAGGTGTAGATTATGAAAGATATTATGCCCGATCGCGTCTGCAGATTGAATTAATTCATTGGTTAATGGACTGTTGGTATCGTTTTTGCTGTTATCAATGTATGGTTTGTTTCTGTTGATTTTACCGTTTAGGAATCTTGAAATGATGACATCTTGATGATCTTGAGTCAAAGTCCTGTGAATATACGCTTCGTTGATAATCAAACACTTGTGATTCTGTGACTCGAATCATAAGCGTGTTAAAGATGTTTGCTCTTCTGTTTTATTAACGTTTAGTGTTTAGTTTAAGCCTAATGACGGGTTAATTGAGTTCTTAGCACACTTTTGTTTGCAGTAACAATATTGAAATACGAACAGTATTTTACCGTGCAAAGATACAAGTACATTTGTATTTATATATCTTTTGAACAGTATTTTTATGTTGACGAGTGTTCGAGTTTGTAATTAAAATATCTTAATAAGCGAATTAATTTGATTCTATTCATATAAATTTATATTAATTTATACTCGCAGATTTAATGACAAAGATTATGTAAACATAATTATACCTGCTTATATAAATAGTACACAATATAATTTTTTTAAAACATAAATATAATTATATACCCTTTTAATAATTTTTCTGCTACTTTCAGTTGATACATGGCGACATATAACTTAAATTTTTTCATTATATCACTGATTGGCAAAATCAATAGAGTAACCCTTATAATCTGTGCAACCAAACAAACTAACAAATTTACTCTTTACGTTCAATCATTCAAACTGCCTCCGTAGTGGTATGGGCATGTGCTTTAGAAACCGAAGGTCGTGGGTTCGAAAACCTGCGGGGAGGCAACAAATTTTCATTGTTGTTTCCTAGTTCGTTAGGGTAATTTGGGCCGATCACCCAATTATCTGAAAAGTAAGATGATCCATGCGTAGGATGGGCATGTAAAAGTCGGTCCACCCACCAACCCGCATTGGACCAGCGTGGTGGGATACGGCCAAACCTCTAATGGATGGTGATAGGAGGCCAGGTCAGCAGTGACTAACTAAGGCTGATGATGTGTGTGTGATGTGTTCAATCATTAGCATATTTCTGATCAATCGTCTATAGTAATATATAGATGGCGATAATATGTTTAAACGTCAAGTGTATGTTAGCTAGTTCCTAATTTACTCTTCTTACATTCAAACATTAGAACATTTCTGACCAACCGTCTCTGTTAATTATTCCTATACCGAGCTAGGAGTATTTTAGTATTTTCTAATAGCAATACCTAGCTCGGTGATTCAAGATTGATATTGTTGCCGCTAAGTGTTGTACCGAGCTCGGCTTGAAGCAATATTGAGATGTGATATTTACACGAGCCTCGGAATAATCAGAGCGGGCGATTTGAGCGGTACTTGGCACCGGGACGTCGCATTCGATGGTTATCATACCTTGAAACGTGCAGGACCTATTTGTGTAGTGCGTACGGTGGCATTGTTAGTGCCGTTGGTTTGTTCTGTTTGGCCAACGGGAGTGGTGGTACGGTCGAGGCGTGGAGTGTTACCGGTGCGTACTATGTCACTAACTACTAAGTGACTGAGTACTAAGTACATTCGTGGTTGTAAGTGTTATGATTTAGTAGCTTAGGTGTTTTCGTTACTACGTGACTGAGTAAATAGTACAGTTATCAAGGTATTTTTGTTGCTATGAGACTAAGTACTAAATAGTTAGTACAGTCGTGGTCACTAGTGTTATTGCTTAGTAGCTTAGGTGTGTTGTTGCTAAATGAACGTAAATATAACTGAGTTTATGCACTCGTGGTAGTAAGTGATAATATGCAATAGCTTAGGCGTTTTTTACTATATGACTTGAAAGTACTAAGTAGGTCCTTTGTACAGTCCTAGGTTGTTAGTGTTATGGCTAAGTAGCTTAGGTGTTTTTGTTTCATATAATATAACTACAGTTTAGCAAATGTAGACACGGAATGGATGCAAACAAAGAAACCCATAGCATCGATGCTGTGTCATATGTATAGTGTTAATATGGACTGTGACTAAATACAATAGATCGATCAGAACACATGATATAAGGTGGAGTTGCTTGAGACGATCCTTATTTCAATAAAAAAATATGTCATAAGCTACCAATGACCACTAACGACGAATGTGAATAAAAACATTAAGACTTTAAAGACACCAAAGAAGATGACATATTTATCTATTTGGTTACAAATTTAAAACTAATATTAACTATAGATAATCTTGATAACGACACGTTTTCTGCTATGCTCAGGTAACATTACTGGTATAGAAATCATAGCTTCTAACTTTGTTTTATGTACAATTGGAATTAAGAATTTTTTTAAAGCAATAAATTTAATGTGAACTTGAACTGTATTATCTTGAATGAGCTGCTGATTGCAATTTTTAAAAATGTTTACGTTAAAATGCTTTATTATATATGCTATCGCTGAATTTATTAAAGGCCTCTTCTAGTAGAATTATGTTGAACAAATTTTAAGTCTATCTCTTAAGTGTAAGCCAACGTTTGCAATTTTATCGCACGACATTTTGATTTTTGACGGCGAAATTTTCTTAATCTAGTTCCTTAATGTCTATTAAACTGCATATTACAAAATCTCTACTAATAACTATCATTAAAAAAAAATAATGAATGGAAAAAATCGGACCACTAGAAGTGGAGCAACAAGGTAACATAAATGAAGAAATATATAAACGTTCCGAAATGAGGACTTCCTTCTTTCGGGAAGACGGTCAAAATGTAACAACGCTATTAACGGATGTAGGATAGAAATGCGTAATTATGCCAAATGACGTAATGCATTTTAACTCATGCATTAAATTAGAAAACAGCTGCAAGCGAATGTGCAATTACTGCAGTTAGATATGGCCGGCCATATTGCAATAATTTATATAGATTTACGGTTGCGTTCCGATGTTTATTTATGAATATTCAAAATGGACGACGCCGTTTCAACGTAACGCGAAGATAGTGTTATAGTGATGTATTGCATAAAATTATTCATTATTTTTTACTTTCATCCGTATTTTTATTAATCTATTAAAAGTCCGTCAAACACTTATTTGCAGGACTACATAACTGCTTGTCCAAAAATCTACTAAGATTTTGTTATTGTAGAAACAATATTAATTAACTTACGTATCTTCTTAATTATTCGGTCTTGGTTCATTAGCCTATAAACAGATTTTATTTATAAATGAGTCATTTTAGCTCTATTTATACTATATAAATGTTTAGAATGTAAAGCGGATCAATGGTTCTGATTTGACACAAACAGATAGACAAGTGATTTTTATTGTTAAAAACACGTTGTTTTGTTATATGTACCGGTTATATATCATAATGTACTCATTTTAAATAGTTTTTAATGTTACAAACAAACTCTCCAATTACATTATTAGTATTGAGTATTATGTAAAGTACATCTTCTTATACGTTACGGACGATTAATTCACTAACACGTGGCGTGAATGAAACAATTATTACGTTTAACGACATAAACACAGGTTGCTTTTACAAGTTATTGTTATGAAATAATAGATAATGTGAAAATCAAATACGTTTCACATAACAGTAAGCTTATAAATAGAATAGTTATCACTTCTAAGAACTCGTTTTAAATTTACCTAGACGAAAAAGAATCGGTTAATTATTTCTAGCCTACTTTATTCAAGTAAAGTATAAAAAAGTAACTTAAGAACTATTCACTCAATTTGGTTAATTAAGTTACATTTCAGTAATGGAGTATAAAGTAGATTCTCGATGTATAGCGGTTATAAATTTAAAAAGGTAACACAGGGTCAATTCTAATCTAATAGAATATCAGTATTGACTAGCGTTTGACCTCACCACAAGGTTATTTAATTTTTTATGTATAGCTTCTTTATTATGTGGACTGTACGAGAATAGCCGAAGATCGGAAGTGGTGGCGCGCGTTAGAAGAGGCCTACGTCCAGCTGTGGACTCACACAGTCTAATGATAATTATGATGATGAATGAGTTTCTTATGCGAGTTGGCTTGTCAGCATGCTCACAGCTAAAAAAAATTTTCATGCCCCTCCGATTGACAATGAAAATGAATTCAGAAACGGATAAATCCAATTTCAGCGCAACTAGAGAACGTAACCTATAAGATTTGAACTAACACACAACAAGTTGTTATCCACACCCCACCACAGAGATTCTAAAGTTTCTAGAAATGTGTGTGATTGGGCGGTGAATATTTGTGCGACATCTAGAATAAATGTCGCCGCAATCTGCCCTGTCAGGCTACCCCACTATATTTGGTCCGTTCACCGTTACAGCTAACCGATCTGCGAAAGTCGCTCACAATACATATGAATGGATATTTCGTACGCGGCTTACATACAGTGTTTTGTAATGAGATTTCTTTTATTCATGGCTGATTAAGTGCTCGTTTTGTTAGTATAATCTGCCTCTGTCGGCCAGTTTGTGGTAAGGGCAGGTGATATCAGATGGCTATTGCTCCCACAAGCACATTAACAATGTTATAGAACTTCGGTTCAATTGTAGCGAGTTCGATTATATACTGGAACTATAAAATTGATACGAAAGAAAAAACAAACGTTTCTCTGCCTTGTATAGTTGCAACTTAACTAGTATTAGTTATTTACTAGTTTATACTCTAAGTTCTCCCTAGGCTGATCCTTCTTGGCGTGGCGATTATTATTGTTATTATATGAACTAAGATTTATTCAATTTTTTTGTTAACTTTTGGTACGACATTTAGTAGAGTATTAGGCCATTTCTAGTTGTAAACTTCATTAAGAACTACGAAGGTTTTGCAGTTGTTTATTTAAATTTTGCGGCTTCAGAAGTATGGCAGTTTCAGAAATTTCTTTCAATCCGTTTGGTGTACCGGTTTTCGATCGTTGTTGTGGATTTAATTAGCATCCCTTGAAAAATATAATACTATTGGATGTATATGAAATATCAACATAATGCGTATTCTATGAGTATAATATATTTATATTTCTAAAAGTAGGTTTTTTTGTTTATCAGTCATCAAGTTATTAGATGGGTACATAGATGGGCTTTCTTAAGTTTTTGATTAGATGATGTTTTGTTTTTGCAATCAATTTTATTTCAAACAATATCAGTATCAGACAGACAGTTATTATAATATTTAGTTATTCCTTGGACCACTGTAAAGTTACAGTGAAAATTCAGATTTATAAACTCTTCACGTAATTCAGTCAATTGTGTTTCGCATACCTCTTTTTGAATTAACAATTATTTAATTTTACCCAAATTACACGTCAGCAATTGTGTATGTATTATCATCATCAACCTGTGATAGTCCACTGCTGGACATAGCTCTCCCCTAATGGGTGTACTACCCATTAGGGGGATTTGGACCGTATCCCACCACGCAGGTCCAATGCGGGTTGGTGGGTGTGTATTTTTTTGTTAATTAATAATTATTCGATTTTTGCGTACATTTTACTTTAGCATTAGTGACATGGTGTATGGTGTACGTGCTACTGGCCATATCGGAGTAAATTCAAAAAAGAAGAAAAAAGAAATGCGCCGCCATGACTCTAAGTAAGCGGCCATTAATTTCGCATCGACGATGTTTTTTACGCGTCTCTTGTACCCGATAACGGTGTTGTTCATTGCGGAGGCCATAAGTGTGTGTAAAGCGATTTGACGCGTTCAACGTAATGCGTCACTCATTATTTCTAATTGTCCTCGGGCATGCAAACGTAGAATATTGCCTGTGTTTGCTTCTCATTCGCATTTACCCGTTTTTTAAACATGCCAATCTACTAGGCATCGTCCGACTATTTCGCAGTAATAGGATGCAGACAGACAGGCAGACACTGTTTATTTTTTATATTGTTCTCTTTTCTGTTTTTCTATTTTGTAAGTGATATTAGCAACAACACTGCTGAAACAAACAAAAAAGCTTAAGAGTAATTAAATTAAAAAATTGTGTAAGCGGATAAAAATGTTACTAAAGTCTATTTTGATATTTAATCTATACTAATATTATAAATAGGAAAGGTTTGTATGTTTTTATGTATGTGTGTAATTAATAAATTAAAACACTACGAAGTTTATTTCTCTTAAATAATTCTTTCACCATTAAAAAGGCTAAATTTACCTTAATTAACATAAGCTACTATTTACCCCAAAACTAACTGGACTGCTAGTAAGTGATAAATGTAAATATTACTCATGGTCAAAAAAAAAATTTAATGATATTAAACAGCACTGGTACGATAAATCGTATGATAAAAAAAGCTTACACGACGCCCCGACATATGTAAATTCACCCGCCAATTATATTAAAAAGACGCTTCCGTTTGATTGTGCGCATCGATTCCTAGAACTCGTAACAAGTCTGGCCGCGCGCCGTAATCGGGATTTGAAATTCATCGGCTCTCGTTACGTCTCTCAATAGAGCCGCCGGTTTCCGAGTAGTCATGGATTCGTGTTAGAAATATATATCGTTGAACAGTTATCATCGTACGAAACTGGGTAAGACGTACACGCGACCGTTAAAAAGAACAAAAACGAAGCTATGAAGGACTGTTTTATTGTGACATCGACGCCATACTTGGCGGTTATTTATCGGCAATCGCTATGGGTTATTGTTTTAATGTTGGTAAATACAATGACCGTCGGACGCTTGTCTATGTGAGGATACCGTTTGCTTTAACGGCAGGTGCATTGTTATAAATGTGCCGCGTTCTGCAGTTTGCCGCGCAATTCGTCGAATTTCCACAGACAATAACAAGTTTATAGGTTATTAAAACCAGATTATTTATTATGAGAATATTTTAAAGTTAGTTAACTATGCTTAAATTTCTTTTTTTAATGAATTGTCTATTCTAAAAGTATTCTAGCTGCGTCGTCATTTATTCAGACTCTGAGTGCACTTTATGTTTAAATAAAAAAAGTTCTAGTAAAACTAGATGTTTTTTCGTTACAATCTGATAATGTTTTTCTGTATGATTGCTTATAGATTATTTATGGTTAAGTAAATACCATAACCAATTAGAATTCAAACAATTTATGCAACGAACCCGCCTTTATGTTGTCAATATCCGGCTAATATGAAAAATGTTCGTAGAAAAATTAAAGGAATGTTTTAGTTATTATTTATGCAAGGTATTGGCCGGAGGCAATCGGACCGGGGTGTGTTTCTTTGTATTTTTATTAAAAAACATCAAGAAACTGGAGAATTTCCAGTTATCGTTCGTGGTACTAATCATAAATTTAGTATTATTCTAAAGAGCTAGTAATTTTAATAAACAAAATAGTTTTAATTGTGATTTATAAATGGTACATATGGGCTTTTAGTACAGGTATCAAGGTCTTTATTTAAATACCATATTATTATTTTTAAAGATACGTTCTACTCTTATACGTTTTCAAATAATGAAACATTTCTAGTCCACGACAAATATTTAAAATAGTATACATTATGAATTGTTTTCAGGGCAATATGTACGAAGCTATTGGAAAGTCTCCTTCAAGCGAATCGTACACGTTAGACGTAATAAAACGAATACACAAGCAAAGTACAAGAAGATTGAACTGTTAGTATTGTACCAAGCTCGTAATCCAAGCATCCGGGATCATTCCAAATGAAGTGGTTACAGGCAAGGGAGACGACTGAGCCATTTCCACAGCTTGTGCACCATTCGACCATCGCTGCGCACAATTCAGCTTTTTAAATGCGTCGTAAACGTTTTACGTCCGCCTTTAATATTGGGCATGCAACGGTTTCTAAGGTACCGGGAACATAAGGGAGTGAATAGCTGAAAACCTATAAACCTATAATAAATGCCAGCTGAAGTCGAGAATTGGGATGGATACGTGTAGGTTTACGCTGTTGCATTAATTCAGCGTGTTTATCGTAAAATTTTATTGATGCGCGTTAATTGCGTCGGGAGATTTAATACGAAGAGCTACTTTGAGACATTTATAGTACATATGTATAGTATATAGCGCACACAGATGAACTTTTATATATCTTTATTGCATATAGAAGTATTGCACGCTTTTTGTGTCATAAACGCTGCTACTGCTTTGAAAAATACGCCTTTCAACTGTGAAGAACCGGTGAAAGAAATTACAATAGTAGAATCGTGTTAAAATAATTAAGAAATTTTAATACATTTCCTAACAATACATTTGATACTTGATATAATACATTATACATATTTTTATTTATAGTTGACGAAAGCGTTACCTTTAATATTATTATAAAGAGGATCGATTTGTATTTTTGTGTGTATGTTTGTAAGGAATAAACTAAAAACTACCGCGATTTGTAATATTTTCTCGTTACTAGGAAGCTATTTCATTTATGGATAACATAGCCTACGTTTTAGTCTACGAAAATCCAGACCAAAAAAAAAAAATAACGCGGGAAGAGCCGCGGACGAACTGCAAGAAATAAAATAATTATACAAATAAAACTAAAAAAAAAAGACATAAAAAGATTACATCGTTATAAAAGGATGTAGGATATTAAGTTAGTTATACATTGAACCATTTTACAAAAGGAAATTAAAGCCCATAGCGATGTCTTCCCTAAAGACCTTTTATAGTGTTTTGTTAAGTGTCTTGCGTAGGCGAGAAAATTGAAGTAACGAAGCTCGGTTAATGGCCACGTCTATAAAATACTCATCTTTCCTTCTATTATATCTGAGGCCCGGAAGCGTAACTTAATCAATCTATACAAATAAATAAAATGGAAATGTCTGCTTGTAACACTAAAATAACCGTTATTTTCTGAGTACATTCTGAAATATAGCTGGTACATATAACAAACTAATATTTCTTCAAGTTTTTGTCTGACTATATGTCTGTTTGTTCTGGATAATCTCTGGAATGGCTGGTCCGATTTTGACGGGACTTTTACTAGAAGATAGGTTATGTAACTGAAAATAACTTGGGCTACTTAAAAAAAAATTAATAATTACTTTGCATACATTTCCATGCGGACGAAATTACGGGCAGTAGCCAGTAACTATAAATGGAGACTTTAAAATGTAAAAATCACATAAAATTTATGATCATCCAAATAACTTGAGGAATACTGTTATAATGTTAATGCGTGCTTTTATGCGTAGGTGATATTTTTAGTTATTTATTTTGTATTTTATAGTAGAACCCTACCTACAGAAAGTTTTGTTAACTTTATTATTTCGTTAAAAATCCAAATACATGATATTATTAGTTATTTCTTTGCATTTTGCAGTAGAATCCGAGACTACGAAAATTACGGGACTTTTGTTAACTCTATAGTCGACAAAATAATCTCTTTTAAGAATCTGGTATAGAGCGAAATGTCTTCAGCGCTGACATTATAAGTGCAATATGCCGCTATTATTTCGCGCCGGAAAAGCTGAACTAATTTCGATGACGTTTTGAATTAAGATAGCGTTTAGGTTTTAAACAGTCCATTGTTTTATTGTGGTTTATGACTACAATTTACAACATATAATACTTTCAGTGTCCGTCTATATATCTCTGTTTATTGGTTAATCTATATCTTTATTATAAAAATACAAGAAAAACTCATGTAAATAACCTGGTTATAAAATTAGAAATAATATGTTTAAAACGATAAAATCACTCTAACTCTAAAATAAAAATGAAATAAATTAAAATATTTCACTATTTAATAGACATACATATTACTGAGTACAAAAATATATATTAAAACTAAAAATAAATAAATGTAACATATCGTACGCCTCATAGTATTACACAACCTCATGTGTTACACAACTATAATTATTCTTAAATTATAACATGATCTAGAAAACAAAAGAGTGTTATACATTCTTCTAGAACGTTTATAAATCTATCTTGGTGACAGTCCCGCGAAAGTCGAAAATGTTAGTTGATGATATTCTTTTTCTGTTAGTGTAATCATAAGATTACTCGCTCTGTGCTTTATCTAATTCAGCGAGAAATAGCGGACTTTCTTCCATTGAAATGGTCGTGTTTCGAAATTGCTCTTTTTTCAAACTACCGTACGTCATTAAAGACGTCTGCGGTTTGCCATTGCCTTTGCTCGAAAATTAGATGACCCAATAGGCTATAGTGATGATTAATCAGAATACTTTAAGCCATACTTTTGTCTCTCCGATATCACGAAGAAAATATTTTAGTTCATGTGACTTCTTGAATTGTATTAAAAGCTATGGACTTGTTTAAATTTATGTTGTCATCGGTGAATTTCGATAAGCTTTATTTGTGACAACTTCCATACTGAAGAAATATATAAAAAAATACCGCGTGTCAAAAGTATAGTTATAATGCTTTAGAATGTTCTAAAATACGGCACATTGCAGCGACATAAACTCGTCTCAGTAAACAAAATCGGTAACCAAAACCATACGGTAACCAAAATCAGCAATTAGACAGATAAAAATCTTTTCGATGTTGTTATTTAACCTAATTTTTGGTTTCTTCGTTATTAATCAGCGTTGTTTTCGTTGAAAGTGAGCATGTCGCCTCTTTACACAATAATTAATCCGGTCGCCATATAAGAGGTTCATTGCAACATTAATTTGTAGCGTTCATAATGGGCCCGCCGTGCCGCCACACGGACGCGTAAATTGTGCATTACCGCGAGAGTGACTTTCACTGGCCACAAAACGAAATCAAAAAAAAAGAGTAAAAAGAAAATGGCGCCCGGAAGTGTCCGAAAGCGTCAGCTGTCAAATCGAATTGAAGCGGGAAATGCGCCGAGTTGTGTAGCCACGATGTAACAAATGATAATTAATGAATCTCTTTGACGTATTAATTGGAATATACTTGGCTATAATCAAATATATGCTCGCTGAAAATTTATTCATAACATGGGCGAAAGGTGACGCTTAATTATAGTTTCTATTGAGATTATAGCCATTGATTTCATTATGTAATCTCCATTTAAAAAAAAGTAATTCATGAATTATATGAATCTTATTTATTCAAATGCGTACAAAGTTAGAGCTTATGTAAACACTAACAGTTAATAGCTTTTTGGAGGAAGTTTATTTAAATACATTGTTAAGTAGCGAAGCGTACGATTTTTTACAACTAAATATTTTAATGTTGAAATATATTCAGGCAATTATATATAGATTCTTAATTGATTAAAAAAACTACAATGTTTATTCTTAAAAGTCAAAATAACTTAAGTCCATGAAAATTCACTTTTTGCATTGTTGTTCGTTTCATCGTAATGTTTTATAATAATTATTTCGTCAAGAATAAAAAAGTATCTCGAAGAATATAATAAACAATAATTATAATGAAACGATGGCATTTATATCAAGTTTGTGATGCATGCATTGAATTTAATATTAAAAATGTCCGCCAAGTGTGCTGCACACGGCTTGTTTGTTGACATGATGATTATGGTAAATTATTTGAATGTATTCATATGTAATTGTGAAACTGCAATGATTATATTGACGGACTAGTCATCTCTATTTATAGAAGATTCTGGTTTATCTGTATCATAATGCTGATTATGAACAGTTGTTTTATACGTCAATGCTATTATTTTATAACATTTTATAGGTAAGTAAAAAAATCCTAAATATGATGAGCGATTGGCTCTTGCTTTATGGAACCAGAGGTCATCATCATCAGCCTGTAATGGTCCACTGCTGGACATAGACCTCCCCTAATACACCCCTATCCATTAGGGGGATTTGGACCGTATCCGTGTCACCACGCTGGTCCAATGCGGGTTGGTGGTTGGGAAACCGGAGGACGTAAGTTCGAATCCCGCAGGCAAACAACCTTGTGTTTTGGTTGTTTTCTGGTTGGTTAAGACAATTTGGGCTTAATTATTCTCGGCACTACCCTTTGGTCGACTGTTAGAGAATACTTTAGCATTAATTCCGCATTCGTTTCTTTGTGCAAAAAAGTAAATAAATAAATAAAATATTTATCATATTATTCGACTCATATTAACTGTTATTTTAACATTTAACGAGCCACTGCCATATAAATATTTTATTTAATAAAATGACGATTATAATTAAAAGTTTTTAGTGAAAAACAAATAGTCCCACCGAGTTTCTTTCACCAGTTCTTCTCAGATCATAGGCATCCTATTACGAACTGGTGGTGGCATTATTGACAATCAAACTGCAAGTGAAACATTTTTAAGTTGAATAAAGTATTTAGAATTTTAATCTAAAAACTGTTTAAATAATTTTAAACGATGGATTTTGGATATAATGTTTCTATTGTAATTAAACATAATATGTACAATTAATTTTGATTAGTGATTATTCCGAACTTGGAAAAATAAAAATATCTAAAACACACATTGGGAGTTACGGTAACGGCTTTAACGA
The DNA here is from genome assembly GCA_029286875.1 of Lamproptera curius. Lineage (NCBI taxonomy): Eukaryota > Metazoa > Arthropoda > Insecta > Lepidoptera > Papilionidae > Lamproptera > Lamproptera curius. The sequence continues at coordinate 2,455,504 of JAGSMT010000031.1, forward strand.
TAAATAATTGCTCTTCCCCATCTACAAATATAAACCATCAAATAAACAACTATATATCAAACTAACACTTGCTCCGTGTCTAATCAAATCCCTCGTTAGCTGTACCGAATTATTCGCTATCTAGCAGGGCCATTGTTACAGCTTCCTTATCTGTTACAGATCTCGATAAAGCTGGTAGGCGAGGTGTGACGTGTGAGTATCAAATATACTTAATTATTCAAAGGCAGCGGTGTTCACACGAGCGTTTGAACGTGAGCCGCCGTACGCCGCCGCTCTCGCCGATCGCTCGGATGATAATGACCCGTGTACGCTTTTTGGAACGTGAAAAGCTCTAACTGTATTTTTTTTAAATGAGAAAAATTTAAAAACACTGGCTGATAATGTCAAAGGTTTTTAATATATTGTTTCCTTTGTCGCGCTGGCCGCATTTCATGCGATTCGGTTTACTCTATTTTTGAAAAGATTGCTAAAGCGTTAAGTATATTTGTAGGTTTATATATTATTATATATTATATTTAGAAGTAAATCTTTATTTTATTACATCTTGTGGTTTAAGAGAATTTTAAATTTTTACCGCAAAGCTTAACAGTATATCAAAGATTAGACCAACACCATTCAAAATTTTAAGGTATACAACTAAATGTAATCATGACTTTCGTTCATTTCATTTATTGAAATGAGTCCTCTAACGCTAATATTTTGACATAGTCCTTGTGTATAAATATAGCACAGAAGTTGTTTCTTCAATTTTAAATTCTAAACAAATCAACCGTTTCGTCAAGCTAGAGCAAGCACAAGCAACGAGCGACTAAAGAGTTCCCGTAAGCAGGCGAAATTTGCATTTCCACGTCTAAATCGACATCGCATTCAAGCGGCGTTCAAGCTGTCCGAGCGGAGCCTGAAAATTGTATTAGTGTTTGTTATTCCTTACCGGAATTAGCATCCAGTATAGATGTTATCCTTCGCTCACGAGTGTTGGGTGAATTTTAATGAACAAGTCAGAAATGCGACCGCTTCATATGCCGCCGGTCCGCGTTCGGCGAGATGCGTCCGATAGCACTAACTGCTTCTATTCGTGTGCACTTGATGCACTGCGAATTAATCCTGGACCTAGACTTGGGCTGGTTGGAATACTAGGATTGGATTAATTTAAATTGGGCCTTAATTGCGACAAATAGGTTATATTATACAAGTTATACGCAATGCAATTAAATGAGAGTTTTTGACGAAACATAAAAGCTTTGGTAATTTTATAAAAAAAAAATGTGTTTATATGGTTTAAAACGAACAGATATTTAAATATATGATCAATGAAAAGCAATGCAACGTCATAGCAGCATACGGATATTGCTGGACCATTGCAAAAATCATTATAATACAATGTCATATTTTATTTTGCTGAAACAATTTTAATTATTTTTCATAATAAAAATATTACCAACAACCCGCATTGGACCAGCGTGGTGGGATACGGTCCAAAAACCCTACCGCAGAAGCCGTGCATGAAGGGAGGATTATGTCCAGCAGTGGACTCATAAAGGTTGATGATGATGACGATGATGAATAAAAACACGGAAACAATCTTTATGTTTTACATAACATCATAGTAAAATCGTATCGTGTTTCGTTTTAATATGAGCTAAATTCTCTCCAATAATCCAAAATCAAGTTTTGTTTATATTCATAATTTGTTTATATAAAAAACTGCTATTGCTACTGATCTAAGTTTGCAATTTTACGTTACGTTACGGCGGTAATTTCCAAATATGAATTAAAATTCAAAATCTGAATAAGACTATTATTATAATAGCTGTACGATAGAAAAATAATTCGGCTAACCTTATACATGTAAATGTTATATAACAATTTTTTTTTACTTCTAAGAATAATACCGTTACATTAAAAAGACATCCATCCATACCCTTCCCTCGGGAAAGACTATTACTCTCATCAAGTCTCAACAAGCTTAGTAAATAGCCTGCAATAGTTAGTCCTAGGCGTGGACGAAAGCGGTGTTTTCTTTTACATCGTAAAGATAACGAACACGAGGCTGTTAAGTTTACTGGCCGATGTAAAAAACTGCTTGCGGTATTAAATCGCGAACGGCTTCCGGAATTTTCTAACATTAAAATATGCAAACAGGCGTGCGAACGACGCAACCATAGACTAAAGCAAGAGATGAAAGTTGTGGGTTATATTGAAATAAGCAACGACTTATTAAAGAATAAATAAGTTTTCACTTTAAGTATAAATGTGCCGAAAAAACACTAGAAGATGTTTTATTCGTTTTGGTTATACGCTTGAAGTAATATCCTTGAATTTACAATTATGTTCACTAAGGAAAGGTACTTTTTTATTGTCTGTGATGGAATTAAAGGAACAATTCGTTTAAACGTGACAATGTCCTTCTTCTTGATTTCGATTACGGCGGCGGATCTGTTTCAGAGATCAGTCCACTGCGCAGGAGACAGAGGGACTTTTTTTCGTACGCATGTGACGCAAGTCTTACTTTACAGGCAATCGAGTAATCAGCTCGCTTGCCCTGACCAACTAGGTAATAACAATGAAAAGTTGTTGAGTTCCAGCAGGATTCAAACCCACAACCTCCAGTTTCTAAAGCGCATCCCCTTACTACTGAGTTCGCAGGCAGTTGACACTTAACAATGATAATTTTTTGTTAAAGCTATCTTCAAGTCTTGTTCAAAACATAATTCAAGTTAAAAATACAACTTTTGTCATTAATTAAAACTTTAACGCTTCCTTTTTGTTTCAATTTCTAAATCAAGCGTTTGAGATATGATTGGAGTACACAGTGATGAAAAAATTGTGTAAAAATCACCGTTTTCAAATGCGACACAATTTGAAACGTGTATTGCTCTAAAATGAGGATGTTTTACCAAAAAATTATTATTAAAACGACCGAAGTATATGTATTGCCAGTGTATTAATTTTAAAATGGAAGCGCATCAATCATCGCATCGTGTCTGAGCAATAACATGCATATGAACTGAGAGGAAATGGCCTTTAATAATAGTTAAATTTAACACTGAACAAAAGCAAAAGCTTTTAAATACATTTTTAAATTGTTTGTTTTTGTTTAGCAATCGTAGAAAATTATATTTCTTTATTAATAAAGAGGCGAATACAGCAATTGATCGGTAAAATATATTTACATAAATAATATAAAATAAATTTGGGATTACTCAATTGGGAAAAAACAAAAACGAAGAGGTGCAGATTTTATTTTTAGTATATTCGTATAGAGCTTAAAAAAATTGATGTTTTTACAATATGTTAATATTGAATTTCTAACGGAAAAGTTATTGAATAATTTAAGTTCAATAACCTTTTATAAATTAAAACAGGCACGTTTAGCATTTAAATTAAAGTAAATAAATTTATATTTTTTAATACATACATCTAGTAAGATCAATCACTATATTTTTTTACATCAATTATTTCAGTTTTAGAAAATGTATATTGTTAATTGAACGTTTATTTGTATAACTGTTCATTGTTTTGATGAATGGGTTTAAATTACTTACGAGTTAATTCTAAACGCGCCATGTTCCGACGCTCGCGTGTGCCGTACTACAAAATTGGACTTTAAAATTGATTACAAGCGCTCGAAACCGTTTAGGCGCCATCTTTTATAATTGATGTTCTTCTTTTTTCAAATTAAAAACGTTCAGATGCATTTCATTATCTGCTTTTTTAAACTATGTATTTGGTCTGTTAATTGACTGTTTGTAATCGTTAATTTGTTCGTGTTGTGTGGTATGCAACATTAATAAGTATAATTAGTGGTTAAAATCAATTGAAATATTGTTTAAGGAATATAATTGAATTTACAACCACCTCCATGGCCTAGCGGTATTGGCCCGGAGGTCTTGGGTTAGAATCCGGGGAAACAATTTTGTGTTAACGTTGTTTTCTGGTTGTTAGGGCAATTTGGGCCGATCACACAATTATCTGAAAAGTAAGATGATACATGTGTCGGATGGGCATGTAAAAAATTGGTCCACCCACCTACCTGCCTAGGGCCAGCGTGGTGGGATACGGTCCAAAAACCCACCTAATGGAGTAGGCGTGCATTAGGGGAAGCCTGTGTCCAGCAGTGGACTAATACATGTTGATGATGATGAATGATATGTGTATAGATAGACATAGTAATGTTTTATACACACATGAGCACAAGCAGAATGATGTTAACTCGCGTTGCACTTTTCTTTATAAACCTCAATTGGTTTAAAATAAGTGTTATTGCTATTGCTTTGTAAAATTTTTACTTTATAAATAATTGAAAAAATTTGTACTTCTGGTTATCCCGTATACTATAATATTGTTTGTTCATATTAAAATACCAGCATATAATACCAATCATAACATACTTGCTAAAAATTTACTTTTAGCGTAAAAAATATTTACTCCTATTATAATATATAATTGCCACTATAACTTTTTAAATGTATTTATGATTTAAAAAATAAACTCTATTATAACGAACTAAATTCCAAAAAATTGAGGAAGTGAAAAATAAATATTCAACCAAATAAAACACCCTTCTTTTATTAAAATACGCATCAGTATAAACTAAATTAGTACGTTTTTACGTTTAAAAATATCTACGCTTTATTGTAAGTATTAAACTTTACTATAAACATTTTGTTTGGCTCTCGTTCTTAATATAACAATGCGAATACTAGAAATGCTAATTGGAATTCTGCAGCGATCTTCAGCTTCCTTGGGCATCGCTTATGCCCATTGCAGCCGAGCGAAGCTTATTGTGTGAAAATTTTTACGATTTCCCGGATGGCGCTATCCGTTCCCAGCAAACGCTTGCGGGAGAAGAATATTAATTTACCCGCCGATTGCCTGTGATCCTGGGTAGTTAAATAATTGAACGATAAAATCGCTAAGTACGGTGCCCATGAAGAATGAGATGAAATCGTAAAATGGAAGTATTAAAAATAATCGCCCGCGTACTCTTAAAGATAATCTATATTAATATTCTTAACAGAAAAGGTTTTGTTTTGTCACCAAAACAATTGAACCGATTCGAAATGTTCTTTACTAATAAGAAGCTATTTTATCCTTGAATAGGCTACTTTTAACCCTGGAATGATTCATTTCAAAAATCTGAAAATAAAACGGATAGAGGGTGGACAGACTACTTATATTAAATTTTATCGTTTACTTTTTGTGGGTACGCTTCATAGTATTTATATGGGTACTGCTGATCCTTGTTTCCAAAGCTAAATATTACTTAAAATCGATGAAAAAAAAGTAACACACAGCAACAAAAACGCGACGAAGGTTCACATTATATATTAGATTGAAGACACAACGTTTAAATTAAAATATTTTTATTCAATATATAAGTTAACACTCGCTAATTGATTGTCAAACATGCTACCAATGTTTCGAAAAGGACGCTTCAGACCTGAGAAGAACCGGTGAAAGAAAGTCAGCGGGTTATTTTTTATGTCATATTTTGCACTAATAAACAAACAATTTTAGGCATAGCATACTATGCAATATTCAGACAAAACCTAGAGCGAGCATTCCATTACCAGGCTGTGTTATTATTTAAAAATTAATTAATATTATAAGAATCTTCAACACATAAACTTTCCTTCACAACCTTTTGAAATTAGAGAATATGTTCACAATATAGATTGCCGAGCATAGATTATTTAACTTTACTATTCATATTATAATAATAAACACTTGACATTATAGTAGTTTACATTATAGTAATTATAATCCGATAAGCTTCAAAGAATGCATCGTCCACATGGACTGTAATAAAACCTATTCTAACGAACAGAGAAACGATTTAGTGACACGGTAACCTATACCAAATGCTAAACTCTACCGGGAAATGACTGGCAGCCTTATAAATGTATATTTCGATTATAACTGTACCTGCTTCTATTGCACTCATCTGTTTTGCAGATTTGCCGTATCGGGAAATGTGTATGCGACGAATTGTTCCGACCGAACTTCAGTCGCCATGTTCGTTGTGTCAAAACTGACAGAGGTCAGTTAGGTTACATTTTGACAACTCGTTTTAGGTATCATCATCAGCCTGTGTTAGTCCACTGCTGGACATAGGTTTCTCCTATTGCATATCTTCTCCATTATGGGTTTTTGGGCGATATTGCACCCACTAGTCTAATGCGGGTTGGTGGGCGGACCGACTTTTTACATGCCCATCCGACGCAGGGACCATCACACTATTCAGACAATTGGGTCCTCGACCCAAAATGGTCTAACCAACCAGAAAACAACGATAACACGAAGTTGTTTCCCCGCGGGATTTAAACCCACGACCTCCAGTTTATAAAGCAATGGCCAATACCACTAGACCACGGAGGCATTTTATGTATAGTTCAGCCAAATTAGACTTAAAATAGAGGTAAAAAATACATAACCCGTAACCCATGGCAACCATGTGACGTCACGCAACTTACTTTCCTTACTGGTGAATAGTCACCGAGATGTCAATCACTAACAGGCGGTTGACTAATAATAGCATCACGTACGGATAGTTTAGTCAGTAATTCGGACTTGCGCCAGATCAGGCGTAGGTTCAATTCTCAACGACGGGAAAATGGACATACTGATTTTATGAGTGTTTGCACTTGTATTATTTACGTATCATGATGTTTTCAACAATCAGTGTGGGACAGTTCGTCTGTAATTAAGACTGAAGGAAATTTTAGACGTGATAACTAATTATTTTTAATATCATTTAGCTATAATTAGCCTATATATGTTTTATTTCACTGTTGAGAATAAAAAAGTAATCCAAAGTTGCTCCATCACCATTTGATTACTTAATTTTTATTAAATACCCACGAGATATTAAAATGTTAATTCTTAAACCGTTACAATCAACACGTTTAGCATTGTAAAGCAATATAATTGTTTAGCAATCGGTATATGATTCCTGTATCCTTATAACCATGTTATAAAGGATAATCAGGGATTAATTCAAGCATCCGGATAAACTTCTTAATAATCTTTTAATATAATAATATTCTTAATACACCATTATACCATTACAGTTTTGCTTTTAGTATTGGAAAAATGTAACTCTTATTACTCGTAATAATTTGGCTTATCTAACGCAGTGAAAAGTATTTTAACAATATTTTCTGGTCTACTTCATCATCATCATCATCATCAGCCTTTGATAGTCCACTGCTGGACATAGCCTCCCCTAATACACCCCTATCCATAAGGGAGGTTTGGACCGTATCCTGGTCTACTTATTGAGCAATATATTTGCTTTGAAGTAATATACGTATATCAGGTTCAAGTAATATTAAAGTTTATTTATTATAAAAAAAAGTTTATTACTGTACATTTAAATGCAGCTGAATTTCCGTTCGTTAAGGCGACATAACATTCAACGAACGACAACTTCAGTGTTGTTCAGTTTGTATAATTGCATGTCTATTATGAAATATATGTTCAAATAAACGTTCAGCTCGAAGACGCATAATCAAATGCGCAATCACTTTAATTACTTTAGGAAATGGTGTAATTTATTTCAAGTACCCGATAACAGATGCATCTCGACATGACGTGTTCCGTTAATTTTTATGTTCAGCATTTAATTGTTGCTCTGTTAGTGAAACACTAATAGCTCGTTGAATAAAATATACATACATCATGGCTAATTTGTTATGCTATAATTTCTTCGGTCGACGCGGTAGAGAGGCAAATGTGAAATGAGATGCGACCAATCAGACCATATCTGTGTAATTATGACCATTTTAAAGATGATGAATTACCTCGGTGCATTTAGTATGTGTGTGTATTATTTTTGGTACACGATTTTTGATATCTGGCAGTGTCAGAGTTAGTTGTTAATTAAAACAATCTTTAAGTAAAACTTAATATTTTTTCCTGGAGATACTTATTTATATATTGCGTAAATTTTGTACTTCTGGTATGCAGCATTTGGTAGGAGCAGAGACTCTTACCCTTTGATCCGAAACGTATAATTGAAACGACAAAGAATAAGCCTATTTTTGCATGAAACATTTGGAGCAGGATTCGTAACTAAAACCGCTTATTTCATAAGCTTGCTTTGCTTGCTAAACGCTTGCGACAACGTAACGATCTAAGTTGATTGTTTCAAAGTGCGACAAACACTTGTTTATTATTGTTGACTTTCTAACGAATACGTCACTGAATCGCCTGAGCTTTTAATGTACAACCTAGTTTCCTGAATTAATTTATAATTTTACGATTTTTTACCCCTTTTCTTAACAAAAAAAACTACCAAATACTATTGAATTAAAAACTTTGTCAAGTTAGTTTTTAACTCAAGCTCTGCGTAAATGACGGGAAAGGTAATACAGTTCATACATCATTGGGCGACGTGGCCGGAAATCCAATTTACATTGTCCGTATCCATACAACGTCCTTACGGACTGACACTATCTGTCGGCCCGGATCGTGCCTGATTAGATTTACGCGAATTTCCTACATAATGGGTGGGCAATAAATCTATGGTCATATTGAACGACATACAAGACAACAATGGGTCGACATATCAAACGGTAGGGCTGGCAAATAATATTGATTATCGCTAATTGAAAAAAAAAAACAAAAATTATATCGATTTTTGTTATAAATTTCATCTTAATTTAATAAATTTTTATCTTGTATTTATTGAAAATAATAAAAAATTCTGTTAAACATATTATTTTAATAAATTAGATGGTATAGTATTTGAATTTAACAAAACATGCACCAGTAATTGACTTTAATATATTTTATTGCTAATATTGACAGCTGAGGTTGAAAAACTTATAAGCAAATTTGTTTATATAATTAAGCTATAATTTAATATATATAAATATGTAAGCTAAAGAAGCTGATTAAGTGGCGTTTCAAATTATAAAATCAGTCAGTAACAAACATTCGGAATTAAACCACAAAATCTTTCAAAATGTACCATAGGTGTCCGGGACAAACAAACATAGAGAACTTTATTATCAACCAAGTAACGTTTACGAGATAACGTGTCGCAGTACAGTAACATGCGCGTTTGAAATATGACTTAATTTATGTTAGTACGAAGTTTGTGGAAATTTATTGCGCATTGCGCGATCAGAGTTAAATCGCTGGGTAACGCTAAGCTGACATGGTTTATCGCATTGTCCATAGAGCTGTGTGGCCATACCACCGGTAAATTTCAGTTAATGTAGTCAAATGTTAAGTTTACGTTGCAGCAAAATGTAGATCATCTTATACTTTACTTCTTGGGGTTATGAAATGAAATCGGTTATGGTAAATTTGCTTTTTTGTTGTTGACGATTTAAATAAAACATGTATTAATAGACCATTAAATTACAACACGAAGAGAACTTTTTAAAAGCTAAAATCTTTACGGCTACTCTTTATATCGCAACTATAAACCTTTTTATAAGTAGTTTTTAACGATTTAAATCGAAAGTAAAAAAATGTGTAACGCACTGAAAATCAGTTTGCCATTCTAAGACATAAGAATTATATTAACTCAGTTATTATCCTAGTTACAGAGCTCTTTAAACCAGAACACGATTGTTTGCACATTATTTCTTTTGGCGGACGGAGCATTTTCTCAATCAATTCTTCATTATGTAAGTAATACTAAACTTTCTTTTAACAATATGGGCCGATCACCCAATTTTCTAAAGTAATATTTCCAAGTAAATTATCCACGAGTCGGAGGGACATGTAGATGTCGGTCCTGGTTCTCAAGACCATCTTCGGCAGTTGTTGACTTCGTTCTAAATCTACTGACAGTTAATTCATCCACCGATAGCAGTTTACTTTTCGGATTGTGGAGGTCAGAGGCTAGTCGCTTTGCGTAAAAACTGATGTTAAGGTAAACCTGGATGAATTAAAGGCCGACCCTATTATAACTTAGAAAAATGTCTAAAAGAAATAAGACGATTGAAGTATCTTTTATCTATACCATGTCATTCTTTTTTTATATATATTTTTATTATAAACGGACTTATTATAATACAGATTTACAAAAGAAAAAAACGTCTTAGCACAGGAAGATGCACCTTGCGAACAAGACTATCGTTACTTTACGTCAATTCCTTGATATATAATACTTGGACGATAGTTCTCAGCAATATACGATTCTCGTTGTTCGATGTAGCCAGGAGTGCGTGATAATATCTAAGCAAGCCCAGCGTAATATAATCGACAAGGGATAAATATTGTCCAACTGAGTTTCACATGGGATAAATGTTCAACCGACAAAAGCGTTAACCAATACACGATTGTTAATCGATAACATTGTGGGTAGAAATATTACGCTTTTTAGAATAGGTGGGATAGATATGTTCTTTGTTTTCAAAGACATGAAGAAGTTTCCATGGCGTAGGACATTTTTTATAGAGTAATTAAGAAGTTATTTGAATTTACGACTACTGTTTATGAATTTAAAAGCATTATAGGTATATTGTATAGCTGAATAAGATCTGAAATATACAAAAACAAAGTCATGATTTTGCGTTTTTGGCACTCTTACGTTCATAATTATGTTTTATTTTCATAAGTTTTTATATTAAATTGTGGTTCTATAGTGAGCTAATAAGGAAACATGAGGTAGCTGTATTTCGTGGTGGCAAGCAGATTTATGAATAATATATTATATACATGATGTTATATTTTAATATTCTTCTCACTACAAATATTGTTTCAGATGACCATGAAGCGAATTTTAAGCCTGTCTCGTTCATTAAGCGAAAGTCTAATCGTTCCTAAAATAAGCTTATATCTCAACGCGAACACAGACTCATTCCCTCTGCTCATAATTTTGACCCAGTCCAACATTGGGACCACAATCTACCGCTCGACGCCCACGGTCTGATGTGACCTGAATTCGACCGTTACGTTAAATTTATAAAGGGTATAATGCTCTAGCCTTTATGGCGACAATTCTCGCTATCCTATTTCTAGATCTCGAACACAGGCGGTCGATGGTTGTTAACAAGAGCCGCTAACTGCCGAGTGCGTGATAAATCTTCACTCGCTAATATCTCTTGATTCTCAGCGAAGTCCTTTAGCAGGTGAGAAAATAAAGTAATGCGTTTTATACACGTTTGCGTGAATCTTCTTCTGTTCTTTTTTTTGGTTGTGCAGCTATTAACGCCGTTTCAAAGATATCGCAGCTTAGCTTTTAGAGCGTTTATTTTTGGGGAAGCAGTTAGCGCGTTTTTGTTTTGATAGAGTTGAGATATTAGTTTTTATAGGGTATCAAAAGATTTGTTAAGTTAAGTTACAGTAAGGTTCAATGATACATTTTGAGACAAGAAAAAACGCTTATTAATTACTATAAAGTAGTCATACAAGTACTAAACAACAAAAAGCTACCAAAGGAGTATTTCTGTTCTACTCTATTCTCCAAATTGAAACGCATTATTTGATAGAGTTCATAAGTCAGGATTATCAAAGAACAAAATGCATTAATGTTTATAACCAATTCAACGAATCAATTTGCATTTACTATACAAAAAATTAACTTTACTGTTCAGACTACTTATAAATTTGATATGTAATCTAAAGATTAGAGACACAATTACGTACTGACAGAGAAATTAAGCTAGAGCTATTTAAAATACTGCTAATTGAAGTAAAAAATGTTTAAATAGTATTTACCAATGTTTTTTATCGTACTAAGCAAAAAAAGAAAGGCTTTGAAGATGTTTGTGAAAGGATCAATTGTAAAATGAGTGCAAATTGAAAGAGCCGTTGTCACAAGAGCGCTCTTCATAAGTCACAGTTATGTCTTGTGCAGTCTGGTCTAGTACTTTGCAAATATTTATTATTTCTCTTACTTATGTTTATACACAAATCAATTAGCCGCCATCACGTGTAACGGTTGTTAAATTTTGTTATCGAATTAAACCATCACTATATTTTACACTCTGGTTCTTTTTGTGTTTGATGTTGGATATTTTTCCTTTCTGATGTACATCTTGAAATTTATGTTCCAACGACCAAGTTGGATCGCACATTTACGTCTACTTTATTTTTGGACAAAATTGTTTTTTTCTAAAAAAGCTATTACTTTTTTAATATATGGGATGCTGTTAATTTTACTTGATAAAAAAACTAACTCACATTTTTTTTACAATTTGAAGATGTTTTTGGTACAGCCGAATAAATTCTCGACTCTATTTTAATAGCGACTTAGGAGACGATTGCATTCTAAACACGGTGTAAAACATATAGTTCTTTATAGTGTTAACATATGCAATAATATTTTAACCACTAACTGCGCTCATATTTATTCAAAGACACATTAAATCTCCTTATCTAGATGATAAATCGTGAGCCGTGTGATAATAATTATAAAGAACAGCTTTTTAGCGAAATCATCTTATCTGAACTGTGATCTTGCGGTCTTTGCGGAGGATTTAGCGAAAGCTACACCGTTTTAAATGCCGATGTGATAATTGTGATACTGAACTGGAATTGTTGATGGTCATTTGCATTCGGTGGGTTGGTAGATGCGGATCCAGTCGGCGTTTTCGCGTTTAGACTTGTCGTCCTTATTTAGCATATTTCTGTTTAGGGTATGTATTTGTCGAACCTTCTGGAATGGTCAGACATGTACAGATTTTGCAGTATAATGGTAGATTGACTAACGTCAATAAGGTCGAATGAGCCTATATTGAATAAATAATATTTGAATGTCGGGGTCAAGTAGCGTACGACGGGGCATACACTAAATACTCACTATCGAAACATGGTTTTCTCGGTATTTGTATTTATTATTAAAAGTATCTTTATATTAGTATGAATGTCATCTAGCGGCCATACAATATTGTAGATCGAATAATATAAAACTTTCACTATTTAGATACCGGAAAGTACTCAAGGAGTAATCGTTGGATAATTTTAAATTCATGTTAAATGTTTTAATTACTTACAGTTAAAATATATTATGCAAATTTTCCGTCCTAAATTGAATTACAAAAATCAATAATTAAAAATGACTTTGATATTTCAATATTATATATATATATTATATGTTGAGCTTTTTTGTTTTTCGATGATCGTAATCAAATTTATAATTATCTACTTTGCTAAAATAACTTGTGGTAGACGTTAGAGGAATTTAAGGGACTAATTGGGAATGTTTTATGTTACTATGAAACACGATACCGTAGTTGAGTTTAGTCGTTTTAAACACAAACATGATTATCAAAGAAAAGCTGAACAACGTTTCATGCGTCAATTCTGTTTTGTTTGAATTGATTGTGTGGACATTAACAGTTAGGTGTGCAGTAAAATAAATCTAATATTAACGACGCAACGAGCGCACAGTTGTCTATGAGTAATGTCTACGTAAAATTAGCCCCAAGACACAGGAAATCCATAGATTAATAATTTAGATTTTATTACACACCGGCATAAACTTTACTGGTACATAGCACGTTTTATATTTCCCTTGAGCGATTACGGATCGATTCACTTCCTCGATGCACAAATCAATGGCCATTTAATGGTTGACTTTGATTGTTATGCAAACTTGGTTCAGTAACGAAACTGTCTTGTTAAATTTCTAATTCTAGATTCTAAATCTCATGGGGCAAAATATTTTAAGGACATCCTCACTGAACCACCCCAAAGTAAAATTTAAATTAATGTATAAATGAATACATAAGCTCTATTTGCTTCATTTTTCTCTACACTAGAATGAATTAGCCAGGTTATATTGATTGATTGCTTTTTAATATGTTCAGCTATAAAGCATTTGTAGAGAGTGCCAATTCGAGGCTTGAGAAAAAGGTTCTATGACGGACTAACAGTTAAACTGCTTACTGTAAAGCATAGTGAAAGCGTTATGAACCTAACCTTTTGAAGAAAAATGCTTATACAATGATATTTTCCTGATTTTGTGATTTTCTTTTTATACTGTGATGAATCACCTAAATATTGTAAAAGTATATGTAAACGATCGTATAAACATTTACCAAAATTCTTCTATTTGAAAAAGAAGTAGTTTCGAAAAAATGTATTAATGTTTTTTTGCAACCGCAACTGCAAAAGAACAGAGACAAAAGAGAGCACCTTCCTAACTAGCTACGTGCTCTCTTTGCCTCAACACTCTAACTATTTTTGAGAAAAGATTTCTTACACTACAATATTGGATAATGGAAAACTATATTTTTTTCGAAAATACTAGACTAGACTAGACCTTAAGGACGGTATACAATTTGAATACTTTAGAGTCATAATACTACGCATACTAATTTATTTGGTATCTATTAACTGGTAATTAAATAAATGCATTTTATACATCTACATTATTAGTTAGTTAGTTTAGTTAAAGTGTATTTAAAGTGCCTTATAATTATTTTATTATTAAATTACGAATTCTTGTGTAGTCTTGTTCTAATGTGTAATTTAGATCTAACGTTACCTTATTCTACTTTACGATTGAATCATCATCCATACGCCTGATGAACTTGATAAAGTCCGTTGTGGGCCAAACTTTCGCCGGATGTGTCAAGCAGTGTTTACTCTTTACTGTAAGATTACAGTAAAGAGTAAACACTGCTTTACTGTAATCTTACAGTTCTCAATTATTAATAACAATCTACAATATACAAATCTCTGTATATTGTAGATGGCCGATCTCAAATAAAAATTGGCTACCGCTTTCGTAATCGGCTTGGAAAACCTTCAGAACCCATATTAAATGTTAAAAACAAAAAAAAACAACCCGTAAAATAAATAAATACATTGCTTCAGTATTTATGTATATTTAGTGATCTTTTAAAGTATTTACATGTCACGTACAATGTTGCCACACATAAAAATGGCGATTACTCGGTATCGGAGTGCATTAAATTTATGCTTGCACATGCAGCTCTCAGATTGCCCCCAGTTAAGGCACCTAACCCCGGGAATGTTGTAGCCTTTGATATTTTTCCCCGATAATATTTACGACTATGCCGCTTGCATAGCGATGGGCGATACGTTGTTGGTAGTTTTGTGCGTTATAAATCAGGCAACGACGTGAGAATGGTACAGGGTATATGTCCCTCCCCTGTGGGACCCACTGTATCGTACAATGGATTTGGGCGGTGCTAGCTGTGAATAGTGGAAATGTTTACGATATATTTGTTTGATGCTTACTACGTACCGGTTTTATTGATACTTGTATGACAGCTATGGAATAAACCACGTATTGATTTGAGTGGAATCGTTTTTTAAAGGTCGTATTTTAAGTTGAGATATTGCTAATGCTGATGAATTAATAATCTACGTTTAAGATTAAAATCTACTGGTAAAAGATTGAAGAGATTGAAAGTTATAATACTTGGTTTCAAATAAAAATTGAAATTACAACCTATATTTTAGCCGTAATTTTAGATGAATCATGTTTTCAATATTTGCAGAGATGTACAAGCATCCTAATTTAATAAGTACTCGTTACTTGAAAAGCCACAGCGTAAGCATTTAACATGCTATAAGCATATAACTAAATCAAAAATAAGGACAACTTAAAATAAGTGCCTAGTTCTGTCGCAACAGTAGTTTGATAGCACTTCTGTGTTCCGGTTTGAAAGGTGTCTTTCATATTGAAAAGAAGCAAAATTCCTTCATCTGCTTAATAGCCAAGTCCGAGAGAAAAAATGTTTTTATGCCGTTTATCAATAGAAATATATCTAATCATTTTGTAATTTAAAAATAACAACTAGGGTGTATCAATATTATGGTTAATTAAAAAAATCTGGTAAACAATCGATTCCAATGCATTAATTCATGTTTAAGCTCACTCGAATATGTTTTCTAATCCACGTCAATTAAATAGATCTATGTTATATGTTGTGCCGCCGAAAGTATTAAAAAAGTAAATTTCCCCACTGTCGCGTTCGTGCCACGCCTATACTTAATTTAATGCCACAATTGGTACCACAACAACCACGCGTAACGTAATTGTCCGACGTAATTACATCCAATAGACACTTTATTAAATATTCAGCGACTGTAGAAAAGTTTGACCTCCGAAGTTGCTCCGACACAAAAGCCCGCCAACACATTGATCGTTTTTCCAACTTTCATCGTGGTAAAAAGCGTACGACATATTGTTGTCAACGTAAAAAAAACTCGTGGAAAAAACCTAACTTAATTGTCACGCCTGTCACTTTGCCCGCGTCTGTGGCAATGGATGCCAGTTGGCGGGAAAATTACGGATTTCTTTTAAATAAACCATTACATATCACTCATATGTAATGGTGCCTATAAATCACGAATAATTTATATAATATTTCGAGGCGTCTATGAACTAGAAAATGTATTTACCTTCTATTTCATATTATATATCCAAACTTTAATAATAATAATAACATTGATTTACAATAATGAGATATAATTACACTAGAAAAAGCCTGTACTATAGTTGTAAAAAATTATAATATCAAGACTTGTTTAAACTTTAGGTCCTTATCTTAATTGATAATTGATAACTCTTAATTTTATACCGCTATGTCTCCTTTTATTTTCTGTTGTACATATGAAGTAGTGTAACACTAACTTAAGGCACAATTTAGTGCGTCTATAACATTATTAATATAGATGTAACATTTCTGTAACTTATAATACGTTGTGGGTAAGTTGTTCATGAAACTAATTATTTTAGTATTTGAATATATAATATAATAACACCACGATTACAGCCTTAATTTGACTAGACTTAATAATAGGCAAACGTGTTACTATATAACACTATGATCTAGTAAAACTTACGAAATATTTATTAATAATAGAAACGTAATGATTGATTGCCAACCCTATGTCGACAATGAAGTCCGAGGCTCAGAGTCTCTGAAGCCTTTGTAAGTTTTTGTTAAAATACTTAGCGTTCTTTTTTTATAATTCGATTGCCACCAACATTTTCGCTTTCACTCTAATGTGTAGCATATAACAAATACCATTACAGGTGTAATACTCTTTAATGGAAAGTTATTCGATATAAATGAATCATCTAACTGTATAAAGAGACGCTAAATTTTTATGAGAGATTGTATCTTTACATAGTAATTTTTACTTGTAAACGAATCAATACTTTATTTCTAACTTTGTTTTAAATTTAATCATAACTCTGAATGATGAATTTTTTTAAAGTAATTTAATAAAAAATAGATAGAATGAGTTAGAAAAGTTTTAGACATGTGGTTAATTACATTTTTTTACTTGTGTTGTCTTGATTTAATTTATAACTAACGTATTTGAGACAGAGAATGAAAGAAAATTATGCGTAAGCTTTTACAATTGTTCTCTTTCGGATAAGCTTTAAATTTTTTTAATGTTTTAAAGACATGATTTTTATATGCTAAAAACAACTTCATATAAAACTAGCATTTGACAAAATTTCACAAAATTCTGTTTTGGGGTACAAGTTGTATTATATAAGTTTATTTCAATCTGTTTTAAAAACACATTTTTATTGCGTGTAAAAACTTTTACATTCAGTTTTTAATTACTTTTGCTAAATATTACTTTTATTTTGAGTTGACATACAACAAACGACCATCCATGCCAGAAAATTTTCATTTATCATATAAGTTACAGAAAATGTGATGAATAACCTAATCTACGTATGTACGTGATTGTTACATGATTACGACATTTCCTTCTATAATTTTTATCTTTCAAATCATATCAATGCGATGATAACAATCATGATTTTGTAATGTCATTAGCTTATTGACAAATGTTCTGATATCGATATCAATGCTAACAGCTCGATCGGAGAATTAGATCAGAATCGTTCGAAACTTGTTACGGAAGACGACATGACGACTCGTCAACAATGGTGTATTAGATACTTGACTAGATATCTTGTTACTGACTATGATCTGTATTAAATTATGACGTAAGATAAATATTGTGTTGCGCCATCAGAATCCAAAGCGGCCAATCATTAAACAAATTGGCTGAATCATCACTGGGATCGCAGTCACGCGGAGGACGCGGAGGTTTTGTATTGAGCAAGACTGTGCATCCTATGCACTTGTCGATGCCGATGAACCCTGTTATAAAACAGATATACAGATAACGAATCGTTGTCGAAATGCACTTTCGTTTCTTTCACAATAACTGGCTACTTCATTTCTACGTTATGCATTTAAATTGTAATTGGTATTATACAAATTACTGTATACTAAATGCAGTCGTAAAGATGACATAGCGTGTGTCTTTTTAAAGTTATATTTTAAGTAAAGGAAAATTATGAGAACAAACACCTTCACGAAAAAGCGACATATTATAGTCACGATATTTCTTTTACAAACGTAAAAAGGGGTGAAAGATAAAATAAAAATATATAAAGCCAAAGAAGAATTACTTCTAACGCGTATACATGAGGACAAACACTTATTTTTTAATTATTTATGATTAATTTGATGATTGATTTGATTTGATTTGATAAATAGGCGTAAAAACTAACATTATTTAGTCCATATTTAGGATAATACTATTTGTTAAGAATCGATAAGAAATGGAGCTAAGATTGCAAAAATAAATATCGAAACAAATGTTTGTTTTTGACTTTCGTAATTTATTACCTGAATTAATGCATTGTTGAATAAGCAGCAGAATTAATTGAGTTAATTAGGGTTCCACTAATTAAAGAACGTAATAATTGCTTGAGTTAATTAGGGTTCAAGTAATTAAGCCGTAAAAAGCACGTAATCTGACCAAAATATCAATTGATTGACATTTTAAGTGAAAGTTTGAATTGTGCGCTACCACAATGATTGCTTTCCTCTGCAGTTAACGACAATGCAGTAACGGTTTTGATTTCATTCCACGAAAGGTTCACTTTATACAAAATTTACTTATTTTAAAATTATTAACGAACTTTCATATTTAATATTGATTGGCAACTTATATTGAAGGCTTTTATAATTTCAACACAATATGTATGTGTTTATTTTATTTATTCTAAATTTAAATAAAATAATTGATAAATATTCTGAACTCTATTGGTTTATTTAATAGAGTGATATAAGCGAATCTGCAGAGGAGCAGTTTCCTAATCCGTGAATAGTTTATGCTGAAAAGGTTTTAACTACGGGCAAAGGTAGTGTTAGAATAAAAATGAAAATAAAAAATAGTATTATTCCGTAACCAATTTCGTTCCTCTTAATAGTAATGGTTACTATTTTGTTGCTCATTTTTCAAATACAATGCCATAACTTATCTAAACCGGAGGTCGTGGGTTCGAATCCTGCGGGGACTCAAAAAATTTTCATTGTTGTTTCCTAGTTGGTTAGGGCACGCAATTGACTGATAAGTAATATGATTCATAACGTCGGATGGGCATGTAAAAAGTCGATCCACTCACCAACCCGTATTGGACCAGCGTGGTGGGATACGGTCCAAAACCCCCTAATAGATAGGGGTGTATTAGGGGAAGGCCTATGTCCAGCAGTGGACTATCACAGGCTGATGATGATGATGATAATGAAGTTAAAAAAGAAGAAAAACTCGGACAAAGAGGTAGATTCACTGAGAGGTAAGTATTGGTGCAATCAATTCATAAATCATTTAAACCTGTCATGTATCAATGACTACAATGTTTTTATGCATTCACTTATAATGGGAGAGTAAATTGCTATCGAGTCATGTTCCTCGACTTCTCTATTTATTTGTGTTCAAATTTATCACATCAGTAGCGGACTTGTATTTTTATCGTGTTGACTTTGCAGTGAGCAATTTAATTTGCATATAAAATGGCGTCGTTTATGAAAGAAACCGTTTATGCTGCTGGCGACTTGTGTCTTACTTATTTACTTAGAGAAACAGCTAATGCCAAGTGAACTACCATAATAATTGATGATAAATCGAATACATTAAAGAAGTCATCGAATCGAATTGATTATTTGATATTTTATGCAATCCAAAGGCAGCATAACTATAATCGAATCAATTATAGTTAGTTGGTCAGTTTGGTTTTAAATAATAACAATATTTTTTAAATAATTTATAACGCTATCTGGATCCTTAACAAGTTTGTTGTTTTATTTAAGTGCTACTAAAATGATGTTGTCCGATAGATCCTTTTAATAATGATAAAGAAAGTTCTTACTTAATCGACTGCAATACATATGGCAATTCCTATTTAAAATTCTTTTAGAAAATATTTTTTTATTAGAATACTTGATTATTTGATCGTCACTAAAACCAGTCAGCATTATAAAAGTCTTTTTCAGGATTTTATTCATAATATATGGTTTATTTTATTAAATAAAAACTCGGCAGTCTACAAACACTCCTGCCTCGAAGGAGATTAAACGCAACGTGCCTTGAATAAACATGGATTTAACGTACACTTTAGTTCACGAGTCACGATTGAGATACTTTGTTTGAGGGGTAATAATGCACTTCCTACATTGTTACGGACGTCTAGCGGTATCCAATTGTGGATTGCCGATGCCAATTAAAATACCACCTATCTATTTTAAATCATCGCGAAAGAAGTAAGTACGTATGCGAATTTGTCCCCAAGCGCATTCTTCGAGGGCTAACGTGAAGGATTTCTCACTAATTGGACGCACTAATTAAATTCCCTATAGTCGGCAGAATTTTGTAGCTATTTTAATGGA
Source organism: Lamproptera curius (assembly GCA_029286875.1). NCBI lineage: Eukaryota > Metazoa > Arthropoda > Insecta > Lepidoptera > Papilionidae > Lamproptera > Lamproptera curius. The sequence goes on from JAGSMT010000031.1 coordinate 2,476,155, forward strand.
ATGGAGAAGATATTTCTATTCCTAGTTTTTAATAGAATAACTTATGATTTTATCTGGAATATTTAAAGCACAGCTTATATAATCGTACGTTGATCAAAGGCAATAAATCTTTAAAAAAAAAAAAAAAAAATTAAATCAAAAAAATAAGCTTAAAGATGTAATGAAATAAGCAGATTGAAAAAATAAAAAGGAACCCAGTGCCTGAATTTCCATTGCATGTTTCAATTGTAGAAATCTTGAGATTATTACGACCGGTGGTACCCTGTTTACGACGGTGGTAGGTCCCCTGTTCACAGGAGACCGTTTGAGTGGGTACCACCGCGGTGCCAATTTCTGCCGCGAAGCAGTAGTGTGAAAACAATGCTGCGTTCCGTAGCCACGTATTACTGGGTAAACGAGACTTAACACCCTATGTCTCACGGTAGGCAGCGCGTTGGCGATACCACTGGTATTGCCAATGTCTATGGTGTCGGTGACCACTTTCCATCAGGTGGCCCTGACTGCTCGTCTGCCTGCGTAAGCAAAAAAAAAAATATTATTAGTTATGGCAACTGTTGGCAGATCCTTTTAAACGTGAATACCTTTTAGCGTTGTTGCTAGCTCTTTACCAGTTATTTTATGGGTACTCAATGTCAAATTTGGCAGTATCAAACGTTTTACTCAGGCTGAAAACTAATGCCAACACCACTCTTATCTTTGCTGAAAATAATTCTAAACGTATAGTATTGCAAAAATGAAACGTAATAAAAGTCGCAACATTATTTTTTTAATCACGTGTTAGAATATTTTTTATATGTTAAATGGTAAATGATAAATCTTTTATCTTCAATAACAGTCAGTAACTAATTTAAAAACGAACTAATGATTTTCGCTCCATTATGTTAATGATTTTTGTTATTTATGCCAAAAACTAAGTAAAACTTACAAATAATACAGTTTTACGAATATTTTTGTTTATCCCGTGATGATGGACGCTGGAAAGCTTTTGAAACGTCAAGTTTACTTTTTTTTTTTTTTACCTTTAGTGTCCCCTAGTTAGGCAAAGGTCTTCCCTTCTTTATCCATTAATCTCTGTTCTATGCCAGCGTCTGCTAGTTTATGTTTACAATAATTTTGAAGCATGAAAACGCAATAAAATCCGTGAAACATTAGATCCATATCAATAAATCAATAACGGTAAACTTATATGGATCAGACGCATTATTATAACAATTCAATTGCTAACAGAATGGGTGATAAATCACATTACAAATCACAACTCGAGTGTCTCTTACTATCCATACAGTAAATACGTTATATTTATCGTTCGTAATAACCAACTTTCACTGAAGGCTTTCGCTTCCTTGGACTTGAATAAATAACGTTTGAGGAGTGAAAAATAACACGCAGACTCCTAAGGACCCTGTAATAGATACAGGGCTACCATGCTCCGATACCTGGGCTTTACATATCTAATGGTAGGTTGTTATGAAGCAGGTTTGAGGAATGATGCCTTCACTCATTAAGCGATGTACTGGCAACCAAGCTGTTGTCTATGCGTGCGTGCCCTTAGGCGCCTGGTATTGTTTTGACGTGTTCTTCGTAATTGTTTATGGTTATTATGTGGGATGGTTATGGCGATTTGATAATTAGACGTTTATTGTTTGTTATGTTCTAGAAAAAATCGGTTAAGAGTATGAATATTGTACATTCAGTAGAGGCTTAAAATTAGCAGGTTTTTATGAGAAGACATACTTAAACGAGTAATTATAAAATATACAATAAAATAACGTTAGTCATCGCCAATTTAATGTATTTTTATCATAAATGTTAGATATGTATCTTCTGTTATTAGGGAGACGTTAGGACTCGTAACACTTGTCATTAATCTATCACAAACTGCTCTTTGTAAAAAATTATTAAAATTTTCTTTATACGCTACGGTAATTCAACTGTCATAAAAGTTGTATATTATCGATACCACATAAAAATATTACATAATTACAATCGACCAGCCTACTTTAAAATAAAGAAAAAAAAAACATTTTAAGAGAAGGCAACCCTAAGCGATGATAGTGGCAGCAAGTGAAGGCCGCACGGAGGCCGGTCGCTGACCGGGCTATTTATATTATGTTGACTGGCAACCCGTCTGATTGCGTACAGAGCGCGCGCACGCAGAGGCGACGAGGGCGTGGTCGGCGGAATATTTTGTATCTGTTTTATTACGGTTAGAAACGTCATATTTCCCGCCAACGCTAACTGAACGGTTGTTTATATTGATTAGTGTGATTTCTAGCAGGTTGTGTAAGTAAAGGTGAAATAAATTAAATGTCGTGTCTACGGTTATATTTTAAGGTTTGGAAATTACGTTCTGTTGGAGTAGACCGATTGAAATAAGTGTTTGATAAAAACACATATTTTCCAAACATTAATGATATAAAATAAAGTATATCTAAATCAAATAATATTTATAATTATAATTTTTCAGCGTAAACATTGTATTGAGATTAAATGCAATTTGCAACTCCAAAACACTTTTATTAAGTTTCACTTGATTGTACATTACTGAGCGTTCAGTAGTAATGCTGTTATATTTTTGACATTCACGTAAAGACAGATACATTTTTCAGAAACTACCCTTACAACTATACTAAATAAAACGGAATAATTAATTATATATCATTAAATAAAACTAATACCAGTCACATTTCGTAATTATCTGTTTTCGTTAAATCTTTAATTTCAATATTTTTTTTCGTGATAAGTCTCTACGCTTGTTTTATCTGTGGCAGGGTTGAATGGTGCCTGTAGCACACATGCTCCCAACCGTATCGATGCAATGACTACCAGCTGTCACCGTGAAATCTAAGGATGCCATCCATTAATCCATACCACCACCGATCATAGTTAAGAAGTTACGGAGATAAGGGCCGATGGACCGCAACGATTGTGTTTCCGTTTTATTTCATCTGACGTTGCATTATGCAAATGGTTATATAATGTTTGTATAAATGCGATGGACGCAATAAGAAATGCAAAGTGTCGAGTGATAACTAGATACGCGTCGGCACATGACTGGTTGTGCGTTAAACTTTTTAATTTTTTTTTCCAACTAAAGTTATTACGTCTTTACTTTGTAGAGTTGTAGAACTAATAGAGACAAGGGAGAGTATGGGCTCGTCGTGCATTAGGTGCCTTAAAGTAATAAACATATTTTTGTAATTTAATTAAAAACATATAATTTCCGTTTCCATTTCCGATCTAGAGTAAAACGCTGCACTACGATTAAGATAGGGGCGGCTTGTTTCAATACAAGTTAAGCGTAAATACAAGTCGATTAAAGTAAAGTCTATAATCTTGTTATTCTTATAATTTAGAAAAAAAATTAAAGAGGCAGTAATATTTCTGAGCGCAATATTTAGGATATTTTGTCGTCACCGAAAGCACTACAAAAAAGACCATCTTTGATGATAAATCTTACGAAGCTGAAGCAAATTGAATTTTCTGGAAGCTGTCGTGTTTCTTTAGTAAACATTGGGCTGTCCAGATCTAATAGCACATCTCTGTGGGTATTTTTAAACGAGCCACCTCTTTCTATCTTTACGTGTCCGATGAATAGATAACCGCTTAATTCCCTTCAATTATATATGGCTTCATACCAATCGCTTGGGATGCCCGCGGTGTCAATGTAATTGCGTGCTCAAATTTGCCTTCTGGTGATCTGTTAAACGATGAGATATAATGGCGTAATTTATTTTTTAATAGCATAAGTGCGTAAACAATAAATTTTTGTAATAACATCTCCCGTTTTACTTAATATTCTGGTGTCAGTATAGCCTTGTATGTATTCAATATATTCAATGTTATTTAGTTCATAAGCTTAGTATATAACATTGTTCCAGCTTTCATTTCAATATCTTGTTTTTACACAAGCACTTTAAGTTATAAAGAAGGTCTATAATGGGTGGTATAAAATTTCTAAAAAAGGGTAGACTTACTTTTAACATAAAGTGTATTCCTTTTAGCTTTTGTTGCAAAGCTCTAAAAGCATATTCAGGCGATAATTGACTTTTATCTACAATTTTTTGAAATATATATTGCATTATATAATTCCAATAAAAATGTTTTCATAAAATTTTGCTATGTTAAATGGATTATTAGTCTAATATTGTTTTAAGTATACAAAAAGGTGTGACTACAGATGTAGAGTCACAGATGTAGAGAGGAGTTTCGTAATATATAAAGATTAGATATATTAACAATCATGGCGCATTTCAAATTGAATCTGATGGAAATGTAATCGTGATCCCCTGGACGATAATGTAACCATTCGCGTCTACGAAGGTGGTGCAACTCTATGGTAGAGTCATTCGATTTAGACGATTCTAAACGCAAACTCTATGTAATAAGCGACTCAGCTTTGTGGTGCATCTTGCACGTAACAACCGCCGTAATGGTATATCGATACAATAATTTCGTGTAATGATTATCAATTGTACACCTCCAGGTCCCACTCGAAATCGATACAATCCGATGCCCATAACAAAAGTGTAATGAAGGTTCTAGAACAATGGGTTATAACAAGATCGATGAGAACGGGAAACTTATTGTATACATTTATGTAACAGAACGTTTGTTGCTTGTTGAAAATGCGCAAATAAATCTAAATGTTGACGTGGTTGGCAAAAGTTTATTAATCTGTCTACGTAAAAAGCAAATGTTTTATATTTCAGATGCCTAATACTATACGAGTATAATAATTGTCAACCTATCAAATCCACATCTCGAATAGATAAAGACGTATACCAACTTAGGCTGCCAGTGATCATGGATGCAGGAAAGATTCCGAAACGTCGGGATTAAATATAGAAAACTAACACGAAAAATCCATAAGATAGTGAATTTGATATGTGTAATAACCGAGTAAATAAAAGAAATAACTGTGAACCCCCTCTACATTTCACCTAATGTAAAGTTTCCATATTTGAACAGAAAAAAAGACAAAAACTACGAGGCTTTCTATAATTTATTATAGAAATTATATTCTATCAACTCGGTCAATTAGCTAATTAGAGATGGCTCATATTGTGCTATTAAACGTTAATAAAACATACAATACACTATACAAACATCCGTCGGATACGTCATGGACATGCTCTCTGCTTTTTATAATAATCTCAGAAAAACCAACAGTTGTCTTAATCAGACCGATAAAAACTCTTACCATAGAGAATCGTATATCAGATTAATTACATAGAGCACCGAGGCGTATAATTAACATCCCTCAACTGAGCATTTATATCGTGTTCAGTTGTCTATGGTAATTAATTATAAAGTTTTAAAAGCCGGACCAGGTTTTACACTGGCCGCGTTGAATTGTCATTAGTTTTTTTTTTAAATAAACGTTCGCAGTCCGAAGACATTTTATAAAAAGAAAATTAAAGATTGTACTGGCAGGCTTGTTTGATTTATCTGTTTTTAATAGCCATCAGCTTGCGTTTTTATTTGAATTTAGAAGACGCGCAATTTTGCGTCAACACTAATTGAATAATTTCCTTCTTAATGAGCTTTTACTTGTAATGTGCTTGTACTGTTTATGTATATTTGTTTAAAAAGGTAGATAAAAACGCTTGTAGTGTTTCTTTAGTTATGCAAGGTCTATAACAATGAACAAATCAATTAATATATATAGTAAACAGTTATATAGTCGGCATGGGAAATAATTTTAGGTAATATAACGTCAAGTTAATTTCTAAAGATCATATAGTTCAGTAATTTACTTTTATTATACAAGAATTTGAATAATGTAAAGGTATAAATAAAATAAAACACAAAACCTATTAAAACATTTAGATTTACAGTTATCAAAATAAATGTAAAATTAATAGGCAACATTAAGGTACATTTAAAATTAAATGAAGCAACTTAACTACTGCTGTATAGAATGACCATTAAGTTTGACTTTACAGAGGAAATCGTTAAACATAAACTTATAATATAAAACCTTTTTTTATAACTAACGTAGCATCCGTTTTGTCATTGAAAAATAAATAAAGAAACTAGCCACTTAGGTAGTACAAAAGTGCGTAAAGAATTACTTGTTTAGTTCCAGTTTTCGGTGGTAATAGGTATTTTATTTATTTATATTATATAATAAAATTATATTACTCATGATTATAAAGTTTTTAAAACAAAAAATTAATATCATTATATGTATGAAAAAATAATAATTCCATTAAATATGATTTTAAGCTAATTTACCAAACTAGCGATCCGCCCCCGCTTCGCACGGTTGCTATGACGATAGTAAATATACCTACAATATTAAGCATGTGTTATACATACAAACCTTCCTCTTCAATCACACTATCCATTAAAGAAAATCACATCAAAATCCGTTGCTTATTTTTAAAGATTTAAGCATACATAGGGATATAGGGACAGAGAAAGCGACTATGTTTTATACTATGCAGTGAAGAAGGCGCAAATACAGGGTCGGTGACGTTACGGTCTTGCGAGTTAAATGTCTTTTGTATCAAAAGTTTTGTGTATACCTGTAATTGGCATTAATATTCCAAAAATTAATGCCTTAAATCCTTTCATAACGCGCGTTATTATGTCAGTGCATTATTTTTCAAATTTTCTTGAATACTGTAGTAAATAAATACAACCATAGACACCGTAATGGAACGAAGATGCCTCGGTAGCGTTTTGCACTAATTAAACACGATAAAACAGCGTCATTTTACTAATAAGTCGTAAATAGAAGATAGCTTCTACGAGCGTAAAGACAGAATTATGGGATACCGAACAAATGTACCGATAAATAATTCAATTTACCCAGATGCGAGTACCATCGACATCAATTGTTTACTGCTCGCACTATCACGACTTATGTATACACAGCAAAATAACCTTTATTTTATTAACGCTAAGTGCTAGATCGGTTTACATATTATTATGTAAATGTATTACTTGGGCAACCTAATAAACTTTGCGTCGGTCATATGGAAATTGTGGCTGGTGTCGGCTGAAATATTTCCTCTTGATACGAATGGACGGAGTTATTGCTTGTTGCATAACATTATTCTGCTACCGTGTACTGTTAGTTCAAGAAATGGTTTTTGAGATGAAATTTAAAAGCGCCGAAATTGTTTATTAAGCTCTAAATTTAAATATGCAAGCAAATGTTTTGTACAAATTTAAAGATAAGCTTTATGTGCCAATTCATTTTATCATCATATTCTTTCATCACCATCAGATTCAGAGCGAGACCAAGAAAAAAGATTGTAAAATTCTTATACCTTCTCGGAATCCTTGCAATATTGGGTTTTAATTTTTTTGTACAATGATGGTACTGGTTATACAATATTAATACAATTTTTTTGTACAAATTACCAAACAAATTACCAATTTGAAATACTATTGCACATATTGTCACGTGGTATCCACTAATCGTTAAAACTATTCTTCCGGAAATTTTGAGTATATAATTTGCATAGTTTCTGTGTGAATTTTATTAAAATATTTTGATATTTGTCAGAGATGTCGGAAATAAATTAGGCGATCTGAGAGCTTACAACAAAATGTTGCCTAAACTATATGATATTTAACAAAATAATGTTTGGTGGAAATATTATTCTTTTCTATATCTATAAAAAAAACTGCAAAGGCATATGTCTATCTCTGAAGGTTAACTTGCTATGCCCATTTTAATTTCTTGAAAGTGGCCATGTCTAATGCGGTTATTCTGAAGCTACTTAGACGGATACAGTATTAATTCTTATAGTTTTAAATAGTTCAATAACCATTTTGTATCCCAAACATTTTACGGGAAAAATAGCTTATTTACGAAGTGATTTTAGGCAATACACTAATAATCCTATGACCGAATCGAATCTTAAATCAAATGACGTAAAATACATTTTTAATTTGACATAGCCCTTTGAAGCATGTAATTCAAATAAAAATTTACTAAGATATTGCAGATTTAACATGCAGGATATAGCGGTGCAACGTTAACCGGAATCAGCATTGCACCCATGCGAGGCGGGGCGGGTCGCTAGATATAATATACAACCGATTTTAGTTAGTCTGTCTGTTTGTCTATTCTGAATAAGCTGGTCCGATTTGGACGAGACTATCTCTGAAAGATAGTTTATATAATAGGGAGTAAAAACGGCTTTTTTGGTAGCATGTTTTCTTACATGCTACCACGCGGACGAAGTTACTGACAACAGTCAGTATATGTCTATAATGATGTAGTTTAAACGGTTAGCTCGTGGATTTATTTCAAGTGCCGAAGCATTTTATTTCAGTTTGCCTTCGAAGGTTATGGTCAGTTAAATAGTTTTATGGGCGAGTAATGTCACTGTGGATGTTTTTAGCGCTTTCTTAGCTTCGCGTACTGTTTTGTTTTTATATTTTTTGTTACGTTAAACATTTTCTCATTTCCTGTATTGTACTCTACGGAAATAAAAAGCTTGCTTGTTTTTCATTTTCTTTAAAAATTAAAAGATTCGTCAAGGATCGTTCATGTGTTAATTATTACTATAATATAAATGTTTTTTTTTAATAATACACTGTGTCTGACAATGGAATACTCACACTAGGTTATGTTTCAAATTACAATGATATGAATGCTTATATTGTTTGTTTACAATTTTAAAAGATGATAAGAAAAAGAGCACGTGGAGTTTCTTTTGCCGGTTCTTCTCAGGTCCGAGGCGTCCTATACTGAACGTGTTTGACCATCAATAAGCAAGAGTTAACTTCTATATTCAATAAAGATATTTGAATTTGAATTATTTATATTAGTATCTATATATAATAATAATTGAATTAAACATTATTAAAGGGCGAAAGTCAGCAGAGAAAATTTATAATTCGAACGTACCGGAAATCGACACTTACTGGCTTCATTTTGAATGTGCGCTTAATTTCAGATATTCGCTTTAATGCGATGTTAGCATGTGAGCTGAAAGATGTTTATGGCTTATTAAATGTTTATTAGTGCTATTAATGTTGATCCAAGACCTTTCTCATAAGAAAACGGCTACGGGGTAATGTATTCGTTTCAATTGAGAGCAGTATCTCTTTTAAGAAAAATGGCTCAATTGATTGATCGAAAGCGAACATTCTTCTAAATAATGACCGAATAAAATATAGTTGTCTTGAAAGTAGAGGAAATAGTTATAAACAGTAACAATACTAGCGATTGAGGTAGATAAGAAGAAACTTTTTAAATTCACAATACAACATCAAATATAATTTTTCCTCTTCTTCGACTTTATGTAAACCTATAAGTAGGATTTTTAAACACTGATCCGATCTACTTAGATAAATATGTTTGTAAATATTATTATTTCGTAGAAAAGTGTTTATTAAATTCATCATTTAACTAAAATTTATTCTATAAATTTTCTAAGGCCAAACAACAATGTTAAAACTACTGATACTAATTAAATATAAGACAGTTACAAATATTAGCTTGTAATTAGAATAATGATAGAGCTTTACAAGCTTAAATAATATCAGAAAATATAGTTTAAGAAAATCTTTAGTTCAGTAACGGAAACTTAACTGTTAGAACATAAAACATTACAATAATGTTAGTCGTTCGTTTAGAAGGACAATAAACTTTACGGCCAATAACTCTCTGCCGCCACAAGCCACGCAGCATTTATAATCTGTCGGTAACAATTACCAAAGACAATTTTCATCGAGCTCCATAAGCACTATGGTTCAGGTGTTCATAGTTTTTTAATCTCTTCCGGGCATTTCGAATCTCTGCTGGTCACGTTTGAGTTATAAGGAAGCTGGTATTACTTTCCCTCGTTGAGGCTTTGCACTATAATGTTTTATTTTGCTGCTGTTGCAATGAGTTATCGATATTTGATGAAAATTGAGTGCACGTTTCTATTGTGATGGCAGTTATTTGTTTCACTTTAGTTTTTGCAAAAGTAAGTTTTGTATATTATGCTTTGTCGGAACCCTTGATACCCACTCTCACCTTTTAGAATTTATGTAAAATTTTCAATTGATGATTTAATTTTAAAAAATATTTATTAGTATTTCTATTGGATTTTTTAGTTATATAATTAAGCCAAAACATGCGGCATGTTTTGGCTTAATTAGAGTTGACATTAAACATTGTATTCATAAATTTTAGATTTTATTTCATTCTTTTGGTTGAACACCATTCCTCAGATACCATGTAATCTGATCGATAGGTTTGGATCGAATTGTCACTTACCAAATTTAACGTTAATGTGATTTCTAATTGTGGTTAATTTCTAAGGTAAGTAAAATGCATAATAACTAGAAATAGATTTTTCTTAACGCTACGCTTTCTACGCTGGAAACAAATGAGTTTACTATTAATATTTTACCATAAATAACATATGTAGTGGCACATTTCATACGTTATCTCGGGGTAAAATTATTAAATTCAAAGATAAGCAGATACCGTATGCATATTCATATAGTTTGAATAATGGTGCATCCAAGAATTACACAGCTTAACCTATACTGAACTTAGGTTTCAGAAATTATTGAAATGCCACATTCGATAATTTCTGTAACCTTAGTTCGCAGAGTAATACCTCTATTTGTATACTAACTGCCACCACAGCCTAGTGGTATGGGCGTGTTGTTTAGAAACCGGAGGTCATGGGTCCGAATCCTGCGAGGACTCAACAAATTTTCCTGGTTGGTTAGGCCAATTTGGGCCAATCGTCTAAAAAGTAAGATGATCCATTCGTAGGATAGGCATTTAAAAAGTCGGTCCACCAACCAACACGCACTGGATCAGCTTGGTGGGATACGGACCAAAACCCCGCAATGGATAGGGGTGTATTAGCGGAGGCCTATGTCCAGCAATGGACTATCACAGGCTGATGATGGCTACTAAACTAAGCGTTGTATTATGTCTATGGTAAAAACAATTTCAAATTTAATTTTAACCGAATTTTTCTTTTGTTATATTCCCCATACCACAGACAAAAATAAGATGAACCTGACTGCGTCCCATGTCAAACTAAATTGGCGCAAAAATAGAGATTAAACATGTCATCGATCCACACGTACGCTTGAGTAGAAAGAAAGATCATCAGATACTGTTTACGTAAATTCCATCTCCTATTTGGCTATAAAATATTATTAAAATGTCGACTCTTTTTTCTTATCATTTTCTGTATTATTTGTCACTTTCATGGAGCCATAATAATTGAAATATAATTTACATTTTGAGTGACTGCATTTATGCAAAAGATATCAAAATATTTCAAGACCCTCGCCTAATGGCGATATTGCATTCAATACCATGAAGCTTTATTATCACTATATTACCATATGAGTATTATAATTACTAACTTAATAATCCCAAAATAGTGCATCGATTTGTTTTATACATGTGTTAATATTTATTGTTTAGGCAATTGTTAGTGATAGTTCTTATAACATGATGCTCAATATCTTAGTCTAACGTAATCAAGCTGCAAAGGAAAGAAGATTAAGATTATTTGTAAGGTTATAAATAGCGATAAAATTCGTTGAACAGCTTCATTTCACATACGTACAATGTTGTCAATGTTGTCAAAAAAAAATTAAAAAGTAAATCTATGTATTTATCAATTATCTATTTTCCATAGTACAAGCTTAGTTTGGGACTAGATGATGTTGTGTTATTCGTCCAGAAATATTATTACATTATTATTGTCAAGTAATGCCACACACACACACGCTCATAAATACTTAACACAGCTTAGATCGGTGTGTGTGTGTGTGTCTCTGTGTGTGTGTGTGTTACTAGTAAAACGCAAGTCATTGAAAACGAGCCCTAATGATAGACGAAGGATCATCCTTGCCTTATAATGCGATACCAGTAGGCCTAATAAAGGCACTATCGCTTTCAATATCAAATTATGGCGGGAACGGATAAGACGTATGACTTATTATTATGAGCGGCCTAAGAGATTTAAGTCTTGTTTTCAGTTGCCGGTCATTTGGTAAGACCATCGCCGCGGGTGGTATTTTCCGAGCGCCCTTTACATATTTATCTTGTTGCTTAAGTTAATTCTATTAATGTGTAAAAAGTGTGTACACGCGTTAGAAGTTATGCTTCTTTACAGTTTTACCTCGTAACAAGATAAAATATATAAAAAAAATTATCTTTAGCCTGATTCTACGTTTGCAGAAACTATCGTGAACGCAGTTGTCAACTGACTATAGCTAACTTCATGGTTATAAGAAACGTGTGTGTGTACTTATGTACACGCGTAAGAATTATACTTATTTGGGGTAACTCTCTACAAGGAAATTATCCTCTGCCTTATTCTACGTTCGAATCAATAAAAATTGTGAATGCCGTTGTCAGTGAATTGCTGTTAAATCGAACACGATCTTTAGTATAAGTTCTGGGCAAGCTTTATATATTTATAGTGTTTCTTAGAATTACATTTTATCTATGAATAAAAAGTACGTTTTTCCGTTTTACTATCTATGATCGGTTTGCTGTTGAATTATTCTCTAAACTTTATTATGATCTAATAAAAAACCTCAACTCAATCAAATAAAACTTTACATTCTTTCAGTCTTAAGTCTTTGAGCTTATGATTGGTATGTTTCCATAAATAAGATGTCCGTTATGAATTAAAGTTCCTGCTACACGGTTAAAGGAAATTTAATGTAATGCGTAAAAAAGTAGGAGTTGCATTCTTATTTCAAATTACATATACTTATGTATGTTTATTTTCAAATGCTAATTTATTTCCTAAATGATCTTAGGCAGATTTGGCATTACTGTGTGAATGATAAAGCAAAGAGGATATGACTTACTTGTGACATTTATTTTTACTTAAAATAATGCGATAACGAAATAACAAATATAATGTAAAAAAAGTATTAAAACCATATTTTTAGCATTTATACAAGAAAACTTGTATTACATATTATCTTATATTTTTACCGTAAGCTTCATAAAGTATAAACAATTAAAATAATTTGATGTGTCCATTTTTAACATTAAATAATCGTTTTTCAAATATGATATAAAACCGGAACTTATAAGAAAACATAGATTTTTTTAAATTATTGTCTGTCGGTCGGTCTTTCTATTTGTTCTGACTAAACTCTGGAATGGCTGGTCTTTGATTTTTACTGAAATATAGTTCTGATAGGTAGATAACTGCTCTTGGCTACATTCTTAGTGCTTGTTTATAACATAAAATGAAACGCTAAAAATTAGTTAGCTCAAATCTCGCAAACAGCTTTTACTTAGTCAAAAATGTATTTTTTTAGGTGACCACGTGGACGAAGTCGCCGGTAACTGCTAGTATAAACTAAAGTTAGTACAAAATAAAATTTTGACGTTACCTTGGTGAACAGGCACGAGACCGCTTTCACGTCGTCCGGAATCTCGTTTCAAATCGCAGTCCTTTGAGTACCTACGGTTTCACAAGTGGTATCTTAAAGCTCGCATGTCTCAGTAGTCGTGTAGCGAAATCGTCACGTCACCGTGTCGGCCGCGCTAAATCGCATCGCGTGCCTAGTCCTGTTAGGATCTTAGGCCGTCTAACAATGAAGGCTCTATTTAAATGTAAATAACATCAGCCCGTTTTGGTCCTTCAGTTTATACCGTTAAGTGAGCCACGACATATACCTTTATACGGATTACTATGTTTAGTCTATGAGCAAGTTATTTAAATTGTATTGCAGTATTTTTATGAGACTTTGGTATGATATTGAAAAATCGTTTTAATTGTTAGTTATTGTCGTTGCAAACTTGTTATTACTTTAATAAGTTGTCAGGGCAGCAAAAACAACATAACAATAATGAACCCAAAATACAAGATAAGTCTCTTTAAATTTAATACATCCTGTACGAACGATTTTAGCAGTCTAGCATCAAGCTAGATTTATCTAGTTATTTTACGAAAAACTTTCATCACACAGAACACAGATTGATCTCGGTTTAAAAGGATAAAAAAGTTATTAAAAATACGGCATTGTAAAAGTATAAAATATGAACCATATTATTAAGTAGTGCTCTATTATAAGTGAGTGAATGATTGAGTGTTTTACATAAAAAAACTAAGGTTCTATGTTGCTTCTTTTTCAGTGTGATTAAAAAAATGTCATGTTATGCTTAGCAGGACGTAAAAATCTCCTGATACCTCATCTCAAACCACCTGCCGTAATATTTTATTACTATATTGAACTAGAATTAAAAGGGAACACAATACACATTCAATAACAATCACTAAATGAATCGTTTATAACGATATCAATCAGCTCACATCAAAGCTCGGTATATTGACGTGAAAACCATTATTGCAGACACTCTATTTCCTTCAGATTAATGCGCGCGGTTAAGCGTTTCAGTGTTTGCCCGATTAATATCTACTGTTTAAATTGATTCATAGATCGAGCAGAACGGATAAATATGCGGTGGTAAGGTCTTATAGTGGCTCGGTGCAAAACCTGGCCATTGTATGCCGTACCGGTGACCGCTAATGATGCAATTGTTCATTCCTGTTCCATCCCGACCAATATCCTTTCGTTTATGGAATTACTTATAAGTCTCGGTTGCGAGGATGGGTGAATGAATGTCGCCGTAAGGATGTACCATTCATCAGTTCTCGTTTGAGCTAACGACCATGTGTAAACTAATTAATGATTTTGGAAATGGATTTAAGTAAATTGGCCTAATCACTAGAGGTATAACTTTCTTTTAAACTTGTAATTATTTAAATTTGATGACAAAAAAAACAGTCCCGCCAGGTTTCTTTAGCATCGTTTTCCGAACCGGTGAAGCCCGTGAAGAGACGACTCATGTTTTAAAGTAATATTTATAACTTTTATCTGTGACTTTAGGTTATCTGTTTTTAAATACAAATATAGTGTTATTTCCTTATTTGTTAATATTTTAACAATTTATATTATGTTTTTAACTTTCTTTACATGTAAGTAAAAAATATAAATATATATCGCAAAATTAGAAAGAAAAGGATGGATTGACAGGCAGAGATAGAATATTTAACCTGAATATACTCTCTCCTGATTTTTACAAATAATAATTCTCTTCAAACAGAAAAGCTTACGTATGTACACAGATCCTTATAAAAAGTTACGATTTCTTTTAAATAAAAACGCAATGGACGATTTCTAATGCGTTAAAAGTAAGAATCAACGCTGAATATAAACGATAACAATCTGACAGCAATGCTAAGCTTTCATTAGAATTAACTATCATTAACACCATAAGAATAATTATATGCTATCTGCGATCTGTAATTACAACCAGGCTAATTAAGTGATTGGTCTTTTTTTGTGAATTGTCTTGGCACAATAAATGTATCAGCTTTATAATTTACTTTCTAAACAATTTAAACACACACCGTTTTGCTAAATTTATTTATTCACTTCAGCAGTTACAATAATTATAAAACTCTAGCTTTTGAACCCTGACTTCGCATACTTCATCAGCCTTTGATAGTCCATTGCTGGACCCTGCCTAATACACAATGGGTGGACAGACTTTTACATGGTCATCCGACGCATGGATCATATTACTTTTCAGACAATTAGGTGATTGGCCCAAATTGCCCTAACCAACTAGGAAACAACGATGAAAACTTGTTGAGTCCTCGGAGGGTTCGAACCCACGACCTCCGGTTTCTAAAATACACACCCATTCCACTAGGCTACGGAGGCATTTGTACTTCGCATGCTTAAATTTATTTAATACTTTAAATTTGTATATAGCTTAAATATATTTAATACCTATGTGTTACTCTAGATTTTGAGCTATAATAAGCTCATGCGCTTTTTCCGTATATTCTTTTATACATATATGAGGTTTTCCCGTATATGGATTTTACTACATTTATTTTCATAGAATAAACGCAATGATATCTGTAGTTTTTTTATACGATTAATACTAAAGTATACAAAATCTATACACAAAAACCGTAACTAGTTTTTTACTAGAAGTAATATATGATCGTTATAATTTTAGATTCAAAACTTTAGATTATATTTTTCTATATATAGATTATATCTAATTTCTAAAGATCTTTGCGTTAAAATAATGTAAGCAGAAAATTAAATCTAATTATTTCTTTTATTTACGCGATTATTATATATCAAATCCACTAATTCACGGATTTTTCGCGTTACTTAAATATATTTATTCCCGACATTTCGGATTCTTTCCAGCATCCATGATCACAGGCAGACTAAGTTGGTATATGTCTATATCTCTATGTTTTATATTATTTTTATAATATTGTTAAAGAGAGTAATCCGTCTGACACGATCCGATCTATTCGCTATCGGCAAATCTATAGAAAATTTGTCTATAGTCTTACATTAATTCTAACCGATATTGATTACAAAAATTGTTTAGAAATGCTAGATAAGCGAGATGCATGCAAATATAATGAATGTAAGCTAAACACACATCCAATCATTGTATTAGATTTGATGAACCAAAAATACTGGCTAATGAACATGATAAGAATGGTACCAACAATTGATTATAACACAAATGAAAACGAGTATCAATATTCGTTTATGGTAAAAGCGCATCAAATTCTCTCAGTACCGTTAAATTATTGATTATAACACAGTAAGTAAATATACCGGTTACAAATTTAACATCGAATCTCTGACTCGTGCGGCGGCAAATTGTGATTATTTACAGTGCCAATATATTTTTCCGGCACACCCACATTGTAAATATCTGTTTTCCTCTTAGCATTATATAATGTTCTCTAATCTTTTACGGTGATTGGTAAAAGGCGTAAAATAATTTTTAATGTTTTTTTTTCCTAGATAGTAAACTCAATTTAAAATTTTACATATTTTTTATCCATGTTTTTACTATATTTTTGATGACCTTTATGGCAACTCAAATGGTTAAAGATCGATGTATGCCAAAAAAATTTGAAAACAATAGCTTTCTATAATGCTTGCCTTGACCACCTGGACTCATGTAAAAGTCGGACTTATATCGGACTAATTAGAGTTGTCCTAACTCAAATATGTGTATAATATATATTTTATACTATTCATAGGCGAGTGCAAGAACTTGGAATTATCTATTAAATGATGTTAAATACAAATGTGGACTAAGTATATTCAAAATTGGCTAGTTTTAAGAATTAAAGTTCGGTAAAGAACTTCAAATTCAATTTAACCTAACATGAAATTATTATTACCACTACTACTGTTGACTGACAATAAACATCTGATTTTAATTATAAGAATATAGTTCTGCTGTATAATAATGTACTCTTACATAAAATAACAAATATATACATATAAAATACCCACAGCATTTATCACTAGAACTAGCTGTTCATTAATCGTGAGAAATAAAAAAAAATCGACTGATCTGCCACAAGGCGATCGTATATTCGCGTGATATGACAAATCTCTCTATAAGCGCTAAATAATAGCCGCCATTTGTTTTTTTGCCACCAACAGACGGTTGAATGGGCGCTCAGTTTTATTTTATTTGCACAACTCCCTAATAAATGTAACTAATCAATAATACACGAACGAAACGCATATAACTGTGTTTGTGTAATTTTTTTGACGTTTCGCATTAGGACGTTGACCCCAGATTCGTTTATTATTTATAAGCATAAATATCGTAAGTCAAGTAGTGTGCTTTCGCGAGCTTCTGTGCTTAACACCTATTTGAGTTAGACGTGTCTTTGTAAATGTAAATGTAACGCAACAGTGGACAAAAATTTTTACTTGTGCCTTTTAACCGAATGTTAAGTTTGTTGTTATATTTAACAAGTTTAAGAAAGATAACTTTTTTTTCTCTAATAGTATTTCAATTAAGTGTCAAAAAGTACTGTTGGATAATTTGAGAGGTATCAGTGGTGAGTATGTTGTGATTTTTAGCTAGGTAGAAAGGACGTATTTTTCGAGAAATATATAAAACACTTCATGGCATACATTTAAAAGTATCCGATTATTTTCTGGTTTAAACAACAGCCAGCAAAATGTACATTTAAACCTAATTCTGTCGTATTTTACTTACTTTTTTTTTTATTTCCCTTTGGTACTGTTTTAATATTTTTAGTTGCATTTTACAGTAAAAATTTTTTAAATAATTTTTTCAATGTATTTTGTTGGGACTTATAAGAATATTCTATAAAATCATAAAAACTATTATGTTCCGCGTTAATATATCCAAATAACAATTTTATTATGTTATAATGGTAACCACTACATATTATAAAACAAAGTTGCTTTCTCCGTCCCTATATCCCTATGCATGTTTGAATCTTTCTAACTACGCAACGAATTTCGATGTGGTTTCTTTAATAGATAAAGTGATTGAAGAGGAAGATTTAAATGTATAACACATGCTTAATATTGTAGGTATATTTTCTATCAGCATAGATCCCGTGCGAAGCAAGGGCGGGTCACTAGTATTTTATGTAAAAAAAACTATTTCTATCTGACTTAGGTGAACTGGTGATATTTTTAACCTACAGTGCATCTAAAAGGCGAAGCGAGCTTAGAAATCGCTTGATAAATACAAATAGTGATATAAAAGGAACATTGGTGTTGAGGCGACATTCTTTTGTCATTGTTTGCACACTTTCCAACTTTAAATCATCGTATATGACCCCGCTTTCGATTTTTTAAGTTTTCGTATCCCCGCGCATGACACAGCAATGTGGATGATGGGTTGAATGAATATATAAGTGCTGTTTTATTGTTATATAGTCTTATTCTATAAGTTGATTATTGGGTATTATTTAATGAAAGCTTCCAAAGTTACATACTTTAATTATTATGATAGAAATGAAATCTAGGTACACTTTTAGTGTCCTCATTCTGCCTAGATTCGACAAACTTTGTTCGTAGCAGAAGATACTAATATGTGTTTTTTAATATTTTTTTGTCATTTTTGTCTGTCCATAAAGACAGGTAACAATCTAGTACACTATTCAGGTCATAACTTAGATCTTAGACACTTAAGTATTGAAAATACAACTTTGTTTTTTTTTTTCTCAGGTGCGTTCAGAAACTAGTACGTGCATTCCCGGAAGACCTGCGACATTCTTAAACAGTGTAAAAAGTGAGTAAATTGTATATTAATTGTATCCAATCAGAATCCTATACGTACAATAAATCCCGTATGTGTTACATTCGTTTTTACGTTGAGACAGGGAGAATGCATGTCCGTTGATACCTTGTAATTGTGGAAAAGTTATTCATACGTCTTTTTACTTTTTTATATAATAAAATTAAATAAGAGATGGAATTTTAGAAAATGAAGGAACCTTGAATGATTCGTCAAATGGTAAAATATTGCGTTATAAACAGTAATATTGTCATGTCTGGGTGTTTGTATCTATATTATATGTATTAATTTACAAAAGAAAGGAAAGTTTATGTTTTGCGTCAGTTATCCAGTTTCCATTGTACAGGCTTTGCTTAGTTTGGGAATAGATATTAATAGACATTAGATGGTGTTGCGTATTATCATCAAAAATATTTATTTATTTTAGCTTTTGCGCCAATGCAGTTTTATAATAAATTCGGTATTGGTGTGTAAAATTAAAATATTATACATAGAAATTCTATAAATTTAAACAAAACTATAAGTCCACTTTGATAACCTTTAAAACACAATTTATTTTTAAAAAATTTAACATTGCAACATTTGTAGAAGAAAGGATTTCTATAACTCTATTATGCCAATGGACGATTAGCATTTGTAAACGTTATATGCCAGTTAACAGATGAATTATTACTTATAGATATTTTAAAACAACCATAAAACCTATTGTGCGGTTAGAAATCGACTTAAGAATATGCTTTTACAGAAATTTGAATAATAATATAGCAGAAAGATCCTAGCTTCCATAAAATACTAAACGAATGAGATCATTGTATTGGGAAACAATTATTTAAGGCGTATGTAATTTAAATAGTTTAAAATTTATAGTCACCGATGAAATTATTTATGGTTTACCACGTTTTAGAACCTCTTCCCGTGCATTGCGCTCGCAAATTGATTCTCTTTGTAATAAATGGTCGCCATGATAAAAAATAGGGTCGCCATATTGTATGCATCTTATAAATCCTTAAAATTTATGTATTAATGCCGTCACTTTGCATGAATGATTTAAATTTGTTTATAAGAGATTTTTTTAATTAATAAATGTGATGCGCTTGTAAATTTCAAATGATTTTACAAAGTTATGGTTATTATGTGAATAGAAATTAAAGGGCGCTGATTGACCGTTTTCAAACACCCCAGTTTAGTTCCAATTACTTTTTTTACTAGCTGTTTCCCGCGTAATAATATGTAAAAATTGTTTTATGTTATTTAAAAAAAAAACACTTTTTTTAAAAAGAGAACATAAATAATTTTTCAAAATAAAGCCTTAGTTAATCCCTATCTTACTAATAATATTTTTAAAATATAAAAGCCTAAGTTACTTACTATCTACCAGTGAAATTACCTCACCTATCTTCCAGTGCATGTTCCGTCAAAATCGGACCAGCCATTACATTGGTTGGCAAGGCAGACGGACAAACATACAGACAAAAATAAAAATGTTTTGTTACATATATTGGTTATATCTCACAATGTAATCATTTAAAACGATTATTGTTACTTTTCAAACAGATACCCCAATTTTATATATTTGTATAGATAAGAGATATCACTTTTTATTTAATCACATCCCATTTTGTGAGTCGACATAAAATCTTCATTGATCTAAATAAAATCGTTACATTACGACATTACAAATTTGAAGTTTTAATCTATTAATTACAAATAAAAACCGAAAAATCGATATTTTTTCTCGACTAATATGTAATAATCGAGAATCATTCACAAGCCGTCGAGCACTCATAGCGCGGTGATCAGTTTCAATTATGCCTCAAATGCGAACGATAATTTACGCTACGAGCGAAACATTGGTTATTTCATTAGGGCTGTCCTTAGTTATTTGTCATTATTTATCTTTGCCGGTGCATTTATCACGCGGCCGCCTTTGCTTCGGTACTAACGGCTAATCAGCACTAGAGTTAATGGCACGGCATTAGTGGGCACTAGATTTTATCTAGCGTTTAGACAAAAGCTGTGATAGAACATCCGTCGTTGATCATACGAAAGCGATAATGAGATTAATAAAAATCATATAAATTAAAGCGATATCCTGCTTATATTACTAATGCGACTATGTTTTTTTACTTACAACTAAAACTAACAATAAATTACTTTATTGATTTGGTGACACAGTTTTTGAGGTTATTCGCCGAAATCATGTAAAGGTTGTAAGTAATAACTTTTGATAAATATACCTACTCTTGTGAATATTGGAGATTAAAGCTAAGCTTTCTAGAATTTTAAAAAGAATCGACTTATTTTTTGGTCTTGCTTTTCGTTCTAAAAAAACAACGTTGAAATATGGAGGCGTGGGTTGTTTAGGGATAACGGAGATATGCTACTTTCCTCTTGTCCGATGCTTCTAAAGAAGTTTTCATGTTTAAATTACATTCTTATTTTATTATGTTTGATACTTCTATGCGCAAAATTTCTAAAAATATATTTGGAAACATTGAATAAAAGACTAATATTTTGATTATTTCTTTAATTTACGCAATTATTGAACATATTACATACAATTATTTTTTATGTTTTCCCGACGATTCGGGCTCTTTCCAGTATATATGATCACAGGTACACTAAGATGGTAGAAGTCTTTATCACATGTTAGGAAACAACAACGAAAAAGTTGTTGAATCGCAGGATTCGAACCTACGAACTCCGGTTTGGCTTGCGCTTTAAAGCCTAGTTTTTATAATAATTAATACCCACTTTATCTTTGGTAATATAGGGCGGCCCATCTCCACTTGTATCTCCAACGAGTACAGCTAATCTAAGGACTCCTATTGCTCTTCTCATCCGGATCATTTAAGCTCGGCAGCTTGAGTTCAGTTTGGCACGAATCCCGGAGGAACTTTGATAGTTGTTTTAAAAACATGAACGAACGAAACATCGGGAATAAATATAATGAATCAATGTGAAAAATCCGTTTGATATGACTCATATTTTGTCTGAGTATTTTTTGTAATTAACTATAAAGTGATATCCAAATATAATGTACTTCTAGTCGAACACCTGCGGTCGCTTTAAAGCTAATTAACACTGAATTATTCATATTCACGGTTTGTTATGAAATAAACGTAATTTAATACGTTCACGCCAAATATTTAAGTGATTGACACTTAATTCATTGGCTGCGTGGTATGTCGTCTGTCGCCCAATCACTCGGTTGAAACTGTCGTTTTGGATTAAGCTCAAATATGCCGCGAAAGAGAATGTTATCCGTTGAAAAAATACTGTAATTATAGGACAAGATTGACTTATTACGTAAGCGCACAATTTACGTTCTTTTTCTTGATCGCAGTATGCTTAGTATACTATGGCGTATTCATTACTTGTTCATTACAGAGTTGTAAAAAGAGCGGGTAGATTATCGATCAATGTTTGTTCAAATCATGCAAACATTTGGCAGGTTTAAAGTGAAGAAAAACTATTTTTTTGCTATGACTTCCGTTTAAATTACTTATGTTTGATATAGTTTTGGTTCATTATCTTATTTCTTTGAATAATATCGACATAAACAACTTTAATAAAAAAAAAGTACGTTAGCTATTACTTAAAGTACATTTATAACTCCAATATAGACCCGCGGATCATTTATAGCGATTTGTCTTAATAGACGCTATAAATGGCGGTTTTTAAATCAAAGCATAGACTATACTAAAAGGGTTTGATTTCTTTCGAATGCTGAGCTAAATTTGACCAAACCACACATCTCTTAAGTCGGTGCATTCTTTATGGTACATGTAAAGCATTTGGCCACGAAAGTAATTTGCGGTAAGGACATTGTCTTGTCTATGGTAAATTAAGTAGGCAGAGTGCTTAAATGATTTACTTAGCTCTTTGTATGTTACTTTCTGTTGTTCACGTGAAACTTAGACATATTAAATAAAACTATTTTCTTGATTTAATCACACTTAATTCTCTCAGAGTCTAATGTCAAATTTTAGATAACAAAACTTGGATTTACCTCAAGTAGTAAACGTATATATATATATATATATATATATATATATATATATATATATATATATATAACTAATATTTGATCACCATGAGGGTGATTACATATAAGGCTTTGTTCTCATAAATTTCTAATCTGATTATGCTTCCGTATAAACTTGAAAATTTTTCTCAGTGTATTCATGACTGCCGTTTAAGTTGCTTAAACGTTTATTTTCATTTTCGCTTTTACGCTAAAAGGACTGCTCGACATACCAGCACTTAAAGCAAACATAAATATTAACATAGCTGTACTTCTTCCATCTAGGTTATATGATATATGATTACGCTAGCTTTAACACACGTGACATATTGTATGTGGTTATATATAGGTTTTTAAAAATAGTAATCACTTGTTATGTTTTTCAACCATTAGTTTTTTTATTGCCGGCGTTTATCGCACATCAGGCATCTTTACGGCTTTTTTATCTTGTAAATTCACTTGTAACGGCGACCTTTAAATCGGAACGCGGTAGTATTGTATATAATTTTTATCAGTAATCATATTTCATATAAACAACAGAATAAATTTTATTCTAATTTTAATACTTACAAAAATCATTTGTTGCGGTATCATGTCAGTTTAACTTTTAAATAGAAAGTATTGAAATGTTTTATTTAATACTCTAGTGTAATATATAATATATAAGCATAATCCCATTATTCAATGACGCATAATCTTATATCTTGACATTTATGCGTCGTAACTTTTTCTTTCGCCAAACAAATACGTCAAAAGCCGCGTCGTTCGCCTTAAAAGTTTTTATATTTAAATATTACGTCAATTTAAAAAGACAGATGCAATGACATCTCTTTATTGGGGAGTACAGTCGACTTTTTCCCGCTTTCACGAGTAATAATGTCCTTCCACAGAGTGAGAGAAATGCGATATTAAAATTGAAGATTCAATCGACCGCAGTGAGATCTCGTTATCGACACATAAAAACGGCAAATGACAGATGTAATGCAACACTATTACATAAGTAATGCCGCTAATGATGATTATTGTTATAAACTTGGAATGGTCGAGCAACAAGTGCTAGGAAATAATGCGATTATTTATGTACACGTTACGTATTACCATTTTTTTCACACACAAATGAACGCAAAGGTTCAATAATGAAGGTAAAAAATTTCTTCAAATAAAGTTGTAATTAATATCGTAAGGTGACAAAGCACTAAATGTAGTCAACTGTTTTAAACTCTTACTTAAACTATTTAACTCGATTCTATTTATTATCACATTATTATTTAGAGACTGCTTCTGCACGGTGTGAATCCTGTGGGGAGTAAAAAAATGTCATTTTTGTTTCTTAGTTGGTTAGGGTATTTTGGGCTGATCACTAATCAGAGAAATGTAGATTCAGTATTCTCGAGTAACAGCTCATGAAAGTGAAAGAATGACAAAATGAAAAGTGATATAAAACGACGCTGTATCGAAAAAAGCAAAAAAAATGTCACCCTTTGCAATGTTATCGTTTTATATTTTTTTTTTTTTTTTTATGGTTACGCAGGCAGACGAGCAGTCGGCCACCTGATGGAAAGTCGTCAACGTCACCCATGGACATTGGCAATACAAGTGGTATTACCAACGCACAACTGGCTACCGTAAGACATAGGATGTTAAGTCTCCTTTACCCAGTAAATTCGGCTACGGTGCCCTTCAAAACGGAACACAGCAGTGTTGCACACTACTGCTTGGCGGCATAAATAGGCACCGCGGTGGTACCCACCCAGACGGTCTCCTGTAAACAGGGACCTACCACCAGTATTATATTTTGATATAACCTATAAATTCGATATTATAAAAATGAAAGCCATTGCTACGGCATTTTATGCATTATAAATTGCAATTGGTCGGTTTTATTGGCATATCAAAACTCAAAGCTACCACGGAGGTCTCTTACAGGAGGTCAGGTTCTGTATATAATATTAAATGTATCCAAATTAGACATTTAAATAATCCGTGGTAACGGAGCGGCGACTACATATGACGTTGTTATTATTCGACTGTTCTTCTCATTGTTCCTTCTGCTCATTGTTTGACATATCAGTGACTGTCAACGCTATAAATATGTCGCTTCTTCGTTGCAATAAGCTACTTTATTTACATCTCTAACAAGTCATATTTAATTAAACCATAGTAAACAATACTTTATTAACAATCATTAAAATGGACACAAAACTTCGCAGTTTCCACGGGATACAACGATCCATTGCTCATTTCCGTTTTCGACTTGAAATACCACTGAAAATGCCTCTCTCTTGATACAGAAAATCAAACGCCATTAACCAAACACTTTCCAGCAAAACTCGTGTTAATAACGTGTACGTTTATCTTCTAAAACCATTAGTTTCAACAAACCCGCGCATAAATTTATCGAACTGGTTTATCACTTGAAACTATTAGAATGCACTATTGCCAATAAACACACTGTCAGCGACATCTGTCTTATATTTGTTATATTTATTATTATTACCCACCAACCCGCCCATACTGCCTCCTTATCCTAGTGGTAGTTCGAATCATGCGGGAACTCAAAAAATTTTCATTGTTGTCGACTGTCACTCAGCGTTTGACATCTCGATGACAATTAATTGTTTTTTTTTTTACATACATTTAAAATCTTATGTAAAAATACATATGCTGCTCAAAAGCATTAGTGTGAAACCGCTATGCGAGGACGTATCAAAAGTAGACAATGAGATAGAAAATTATAACTACTGCTAAAAAAATATTTTATTTTGAAAAGAAGAAAATATCAGAAAGTACAAAAAAGAAACGAAAATATATTGAGTATTGATCGGAAAATAATTTATTTTGATATCCGGAAATACAAGAGAGAATTGAAGATATTTTTCTGTATTTATACAGTATTACATCTAAGCTATGACTACCGGTATTTTATTATCTTACCAAGGACATACATACTTACATGTATGCTATTCTTAATACTTTTTGATCCCCTTATAAATCTGTAAGATTTTTGCCATCTGAATCTGAAATGGTTTTATAATACCGTTTACCATCGGATAAAAAACCTACTCATCGTTTAATAAAAAGGTTTGTAAAGGTTCAAAGTCATAAAAGAAATGAAAATGAATGCGATAAAATGCAATCCATTTATATTTCCTTTCCTGTACGCAATAGAGTGGGCAGTAAACATTTTAAATGGATGCCATCGATTGCCTTCGCTGTTCAATGATAAATGCCGTTATAACAGCGATATTAGTTTTTTGCTTTGTAATTATAATGTTTTTATTATTCTGTTAAAATATCTTAGTGATACTGATGGAGACTCACCTAATGGTCCAATAAGATTCAAGCATTATTTACTTTTAAAGAATGTCTCACATGTATTTAAACAAGATAACACACTATAAATAGCGCTTATACAATAGGTTTTAAAGTAAAACTTTAAAAATCCTGGGCTTACATTGCAGAGCTGGAACAATGTACTTTGTTATTAAAAATAATGTTACATTTGGTCTACTAAAATTTCGTTAGGACACCTTTCCGATGAAGTATCAACATCTTCTCATGTCTATTAAGAAGATGCTGATACCTTGATCAGCATCATCATCACAATCAGCCTTTATCGATCCACATAGGCGTTTTTAATGAATGCCAAGACGGCTAATCCTCCGCTACTCGCTACCAATTTTAAACCCTTATTATAAGAAAATACATCTAAGATATTCACAGTTTTTTTTGTTAATTAGTACGACTCATAAACATGTTTTTGCTGCTATTTTTTTTCTGTAACCATAAAAATTAGGATAGAATTGCAGATCAACATCCTAAAAGTATATACAGTAATATGAACAAAAAATAAATTAATAATAGCTAACTAAAATTTTGGATGTACGTAATAACAAATTTGCATACTGGATCGATGAACGAGAGCTTATTAAGCATCAATAGAATTACCGCGCAAATGAGTACAACATTTTTAATAAGCGGTAATAAAATAAATCTTCTATCGTTCATTTTTTTATAGATACATCAAAAAAATTTAAATAATTGATTTGCCTCTTGTCTTCAATATTTATTTAATGCCCACAATCCACAGAAAATATTTGATGTATACCGGCCAGTGTTGTTATTATGAAAAATATATGCGGTAAATTATAACATTTACAGTTCTAAATTTTAATAAGATTAGCAACGTAACTTAGCAACTGTAAGACGAAGTATTTTTGTGGTCAAACGGCATTGGTTTTGGTCTCATTAGCGGCCTTTATCCGACATTTCCTCAATTTGTGGTTTACTACAAATGGCCAATAGTCCCAGACCGCGTAAATCACCTAACAATAAAATTATTCGTATAAGAAATAGAAAAATCAGCTTCACTATGCGGTTTATTTTTAAAGACTCAATCTTCATCACATGAATAATTATTTCTATTAATTTATTTCAATAACTAAGCCCTTGATAAACAAAATTAGCGACGTTTTTAGATCTTTACATTATCACGTCTAAAATAATCTGCATTATTAGTTTAATACAACGGAAAATATCCGAATAATAACTGTCTTTTGCATAGCTATTTTTTTTTAATTCACGACAACTTTTAAGAGAATGTTTAAACAAAACATAACTCTAAATGCTTACTGTCTGCTTTTGTCAAGTCGGCGAAAATATTGAAATATGCAAGAATATTGACATGTTTACTATTGTATTTTCTTTTACAAAATAACTAGATATCTTGGCTATTATTAAGAAAAAATTGTAAAAAAAACTAATTTTTAACCAAGCGTCGATTAAATTAAATTTTTTGTCGAAACAAAAAGTATACGATTACACAGCCAGTTCAGTAGCTGTTAAAAGAGTTCATGAAACGTCCAATATAAATATATCAGGGCTGTCAATCAAAGCAGTCGTTGATCTCGCATTAGTATAATGCCATTAGATTATTAACATAAGACACAATGTCAGTGTCAAATTATCGTTGTCGGGAAAAAATGGCGGCAATTGATGACATTAGATCCCAAACGGGAAATATTTGGTGTCGTTCAATGGTTTTTTCTGCCGTTTTTTGTTTTGAATAATGATCTTATTATTTCTAAATGGATATGTTTGATTTAGTGTCATGGGCCTCGATTCTATTATCGTTAGTTAATGATACATCTGGCTGTACAGATTGTAAAGAAGTACAAAAACAATGCAATAAAAATAATAACGCCTATTAATTAACAATGATATTTATACTATTATAAGATAGTAAGAGTTTTAATTAAGGCAGTCAACAAGTCATTTTAAAACATGGTCAATAGTTATTATTAACTTAAAATTGTTTTATATAATATAGTAAAGTGTTTATGAGTTTAATAATGATCGCACATAAACTGTGCCTGAGCAAAGCTTTTTTAAACTAGTAAATCGGATATAAGATGTTGCTATAAAGAAAAACAATAAAATAAATTTGTATTTTAATAACACAAAATCATTATATATAATATTTGGTTTATAATAGAAACTGTTAATGTATAAGAACTGGGATATTTTCTATACAAATAATAAAACATCTACAAAAATAAATAACAAAACGTCAACTAGCTTGTAAAGTTACACGCTTCAGTAATCTAAGTATTAATTGCCTGACGTAAAGAATCTTTATATCACATTAGCTCTTTTACTCACTGTATCTTGTGATACAAGCGATTGAACAACCTCCAATCAACGGAGAAACGGTCGTCGATGACTTACACTACATGAAGTGTTGTCCAGCGTAATATGCATAAGTAATATTCTAGTTTTGTTGGACGTGTGTGGCCGTACACTTTCACCGTTCAGGCAAATTGCTGCCAATGCCCCGTAATGCGATGTCCCCTGTTCGATAATAGAGAGGCGTCATTTTCCCGCACCCGTTGACAAGATTTATTAGGAACGATTTATATACTGGTGAATTGTTGCTACATTTTCTGTTCCATAATGTTATAATTTTAATATATAACGTGATCCTACAATATCATAAATTTGAAAGTTTGTACTTGTACGTGTGTTTGTTAGTGTAACAGGAATAAAAACCACTTAATGGACTTTAATTAAAACCTAAGACTTTAATTTAGATACTACAAATGAATTGTACATGAATAGGACATAGTTGGGAAAAACTAAGGTCATTTTCAACGACCATGTTGATCCGGGACCGAGTACAATTAATGGCACCTCCCTTAAAGTGGTTTCGGAGTACGTTTACCTAAGACAAACAATCGAACTAGGTAGAAACAACTTTGAGGGAGAGGCTAACAGAAGAATTCGGCTGGGCTCCCACCCATCACCCATCCCACAGTCTCCTACCTGTCATAACCTATGGTGCCGACTCATGGACACTTATGGTTCAACTGGATTAGTAAGCTGAAGTGGCAGTGGGCTGGTCACATAAGCCGCAGAAGTGAGAACCGCTGGAGTCGGAGAGTTCTGGAGTGGAGACTGAGGCTCTGCAAGCGTAGAATGGGACGCCCTGTAGCAAGATGTAGTGACGACATTCACAAAGTGGCCGGTGTGGGCTGAATAATAATAGTCGAAGATCGGAAGCGGTGGCGTGCATTAGGGGAGGCCTATGTCCAGCAGTGCACTGACACAGGCTGATGATGATGATAATAAGGACAGAGTACGTATGAAAAACAAGTTAGAGTTGCAGGTAGAGAATTTTAATAGAAATATATTTTTTTTAATCTATACAAGATCCCGCGACAATAAGTTAATCGGCGCTATAGGACAGAAATCGTTGACGGTTGTGTTCGTAATGCAAATTTTGAAAACGCCAGGAATTGTTTTTTTATCATTACTTCATGATCACGTAAGACAAACCGCAGGATGCAACTAGTATTTTATATCAAGGACATTTTATTATAGGATTAACTTTGTGATACTTGTGTAAAAGCAAAAACGTAGTCTTATTCAGGTCAATTAAGGCCAATGTTTTTAAAGACGTTGATTTACTTTGTTTACTCATATGGTCTCTCGGTGATTCATTGGATGGTTATTTAGATAAATGGTACAATTAAACATATTAAGCTCACGACACGTCCAGTATTTTTAATTTAAAACAGTGCTAAACAACATTGCAAGGGGAAAAGTGTATATGTCTGTTTGTCACCTATCGAAAACAGTTAAGAATTTGAATGTATCTTTATATTCAGTCTAGTAGACACGGGTGAAAGATGCAAGAGTATATATATATGTTAAGAACACGTTAAATTAAGCAGTGGAAATTGAATCCGTATTCACCAAAAAGGTAAAAGTTTATATGGCTGTTTGTCACCTATCGAAAATATTTCCAAATTTTAATGTATCTTGATATTCGTCCTAGCGTAAGCATCAGTGAAAGAGTGGAACTTGAAACCCACTGGTACAACAATCAGGATCATTAACCACTACGCCATAATTGAAAACCCTGACACAGTTATTGAAGTTTTAACCTTTCATAGTCGACGATGAAAACAAATACACACTATAGATTTATACTGATAATAAAATGCAAAGGTGATGGAAAGAACCCAATTAGAAATCGGCAATACAGTTCAGTAGACTTGAGGACATTACCTCCTTGCATATTTTCAATACGTTTTTATCAGACGAAACAGATAAATGAGTCTGTCAAGGATTGTAGCAGCTTAATCAATAATAAACGCTGTGTCTTTAATTAACGAAATACTCGAACGAATTCGGAGTACGTTTTTCTCCCTTCGTGAGTTATTTCGACGCTGAGCGTTAATTAAACTAACACCTCAAAGTAAGACAAGACCGGTCGCCAATCCAATTCCTTGTGGACGGAATAATAGTCAAATATATTGTTATGGCTGTTTTTTGAAAATCATTTAAAAAATATTTGTGAATGACGAGCTATGTAAATTATTCAAAATATTTTCCATAGTCTGCTTTTTTACTACTTTTAATTATAGATAAAATTTACAATTTTATATAAACTATATCTAGTACAACTGCAACTATCAGGAAATTTTTCTCTTTAATTTCGTTTGTTAACATTAGATTCTTAATCAGGAATCCAATATCTTTATTCAATATAGGAGTATTGCTTTTATCTATATATTGTAAAAATCGGTTTTGTTTAGTGTTTTTGCTGTAAAAGTATTAATATTGTCGCCTAAAAAAGGTAAAGTAAATTTTTTTCTGCAGTTTGGCCGCGGAAAGAGTTAATTGATGTCTTCTTTTTAAATCGTAATATTTAAAACATTCCATAGACAAAGAGTTCTTGGTGACGTTGTTAAATTGTATAAAAACTAATTATGTTAATAAACTGGTTTATGTTAAGTGATAGTTAACTTTTTGCCATTGTTAAGATCTCATTTAGCAAAGCAGTTATGTTTAAGCATTAACTGTCCAATTTGGTAAACCTGGTAATAAACAATATGAAAATTATATGTTACGAAGATTGAGCGTTAGTGGATGGGCATTACTTCAAGCGATAACTGTAACAACTATCACGAGTGAATTAGGAAAATGAGCACCTTCTTTAAAAGTATTAAAGTGTTACCACTTTTTTTGTGTATATATTTAAATGTCTCATTAAAGAAATAAAGCGGCGGTAATATGCTAAACGTATTTACAAGTTTTTGTACGCGCGAATTATTTATTTAAATTGCAATTTCGAATGCGGTTTTTTTCATTATTTATTTTTGGCAAAATTTTTCGACGGCAAAATAGGAAGGTTTTTTATTTTTTTTATTGAATCTCTAAAGACACTTAGTCCGTACTGTTTTGTGCATTTACTCTTTTTAATTTCGTTTACATTTTTACTCTTACTAGCTACTCTTACTTACTACCTTTCGATGCATTGATGTATGTGTTGCTACAGTAAGTTCATGTTTTGGCGCCATTAGAGTTCAAAATTTACCACTTATGACGTATGACACAGTTAGACATTTAATTAAAATTCAGATCGTGTATAAATCTCTTAATTTTTCAAGTTTAACAAGTTAAATGTCGATAACTCTTCCCTTCGTCTTCATTTGAACCCCGGGGCTCTAACACCAGATTGACAGCGATCAATATAACAAAATTTACGACCAAACAGTACGCAATTATCTTAAAGTTAACATTCATAACGTAACACATTATAAGCAGATAATAGCAAACGAGTTGTTGTGTTATTATCTTTTAAACCGTAATATAATTAAGAGACGGCACAACTGCCGAATGCAATGGGCAATGGCCTCCAATTAGGTATTACCATAATGCGTTGTGTTCCAAATCGTGGAGGCGATTTATTACGCACGGGCTGATAATTGTTACAAAATTACACAGCGCGTCTTTTCTAACTGTCAACATGGCGAAACAAGCGACGACGGCGCCTGCTTTTTAATCTGTCAAAATAAGATGCGGATGTAGTAGACGAACGGAACAGTTATCTATTCTGATATATTACATTTTATTAATAAAACACTCGGAAGCTATTTTCTCAAAGTTGGAGGAAATATTTTGGGCAAGGACATCAGCGTGGCTCAAAAAGATCAGCATGTTTGAAAACCGCAAAAATTAGTTAGCTGTGCATTAAACTGTCATTGAAATTGACGGATGTCGTAATTTTTGCTGAGTTAGATTTTTTCATACTAAATCAAAGTGATGCTACACTTTTATCTGGTATGAAATTACTATCACTAGAGGTTAAAAAAGACGATAAAACGACTTGTTGTGTAGTTTGTTTCTAAATAATTATTTGTCCATTAATAATATTTATTCTTTACGATTTGGCTCCAGCAGCGTTTACCAATGTCTAAATTGCTAGCAATATAGTCTTACAAATGTTACGCACTTAAGACCACGATATCTCTTTAAAATATTTTTTGTCCCAGAAATATCGGATGATTTTAATACAATACTGCAGTCCGTTGACAGAGGGAATTCGTGTTATTTATATATTTTCGGGATGGATGTTTCTCCCAAGGACAAACAGTAGCCTATGTAACTAACGGATAATTTGGCTTTCTAGAAATGGAAGAATATTTCAATTCGTTTCAATAGTTTCGGACCCTATTCAAAATTAGTATAGATGAAAAAAATATACGTAATACTTTATTGAAAAGTAACAGATTATTTTTTTTATTTTCTGTTGCAATGTTTTACGATTTCACATTTCATTTAAATTTAATAATTTTTTTGGATATAATTTACTTTAATTGAAAATTTCATTTTAATTTCTACTCTCTAGGGTCAAATTATTCCGAGCTCTATAAGAGAGGAAATTGATGTAGACTGTGGATACCATAACAACTTTATGGTCTTTTAAGTCTACCGTTTTTAATAATTCATTGTCATAAAACTTAAGTTCAGCACACCGACTGCAGTTTCAGTAATACAGTTAATAATGTAAGAAGAAAAGAAGAAAATCAAGCTTGAAGTAACTTATCAAGCTCTGAAAACCTTTTTTGTTATTATAATTGGGTTAGGTTTCTGATGGATGGTAATGTCATAAAGGTCCAAAGTGATCGTGGTTGGATTCCATTTGTCCGTATACTTATAATAAAAATGAAACCTCGTTGTTTTATATTATGTAAATTGTAATTTTTCTTTTAATTCCCAAAACATTCATTCGTATCAATGATATTGGAACAAATAACTAAAAAAAACCATAATAAGTTTTTACAGATTTTATTGCGTTTAATTATTTTAAAATTAATTGAAATTATGGCCGATGTTTTGACTGTCCTGAATGATATTTTGACGCCCAAGAACTCTTAGTCGGTCCAAATTAAAAGTTATAAAGTCCGTAAAAAACTGTATTTGTTGTGTGTATCAGCATTAGCGTAAGCAAAAGAAAGAGTAAAAATAAAATATTTAAG
Source organism: Lamproptera curius (assembly GCA_029286875.1). NCBI lineage: Eukaryota > Metazoa > Arthropoda > Insecta > Lepidoptera > Papilionidae > Lamproptera > Lamproptera curius. The sequence continues at coordinate 2,510,101 of JAGSMT010000031.1, forward strand.
AAGTTTTAGTAGTGGATTAAAAAGTTATTTTTGTTTATTAGTATTTTGAGTTGACCGTTTTTGTTTACATTTTTTGTAAGAAATCAGTGTCGTAGAATATATAAAAATTAAAGATAGATTCGAATGAAAAAACATATTTATAAAAAATGTAAAACTTCATTCAACATTTCAATGCCAGCACTTAAAAGTATTTAATATCCCCATCTCGGCTTTGATTTAACCGAAGCGGCGCAAAATAATTAAGTCTCATTTCGATCAGTCTAAACTAGTCGGTAATTTTTGTTAAACATTATTCATTTTATGTACGTCTTATTACGAACCGTAGAACAATAATGACCGTTTAGTAGTCCTATAAAGTTAACGAAGTTTAGCGTTTGTGCCAAGACCTGTATTCGCATCGAGATGACTGACCGATTAATTAGGCGCGTCTGAAATATCTAGTTATTCTCAGTAATCTATGGTCATTGACTTCTTAATTTTTCATTAATTGCAATGAAGTACAGCGGTGAAAATAAGCGGCTTTAGTTGTTTATTATGGACTGGGTTTTTAAAGTGTAAAGGTATTAGTTGTGGCTATTAAGAAATTAGTATAAGAATTTGTTTGCCATTTTAATCCTGGTTTTTTCTATTATGTTTAAGGAGTCAATTTAGTGGCCATTACTTTTAGCACCTTTTATATTTTAATGGTAATGTTTATAAAGAAATAAATGTTTGTTAATGTTCCACAAAAGAGCTTACACAGCGAAAATAAGATCATAAAAATATTACGTAGTTTAGTCATAACATCTCATGTGAGTTACTTCACTTGAGCTGCTATGTAATTTTTATTCTGATATCTAAGAGAGGACTTTATTGCATATTCTTATGTATCACTCCAACCCTATTCGTACAGAAACATAAAACAAGCATAGCACAACTATTTGACCCTTAGTATTATCAAAACCAAGTAGAACACCAAAAGTAAATATTTCTTCTCTCTTTTTTCAGAACAATAACGATGAAGGCAAGCTTCTTATTCGTACTGATTTTGGCGGCGGCGGTGTGTCCAGGCCAAGGAGCTCCAAAGTCCCGCAGATCTCGAGCTGCTGCTGAAGAGGAACTCCCGATTAGAGAGAGCAAACTGGAGGAGAAATATAAGGAGGAAGTCTCTACCGCTGCACCGTTGCCCACTCATAGAAGGAACAAGGCGCTTAATCTATTCGGCTACTTCCCCCCTTTCATGTCCTCGAGCCTCGACTACGCGGAAGACGACGACGATGATGTCACCTTCTCCGTAAATGACGAGAACTTTGATGAAGATCTCTCTAGAACAATTCCGTCTACGCGCAGACAACAGAACAAAAAGAAGAACGGCAACGCGAACGTGTACCAGAACGATAACATAAACTCCCTGCAGTACGACAACTCACCAATCTTCTATATCAGGCTTCCACCCACTCCTTATATGTTCGTACCTGGGTTAGGTTACGTATCCCAACCACCTTCTTTAGGACCTCCGATGTCGCCTATGATGCCTCAAGGTGTACCGTCACAGGTTGGCGATCCTTTCATCAATCTGCCTCTAGACTTTGTGTCCAATGGCAAGCCAACAGGCGTTTACCAATGGAGTGGGCAGGATACCCCCAAGTACCACAAATGGGTCCGGTAGATCCATTCGGCTATGGTGCCCCACAGCCCATGATGCCGGCACCAAGACCAACATATACACCAACATACTCAAAGCCTAAGCCTAAACCTACCCCCACCAACTCTAAAGTAACCAATCTAAAGGGTCCATTTGTCTTTAACGGGAAACCGGGCGATAGCGTGTATGTGTTGAGAGATACCTACAACTCCATATACTCGGACGCTCTCCAGAACTTCTACCCTTAAGGTATACTGGTGACGATTAGGATATGAACTGGCTCGTATCGAGCTTACGTGTTTAGGGAATTGAGCGATTGACTAGTTTACAACAATGATTAGTTTGATCGCCTGAGTGTTTAATTTATATGCTTAAGCTTTATTTGAACTTTTGCCGTTGCTTGTCACTAAAATAAACTAGAACGTCACTTCCTCAACGAAATATTCAGTTCAGTGCTTTGGCTCGATGGTGTCTCCTTATAGATTTCGCCAACAACGAAATATTAATTCTCTGTCTTAATAAAGTGACACTGATTTTTTTTGCCTTGCTTCTGTTTTGACGTTTTTACTGTAAACTCATTAAGAATATGTAAAAACATATATATAAAATTGTGTCGCATTACCGGAAAGCACATTGTAGGACAAATAAACTTTGCTATAATTGGCTATGGTACTAAATGTAATATTTATTGATAATGTTACAGTTTCAAAATTAAATATTTTTCAATTGTCCGTATTACAAAGCATATAATAACTGTTTAAAATAACTTAAGAATACACTTATTGCTTATAGTTTGCATTTTAGTTTTTTAATACAATAAAAAGTATAATTGTGAGTTTAAAACATTCTTTTATACGCTTTGTTGAATGTATGATAGAAATATTTTATTTAATAATTTATTTTAGTTAGGTGCGTACAAATTTTGAAACAATGTAATGATCCGTCCACTAGATACACAAAATTTACTTTTTATGTGTTGTAGTTTATAAGATATTATCTGTAACATTTCATACTTTTCGATCTTAGTTTTAAAACGGAAATAATATATATATATATATATATATATGTATTTAATATCTATTTAATTTAAACGTCCTTTCAATTACAATGGGATGAAATAAAATATTTTAAAGTGAAAAATAAAGGTTACTTAAGTGTCAAGTTTATGGATAAAACTCAAGCGTGTATCCGACAACTCATAATTAATGTTTTTGGACTTATTTAAGGTGTTTTGTCCAAGAAAAATGCATATATGAATACCATATATGATATTTTGTTAAGGTGCAAAAATAATAATCAAAATGTTGTGAGATCATTATTTATATAGATTTATGGCGATCTGCACATAACTTAAAATTAATCTGTTATGTGTCATTAGTCGTATTTGTTATAAAAAATAAGGATGGCTTTACTATTCACTCTTCTTTTAAGAACCCTTATATTTCATACAAATTCAAATAAGTTCTTTGGATTAAAAAAGCTAATAAATTAAAGTCTTTTTCCCGAAAGTCGTGTATTTTCGACCTCTGCTTATTCATGAAGCAGCCATCTTTATTGCAACAATTACTTTTTAAATGATGATGATAAGTAGCAGTTAATAAATAGATTTTATGACAGAAAGCTACGTGAAGTTCTAGAAAGCGACGTAATTACTATTAATAGTATAGTATTCTGTTGCACATTTAGAAATAAAGTGGTAATATATCTAAAATGGTTGTGCAAAACTAATATAATGTAATGGTTTTTACAACAGTGGTGTGGACTGGCGATAAGCGACTTAGATAATTTAACAGAACATAATTATTTTTGATAGTATAAATATACAAAACTTTTAATATGTATGTCTTAAGTAAAACTGAGAAATAAATACTTTTCCTTGGAACTTTTGTTTTATTTTACCAGCACGTTTAAGCTTTTAATGCATGATGAACGCTGCCATATATAAGTTTTAAGCGGTTGCATTGTTTATGAATAGTCCATATCTTGTATGGGTTGGTTTCATGCATGGAACCTAGTTATTACTGATATTTTTCTTTTTGTATTGACTATAATTCAGGATAATTTTAGGTTTCTCGATGTGTCATAGCTAAATATTTTATTTTGTAATTAGACGTAGGACGTTACGTCACTTTTAAGAAACGAAACGTAACCAGTTACGTGGACGGCGTCGCTTGTTTTAAAACTAGTTATTTTTATAACTAGCTACTTTCATCCAGCTACTGTGCATACATAAGTTTCACAACGAAACGGGTACGTACGTTTCCTAACTATACGGTTACTTTCGTTTCTCAACTATACGGTTACATACGAAACGAAAATAACGGTTTCGTGTTTGATGCCAAATAGTTAAATCATTAAATTAGCTTTCCTGCATACTTTACTCCGGTTTTCATTTATAAAATGTTTTATTGATTGATTGGTGTTTACTACGAAACTATAAAAATAATTGGAATAAAACTATTACTACGGGCGTTCTTGAAATTTTATTGTTACAACGATGATAATTAATCTTTAACTTTCATTTACACTTTTGAACGATTTTATTATAACTATTTTTCACTCTTATATACAACGGTCAGTTACTTTGTATGTTCAGCTATTAAATTTAAATTAAAACCTGTATTTTGTTTTATTTTACTTTTTAATCAAATAACTGCTTGTTTCCTGGAATCGCAAGACAATATTTACCAACAGGGGTCACTCGAATATGGTATCTATGTGTATTAGCTACGAAAACTAAATGCGTCACTCGCGTCTCACTCGGAAAATCTCGATCAGCCATCTCTCCGCTGGGCCCGTCGGTCAGACAAGATGCAAAGAAATATAGCGCTTTACGCTCACTCAACTGACGAACGAAGACGACGTCGGCCGAGTTAGCCTGAATAACGTGTTTAAAAATAACTACTTTTAATTTGACACTGAAACGTTATGTGCGTTTCATATCGCGTAACCAGTTATTGTTACTTGATGATCGTGAAATAACGCTACGCCTTTTTTAATCAGAAACTTTTACGCAAACTCTCAAACTTATAATCTTAAAACTAGAATCGTATGAGGATAATCGAAATTCAATTGCCATAACTGGCGTCCAGCTAAATCATAGCCTTTAGCTTACCAGTGTTTGAGATGGACGCACATGTCAGCGATTTATTTCGATACTGTCTTAGCAAACTATTAATTAATTTATTACAGTACTGATATTGTTTCAAACAATAAACTCAGGTAGTCTGTGACTGAGAACGTCACCGTATAATGTAAGTAAAACTTTATGAACGTGTATTCTTAAACATAGATTTATATATGCAACTCTTACAGAAATGGTTAAATCATAGTTAATTAGTAAGCAGTTTAATTGATAAGCATTTATTATATTGACTAAATCCAATTCTACAATTATTTTTTTAACTAAAGATTATTATTGAATTTCATTAAATTGTATTGAATTATCACTATCATTGAAGTGAAGTAATACTTTGTTATACGTTTTATTAAAATATTACATATCGCAACGCTCTATGAAGTGACGTAATAATTAAGATGGCAGTAACGGAAATGTTATCAACTACATTTATTTCATCTGATTAAGAAGTTTATTAATTATTCGATTTTTTAACAATGCTAAGATTTCGTAGAAATCATTTTACGTTTACTGTAATTTGATAACGCATGAAGCTGATGCATTAATTATAAAAACTTAATTTCGATTTGATAGTGTCCACTCCACGACTGACCAAGACGTGGAGTGGACACTATCAACCTCCTAGAAAAAGTAGAGGTGGATTTGCTCTGCTTTTTTTCTTTAGCCTTTGTGTCCCACTGCTGAGCAAAGGCCTATCATCGCTGTGACCATTCATCTCTTTTGCGAGCCATGAATAACCAGTCTTTCTCGAATTTGTCCAGTTCATCCCGCCATCTTGGCTCGGCTTGCCACGCCCTGATAAATTTTTATTAAAAAAAAATAAAAGATGGCAACATCTACTTGAGAAAAATTGGCAAACTTACTCCATCACTAATTATGGTGATGTTTTTATAAGCTCTGCATGTGGTTTTAACTTATTCAATCACACAGTTTGTAAATTCGCTAAATGTTTCCTTCCGTCTGCTTTACCAAAAATAAATAGTTGTTGCCGAAAACAAATACTTGCATCTGCCGTACGAAAATTATAAATCTTGAAATTATTGTATTGCAAATTTTGTTTTATAATAAAATAAATTGGCAAGTGATTTTGGTGCTAAAAGGGCGGATCTTTTCTCGGATTGAGTATCGAAATTTTGTTTTTTAAGGACAATAAAAGTACTTCGTGAATTTCCTTTTTTATTATTTTCATTACACCAAGTTTCGTAAACTGCATGCATATGCTGAAATGATAAATAAAGTTGTCTCGACGTAAATACGCTGACGATGCACTTTAAGAAGTAAATTCAACCATTCAGATACTATACCTTGCAAAGTTGTAATCTTGGTGGGCACGATATTGTGCCAGTTCTGGAGATTCATTTGTTACATCACTAATACTGCTATAAATGACAAAGAATCATTTCGCTCTGGTGACAAATTTCTTGATTGCTGGGAAAAAGATCTTATGGCCGGTGTTTTCGCGGTTGGCGCACTTTATCGTAATTTATGAGACCTATGTTTAGATCAAGTGATTAATTGCGAGGTAGTTATAATTCTTTCTGATTTTTGTGTGGTAAAAGTTGCTTGTCTGGACTCAAAAGTAAATTGATATTTTTGTTGCTTGTAATTTATCCCGACACCCTATTTCGGATTGACGTAGAGTTCTGGGACACCTAGAATACACAGTAATTATAACATTATATTATGTATCTATTGAAATAAATAGGAATCTTGGAATTATTATATGTATTTGACATTTGCGGTATTGGTTTGCTTCACGAAAAAAAAGTAGTGAGGCCAATTTTATCAAAAATAAGCATAATTTCTAGGGAATAGTATTTATGTCTTTAGTTTTTGTATAATATTTTAATGCTGTAATTAACATCGTGACAATATATTTTTTTATTCTTTACTCTACATGCAAAATATTTTGCTACATTAATACCTTAATAGGACTATTAATCCAAACTATAATAAAAATAATTGCGTTTAATAATTAAACATTTAACATAATTTAAGTTATAAATATATAAGGTAAAACGGAACGTAACTGTCAAAATTACATATTGTGTTTAGCACGTAAGAACAGGAAATGTACAAATAACATGAAAATAAATAGAATAAAAAAAACCTAAAAAATGACAAAAGTATAAAATCTATTCATATGACACTATACGCTGCGTTCATTACATCTATAGCTAAAATATAAATATTCGTGCTAATTGAAGTGACGTACATTAAATAACAAAAAGAAAATGACCAGTGTTTTTATTGTGGTGGTTAAGTTTTGCTAAAGTATTATGTTTCGAAGTCGAGTTGGTTTGGTGCTTCTTGGGGGAGGCCCAAGAATCCCCATTCTTTGGAGAGGTTGAAATATCTTCATAACATTTTGTCAAAGAATACAACAGTATCAGAGAGCAATCGTGGTACCCTCGTGGAGTCTTTAAGATGCATTGCCGAGATTCTAATATGGGGTGACCAGAATGATAGCTCCGTTTTTGAGTGAGTTAAATTTTTCTACAAACTGTAGACAAATAAAAATAATTAAAAATGCAGATATAAGATGTCCTTGCAGTTTTGTTTGCAATCTACTTTTACTTTGTTTGTACCAATTTATGTATTCAGTATGATTTTTTTTACTGTACAATTTTTATGAAATTTTATATATGTGTGTGTAACAATTTAATAGAGTAGTTTGAATATTTGCATTTTTTTAGATGTCAACAAACTATCTATACTATTTTTGATTATGGCATGAAAGAATTTTAACAGAAATCATCAATTGTGGGGTGAACTACAAAATTGCACAGTTTGTTGGTAAAAAAATTAGAAGGTTCACTTACTTAAACTTTGTTTGAAAATTCATATATTCTTATTTAAATAAAGTCCCAAATTTTTATTTGAAAGAATTGAACATTTTAAATAATGTCTATAATAAACCAAATATTCTGATTGTATATTTTATTAGGTGATGATAGTACCTAGTTAACAAAACTGGCATCATGGATTCACTTTTAATTAATGTTTTCTTAAAAGTTTCATAAAAAAATATAGTACCTTAGCTTAATTAAAATCTAAGTTAAACAAATAAATATATAAGTACCATCAGACTACATTTTATACAATTATTTATTAAATTCTAGGATAAAGATAACCTTTAATATCATTTTCCATTAACAAATTTCATATATTCCAGCTTTTTCTTAGAGAAGAACATGTTGTCCTATTTCTTAAAAATAATGAGACAAAAGTGTGGCGGGTCCTCATATGTATGTGTACAATTACTCCAAACCTTGAATATCCTGTTTGAGAACATAAGAAACGAGACTTCACTTTGTAAGTATTCAGTACAATTCTAAATGTTCCTAGTTATCTTACTAAACAACAGGCACCACCAGTAATTTGGCAACCTCTGCTCACCTATTGCCAATTGGTTACAATGTCTATAAGAAAGCGGATTGTACATTGGCATATATAGAAAATTTGTATTCCTTCTTTAAAGGTATCAAAATAATAATATGTACATTATCTCTGTAATTTTTTTACTTTATTTGCTTTTTTATAATCCAGTAGTCTGAACACTGGATAATATGGCACCATCTAGTATTTTATAGTGCAGAATTAGCAGATTGTGCTGTGTTTCTTTCTAGAACAAAACTAATGGTATGTTGTCTATGATTAGCAAGTAAAATTGTTGAGCCAACTATAAATTACCTAAATAAGATCAAAACAAAGAAATAAACATAACATAATCACCATTATTTCTTCTAGTGCATGTAAAAGAAAATTTTTGTACAACAATGGCCACTCCACTAAAGGGCTATTTAATATGCTATTTATATTGTGGTTCAATGTTGTTGCCATTTATCAACATTTCTTATCCCAGTAATATTTCTCACATAATAATGATTATTCTTGTTTTAATGCTTGATTTTTCATAGTACAGGGATTGACTATAATAGAACAAGGCATATTAATTGACTAACATAGACGCTTAACTACCTCAATAAATCATGTATGGCTTTACTACATACTGATTCTTGTTAGATGTATCTGTTTAAACAAAACTAATTGTGAAATATATTGTATACTTCACAATTAGTTTTGTTCCAATCATTTTCATTTCATTCCATTGTTCCTTTAAGGTGCATTTCTAATATAAATGTATATTGATATTATTAGTTACCTAGTCAATTCTGACTACTGCTGCTCTTCTATGATAGAGTTCAGCCAACCGCACAGTAGATTTTTAGTGTATGAGTGTATGCAAACACAGGTGCACTCCATTTTCCTTTATACTTTCAAAGCCCTATGGATGAATAACCGACATGACCAACTTTTTACATGCCCATCTGACTTAACAGGCAATTGGGCGATCGGCCTGTATTGTCCTAACCAACTAGGAAACAACTAAAAAAATTAGTTCAGCCCAGCAAGATTCGAACCCGCAACCTCTGGTTTCGAAAGCACTGGAGAGACTAGTGAGTCTACCAAGGTATTGGTAGCCTAGTTATAAGGGCTTGATATAATATTTATATTAAATTAGTTTTATAAAATGTTGTATGAATGAAAGTATTGCTATAATATTTTAATTTGCCCAAAATTACTGTTTTTTTTTAATTGGGGAACATTGAGTTATGCACTATAATTATCTACATATTTTTGGTTTTTTGAAATTGGTGAAAAGTCAAATAATTTAAGTTTTGTTTTGGCAGTTTTGCATTGAATGTTTACTTCACTTGCAGATTATTTGCTGAGCAATAACCATGTAAATTCAATAATTGTCCATAAATTCGATGTGTCCGACGAAGAAGTCATGGCATATTATATTTCATTTTTGAAGACGCTGAGTTTGAAGCTGAATAATCATACTATACATTTCTTTTATAATGAGGTAAGGTTTTATCATTTAACAATACTAAAGGTTTTTTCTTTTATTAAAATGAAATAAAAAGAAATATTATTTCTCTTCAGTACTTACTATTTTTATGACTGTCCATAAAATGTTTAAATTATTAATTTGCATCTGAATGTGTTCATCTTTAATATAGTTTTTGTTGTTAATATTAACTACAGCTCTATTGCTATATCTATTAATTATAAATAGATTAAAATAATTATATACATAATTTAAAAGTTGTTAGTGCTGTCACCATGAACATGTGATTTAAATTATTTCAATTTAAAAAAAATGGCATGGGCAAACATTTTTAAACATTGTCCTACTTTGGATAATTTTTAATAAAATAAATGTTAATACATAGACATAGTAATGTTTCCTTAAATAGAATGAAAGAAACATATCTTCCGGTCGGTCCAGTGTCCATGTACCATAGGAAGGGTTTGAAACATTGGGTATAGCTTTAAATAATTGTAAAGTAATTAAACACGATAAATACCGAAAGCACTGTATTATTTATCGTATCTTTTTCTAATTAATTATCATTGTTACTTCTGATTTGATACTTAAATTTTTTATTCTTTTAGCATACAAAAGATTTCCCGTTGTACACAGAAGCTATTAAATTCTTCAATCATCCGGAATCAATGGTTCGAATAGCTGTGCGCACTCTAACACTGAACGTATACAGGGTACAGGACGCAAGCATGCTTCGATTCATAAGAGATCGGTAAGTTTTAATTTTTGTACAAGTTTTGTGTCATACGGAATCGTAATGGTTTATTGATAAAAGTATATCCAAAATAATTACACATAAGCTAAAAATTACATAGAACAATAATAATAATAAACAAATTCATCGTCATCATAATAATTCTGTGTTAGTCCACTGCTGGACATAGGCCTCTCTTATTGCACGCCTTCTCTATTAGGGGATTTTGTGGGCCGTATTCCATCGTGATGGTCCAATGCAGGTTGGTGGGTGGACCGATTTTAAACGCTCATCTAACTTATGTATATCACGCCAAATTGTCCTAACCAACCAGAAAACAACGATGACGCATAGTTGTTAACCCGCGGGATTCGAACCACAGAACTCCGGTTTATAAAGCAAGTGCCAATACCGCTAGACCATGAGGGCGATTGTAATAAACAATTGCAAAGACGTAAGTGCCAATACGTCAGGCGCTCGTCTTTCACATTACTGGTCGACTATTCACTATAGAGCCTGCAGCTCTGTTTGCACAAATACTGGTTGATAAAAGATTTTGTTACCATTAACTTCATGTCATTTTTGAATCTGGTGAAGAGAAGTGGCTTTGTATGTAGATACTATTTAACGCAACTCAATTTTTGATAAAACATTCCACAGTGAAAGCTGTTCCATTTGTTTTTCTTTAAATATATTTTATCATTCTATGTTATCGTCTACGGAGAACAAAATTTCTATACACTCTTATTGCATTGTTCTCAATTTATTAAATTGATAGTAATAATTTGTCCTTATTGTATGCATGTAGGTTATTAACCCTATAATGTTACAATAATCTTTTAGCCTGGTGTACGAAAAAAATATCACTTTATTTTAGATTTGGTACACGAATCCTTAAGCATTTACAATTACATATAAACACGGGTAATTAATGCAATTATTAAGAATAAGTTTATTTTCCTCAACAGTACTGCGGCTCCATACTTCAGTAATCTCGTATGGTTCATCGGGAAACATATTCTTGAGTTGGACGCCTGTGTTAGAAACGATGCTGAGTGAGTATCCCGTATTTTAAATATCTATTATTTATCTTTTTAAAACTGCCTCCGTAGCCTAGAGGAGGATGGAAACTGGAGGTCGTGGGTTCGAATCCTGCGGGGACTCAACAAATTTTCATTGTTGTTTCCTAGTTGGTCGGGCAATTTGGGCTGATGTCTGAAAAGTAAGATGATCCATGCGTCGGATGGGCATGTAAAAGTCGGTCCACCCACCAACCCGCATTGGACCAGCGTGTTGGGATACGGTCCAAAATCCCTAATGCATGGAGGTGTATTATCGTGGACTATCTGGACGGTGATGATCTTTTTCAATATTTGTCACAGAAAAAGCTTTTACTAGAAAAGTGCAAATCCCACCGAAATTCAGATTTAAATGTGAATAAGTACAAGCACATTTCAATAAAAAGTCTTCATTGCATCATCAATTTGTAGTTATTATTCAGTTAGTAATAAGGTAAGAAATAATTTATCAGCAAATGAATTTTGCTCATTTATTTCAGCCACCAGTCCCAACAGAAACTCGATGACCTGGTCGCCGAACATTTAGATCATCTTCATTACATTAACGACATTTTGTGTCTGAACATTCCCGATCTGAACGATGTCCTCACTGAGCATCTTTTGCATAAATTGCTAATACCTTTATACATTTACTCGCTGACTTCTGAATCTGTTAGACGTCCCGCCACTTCTTCTCCTTACAACAGGGACCATATACAAAGCATAGAGGTCATTACACGTAACTTAGAAGCTATCCTTAAAGGGAAAAGCACTGATAGCCCATCAAGAATGACCTATCCCATACAAAGGCTGGAGTCTGAAGAGGAAACTAAACCATCAGTCTCCTGTGTCGTCGCTTTATTCCTTCTATCCCAAGTGTTTCTAATAATAACACACGGTCCCATAGTCCATGCATTAGCCTGGATAATACTGCAATCGGATTTGTCAGTATTCGAGGATGGCGCAACAAGGATATTGGAAATGTATTTGAGTAAAGCTAAGACGAACGTCAAATTGGAGTTTTCCAAGCCGCAGTTGAGCCTTGAGAAAGCGTTAGAAACCTCTGGCCAGGAGAGAGATTACACTACACCCGAGTACAGCGAGCCGAAAGCTTTCGGTTGCGATCTTGATAAAGATACGGACCAATCCAGCTGCGATTTAGATCCGGAACTTGTTTCGACCTCCCTACCATCTACCTCGCATATAAGCGAGACGTCCAGTATAGCTAATGACTCGACTGAAGATCTAGTGACGCAAATACATTCCATAAAATCCGCTGTGATGTCACAAAATATGCCGGATTCTCCTTTACCAGACTCTGGCATAGATTCCAGCTCGTCCAAAACTCTTTCAGAGTTGAATAATATAACGGACGAAGAAAAACAGAAGTTGTTGAGTGTGATGCCTAGTACATCGGCAGAGAGGACGCTGAGCATAGAGAATATTCTAGAAAGAGAGAATAAGGAGATAGACAAAAGGCCGTTTTAAAAACTATACTCGACTCTTTGGATTGCAGCGAGAATGACTATAAAGCGCTATTTGCTCTGTGCCTGCTATTCGCTTTGATCAACAATAAAGGTGAGGTCATAATAATTTTGTTTTTTACTCATATAATGTACGTTATAGTTTGTACTAATTGTTTTTTCGTTTTTTTTCTTTGCCTGCATTTGGTATTAGTCGGTAAGGGATTCGTTTATCATTTATTTCTGGTTATTCAATATGCTTTAAATACATTGACAATTATTTGTATTACTTTCTAGGTGTGAACACAGAATTGTTAGACACACTTCTGTGTCCCGAAACAGAAGATTCTGTTGGTACCAATCCAAATTCTAGAAGTTCTAGCAGCAATCAAGAAGAATCTACCGAAGAGAGCCAAGAAGTGACCCCAAGTCGCTCCTCTAAGCGACGGATGCAGAGTTTTAATGCGCTTCTCATTAATAAATTGATGGCAATCGCGAATCTTAGTTGTAAAACCGGTAAGTTAGTAACACTGCTATACCAAAATCCTTCTCGTTTTTTACACTTTGTTACAACAAAACACACAAAATTATTTTGTATTCTTGTAGTAAGACAGTAACAAAAATGTAACAGATTTAACTGAAAATAATCGAGGTTTAAACGCATTGGTCAAATATCACAGACCAAATATATAGCTTGTGTTCTATATGGCGATTCTGCTTATGTCTAGTTTAGTAGGGTTGAGCCTTTGCTTATGAACCGGTGGGCGTAAGTTCGCATCCTACAATCTTATCCTAATAAACATGTTTTATCGTTGTTTTCTGATTGCTTAGGACGATTGCGATCTGTGGGTTATACAAGCCAATCACCCAATTGATCAATGCGTTGCATAAGCATGTTAAAAGTCGGTCTTGGTTGTCAAGACCAACTTAGGCATTCGTTATATTTCAACAATTTCACTAGATAGACTTAATCCATCCCTAGAATGCAGTTAACCGTTGAGGTTGTGAACGTTGTTCGGATCTGGATAGATTAGAAGCCGACCCCAGGATTACTTGGGACAATGGCTAAGAGAATAATCATCATAATTTTATAAATTTGAAATTAATTCTATCGTTACATCTTTTCTAAACTTTTGTCTAAACCAGCGAACCGATATTGTGCATACTTGGAAAGAGCATATATAATTATCATTGCCAAAAAAGTGTTTAAAATGGTTGAAAATTTATATAGAAATTTGATTATTACATTGTTTTAGTGAATACTATGAAACTTTTTGGCATATGAAAACACTGTATTCATATGAATATACATTATACTTGAACACACATATCTATTCCACGCTGAAGAAAATACATAACTATATAAAAAATCTTCTTTCCTAGCCTCCAAAGTCCGCCTAGTGACATGCGAACTAAGCGTTACACTAGTACGCGTTGCGATGCAAGGCGCGAGCGGCGTGGTTGTCCCCGCCACGTGGCGGCCGCGGACGCACTGAGATTGCGCGCGGCCTCACTCGCCAGGAACTTCTACAAAAGCGACGACATATTCCTGGATATGTTCGAGGACGAGTGAGTTTTTACTATATGTTTGTTTAGAATTAATTTGTTCAAGTGCCCATATATATTCGCTTAGAGGGTGCGACGAGCAAAACCTAAAAGAAAAGCAGCGTATGTTGCAACGAATCCTTTGTTACAGTAATATAATCACATCTCGCTGGATGCGATGCCTTCAAACAGGAAGAAAGTGTTTATACACTACTAATTTGTGGTAGAAATAAAGAGCGTTGTGGTATCACTGCTTATATCTTAATTTTTTTTTTGATATCATTAATGAGACTCAGACCTTAGCTGTATACCGAACCGAATAAAGGCGTAGGATTGGATTTGATTTTACTCTTTTTTATGTTTATAAAATCGGTGATAAACACGCTAACAGACCAAAAATAATGACCAACATTTCAATGCTAGCATGTTTGGTTATTATTAAAGTACGCAACAGGATAACATCATGCGTGTTATTCTCACAGCTTTCTCTTTTTGGTCTATCGCCGGCATGCGTCAATCTCTATGCCATGTTGAATATTGTAACATAAGGCAGCGAATTTGCTTCATACCTTAAGCATCATCATCATCATCATCAGCCTGTGATAGTCCACTGCTGGACATATGCCTCCCCTTATACATCCCTGTCTATTAGGGTTTGGGACCGTACCCCACGTGGACCTTAAGCATACAAAAATAATACTACTCGTAAATACGATGCCGTTTCCTTGCTATGGGTTTTTCCATGGCATACGCAGGCAGACAAGCAGTCGGGCCACCTGGAAGTGGTCACCGACGCCCATGGACATTGGCAATACCAGTGGTAACCAACGCGCTGCCCACCGTGAGACATAGGGTGTTAAGTCTCGTTTACCCAGTAAATACGCTGGCTACGGTGCCCTTCAAACCGGAACGCAGCAGTGTTTTCACACTACTGCTTCGCGGCAGAAATAGGCACCGCGGTGGTACCCACCCAGACGATCTCCTGTAAAAAGGGGACATACCACCGGTAAAATTACCGGTACATTATTGACATCAATTTGGACTCTAATTTTTGGTTATGTAGACTGTTTCTCTGTACGTTTGGCGCCATTCGCTTCCAGTCCTTCCATTGTTCTTTGGCTTCAGTATAAGTAAATGCTATTGATAGACCATAAACGGATAAGTGCGCTTTTATCTGTTGATGCTCTTTTATTTTTTTTAAACTTGAATATGATGATCTTAAAGCTGTACTAGCTAACTCTGACCTTACTCGTGATAAAATTTTGCAAGATATGTTCTAAGCCAAGTACTATATGAAAGATAATAAACAAATAATAAATTATTAACATTATAGAATTATTTCCATTATGTTAATAATTTATTATATTTATAAATGATAGCGGTAGCATTTTCTTTACGATTCGTATTACATGTAGTTGATTAATTGCACTGCGATATTATATTAGGCATATAAAAAGGTGATAACTTATAGATTAGCAGATTATCAAAAGTCACGTTCAAAGTTCGAGGCTGATATGATTGACGAACGATGACTTTTTTTTGAACGTATAAAATTTCCTTTTTTAATTCATGTCTTGTATATGTATAAACAAGTAGATACAAATAATATTTTAAAACTTCGGCTCTCAACTAAGTTAATTTTAAGCTACAAGTATGAGCAATCAGCTCATTCATTACAAAAAAATAAGTGAAATGTTTAATTAATGTTACTATTATTGTAGTTACAATTGTAATCATCTTATGTAACTAATACTTTTCATATTATGATCTTTTCACTAGGATCAATCCTTGGAAACTATTTTGTTTTCTCACTGTTTGATGGATGGTAAGGGCAACATGAGCCGATCAACCAATTGCAATAAAAAGTAGGCCCGTAATAATGTTTATCCTGGTTTCAAAGACCATTTTTTTTCTTTTATTGCCTACGCAGGCAGACGAGCAGTTGGGCCACCTGTAGGAAGTAGTCACCAACGCCCATAGACTTCGGCAATATTAGTTGTATCACCAATGCGTTGCCTTATAGGGTGTTAAGTCTCGTTTATCCAGTAAGTACGCTGCACACGGTGCCCTTCCAACCGGAACACAGTAGTGTTTCCACACTACTGCTTTGCGGCAGAAATGGGCACCGCGGTGGTACCAACCCAGACGGTCCCCTGTAAAACGGGGACCTACCACCATCTTAGTCAGTAGTTATGTATTTGAATAGTGGTGCTCAGACGCTAGACGCTTTTTGTAAAAACTGCTATTCAGATAAATCTAGATAGATTTAAAGCCATTTAGCGATAGCTTGAGAAAATGGTTAGAAAGAAGAACTGTATTCGGCATAAGTCCAACATTATACAAATTGAAAACGCTTCCGCATCTTATGTGTCCATTTTAATAAAGTTTTTTAGTAGTTAAGGCGATTAATCTGTTCAAAAATGTTATATTTTAATCTGAACTATTTTTTATTACTTGAAACAGGTACTGCGAGATGAGCAAGCGTCCCTTGAACGTCGAATGGTTATGTATGGATGCGGCCATATTGTTACCACCCACTAGGACACCCATGTCCGGGATTGCGTTTGCAAAGCGATTGCCAAGCGGTGAGGTTAGTATTAATGATTAATTTGATTATTTAGCGTTTGTAGTCTAGTGCAAAGGTCGTGGGTTCGAATTTTTTTAAGAATTTTCTTTCCTTGTTGGTTAGGACAATACCGTCTGAACACGCATTGCTCGTGAAGGGCGGTCCTGCCCCTGGTATTTTTGGTTGTGTTGTTTTTCTTCCCATCAGACTGAGATAGAGAAGGAAAAGCGGGTACACTATAGTATCTACTGAGGTGATAACCAATCTTTTAAAAAGCTCAGCCATTGTCTAAATTATCTAGAAAGACACTGGAAAGAAAGATTTTTATTAATTTGTAGCTCTGCAAATTGTATTTAACTTAAAAAATACCGTAGAGTTTGTTGCTGTTTATTTTAACGGACGGGTTGAATTTTTGCGAACCCGTAGTTGACTTGTATAAGAAGAGCCTAAATTAAATGAATAACTTTTACTTTGACTTATATATCTTGCTACACCGTCCCTTCACACCAGAACACCTCAACGTATTGCCTCTTAGAACAGACTATATACTTATTGTGCAATATAATATCTTTTCACCCGCAGATGGAGCGAGCAAGGCGAGCTATAAGGACCTTCTTCCTTATCAGGGATTTATTCTTGAAGCTGACTAATAAACCGGAGACCCAGTTACCTTTGGCCAACCAACGCCTTTCGTGCAAGTCGGAGACGTGTTGGATCTCAGTCAGTATTTTAATAATTCTTAATTTTTATATACATGTTTTGAAATGTTCCTTGAATGTGATTAATTTCCTTTATCCAAGCTGAAAAAATCTCATTTTGGTAACAAACTAATGGTGTTAAAATTACAATGTTTTTGGTAGACCGCTGCAATACGATAATTTCCAAAAGTTTTTATTTGCGTTTGTTGCTTTGATCTTCTTAATTTCTGAGACTTTTTTTTCGCTTCGGCTGTAAAGCTTTTAATTTGTAGCTTATCAAATAGTGTTATGAAAAACTTTAACGCGACTTTTCTGTATTATTTAGCTTTGGTGTAGATACAGTTTTAATAAAAAATGTTTTAGGACGTTATAAAGACATCAATTATATGTGATTATTTTCCTTAATATTCATAATCATCATCAGCCTGTGATAGTCCACTGCTGGAAATAGGCCTACCCTAATACATACCTATCCATTAGGGGGTTTTGGACCGTATTCCACCACGCTGGTTCAATGCGGGTTGGTGGGTGGAGCGACTTTTTACATGCCTATCCGACGCATGGATCATCTTACTTTTCAGACAAAAAGGGTGATCGACCCAAATTGCCCTGACCAACTAGGAAACAACAATGAAAATTTGTTGAATCCCCGCAGGATTCGGACCCACGAACTCCGGTTTATAAAGCATACGCCCATTCCACTAGGCTACGGAGGCAGTCCTTTATGTTAACTTATGTTTTTTCCTCAGATGACTCTGATCTCATATCGTGCGACATAATCCAGAAAGATGGTACGTGGCACCATAGGTTCCTTGCTGTCGATCACATCCAAATTATACTCGTGGAGCCGGACAAGCAGAAGATGGGCTGGGGCGTCGCCAAGCTGGTCGGCAGTCTGCAGGACTTGGAAGTAAGTAGTCTTACAGCCTAGCTAAATGAGGTCTGGAAGATAAACAAAATGACATGATACATGAATAATGCTAAGACATGAAGCGTTCATTCTTTCAGTTAGTTTTTACACTAAGGCTTATCACAAGGTTTTTTTTTGTGTTGTGCTTCTGGTTGGTAAAGGCAATATGAGTTGATAACTAAATTATTGAAATGTAATATGGGCGTGTATAAAATAGGTTCCAGTTGTCGTGTGTCATGGACGTCAGTTCCATAGAATTTACTGACATCCATTTCACTTTTAGAATGCATTTTACCGTTTTAGGGTCGTGGAGGTTACATGCCAGTAGTTCTGCGTAAAACTTGTTATATGTTACAAACAATAAGGTTTAATTGCGTTCGTTTACTATCCATCCATAGGATTGTGTGTCGGAATCAGTCTATCCAGTTGTCATGGACGTTGGGAAGTGTCTAAAAATTTTAATATATAAATATAAACGTATAACTTGTATAATTTTAAAGTAAAAAAACAAGCATTGAAACATGAGTGATTGACGAAAACCGTTATTCAGGTTAATCTAGATGCATTATTTGAAATTACATTTGGCTTATAAACATTGTGTTGTGTTACTATCGTCCCTAACTGTTATTAAATATTATAAATACATTTTTATACGCCGGGGTAAACTAGGAACTTGGTGGCCTGTAAAATCGGTATACGGGCGAAACTTTTACGTGGCAACGTCTCTTAGTCGGTAGAATGATTGTAATGTGAATCATTCGTATAGTAGGAAGAAAGATCAACCCTCTTTCTCTTTTTCTCTGTCTCTATTTCATTTAAGCAAGGCCAACCGCGCACGAGTAAGAGAGACGCGTGCCTCTCACTTTCTCTTATGGTTGCTTATGGAGAGTGTTACGTGAGCGGTGCTGTGACACAGTATTCGAGAGTGCCTCCTTATCTTGAACCAATTAATAACACGTTGTCACGTCAAAAAAACTAATGTAAATGGTTAATTCGAAGATGTTCAATATTAACTTTATGCTACCTTCCAGATCCAAGGTGATAAAGAGGACCCCCGCTGCCTTCAGCTGACGATCCACAAGCCTCGCATAGGCGCAGGAGGTGCCCTTCCCAGGACAGTCTTATTACGCGCCAGGTTCAAATTCGACGATCACATACAGAAGTATGGCGGCGAAACAAAGACTCACTAAGGTGAGATAGTTATCCTACTAAATTCTTATTTCGAGTTTTTTTATTTTATTACATTTTCGGAAAACTTATAGGAAGAAGTTGTACATTATAAAGTAATAAACGTAGTTATGGACTTTTAAGAGTTTTCACAAATAATACAAGCTAGAACACGAAGCTGCACTGTATTGTTACAGAGACGTCGGGGAATACACTGTATTTACAGTATGTGAAAACACTGCGTTCGGTTTGAAACACGTAGCCTTTTCTGGTAAAGATTAACAATCTATCCAGTGCAGCGCTCGCGATATCACGGATTCAACGCATGATGTCGAGACATTCCACAGCGACTCTCGCTGCGTACATGCAAAAACAGTACGCATACGAAAGAAAAATAAATGTTATTTATAAAATACTGTAATAATATATATGTTTTTACTCTATGTTCCTATGTAAGATTATTAAAGAGGTTTACCCCAGCCAAATGAGATGTATTCATGTAAATAATGTCAAGCGTCCGAACGTGATAAATCTCTCTTTTGTTGTGACCGTCTGAGGAACCGCCGCGATGCCTTTTCGTCAAATCGGTAATTTACTGCTCGGTTTTGAAAGAAACGCAACATCCATGTCTCAGGTGGACAGAGTGTAGATATTATTCCCTCGTTAATTAGTCTAACACCGAATGACTTACTATCACCCCCCTTGGTGTAGTGGTTAGCGACCCCGACTGCTACGTCGTAGGTGTGGTTCATTCACCACGGTATGATAAAGTATTTTCAAACGGAGCATATCTAAGCTTACCTTCGTGTCTCCAGACTACGGCAGTTTGTATCTATTTAATGTGTATTTATTCACCAAAGAAAGGTAAATCAATGTATTTATCAGTCGTCTAGTTTCCACAGTACAAGCTTTGCTTAGTTGGGGACTATATGTCATTGTGTTATTCGTCCATAATTTTTTTCTTTTATTATAATCAACATGGCGGGGGGATATTATTAAGAAGGCGTTCGTCTTTTGCGCAATCCGTGTATGTCCACGTAAATTTTACTTCTTACTTGTGTCTATAGCGTGTTTATTTTTGTATCTGACTTGTTATTTATTTACTAGGGTCGTACGAAAGCCCGCCAGAAGAAGATGCAGCAGATCGGCAGATTGCTCGAGGTGACAGGGATATCAGCGCCCTCTATGGCGCCCAGGCATCGGCCGCTCTTCTCCAGGCCGGGCCTTTCGGCGGTACGAAGGTCTTCAGGTAAATAAAGCTTGTTTTTCAGTCAATTTCTGGATATTATGAAACATGTAAAGAAATACTGCCTTCGTAGCCCAGCGCATGGGCGTGTGCTTTAGAAACCGGAGGTCGTGGAGCATCGACCCAAATTGTCCTAACCAATCAGAAAACAATAATAACACAAAGTTGTTTACCCGCGGGATTCGAACCCACGACCTCCGGTTTATTTTGTTTATTAAGGGTCAATACCGCTGGGCCGCGGAGGAAAGCGGAAATTTCTATACAAATTCTAATGATCAACTATAATAGCACACAAACGTAAGAGTCAATTATATTTGGCTATAACCGATCAGAATCGCCTCACATTACAGATGTAGCGAGAATTTATTTTTTCTTCGGGAAAACTCGGATCTTTATCTGAATACGATGACACTCGAACTGTAAATGAATGATCGTATTATATTAGTGACATTTTCGTATCCATTATTTTTTTTTTTTTTATACTCGAAGGCAGACTGAGGTCAGCACTGATGAAGGTCACCGACACATGACATCAAGCAACCAGTGGTATCGCAACGCGTACCGTGAGACATAGGGTTTAAGTCTCGTTTCAGTAATGCATGCAGGTGCTAACGGAACAAGAGTGTTTCACACTACTGTTTCGCGGCAGAAATAGAAGCAAACCGTGTCTCACTAGACGGTCTCCTGTAAACAGGACCTTTTACATAACTTTATTGATTAGTGTCAAATGTATAACGCCATTGTGTAATAGAGACTCGTATAAGTAAACTCTTTTCGAATGAAGGCGAGAGGGAGGAGAGAGAGAGTAATCGACTTCGAAAATTACGAAGAATCCTTCTCACTTTATCGAGTCTATGTACATATTTATTCGTTTTATTAACTTATGTATTTATTAAACTCTTAAAGAAACTCTTTCAGGAATCGACGGCGAAGATGCGCGACGATCCAGACAGTGGTCATCATAAAGATGGTATAGTTTTTAATGTCGAATGAGAGGTATTGAATCGTTTGTATAATTATTATTATTTCTAAATTTAGATTTTATTTAGTTATTTAATGTCATAGCGTATCGTTTTGACTAAACTAATTCTTCATTTATTTACACTCTAATTTAACTATATATAAGGTTTATCATCATCACCAGCCTGTGTTAGTCCACTGCTGGACATGGCCACCCCTAAAGCGCGCCTTCTCTATTAGGGTGTTTTTGGACCGTATCGTACCACGCTGGTCCAATGCGGGTTGGTGGGCAATATAACAATGATTGTCGGTTACTTTGCCTGCCTCCGTGGCCTAGTGGTATGGGCGTGTACTTAAGTCGTGGGTTCGAATTCTGCGGCGACTCACCCAATTGTCTGAAAAGTAAGATGATCCATGCGTCGGATGGGCCACCAACCCGCATTGGCCCAGCGTGGTGGAATACGGTCCAAAACCGCCCCTAATGGATAGTGTTATATTAGGGGACGACTATGTCCAGCAGTGGACTATCACAGGCTGATGATGATGATGAATTTGACTGCCTATTAATGTAAACAGTTTTTTATCTTTTAGCAGTCTGTCGCGAGGGGGCAGTTCGCAATGTTCCCGCGAGGGCTCGCCTAGGGCGCGGTCCGAAGACATACCCTTGGAGGATATCCGAAGGAACATTGCCACATCAACCCCTGTTAGTGTTGCTCAGGTATTCAATAAATTAAAACTAAACCCATTCGACGTAGGCTTTGTTTTGTATGTAAAAAATTACACTATTAAATGTTACTTGTTAAATAGATGTCAATTAGATTCAATGATCCAATACACTTGCGCATTGTTTTTGGTTAGACAAATCTGTCTGCTGTGATGTATGTTTGTAAAATTGAGACCAACATGAAACATATAAGTTAGCTATGTGTGTTCATTTATTCTTTGACTAGCTGTGAGAAAAATATATATTTTTTTCGAAAAAAGTTGTCTAAAGTACCGTTAATTGACTAGAAATCCCACAACTACATCTTCTTTGACAGGAAATCCCCTGAAAATCGGACCTGCCATTGCAAAGATTCAGAATAAACATACAGACAAAAAATTAAAGAAAAATGTTTCATTATATATCACATTGTAATAGTTAAGAAACGTGATCATGAGTGAAGATCTGAGGTAGGTTTGTACAACAGTTTTGTGTTTTATTGTCGAAGCAATGGAGAGCAATTCGCATAAAAGATTTTTCATTTTTATTTTGATCATTATGTAATAAGTAGTTTAATTGATAATAAAGAAATTAAATTTCGGTGTTAAAAATAAACAACTTGCGTGCGATTAAATTGCAATCGCTGCCGAATCCGTTATAGATAGACTTAAACTATGTTTAATTGTTTCTTTTGTTTACGCGAATACTATACATTATTAAATAAAATGCCTTTACGGATTTTATCGCGGCACAGCGGCCGTGGTCAACCCCTTGACCACGGCCGCCGGAAAGTGTTCGAAACGTCGGGAATTTAAAAATGTAAAATAAACGCGATAAAATCCGTAAAGTCATTATATTTAAACTCTGTTCTACATAATTGTAGTTCTTTAAATTATCTTTAATAAAGTCCACGAGCGCAAA
Organism: Lamproptera curius; assembly: GCA_029286875.1. Classification (NCBI taxonomy): domain Eukaryota; kingdom Metazoa; phylum Arthropoda; class Insecta; order Lepidoptera; family Papilionidae; genus Lamproptera; species Lamproptera curius. The sequence continues at coordinate 2,533,692 of JAGSMT010000031.1, forward strand.
TATCTATGTTTTTAGAATAACCCATAATAATTATTTTATCGTTAATGTTTTTAAAAATTGCAATCAGGCATATTCAGAGTTCATTTAAGAATACACTTAATTTAAGTTATTGCATTTAAAAAAGTCTTTATTCTCTGTATATAAAACGTGTTACAGACGACGTAACGATTAAATGAATATATGTCTTATGAACCCCCCTAATGGATAGGGGTGTATTAGGGGAGGCCCATGTCCAGCAGTGGACTAACAAAGGCTGATGATGTGATGATGTCTTATAAGAATATAAGAGGTTTTCAATGCACTGGCTGACACTGCGGGCTAGTTTCGCGAGAGATCACCTTGTCATCGGCTTTTATTGCTCAAAAGGGTCATATACTGTGTGAAGACGGTCATACATTTTTGTTAAAATTTCACTAGTAAATGCATATTGCACTAGCAAACGAAAATGGTAAGCACTCTTAATTTGTTTTTTTGCTGTAAGTTCAAGTGAATAGTGTATATGTTACTGAAAGTAACATTTCATAGAATGTTTTGCTTCCACCAATAACACATATACCGAATAAAATGTAGAAGTTAAAAATATGAGAAAAAAATATTCCTCTCATGTTAAAAATCTTCGTGATTACTTCTCTGGATTACTTATGTGCATTTATTGTATAAATAATTATTATTGAATATTTTAATACTTTTTAATGAATCCAATCATTACGGTTTCCCACACCCACAGAACCAGCCTAGTACGTCAAGTCAAGTGCAGAAGACAGCGACGTCATCGGAAGAGACGTCGTTCATATCGGGGGAAGTCCCGCGATACAAGAGAAAGGGGATCGTCGAGACCATATGATATTAGGCTTTATTTTTATTTCGTTAAGGTTCAACTCACCGTGAAGGTGCTGTTTATAAAGTTTAACCAATTTATAGATGGAATTAATTAGAAAAAAGTGTAAAGTTAAACTGATTGGCGCATAAATCGCGGAATATTATTGGTTCAAAACCGCGTGGTTATTTTAAATGGCCGCGGTCCATCAATAACATTTGCGATCCTGGCGTTATTAGGTTTTGTCATTAGATTTGTGTTCATTTATTCTTTGACTAGCTCTAGCCTGTGACTTCGTCCGCGTGGTAGTGAGTAAAAAAAATTTTTTTTTTTAAATAAAGTAGCCTCAACTACTCCCGTTAATAAAGATTTATCTTATAAATAGATCTATCAAAATTAGACCAGCAATTCCGCAGCAATCTTTGACTGAAAATCCCGTGTAAATCGGACCAGCTATTCCAGAGATTATCCATAACAAACATACAGACAAAAATTAAACAAAAATGGTTTGTTATATGTATAGAATATGTATCACATTGTCATTATTTAGAAACGGTTACTTTGAAGGTATAAACAGACGCTCCAATTTTATTCCTTCGCACAGATTAAATTGGTTAAACTATATATGCAATGGACATTCCTGTCTGTCTTGCAAAGTCTAGTTAGAGTACGGTACAGTCAGTGTCAAAATTGTTGCCTACATATTTATGTATGTAAAGTGTTGTGTAAGTGTTGTTCTCGATGGAGTTTTAAAACGCGAAGTTGTATGAAAATATAGAATTAGTGTGAAAAAGATTTTCCTTAGTAATTTTTCGAAAATTTCTTATTTATCGTGTTCTCTCAAATAGCTTCATTACCTATACATCGCTATTTTATACACTGACGTTATTCAATTTGACGTTTGACACTGAACAATAAAGTCTCATATTGATGGATAAGGAAATGTCACTCGTTTAATACGATCATTCATTGACAGTTCAGGTGACATCGTATTCCGATAAAGATCCGAATTTTCTCGAAGGAAAATATTTTCTCACTACCTCCATACTTTAGTTGCGATTTTTTGTTTCTTAGTTGGAAATATAATGTTTGAAACTGGATTTGAATAGAATGAATTTGACGAGGAAATCAATAGATGTATTGCTTGTTTATATATTTTGGAAAAGGATAGAGTTATTTTCTGTGCGTTTTTGTTATAGGTTATACAATGAAAAGTCAAGGATAGGTTGTTGTAGAAAATCATGTATCATAATGCAATTTTGCGTGTTTGTAAGTCTTACCTTAAAACATTTGCAAGACGTGTGCTTTTAACATAAACTTTTAGTTTAATTATTTCATAAGTTTTTTTCCGAAATAACATTGTTGAACGGTAAATTTTTTTAACGAATTTAACATTTATTTTTTAATAATAGAAATGTAAAGGTATATAATTCTTTATTTCTTGTATGTTATATGTTTTGTGTATTCATATTGTACTATAAAGATGTTTATTTAGTAACTTATTGGAATAGACTAAATCAACCTTTGATTTCTTTGTGACGTAATATTAAATGATAATAATTGTTCTTCCACACTATACCTGAGTCGAAAGACATGGATTTTACGTATGCAAAGTTTAATAACAAACTATTTGCTCCAAAACAACCAGCGCTATTATTGGTCAAAGATCGCGTGGTATTTTTATATATGTTCAACAACAAGATTTTAGTAGCCATTCGTGTTTAAAATAAGATTTTTATTTTGTAAAAAAATTCCATGTGTCTATTTCGCTCGGGTATACATAAATGGCCGTAAAGTAAAAAAAGTTGTAGACTATATGCGCATTCATTTAGAATTTGTAATATATCATTGAATCAGAATTTTATACGAGAGGAACAAATTTTAAATAATATTATTCTTTTAAAATATCTATCTATAAATATGTGTGTGGTAGGCATAGCACGACCACACTTCAAAATCATTGTGTTTGTATCTTATAAGAACCGAATGCAGTTATAAGTTACATAATTTTATTATTTCAATTTGTATAATACTATATACAGTTCAAATTAACAGGTCCACTATATAATGTTATTAACATATCGCTCTCGGTGCATAAATCCTCTTCCAAAACAATTTCAAATACATGTAGTTTATAATTCCACATTATGCCAATGTGTATTACATTTTTGATTGGAAAATTCGGTGCAAACATTGTGTCAACATTAATTTTCTTTATATTGTAAATATTAATAGGAAGTTTACATGTGACATTTCTACGTATCATATTCACTATCCATTTGAAATTTTATAATGCCTCAATAAGAATTATTATTGTCAAAACTTTTTCCCGATTTCGTAAACTTACTTTATAGAAAAACCTAGTCTTAAACGTATCCCGTTACGTGACGATATCTGCTAATTCAATGATCTGCGTAAAAGAGTTCACTTTCAATAGAAAATTTAAGCAACAAATACCGCGAGAAGAATTACCGGAGATTCGTAAATAACTCAACCTAAAAGTCACTTATATATTAGACTAATGTAATAATATGAGCTAACACGTGCTAATATTTTTAAATGACTTGTCATAAAATGTCAGTATATGGTACATTTATTGTTGATAATTTCACATAATCCTCTAGAAGTATCCTGTATATTGTGTAAAGATAAATTTTAAAGTCAAACACCGAATCAAGTTACATATAATATCTAAGGCTTATGGAAGCTAAAACTTTGAAAAACGACTCATTGCGAAAAACGACCTATTGATAAAGCAACAAAATGTGTAAAACGAAACGTACTTTTAATGTTTGAACAGTAAAAATACGTTTCGTTTTACGTTTTTTCGTTGCATTGTGGCGCTCTTGTAGTGTACGGTGACACTAAATTAGATTTGATTAAGATAATAATACTTTATAAATATTACTTCATCATCACTTAATGTCGTCATTTAATTTAATTTGACATAACCATAATGTTTACTTTTCACAGAGACAGACAGTTTTCTCTCTTCTACCAATATGTCCATAACCTGTTGAACACCGTCCTTTAATTTGTCCGTTGTGTTAAGACCGACGAAAAAACTTTGACTATATTTTTGTGACACAGCATTGATTATAAATATTTGGTTTAATTATAAGAGATTTATTTTTTTATCTGCTTTATATAGGGTTTCTGTAAATGCTTTAGTCTTTTACTCTTAAAGCGAAATAATTGTCCGAAGAAATTTAATTTCTTAAAATCGTGTTGATGAAAAATGTTGTATCAGAATTAAAAAGTATTCATAAAAATCCCTATTTATGAAAAACTGAATGGCATTTAAAAGCCACCGGTATTCTTTTGTGATTTTCGTTTAAGTCTGGCAATAGTCCGTGTAAATAGGATATTTTATGTTTACAAATAAAAATATTGTAGAGTTGAAATAAAATATATATCATGTTACGTCTTTCTTATTTATTATTTCGTTATTTGATCCTAACCCATAGACATTTTCCTGAGCTACGAAGAGTCGATTTCTAATTAATCAGTATTTTTCAGAACAACAGTTTTTTGCACGTCGTCTGGCATCTGACCTAAACCCAAAGGATAAACTGCAAAATAAATTTTACTTTACAAGAAAAACTAGGTTCTCTTAAAATTAAGTAATATTTAGTTTTAATTTTTCTAAATCGTTAAATTAATAGGTTTCCACGTATTGTACTGCCCGATGATCTATGCACAAACAAAAGTCATATTTTTGCACAGAGAATACCTGGCCGTGCAATATCACGCGGTGGTCATTCAAATCTGTCTGAATCCCATAAGTCAATTGATCCATCAAGGAATCCCATCGGCCAAATGATCAAATAAGGACTCCCATCAGCCAATCGATCAAAACAAGGATCACGCCTTAAATAATAAAACTATCTTTTCACCAAGAAGGGACGAGAAAACTGACCAATAAGAGCAAAGTGAGCGCGGTTTATCAGACCGTGCAATATCAGCCCGTACCGATAGAGCACGGCCAAATATTCTACCGACAGGTAATGTACGACTCCTAAATGTCACATTTGAATAAAGATCACCAGCTATCTATAGAATATTAGTATTTTAAAATATTACTGACAGCATGTCTTAAATAAATGTATAAAAAAACATTTTTTTAATGCCTCCCCGGGCACTGGAAAACATCGACCCAATATTAGAATTTTATTATTATTTAAAGAAAATTATAATTCACTATTAATGGTTGAATTTAATTTCTAGAATTATCAATAAAACAATATAATATAATTAATAATTATATTGAGCATTCTTAATAAGATTAAGTAGTGTTTTTAATTTCAAAATTATGCCGCCCTAAAATATTTTAAGCCCTGGGCACATGCCCCGACTGCCCCTAGAGTAAATCCACCACCGTGTATGTTTCCATCCTTTTTTTTAATAATCATTGAAAAAAAAAATACACCTAGCATATTTTGATTTTAGCTTAACATTTTCACAGGAACTGGAATTTTGATGGTAATCTTGACAAGAAATAAATGATTTGAACTATATTTGTGACTTGTCATTGTCATTGTGGTAATATCGTAAGGAATGATTTTTAGAAATGGGACCTTAGGGCAACCAAAAAATTTAAAAAGAAACCGGGATTAAAAATAAAACATTATCCTCAACTATACCTTTCTTCTAATTTATTTTGATTAATCATCTGTTCTATAGACATGATATGCACCAATGTTTATAAATAATACAAATGATGTTACGATTTGGTTATCACGAACAAAAAAATATTTACACAACACATTAAGAAACGTTTGCTTACATTATACGTGTAGGAAATATACACATTGCCGATACTTGAGCTAAGGGCAAATTAAATAATCATACAATGCAATGGTCACTAATCTTTTATATTTAACGCCACATTTATATGTATATATTTCTTAACATAAATAGGTCGTAAAACTTATGTGGTACCAATCGATTTCCGTCAGCGATCGATTTAGTTAACTTTGGATTTAAAAAGCATTGTCATCTTTATTCTGAAAATGATATGATTGATAATCAGATTATTATATACATATTTGCTCTCGCTACAACTTCAACAGTGTTCATTTATAATATTATTGAAATGAAAATTGAAAATAAAATCATTAGACATCATAAGTCTTCTTTGACGATAAATGAAAAGTGACAATGATGATACTTCAAATTGATTCTTTACAACAAACTATTGCTTAAACGTAACTTATTCTTAATTAGTTAAACAGATTGGTCAGCGCAACTTATAATACGTGGGACAGTTCTTAGAAAGCCGTTAACAACATATATCTACCTATATAAAATTGAAAACTGCCTTTATTTATGTATAATCCTTTGATCTCTTACAACTATTGCTTTTAAGAGTATGTTTACGCAATGTACAAAACACATATTATTATGTAACCGTACGAACAGACAAATAATAACTATGTAACTACAACGTGATGCCTCAGTTACGCTTTTAAATTATTTATAAAATTATATTAGAACTAGGCCAGACTGTTAAACACTTAAAAGTAAACTTATATAAATATCGAATTATTTTATATAATATTTAATTGAATGAAACTGCAAATAAATTATTCTCTTCAAAGAGAGAATAACCAAATAGGCATATAAATATAAATATTAAAAATAAATATACAGAACTTTAAATAGTAACCATCTTTTAACAAAAATTTATTGTAAACAATATGTATTCAAAATACGTAGTAGTAACAGAGGAATAGCATTGTAGTTATAAATTAGGCCGTTGAATAGCTTATTAAATGTTATACAACTATAGTTATTAGCAACAATTTCTAGGATTCACAGGAAAATTTATCATTGATCGCCTATTTAAGCATATGGAAGCACACATACTTTATTTAAGACATGTAATATTTTATAAGTACAGATTAACTTAACTAAAATCTAACAATTATACGATTTTTATTGCAAGGCGCACACAAAGTAGATTATTTGTTTATAAATTTACAAGTTTCGTTATATTTAATGAGAAATTTTAAAATAATAAAAACGTGTGATAAATCATATTAAAGTACGGATAAAATATTTTTGTAGGAAGGAGCTGCCATTGTTGATAAATATTCTATCGCTTATTCCTTAATTAGATGTTTGTTTTATTCTTTTATATAAAATTGATTTAATGATTACCTGTTTTTCAGTTTTTTGGCTTAAACATATAGGTTAAGCGGAAAATATTTATTATAATCAATAATCATTCTGCTATAAATATTTTGTCTTAGTGCAGCACAGTAGCTCTATATGGGTCATATAGTAATAAAAATAATATGTTGATTTATGTTTTTAAGAAAATATTAACTGATTTACCTAAATAATGAGTGCTCAGGTATATATATCATAGTAGTGGTAAAATAGAGGAAGTATTATATAAAGACATTAGTGTTTAAAGCATTACGTTCCAAGGTGTCCAAAATTACTTCTCCAATAAATACAGTTTCTTTCGTGAAAACTTCGAAAATTCACCGTAAGGTTAAAATTTTTAGATAAATATTCTCCTTCTAAAATTATCTCTCGTTTCAATTTAAAAAAGCAGGGTAGAGTTCCGTCGTACAAAATATTTCGGAGAAAATATGTTTAGAAGTAGAAAAACGGGGTAAATGAATAGTAATAATAAAGTTTGCATTTATTAAAATATAAAGATATGAACCCTGTCACCAGTTATGTGCGTTTGATAGTGGGCATCGATGGTGAGTGATTTATAAACGAGATCTCGTATAAAAAGTTATATTTTGTTCAGCTTACAATAATAATGTTAATTTAATAAAGTAAAAGTTGAGTACCGTTGAGCGTAAGCGTAAATAAGAGATAGTGTTGTGACATTTGGTATAACGAAACAAAAGATGAAAATGTCATGGAAATCTACTTCGATAACATACACAACACTTCGTTACACAAGCCACCAGTTAGTCTAAATAAAGCTCATATTTTCCTTAACATCTATTTATGTCGGTAAATATTAAGTGGTTATAAAATTTGGCAGTCAATGACGGTGTAACCTATCAAATATTCGTTGCTAAGAATTTTATCGTGTGACCATTTATAATTAAATGTTTTAAAGAAGAAGCGAAACAAAAATAGGTCAAAATAATACAGATTAAAAAACGCGTGATTATTTTAAAAAGTTTACGGCCTGTTTTTACTTGGTTTTAAGTCCAAAACAACTGTAAAACTGTATGTACAACGTGATTTTTCGTTTAGTACGAAGCTTATACACACTAATAAGCATTCACTTCAAAATATAGTATACGAAAAATTAAATAAAAGTAATGAAAACTGCAAAATAACAAGCGTTTACAAACGCTATTTCTTGCACAATTGTCTCAGCGAAAATATTAGATGAGTTTTAGGATAAAAGTTAATCTTGTTTAAAAATCAGTTCATTGGAACATGTTGCTGATTCTGTAAAAATTACTTTCAGTCTTGTACTATACCAAAAATCACCCTATATAATTATTATAATAGTTTTTAACTTTTCGTTATAATAGTATGCATGTTAGACAAAAAACAACATTGAATGTTCATGGTATCATTAATAGGTTACACCTTCAATATGATTATGTGCATTTAATACTCAACTTCATAAAACATTTAATAATGATCAAGGAATAACTTTAAATGATCATAAGTGACCTGGATTTAGTCTCTAATTTTAAATACATTCATTTACGATGGCCTATTCAGAAACCAAATTTATACATAACCTAAAGACCGATAACAAATAATAATAAATATAATAAACCATATAAGAAATTAAAATACTGATATTAGATTCACGGTTGCGATAGTTGCTTTAATATATAAATATATATATAAGCATATGTATAGTCATTGTGAGCGTTTCAGCTTATGCGGATTCGGCAGCGCGCGACACCTAGCTTGCATAATCGTAAATAAAGCGGAATTATGATTCTTATAATAAAATAAACATTAAGTAATTGACCATTCTTAGATTTAAATAATCCAAAACAACTACACTTTCATAATCCGATTACAAATATAGAGATATAATTGACGAAAAACTAATCAAAAATGTTTTTAACCATATCGATTTTTTTAGTTGGCTACACATATCGTCTCGTAGGAATTTATGTTTTTAAAATTTTGCATCGTCACAATTCTCGTCTCGTGTCAAAAAGTGTTTTACTTCATAAATATATGTCATAGCTAAAATCTGCGGATATACACTTAAATATTTCACTACGAAAGGTGCAAATATTTCTAAAATATATACTTATATAATATATATTTATAAATGGTTTTTCACTATATTGTGCCATATACAATGCACGCATAACACTCATTTATTAATAATAATGTTAGTTATACAATTCCTTACACATAAAAACATTACTGTCAAACAGTACACGCTATACACCGATTCTTATATTATCCGCTAATTATATATTTATATATTATAATGATCATTTCATTAGTTCAGACGTCAAGTTCTTCAACCGAATATGATTGGCATAAACAACACACGTAAATTACTTATAATATAATTTATTATATATTGCCTTTTAATTATTTAAAGTTTTAAAAACGAGTAAATATTGCTGTGTAAACGAATATTTGATAATTTAATAAACGTTTTTTTTATTATTTAAGATTAACAACGATATCCATTTATAGAAATAATATTAACGTACAAACTCGACGATTGAACTATACATATTTTTGGACACGATTAAAATAAATTACCATATGTACGCGTAACTTCATACATCAGTTAACAATCATTATTGTCAGTTATATATCTATTTTAATGAATTTTATATTTATTTAAATATAAATTCGCAACTATTAAAAGGCAGTTTTAAAACAATTCTGTTTATAATTATATTTACTATTTATTCCAGCTTACACAGAGGTGTGGTTGAATATATACTTAAAATATACTACCATGTTTAATCTTTGAACTAAATGTAATAGTTAGGTTAGGTTAGGTGTAATAGTTAGTTAGTCGTAGTTGAGATAAGCGTAAATACTAAGAAAATATAAGTATATAAAAAATGTCAATTATCATCATCAAAGGACGTACACTTTTTTTTGGATGCGTCCGCGCAAAAACTATTGATAAGGAGTTGCCTAGAATGTGAAATAAATAATTAAAAAGTTATACCACACCCCTGAGTAATTCATTCCACTATAAGGAATCGAGACGGATTTACCTATTACGTTTATTCGAATCGCTAGAAAGTTATGCTTAAGTTATGACAGTTAAGTTTTGTTGTAAGAGGTACTAAGATGCAATTTACACAGTGATAGATAAAATTTTTAAATGTTATACGCTAAGAAAATCAGAAGATATTTTATAATCGTTTAAGTCATAGGTTACATTAGCCCGATTATTATAGATACAACAATAAGATTGACGATAATGTTGCTAGTAAAACGAATTGCGTCTTAGCACCTCAGGCAACGTAGACATGAAAAACACATGCAGTCGAAGCGTTCAGTACAAAAACGACAAACTCAACATCGTTCACAGGCCTCTCGCGACCGGGACCATCTAGTACGGTAGGTACAGTATACTTAGAACTAAAAACACGAATATATTATAGGAGCTTGCGTAGTCAAACGTGCAAATAATCGTTCACCCCGTAGCCTAAAACACTTGAAGGTTCACGCTTTCACATGGCATTAGACGCTCGAAGGTAGAGTCAGTGAGTCCGTGCGTATAAAAAAGTGTGACAACCTTTATTGCTTGTGGGTTATGAGCGCAGCTGCGCGGGGCTGAGGACCAGTTCGCCGTCGGGGCCGCCGGCGAAGGATACGTTCCGCGGAGGCGGTCGACGACCAGGGTTGGAGGTGCTCGCCACGGCCCCTGAGGAGCTTGGACCGCCGCTGGTCGGAGGCGGCTTTAGAGTCCGCGTGTGCGTGGTCACCTGTTAAACGTAATCGGTTCAATACGTTTACACAACATTGTCCGCCGGGGTTATCGTTGTTTTTTGGTTAGTGACAACAAAATGGGCCGACCATCCAAGTGTCTGAAAAGTATAACGATCCAGGTCTTGACAACCAAGACCTTCTTTGGCAGTCATTATAGAATGTCAGTGCCGTCAATTTTCGTCAAATTTCCGACATCTAAATCATGCATAGATTATTTTAATTTATTTTGGTAAATCTTGGTAAAACTTGGAAAAATGGCTAGGTAAAAGAAATGTTAACAAACATCACCCAGTTGGATACTGGTTCAGTGTCAGAAGACTGTGAAAGCGTTCCTGTAACGCTATCTTGTCGACGTCGGGACGGAATAACGCGGTGGTTTCGGTTGGTGCGAGTCCGACACTGACGGTCAAATCGTACATGCTAGTTCCTGATACACAGTTATACAGAATCAGTATTCATCTACATTCTACTGCAATTTTGCAGTCAGTAAAAAGGTATTATTTAGTATGCGCGTAACCATCGGAAAGTATTATCCTTATATAATTAGACTCGATTTACTTCTTTTATTAGGGCTTTACGGATTTCATCGCGTTTCAATTATTCACGCCGTCATATCACGTGACGGTGACTAGGTAAAAAAATTGACAGAATAGCACCTCAATATACTCGTGAGCATAGATCCTGTAAAGTAGCTGAAATGTCGGTAAATTGTAAACTAAATTAAAAGTGATAAATCCGTAGAGACTTTTATTATTACATGTGTATTATTGTGTAAATACAAGAAGAAGAATATAATAATAGAAGAAGAAAGAAGTATTATATGATTAGACTCATTATAGTCGTGTTAAAGAGAGAAATTATACGTATACCTGTTGAACGACGACCGCCTGCGGCTGCGAGGCTGTCCGATACCTCCTCAGCCGCTCGTCCTCCTCCCCGCTGGATAAGCTGGATACATCGCAGGAGGAGGCGTCCAGCCGTCTCGCGGGGGAACACTGCGCGGGCCGGCACGAGGCGCCCCTGAACAGCCCCCCGCTAGAGGCATCTCCTCTCCCTCCCCACCTCCCGACAGTCTAAAATATGTTAGGAAGATTGATTTAATAAGCAAATATTATGCTAGTATTACACATTATTGAATAAAAGGACTTTTACGAATTTTATCGCGTTTGTTTTACATTTTAAATTCCCGACGTTTTGAACACTTTCCAGCGGCCGTGGTCACAGGGTAGATTCGGGAATTTAAAATGTAAAATAAACGCAATAAAATCCATAACAGTCCTTTTATTCAATAATGTGTAGTATTCGCGTAAACAAAAGAATTAATTATAGTCTTACACAGTTTAAAAAACATGAGTAATATTATTTAATTTTGATTAATATTCTTTTTATTAAGAAAATAGTTGTGTTGTACCAGTTTTTAGTGGGAAATAAGTCTTGAATGTCTTATTTTCTGAATATTGGCAAGATTTATAGGTTAAATAGACGACCAAAAAACACTTAGTACAATATACAATGCCAGTTTTAACACTACCAGCGCCCTCCAACTGCAATTCGAACCCATACGAAAAAAGGGAAAGCATATAATGAAATAACCATTTATTAAAAGAAATATTTTTTTTTTCATAAATAACCGTTTGTCGGAAAAAAAAATTAACTAATAAAATTTTACTTTTCTGGCCTTTCTATCAGCGAACTCTTTTATAAGGTAGTCAAAGTCGATGTTTTCATCAATTTCGTTTTCAATTGACAAAGTTGCTAAGTTTGTCAATCTAGATTGAGATATTGTTGATGATGGGTTTTTATCAGCTTCAGCTTTGAAAAACTCCGCTCCCCACTAGTAGATACAGTTCTTGTAAGTTGAGATCTTTGATGATGAAATTTCAAACATAAATGGGAGTAACATTCTGATCAGGCAAAAAGGATATCAGACTTAAAATTTCATCACACAACATACAACCATCCATGTCTGATTTAGAGTCTACAGTTAATTTTAATTGGAAATCACTACAGAGCTTGACAAGATCGGGTTTTTCTGGAATCGGGAATCTGTTTAATATTGTACAAAAAAGACCAAGATTCCGAGTACTCATTTAGCTGTTCGAACCTTTCATTGACTGAAATTAATGTAGTGTCCAAAAGACAGTTGAAAAATTCAACCTCAATTTTTTTTCTGGAGAAGTTGTAGTGTCATTGCGTGCATTTTCACCAGCTTGACGCTTAATACGTCGATTTCTTGTTGTAGCTCGAAACACAGGTCCAATTTCTAGTTCTTCGGCCAACTCGTTCGCAGTTACAATACCGCTTTTAAAGCCTGTATTTCTGTAGTGTTCCAAGAAATTGCAGCATTTTTTCAACATTTCTGTACGTTTACCAAGATCCATGTCTGTTGACTGTAGAGATTTACCTACGATATTTATTTGAAAAAGTATATCATACCAAACAACCAAAGAGACTATGAAGCTGAAATCATTTAGCTGTTCGGCTAGACTAGTAGCCTCATGAGACACTTGAAGATCAGTTTTCTGAGTTTCAATCGCCAAAGTAATTAGAGCATCGTGGATAGCACTAATTTGATAACGGACTGCTTTTACACTACTGATTCTTGCTTCCCGACGTGTGTCACTGAGCTTTTTTATAGTATATAGTCCCAAGTGATCGGTTAGAATTTTCCATCGATGAACAGAAACTGAAAACAATGTGAACAACCTCTGAAGTACCCCAAATAAAGTGACTGATTTTACAGATGACTTAGTGGTATCGCATAGTGCAAGCTAAGGGGTTTATGTCGAGAATTCTCCTTTGAACCCCAATATTTTTTCCTTTCATATTCGCCCCGTTGTCATAACCCTGACCCCTACAATCATTCAATTCCAATCCGTATTTATTTAAAACATTAATAATAACTTCAGTCAGTCTTTCACCAGTTGACTCATTATACAGTTATAAACTCCAAGAAATGCTCTTTCACTGATATATTTTTTATATCATCTGATAAATCAACAAATCGTAATGTCAGCGAAAGTTGTTCTATATGACTAATGTCTGGAGTACAGTCAGCTATAATAGAATAATATTTAGATTTCTTTGCGTGTGATATGATTTCTGACTTCACTTTTTCACCCATCTGCTCTATTAATTCATTTTGAATGTCTTTTCCACAGTGCTCCTGCATGACTAGATCAAATTTGGCAAGTAGTTGTAGCCTAAGAACTTTCCGTTATTTGCCGTATATAGTTTGTCGAAAGTAACTCTGAACGCCATATTGTTTTCAGCTAAATAAAGTGTGATATGCATCAATCTAGAAAAAACATTATTCCATCTTGTAGTTTCCTTTCTAATCAAGTGTTGCTCTTGGCAGTCTATTGTATTTCCGATTTTTAATCGTAGTTCAGCATCAATCCATGAACGGTAAAACTTTTTATGAAAAGTGCTATTTTAACATTTCGGACAAGTGTTTCCAGCTGTTATACCCTTCAGATACTAAGTGCCACGTTGAGCTACTATCAAATAGTCGACAACAAAAACAATACACTCGATCCTCAGAAACGGAGTAAATTAACCAACGACGCTTAATTCTTTCATTGTCTGCAAGTTTTTTGCGTTATGGGTATTAGAGAAATGTCGGCCTGAATTATTCTTCGGATAATTATTAATGTAAGTTTGCACTGGGCCGTATATTATATTAGATATGATCAATGATTTTGCTATTTGACTGGGCAAGTGGCTGCATCCGATATATTCGGGACAACAGTACTAACGTCATCTGAATTCTGTTTGTTGCTTGTGATCTCACTTTCGGAAACTTTGTTCACAATCTCTTCAACACAATCTTTAATTATCTGATTTGACTTGTCAGATAGAGGCACCGCTACCGATAAATTCATTTGTATTCCAGATGTAGATGGCATATTCAGGTCCTCATTTTTTGTTGTGGTATATTTATCTATATTCATGGACTTTTGTTGTTCTCTGAAATTCCTTGTCTTTTTCTGCTTTCCGTTTTCTATATTCTGACCCAGGTGGTTATTTTTTGTTTTTTGATCAATGTGTTCTGAAATTTTGTACTAATCAATTTTTGCAATTAATAAAATCTGCAACAAATTAAATCTTCAAGTCCAAACATTTCAAAAATAGATTAATACAATAAAATTAAACAAATGAAATAACTTAAAACGAATTTAAATCATGTCAATCGTTTATGCAAAAATAATTAAGTTATTATTAGGTTTTTGCAAATTTCGGTCTGCCCGTGATCACGGACACGCACAGATTTGTACGAAAAAATCACGATCATCAATGTATGGATGGGATGGACGGGAATGGGAATTAGACATTTTTAGAAGCCACATATTTCTCCGCCACCCCGTGCCAAACATTTAATCAAATGTTACCTCTTTATTATAATAATTATAGATAGTTAAAAGTACTTACCTAATTAAATAATCCGTCAAGAACCAAATATATTCTTTTACACTATACAACTTTTTAGATAAACTAATGTCACTCGATAGTAGAAGTAGAAACGAAAAGTGACGAACATTAGCATCGCAACGTAGCATGGACCATCTCATTACTCCGTCGCGTCTGTTTGTTTTCAAATCATTATTATGTACGTGCACCAATTTTATGAATTAGAACGAGGTGAGTTTGTTACTTTTACTGCCTCCGTAGCCTAGTGGTATAGGCGTGTGCTTTAGAAACCGGAGGTCGTGGGTTCGAATCCTGCGGGGACTCAACAAATTTTCATTGTTGTTTCCTAGTTGGTTAGGGCAATTTGGGCCGATTACCCAATTGTCTGAAATGTAAGATATCCATGCGTCGGATGGGCATGTAAAAGTCGGTCCACCCACCAACCCGATTGGAACAGCGTGGTGGGATACGGTCCAAAACTCCCTGATGGATCAGTTTGTTTAGGGGACGCTTTGTTAAAAATAATGCTAGCTCTTTTAATCAAAATATAAAAAGTGTCTGTTTCTTCGTTCAATGTGTTTTCTTCGGTAAAATGAATTCCGAACGAACAATTGAATACTGTGTTCCATTTAGATTTTTTCGCTTATTAAAGGACTTTACGACGCCCTGGGCCCAGCTAAAACCCAACCGCGCCCTACCATAGCACCGCTACTGACAATATATCATATATGAAATATGTTACTAGTTATGTGCCTTTGATAGTTGGCATCAAGAGAGATTTTAAAAATCTTTCTCGTAAAAATTCTACTTGTATTAATATTTCGATAAGTTTTTAATAACTTTATGAAAATAAAGAACAGTCGAACGTGAGAGTAAATAACAGTTACATTAATTCAATAAGCAATTATTGTTATACGATAGTTTTAAGTGCGAAAAAGATGAGCAAAAAATCTACGCTAGTAAATAATATGACCAGAGGGTCATATTTAGTGTGGGTGTATTTTTTAAGTCATTATTTATTATTGCAAAGTCTTGAAAACGATATATTTAACTGATGTAATATTAATTTATTAAGTATATTTATTTAACATTTCCAACTATCCCGATAATCTTTTTGGTGTTTTCTTTCCTAACAAGAATTGTCCATAACGTAGTCTTTATCGCATTATAGTCAATAGTTTGACGTATTTTGGTGACGAGTCAATTATGTTCACTGACCTTCTGTTCTCCTTGTAGTTGGTGCGCCGACGGCAACAGGGCTTCGCGAAAATACAAAAACAAATACGAAGTATACAGCAGGCGAGCCCAGCCACTATAAGCGAGGGGCCGACCAAGCGGAGTGCCGGTGTTTTGAAACCCTGAAAGTTAGGCAAGTTTCCTCGTTCATTAAACGTAAAGATGATTATTATTATTATTTAAACTTTTGCACTAAGTGTACATAGGCGGACTTAATGCCAAAGGCATTTTCTGCCAGTCAACCTTGGGGTGAGGCAGAGATAAAAAAGTAGGGATGCGCAAATATCTGTAAGTTAGAAAAAGTTAGAAAGATGTTCTCACATAATAAAAGACGTAATTAATATTGTTTTTATCTGATTTTGATTACAAACAATGCAATGGTTACTACAATCAAAGTAATTTGTGTTAGTGCTTTTATGAAAGTTTTTCATCAGCTTACTAGACTTTGTTAATATATTTTATTTTCTTTCTATTGACGTCCGTTTCTCTGCCGATATATATGTCTGTTTTTCTGTTTGCCTGTTTGACAAAGGCATAAGGGAGAATGTTTATTAATAGCAGTAAATTTGATATTCTTTAAACTATAATACAAACGTTGGAATGAGCTTAATGGGATAAAAAATCAGTTAATCGATATAAATATTACTCTGTTATCGTAATTGCAGGATGGCAGTAAGGGCTTGACAACCAACATCTTTAATAGCATTCTTTGCTTTTTTATTACTATTTTACGCAAGGTAGACATACTTACAGCTGGTTAAGTTATACAAAGCTATAATTATAATACCTTTGTAAAAATAATACGCTATTAGTATGCTTAGATTCGGGAAGAGAGCTATTGCTGAATATGGTTGTCTGTATTTGTATATTATATAGCTATAACTATCAACAGGGTTCGGATAAAATTTACTGTTTTGCAGCGCGTCGAAAACGGTAAAATTTATAATTTGTATATATATATGCGTTATATATTAATATATTTTCAAGCGTAGCTAATAAATATGTTAAAAAGGAGTATTTATAAATTTAAAAAAGACTTTGTTATTATATTTTTTGCGACAATTTTTGAACACAGTTTTGAATTAGTAAATAGCTTAAAAATTTTACTCAACAACAAACCACGCTGGAGTTCCCATGGCTTCAACGTAATAAAGTAATTAATATCAAATATAATTACATCATTTTGCTTTACGTAAGCAGTATTTTCATTAAGTTTTCCGTGTTAAAATTCATAAAGTTACATGGGGCAGAGTCGCAAATCACTCGGTTGCGTGTTGAAAGCTTCCCGTTTCCGCGTCCTTTGATGGCGATACTCGTAACGTTCACTAATTGCGATACAGGGGTGTTGCAAAGAGTTACGGTTTGTGTTGCCAGTGTGTTTAAACGGTGTGTTATTTTTTACACTAGCAATATAAAAATAAATGTTCAGTTAGTACCAACGAACAACTAACTTGCAACAAAGTATTTTTTAGTTAATTTAGCAATAATTAAATTTATTGTATATGTTGATATGTTGTAGTTTGCGCTCCAATATGATGTACAAGTTAAGTCACTCTTAAATTAAACATTCGTTTCAATGAGCTTCATATAGTATCACACCCTAATTGTTTTCACTATCGTCATATGTCGTAATAAATCATTGTAACTGTTAAAACAGTAACCGTCTTATAGGGTCTGGCATAAATCTTCTGTTGTTATTCTATTTGTATTTGTCAATACTTCGTTTACAACATGACGGACTGGCTGATAGTTACTGTACTGAATTACCATCAGTAATAAACAGAATATATAAGACAATCTTCGAGTAACATAAAGAAAAAAAAATATTAATTATATTAGATGGACAACACTTTAATATTAATGTAAATCGACATACACTGCCTATGCATTGATATTTAAAACACAGTACAAGAACTCTTGCATCTCTGAAGCAGATTACGGATTGTTCTTCCGCTATCAGAACTTCTTGCAACTCGGATCGCAACTATTTTAACCCATTGCCCATTTGCATGAGAATACGATGCAACCTATCGTTTTGCCACTTAAGAGATAGAATTAATGTACTCAAACTCTAATGACAAACGCGATTTGCGTTATAACTGGAAGTGGGATTGAAATTGGCCACCTTACACCAGTAAGATCCCTTTCGCGCCTGGCGCCATTGTTCGACATCAGATTTGATAACATTTCTACCTAGCCTAAATTGGCTTAGTAATGCGTATCGGTACCTTGTCGCCAGTCCCCACGAAGTATACCACAAGGCCAAGAGCGAGGGTCGCAAGTCCAGCGTACAGCAGCCTCGCCACGCCCCAGGGCTCCCCAGCCGCCCCCTCCGCCTCCGCGTCCGACTCCGACGATGAACCGTACGACGCGTCCCGAACCTGGAAATTATTACGGGAATAGTCATTTAATTGAACTCATGGCGGGAAACTATCCTAGTGTTATACCATTCAAAATGGAAATTATTACGGGAATAGTCATTTAATTGAACTTATGGCGGGAAACTAACCTAGTGTACCATTCAAAATGGCCGATAGATTAGTAGTCATGGGTGTAGCCCGGAGTGTTGCTAGATTAGATAATGCTCAAAATGGCCGAGTTGTAATCTTTAACAATGATTTAAATCAGCTGCATTGTTACTAGGCTGATGTATATACGACAAAATTTTTAGACTGTATCGAAATAATAAAGCATAAATATGATTAAAATCATTTTATATTACTTTGAATATTACGCACAATTCAAGGAAATTAATTTGTAGTTCATTATATTACATTTAGTATATTATTTATATTTGTAACGTAGGGCGCAGCTCTGTTTTTAAAATTAAATACAATAATAGAAACTAAAAATAAAGTACGAAATAAAATAAGAAAGAGGTAATCTATTAAATAACTAATAAGAAGGAATTATTAAAATAGTAGAGCATAACCAAAACGTGCACTAGACTACAATAGAATTAAAAATTGAAGAGTGCCAAAATTGAAATTGATATAAATATAGAACTGCATGTTGAATATAAAAATAATACGAAATGGTGTAATAAGACTAGGTGTAATATGAATCTTAATCTCAAAAAAAAGTACAGGCAATCAATAAACTCTTAAAGAAAAACTTTAACTGCATGTTTGAAAGTCGTATCCGTGTATGCGTTATTTATTGAGACATTTTATGTTTTATATAGTTTAAAGTTCTGTATGGAAATAAGTATTAAAAAATGTTTGTTTGAATATCAGTTATAATATACAAGTAATTGATCAATCACTGTGTTATTTAATCAAATAACAGCAGTTAATAAATCAACATTATATTTTATTTAAGCGCAAATATTTTTGCCTTCGGTGTATAGGATTAAGTTAATCTCATTTGAGTATTGTGAGTTCACTGAAGTTATTGTAACACTGGTGGGGATAGTTGAATTTTGTAACAGAAACCGAACAGTGAACAACGAAAACAGACAAACAGAGGTCAAAAATCTACAGGTACTAAAATATCAGATAGTGTCTACATTTGGATTTAATACAAACCAAAAAACATCAAACCACAGGGGCAGCTAGATCGCCTATGCCAGTTAGTAGGCACAGGTCGCTACAGAAGGTCGTCTAGAGGTCAGGGGTCCTAATACGGGGGCTACGGTCCAGGGCTCGTTATAGAAGACTCGTACTTTTTTGACGCGGTGAGCTGTGCCATGCAGTGGGAGGCGGTTTGTTCCCTTGATGATTACCCGGTTGTTGCGATGCCACTTGGTGCGAGGGTCGCGCCTTGCACCAGGATGGTCCCCAAGGACGGAGCAACGTCGGGCCGCGCCGCCCGCACCCCCGGCGCCTCCGCCACGGACACCGCCGCCGCCTCTTGCCACGCCGCCCGCCCAGCTGCGCACTAACACACCAATCTCTCTCAGTATTTCAGTCAATCATAGTCAAACCAAGAATTGTATTTTGAATCATGATGGAGACAGTAGAAGGTTTCTATAGTCATAGCAAAATTCAGTCTATTCCCAGGTTCCTAGTTCCGCACTAACACCAATTCCTTTTAGTAACCCGTCTGTGAACATCTTCGTAAAATCTAGAATCATATCTAGTAACAAGTCATGTTGAACAAGAAGTAAGTAGGTTTCAATAATCATAGCAGAAATTCGGTCTGTTCTTAGGTGCCCAGCTACGCACTATCACACCGATCTCTCTTAGTAATCCGTTAGTCAACATCTACGTAAAGTCTAGAATTACATCTAGCACAGAGTCTTGTTGAAACAAGGAGAAAGTGAAAGCTTTCTACAATCATAGCAAAAATTTGGTTTTATTCAGATTCATAACTACGCGCCAACACCCCTTTTCCAGTAAGTAGTCAGTCAATATTATGATCAAAAAAATGACTAATTTATAACAAGTCTAGTGGAAAAAATAGGTAATAGAAGGTTTTTATAATTCCAGCTAAATACGAGATCGAAATTATGTTAACAAACATAAATTCGGTCCATTCCTATGCTCTCAACTACGTACTAACACACCAATTTCTCTTAGTAACCCGCCAGATACATCAAGGTCAACTAGAATGTATATCTAGCAACAAGTCTAGTGGAAACAAGGAGAAAGTAGAAGGTATAATCTATAATCTAAAAGCTATAATCCCAAAAAATAAGTGTTCAAATTTAAGTACCCAAGCAGGTATATGTTCCCAGTTTTCCAGCTGCGCACTAACTTACAAATTTCTGTCCGTTACTTGTCACTGAATCATAGTCGAATCAAAGTTATGTCTGGGGACAAATGTTTTTTGTGGGAACAAAAAGAAAATAGTCAGTTTTTAATTGTGTTATTGAAATTTACCATTTTTATTCGACTAACACTTTCTTTTTAAAACAGAGAAAAATGTTTTAATGCTATTTATGACCAGCTCAGTCAACTACGTTTTAATTGTGCATTGTATACGATTTTTAGGTCGTATGGTCATCAAGTGTACATATTATCAAATATATAATATCAAATCAGTTTTTAACTAGTTCCTTTATATTTAGTATCACAGTTGCTAATCAATATCAAAATTAGACCAATAATATTATCGGCGTTTAGAGATTATCCGTTTTCATTAAGTATATTTTTATTTCTTGCAAACAATTTTTTATTTTTATTGTTATTATTTATCGTTGTTATTGGAATTAGTAACCTATGCTTAGATTGGTACAACATCTGAATGTGAAAATCCATTGATGTTATGGTAACTACTTTTAGCAAGGCATCTTTTAATAGATCTCTCAATATATACTGTTGACATTTCATTGGCTTTAAGCGACTCTTAATAATAATCATTTAAATCGGTGCTGTAAAGACGTAGAAAGGAATTAATATTACCACTTTAGCTTTATAGAAATCCGTCGATCTATATTAGAGATCAGTCAACTATGCAAGAAATGTTATAGCGAACAAGTGTACGTGCAGACATAGGTACACTCTGTATTCCTTCACTATAATAGTCCGATGAATAGGATTACCAACACAACCGGAGAGGGATCAGAAGCAGGATCGACTATTACATGCCAAGTCAACGCATGAAGCACCTTATTTTTCAGTCAATCGGTTGTTCAACCCGCATCGCCCTAACCCACTAGGAAACATCATTAAAAATTGTGGAGTCTCTGTAGAATTTGCACCCACGGTCTCCGATTTCTAAAGGTATGGATCAAATTTGTCTAACAATACAAATGTCATTAACTTTGTAATCAGTTTGTTTATACAGAAATAACTAGCTCCAGCATCCTTGAAGTCAGAACACAGTCTCTACTTTGTGGCATAAATGGCCATTTTAAACATAGATTGTGTTTAGTATTAAATGACATTGATTATCTATCTCATTGAATGCTTTTTACAATATTGTAAGGTCTTTTTACAATTTTTTAAGAATATTTGTACTTCGTTGCGCAGGCAGGCTTATTTATTTATGATTAAGTTATTTAGTATTATTTAATAAAATAAAAAAAAATCAAGTAAAAATCAGTATTTTTGTGCTAAATAAAAAAAATTTTGTAAAGCTAATTAATGAAGCACTTTAAAACATCTAATTAGAACAGGTATAAATCAAAAAATTACCATAAAAAAGAACAATGGCAAGTTTGTCAAAACTCACATACTCTATAATTAATAAATACCGCATGAGTATAATTTCGCAATTGAGGTTTTCAATAGAAACGGGTACAAGAGTGAGCAGAATGTATATAGTGCACTCACAACTGACCTAATTACATCGTCAAATACGTTACATTGCTCTCAAATAGAAACTGAATGATCGGTACGATGGTATAATAGAAGGGCTGTCATGAGCAGTGATGTATTGCTAGGACAAGATGACATATCGATATTGCATATACAACATTTACATCTTTGTTATAAATATAGTATTTTATGTTATATTATATCATTTACCGGTTATCTTGCCAAGTATTTCAAAGGTAAGCAAAGTTTTTTTTCAAAGACAACCATGTTATATATATTTTTTTCATTTTTCCTAAAAAAATGTTCCTAATATTACATAAATAAAAAAGCAAATAGTACTTTAACTCGTCAAATCCAATACCGTATCGAAAAATATAAATTGTTGCTTAAGTAGGGGTTAATTTAGTAACCGAACCAATCCGATTTCTGCGAGGTATTCAGTTGTGGGATTTTAACACTTTTTGAAAAAACTTTACATGTTTTAGGACGTTTTTTAGAAATACTTAAAATAACTATATTACATTTAATGTATCATGATTTTACAGACCCTTAAGGTATACCTTTCCTTTAATATTGAAGGGGCTATGTGACTTAATACACTACATTTCAAACAACTATCGTTTTCCGTGATTTTATATAATAAAATAAAATTTTATCATCATCACCATCAGCCTGTGATAGTCCACTACTATACATAGGTCTCCCCTATTACATCTATCCATTAGGGTGTTTTGGACCGTATCCCACCACGCTGGTCCAATGCGGGTTGGTGGGTGGACCGACTTTTCACATGCCCATCCGACGCATGGATAATCTTACTTTTCAAACAATTGGGTGATCGGCCCAAATTACCCTAACCAACTAGGAAACAACAATTTGTTAAGTCCTCGCAGGATTCGAACCCAAGACCTCCAGTTTCTAACGCACACGCCTATACCACTAGGCTACGGAGGCAGTCAGGCATTATAAAATTTATTTCAGATAATTGATGGAATAAGTATTTAATAATAGTAATTTTAAAAATACATACTTTATAAAACTCTAACGCCCTTAAAAGTATCGTAAAACAGAATAAATGTCGCCTAACATAATAATTATAAAATTGTGAAAACAATGTTTTTCTGCACTAAATTACAAATTCTCAGTTAAACAATTTCAAAAACTGAAAATATTAAGCGACTTTAATTTATTTCTAACTATATATTCACTATAGCTAAAGCGGGGCATTAACGATGGAGTACAGCATCATGAATTCATAATTCAAGTAGTAACAACGCGGCCTAACAAAGTTTATCTTTCATACGGCTCCTGCCTGTGCATCTAATTAGCACTTTAGCTTCTAACTTTGAACAATACGTTAGTGAGATGATGAGTAATTATGCAAGCGGGCTAAATTGATGACATTGTTTATTTATTAGCATTTATGTGAAATAAAAAAAATCGCAATAAAAATAAGGAATGAAGAGGACAATGTCCTGTTAATAATGTCGTTTTTTACGCGTCACACACACAAGTTAATTAGCTTATTAGCTTAATTAATTTAGGAATATGAAGCTGTTGCGAAATTGATTGCCAGATATTTGATTTAAATCATTTGCTATGCTTACTACAAACGTTTAAACAATACGTTGACTGTAATTTTGGTGTATAACAACAATATCCAATTTTGACGAGTGTTTTGTGGTATTAATAATTTTACGTACCAAATAATTTTATGTCTATTATCTATATGGTATTGCTCACATGGGTTTCAAACAAGTTGTTTAAATAATTTTTTAGGCTGTACTGAAATTAAATACATGATTTTTTTTTATTAAACCGCGCACGTGACTGAATGATATTGGCTGTTACTTTACAAATCGGTTCTAATCCTGCGAGAAAACAACTTTATCTTATTACTATCGTTATTTTTTGGTCAGTTAGGGCAAAATGGGCCTTTCATATCTCCGCATGGTCTGAAAACCATACTCATCCGAATATATGAATCATCCTACGATTTATTCTTTAGATGGGCATGAAAAATATACCCTAATTGACAAAACCGCATTCGTTATAAAACGTTACCGCCTTTAAAAATTCTGATATCTAGGTAACTCACTATTTCAAGAGGTGAGATACCAAACGCTTTGCGTAATTATTCAGGTGAATAGGTTAGAACACTACCCTATGATAACTTGAAAAAATTGTTTGGAAAAAGAAAGAATTATAAAAGAAGCACTTTAAAGATAATCACAACAAAATAAAAGCTTTGTTTTGTCGAACGCTTTTATCAACATTTAAAAAGTTGTTTTATAAAATTTATATTAATGCATTGAAAACTATGCAAACATTTAAATTTAGGTTGTCTATTGAGGTTATTTACCATATTCTTTATGGTTAGCAATAATTATTATTTTGACGCTAAAAGTTTTTTCCCTCTTATTTATACTTATTCTTTACTCTTTTTTATTCTCCGATTATTTTTAATTGTCGTGATGTCCTTTTCCGAACCGATGATTCAGTTTATTTAAAATATCTATGTGATTTGTTTCGAACGCAAGCTGGTTTCTTTTTACGATTTTCCACAGTTATTTTCCCAAATCCCCCAGATTTATGTTTCACAATCCATACAGATTCAGCTGAATAACCGTTTTTACTTAGTGACTGGTATCTGACGTCTGCAACCGAAAGGAACTACATTCGACGGATGTATTACTTTTCAATAAATTAGAAGGCACTGGCGTTCTATAACAACTAACACGCATAGTTCATCGTAATTTTCAGACAATTGGATGAAATGTCCTTATTGTTCTAAATAATCAGAAAGCAATGACAATGCAAAGCTATTCCCTCTAGGATTCGAACCTACGACTTCCGGTTTTTAAAGCAAGGACCCCTACGCCTCGAAGGCGGCTCGATCGTAGAAGATATATCGCATTGATGATTAAGGCAATAGAACACTTTGAGAAAGATCAATATATTTTTGCCTATAGTATACGAGTCAAATTAGGGTGTATGAAACAAGCAGTTTCTGTTTTAACATATTAATTAAAAATGTAATTTATTTTTTCTTTATGTTAATACGCTTAAATACACTGCTTGTTTTTATTTTTACTTATATCTGTTAATAATTTTAATGGTTTTCGGCAGTGTTTTAAATAAAATTTCGAATAACTTTGACTTACTTAATGTGCTTATTGTTGATATATTTTATTTAATGTCAATTGTCTGCTTCTGTTTCTTAGAAAAATAAACTTTATTTCTTATTGGATAATTTTAAAATTATTATTTATACATATAAAATAAAGTAAACACTATTAAGTGTACAAGTAAAGTAAGTAAGTGATTAAAACGACGATAAAAGAGTAAACCTGGACGACTTTGATGGCACGTAATCATTTAATTTTATTTTTATAAACAATATGAAGCGTTGACTTACAATTAATGAACGAATAAAATTTATTAAACGTATAATTTATCATACTTCTTCGTTTAATGAAACGCTGCTTCATTCAAATGTATTTAAATTAACTAGTTCTTAAGTGTGACAGTATTAATTCATTCAGATGCGTTCTGCTACAACTAACTTCGTACCATGTAATTAATCAAGTCTGCTTTTCTAAAATCTAGTTTGATTCAGTTAATTAAATAAATATAGGTTACGAATTAGTTTAAACATATTTGTATAACGATAAGAATATTGTTTAATTAAATTGTTAGGTTATAGTTTTTAATTTAAACGTATCTTCTGGTAGACAGAATGATTGTATATAATATAGTTGCATAGTTTACTTATATGTTTTGAAACAACCAATGGAAAAGTTAAGTTTTAGTGTACATAATTGAATGTAATATTTGGCTAGCACTATTTAATACGTAACATAACTCACCCGAATACAAGTAGAGCTAGAAAATGTCGAACTTCATACTAAATCCCTTTAATATGCAAATGAGGTCATTACGTTGTAGCAAAACTGAAACGCACGAATGTAGAAACATCCATAGGGGATTGTTTAACCGAACAGAAATATAGGTTACTTTGGAAGTAACCGCACAACCTCGAATTTATTTCACAAGATAATGCGAAACAAAAAGTTATTATAGATTGTTTAAATTTTATGTTTGATAGAAACAACTTAATTTGTATAAAAAACCCCTAATAGAATAACTTATCTAAAGATGAAACTAAATTAGTAAGTTAAACTATTATGCATTTTTTCAAATTGATCCACGAACGGGGCAGTCAACTGATGTTAAGAAATATGCCATGTAGATATGAAAATCAGCGTAAAACACCAAAAATCAAAGAAAATACCAATCCTGGATACGAGACATGGGATGTTACTTTTCGTCAGTTATTATGTTGTCTGCGATGCCCTTCCAACCGGTAGACTGTAGGTTTTATACACTACTGCTTTGCGGCAGACACTAGTCTCTATTTTACAGGTAGCTTTGTTTTCAGAAAAATCATTAAGTTTTACAACCATCATAAAAATGAATCACAATGTTTTGTATAATCAATTAAGTTTCCAGTAATTCATTATAATCAGCCTTGACCAGCTTTCAAGTGTCATGCTAAGTTAAAGACGTTTTTTGAGACTCATTAGCAAAGAAGACGCATTCGCTTTGTTTGTTTTACAGTTTTATTAATGCAATATTTTTGTTTTCATACAGTGTTTTTTTACCAAATGGAAAAACAATAAAATAAAGTAAGATAGAGCCCAACTCTATATTTATAAACTCTATCTTATTATAGCACCTTTTCCATGGTTGCTTTGTTATCATCATCATCATCATCATCAGCCTTTGATAGTCCACTGTTGGACATAGGCCTCCCCTAATACACCCCTATCATTTTATTATCACAAAACAGTATTTTATATTGCGGGGCTGAGCATGATTTTTTTTAAATATTGCTGGTTTAAACGAATGTTACGGATTTTATTACGTACAATATCTGTAAGCAGATTAAATAAATGAAAATTGTTGTTTTAGAGAATTAGGAATCTAGGCAACCAGAGAAAAGGAATAAATGTAATAAGAATAAAGTTTTGATAGTAATAACAGATATGTACAGTTTTTAAAGAATTGTCTCTTCTTAAATAATAAAGGGTTTAAAAAATATCAATTTTATATGTTACAAATCAACATTATACATTAAACATTACATTATTTGTAAAAATTGCGTAGCTTTCTATATTACTGAATTGTCAAAATATGAAAAGTGTATGTCGCAGATATTAATTGTGTGTTATATATATTTTTACTCTAACTTAATATTCATATCAATACTCATGGAGACTAATTTTAACAATAGTTTTTAAAAGTGGGCAATTTTCAATGTTGCATTTTATTAAAAACTAACATTGCTTATAAAATTTCCTGTGCGACATAATAATTTCAGAGGAATAACTCGTCAACATAGTGAAGAGCGTTAAATATCAGTTGTCGAATCGTAACAGATCCTCGAGTGGGTATGTAAACACAAGTCACGATTTCGATAAACAGAAAATGGGACGTGTAGACCAATAGCCAGTGGATTGGAAGTGGCATTACGGCCCATATTGGACGGTCGGCGATATATCATGTCGTACATAAACGGATACGGTCTAGTGCAATAAAAGCCTCGCAAAGAAGCCGTAAATGATGCTCGCTCCTTACGGTGCGGATACGGACGAGACGAGCTTTAACGTATCTTGCCTGGAGTAAATTCGTGGGGTTTCACAACCAGTAAAGGTTAGCCTGATACAAATATGAGGTTATGACTTTTTACGAATATCGGCTAACAAGCAACAGATGTCTGCTAACGTCACACAGAGATTTTACACAGCCAGAGATTCTGGTCCAGTATTCAAAATGACGACCTAAACCCAACTCAAGGAGAATGTATATTGTTAGCATTAAATTATGAGGTCCTGTAAGCAGCATAGGCAAATGAGTCTGATCAATCATCCGATATTACTTGGCATACCGTTCATGCACAATTTGCTCAGCTCAAGAGAAAATACACAAGAGTTAACATCTCTTTTTTTGCGCAAAACGTACCGGCGAAACGCAAGAGACACATTACTCTCTTTCATGTTCCAGCAGCTCACTCCAACTACACGAAAAATTCTGTTGTGAATCGGTCTTGACACTTTGAGTAAAAAGTTTTCATCTCTTGACATCTTTCATCTTCCCAAAAAGAAATTTAGGAGGATTGTTATATCACTATTGTGTACTGATAACAATACTAACCAGTAGATTAATACTCTTAAAAATGGGAATCTGTAATTGTAAGTGGGAACCATTACTATAACTCTATTTAATTGTTTCTTAATCCTGTTGATTACATGATAAATGAAAAAGTAAATAAATTTAAAATAGAGACCATGTGGGTACAACCTTAATATAATTTCACATTTATTTTTAATCATGATGATCTTTTGCTAACATTATTACCACTGTGATGGGACTGGGGATAAGAGGCATGAATTAATCGTTGAGAAAAGAGAAGGAAACTAGAAAGATCTTTTTTAGGAAGCAAGAGTCGTCAAAACTTTTCTGTTGTTTATTTTTAGTTGGTCAGCGATGCGGGCTAATCCTTGATTGCTTTTTAACTTGCAATTATCAAGGCATCGAATTTGCATTGAAAAAGCCGTAATTTCATCTTATCTGTCCGCGTTCCTGTTAAGAGTTTTTGTGTGCAAATTAAGCGAACAAATATAAAAAACGGAATATATGTTATGCATTCTCGATTGCACCATAACCTATGACGTAGATAACTGATTGCTGTTGTATACGTATATAGGTGGCTGTGTTAGGAGTTGGTTCGCGCCAATTCCAGCCATTGATAGATAAGTATTAAAAAAACAAACACGTGAACGTGCATTCCAGTGGAGCTACTCCACAGAATTTTCGAGTAGCTGCTCTGGAATGAATTTACTTTCATTCGTCAACTAAAAGCTCGGTTCGTTCGTGTATACGCATCTTCACGCAATATACGAATGCGGGTTATTGCGAAGAAATATTTCGGTACACATAGTTCTATTAATTCCACGAGCGATGCTCTGATTTTTGTTTCAAAGTTTTCCCATTCGTTATTACGTGGTTACCTGTTATTGTTGGTTAATTGGATTTCTTCTATAAATATGCCTTGCGCGTAAATAAAAGCTTATGTTAAAGTGTGTTTTTTTCTTCACTGTCACAAGTTTCATGGGATCGGTTTCTTATGACTTTCACTTGGCCACGGAGGCGATTTTATTCTTATATGTATAATTTGTATATATTCTTACCAGTAAATATTGTCTATAATGAATATTCAGATTAAGTTATAGCCAATGTTTTTTAAATACAGTCAAGTTTGAGTTAAGATTTTTCTTAGTCAATTAATTCAATAAATTTTGGAATTTATTACTGTTTAGAGAACTATTACTGTTTGCATGTTTTTTTATTTGATTAATGTTCTGCAGATCTGATACTGTGTGCAAAAAAATATAATTTTTTATATATCATCTGGAAATCTTTGGTCTTAACTTAATGATGCCTAAAACTCTTAGTAAGAATACCTCTTGCCATAAAACGCTTTGAGGCAAAGGCGTTTAAATAAGTGACGTCATTTGCATAATTTATATGCCGGGGTTTAAGAGTGTCTTTTACTTTTATGACGGGTTTAGTGGTTTCTTGTGGTTACAAACCAGAAATGAAAATATGAAAAAAATCGGATTTAGGTTAATTACATTCTTTAACTCCTTCTAATTTTTTATTTGTTATTTATACTAAATACATTTTAAGAATATTTTATCGATTTATATAATTCATCTGTTTAAGATCTAATTAGAACTAGGTTATATGTTTTTGTCAAGTGTTATTTTATACTAAGAAATCGTGATTGAAAATAGCAATATTTTTAACTACAATTTTCAATTTAAAGTATGCATATAAGCAAGTTTTGGACAATAACAAATAAAATTAAACCTTCATAACGATACTGACTTTCTTTGACTAATTAAATATTAAATGACTATAATAATTTTTTATTCAAGTAGCTTTATTTAACATAGGAGTAATAAACTCCCTTATCACATTCGTTCAGAATCGACTGCCGAATAACGGCGTAAAAAACCAGCAAGTACTTTTGTATCTTTCAATAATAGCTTAAAACAATGAACAAACTATTCAAGTATTAAAATTATCATTAAAATCGTTTCGGGTCCATTTACTAAAACTACGAAGCCGTTCTCTTAACACAATTTAAAGACTCTACTGCTAAAATGTTATTTACCACGATTGAAAAATCTAGAGTGCTGTAAGCTGTGAATCGAAAGTTCAACATTATTAATTTAGGACTTTCAATTATTACGGGTTGATTTATGCCACCGAAAAAAAAACCATTAGCGTTGTACGGTGGGCGCGTCGCACGCCACCTAGGCATGCGAGTGCCGAGTAAATAACTCCTTTTCAGCGATTTTCAGGCGTCCATTTTTACGTTACAGAGGATTTGAAACTGATTGAGGTTGCCCGTTCTGACTGAAATATTTTTTTCAGCGCTCTGCGATTTAGAAAATCTTTGTAGTTCGGTTTTTATAGTTTTTTTAATTCTAAAATTAAATCTTTTAAGTTTGAATTTGTAGTTCAGTATAATATTGTGACGATGTGAGGCGAACATTAATAACTTTATATTAAGGTGACTGTCAGTTTAATATTTTTAATGACATTTGTAAAGGTTATTTGACGTATTTTAACAGACGTGTCGTGTGAAAAACGGACAAGATAGACAAACACGAGTAGTATATAAATATAAAATATGTCTTAGAATTTTCTCCTAAAGTAAAGGAATAAAAAACTGCCTACATTATTCAAAAATTTAGTCATATCTTATAATATTGACGGCATTTATTAATAAGTAATAAAAAAAAATTGTTTTACACAGCAAAGTTTATTAGATAGTTATTATGTTTAAACCAAACAACACTGTTTGTTCATTATTAATGATAATAAAAATATGTTTACCAATTATTATAAAAATATGTATAAAATTTTCAGACTTTATTACATTTTCGTAAGTCTATTTACATCTGGAATAATATTTCTATTTTGAAACTGCTCGATGATAGTAGTTAAGATGTTGCTGACGTCATCATCATCATCATCAAAATCAGCTTCGAGTGGGAAACTGATAGAGATTCAGTAGCTGACGTATTGTTCAATATTATTTGAAATTAAATAAAAAAAGGGCAACCCTAAAAATCTTTATTGAGTCTTCTTTGGCTGACAATACTTTCCAACCTATGGTAGATATATGTTCACGAGAGCTCGAAAAGTCTACGTTAAATAAAGAAGTTTTGAATTCTAACCAATTAAAAGGTCCATCTTTTAACAGGTTGCTGGTTCGCTGATTGACGTAAGGGAATTCTCAATACATATTTGAAAATTTAATGTATGTGCAAAAAATAGAGATGATTTCCTAAGACATTGTGATGCACATAACATAGATACAAGGAACAAACATAATTTAATTCTTCCTGCAACTAGACTGCGAAGAATAAGTAAGTCTTTTATGGGACAATGTATACGTTTTTACAACAAAATTCCAGTAAACGTTCAGAATTTAACTATTAATAAATTTAAAAAGGTATACAAGGAACGTTTATGTGTCAAAGGTTATTACGAAATTAATGAATTTTTAAATGATAACACAGCCTGGTAATGGAATGCTCGCTCCAGGTCCTGTTTCAAAATTGCATAATATGTAATGTCGAATTATCAAATTGTTTGTTATTTTTAAAAGATGACATAAAAAATAGCCCGCTGAGTTTCTTTCGCCGGTTCTTCTCAGGTCTGAGGCGTCCTTTTCCGAACCGGTGGTAGTGTGTTTGACAATCAATAAGCAAGTGTAAACTTCTATATTGAATAAAGATATTTGAATTTGGAAGGGTATGTACTATATTTATTGTCTATGATCACTTTAACCGCAGTACATACTTACGTTGAACGAACTCGACCGATACGAACAGGTCGAATTCGTGCTTAGAGCTCATTAATATATTTCAAATACGATTGACCTTGCATATTTTTATGTGACACTTTTAGGTTAATTATAATTTGCAGTTTAGTGTCCATTTGAATTAAATGTTTATTAATTACGATTTTCGTGAAGGTATTTTATTACGATATAATTACGTAATAATAAAGTTTGTATTATATTCAATTTCCGAATTTATAAATAATATTTTATTGCTCAAAACATGGTGTTATGGATGCTACACAAGTCATAAGAACAAACACGTTTAGCTTGTTTATATAAAGCAAGCAAAAATAATTATTTAAGAAGTTTAATTTAAATGACGTCATGTTAGAAACAATAAAAAAAAAATATATAATAGAAAAATATTTTACAATTCACGGAACTTATAAAGTACACTATTGAAATAATTTTACACTAGACATTTGTGTAATCTTGTCTTAAAGATTCTAAAATTTTAAAATTTTAAATGTGGCGACATTTTATTATATATTCGTATGCTAATGTCTATGCATTTTTATTGTATTTTCTTAATCTTGTGACATCGTTGAGTACAAGTTTTAACGGTCTCTGTGGTTTCGTGGGTAACTATATTTGCACTCTTAAATAAATGTTTGTTTTACGTACAAAAATGCAAATTTCCTTAATATACAACGAAGGCAACGGTGAAGGTAATAAAGGTAAAGGTGAATGATTAGCGAAATCTTATGTTTAAGAAGGAGCCAACATCTCTTCGTTGGGGAAAAACATTTAAGTAAATTTGTTGTGCTTTGTGATATTTCTAATGAGTACAATATAACTATCAGACTACAGAACTAACTATCAGAGGAGTTATTTCCATGGTACCCATAGTAGCCATAATAAAAATAATTCTCCTTGGCATCTTATACATGGCATATTTAGGAACAATCATATCATCATCAGCTTGTGTTTAGTCCACTGTTGAATATAGGCCATCCCTAATTTCCTATTGAGGATTCTTCTCATTAAGGGGTTTTGAGAACGTGTCCACCATGATGGTCCAATACAGTGCGTGGACCTGACTCTATCACATGCCCAAACGACGACATGGATCATCTTCATTTTCAGATAATAGGTGATCGGCCCAAATTGCCTAAACAACTAGGAAGCAATAAAGAAAATTTGTTGCATCCCCGCAGGATTTGTACCTACGACCTCCGGTTTCTAAACACGCTCTTACTACTAGGCTTCGGAGGCTGTTATTATTCAGGTACAATAGAACAAAGGAAAGTATTCAAGATTTATTGTTATAGTGTTAGATTGATACTAACTATACTTACTTGCTTTTAAGCTACATATCGTTTTTTTTATTTTGAAATTGCTTGAGTAAGTATTCGTTACATTTATATAAGTATCATTTACAGCAAGACCAGTACAAGGAGGCCGCGGAAGCGGTTGTAATATATCTATAAAAGATCAATTATGTTAATTCCGGTAAGGTGTACATAGTATCATGCTATAAAAAATCGATACACAAAATGCAGTTTTACCGTTTGGACTTGCTAAAAACATCACGTACTATCTGTTGCTTACGCAAGAACAATACATGATAAATGATAAATCATGTCTGTCGGTCCTGTAACCATGACAAGAATATGAATCATCGGGTATAATTTTATATTATTGTAAAGGGATTCAACGAAATCCGTATAACTCTATAATTTATCATACTATCTGTTTCAATTAAAAGCAGTTATTAAACTAAAAGGCCAAGTAGCGTTATAATGAGAAACGTGTTATGTTATAATAGTTACAGTATGGTAAATGAGTGAATATAGACCTCTCATTCCACTTCGATCCTATATATTGCAGGTGGCATAATCGATTTGTACTCCTCGGTACCAGTTGTTCACGGTTACTGATTAAAGATTAGAATAAATAGAACGCGAGCGGTTTTACGGTACTTCCAATTATTGTAATGAAAGGATTACGGGCTTACGTAATAGGCTTATATGTTACTATGCTGCTGAACATTTGTGCCGATAACATATATTTTATATTCATCCGATTAAAACAGTATATTTTGTTAAATAACATAGTCATAACTTCTGGGAATTTGCTGCTAGCAGTGGCGAGAAAGGACTACTGAGTTCCGGTATAAAGTACACCGTAGCGCGTGTCTCAACGCGGCAAGCAAAGTTGTGACGTTATGCATTAATAACATCAGAAAAAGACTGAACAGAAAAATATTTTATTTAATAGTTATTTCAAATTAGTTTTTTAAATAGTGTTGATATTGTTAATTATGTGATATACATACAATAATCCAGAAAAATACTATATTATTACAATTTTTTTTCTTTAGCCATTTGTGTCCCACTGCTGGGCAAAGGCCTCTCTTCGCTGTAACCATTCATCTCTTTTGCTAGTCATGGAGATCCAGTCTTTCTCAAATTTGTCCAGTGTGTCCGTCATCTTTGTCTGGCTGGCCACACCGTCTTTTATTTTTGGGGGTCCAAATGGTGTATGTTTTAGCCCAGAGAGAGTCAGACATGCGGCAGATGTGCAGCCCAGTCCCATTTAAGTGCTGCAGCTTTTTGACTTACGTCTGCAAGTAGTGTGATTGAGCGGATCGTGACATTGCTGATATGGTCTGTGAGCTTGATGCCTAGCATACTGAGTTCCATAGCTCTTTGGGTAATCGCTAGAGATTTATTACAATTAATAATAAAAAAAATGAATAATTTGTGGATTCCATTAACTAATTTACTTTAAAGTGAAACATTTTAGCTTTTGCCTTTCCTCTTCTGTAAAATCACTGTTATTCCCCTATTACCTAATTTGGTTTAACGAAATCCATCTATATTATTATGTTACTTGTATTATAATTTTCCTGAATACATTTACTGCGGTATCCGCCACACTCGTACGTGACGCAAATTCATAATGAAGGCTTAATTAATTACGCACAGATTATTAAATATTATATGATAATTATTTAAGATTATATATATTAGGGCTTTTATTCGTCTTCTATTTAGTTTGCTGAAATCTTAACGATATTTTGACATTTTGTCAAGTACCAAGGTACTGTATAAAGAGACACTACATGTCTAAACGGTGAAATTCAAAATTAATTTATCTCCATGATATATCTAAAATATGTTTATAAACATAAATACATTTCTTTTATTTACATAAATAGTACACATTACCTAAAGATTTTTTTAAATTAAAACAAATTTAACAAAATCTGCAAATATTGCTTGAGTGACCCATCACCAGTGAATATACATTCCGTATAAGTTCTCTATGTATATACCAACAAAGAGATTTAACCTGTGATAAGTTATATAACTAAATACCAAACAATGGGCCCTAAGTTAAAACTATATTTATGACAGCAATTATAGAAGTGGCAGAAGTTTTTGCCCAACCTCTAGATGTGAAAAGATAGGAGTATAGAAGTTATGCGATAGCATCGGAGTATATTAAAACTTCTACAAGGTTAAAAACGTCAACGCAAAGTTTGTATAAGCGACAAGCATTGTATTAAATCCTTGCTTAGTCGGTCAAAGATTGTGTTAACGGTTTATGTATTTTATTTTAAGCATCATTCCAAGAAATCTAAGCATTATTGGAGTGCTATTTTTCCCATATATCGAGATAAAAACACGTTTAAAAACTATTAAAAGTGGAATCAATATTTAAGTGTAATTATCAATAAAATCAATAAAATTGAAGTGTCTGAATATATAACCTGTAACCACCAACCCGCAATGGACCGGCGTGGTGGGATACGGTCTAAAAACCTTTTAATGGAGAAGGCCTGCATGGCCTATGTCAAGCACTGAACTAACACAGGCTGATCATGATAACGATGATGAAATAACCTGTATAAAAAAAAGAAAGTTTTGTATGTCGGTCTGTTTGCTTTTGCTAATCTCTGAAATGTTAGGATAGTTAGAAAGGCTTCTGTAAGTTTCCTGTAAGAAAAGAACTTAAACAATTATTTTTTTATTTTACTACAGGGGTGAAGTCACGGACAACTATTAGTATATCATAAAAAGTAGTATAAAATTTACTGTACTGTTTTTGTTTCACATAATTTTGTGCTTTCAAGTTATGAATGCGAATTGCCAGTTGCGACTCAGACCGTAGTTCTCTATCGTATTTAATGCGGTTAACATGGCATGTTAACTGAACGTTCCACGGCACCATGACAAATGGAATAAGTGAACTGGTGTGTCAGACAACACGTCATGCTCACTTTTTTTTTAAATCTAAATGTTCTACTTTCAAAAGTCTGCTTTGACGTTTATATTTTTTACCTACAGTTTGTAACATACAGTTTACAGAAAATTAAACAACAGCTCGGCTAAATTAGAAGTGAATGACAATTGTATAGTGATGTCATGACTGTGACATATCGTTGATAATTTGTCAATAACCACGATGTAATACGTCACTTCATTGCTACTGGTTACATTGTTTACATAAATGGTGTATCTAATTTGTATTTTACAATATACAGAGAATGCCCAGACATAAAGCTGCAAAACTCAAACTGCACGTAAAACTAGGTTTTGCAATAAAGTATAAATAAATAAATAATGAATGATCTATAATTTAATAAATTATTAAAAGTATCAAAATTTTCAATAGTTGAACCTGAGTAAAATGCGATTTTTTTACGGTTCCTAATATTCAAATCGTAATTCTGTTTGTTAGAAACTAAACAAGTAGACTTTTTGCAGGAAACATGAAGAAAAAAGCTTTGTTGACCGTTTTGCTAGTTATAGCATCAAATAGCGCTACTTATTTCGGACGCTAACCTTATGGACGTCTTTATGGTGTCATATAGGACAGCGTTAACAGCAAAAAGGTTATTTTTGTTGCTGTTATGTTAGTAAGCGGTTCTAACTGAATTAATACTAAACTAAGAATTCTATTGCTTAAACCAGACACGAGTAGTCTTAGTGTCTAGAAAGCCATGCATAATTTTATAAAAATTGTACAAATTTACTGATTGTTTTCTTTAATTTTCGCTGTATTAGTTCATTCATGATCGGTATGAAAAGATAGAGTTTTTTGTTAGAGTTTACAGCTTAGCTTAGCTTAGCTCTACGATTTTACCCGCGTAGTAATGGTAATTTATGATACTGATGATAATACATTATATAATGGTAAGAGCAAGGATTTTGTGGTGTACGCCGTAATAGATCGGCCGATAAGTAGAAGGAAATTTGCCATTTATGGCATATTTTCTATTACAAATGCGATAATGTTTCGATTGTATATTTTTTACGTAAAATTTTGCCTTTAAGTTTTATAAAATTCTTAGTTAAGTGGTTTTGTGTTAAAGAGTAAGAAACATAAATTAATTTTTATAAAAATTTCTCATTTGTGATATTACTAGGATTAATGTAATTACGTATAATTTGCCCCACCCTAAAAGGTGGCATATTTAATCGATTAAATACTAATTCAGGCAAAATAATGCATGTATAATAAATCAAAAAGTTGCGACCGGAATGGCACTTAAGCGAAAGTTCACGTAATTATATAAGTTTTACCTTGACATTGGCTTTTCTTTCTTTTTTTTTGTGAAGGAATTCTTTAAACGGTCAATTACTTGCCCCATGGCCCCGATTGTATCGTTGCTATTGGGCAGTAATAAAAAGTTTTTTTTTGCAATAGCCATATTAAGTAACAGGGTCGTGGCATGACGGTTAGCTGTTTGACCTTTACAGTTAAAGGGGTTAACTGCATTTGATGAATGGTTTTCTGTCATTTCTAATGACTGTACAGATGTCTGGTGGTACTTACAGACCTATTCCTCATGCCCATCTGATACAAAAATCATTTAATTTAGTACATTTTGTTTTAACAATTATATAACTTGAAAAGACATGGATAAGACAAACAAAGCAACAAGATACGAGTTTCGAGGTCATAATCAAATTGCCACTCGAAAGTATAGCCTAGGCTTTGTAATCAATAAGAGTAGGGGTCGTATGGATTACGAAGCTAAGATAGTCTTAGCTTAGATAGTTAAATCAATTAAGAGATATCATTTATATGAACGTATAAGTGTCAAAATTCGATTTCTCTTATTGTTCATAGCAACAAATAAGTCTGAACGAGTATTGGGCATTGTCGACAGTCGTCTATAAAATGCTCGATTTTTTTTCGCCATTTTAGTACAATAAGTACAATGCTTACGTTACTCTCGAGTCTATTCTTGCTTTCATATAGGAACAGGATGGCAGTAAATTACGTTAATTTAATATGGTTTATCTAGTTCAGTTATTAAAAAAAAATCAATGAGTAATTGTATTTTATGTCTTAGAAAATATTTTCAATCTACTTTACAGCACAATGGTTCTTTTCCTAAGAATATATATATGTATATATATATATATGTTATATCGGATACTCATTTACTTTATGATATTAAAATGATTGACTATCATTATGTAGCATCCTTTGTATTTGCAACAGTTCATTATGACGTTAGCAAATTAAAAACAGTATACTTAAATATAAAATTACAATTGCAATTATCGATACATTTTCAACGGCTTTTGTTCACATTAGATCGTTCTTACCGTGGTTGTTGAAGCTATAGAAAAAACTACATAATGGAACGTGATAATCGTATATAAAGAGGTTTATTAAGTTTGCTTTTAGTCGACTATTGTACTTTGTTGTACAATGATGCCTGATTTGCATTTGTATTTGGCTGGTGAGAAACACATAAAATTTCAGGTGTAAGTATTGAGTTACTTCGGCTTAATACAAATCCATCCGAATCAACCTACCTTCATATAAAAAGTGTACAGAATATTAATAACTTTATACTAACATCGATGCTAGTAACAGTTTTTACTTCTATCTATTGGCTAGATTTAGAAAATACGCAGTCACCTCTTTCAAATACGTATAATAATAAATGTTTTACACAAAAGTTTAAATTGTTCCGATGAATTTGTACTAACTCAATGGCAACTACTTCAAAAAAATATACTCAAAAAATATATGAAGAATATATTTTTTCATCATCAAATCAGCGTAGAAAAGTCCACTGCTGGACATAGTCCGCCCCCATGAGCCGCCAACTGCTTTCATCGACAAAATGTAACTATAGTATTAAAGTATTATAGTATTAAAATTTATTAATTGTAATAAATTTTATTATGAATAAAATTAACATTTAAACGCTTCTTTTATGAGTTTGTTAATTAGATTTGCAAAGTAACAATCGGTATAAATTATGGATATAAAAGAACTTTGTTTCGTCAATAACCTCTATGGGTTTGATAATAAAACAAGTTGTCTTGCAACAGAACCGTTTTCGTACAAACACATTTCTTATATAAATATTTGTTCCGTTTAGTTCTGTTCACCGCGTTCGCAATTTCCCGTATTCGCTAGTCAGGTCAAAGGAAGGAAGTCGGAGGCAAGTCGAGTTACCTTTACGTATACGTAAAACTTAGTTTGACTATCGATGTCGCTTTTGATTAATCAAAGAGAATTCTAGCCAATCAGTAGTAAATATTATAATAGTATACTATTTCTTTCAAATTAAAAATCCGTTGCATCTAAGTAATTGAAGTATATATATGGCTTCTAGTTACCTTTACATATATGTAAAACTAAGTTTGACTATCGATGTTGCTTTTGATTGATCAAAGAGCACACACACACACATCACATCATCAGCCTGTTTTAGTCCACTGCTGGACATAGGCCTCCCTAATACACCCTATCCATTAGGGGTTTTGGACCGTATCCCACCACGCTGGTCCAATGCGGTTGGTGGGTGGACCGACTTTACATGCCCATCCGACGCATGGATCATCTTATTTTTCAGACAATTGGGTGATCGGCCCAAATTGCCCTAACTCAACTAGGAAACAACAATGAAAAATTGTTGCGTCCCCGCAGGATTCGAACCCACGACCTCCGGTTTCAAAATCACACGCCCATACCACTAGGCTACGGAGGCAGGCAGATCAAAGAGCATTCTAGCCAATCAGTAGTAAATATAATAATAGTATACTATTTCTTTCAAATTAAAATCCATAGCACCTAAGTAATTGCAGTATATATATGGCTTCTAGTTACCTTTACATATATGTAAAACTAAGTTTGACTATCGATGTTGCTTTTGATTAATCAAAGAGAATTCTAGCCAATCAGTAGTAAATATAATGATAGTATACTATTTCTTTCAAATTAAAAATCCGTTGCATCTAAGTAATTGAAGTATATATATGGCTTCTATCTCGAAAAAACCTCCTATTACAATAATTCTACATCACTTCATGCAGAATAACACATAGTAATGGACATGATAAATAACAAAAAATTGACAATAATAATATTATTTTATACGTATAAGGTTGGATTCATCTTCGCAAAAGAGGACACAAGCAAATAATAATAATAACAATATCAAGTCCTTTAAGTCGATTCTGACTAATTCGATATTAGAGATCAGCTAACTGCGGGGGAGATGTTATAGTGTAACATGCCCATACGACATATGAATTAACTTGCTTTACAGGCAAGTGATCGGCCCGCATTGCTCTGACCAACTAGGTAACAACTAAGAAAAGTAGTTGAGTCTCCGCAAGATTCGAACTTACGACCTCTGGTTTATAGAGCGCTTACTACTAGGCTACGGAGGTAGTTTTGTATATAAACAAACATACGCTTCCACAATCACATATCCATTAAGGGAGTGAATTGTTTGAAATCAAAAATGCATAGATGAATATGTATTTTTCAAAAATTGACCAGTAACGATTTTGGGAAGTGTGATTGGTTTTTTGTGACGATTGATGCAATCAATGATAGTGTGTTTGTAATATGATTGCTTATCGTACTGACCTATAGAACATTGAACGAAATTCCAACTTTTACTGACGAAACTATATGAAACGTCATATTTTTACTATTCATGCTAAGATTTATTATAGGTAGGACATAGTAATGGCAATGTTAAACTGCCAAATAATCCTCTAAACATCTATTTTATTTATACAACTGATTTAATTATTAATTTAATTGGTTGTATGTTATGTTGTATATTTTTGTTGTCGTTCCCTTGCAAAACATATAGCTAAAATAGGTAAATATTATGTTTCCAAAAATTCAAAACAATAATTTTGATTAATCGAAGAATATTTAAATATATAACGTCCTACTAGTCGATTCCGCCTACAGCGGCCGATCTACATTAGAGAACGCAGGAAATTTTATTGTGCATAAGTGTACGCGCAAATAGAGGTGCACACACTGTTCGTTTATACTCTCAAAGCTCGATAAGACGGATAACCGACGCGATCATATATAACAGTTAGAGAAATGCAAACGTAATCACGTTCCTTTAGAAAGTGATTTTTTGCTATAAAAATATGAGTGGGAGAATCTTTTGTTAGATTTTACAATGGCTCCTACAATAGAATTTCTATAGTTATTATAAAGAACAATTTTACCCTACGATGAATCGAATAATTCGCTGTGCCATTTAATTGTTGGACCATTAATGTATTGCACATCCTTTATAGCTTCATTGTTGTTTGCAGAATTTTGTGGTGCTGTAAGAGCTTATTTTGATACTTTTTCCCTCCGAGCATTTTTCCCGGCAATATTTAGGGTATTCGTTCCAGGCAGATCGAGATGTTTCGTCACAGGCAGATCCACTTTGTGGTATGTTACACTTACTTATTACTTAATCAAATAATCATTTTAAGGTATACTACTGTTATTATATTGAAGAAACCTGATTTTGTTATCATTTAAATTATCCTTAACATTGTAATTATTTTAACAGAAACATTCCTTACCACTCTTTTTGAATTTGTTAATGGTAAAATTTTGTATGTTTTTAATTTATGATACAGAATACAAGTGATTGTAAATAAGTAATGGGGTAACATCAAATATAATGAATCATTACAGTTTAGCATTTTATTACTACGAATACCATTTTAAATGTCTTTTCCCGTAAAGTATGAACATATGAAGCTATTGACTTAATTTAATAATTCATGTATAAATGAATAAATGTTACACTATATGTGCATTCAGACGCATATATTTTAACAGCAATTTTTGATGTGTTTAGAAAGTTATAATGTAGGATAAAGTTATCATTATTTTTAGCGGACGACACCGTGTTGTTGTCACTACGCTGCTACCTGATTACGGTTACTGCATTGATATGTTCAGAGATTTTAATTGTATCCAGTGGGATTTTTATTTATATATATAGTGTCGGAATACTATTTCAAATGCGGGTAATTAGAGAAAATTAGTTTCGATATTGACGTTTTGTCTCGGTGCGATAGCGTATAAAAGACGGGTTTGAAATGTAGAAAGGAGTTAGGAAAGTAGGCTTCGTATAAGCCGCTACCCGGAACGGAACTTTACGTATGCTATAGTAAATAAACATAAAATTACTTGCATAGAAAATAATGCAGAACCTCTGAAATAATTTTTAGTGATTTGGAGTATCATACGCCATAGTATATTAAAAACTGATAAGTAATATTATGTAGTTATAGAAATTTTAAAGAAAAATAAATTGTAGACATTTTTCAGGCGTTATTTTACCTTAATAAAAATCTTTTGTTTTTTATTTCAAATCTAATTAAAGTTTTATAACCTAATGACTATGTTCTTGGCATATAGTATGATAATTTAAAAGAAGTAAGAATTATCTGTTCAAAAGTAACAAAAACTTCACTACGCGGTCTATCATGGCCACTTGATGGGCTATTTTGTTTTAAATCTTTTATTTCAAATATGCCAGAGGTCGAGATGCTGTTCTAACTTTTAATCTATGTATAAATCTAATAACATATCGAATCATTATATTTCAATGAGACTATAAATAAACCCTTTTCAAACTTGTGCCAATATCAATTGTGTCAATCTTAAATAATTTGTGTCAAATCGCGACAACACCTCATCACGGTTTGACACAAACACAAGGGTGTTCATAAGCGGAGAGTTCGTTCCGTTGACTTTTCCTCGAACAAACTCCTCCATATTCGATGACGTAGCCCACTCGGGCTGGCATCTCGTGGGGAACCATTGAATTCTGTAATAATGTCAACAGGGCCATCGGCAGTGTCTCGAGTGAGATAACAAAGGAATCGTGGTGACTTGAGATTGCTCTCCATCGACGTGAAGTAGAGTAAAGTTGGATATTTTAGACCATTCCATGGAGTTATTTTAGGGGATATCTTTAAAAGGTAGAATCGGTAATAGTTAAATCAAATAAAATAAGCTATTGATAGTTTGAAAGGAATGCAAAAATAGTAATATGAAAAACATACAACATTAACTTATTAAGACTTTTAACAGTACCGTAACTTGTACCTGTAACTTTGCTCGCATATTCAAGCCTAAACACCTCTATGATTTACAGACTAAAAATAAAATGTTCGTAAAAGAAGTTCTAAATTTTAAGGCCTTCCAATAAAGAAACAACTTTACAACTAAAAACAGATTTTTAATATTTGAACAGTAAAGTGTGTGTTTTGGTTAATGGATTTCTTTTTTTTATTTTTTAATAAATTTAAAAGTCCAAATAAATAATTATTGAACCAAAAATGTGTACATGATACAGTTATGATACATTATAAATTATGATATACACATTAATGAATGTTTGTAATGTACGGTCTGACCAAAAAATATGATTAAATGAATCATATTTTGTTTTTACAAAACGGTTATTATCATAACTAACCCGAAGTGATAGTACTTGCAAAAGCAAATGCAATTTTTACTTATATTTCTGAACAATAATCATATTCCTCAGAAAAATGTAACTAGTCTTAACGATAGTTACTCAGTGTGTTACACACATAAATGAAT
The DNA here is from genome assembly GCA_029286875.1 of Lamproptera curius. Classification (NCBI taxonomy): domain Eukaryota; kingdom Metazoa; phylum Arthropoda; class Insecta; order Lepidoptera; family Papilionidae; genus Lamproptera; species Lamproptera curius. Next base: position 2,578,123 of record JAGSMT010000031.1, read on the forward strand.
TATAGGTTAAAGGATCGCTTCTAATTCAGATTAGTCAAGATTTAACCAGGAACTTGGGCTGGGTAACATTAGTAGGTGCAGGGACTTATTTTGTCCAATCGTTTTTTTATTTTATAGACAAAAGCATTGTGGTTTATATTTAATACAAAATTTTAACCAATGGCTTGACAAGTTTTGATAATTAAGATGATAAACTAAATCAAATTAAAAACTATTGCCCATTTGGATACCGTTTAATGTCTTCGTCTCGTTACGTCTCGACTCGAATAGTTTTATATTTATTTTAGTCCATTATATACGAAATAATGACGTAAATACTTGGCACATAAATACAGGAGTTTACAAGAATATCGGCCTTTATATTCCATTCAAGGCGAGTTAATCTTTGGCGATTCGATTATGGGGACCAGTCATTGATGCCGCAAGGTTGTTGCCACAAAGGGTGGGGCGCGCCCCGACTCTTCAGGTCACTGCGATTTGTGTTCACGAGGGGATCTTTGATGCTCTATAACCGTTATGGCTCAGCAATATTCGAAAGCACTTCATATCACTATATTGTTAAAATAACAAAGGTCTTTGTTGTATAGCCGTATAAATTGCTATGTCAATCGAGTGAATTTTAAATATTTTTTCAAAAGAATCCCATTTTATAAACTTATGTACTTTTACGCTAGCAAAATTCTGAAAGTACTTTCGCAATGTGCTGTTTGGTTTTTTATATAGATATAATAATAGGATTTTAAAAAGTTTTAATTAAGAATAGGATAAATTTAGTGTTGTCCTTTTTTTCTAATTGGTTAAGGTAATTTGGGCTTACTGCCATTTGACCAAGCGTATGTATATATGTAAAAATATAGTAAAAACAGAATCTTTACATCATGGATGCTGGAAGGAATCCGAGAGGCCGGGAACAAAAATATATATAACTAACGCGAAAAATCCGTAAGTTTGTGGATTTGATATGTATAATAATCGCGTAAATAAAAGGAATAATCACGTGAAACAGAATCTTTACTGCAAATGGAAGTAAAATACTTATTAAAGGCTATCTTTGACAATCATTAAAGAACGTCAGTGTTTTCAAATGTCCTGACGCTTAAATAAAATGTCAAATGCAGTTTACCTATCTAGGCTGTGCAGGTCAGTTCTCCGCTTACGATCTATTATTCAGACGATAATAGATACGGATACTAGTTGCATCATAGGGCATAATATAACAGTAGTCGTTTTTGTTTTGGGTTTTACGTTGTGATGTATATTTTATATTATTATTATAATTTTATATTATTATTACATTATAGAATCATTATAATAAAATAAATAATCTATCTCAATAAACCTGAAGTAAAAGTAAGCTATGGATTTTTTCCATCCACATCAAAGTTAAAAATACTGTCAAATATGTGTTAAAATCAATGCATGTCTTCTGTGTGCATGCTTGATTATTAATTAAATCATCATCAGTGCAGCCAGTGTTAGTCTACTGTAGGAAATAGGCCTTCTACCTAATACCTTCTCCATTAGGATGTTTTTGGACTGTATCCCACCACGCTGGTCCAATGTAGATTGGTAGGTAGACCGTCTATCATTCATCTTAATATACAGACAATTGGGTGATCGGCCCAAATTGTCCTAAGCAACCAAAAAACAACGTCAACACAAGTTGGATTCGAACCGACGACCTCAGGTTTATAAAGGAAGGGTCAATACCGCTAGACCACGGAGGCGGTAATCTTTTACTAACACTCTACGCCATTGACAAAGAATATTAAGATAATTACAGTGTTTTGTAAGACGTATGTAACATTTTCAACTGGTTTTTATTTAATTTACCAAACAAACTGTAAGTCACGGTAGCTTTTAATCAACGTTTGCAGTGACGCTCCGTTTTAAACACAATTTGCAGAATTTACATAGTAATTGGATTAACGAAACCTTCGTCTACACTGCTTTCGTCTTAATTCAGATTCAAATTACTGCCAAATTCGAAATTAGGTTTCGAAATTGCAACATATAAACGGAAACTGCAAAGTTTTCTTTTATTCACCGTAGATCTAAAAAAAACACCAAATATAAGCTATAAGCTTTAAGATAGTTAAAATCTAATTATTAGCCAAAGTACATTGTGAAATTAACGATGTGATTAATTAGTAAAATGATAATTTACTAGAATTGATTACACTGGCTTTTGTACAAGTTTAAATAAACATTTACAAATATCCGACTCATAATGGTAATATTTTCGATAAAAAAGTGATGTAACGGTTATTCAAGCGTTTCACGAAAATTCCTTATAAAGAAGGCAAATTGCTCTTAAAGCCCTCTCGCAACGACACAGGCACTTTGTCAACATTGATGTGTCTTGCGAAATTCCACGTAAAAATTCAATATGAAAAATTCCAATACCACTTTCGCGCGATTATTATTATATCGCGTTCGACTTGTGGCAAAGATATATCAAAGAAATAATAATGACAATAGTATATAAAGGAACATTAGAATATAATTTTTATTTAATGTGAACAATAGAAGATAAATAATGTGTTAAAATTATGACATGTACATCATTATAAAGAATGTTTAATATGTTTGTGAACCTTATTCTTGGAATTAAATGATAATGTATTCTATTATAATAAATGTGGAAACGTTTAAGATACAACACAATTTTTCGTTCGTTTTCTTGATAGTAATGTTCATTTCTTTAATAAAACAAGCAACAACTGTTTCTTATTGAAGCTTTTAAGTATATCAGTGGATTAAAGCAGCAGAGCAGTGGGTTTTTGGACTTCCTACACCTCCATAGTTTTATGATTTACCATATTTTAATAAAAAATATACATATAAATTGTTACGACATTACATTGATCTATGAAATGCAGCGAAATCGTTCATTCCACTCCATTGATAATTAAATTTTTTCTTCGATTATAATTTCGATAATACAATACACAACAATATCTATTTGCGAAACCTTCTAGGCATGTATTTTATGACTTGAAACGATTAGGTTGATGTTCAGCTTTTTAAAACTGCATTGATACAACCCTTTCGAGCAAAAAGGCTTGCGTTCTCTTGTGGGCCAGCTTTCTCTAAACGGTCAGAGAAAACTTTACAACACCTAATTTTACATATCTGCCAAGTTTTAGTTATTCCTTTCGTATTATTTAAATACAATGCCCGTTGTTCTAAAAAGCGTTGTCGCTGACCTCTACTCGGCGAATGGAATGTTCCTACCAAATTTCAAGTCGCTACGCCTTATGGTTCCAGAGATATCGTGATGAGTCAATACAAAGGTGGGAATCTCTTTTATATATATAGATCTTATACATGGCAACCGTGTTATTCCAGTAATAATGATCAACATCACTCAACTTCTGCGTTATTATAATATTCTTCACGTACGAGTAAAGACTTATAGTAATACACTTTATGCATATACCGTTAAATTTCAACATTTAAATGTTTTAAGTGTTTTGTGATAAAAGCGTCATCTTGGATTTTAAAAACGTTTATGTTTAAAACGTTTACCAACTTGTATCTTTAGCACTTATATGACTTTCGCTACACGTCTTAAAATAAAACAGAACTTTAAGTGTTTTATTTATAGTTTCTATATATGGATTTATGTAAGAGCTTAAATTGTGTTTTATGTAGAGCTTCTATCTTCTTTAATAATTCAGACATATTTTTTATTTACGAAAACCCAAACATTTTATTGCGAGCTGTTTTTAAAATAGAAAAGTAATGCAATACCTTTTGCGATTGTAGTAAAACAAACCAAAAAAAAATAGGCGTAAAATCGAGCATTTTACATTACTCCAAAATACCCGAAATAGATGTATCATAATAAAAGTTGTATTAGTTACGCACTACAATGATCAATAGGTAAATTGCACTATGATACAAATTGTAACACAACCTAGTTGCTATGACCAAACATATGATAATATTTGCCTTGCCTTGAATGCATCGTTATGATACATTTTTGAATGTTTTCTATGAATTAAACGTTGTCCATCGTTCAGTTTCAGTATGAAAAAGAGAACACTAATGACGCCGACGTCTTTCAAATAAAAAAAATCCGTGTATACTCTCATTTAACGAGCGCCTTTTACTTTATCCGGAAATGTTAACAGTTTTTAACATGACGTTGAAAACTAATGTATAAGTGTAAAGTAAATATTGAATGAAAAAATGCGAAATATATTCGGACGGATTTTATTGAATAGTTCTGATTTAATGTTTCAGTTTCTATTTAACTTTAAAATTAAATTTTCTTTGATATTAAAATAAACCTTTTTACCAAAATTTTAATTTTAAATGGACTTTGAGTATTTTATTCACTGAATCTTTAAAAATCAATTTTTTAATTCTTATAAAGTATTTTATTATCTTAATGTAAAATACGAACTTTTTGTTTATCCTAATATCAATGACTTGTTTCTTACTCTTCACTCGCTTTAGTCGATTGCTGAGGATCTGTAAAATGATATTTTTTCAGGCAAAACAAAAGTCTTATTGCAATTAATTAAAAATAGTAGAAACCTCTTAAAAAGACTAGAATGTTCACCAGTGTTCAGACATAAGCGCTTCATTGTTTTACTCTGTTAAATTTACTAGCGTACAGCCTCGTTTTGAATAACAAGACGAGCGGAGAGTGGCAATTGTGTTTTATAAAGAAACTGAGATTATGTTCGGTGACAGCTTTTCTTTCTGAAGCACTTCCTTGACGACTTAACGGAAAAGTTACAAATCGCAGCTTGAACTCTGATGATTGTTCGCGTTTGAAAAATGTATTGGTTAGTATATTATATAGACTATCATACGATATGTATTATTTGTATATTACAAAAGTGCAAAATTTTTTTCCCGCTATTAGCACGGGTATGAAGACCATAAAAAGAAAGAAATAAACTTCGATCGAAAATTACCTCAGGCAAAACTGAAAGATATCCATACCTGTGATCGCGTTCTGTGAAAGTAGGAACTAAAGTAACAATGACTATATGAAATTTTCCATGTCTTGGTCTTTGTTTTATTACCTTGTTGGAAATGGCCATTGAATAATAATAGTTTTTGAAACAACAAAAGGTTCGTATGTACATTACGATGCATTTATGGCGAATACATATATTTGACTATTCTTATGGGCTGGGCCCATAGCAAACATTTCACTAAAAATTATGATTGTTCTTAAATTTCCCGTTGCAACCTTCAAAGACCTTAAATATTTAATTTGGTCACGGTCAGTGTATGTGCACAGCTAATGGAGAGGAAAGGGGGTAGGTAGAGTCAACGTGGGGTGAAGGACGCACGATTCATTATCTCTGTCGAATCATCTCATGGAACGGGGCAGGTTAATTTAACTTCACCTAAACTCTGTATTTAATTAACGCAAACCAAACGAGAAGTCAACGTTCTTTATATGTTTTTTATAAACATTTTGATTGGCCATGCAATGGTTCCTTTTATAAACTCACCTACGAAACTGGAAAGCTGAAAGATTGTGCATCATTTGGTGATTATAGATCATATATCCACTATTACGCTTCATTGCATTAATTTTAACTTCTCTAATTTCGATGCTTCGGACCGGTTTCTTCATATCCATGTATTTTAAAATAATAAGTGATGATATAATCTTTGTTTTTAAAATATGCAGACCACTGATGAACACTCAGACATTAATAGTTGTAATATTATATGCTACTTAAACCTTCGCTAGTTACTCTGGAGTTTTTAATCTTAGCTGAAGTCGGAAATTGAGCCTACATGTGCTGCATGTAGGTGGAATTTTTATAACGTTAATACAAAACTATATATATATATATATAGCATGTAAATAAAGAACATATTTACCCTTTTTATAACAATTAGTATTTGTAAATAAACTAAAATAATCAAAATAATGTAATGTAAGTCTTTGAAGGTTGCAACGGAAATTTAAGAACAATCATAATTTTAAGTGAAATGTTTGCTAAGGGCCCAGCCCATAAGAATAGTGAAATATATGTATTCGCCATAAATGGATTCGTAACCTACATTACAAACCTTTTGTTGTTTCTAAAAACTATTCAATGGCCATTTCCAACAAGGTAATAAAACCAAGACCAAGACATGGAAAATATTATATAGTCATTATTACTTTAGTTTACATTCACAGAACGCGATCACGTATGGATATGTTTCAGTTTTGCCTGAGGTAATTTTCGATCGAAGTTTATTTCTTTCTTTTTATGGTCCTCATACCCATACTAATAGCGGGGAAAATAACATTTTGCACTTTATTGTAATATTATAGATTTCATACATACGACGAATATGTAATATGTTGATATTACATATTCGTCGTATGTATGAAATCTATAATAATAATACTAACACAATACCCAATATTTTCAAACGCGAACAATCATCAGAGTTCAAGCTGCGATTTGTAACTTTTCCGTTAAGTCGGTCAAGGAAGTGCTTCAGAAAAAGAAAAGCTGTCACCTAACGTAATCTCAGTTTCTTTATAAAACACAAATTGCCCACTCTCCGCTCGTCTTGTTATTCAAAAACGAGGCTGTACGCTAGTAAATTTAACAGAGTAAAACAATGAAGCGCTTATGTCTGAACACTGGTGAACATTCTAGTTTTTTAAGAGGTTTCTACTATTTTTAATTAATTGCAATAAGACTTTTGTTTTGCCTGAAAAAAGTTAACTATCAATTTTTAAATTCAAAAATTTCTCCTCGTCAGCAATCGACTAAAGAGACAAACAGTTCGTATTTTACATTAAGATAATAAAATACTTTAATACGAATAAAAAAAATAGATTATTAAAAGATTCAGTGAATAAAATACTCAAAGTCCATTTAAAATTAAAATTATGGTAAAAAAAGGTTTATTTTAATATCAAAGAAAATTAAGTTTTAAAATTAAATTGAAACTGAAACATTAAATCAGAACTATTCAATAAAATCCGTCCGAATATATTTCGCATTTTTTCTTCATATATATGTATATGTCAGAGAATTACATATATTTATTTACATGTATTTTAAGAATTTATAGCCCAAATAAAAAACTACATTTAATTAATGGTTAAATTAGTTTTTCTTGTCAATGTTTTGAAGATGATGACGATTTGGTGTATATCTTTTTCGTTAACGACTTTTGCAACATACGCTATCTCATTGGTAAAATATAGTCTATGGTTCAGCTGATAGAATCTACACTTGACAGCCCAATTCAAATACGAAGGCGTGCGCATAAAAGGAGGAAAGAAGCGTTACCAAGGCCCATTGCGCTATCATACGGAGGCTTTTATCGCCCTCAACGCTGCATGTGCTAGCGGTCTTTTCTGATAGAAGTTACTGCGAAGAAATTAAGGCTATATGCTGTAAAAAAGGGTTCAGTTTTGATTGATAAATTAAAATATTTAGCACTGGTTAAGGTTTATTTTTGTGTGTTTTAAAGTTAAGATAAGGTTCTTTGTTGTAAAATGGAAATAATTAATAAAATTATAGAAAAAGTTAAACCAATTTTTTATGTTTCATTTAAAGAATTAATATTTATAAATATTATGAAGAGGAAAGATTTGCATTTTGTAAGTAGGTTGGTAATGAAAAAACTCAAAAACTCGCTGATTTGAAATATGTTTTCACTCCTTGAAAGCTGATATTATCCTTGAGTAACATTACCTAATCGAGTACGAAATCAGATAAAAAAATAAATACCCGGGCAGAGCCGGACTGCATAAAGCAGATAACCTGCAGAAAAATTGACAGTGATTTCTATATTTACAGTTTTACTCTTTTTACTAATAAATAAAAAAAAACATTGTACTCATTAAAATTTATAAGTCAAGTGAGAAATATATCAAAAGTGTCTCATTAGATAAATTGCTAACTTAATCAGAGCACAATTTGTTAACTAAATACGGTTACGAACATCAAAGTCAGTCGCAAGCTACAAATATGAGTGTACATTCATATAGAGAACGTTTTAATTTTGTACGACATGTACACAATCCCTTTTAAAACACAGAAGTTAAAAGAGGGTGCTAAGATAGGGCGCTGTTCACCATTAAATATAATTAATAGCGCTGAAAATTGATAACTAAGTCCAATGCATTGTGGTTCGCTATGCTATGGTGTCAGTATTGTGTCAAGGCCTCACGCTATGCAGATATTGACACGCCCGATCGATGCCTTAAGTGACATTTGACGTATTACAATGACGTTTCTGTCATTAGATACTATGTAAATGTAATAGGTTATGGTAAATCATATAATAGTAATGTGAAATTAGCAAAATTTATAACAACTTATTTTTGTTTCGAACTTAAAAATTTATGTAACTCTCATTAGAGTTTTAAAAATATTGTATGTATAAAATTCTTAAATGCTTTGTCATTACGTATAAAGTCATACTATTAAAAGAATTACGAAAGCAGTTCTTTGAATCCAACTTTTATTTTTAAATGCATAAAATATTTTGGAGACTTCGTATAGCGCGGCAAATATTAACTATCTGTTGATATTTATTTTAGTAAAGCTTATTCAAATGATTAGTTTTTAATGTCACTAACAAAACTGCCCTTTAATGGTGAATAAGTGGTATAGGTGAAAAGATAAGGAATCATGAAAACTTTGAAATTATTTCGTTGCGTGCTCGAAGAAATTTGAACGTCGGCTCAGATTTCCCTAAATCGTTAACCACTGGCTGACTTAAGTTCATTCCCCCAACGGTTTTCGAAAGGACCTAAAACGTCCGATTCGATTTACAATTTGAGTGCCTTTTCAATTTTTCATCATGGCTGGCATACCAAAACAAAGGAAATAATTAAATAAAATGATGCTTAATATTTTTTAACAATAACACAGTTACCAACATACATAAATTAATATTTGAGATAATATTTATATATATATATATATATATATATATTATATATATATATAATATATGTATTTATTATTGACGCTCATTTTAATATTTTGAAGAACAATCTTAATCTATGCCTATTAATCGTAGCCTTATGTATCGATATAAATAGTGTAACTTTTAGGCAACTACTACAATTACGATCATAACGAAAGTGACCATAATTATACAAAATTTTATTTATCATACTAAGTACTAGTATATAAAAATTAATTCAGTAATTTATGCCTAACAAGTGATAAACATCTCATTTTTAATATTAGGGGAGTCTTGATTTATTAAAGGACGTTTAATTTGGTTTACAATTTTCCCGACGTTTCAGACACTTTACAGGATCCATGGTCACGGGCAGACTGAGGTGTTGTTTGTCTGTCAAAGTTTTTTACCCGGCCACTGTATTTTCTTTATTTTAGTTATTAGTCCGTTTTGCGCATACCGATCTTATGTTATCTTGACGTCTAGCAGTAATTTTATGCATGGGTTAATTTTTTGAACAACTGACGTGGAGCACCGCCGGTTGAAGAAGTCTGCAGTATGCGACCATGTACTGGATCAATCTAACCATTAAATAAGATTTGACAAACCAAAAATCCTTGCCAAAGAACACCGATTCCTACCCAGAATGATCCGCGAGAAGTGATTGAAATTAAAAAACATCCAAATTTCAATAGAGAAGATGGTTGGGTGTTACCACCTGCTTGGGACCCAATTATTCACAAAATTAAAGTAAATTCTTTTACTAAACCAGTATTCGCGTAAACACAAGAAAGTATTAGGGGAGTCCCAGATATTTTAATTTTTAAGTTTGTCACTTGAGAACGGAATTACATTTTTTGTTTTATTGACAGGAGAGTTGCAAATATAGCAGGTTAATTAAATCCTTTAACTGTACCAGTGGTTATATTATTAGTTATAGTACATATCGTCACTAAAATAGCAGTCCAAAGTTATCCTAAAATAAAAGAAGATAATCATTAAATTTTATAAGTTCGTTGAATTGTAGTATTATCTCATATATAAGAGATATAATTTGAATGAAAACAAGTCGAAAATGTCGCCTTTTATTATAATTATTTTTATAAACATCAAACTATGTAGCAAAATCATTCTACAAGAAGTCGTTATACGGCCTGACATTATAACTACAACGTTTTTCATAACAGGAAAACATCTGAAGTGGAGATATTTCCACACAAATCGTTTTCATGTTGGAAGCATTCACTCGTGTACGAACTGAACTTTAACTATGTATTTCGCTGTTATTGTGAACAAACAGTTGTACAGAACAAAGGGTGAATGGTGATGGATTCACCGGACAGATGTCTACTAATGAATTACTCTTCACTTTGGAATGCGTTCCAGCGATGATTGCAATTTTTTTCCCGCGTAAAATGAAGTTCTCTTCAATCGGAAAAGAAACTCTTTGTTTGTTGTCGTTTGTATTATTTTTTCCCCCGAGTTTACTTTGATTGAACGGAGTAAGATACTTTCTGCACTTATTTTGTGTTTGATTACAGTGTGTAATTAAAAGGTAAAGTCTCTGTATTAATACGCTTTGCAGTCTATAATTTGTGTTAAAAATATCTTCCTAAAGATCAATGATTAAAGTAAAATTACTTTACAAAATAAGTTATACCCCGCAATAATAGAAAAACGCTCATAAAGCTCTCACGCGATATGCATTTACACTCTGTGTTAGAATTCTCATAACTGGAACACGTTTCGGTCCGCACGACACGCTGGAAACATTAAATTACTTTATCACGATCCAGAGTTTTCCATTTCGATGTAGCGAACAACTGGCTGTAGTATTCACCTAGAAGTAACAACATCGATGCAGGCATTACATTAAACAGTTACCAACAAAGTCTAGAACAATACAGTCGCGTACAAAAGCGTTACCAATAACATGCACTTTGAATAGACTGAACTATGACATACCCATGAGGCAGGCGGGTATCTTGGGAAGGGTGCGATGGTCTTCGTGGCGACATTGCTTGGCAGTTCGCTCTTGATGCCCCTCTTCAGTCGCTGTTTCCGTCTCTCCCGCGATTTAGCTCTTAGCATAAGAGCTGCCTGCATACTTGCCAGTTTTGTGGCCGTGTGATAGCTCGCTCACTAAACACAGCTCGCACAAGCTTCGCGGTTAAGTCGCACACTAGCTTTTGAACGTCGCAAACACTCGCGTATAACCCGTAAGGACAACTAGCGTTACTAAGTTTAGTTCAACTTAAAAGTGGTTTTAGAATTAGTAGACTACCAATTGAACCGATGCAGTTCGTGTTCATTTGTGCCAGTTCAATCACAGATCTAAGTTTCGATTTTGTTTTAAATTCCAATTAAAACTTACTTGATAAAGATAGGCACAAGAAAGGCGAGAAAGGTACGTGTTAAATTTATTTCTAGTTTTTGTTCCCTAATTATAATTTTAACCTTTATAAAGATATGTTCATGGTGTGAAAACAAACATGGAAGCGAGAGCGATTTGGCTTTTATTATCGAACAGTGTCAGTACAAATGTTACTTTCTTCAGACAATGTTATCACTCATGTTTCGTTCCGCACGTCAAGACGTAGTCTCTGATACTTCGACGCCTGCCACCGGACGCTACTCTCCGCTAGGTGTCGCTGTTTCATGGCCGGCCCACTTTTCTCACTTCGCGTACCGACACACCAACGCAACACATATTAACGTCGCACGAACGGCAAACGCTACAGGACAACAACAACAATGCAACTGCCGAGCGGTATACCAGCGCATCTACCATAAAAAGGTGACGTCCAATTGCATTGTCTTACGCATGCTGAGAGGCGCGCAACTTACAGACACCTATACGGAGCGTACACACAACAGTTAGGCGGATCTATTGTAATACATGCTGGCTATGACGTAAAGACACTGAGGCACAACACAGGCAGTGTACCTCGACGGTGTCGCATGGCGATTGTGGTGGTGGCGGGGCGAGGAGTCTGGATTCCCAGTGCTGGCAGGAGTAGGCGCGGACCCCGGTGGGCGCGGGGTGGAGGGGGCTGTGCGGGCGCGGGCTCGGCGGCGCTGGCTGGCGGCCGTGCTGGCGAGCCTGCCGGCGGAACTGACGTTTAGAACGTCCCAGTTTTACTACTCACGAAATGGCATGACGGATATTGTTTATTAAATCAAATTGTGGCAGCCCTATCCACTCGTATCAGGGTTGCCAGTTACCGGGATAGAAAATTACTGGCATAAAAAATATTGTTGAAAACTTTATACGTACATTTGATTTTAGCGTTTCTGAATTAATGATATTGAGGTTAGGTACAATAGTAGGGAAAATTGTGTCATATATATATGATTATAAGTGGATATGATATTTTTGAAACTAAAATCTAATATGCTTCTAAGGCAACATACGAGTGAATATGGCTAGTAAAGAACTTATGATAACTTAATGAATATCTAAACACTAATGAAATATTTCTACGACAACTTTACGGTTATTTTTTTATTTATCCACAAGTATTTAAATTAAAAGGTCCATAAAAATGTGAGTTAAATTAAAACCCGTAATCGTGTCAGTGTATGTTACAAAAATAAGTATCCCGTTTGCACCAAAAATATAATTCAGCAAAACTCCAATGAAAACGAAACGACAAAACATTTTTCCTTTCCGGCGAAACGTTTATCTGGACTTCATACACTGAGTGGAATTTCTAAATATACATAAAACAAATTACTTTTCGGGCGAAAAACACTTTCGTGCCAGTACGCCCTCGTCCTTTCGGTTTTAATTTACTAAATTCGTAAGAAAAATTGTCGTAGAGATGTCATTATATGTCGAGAGCTTGAAACTTTGCTATATACTAAATACACTAATATGTTAAACAACTAAATTTAATTAAATGGTTAAAATATTAAGGCAAGATAGTAATTTTATAATACATTAGAGCAATGGCTTAAATCTTTTAACGCATTTAATAAAGTTCTTAGATATAGACTACCGATATGTTAGCAAAAACAAAGACGGAGTTAATTTAAATAATGGTTCCCATAGCAACAAAGCAGCGTCTTACGGATGGCGTCGGATTTGGTTAATAATCGCTCGTAATTTACATTATAGGGATTATGGTCCAGAAACCCCTTATGGAGAAGGCGTGTATTAGGGGAGGCCTGTGTCCAGCAGTGGACTAACACAGGCTGATGATGATGATTAATTGACATTTCTAAGAACGCGACACTACTATGGGTAAAATATTATAAATAAACCCCGCCTTTATTTTAAAAACAACTTTCATAACTATATCCAGCCGCAAGTTTTATTTAATAAAATAACTTTTCGACCAAATATTGCCTTAACGCGTAAAATTGCCAAAAATATCGAAGTGATCACTTACACTCAGTTTCAGGTCTACTTTACAATCAATTTATGTTCTACTATCGGAAAGAACGCCTTAAATTTAACTTATTCTAAATTCACAACACAGAAGAAAAATAAAAGAGAGAAGAGAAGAGAAGTAAAATAAAAGAGAGAAGAGAAGAGAACAGAGAATAGAAGTAAAGGAGAAGAGAATAGAGAAGATATACAGCGCTAAAGCCTTTTTAACAAGCAATTTCAAGCATCGATAGCCTAAAAAAAGATTGGTATTGGTATTGTCTTATTTTCGTTAGATTACTTACAGCAAAGTTGATTAAACATCGTGAAGTGGAACAAAAATATAAATTGCTTCAAGCGATAGGTTGCTTTGTTTATTATATTAACCAAATTAGTATCCTTGAAAAGTAGGAAATAAAAAAGCTGTTTATGATCGCAGTAGACGATGATCATCAAATGGTAATAACTGCTACAGATAAAATTTAATAACAACATAAATAAAATTTAAAAAAAAGAAAAAAAGAGGACTAAGATGAAATAGATAAATATATAGTAGAGCTAAGTTTGTTATCTAATAGTATCTAAATAGTAAGAAGGGAATTTTAAAAGCTGAAACTAAGTCAGGCAAGGGGTGAAAATCTTCTTTAATAGTATAATTAAGTTTACGATATATAACTAACAAATAACTGATATATAACTAAGTTTACGATCTCTACTCTAATAGTATTAAGAAAAGAAAATTAATAAAGGATATGAAGTCAGTGATTAAAGTCTTCCTCACCTTACAAATACATAGAAATAGAAAAGTCAAGAAAAATACAAACCAAAAATATAAATCTTCGTCTCTTCAAAAAGGTAAAAATAGTAAAAAAAGAATGCGAAATAAAGAGGGAAACAAGGGAAAATAACATTTTTCTCCACCTCAATATACGACAATAGCAAGAAGGTAAAGTAAAAAAAACAAATAGCTATGGTCTAGGAAGGAAATAATCTTTTTCTTTGCAAGAAACGAAAATACCAAGAAAGGAAAAGTAAAGAAAGAAACACAGTCAAGCAAAAAAAAAATCTCAGTAGGAGAAACGAAAATAGGTAACGAAGACAGAGAATCCCTAAAGTAAAGAAGGAAATAGAGACAGAGAATCACATAAGTAGAGAAGGAAGCGGACACAGAGAATCACGAAAGTGAAGAAGCAAACGGAGACGGAGAAGGGGATATTGTTGCTCACCTTGCGGCCCGCGAGCGACGCGCCGCCCGCCGCCGCGTACATGCACCGCGGCCGCGCACGCTCAACCGCGACGCGCCCTCATCGCGCTAGCGGCCAACGGGCCACGCGCCCCTCCGCCGCATCAGTGCCCCCTACTCACGTACACCTACAACACCACGCATCGTCAACAACTGACCGTCCACCATCTTGGCTGTCTCACAAGCTATCCGTTCTGTTTCCACTGGCTGTTGTAACATCCATTTACGCAATAGTTAGTTCATACCCTGTCCGACAATTGTAATATCCATTTATGCGCACTGTCTATAAAGTTTTTGTTTTCAATTCACACGGTTTTTATGCTGTACGTGTCATCTCAAAGTAGTTAACATATTTTTATCGAAAATTACTATGTTAGGCTAAATACATAATGTCACTTTTATCGTTATTTTCTAGACATATGTATACTCGTTGTATTTTACGTAACAATGTGAATTATGATTTTAAGCACTTTTTAATTAATCGAGTTGTTTATAAATTAAATTAACAATTACAATTAAGAGATAAATATTTATCTTCTCGTAATAAAGTCAAAGGAACTTAAATAATATTATGTGCGGTACATAACTAAACATACATTGTCATACATATAACTAGCATGCACATTAAACTTAATTAAAAAGACTTTCATCGAACACATTTAGTTACATCGTATTTTACAATTTAGTAGGTACCACTTCATATGTGTAATAAAATTAACTATGAAAGGCACTGCTATTAAAACGGTTTTCAATTAATTGCTCTCAACTACAGAAATGCTCTTAAATGTGCTCAAATACCTTTATATCGTGAATGCACATGGGCTGATAAACATAGCACGTCTAAATAGAAATATCTTTTGATTCACTTAACACTAAGTTTACAAAGAGTTTTAATAAATGGCAAATTAAAAGACCAAACGATACGAACATATTCTTATATTTTGTAACATTATTTCAAGAAGTTATTAAACGTAAAAGGAAGTTTATCAAGTTATCAACTGAACACTTACCACTATTACATTATTAATTTTGACATCACATGCAAGACCATCCCTCATTATGAGCTCACGGCTGCACTTTTATAAATTAATAATCACTCACAATCAATATTTGTTACAAGTGATTGTAAGGTGGTAGCGATAACCCCACTTGGCATCGTTTAAACTGTAAGTTTTATTATTTATACAATACAAAAACATTTAATTATATTGAAGTATTTTGAGTTATTTCATTGAAAACTTTGAAAACATTATACAAAATAAAGAAACACCTTTTAAATTATGAAACAAACATTTAAAAAAAAATGTTTTTGTTTAAAATTCATATTAACTTTCTAATATTCAATATACTCGTTTAATTGCAACAATATAAGAACTAAATGATAACTGACTGATCTAATTGACTCGAACGAAAACAATATTTACTGTCAATATATTTATTCAAGTCTACATAAAGTATATATTTACGTTTAGTACTATCTACTTAATATAACACCCCTATTTTTACCTACTTATTGCACATATGTTACACAATCGATTTATTTCAGATAAGTAACCAACATTTGCTCGTCAAACCAATAAACAGTTATTAAAATGACGACATAACATTTTTAAACATCGCATATTTTTTATCAGTTTGAATTGAATAAAAAAGTTAGATTTATACTTGACTTTGTAAACAACATAACCTAAGAAGAAATGCCGATATACCTGTAGGTTCTAGATAAGAATTATGTTGATGATTAATGTTGTAAAATAATGGCACGAACAAATAATTCACTTAGTATTATGGGATACGTTCTGCTTAAGAAATTCACTGTCACGAAAGAACGTAAGACACCATGAATATACTCTCTATTTTGATTCATTGGATGTATATTTCCATTGGCACAAAACTAGCTTTTGCGGTCTTTAGACTGGTAAACAACAGCCATTTTATTAAACTAATGTTTCATGGAGACTGTGGGTTTTACTTTTCTGAAAAAACTTAATCCTTTGATGAGCCTTTTTTTTTGAGGGGGAAATCTACAAAAGATACCTTTTATATATATAAGGCTTTTACTCACTAAAACCCCTTAGCGCCATTCATCTGTATATTATAAGAGACACCGGGATCTTCTACCGAACGCACCGGTACCTTTCTATACGTGCTTGCATGCCCTTTCTCAAAGGTCTCCTTACTTCGAACCTCGCTGTGTCACCATTGCAAAGCTTAGCTTAGGTCAGAACTATCTCAGTTTTCATGATCCATATTTTATCTTTTAATTGCCTTTTTAGCAGATTATTCCTTAGTCTTATTCAACAGCAGACCTTAGGTGGCCTAGGTTGAGTTCGTAATATTATGTATCGTATTTCAAATTTACTTTGACCACGATCTCTCCACCAACTTCGACCAAAGCAAGTCGAAAGGGTGTTTTGAATCAAAGCGTCGTGTCTCGATATCTCAAAAGCGTTATAACTTTAATGGAATAAATGATCAGAACCGTTCTACGTAACTTGCTGAAGCGACCTGCTCCAATCTAAATTCATATTGTTATAACGTAAAGTGTTTGCCAACTTGTGTGTACAGGCCTACGAGTATTATGAAACGGATCCTCTGTACCGTTGTGTATTAACTTTCAGTTCATTGAAATAATTAGTTATCGTAACAAGCTTAGCAAACTTTATAAATATTTAAATATATTTTGTCTAGACATAAAAATATAATTAAGACTCGTTAACATGAATAAAACTAATTCATCATCATCATCATCACATCATCATCAGCTATGATAGTCCACTGCTGGACATAGGCTCCTAATACACATTGGCCAAATTGCCCTCAACCAACTAGGAAACAACAATGATAATTTGTTGAGTCCTGTAGATTCGTATCCAACGACCTCCGGTTTCTAAAGTCACACGCCTATCCACTAGGCTACGGAGGCAGTTAATTATATTAAGAAAATATCCGTACTAGCAGGCAAAAGGTATATTTATACTTTCACTAAATTGACTTATTATAGCATACTCATTATTCCTGCTGTATAGTATAATATTATATATTCATTAATAATTAAAAAAATAAAGAATATCATCATAAATAACAGCTAATAATAATGGGCGCCGTTACTTACGCGCCTCAAGTTATTTTCTAACAGTTACGTTCAGGGTTATGTAGAGTTCAAAGGTCATTAAGATTGACCGATTAAAAGAAATATCGTGTAGCTAGGAGTAAAAATAACACGTCACTAATTCATAACAAATTTATTTAAATTACATTTAAGAATAAAGTAAATGCACAAGTCGATTTAATAAATTATTAAGTTCAAATCCAAACAGTGTTCTGTAAAGCAGTGCACACTTCTATTTATAAAAAAGACTTGTGTTTTTATTATCTATCCATATATATAAAAGAGATTCTCACCTATATATGGTCTCATCACGATATTTTTGGAACCATAAGGCGTAGCGACTTAAAATTTAGTAGGAATATTCCTTTCACCGAGTTGAGGTTAGCTAAGAACGGATTATTCGAAATTCCACCCACAAGGGGGCTAGG
Organism: Lamproptera curius; assembly: GCA_029286875.1. NCBI lineage: Eukaryota > Metazoa > Arthropoda > Insecta > Lepidoptera > Papilionidae > Lamproptera > Lamproptera curius. The sequence goes on from JAGSMT010000031.1 coordinate 2,596,188, forward strand.
GGGTCGCAAGTAATTTATAAAACAAAGCCCATTTTCCGTTAATATCTAAAATTAATAAGTTTAACATACGTATTAATAGTTAATAAATTATAAAAAAAAAAAAATTATACGTAGTCGACGTAGCATTTCCTCTACGCGCATCGTAGTGGCTACGACATCGGTGTTTACGGCTATATGTACTCCGTTAAAAAGCTCTCAGAGAATAAGTTATTAGAAAAGAAGTTTGTGTATTTCAATTTACGTACATTTCAAGCATTAAGAGAACTTTAGAGAGCTTAAAAAATACATTTCAAGCAACTCGGTATGCTGTGATCGAAAGAGCCGTCATAGAAAAAAGTTATTCCGAGTACCTCCGAGTAATAAGTAGCGCTTTGATAAGTTTTTGCTTAAAACGACTGCAATTTAAAAATTAAAGCCGTTATAATTTAGTTAGCAGAGAGTTTTAGGATTGCGAAAAAATCTGAAGTAATTATTTTGTTCATTTTTATAAAAAATATAAATAAATTAATGAGTTTATTTATTAATATTAATTACATTTTGGAATTAATTACATATTAATACAACATTTTGGAAACAAATTTATATTTGATAATAACAATAGCAACAGCTCGTATGTATAATAAATAATTGTAGATTTAGGGCCAATGTATAAAAATAAGTAAAATTAGAAGATAACAAAGTCATTTTATTAATTATGTTTTTTCTCTTTAAACACATTGCATGCCACTATGGTAAAAAGAGTCTTAAGTCAATTCCTGAGCAAAAGGGACGGACTTTCTTTAATGCATTGTAATTTTTATTACGGTACAATCTTGCTTGAAAGCATGCATTATCCATACTTCTATACTAATATTATGAATGTGCAAGTAACTCCGTCTTTCTGTCTATCCGCCTTAACCAACGGAAACGACTTTGTTGCAACGGTTGAAATGGGGATAAAAGTTTATGAATAAATTCGCTATTATTGAATTTTAAACCGTGAAACTTTGTGTCTAATTGTACACATATACAAATAACACACTTATTTATATTATATTTGAACACGCTACGCTAATCAGAGCAAACGAAGTTTAGGTACCAGCTAGTACAAAATATATGGAATATTCGCTTGAACCACATTTAACCCTTTACGCATGCAGCAAGGACGGTGTTCGTTACTCACTATTGTCCATGTATTGTAGTTGTTAGCTTTCAAATTGTAGTGGTAAATTTTATTAGCGATTATCACGACAATGAACGCTTGACGGCCATGTGACTGTATACATAGGTCGAATGTTAAGTGACGTAATTGAATGATCATATTTTACTATTCATGGCTAACACCCTCAAGAGAATAACATAATTAAAATATAGGGTATAGAGTGCCCTATTTTTTTTCAAATTGAAGTCCAAATTAGTGAAATAACAAAAAAATAACTATAGTTTAAATGTGAAAAGCCAATATATTTGTTGCTATAAAATAAACCACCGATCACTAGAATTGGAAACGAAATATTTTTGTGCATTCCAAGTCAAGTCATACACATAAATGTTAAATATTAACACAGTTTCTCATTTTGCTAATGATTTTGTAGGTTTAATATATATCAACGGTTAAAGTAATAAAACAATTAATCAAACAAACAAAAGCAACACGTAAAATGGAAAACGCCTTTTTTCGATTGCTCTTCACGGACATTAACGAGTATTGCATTCACACAACGAAATCCCGGAGCTCTCCGAATTCGGAAGCCAATCTCACAATTAGGGCCCATTAAATTTAAAAATTCACATGCACTCAGAAATTAAACGAGTCGAAACTGGCTACATTGAGAATTAATCAGGCCGGCTGCCGTACCCTCGAAGGCTTTTCAGCTCCCACTCCCACTTTAGTCCATTGAATTTCAAAATAAATATACTCGAGCGAGGTTTCCTTCACGCTACATTTATTACGTACTGAATGAGTTGTATTAACCTGTCGTGAAGTCTTGAGGCAATTATGAAAGTGTGTTATATAATGTCACTTTAAGATAAAAAGAAAAGTATTCCTTGAAAAGGATGGAGCGAATAAACAGAAACGTTTAGATCCATTTCTTAGACCTGCTTTATGTGAACTATTTTTAGTTAAAGTTGTTTTATTTCGGTATTGTTTATATAATAATGTAATCTGAAACGATATAATAGAAAGGAATAAAGAAGAGTCTAGAAAGTTGCTTTAAGCGACTCGGGGTTTATATTTCATAATATATTCATATTATTAAGTAAATTTTTAATTAAACATTATTATTAATTTGTTTTAAAAGAATTTTTGGATTATTTCTTGTTTTAGGAAAATGCTTATTTTAGCAAAGTCTAAAAACTCTTAAAAATTGGAAATATTAGTTAAATAGTTTATTAAAAAAGATAGATATCAGTCAAACTGAATGAATGTAAAACGATATTGCGATTATATTCATTTAAAACTTTTGCCATAAAATTAATCTTTCCTTGACTACTTTTTAAAAAAAATTTGATAATATTTTTTCACGGGACAAAGAGTAACTTCCAATGGAGATCATATTTGTGTATCTAGAAAATATAAGTCAGCTAAATAGTGCCCACCCGTAAAGCCTCTGTTTTACTGATGCACATTTATAACCTCATCAATATTTTGGTAACCTTACTTATGTTATTTATTTTATTGCATAAAATAACAAACTAAATTTTTAAATTATAGTATGTTTAACTAATAAATGAAATGTAAGTGCTAAAAGAATAGAGTGCAGCCCGGCAAAGGAAAATTGACACGTTACGTTTGCCCAGAAATCATATTAGCTACGACGCTCTGTTTTAAATAACGGTTAGTGTTCGCATACTACTGCTTTGCAGTTGAGATAAGCCAGAAAGAAATATAGAGATATAACCGTTAACAATATATATAGAAAGCTCTCATTGGGCTTCCTAATTTTAATTATTGTTTCTTCGTAGATTTTGCAGCTTCAAGGAGAAAAGCGGGGGTCCTACACATATTTCCATAGTATTGATATTAGAGTTAAATGACATATTGATTTATACAATGAATCGATTTATATTATAGTAAAAAAATAAAAAACAGAAAAAAATTAAGCGCAACATTATATCTGTTATTAGTAACTAACCAATCAATATATAATATTAGATCAATGACGGATAACTCACAGCCTTAATATAACAATTAACTATTTCTATCTATATCTAACTAAACGTTTAATCATAATGACACGTTAACAATACAAGCCTCCAACGATTCACAAGAAAAGATGAAAAATTACTTTTCAATCTATCGAATGCTCGGAAAGTCATTACAAAGTGATTTATAAATGTAGAAGTGATTTCACACCGCGGGCCCATGTCACCGGCTAATGTACGTTTAATAACCACCTTTGTGCAAACAACAAAACTATAGAACTAGTTTGTTACACAGAAATAATAAGTAGTGCCAACGTGGAGTTTGTTTTACGCGTTTCATGTTTGTCGAGTCGAGAGCCACTCGTAGTTAGTTCTTGTGCTTTGCACAAACAGCCGGGGTTCTTGTGCGTTGTTTAATTAAAATTACTGACCGTAATTAGTGACGAAATTTGGGATGTCGCGAAATTAAATTATGTTTTTTTTTCACGGGAACGAAATAAGAAAGTACTTTATTGTTTTGCTCAAAAACGGGAGTGTTATATGAATATAACACTTTGATATACTTTCTCGTGCATTTAATATATGTTATACTGAATAATTTTCTCAGTATATTGTTATTTTTATGTTTTACATTAATTTACTCCGCATAAGTAATACAGTATATTACTTTATTAGGTGCTGTTCTAATAATATTTTCGGATATCGTAAAATTATATTATATATTTTACTAAAGCGATATGAATGTATATGTTGCTAAGAATTATAAAGACTAGAAAGAAGGCTGTTATTTGGAATTTTATTTTTTACCATATATTAAATAGGCATATTTTTTATAACTTTACTTTTTTTGATATTACTAAAAAAATAACTACGTTTGCACTGCTTTTTCAGTCCTGAAATCTTCCATTCACATGGTATCGTTAAATTAGCTTAGCGTTCCGAGACAAATTCACGCTTTCACTTCACTTGACATGTTCCACCTAAAGCCCCTCGTCTGACCGAGGCGTCATCAAAATTAAGAAGTAGGTCGCGAGCCTCAAGAAGCTTAGAGTATCTGCTACAAGAAAGGCTCGCCCGGCTTTGTCATCAGGTTTTAACACAAAAGATATGGTTCGTCAGGTCTTGAAAGCCCCTCCGGCCAATGAGTGTTGTTCTTTTAAATTATAATAACAGAATAACAATGAGCCGCCTATCGAGAGCACAATGGATGCCTGTTTTGTAGACCGAAATAGTTTCGATGCAATACCTGCTTTCTATTATAGACAACGCTTTGAGAAAGACGACATGGGAAAGTTTTATGTATGTATAGTCTCTTAAATTTTAATTGGGATGGAATGATATTTGTCTGAAAAAATCCCAATTAAATATAATTTTGACGGTAATATATTAAAATATACTAGATCAGCTGTGGTGTCTCTAATGCATTTATCAATTCCTTTTGAAATTACTCAATTTATAAATAACGTTATTAATGAAATAACACATATATTATATTTCAACTTACGTATTCGTACTAACATACTTTAATTATAAAGGTATATATATTTTGATATTATCTGTATAATAATAATAAGAAAAAATAAGCAATAGAAATCTCACTCTGTGTAGAGCAATATTACCGACGCTACTTTCAAACAATAATAATTGTAGTTTGATTGCACAGGATACGTATTATAACTTTATCAAATTATAAACTTCCAAAGAAGCTGTAGAGACAATTAAAAGTTTCCAAGTCGGGAATTTCAGAAGCTGCTTTCAGTGGAGGTCCTCATGTAATATTATGCCCACGCATAAACGAGGCGGCCTGAGTTACTTTCCAACGGCCATTCTTGAATAAATAAAGCGATCGTATTAAATGCGTTTTAGAGGCCTTTCATAGAAGTCTATTCAAAGTGGTCTCTTTTTTTTCATCTTTTGTACGTACGAAGCGCACAACAATACTCCGAGCGAATCCGTTTCAATATAATGGGTAAAACAATTTTCCACGACGTATAGTGCAATTTAATGCATGAAAACTTACTCAATTCTTATACTTCTATATATATATATATATATCATATTCTAAGAACTATTGAACTATGTGGTATTATTGACAATTTATCGAGCGTAGTTATATAAAAAAACACCATTTCATTGTTTGTATTTAATAAATTTTACTTTACAAAATATTCAATGTTTTTTTTTTAATAACAAACTTGATATTTTCAAACATTCATTAATTTATCCCGACATTAAAAATGTATTATACCACATCATGCCAAGTAACATGAGCGTAATTTTTTTAACAATTTACTTACAAATATAATATTTTTTACGTCTGTTACTAGTTACTTAGTTACTATTAAACTTAAACAAAAAATTAACACGAAATAGGGTAATGACTTTTAAAAACGATTATTATCCATTCTCAGAAACGGACTTAAAAGGACTTGACATTATGTATAGATTAAGTAGAGTATAAATTACCTTGTATGTTTATTTTTTTGAATACATATTCCGTGAATTCTAATAAAAAAGAAAGAAAGTATAAAATTTACTATTTACATATTGATACGTTAAATGGGCAAATAATTTCGTAAGATAATATTAAGAAACGAAGGTTATTTACGCTCATAGCTAATTGATACATCATAAAAATGAAACATAATCTCTTTTCAATTAAGGAACGTTCGAGAAAGGGGAAAAATATGATTTCACAAGCCTTACACTAGAAATCGGCTAAAAAATTTATTTACCTAACTTTATGTATAAAAGAAACTACTTCGTTTTTTAACAATAGTTTCAAATAAATATCCTTAGAAGCGTATTATAAAAATTAATTCTTCATAAGCCAACCGCGATATATAGCATCGAGTAAATACTTAACGATGTATTCAGTGTGAATATCGGTAAGTAATGATTACAGTTAGTGTATTGATCGCATGCAAATGCACAGCAACCGTTTCAATTGATGTGAAGTGCTAACTATATTTGATCAATACAGCAGAATCATAATCATAAAAATTAATTATTAATAAGTACTAGTAATTAAATCTAAACCATCAGTATCAAGTAAAAGAGTTTAATAGTTTGCTTAAACTCGCAATTACTAAAATATCTTTGATTTTGTTTGAGCATAAGATAATTTATTGATTGGGCAGAGTAATGGCTATAAATCATCTCACCATGGAGCACAGTATGACTTTGAAACACTTATTATTAATAATACATATTTTTTTCTCTCTCTGGCAAAGGTTTATAACATATCTTAAAACTAGTACTAAAGACCTAGTGTTGTATTAACGAGACTAGTCCTTTAAGTAAACTACACATTGAAAAACTTATTATTTATATTAGCGTTTGGATATCTTACTATTTTTTCTTTTAAGTTTAGTAAGAAACGTAAACCTTAATATTGTCGTGAAGAAACTACTTTTAGAAACAAAGTCGCGAGCAAAACCCAACATGGTAAAAGAAAAATACATAGAATATAGACCGATTGTTTTAATGTTAAACTAATTCTTAGAGTTTTTATAAAGAAACTGTCTTGGTTAATGAAAATAATATACTGGGTTTGGATCTGATATGACTGTCAAAGGCGATAGTGGATGTTAATGTTTCGGACAGCTTTGTATTGTTAATGGAATTAATTAACGTCGGTTAGTAGCTAAATAGACATTCCTTTTTTATGAATTGCGATACAATGATGTTATGATTCGCATATCTACATAACTTTTATAATTTTATTTGTACATATTTTTCGGCAAGTTACATTATGAAATCCAAGTCAGTAGAGTTGGCTCTTTACTTGTAGTAATGTAACGGACTGGGAGTGGATTTTTTATTTTCATACTGTTTGGTCTACGAATAGTTGTATCCACTAACCACTTGAGATTTTTAATAATTTAATTTTTTAAAACAAATTGTTATTTTATTGAATGACAGCGATGAAGTCAAATTCAAAATAGATACGATGCTTTTATTTACGATAAAATAAAAAAGGAAAGAAATCTGTATTAGTAAAAAGTAGAGTTGCGTTTCTACGACTACCAGCGAATACTTTTCACCTGCTTATGATAGACATTATGTGTACTTATATGTTGTACAATTATGAATTAATACTGACAATTATTCGAAACGCACAGATATAAATTATTTCTTAATATTTTTTATACCAACAACTCGAAAACTATAAATAATCGCATATATTTGAAAGCGTTTCTGTCAAATAATGTTGGTACTGTATTGATTGACATTTATAATAATAAGAGTAATATGAATTTATACAGCTAGAATATTAATAAATAAATACAAAATTGTTTGGTACAATTGAAGTTGAATTAAGTTAAAATAACACTATAACAGTTTTGTCAAAACTCCCAGGTCCGCCTAAGTTTTAAGCAACTTCGTAACGAAGAGTTGTATGCAGCTTAAGAATACAAACTGTTTTCAATGTACTTAAATGAGAAGCGGGCTAACTTACTAACAATGCCTATTCAAGTAACTTAACGATACCAAGTTAAGTTTTCATCGAATGAAATCGTAACTCGACGCTCTTCGAAATTAATACTCAGTTTATATTCAGACAGTAACATAGATTAATACTTTAGCTTATATCTATTTCTACAAAAGTAACATTATCACAGATTCACAATTATATATTTATCCATTTCTAATACGAAAGACAATGCAATTGTTATTGGCTGCGTCAAACTATAACCACCATTGGGGGCGCAAGGCGAAAAAAAAATAACTGCGTAAATGACGTCACCTTTTAATAAAGAACGAAAAGCGTGGGATTCTATTTAGTGGGCTGGCCAAATGACCGCCGCAAGGGATAATCGCCGAAGCCATAATGCACGCAACTTTACCATTTATTCACGATAAAAAAAAAACAACACACGCACACACACACGGCGGGCGGTTCGCGCGTTCCAAATTCGAATTTCGAATGCAAGTAACGGGCCGGGAGGCGCGCGCGGGCGCTATATGCGCGATGCTGCCGCCGCGCCGCCTCTGCCTCGACTGACGGCATGGGAATTCGATTTTTCCGTTTCCACCGCGCCTTGGCCACGATCGAACTGCACGGTGTACGGGCCCGTCACCGACTGATTTCCCGCACGCGGTGACGGCCGATGACGCATGATTTATGCTTTTGCCGAATTCGAAAAAAAAAAAAACAATTGAACAATGCTCTATGGTTGGAGAACAGATAATTAATTGTTAGTGCTTGAAGGTTTAAGGGCGAGGCGGGAATTTGACCAAATTTTTTAAATATTTATTTTATGAAGCCAAGCAAATGCAAAATATTCAGATAAATCTAAAAAAGTTATAATTACGATAAAAACAACTTATATAAAAATCCGTACCATATAAACACTAAAATGTTAAACTAAATTAGACACATTTAAAGTATTTTGTTACTGGCTATTTTGTACAATAATGTCTGAGATTTGTGGCATCACCCATATTAAGCTATGCCCCAATTTTTTCATTATTTAAGATCAAACCAAACGTTTCCTAATATCGATGTATTAAACTTAAAAGATAATAAGAAATACCTAAAGTATATATTTTTATAAATTAAAAGACGATGTTATAATATATCCATAGAGATTTGTAAGTAAATGCAACAAAACTATCAAACACACGTGTTGCTTCCACCTTTTCTATAACACGTTTGGCAGACGCCCCTAAATATTTCATGAAGTATCTTAAGTAATCTACCTTCACAACTTCTATTGGTCTTTTAGAACGGAATTTCGAGTACATTGTTTTGTTTGAAAAAGGTATGTATTATTATCGAAACGTCGGGTATAAATATATTTAAGTAACGCGAAAAATACGTAAATTAGTGGATTTGATATGTATAATAATCGCGTAAATAAAAGAAATAATTAAAGGTATCTATTGTTGCAAAGAACTTCACTTCAAATGGATATATCGAGTATATTTTTTTATTTATATACCTTATTTTTTTTGTAAAAAAATAAGATTTTTGAATTCACATGTAATGCTAAGAACTATTCTATTGTGTTATCAGTGTAAGACATTATTGAATAACAAAAGTTTTTTGTTATTAATAATTAATAAAAACATACATGAATCTTAAAGACTTTTCGTCAATAACAAAAATTGAATCTAAGTTAATATACCTTTGCCCTAATTATTTATTGCACTTGATGTTTTCAATAAAGGAAAGAAATTGAGTTATTACAACAAATTATAATATTAGAAAAACTAGGTGTGTTGGCTGTAAGTTAGATAAAATAGTATTTTTAATATTTCAAAATTGTAGATGTTATTTATTTATTTTTGTTCGAGGATGTAATAACAATAATACGCACTGATATAAATACAAAAAAATATTCCAAAAGTCAAATTTAAAGTACATGAATAGAACACAGAAACAGAGAATACATACGGTAGAAGTGCACTGAAATGTCGTCAAAAATGCATTAATTTCAGTAATTTCTGTCAAACTAAAAAATAAGAACAACCGTATAGTATTTGTTCCAAAGAATATTCTGTTTCGTATATAAACTTGGATAAATATATTAATTTAAAGGGCGCTTCTTTTAAGGAACCAAAGCAAAAATATATACAGTAAAATAAATGTCTATATTCCTTTATGACCCAATTCGTCTGATTCGTAAAACGTCTGATGATCTATTAATGTATTAAAAAGGATAAGCGTACGGGTTTTGGATACATTAATTTGATTATAGTTCATACTATCTGATATTTCTAACTTGTAGTATTTTTCTAATGAAAAATTTTCTACACAGTTTTACAATTAATCCTATGATTGATAAGTTTCGTCTGTACATAAATATGAATAAAATAAATAAAAACATACAGTCACAGAAAAATATCTCCATATATTTTCCGTAATCAGATTTGAACTCGTACTTTTTAAGACACAGGAGGCAAGATCTAACCACTAGGCCTATCATATCATTGAATTTTCAGCTCTTCATTATCTAGTTTTTTTTCACAAAAAGCATTTTGAAAAGACACTATTCGGTACTGACCACTCCGGCAATATTAAAGCCTAAAGCAACAATATAGATCTGGAAACAATGAACAGCTTTACAATGGAGTATGAATCGTTTGGAAATGAATGAGGATCTATTACAACTGTTTCATAAATAACAATGTTTTCAAAGGGGTTCAATAATTTTTATTCTGTTTTCAATTTTGATATACATCCAACGTATTGAGGCAATATTTGTTTTTTATATTTGCAAAATTGTCTAATTTCTTACCCCAATTAAAGATACTGTCTTCCTACATGAAATCAGTCAGTTGACCTATTCGCATCTAGTGTAACTAGGATAGGTAAATACTCAGTACTTACAGTCATAAGCAAATTGGCTTGGTGCCTATACAGGGTTACAGGAAAAGTCGTGCTAGATCCGTTAAGGGCGTGGAGTACCCATCATTTCTGACTCATTTCACTATGAAACACCCTACCCTAAACTTAACCCTTTTCGAGATAATCGACTTTTAATTTTTTATTTAAAATTGCCGATTTTTATCCTAATATTTTTTTATTTTTATTTGTGTGTCTTATGATTGTTATTATTACATTTTACATGTGTAATAAGATGCTTTGAACATCAAACATTAATATTGTACATAGGTTACTTAAATAGGCCGTAGTAGACAAGTGAAAGTTAAGAAATTAAAAAGATATTAGAAAGTTTATTTTCTCAATGGATATCTAAAAAAAGTTTATGCAGTTGTTCGGCAGATATGTTTTAAAATATCTACGTTTCATCAGCTATCTAACGAGGTATAACAATCTAGGATTTGTATTACATTTCAAGAGAAAAAAGTATTTGGGACGCTTCAGGTATTAATCCCAGTCCCAGGTAACGGTCCCGAGCCTATTGTTCTTTAAGTTATGACGTAGGTACCGTATTATTTTTTTCGGCAAAATGGCGGTTTTTAGTTCTTTGGGGTTGACACTTATTGATTGTTTTGATTATCAGTCTGCTTTTGTGCTTCGTACATAGTAGATGTGATATCGTTTTGCTCTTTTTCTCGACTTGGCTGTAATACTGGACTGTTTCTTCTAATTTGTGACTACTGTGCTTGTGAACTGGACTCTGATTTGTACTTGTAATACGGAAGTGTTGAAGATGTCGGCCTACACACCTGAGGAATATGCTGATATGCTTATTTGTTACGGATACTACAACTTCCACTAATGATGTTGCCCGTGATCTGGGACTTTCGCAATGGAGGTGTGGTTTCAGTACATACTGCTGGCCTATACCCATACCATTAGTACCCATGTCTGTATTTCGTCGTAATGTAAAGACTTGCAAAGTCACGGTTTATTTATATATAATTAATTAATATAATTAATATTGCTCTTCTAGACAATTCTGACGTCCAATTTCCGATTTATATAAGAGATCAGCGAACTGCGCAGGAGTGCACATGTATAAGCCTAAACACAAGTGCACACGACGCGACAGGAAAGAGGTTTGTTGGAGAGTTTTTGTACATGCCCATCCGACGCATGGTCTGCCAAATATATATGCACGCCGTTACCACAGAGTATCAAAGAAACCATAAACAAATAGAAAGTAGGGGCTAATGTCCTTGTATTTAATTGCATCGATCAGATACCACCAACATTAAAACTCAATAGTTTGTAGCTTGAGATATAATTTAATATCGAGCGAATAATAAAAACTATATTAAATATTGATTTCCGTAGCTATGACAGGTTTGCTCTTAACCTATAGATTTTGTTACTGGGGCAGAGCAGCCGACTTCTTTAACGCTTTTCGTGCTCGTCATCATTGGGATATTGTTCTGCGCCATGGGCGTCTTCTATCTTCTCTTATGTACAAAAACATTTATATATGCATATAATTGTGGGGATAATGCAAAATAATTTGGTTGAAAAGGTTTGGTTTCATTAATCATTTAACAGCATTTATCTACTCCTGCCTTGTACTTGTCATGATCTTTTTCAAATATTAGACTTGTTATGTAAAGCTCTATCTACATAAACCAAGCTAATTATACGGGTACTGTATAATAAGCTGTGTAATATGCTGTATAATAAGCAACAAAACCAAGAAGCGTTAAATCTAAATTTATTTAAAAAACTTGAGAAATGGCATTCTAAATTATACAATACTATTACTTGTTTAATTATATTCTAGAGGTACGCTTCGGTTAAATACATTGGTTTTTGTACGTTTTTATTATATAATAAAAGCACAAATGTGTAAAATTTAGCTTGACAAATATATAATAGCTAAAGGCTTTTGTATATTTAGAGCTTCTTTTACTCCCATACTTGAGCAAACTCTGTTATAACTGATTTTTTGTCTTTAACGTATTTTTGCGCTTGTGTACACAATATAAAGACGGTCTGAAAAGAATGGTTCTTGGTTTTCGAAACATAAATCACTTTTAAACGCGGCCAAATTTTTTTGCATTATTGATATACACAAGTTGCCACGAACATTTGGCAAAGAGCAAGCTTTTAATATTAAAACAGTAAATGTTTTTGGATGCGGTTGCATACCGAATGGGATTTGTGCGAAACGATTTTTTAAACATTCATAAGTGTTTATGTTTTATAATTTTTTGACTGAACAGTTATAAAATTTACTATTGAAAATCGGCGAAAGGCATTATTACATTTTATTAAAGAGAATGATGTTTTCCAAAATTTTGTTCACTATTATAGCGTCACCGTAAACGTATATTTTGTGCCCAATCAAAAAGGAAAAATTTAATAACAAATAAGAAAAAAACACTAACCTAATAACCTCAGCATCTCGTTAAATCCATCCCTAACTAGGCACTAGAGTAGCGTCCTAGATTTTCCATCTAACCTTTCCATTGTTCGAAAAGATAAGCCCTGGCTCGCGACTTATGTGGAGGTCGCGAGGTAGTGAAATTAAAACCGGCACACAAAACGTTATGAATTAAACTTTTTGCGACGTTTAATGCAGAAGACTCGACATTTTATTTACCACAAAATCGGTTTGGGCAGCTTTTAAGCGAGATTTATTTGATCCGGTAATTTTATTTAATACAGGTCCATTTTTGTTACATAAGATGGTCAAATTTTCTTGGCATATAAAGGCAAAAATTACACAAGTGCTTGTAATTTAATATAATTTTGGGTCGTGCGCGTACAGACATATTGATAGTATAATTTAGTACATAAATTCTATTAAAAGCTTACACCTCTCGGATTCACACGAGTATGTCTAATAAAATCTGTAAAGTTTCATCTAAAATATTGAATAAGATTTTGGTTAACTAATATAAAAATTCGAAAACTATCGCATATTAATTATAAGTAGGATAACTTCTATTTAAAAACAATTCAAAAAAAGGTTTGGGCTTATTTTGTTTATTTAATAAAACAATGATATTTATGAAGGTACAGTAAACCAGCAAATGTAGCTTACAAAGGTTTCGCATAATTTATTTGTATTTCTTTTGTATCAAGGTTAATTTGTTAATCATAAAAATTAACTCACTCGGAAATTACTATGAATGCCCCAATTTGTTCGCTTTCAGGCATTTGCGATGTATAGTTTAAAAACTTTATTGCCTTATTAATAATAGTTCTTGCTATGAAGTTACTTAAAGTTGCACCGTCTTGGCAAAACTCCAATAAAATGGTAACCGTTCTTGATTGCTATGCATGCGTTGACGCAAAATTAAATGATTCATTGCTCTATTTTGAATGCGATCATTTTTATCATATAACCGTAGAGGTTCTTTTACTTCTTTTATAATGAAAAAGAAAATTGTCATCATAAATTTTAACTGTGAAATAGTGACGAGTACCATCTAGAAAATAAACACCTTTCTTTTAAGGTATACAATGGCAAAAAAGATACCAAAATTGTTTTACAAGGGACCGTGGGGAAAGTATCACCGTGGTGTCTATTTCTGCCGCCAATCATTAGCCAATAATCGCTGCACTGGTTTGAAGGGCTCCGTAGCCAACGTAATGAATAGCATAAATTGATATCTTAGGCTGCGGTTACTCGTCTTCAGTACGTTTGTGTACTAAAGCACACCAGTTAATGTGCCCTTGAAACCAGAATTAAGTACTGTTTGAATTTTCCTGACCTTGGTTTAGTGACCAACCAGTACATAATGACGGATTATCATTGTCGACCTCGATGGATCTCAGCCTCGTAAATATGTTTATTTTACAATTTACTTGCCTGCAAAATAAATTCAATGGTTATTAATAATAACTACACGTAACTTTTAACTCTTGATAAGATTTGATTGATTTTTTAAAATTTTTTACTTTATTTTATCTTCAATTTTAAGCACTAACGAAACGTTTTCTCATATATTTTTTATTCTATTTAGATAACCATTCAAAATGTATGATGCCAGCAACGAAGGCCACCGTTAGAGTCTATTGTGATCAAAAAATACGGCTTAGTCGTAGCATAAATAATGGTTACGTATAAAAAAAATAATAGCATGAATGAATGTTATAAAACGGTTGAAAAATACTCGCACAACAAAAGATAGGTCAGCAACGTCAACGCGGGGCGGGAGTGTTTGTCGTTCGCAAATTGAATTGAAAATCTGAGCTTTGCTTCCGCCGAGCCGTTAACAGAGTTTTGTAGAGTTCTGCATGATGAATAAAAAAAGTGCTTTATGTTGAAAATTAAACGGTTTATTTTATATTAATTACGTTAGTAATAAAGGTTGAACATGACCAAGAAAGCGACGATTAAGTAGTTTTGAAGGAGAATAAAACGACTGTTTTAGCAATAGACATGTATGTCATGGTAGTTTTAGGATATAAAACCTTTTTTTTAGGATATAAATTCATGTGTGAAGTAAAAAATATAGCCAATGCATGTAAAATGTCCAGTTAAAATGGAAATTAATTGCATTAAAAAGTTTCATAACATTCACACTAAAAAGATCAGCTCTGTAAACGCACTCCGATAGATTCATACTTTGAGGTTCTGCATCATGGATAATGAATTAATTTTGGTATCCACAGATAAATTTGATGTCGCTGAATGCTCAATTTGTCATTATACTTATACAAAAAGGTAAAGGAATAATAAGAACGAAGGAGTGCATCTGTGTTTGCGCGTACACTAATGCACTATACCGGTGGTAGGTCCCCTGTTTACAGGAGACCGTCTGGGTGGGTACCACCGCGGTGCCTATTTCGGCCGCGAAGCAGCAGCGTGAAAACACTGCTGCGTTCCGGTTTGAAGGGCACCGTAGCCAGCGTATTTACTGGGTAAACAAGACTTAACACTCTATGTCTCACGGTAGGCAACGCGTCGGCGATACCACTGGTATTGTCAACGTCTATGGGTGTCGGTGACCATTTCCCATCCGGTGGCCCGACCGCTCGTCTGCCTGCGTATGCCATAAAAAAAAAAACTATATCTCCTGCGCAGTTGGCTGATATTTAATATACTCGTAGATCGGCCGCCGTAGTCGGAATCGACTAGAAGGACATTATTATTGTACATAAGACAAAAAGGAAAACTATTTGCAGTGGATGCACGAACGATAATTAAGGAACCCCTAAACTAAACGGTTTTGATGCTTTGGGGTTTTTTTGTTTGTATTTAAAATAAAATTTGGCTAAACTGTTAATAATAATGCCAATAACGAAGTTCAAATTTATATATCAGAAATAAGTAAGTGCAACTTCTTTTCTCAACATCGATGTTTTCAAAATTACGGTTTATTATTTCATAATGTTTTATTATTATTATTGTGACTGCGTTCTAAATTTACTTTAACGAACATTATAGGTTCCGCAAGAGCTTTCGAAAAAGTTTAATTTTAAAATAACAACTGAATTCGATCTAAGCTTTGTAAGGGTCTTTTCGAGTTTCTGCTACGTGGACAAAATTGTAAATGAATACTTAACAATTTTCATGGAGATTTTAACGATAAGACAATGTTTAATTTAAATTGATAAAATTTTCTATAATAAGTTTTATTGTATATAAGGTCATTATTAAGTCTTTTTCGAAATATAATTCAACTTGAAAGTTCAGGAACAATTCACAATTTATCTTGTCAAATTACGTAAGTAAAATATACTTACAATTTTTGTTTTTAATAAACTATTTTATGAATAATATTAATACCTGGTTTTAAATTTAAATTACCCGAAAAAGTTTGCTTACTTTGATAAGGAGAATTGAACCCTACGTTGTTTGTTGATTCTACAGACATTCGGTGTGGACTTAAGGATACAACATAAAAATAAACTTGGACCATGGATTTTTTATATTATGGCTTTCCACGGGTACAACGCTGATGCTTGTATTATCTTTAAAAATATTTGTTTAAATTCTAGCATGTCTAGAAAGACCCATGTTGTTTAATTATTTATCTGTGTTAAATGGACATTGTGTTCAAGGTAATGAATTAGATAAAGATTGCTTAAAGTCACATCGTAAATAAGACCAATTTTTTTACCTTAAAATCTATTGGATAAGTCATTGGTTATTGTATAGTACTTTCCTGTATTTTGGTGAATACTACACATGATCTAATAAAATACGAATTTTATCTTATACTGTATTTAATAAAAGATAAATTTATAGAATCCGTAAAGTATTTTTTTAACCATTGGTTATTGTTGGTTATTCCTAAGTAATAGAGACCATCACGGACTTTTTCATTGACTTTTTAAAGGTTTACTGTAATACCTTATTTTAATGCTTTATACAAAAAATCTTCCTCTTGCATCACAAAAAAGCGTTGCGTGCTTTTAAAGATTTAAGTAGGCATAGGGACGAACAAACAGACTTTGTTATGTGCTATGTATAGTTATAGAAAACAGACCTGTTTGAAAAGCATACATTAGAAAAACAATACAGAAAAGTAAAATAAAGGCGAATTTTATTACTAGGGTTTTTGTTGTTTGCTAAGTTATAGAAAAATCAAAAAACATTTATTCAATGTATACGCGGAGACCTTCTTAAAACTTTATAAAGCTTAATACTAAAAGATTCAGTAAGACATACAGATTCTTTTGGACTTCGTTGCAATAGAATTTTAAAGTTCGTTCAAGACCAATCGTATATACGTGCATTACAGTAAATTTTATAAAAAAATATTGTTAAAGGAAAAAAGAATTCTCATTTCTTAAATAATACAATACTTTTGAAACAGGAAATCAAAACAAAGACTACTGTAGTTTTACTAAGATGGAATGAAAAACTATCAAAACGCAATATTTATCGATACTTTCATTATAATTAAAAGATTTTTGAAAACTGTCATTAAACTCAAAATGTTAAAAGAATGTGCAAAGCCGTAACAAAGTGCTAGTCACATATATTTCAAAATATTTATAATTTTTTTGGAAAACTTGTATTTTTCAATAAACGTACGAGGTTCGTTTCCGTAAATCTCTTTATTCAACATGTTGTAAAACATAAAGTCGTGAATCGCAACTTTAAAAGCGAACGATGAATGGAAGCTGAACTTTCTCTTAAACATTAATGAGGCGCATTTCAGTGCATTTATTGAAATAAAAACTGATATATCGTACATCGGATCTCTGACTACACATATTCTTTTAAAAGTCAATGTAGCAAGAGCGCCATTCGTTACTGAACTGTTTGAAAGGCTTTTGTTATGTGTCAAACATAAAAGTAATATTGAAAATGTTATAAAAGTTTCACATTTTACTTATTCCCTGTTTCTATGTATCTTTAGTAATTGCTTATTGTAAACGCTATCCTGGACTTTTATAAATAGTTCGATTTTGACTGTCCAGTTGTTCCTAAAAGAGGAAACAATTAGTTACACTACATTTTTACTATTTTCACTGCGTGCTCGTCTATAATGAGAAAGATTCTTAAAATTATGTTTGACTATGTTAGTCAGGCTATTAAATAACATAATTACATAATAAATCATTTAAATAATATGTACTAATTCTAAAAAAACATTAAAATTCCAATAACTTTTAATAACTACTTGGCCGTTAAAAACCAAGCCGAGAATAGTCTTATGGATACTTTGATACGATACATTATAATTTTACATATAGCTAAATCAAAGGCTTTTAATATTCAAACGATTTTACCACGCTACGTGCACAGAGAACCGGAAGAATCCAATTAACCTCCGCCACTTCCGTTACTGCCCTGTAACGTATTACATTAGAACCGTTTGATCGCTCTGCGACGTAATACAGGGGGTTGCATATCCAATATCATCTCACAAAATGGCCGTGTCGTGCACGTAACGCTACAAAGGCGTTTAATTTAATTATTTCCGCCTACTGCCCGGAGTCTGGCCACCGCCTGTAGCAGTTTAACGATGCTCCAGTCCGTTCCTTGTCATCTTTTAGTGGTTCGTTAGCATCGATACATGATATGTTGTTTAACATAAAGCTACTTCTCAGTACCTTGGAGATATTATAACAAAAAGTGCATCATTAACAAAATAATGTAAGTCTCTTTGGCCGTTTTTCTCAGGTCAGGGGCTGCGTTTCCCGAGCGATGGGTAATTGTTGCTAATCAATAAATAATTATAGCACTACTATCTTGAACACAGATATTTGAATTTTAATTTTAATAATAATGTTCTCCAAGCCTGTTTTGATTACGGTGACTGATTTTTATGAAGGATCAGTCAACTCCACATGGTATATTATAGTGCACAAGAGTACGCGCAAATACAAGTGCACTTTGTCTCCTTTGACTGTAATATTCCAGTTGGACGGATTCCCGACATGTCCTGAGAGAGATCAAACGCAGGACCAACGTCTTACATATTCATCCGATGCTAGAATCATCTTACTTCATAGGCATTACTTGATCAGCCAGCCTAACGATGGCCACAAAAACAACAATGTAAAGTTATCGAGTTTCTGCATGATTCGCGCTCGATATCACTAGGCTACGAGGTAGTTCAAAGTCTATAACTAAAAATATATCCATAAGAATATGACTTACACAAAGATGATTATAACTTGATAAGGAGAAGTTGTAACTCTCTTTATCAAGTTAAAATCGTCTCTAAAACCCTATTGCTATTATTCGATTTCATGTGTAAATTAAACCTTTTTGTGTGGGAGTAGAATAATTATTATTTCATCGTCCTAAATTAAACCAACAGACCACAATATATCCTTAAAATAGCAACGTAATCGTTTGACCGCTGATTTAGATGTTATCTTTGCTTTCGTGTAACCACTTAAGCCTTCGTGTTGGCGGATAGCCAGATTTAACTATATGTTTTACAAACCGCTGACAATTTAATTCCCATATTAACATACATTTATGTACATACATTCGACCTCACTGAAACCGTCTCCAAAATCTTATATTAATCCGTGCTTTATTAACTGGCGGTCGTAGGTTTAAATACTTCTTTTTTTACTTATTGCAGCGATGAGACGAGAAAAGTGGTACCTGATGGTAAGTGACACGCTTTGACACTTCCACTCGCCTGAGACATAGGATGTTACATCTTGTTTACCTAGTAAATAAGCTGGCTACAGTGCCGTTCAAACCGGAACACAGAATGTTTTCACACTGCGGCTTTGTGGCAGAAAAAGGCACTGCCCTAGGGGCTTCCTGTAAAAAGGGGACCTATCACCTCTAAAAATTTCTTGCCAACAATAAGGGCTTGCCCTCATGCTTTATAGCCGGTGGTCTTGCATTCGAACAATGTGGAACATAAATTTTATAAAGTCGTTATTATCTTATTGCTTGAGACAAGGTGGTCTGATAACGCAACTGACTAAGATCATCCATACGTCAGATGGGCATGTAAAAGTTAGTCAACCGCCTTAGCTGATATTTTACTCCTCTATGAAAATTTCGATGGTGTAGGTCAGATGCTACTCGCTTTGTGTAAAACTGCTATGAGGGTATTACGGATAGAATAATAGCCAGAAAAAAGCTACGTAAACGTCTGGACCGATAACCCTATTCAAAGAAATAAAAAATGCTATGAGTGTCGAATACTGTACTGTACATATAATATATAAAGTTGTTCTCAGTAATAGAATTCATTACGGTACGTCAGTGCCTTCAATTAAATAAATATTTTGTCCCTACAGTTCATCCTTTGGGTTGTGGAAAGCTGATTTCATTAACTCTGAGTAAAACCTATATTCCAAGTGATAATGGTGTAGCATTGTGCTCTACCCACCGCTGCAAGAATCAGTGAAAGCAAGTAGTGATACATTTCTTGTGCTCTTTAATTTTATACGTATAATAATCGTATAGCGTAAAGAAGTTAGTTGAAATGAAAAAAATAAATGCTAACTATGTTATTTATGAATCAGCTTCGTTAGAAATATAGATGTATTTCTAAAACAGTTGCCCGTTAGTCGAAGCTTTTCCGTTAGATTGAATTTTTGATACGTGAAATGCATTGAACGCTCGCATTGATGAAGCTGACACGACTTTTGCAATCCGTTTGCTGTTTTTTGGTCCTGTTGGACTTTACCAACACTGTATAAAAGAGAAGTTTCTCTCTTAGCTATTTGTATGAATAGTCAGATAATAAATGTGAACAATAGATATTTCACTGGACTTTCGATTTAGTTTGTTTTGTCCTATTTTGCCTTATTTTATCTAATTTAAACGATTACTTTTTTTTAGCAAATATATGTAAAATGTTGACAAAAAGTTTTGACCTGCCACTCGCAAATTTGAAGACTTTTTAATTCATGATATTAGCAAAAATATGAAAAATATAATAAAGCTCCGTTAGTTAATCGAGTACAGGACACAAAACCGACTTATTTAAAAAAATATATTATTTAATATTAGTTGGATTTGATATTGGATTAGAAGTGAAATTTTCAACCGATTTTGATATACTGGTCTGTATGATTTTTTTTTCTAAAAGAGGTATCGGTTAAAGCTTTTAGTTACGATTGAATGTTTCCAACGAGAAATGTATTAACCGCCTACATTGAAAAAATGGGCAAGGTTTTTGCTGCTGTTATTTATGTTTCGATACCTTTTACAGGTAATTTTCCCACCAACCCTCATAGGACCAGCGTGGTGGGATACGGCCCCAAAAATTAGGGGGTAATGGAAAAGGCGTGCATTAGGGGAGGCCTATGTCCAGCAATGGTATAACACAGGCTGATGATGATGATTATGACATTTAATAGAAATTGTAAGAAGGATCCTAGCAAATTATTCAACACAAATTAAACAAAAAATACATGATTGAGAATATAAAAAGCTGGTATTAAAATTAGTGATCTTTAATATTGTACTTTTAATAATCCTCTTTACATAAAGTGTCAAGAATTTAAATACATTTTATGTAAAAATTAACTTGATTTTTTTACAAAGGACGTCTTAAAATTGCAAATTATTAAGTAAAAGGTCTTATTTTGCCGATATAAAATATAATAACTTGGGAAGCTTGTAGTACTACAACAGAGCTTAGTTAAGTTTATTATTAGAAACAATTTACGCTAATACTGTTTCTGATAATAAACTATAATGCAAGAAATAAACTATAATGAAGAAAGGTTCTCGAGTGGCAGCCTCGTACTGGCCATCGTAGTGTCGGACGACCCCCCACCAGATGGAGTGACGACCTGTGCAAATGTGCAGGAGGTCGGTGGATGCAGGTGGCACAGGATCGTACCTCTTGGTGACTTATGGGGGAGGCCTATGTTCAACAATGGGCTGTGACAGGGTAAAACGACGACGACGACGACGACGATGTAAAAAAATACTATAGTCACGAATGATGTTACGCAAAAAATATCCTTCTCAAGTTCTTAATGATATTGTTTTCTAACTAATATACAACGTTTAAATCAATCTGTCTGACAAAATACCAAATCAAAATTGCATATCTGTCCAAATCCCAATCAGACGTTTCATTAAACGTCTTAAACCTAAGTTAACACAACGAATAACATCATTAATTTTCCAAACTAAATGATATTAACCTTGATTTTTTTATTTCACCACAATATCTAGTGTTTTATAATCTTTTAAAATATATCGCAACAAGGACCTTTTACAACATGCACGGGCTGTCGACATACAAATCCATTATGGTTATAAACGACGCCAAAGCGTGTAAAACATATACTCGTTGGCGAAACGCCAGTGCATGAAAGCCAAAGTGAATTTACGTACGTGTTATACCACGGACCCTGAACATATCAAAGAAAAAGCGTTTTATAAATGATGTGTGAAATATGCACAGGTTTTTAAACTATATAATTGACTAGCTGTTTCCCGCGACTTCGTCCGCGTGGAACAGGAGAAATTTCCGTGAGGTGTATTGAGTTATACTGTAATGTTTAAAATTAATGAGGTGTTATTATTGTATGTGTCTAGGTTTTTATTTTAAGTATATTACAAAAGACGTCGTTGCTATATGATATAACGAATTATATATATAACAGTACTTGCTTCTGAAATTACTTCATTTTAAGATAATATATGTTCAATATCAAACACTTTATGAAATTTTGTATGCATTTTCCGTTAGTCTCAGAATAGGCTACTATTTATTTTTCATACCCGTAAGTAATAAGGGTTGTTCACCACTAAAAATTTTTATCTTATATTATCAACATCATCAGCCTGTGTTAATAAATTGCAGTACATAGGCCTCCCCTAATGCACGCCTTCAAAATGGTGAAGGCCTATGTGCTATGTGTGTATTAGGGTCCAAAAACCCCCTAATGAGGGGGTTTTCAGACCGTATCCCACCACGCTGGTCCAATACGGGTTGGTAGGTGGATTTATTTTTTACTTGCCCATCCGACGTATGGATCATTTTACTTTTCACACAATTGGGTGATCAAACAGTCCTAATCAACTAGATAACAACGATAACACAAAGTTGTTTCCCTCCGGGATTCGATCGTACGACTTCCGGTTTATAAAGCAATGGCCAATACCGCTAGGCCATAGAGGGTTTTATATATTCTATTTAAAACAAGTTTTAATCTTTTTGATTTACCATTTATCCAGCTACAAAAATACATACAAATAAAGCAAGGAAATCCTGAAGCTCCGAAATGCTACATCCAATTTGTTAATCAATACTTTAAATGGATTTGTTCCGGGTACATTTTACAATTCCTTTATTCAGTTTATAATCGGATCTGTACGCTGGTAATACTGTCATCTGCTGATTACACTTCAGATTAAATAACGGTAAACATAGGAAAGATAATTTACCATCGACAAGCAATATTTCAAACGAATCAATTTAAATGTAAAAAGTAATATTCATATTTCATATGTACATATTCATATTTAATAATAATATTAACATTTCTGGACGTATAACACAACCTCATCTAGTCCAAAACTAAGCAAAGCTTGTACTGTGGAAACTAGATAAGTAATAAATACATAAAGTTACTTTTCATTTGTAAATAATTACATATTATATAGAAACAAACACCCAGACACGAGAAAAACTATGTTCGTCGCACAATATTTTTCTGGTGGAAATCGAACCCATACCCTTTGGCGCAACAATCAGAGTCACTAACTACTGCCAAGCGGGTCGTCGCATTTAATATACATATTTAATTTAAAATCATCAATGTTTACTTTTATTTATAGTTAAATTAACCATTCGTTTATGTATTTTGACTAAATGAAGGCCAGCACTATACAATTTTTAAAAGATTTAGACCTAAAACTACAATTTAAAAAATTTAAACAGTAAATGTATCCAACCATCATAGGCGTCCGAAACGTGTACCGCGAAATTCTACACTTATAAATAAATTCATGTTAAAAATGTATAAAAGAGGACCATTACCGCTTGTTAACGCTATGGGTATTACTTATGGATTCAGGCATACGTGAACACTCACGGCTTTTAACAAAGCTTATTTGCGAACATTCATCGAGTGAAAACTTATTCAGCTGGAAATCATTACGGAAATTTTTACACGGCTTTTGGTATTTCTAGCGGAGATAAGTCTTTATAACGAAGCGCTATTGACGGCTGCATTTGCGATGAAATGACGTCAACGATGTCTATACAAATAAATAAAATTGGTGTGTCTGTTTGTAAAATAAAAACAATGTTTTTAAAAAATTAACTGTTTGAAAAAAAAATATTGTGATTTATAGCCGATACGTATAGCTAAGTAACATTTTATTAAAATTTTATTTTCCCGAGAATAGCTGGTCATAAAAGTGTGAATAACTCTCTTAACCATTCATAGTGGATGTATAATTATATACAAAATTTATATTATTACTTAAGAGGTAAAATAAAGAAAAAAATGTTTATTTAAAACCTTATCCCTATTATTTATTATCCCTTATTTAAGGTAAACATTCTAATAAGTAACTATAAAGAAAAAACCGTTACGTTAGACTCTTTTTCCACTTTTCATTCCTGTATATTGTTCTAATATATCGAATACCTAAAAACAAATATTAACACGTGTATTACGTTGCCATGGTAACTTAAAATGCTTTTACTGCAATGATAAGTAAATCGTAATTGAGAGTGCAGATAAATAATGGATACATCAAGGATATTTCAAGTAAATCTAATAACTGTAATGCGCCATAATAACTCCGTCCGGGCTTTTATTATATATGGGTATGATTCGGTTGATAATATCTCTTTCATGAATATTAAACACGGGGAAGTGTGGAACAAAATTGACTTCCGCTTCCCCGCGAGGAATTGCATAATTAGCTTTGTGTTTTGTGTTCTTTCGTGTACTCGACGTGCCGTGGCAGAGCACTAGACGAGTATGTAAATTGATTTTAAAACTGTCTCTAATTGGCCAGTTGTCAGTGGTATTCAAGTTTGTAAGCTTCGTAAAGGACTGTGATATTTTGGTTTTACGCTTGAGATTTTACACTGTTTCATATATTTTTTTGAGTTGTATTTACTATAAATCTTTATGAAGTGAAAGTTCTTTATCGGGGTTGGAAAAAAAAATAGTGTAACATTTTTTCGTTACGCGCCATCTTTTTCTTCCGCTACGCGCCATCTTTTTCTTGATTCTAGGGTTATGAATTATTCATATTTAGCTTAGCATTTTATCATTTAACATTTCTGTAACAAATTAATTTATTTTGGGCATTTTTGGAGCGCGTTATTAATATATTTATACAAATTTTTAGAAGCGTTTTGCGACAGCGTCACCTAGTGGACGCATTAAGCATCCATTTAGACATTCTATTGCATTGAAACTTACATTTTTGAAATCCAAGTGGCGATTGCATCGACTTTCATACGAGCACCAATACGTGGGCGTGATCATGTTATTTGTTTTTCAAGTTTTCATGTTATTTAAGCTTAACCTTTGTCACATATGTAAATTCATATATGTATGTATGTAAATATATATATGTATATATATATTTATTATAAATTGATAATTTTTTTTTTAAAATAACGTCTTAAAGAAGTTTCACTTCTTACGAGTGTACGCTAGTACGAGCACACATTTTTTTTTATTATTTAAATATATATATAGACAGGCAATTGTATACGATTTTACAACAAAATATCAGAGAACGTTCAGCATTTGCCTTTTAATAAATTTAAGAAAATGGTTAAGGAACGTTTGTGTGCTATTTCAATGTGAGAAAAGTATATTGTATTCTTTTTTTAATTTTGTGAAGAATTTATTTGAAAAAATAGTTCCGCTGAGTTTCTTACGCCGGTTCTTCTCGGGTCAGAAGCCTACATTTCCGAACCGGTGGTGGCTTATTTGACCATCAATAAGAAAGTATAATGTTTCTATATTAAAGAAAGACTATAACTTTCAATCGAGGACACACATAGAAAAATGTCCGAGTGGTATACTGAGAGGGTAAAATAAATTTTGCCAAAAACTTTTTCGTACTTAACATAATGTAACTCGAATATAAATTTCGATTTGGATTCTTATAACCAGTGTTTATTGAAATTTAAATTAGTATTGTTAATATAGTATTAATAGGTTTATTCAAATCACCATAAATAATATTTTTAAGTGATGTTCGACGAATTTTTATAGAAGTATGCTCTAACAAAAGTAGTATAAAGGCATTTAAACGTTTCACATACCGTGCTTCATGTTGTAATTATGTAAGAAGCCCTGTACCAGCGGTAAGCTTTTTTATTATTGTATGAATATTTTTAAAACATTTTTGTACAGTGTACATTTAGTCTGTTTAATAGACAATAGGATCAATCAAGTTGCAAACTTTTGTTGTATGCAACTGTTGCTTGCGCTATTTTTTCACTGATTGTGAATTATATATATATTACTTTACAGAAATCAATGTAATGACTGTTTTTTCTCAATACATATTTGAAAATATTATGTATGTTCATAAACATAAAAATAATTTTGTAAAACATTGTGACACACATCATATAAATACTAGGAACAAGCATAATTATGTTCTTCCAAAAACTAGGCTCCGAAGAACAATGAAATTTTCCATGGGACATATACATTGTCCCAATAAAATCTCTTCTACAATTCAATCCCAGACAACGTTTAGTTTTTATCTGTAAAAAAATTAGAAAAAGTTGTAAAGGAACGTTTGTGTGTTAAAGGATATTATTGTTGTAATGACTACTTGATAGATAACACACCCTGGTAATGAACTGTTCGCTCCAGGCTATTTCAAAGTAGTAAAATGTAAGGTATTATGTAAAAATTTTGTAAAATTTATTTAAAAAAAAAAGTCCCGCTGAGTTTCTTACGACGGCTCTTCTCAGGTCAATGGCTTCCATTTCCGAACCGGTGGTAAAATATTTGATAATCATTAATAAAGTGTAATGCTTTTATATTGAATAAAGATATTTGACTTTGACTTTACTAGCTACCCGCCCTGCTTCGCACGGGAGCTATACTGATAGAAAATATTCCGCTAATATTAAGCAAGTGTTATACTTATAAACCTCACCTTATAAACCTTTATCTTCAACCACTCTATCTATAAAAAAACCGCATCGAAATCCGTGGCGTAGTTTGAAATAAAACATTGAATCATACATAGGGATATAGGGATAGAGAAAGCGACTTTGTTTTTTTTACTAAGTAGTAATTGTATAACTAGACTGCGAAGAGTAAGTAAGAAGTAAACAAATCATTTATTGGACAATCTATTCGATTTTGCAACTAAATATCAGAAAACATTAAAACTCTTTCCATTAAAATGAAATACTCTGATAATAGAATACACGTTTCATGTTTGTTTTAAAAGATGACATTTAGTTTGAACTGTTTGTCATCTTTTACGATGAAATTCAAACTATTAACGAAAAATATTTAAATATTTTATATACATAAACTTTCTTCATAATATTAAATTTTTAATAAAAGTTAACAATATTATTGTTAACTTTTATTATAATTTTATTTGAACCAATGAAAGAAACTCAGGGGTGAGTTTCTTTCGTTGGTTCTCCTCGGGTTGATGTTTATGTCCTATTCGGAACCGGTAGCTGCATTTTTGAAAATTACCGAGCAATTGTATCACATCTACGTTGAACAAATATATTTCAATATAAATGAAAGGTGGACTAACAACACATTACTTAAGACGCTTGTCCTAATAAAAATAAATAAATATATTTGATGCTGCTTTCTGTATGTTTCATAAAGATAGTAACGGATTTATGGTAAGTTAGCAAAACTACTCGCTGCCGGGTTTATTTTTTCCTATAAGATCACACTATTGAAGAGGAATTGGCTAGTGCTCTTAAAGTTGTATTGATTTTACGGATCAATCACAATTCGTGATTAAAAGGCGATAAAACAAAACATTAAATTAACTATGAGATAACACTTATATCAACGTATATATATTAATAAAAATGTCTATTCTTTATTATTAGTTATAAATAATCATTAAGGTTCTGTATAAAAAAATTAGTACAATTTGCTGTCCATTTATAATAGAATATAAATTTCTTTGTTTTATAGAATTCATAGACTCGAGTGTTTGTTAAAAATTTGAAAGTAAAAAATAAATAACTTACGTTGCCAACAATTTTTCAAACATTATAGTTGTGTCAGCCGCAAATAAATTTATATGTGTGGTTGTATCAAATAAATCACATTAAATAGCTTCTTTACGTGTGCATATCATGTAATTTAATATTTTTACATAGTATAATTAATATCCAAAAATTAGAATAGCTGACGGTATTGCAGAAACCTTTGTGTTTAAGTTTTGTTGAAGGGAAAAGTATAAATAATTGGCTTAATATTAATTTTTTAGAACTACCTTATATAAAACTAATACTTATTGAATTTGCAGTAGTGATAACAGAAAAACAGCATTACTTTTTAAAACAGCTATCATGACTGATTCAATCATGTTAATATCGCCTAAAATTTTCTCTATTCCGATTGTACCGTGGTTTCTCTATGACCGGGCTCAGAATTTAAACCACCATTAATCTGGATCTTAATAGATTACGCTGGGGAAACTGTGTCGAGGCTTCGCGGTCGATAGTTCAATCCGTTGTAAACTGCAAGGCGCGCTTGTTACGCTACCGTGGCGCCGAACGGAACTTTATGACATAAACATGGTTGCCTTCTTTTAATAGAGATGGCGCCACCGTACTCGCAAAAAATATTATACCAGAATTATCTTTTAAACTTATTTACTTAAATTAACATATAATAAAAAAGAGTTCACGTGTTTCATTTGTTTCTGAACGTTCGGAAATTAATAAGAGTTATAGTAGAAAATATATCCTACGAATAGTGCCTCATTGAAAGTGAGATACAAAATACTATTATTATGACAGTAATATTTATAAGAGAAACTAATGTAACATATAATAAACAGAATCTTTGATTGACTTAATTTTTTTTAATGGTAAAGCACTGCCCAAGATGAAAAACGACAAATAGTATTCCGTCTTCGAGCAGGTCTAATGTTTAGTCCACGTTTTGATGCAGCAAATTAAATTTTATAAAAGCATAGTTCATTACACAGTAAATGACAACCAAAATTTTAGTAAAATACAATAAAACCTATCTTTACGATTTATTTATATTATTGATATTATATTCCAACTTTTTCTGCTAATACAAGAAATCATAACGCAGTAGATTGTTACAATACATAAGATTGTATTTTTTTATTACATGGTTTCAAAATATTATCGTGTTTGTTACTATAGACCTGGTTTTAATGAACCAGGTTGAGAACGTGTCGTAGTTATGAGGTGAAAAGTAAAAAATTAAGTGAATATGCTCGTATAAAAAATTATCTACGTATTTCATCATCAGCCTGTGATAGTCCACTGCTGGACATAGGCCTCCTAATACTCCCTATCCGAGGGTTTTTGGACCGTATCCCACCACGCTGGATCGCATCCGACGCATGGATCATCTTACTTTTCAGACAATTGGGTGATCGGCCCAAATTGTCCTAACCAACCAGGAAACAACAATGAAAATTTGTTGAGTCCCCTGCAGGATTCGAACCACGACCTCCGGTTTCTGAGCACACGCCTATACCACTAGGCTACGAGGCAGTTAATCTACGTATTAACAGATGAAATTATATTTTATTAAATGTTTAATGTTTATTATAAGTTATTAAAAGTCCTTTAAAATTGCATAAAAATGTAAAAAGCATTGCACACGTCTTCGAAACATACATGTTGCAAATATAAGTGAATATGTTACATTCGTTGCACAACCATTTGTGAAACTTTTATGTATGTGTTAGCAGCAACTTGACTTATGTGTGTGGCTGCATTAAATAAATTACATTCAATTTCTTAGCGTCGCCACAATGAATGTAAAGGTATATATTTTTAAGTTTCTTATTTCTGAATGAAGTCTGCATTTCCCGGGGGCAATTTAAAGTATGCCATTTAGTTGGAATTTTTACCACAGATTGAATTATAAAAGACACGATGTATACGAAAATGTATTTAAGTTCATTTAACATTTAAGAAATTTATGACCGATTTTGTTATTCTCTTCATTTTGTAATAACGGGCTGAATTATTTGAAATTTATTTATTTTGGAAGACGTACAAAATAATATTTTTAACTATTTGTAAAAATAAAAAGTTTTTAACACTTATAATTGATTACATACATAATGAAATGGTACGATGATAAATGAGGTATTTTAACCGATATTATAACAAATACAAGAGCAACTAGTATAGTAAAAAATAATTTTTATACCAGCTATTGAACAATTAATAAGTCTTTGTTTAGTAGTTTGTTTAAAAAAAGAAATCTCCAATAACTTAAATACGGATGAAACAAAACTGAATTATGTGTGTGCGACAATCATTGTACAACTTTTTATTTATTATACTACACTGACCAAAGTCTTCTTTGGTAACTCGGTTCAAAGCACTATTAGAAAGAAAGGATAAGAACTGCAGTTAAAATGTCTTTTTAAGTCATTTAACGATCTCAACGTTGCCTCGTTAAAAAGTTTACGCGTAATATTTATTAGTAAAACGCTATTAAAACAAATAACCAGTGTTAAATTGTTGACATGTCTGTATTATGAAACTTAGCCCTATTAGACAGTCGATCACAATGTTTAATCTGTAAACTTCAGATACTCTTTGAACAGAAACTGAAAATTTTTCACGAGGCGTATTTTCGTTTTGTGGTACTCCTAATAATTATTTTTTGTGCATAGATAGATAACGATGTGTGAGCTTAAAGTTACTATTTTTATTTAAACATTTAATGTTTATTATTTTCACTCGTTTACCGTCGCTCCCAAACAAATTGTTTTTCCATCACATTGAGAAGAAACACTTGTCTTATTGATTTTTAAAAAAATGTTTTATACTATCTGTTAACATTATAAAACGAACAATGTTCCCTAGGCGCCTATTAAAGTTTAACGAAGCTAGACGGTTAACATTGCTACAGTAGCTTGTTGCGAGGTAACTTCCTATGAGTGAGTGTTTAAAAATTCATTTCGCCTTTCTTCGAGGCGATGCTCTTTATTTATACAACGAGCATTATTTCCAATAAGCTTTAAAGTTAACTTATATGACAGTGCCTCCGTGGTCTAGTGGCTCTTGCTTTATAAACCGAAGATCGTGGTTCGAATCCCACGAGGAAACAATTTTTTGTTATTGTTGTTTACTGGTTGATTAGGATAATCTAGGCCAATCACCCAATTGTTTGAAAATTAAGATAATCCATGCGTTGGATGGGCATGTAAGAAGTCGGTCGACCCACCAATCCGCATTGGCCCTGCGTGGTGGGATACTATCAAAAAATCCCTAACGGAGGAGGCGTGCATTACGGAGGCCTATGTCAAGCAGTGTACTAACATAGGCTGACGATGATGATGATAATATGATGCTATTTGATTGACTTTTTTACTATAAAACATCAATTGATTTGTTAATATAGTTGAGTTTTGTACCACATCAATCTATTTTACTATACTCATATTTCCTTGTTTTTCGTGTATTTATATCTTGCTAAACAATTCAATATGTTAAAAATAAATATTAAAACAGCCGTAATGTTGATATTTCCTTATTAATGTCCAAATTAATGTAATTTGCGCGGTGATTGTTTTAGACTTACACGAACAAAATGTAAGTATCTTTATATACAAAGCAATGAGCCTATGTAGGGGTTACTGTTTTTCCGTGCTGGTAATCTTATGTATCTATAATGTTTATTGCTAAAAAATCTTCGTAAAGTAATAAAACTCTCAATAAAAATATGGTCAATACAAACTATTAAAATTATGAATTGTATCAATCATGTACAGAATTAATATTCTAACAAAAGCCTACACAGTTCACCCATTTGACATTTGTTGTTTTCAAGCTTCGATTGTTTTACTGCAAATTGTACTTGTAACACATCGAAACAATTAATATGCAAAGTGAATTATCAAAGAGTTAGAATATAATAGAGACTTCCTGGTAGTCGAGAATATTTCGTGAAATAAATTTTCAAATATTTTAAAACATTGTTTAAATTAAAATCATCTATTTTATGTTTCTAGTATTCATGTCAGATAATTAATTACTTTTTATTCAACACAATAAAATTTTTGCTATGTTATTTGATTTTATTGTTTTATTTTCTTAATTTTAATTTAGCTACCTTCAGTTGACGATGCTTTTTAGTTTTTTTTATTAAGTTTTGCGATGATTCTGTTATAATTTTTTACTCAAATAATTTTTATGACATTCTCAAAAAATATATGTTTTGTATACTTTTTAACATTGTAGCTTCATACTCAAATCGATAAAATGTTCGTCGAAAATATATTTTTTTTTGGTAACATTTACAATTTCCTTTGAGGAAATACATCTATATATTTTGAATGGTTATTTAAAAATATTTCAAGTACACTTCTAAAATAAACAAAACCATAACAAAAATATACTGTAAAATGTTTTAAAAGTACGTCTTGTTTGTTGCAAGTATATCTAATGTGTTTTTTAAATAGAATATTTTCTATTACGCTATTCCAGTGTCGCACATTCGCATATCGTTCTATAGACCGGGAACACATTTACAATGCAATCGAATTACGCGGTATGCACATCTATGGACGACCGAATTCAGTTCATATTCATTTTGAATAATGTCAAATATTAATTGATTCCGACAGGTTTGCGACGCTACAAGCATTATCTCTACAAGTATTATATCTCACGAGTTGTTGCAAGTGATTTATAATTGTATTTTATTTGATATTAACCTATATTTTTAATAGTTAAAGGACATTTAGCAGGACGTTCAATTGGTGGTAACAATACCCTTAAGAAAAACAGCATAAGACACTACAAATCCGCTGACTACCCCGATATTTAAGATGATAAATGATATTACATTTATATAATGTTAATTCACTTAACTTTAAGTTTTTCAGGCCTCTTGTCCTTAAATAATGTCTAAAAACCCATTCATCATCAGCCTGTGATAGTCCACTGCTGGACATAGGCCTCCCCTAATACACCCCTATCCATTAGGGGGTTTTTGGACTGTATCCCACCACGCTGGTCCAATGCGGGTTGATGGGTGGACTGACTTTTTACATACCCCTTCGACACATAGATCATCTTACTTTTCAGGCAATTGAGTGATCAGCCCAAATTGCCCTAACCAACTAGGAAACAACAATGAAAATTTGTTGAACCCCCGCAGGATTCGAACCCACGACCTCCGGTTTCTAAGCCACACGCCTATACCACTAGGCTACGGAGGCAAAAGGAAAAACCCATTATCTTTAGTATATATCGAGTTAATAAAAAATAGGCAGAAAACCGTGCAACGACACGGACATTGGATCAAGGCAAGGTCTATAAAAGAAAAAATATTCCCGCCTGGGAAACGGACGTTCGAAGCGAGTAACTTGATTGCATAGGATCGTTACCGCCGCGCTGATGCGCTCCGATTGTAGAAATTCAATAAAAAATATTCTGATATAAAACTGTCTATGATGCTCATCTGCAATTGAAATAAGATTAAGTTTAAAATACGTTTCTCACAATCTAAACCCTTAAAGCTTTTGTTGAATTGAAATACTACAAGATTAGATAATAAATGCATATATTTTGGTAATCATTGTTTTAAAGCTGTTTTAAATTAATTATATATTTGATTTTCCAGTAAACTAGGTTTCCCACTTTTTAACTTGAGCTAATTTAAATTATGGTATATCCATTGCGCTCAATTCTGTTTTAATCCGTTTAAGTAAACGCTAAAAGTTAACAAAATGAAACGTTAAATAGTAAAAAAAAAATCACTAGATGTTACCACCTATAGAGCAAACATTCTGCAAAAATATTACCATTCCTTTAGTGTAACGTTTTTTCCTCGTAAACGCGCTTTTAAATTTGGCAGCACCAATTCACCTAACACTGTCACCCGTCAACAAAC
This sequence comes from Lamproptera curius, assembly GCA_029286875.1. Taxonomy (NCBI): domain Eukaryota; kingdom Metazoa; phylum Arthropoda; class Insecta; order Lepidoptera; family Papilionidae; genus Lamproptera; species Lamproptera curius. The sequence goes on from JAGSMT010000031.1 coordinate 2,630,161, forward strand.
AGGCTTTTGTAAACAGTCATGGATCATCTGTCACGAGAAGCAAGCATGTTTGAAGCGTTCTACAAGCGATAATGATCTATGAAACGATACAGGATACCCTTTTTTGTACAATATGCTTTCATTCCGATGCACTTTAAAAACGTCGTCAATCATTTAAATGCTTACAATTGATAATAGAATATTGTAACGTACATGTATGTTTGTAGGTAAAATTTGAAGAGATCTTCTGACACTACAGATCTTAGAAAAAAGCTTTACAAAGCTTTTTAAATAAACTAAATTTATGTACTATTAATTAAATGCTGATTCTGATTCTAGAACCTGTTGTCTTTGAATGAAACTTTGGTCTTTGCTTGTGAAATTCGTGTGTTCAAATCACCATGCTGACTAACTTCTACTTCGAGTTGTTGTTTCCTAATTGTTAACTGCAATGCGAGCTTATAACCCGATCACTTGTGACTTAAGGTAGTTCAAACGTTTGGGAGGCATGTAAAATATTCATTCTGCCCTGAAAACTTTGCAGTTAAGTCAGTCCTTTTTCATACTGTTCTATCAGAGTAAAAAAATGAGAAAGAAAAGGGAACAGTGAGAAATAGAATGTCCAGAAATAGAATAATATTGTATATAATGTAAAGCACTTGAGCACTATACTAGCTTCCACGCAAAATGCTCATGCCTAATTTAGATCGGCAATTGAAGTTCTAAACATTTTTTATATTTCATGATAATTTTTTTTCTTAATTATATTTACCAGCAATTAAATTTGCAATTTCTAATAATAAAATGGATGCTGGTGACACCTCTTGACGACTTATGGGGGTGGGCTTTGTTCAGCAGTGGGCTCTGAAACGACGACCACGACAAATAAGACTATTTACTCATATTACTTTTGGAAAGTGAAATAGATCTTTAAAAGTATCTTAGAATATCATTATAAACTTGTTTTTATCATGCTATCTCGCAGACAACATAAACGCTAATAAAACAGGGAAAACAGCAAATAAAAAATATAAACTAGAAATGTATTCCAGATATCTCTTCACTTCAACCGTCAGACATCGCGTGGCGTATAATAGAATCAACAGATGAAAGCATTAAACATTCTGCACCATCAATCACGTAGAACTGTATCTACGAACGATCGCTTAGTGCTACGTTACTTGAATCGCTACACAGTGCCAAGTAGTGCTAAATTGTTATAACAACCCTGAATTTTCGTAAATCAATGGAAAATATGCACCGAGCTCACCAGTTTTACATAACTTAATACGTCACTAATGTATGTAGTGAATTTTTTAGAGGTTGTCGTGTGATTGCATTATAAAAACCTTACCTAACATCTTGGTTGGTCTCTTGACCCTGTATTATCGACAAAGACTATAATTCAGAATTACATGTTATTAAAAGATCTACGAAAGTCAACGTGAGCACTATATACATATGCTAGGGATAACAAATGGAAAGATAGGTAAAGTAATATTGCTGTTGTACTGTCTTAAAATCTTATTTAATGCAAAAACTTTGTATACAGTTATATCGTTAACATTGAAATCGTTTTTAATAAACAAAAATCATTATTAGAATGCAAACGAACGACTTAGCTATATTTTACCAAAAGTGATATAATAAAAGGAATAACGTGTCGGCAAATATAAAAAAGACGTAAAAACACGAACTTAATATAAGTTAATTTAACTTCAAACGCTTATTTACCTAAACATGAGATAGGCAATACGATAATCGCTATTTGAAGGAAATGTGCACCGTGTAATATGATTTCTTCACTTTACCTGATGATAAACAAAATATGTACGGATCCACTATCGACGTTAAGGTGATTTATTATTCACAAATGCCAGGAGACAAACAACTATTAGAACGGTTCAAGGTTAGTCGTGCCATTTCAGAAATTGTCATTGCGTCTATCCATTTTCTTTACCTATGGATGGGGATGAATAATGGGACGGAATCGTTTGAATAAAGTATTACTACCTCATAAAATTCTAAGTCAATATTTGGTAACTTATAATATGTATATTACTTATAATTTGTATATTTTTCGTTTAAGATGCTATCAATCACGGGTATTTTTAGATTTTAGATATTTAAAATTGCGGCTTCTTCTTGCGCTGTATTTAAGTTCACTTAATAGTTGTCTCTTTACATAATTGGATAAAACCCTATCTTTGAATACAGAACAATTGAATAGAGCTGCTAGCATGTCTTTCGTAAACAGCAGATTTAATGAACTTATAAGTATATCCGCTAGAAAAATACTTCATTGTTCGTTCAAAAGCCGTACATAACATTCTTTTATCAGATTATCTTCGTATACCTTTTTTTTCATTTAAAAAATCCACTGTACGAATTCCCCGCTGCCTGTTTAGGGAAGCATCAGGGATATGTGGGACATACCGGACAGGATGAAGCAGCCGGTATACCCACTTAAAAACCAACAAGTACTCCTATCTTATTTTGCTTTAGCCTGGGACCTTTGGACATTCTTTGGTGACCTCGGCGCAGCGTGGTCTTTGCGGGCCTCCTTTCTCCGGGTGTGTTGGGCCACCCAGACTATTCATGATTTTTTTCGAGATAAACGATTTAATTCATTATAATAATTGTAAATAGCTTATATCGTAACGTATAATGTAACAAGTAAATATCTCAATCACATCAATTAAGAATCTTTACAAACAAAGCAATTGTAACGTTATATTATTGACAGCTTGGTGACTATTTCAAATAGCTTCGGTACCTATACATCTCTATATTATACAATGACATTCATTTTGTAATTTGACACTAAACAATAAAGTTCTCATGAATGAATATGAAAATATCACTCATTTGATACGATCATTCATTGACAGTTCCGGTGTCTTTGTATTCGAATAAAGATCCGAGTTTTTCTAGGAAAAGTAATTCTCACTACATCTATATATACATATGCTCGTTATAGCCCATTCGGTGTAATTCTATACTTAGGTACTTACGAGCATAAAATCCATGACTTATTTTGCTGAAGTAAAAATAACAGGTCATTATTGGAAAATATAAAATATATACATATTTGTACTTTATTCCCGCTCGTCTATTACTGCCAATTACACGGTCCGTAAGTTGGCAGCCCTGCATAATAAGTGCATAGCGCACAGTGACGAGCTTAGCGGGTTGCGAAATTCTTTATTTAGTAAAAACAGATAATTTTCTTCTTAATTTTCTTTCAATGTGCATCGTATATTTTTATTTTATTTCAAAGTATGTAATATTGTCTCTTTCGTAGTATTAAAGACATACCAAAAAACTAAACAACACACGCAATTAATTTATTTTGTAATACACCTTCAATTATTCTTTGCAAAGTAATTTTTAAGCACAAAGAAGCTTTACAGAATTTTTGTTGTTTAAGAACGTGATAGAACGTAAATATGTAGTTTTCGCGTAAATTAAACAAATCATAAGACTTTAATATTTAAATTATTTAATTGTTAACACAAAAATCCCACGCTTACATGATGCATTCAAAGTAATGACATTTGCATTTGATTATCTAACTTTTTAACAGACCTGCTATCTGTCCTCGCTTCTAAAAGTTTTTGCTATAGTTAAATGTGTAGTCTTGTTCCAATTCTTAAAGAATAAATATAAAGTTAAAGTTACCTCCTTAATTGTAATACAATAAGAATTGTTACTTTTATTTAGGACAAATGACGTATTTATGCATATAAGAACAGAATGAGACACTTATCTTTCTCCAAGCCATTTTTCAAAGTTTATCTGGAAGTGAACGTAAACCTAACTCAATTTTTTACCATCTTTTCAGTGAATTTAAAGACACTGGAGTCCTATAACTACTGTTAAAGATCGTCCTAGCTGGTAATTACTTTTTATGAGCCCATTCGACGGTTAGTAATCTAAAATAACGATACAAATAGTTGTTCCCGTGGTATTGGACTTTGCTTTTCAAACTCACTACCGCTGGTTAGTAAAGAAAGGGCCGATTGTACTAGGTCATGCATCTGAGCTTTACAGATAGGCGAATGAGTATTCGAATGCATTTGAAAGGTTTTATGACGATTTACGGTTTTTAGCATCGGCTCATAGAAAGGCATAGCGCAATCGGCTTATCAGAGTAAACTAATCTATAAAGCGAAAACTAAACAATCAAATTAAGCCTTATTCTGATGATAGTGTGATTCTATACTGCAGTTTAATAACAGTCATTAACAATTAACAACATTAAAAAAAAATGTACTAACACATAATGCATGATCCATGTATGTTTTTGAAATAAAATTTATGAATCCTACCATAGAATGGTCGAAACGTTTAAATAAACCAACGTATAGAGCACTATGTAGTAATTAATCTTTACAAATAAATAAAATAGAAGTGCCTGTTTGTAATAACAAAATTACCGATTTTCTCTGTTCGTTCTGGCTAATCGTTTGAATGGTTGGTACGATTATGGCGAGGCAATTACTCGAACATACCTGATGATACTGGGTATAACTTAGGCTACTTTTTGACCAACTTCCCTAAAAAAGGAGGTACTCAATTCGGAGCGTATTTTTTTTTTAAATATGTTACCTCTTTGCCGCGCTCTTAGTGCTCCGATTTTGTTTATTCTTCTTTTAAATTATAGGTATTAGCTATCATTTGATCCCATTCTTTTAAGCATGTTAATGTAAAACATTGTTAAAAATCCTAATGTGGCATGTTCAAAGCTCAATTAAAGTAATGTAGTGTATATTTATATAAAAGTCAATACATTAAAGAAGATATCGTAGTTAAACGAATACCTAAAGGTATTATAAAAGATTTTAGAGATTTAAAATGCAGTGGTAGAAATCGTAGTTTCTTGCAGAACGCACCTTGGCACCCGCTTGTATTACGCAGATTAGTTATATACAGAAGTTTCCAAGTCGTTTATATTAATTTTTTTTTTGTGGAAAATTTTTATAAAAAAAATCGACTCACTTTTACCATTATGTTTCTACGCGAACGATTTCAGCTGAGAAAAATAATATCAATTAATTTACTTACACTAACACTAATATTTTTAAAATATATAGCATCATCGGCACACACTCGTAATCGACATCGATTTTAAAATTAAAGGAATTAAGCTACGATTACTCCACGCTACGCGCCCGCCTACGCCCGTTGTAGTAGCGTAGGCCTACGTGAGGTCTACGGCCGCTATCGAGCCACTCCGGCAACATAACGGTTGAATGCGGACGTCCAATCAGACGTCTACGCTTTCGCGCTGTCTTTTTTATTTCACGTTTTCTATTGAACTTTGTCATACATAAAAAGAGGAAAAACTTTATCGATTACGATAAAGTAAACGTATGGTATATTGAATACAGTAAGGCGGTATTTGTGTTTTAGTGCAATGTATTGACAAACTAAATATTTTAGTAATTTATTGTTTCCGTAGTAGTTTCAAATTAATGCTCATGAAGATTATTTTTTAAACTACTTCTACGCGGTTCTATATAAAATTGGATGGAGCTATAAGAAATTGGGGTACGGTATAAACTTAACAAACGAACATCAAAACGTTGTATTGGGAACCAGTTTTACTGTCTTTTACTTTTATAAATATTTACGGTTTGTACTAACGACAAGATTAATGACTAGACCTAACAAGACAAAAAATAATTCGATCACAAATCTTCTTTATTCCAAGGATAAAAGAGCGTAGAAGGCAATATAATAAGATATATCAGAAAAATTATTTCATTCTAAAGTTTAAAATACATTGAAATATAAAAATAATTACGTAAACATTTGTTTAAGGACAACTTAGTTTAGTATAACGATATAGTGAATACTAGTGTTGTAATTAGTGAATACACTGTGTAACAAGACAACAGCTATGTACGGAACATTGTTGTTGTCTCAACCTAATAAGGGGGCTTGTGGTAACATGCAGCGCTTTGTGGCGACGTAGACCGTATCTTATTCCGCGCTTCCATTTAATCGTTGGTATAAATTACTCTTACTCAATGTTACTAGAGGTATAGCCGTACGATATTATGCGGAAGACTCGAGCATACTGTTATTATAGAACATATAGTATATATATAGTGTAAAAAGATGAAAATCTAATAATGCCTCCGTAGCCTCGTGGTATGAGCGTGCATTGCGTTGTTTCCTAGTTGGTTAGGGAAATTTGGGCCGATCACCCAATTGTCTGAAAAGTAAAATGATCCATGCGTCGGATGGGCATGTAAAAAGTCGGTCGACCTACCAACCCGCATTGGACCAGCGTGGTGGGATACGGTCCAAACTCCCTAATGGATAGGGGGGCGTATTAGGGGAGGCCTATGGCTAGCAGTGGACTAAAACAGGCTGATGATGTATGTATTATGAATGTATTTGATAATTAATTACCCTTACTTTGGTTTAAAGTTCCAAGAACAGATTGCACTGTTCCATATATTACATATTTGAATTTTTTTATTATTATTTTATTACATCCCATGTCTTTAGAAACGGGAAGAATGATAGAATCTAATGCTAAATTCTCATGTGAAGAACGTAGTAAACTAACTACGCTGAACGTCCTTCTCGTCTTGCCACCATTCAAAAAACAATAAAATGATGACTTTCCCCGATGGTAAGCGATAAGCTCTGCCCATATAAAAATGCGGCGTAAAATCATCTAGCCATCCTGAAAAATTAGATGTTACTTGTCCTGTGTCTCGTAGTTACCATAATTACAATTAAAAGACAGTTGGACAACCTCTCTAAGGCGCTGAAAGGCACCAGGGTTTGGCATAAGGCTAAGACATCGCTATCATCAACCAAGCACTAGGCCAAGGCCTCCTAAGTTTCTTGAAAACTTTTATTTGAGCATATAATGGAGATTACATTATTATTTGAAACAGGTTTATAAAATACCATCTCTACTCATAATTAACTATACATGTCCATATAATTTAAGCTGATAAGCGTTAAATATATTATTGTCACTGTTAATTAAATAATTTGAGAGTCGATTTTTCACGGCTCAGTAGTAAAATATGCATTCAACCGTACAATTAATTATGTAAACCGATGATTCATCGTTTTATTGAACTGGCACGGGCACCTATTTTACTTTTAATTACGAAAATGTATGTCACTACATTTGGCTTATTAAATTCGTAGAAAGCTTATAAAATTGTCAATAGTTTCATAGAACCATGAGTATTAAATGTCTTTTATGCAAAGGTTACAATGTATTTACATTGTGTACCCTTCACATCAGGGTATAAAGTAAGGCGATGCCTTTTAAAAGGGTAACACGTAAAAAGATATAAAACACCTTGTTAAAATGCAAAGAGGAAAAAACCCAACACCCTTATCTTTTTTTCATTAATAATCAGACGTCTACAAAACTCCTCGTTTTTATTTATTACAGTTCGTATAATTATTATTGTCTTTCGTTTTAATTATAGATAAAAAAAATTAAAGAGACCAAACATGTTTTAAGGTTTTTAAACATTGTGCAAAATCTCTACTGTCATTAATACTCGTAGATAAAAAAGATATTTTGTTTCTTCATTAGCAGTCCGCTCACGATCTTGTTATTTTTAGATTTTTGGAATTTGGTAAAAAGTAACTTTCTAGTAGAGAAAGGTTTTTATTTAATTAGGTATGCAAATTCGGAGTTTGTTTAAAGCAAACAAACAAATAAATATTCCTCTATAGTATTATTAATATAGGTAACATACATCTCGTAGTTCCGCTTGTTTGTTTCGTACATACAAAACGCGTCGATACTTCGCAGTTAGCTGTTGAATAAGCAATCATTGTCTGAAATCAAAGTGCAAATGAGTGAACACTCGAAGCGCTGAGACTCGTTAGCCTGAAGATGCAACTGGAACAAGCAACGCTGCAATTAGAGATGGATTATTCAAGTGCTCGACTGACGAGCGGTTTAATATCTGTTGCTAATATGTTGCGACTACTTTCATTGCTATAACGGGAATATTTGTATGGACATATTGAGAAGGAAATATAAAGTATCTGTAGCTGTTTTAAATTTTATATATTACGTTAATAATTATGTAATTTATCAAATCCATCATCTTCGGATTATTATGCTTACTTAAATATAGTATATTCCCGACGTTCGGATTCTTTTCAGCATCCATGATCTAATTAGTCTGCCCGTGATATTTAAATAACGCGAAAATCCGTAAATTATTGATTTAATCGATAATAATGCGTAACATAAAAGAAGTAATTATATTATGTAATTGATTTATAACAACTGCAGTCCGAGATATTTGTAATAGTTCCAAATCAAACTTTAGTTCAATTTGTTTTCGTTCGCTTATTTGTTCAAATATAAAAATTTGATTACAAGAATGCGCACTCTTATGACACCAACGGCTACTCTGGTTTAGAATTGTTCGTAATTTATATTATTTATTCGAAATGCTTTGTGAACATATAACGTATACTTTTTGATCCTTGACTTAAATAATAAACTGAAATGTTAAAAATAGGAAATACATAGAATATACCCTTGTTTTGTGTAAAAACATGCAGATTATTTTTATATATTGTACTTTAATGTACTAATATCGCTAAAAGTAACAGATATCTTAACTATTTCGCTGAACTGTAATATATCTACTAAAAATTATGTAAACAATGATAGCTTTATATGTTATTGTAAAAACTATATCTTTTCTACAATTGCTACATCCTGAAGTCTATGTAAATTAAGTACGAAGTTTTCCACGTAATGCTTCCCGTATATAAAAATAACCCAAACTTATAAATCTTTTAACATATTTCACACTTTACAGTGATGTCGTGCCATACACCCTAATGCTCACTGAAGCGAGCTAATGCCGTCGAAGTCGTAAATCTGTGTCATTAGAAATCGTACGTGGACGTTTTCCACTATCGCGGCTTATCTACAAACAGCTTCGTCGGCAGGGGCATTGAGGAATAGCGTGGAATTTTATGTAAGATAAATTCATACATTCAAAATACTTTCCACGTGATTATACATAATAATAATGCTTTTAAAGTACGTTACTCATGCCAAAGATAATATCTTATAACTAATAAGTACGCCCTGAACTTATTGACAACCTTAAGATAATCAAATATCCTTTGTGTCGCTTGACAAATTAAAATTTGCGGGCTTCACGCAATACAGCAAATTCGTAATATTACATCCTTGTTAGGGTTAATAATAAGATCTGATTCGTTTATCAAACGTATGGTGCAGGATAATGAATTATACTACTTTGAATTGTTAGTACCTACTAATGCTCTAAACTCTAAAACTACCTTAAAAATGCTGCGATAAGGAATTCAGTTACTATTCGAGCCTCAAGTTGCAATAATTTATCTGTACTAAATTTATATTTCATTATAACAGAAGTGAACGTTATAAATCTTGGAATTAGTGAAATAAAGAAAATAAACATTTACTTTATCGATGTACTTAATTAGTGTGCAATAGTTTCGAGCATTTTTGTCTGTTGGAATTTAAAATCTAAATGTTAAATTTCAATTATCTACGGATTAATTTGGATTAAACCATTTAACATTCTTTCATATATTACAGTTGTTTAATGTAGTTTTAGATAAACTAGTATCTAATCATGGCTAAAGTCTGTCTAAACACTTAAGACTCTTCCAGTATGCACTAAACACTTTTTCGGTTGAGGTGACTTAATCCACAATCTGACGACACGGCACGACGTACATACTTTTCACTAAAAGAACATAATCCTTTTCTAGTCACAGAATGCCTTGTTAATGTCGGACATTTCACAAAGTGTGCACAACACGATCATCATTGCCCTCGCTAATCGGTGCACGGTAATAAAGCTGCACTAACGACCCAGTGCAAAAGGTTATACGATTCTGAAACATTTCGTTCTAGCCCGGTAAGCGCTTTCCTACGTTGATTCTTTTTAATGTTTCGCTACTATCTTATGTACAATATTTTTCATGAAATTCAATAATAGATACTTGGATTGTAGGTAGTTTTGATCTGTAGCGTAAAAAAACGCTGAATGTGTTTTCAAACGCGATTTAGCTAGTATTTTGTTGTGATTGTATGACTAGCAAAAAATGGTTCTTATGAGTTGCTAAATGTTGAAGAGGACAAAATAAAAAATTTGACAAAATTGAAATTGAAATTTTGATATATATATATATATGTATAATCATAGGTGCTAGTATATCTTAAATATTGTATATATATTTTGTTGATGTATTAGAAACAGCAGTATGATGTAGTTGCCAGAGCAAAGTGTTGGTTTCCAAGATGTGATCATACAATTTCAACTCGATATATTAAATTTGAATCAGGATTACGTAACGGTGCCGCACAGTATTACATTCTATTATATTCGTGGTTTAGTTTGCCGGAAGTTTCTCCATTAGATCGCTGTAAAGTTTTGGATTCAGCGGGTAACATAGTAGAATTACTTGTATAAAGCGGAACTTAACTCAATCTATCTAATGTAGCATGCTCACTTTTCAGCAGACATTAATTAATTATAATTTAATGAGAAATAATGTGAAACAGTCATTTCATATTTGAATATTTATTTTAATGCACTCTTACTCCTTTTTCCTCTAAAACAAGATGTAATTGACTCAGTTTCCACACAATCGAATTGGAAACATTTATATTTCTTTTAAGATAATTATCTGCTGCGTATCTGATTTTTACGTAGTTTATAATCAAAGCTGACTTTGAATAGTCATCATCTTCATCTTTTATATCAGCCTCTCCATAAGCCGCTAAAAGGTCCTTTCCTGAGCTTTAGCGTTCAGCGACTTGCTGCACATTCGCAGAGGTGGTCACTTCGTTTCGTGTGACGTCATCCAACATGGTCATTACGAGACTACTAATCGAGAACTTTTATTCCCTACGGTTAACAGTTCTACGAACTTTGTGGCTGCCTCATTGTCACTTAGGCTAGCTCATTCTACGGGATATGGTTTCTTTAAAGTTATTAATTTATTGTTCCTGCACAATTAAATACAAAAATTTGGCCTTTATATTTTAGCTATTATCTAAAAGTCAACTTTAGGGAGGTTATGAAAATTTTACAAACATCTCTTTATAACTAAAGTCTACGGTCTAATGGTCTATTAGTAATATTTCTAATCCCTACAGCACTAAAACGTAGATGTTGTTTTGATGAAAAGTCCTAAGTGGCTCTGCGAGTGTTAAAGCGTTCTCCGTCTGATATAGAGTGTTAAGTGCACACATTTGCAATAGAAAGATGTTTTAAAATTTGTTGAAACAAATTTATCTCTAAGTATTATTTACATTCGTTTTTAAAAATTAAAGAAGATTTAATATAAATTTATATTGCAAAAATATTATTTAATAAATATCAAACAGTAAGTACTGCCTTTGACATATTTTATTCTCAGGTTAGTTTTACATACCGGCCTTCTAGAACCAGGTTTTACTGAACAAAAGATATGTTAAAACTACCGGAAATAGCGCAACAGAGCTAGTGCCAAAACTGGAGCAACAACATCGTACTTCGCTTGGCAGGCAATTTTAAAGTAAACACTTTAAATAAGTTCAGTTGATAACAAAATAGGCATATTCAAACGATAGCCTAATAAAGCTATAATATAACGTAACGTCAACGCGTCAAATAATTGACAGGTCCATCAGCTACATATTTATAAATTCATTCCACTTTTTTAGCATTTGTCTTATTTTCTCAAAGCCAATTCTATTCCTTTAAGTTCAACCTATATAACAACGTTTGTTGGCGCACTTAAAATTTAACCCTAGCAACTCGTAAAGAAATATGGATAGTTTAGATGTATAATATTGATGATAATTTTATGTTGACGCTGCGACCTCATAACATTAACTTATTAAATGTTCTTTACAATTGGACTTTCACATTCCTATCTGAAGAATTGTCATAATTTTTTACTATCTCATATTATCTTATATACATACATATATATCTTAAATATACTAGAAACCACTAAAACCATGTAAATAATGAATTAAATAGTCAATAACAGCACTTTAAGATGTTGAATGAATGCCGGAGTTTCTTTGGAAACGGAAATCTTTTGCCGGAGTAAAGCTTTGTGTTTGGAAATGAAAGAAATGGAACGTATGCATTCTCTTCTGCACACGTTTTAATCTGATGTGCAATGTTTTAAAAGCAGTTTGCTAAATACTTTTTCGAGATCAAAGGTAAAAATGTTACAAAGACAATTTTTCTTTTTATTTTAGTGAGCTTATGAATTTGCTATTGCAGTCCTTTTTGAAATATACGAAAAGTAAATAAAAAAAATGAACATGAATAACTTTTAATTAATATAAAAATAATAAAATAAACAATGTTTAATATGACAAAGTTTTAAATGTAAATTTGTACTATTAACTCCTGTTATATTGAATTTTGTTTACAGCATTGCTTTTTGATTACCACGTATTATTCAATATTCCTTCCAATGTATTTGCAACTATGTAAGTGCTATCGTCAATTCGAGTAATGGAACAGAACACTGGTTTTATGACGCTTCTATCTTATATATATGTATATATTATTACAACAGGTACAAGAAGTAATTGTACTAAATTCCTGTAGTAAATGTCTATGACTGAATGCCTTTCCCTACTTATATTCAATTATTTTTTTATTAATAATAAATGGAATTAGTTGTTGTTTCGAGATCGAAGGAATCAACGTTATAACAAAAATTAATTTAGGAAAGGTTAGACATTTATCGCCATATTTAGCTATCAGTCTATCATGTGTCTGTGGATGCTTTACAGAAGCTGATACTTAATAATATAGAGTAATCGCGTCATATTAATTACGTGATTTTTCTACAAAGAGACATTGTCAGAATCAATCTGCATACATAAAAGCAACTCCAACAAATCGATTACAAGTAATACAATAATACAATGCGACTCTTCCTGCGAAGCCTTTTTTCATTTTGTAACGTTCAAAAATGCAACATGAAAACTCAAAAGGTAATAAATGAAAAGAGTAAGAGCTTTTACCGATAATCGTTTTCTCCATTTCCGGCAACTTGTCTTCTTGTGAACTTCTTATTTCCTTAGTAGTTTCGTACTTATAAATAGATCAACATTATTATATTTATTACAATTAAAATTGATGTGATTTTTATGAAGAGCTTCTTGAAACTATATTAATAAACTGAATGATATAAAAGAAATTTCATTATTCTAATCAATTATTTCTTTTGTTTACGCGAATACTACACATTATGATTACTACACTTTTATCATTTGATATATTTCATAGAGTTGACCCCGATTATTCGAAACGTCGGGAATTTAAAGTATAAAATAATCGCTATATAATCCGTGAAAAGTCCTTTTATTCAAGAATTATTTCTTATAAAAGTAAAATACAGTTTTTCTACTTTTTAATTTGGATGTGTGCCTTTGTTCACTTAGTTAATTAGCTTTGTTAAAACGTCAACTGAATGAAATTCATTTGAAAAAAGATGATGTTAAAGTGAAAGTTAAACTCAAATGACTCCAAGAGCTAATAATCCGTTTGTGTAACTAGTAAAACATTGACTGGTTAATAGTTTTCTTTTTAATTTCATTAATGTTCATTTATAAATAACACTTAAATGTAAAAGTTAAATAGAATTGTAACCAAAATCCCGTCACGAAAACCAAAACGTTTACTATACACCGTCACCGTACGAGTTTATAAACAAAATATATTTAAAAACAAAGCTCATTTCCCGCTTAAGACCGAACGATGATAAACTATCGCATAATGAAAAATCCATCTGTATCAAACTTCGCGATAAATCAACAAAGTTTTCAAAGTGGAAGTTGGAACCACTTCGGTGAAAATACGATACAGAATGGGAGCTTAAAGCTCTTTTTAAAATGTTCCCGTAAAGAACTTGAGCTCCGCCTGAAGCTTTGTAAAAACAAAAAAATGTAGAAATTTTCGCGTAGAGCACTTGTTGTTAAGCATTTTTGACTGCATGAGATTTGGTGAAAAAAAGTTAACCAACTTTGTCGCGGGATGCGGAATAAATCATTAAATTTAAACACCTGTAAAACAGTTGGTCATATTACTTAAAGATGATCATACATATAGAATGTTTTAATATACTCTTTCAGCATTTTTGATGTTTCTTTAAATTACAGTGGTTTTTTTTCAATAATACTTTGTTTCAATAATATTTTATTTAATTTAAATATAGTTTGACAGTACGAAAATGTCACATAAATTTGATAAAAGTTACGTAAGGGCTAGAAGACTCAAAACAAAAAATCGTAGTTTTTCGTTTTATATCTATGTTTTTGTTAAAATATGAGAAGTAATGACAATAATTGACTGTAATAAATAAAGTATATGTGATTTAACCAGCGCAGACTCACTGCTAACTGACTCCGTATTCTAGTGGTAAGGGCGTGTGCTTTACAAACCGGAGGTCGTAGGTTCGAATCCTGCGGGTCTCAACAAATTTTCATTATTGTTTCGTAGTTGGTTAGAGCAATTTGGGCCCCCAATTGTTCACCGATCACCCAATTGTCTGAAAAGTAAGATGATCCATGCGTTGGTTCACCCAACAACCCGCATTGGACCAGCTTAGTTGGGATAGTCCAAAACCCCTAAATTATCATCAGAGGAGCCTTATGTCCAGCAGTGGATTAAAACAGGCTGATGATGATAATGAGACTCATCAACGTTGCAATCTATTAAAGTATTCAATTATTATAACAATATTTTGTGTTACACCGTAAGGTGTAGATGTCAACCAAATTCTATAGTAGTAACCGCACGGTATGCCGTATATATGCTAGTTAAGTGAAAGGGAGTTCAATTTATGAGTTGTCTCAAATGGACATGAGTTGAGTGTTGTAGCTGGGCTTCTGCAAACATTGTCTTTGTTTTATACGTTACTTTATCCAATAATAAATTATATTTCATTACTTTTAGTCGTTTTTACTAAACAAGATAAGAGAAACTAACTAAGAAACCGTAAAAGTGACCAAGTGAAAGTTTAACAAAAAATATGCGCAATATAAGCGGATAACAACATGCTCTCTGCACGCAATTGCCCTCGATTTCTGCCACACTTTTTAAATCTCTGTTATCTTTTAAGGTATTCATTTAATCAAGATGTGATCTATGACTCAGTTTATGTATTTAGGATGAATATTCTTTTTAATTCAACAACTTTTATATAAACTTAAACTGTATTGTCTTAAAAGAGCTTTGAATATGCTTGATTTCAATTTTAAAGAATGTTTACATTAAAATACTTCTTAGAAGTTGTTCTTAAAACATAGATATATGCTCTCTCAAACTTTATTGTAGGCGAAATCAAGTAGTACAATTATGGGAAACATGGTTTAAGTCTATCTCTTTAAGTTTTGGGAGCGTTTGCATATTCAGAAGATCCCTAACCTCGTCTTGTCACTTGCCAAGAAAACATCTTAAAAATAATTGCTACCTATTTTTAAAAATCATTTGAAAACTTTACAAAACCGTACTGTTATTTTAAAACCTTGAAGTTTATTTACGAAGTTACTATTGTGCTAGTCCGTATAACGTTACATTTGAAAGATAATTGTTTTTTATTAAAAAAAAAAAACACAGGCTTGGCCGTAGATTGACTGCTTGTCTGTACATAAAATAAAAATGGTGTGTCTGCTTGACACACAAAATAAACAATTTTAAATGATAACATTGTGATGTATAACCGATACATATGACACAACAACATCTTCAGAAATTTTTGCTATTGTCTGTCTGCCTGTTTTTTTCTCTCAAATCTCGTGAAAGGGCTGGTCTGATTTTGACGAGAATTTCTCTAAAAGATAGCTTATGTGACTGGGAGTAACTTAGGCTGCTTTGTTATGAAAAAAACCAAAAGATTTTTGCGGACAAAGTCGTGGGCGACAGATAGTATATTATAAAACTGGAATAACCAAAGCAAAAAAAATATCCAATCCACACAAACGATTAGTCCACAAAGTTGAATTAATGGCAGAAAACGTGAACACATTATTAATTCGCAAATTAGCGAATGCTGAAACGATGAAGACACTCGACGCGAGATGCGTTCCGGATCAAAGAGCAAATGAAAGCGCAATAGCTTTGACTCTTACAGCCAGAGGGCGCTTGAGCCAACAACTTCACTGTTTGCTCGTGAAGTTTAACGCTGCGCTTTTAATAAAGAGTGGCCGGCCTTTTTTGTTAGGCGCTCAAATTGTTGGCCATTGGTTTTATGTTTAACTTTCACCTTTTAGAACCTGTTTTTTAGTACCGCTCACATTTTCAAAGTTTTTTATTGGATCTTCAGTCTAGAAATTTCACTGGAATTTTATTGCTTTTACTTATTTGTCAACGAGGTTAACATAGTTTTATCGTAGTGAGAAATGAGTAAAAGCGATTTAGAAAAATATTTTAAAACTAAAAGATATTTTGTAGATGAGTTTTATTAACTATCTGATCTATCTTTTAAAGGTGGATTTTAACCGTTATTATATGAAAGTGGTAAAAATTCCTAACAATGATAATAAATTATGCTTATGTTTTATTATTATTCCATAATAAAACGTAACGTTACAAAGCCGTTCTAAATATATTGACCGCCGATTATTTTTACACTTTCCTAATTAGTTTAATTTAACGAATAAGCTAACAAGCTTCTTTTTCTTCATGTCAGTAGAATTTTCGTATGTTCCAATGTGTTTATTCTCGTGTATACGTACCTTATAATTTCACGACGTCTTTTCAATATTCTATTCTGATTTAACATAATACAATAATTACATATTTATATATTTTTCTTCGCATTCCCGCATTAATAACTTTTATGCATATTTTTAGTCATTATTAAAAAAGTTTATTTGAGATAATCTGTTTTAAAAATACAAACGAAATAAACTCATCAAATGAGTGTACATTGTAATCCAGTCCGCATGAATGTCACACCAGAATCGCTGGAAAGCATTCTTGAGCTGTTAAAATAGCCTTTTATATCTTATTCAAGACGAAAATAAGGAAGATACATAAGAGGAATCTCGTAACACCGATATATCCCCCATTTTATAACATGAATAACAAAGCAACCGCCTGGAAATAGTAAAGAAGCGTTCACAGTACAGCCTCAGAATGCATTGTCTGTAAATATATATACAAATTTATTCACTTTTTAACTCAGCTAAGAAATTAAAAAATAATAGGACTTACAGCTATGCAGCTATGTAAGATAATGTATAATGTTACTACGACATGTTTATAGGCATTTCATATATTAGTTTTATGCCAAAATATAAAGTATTTTTAGTATAAGTGTAATCCAAAAACTGTTGCCCCAAAACTAGATTTTACTCAGAACTAGATATTTTTCAGAATGCCAGTTTTATGCGACAACCATTACAATCCAAGCGATTTACAGCAATCGATGGATGGTTTTTTTTTAATTTAAAGAACTGCGATATTTTATAACTCATAGTATTGGCCCGGGAGATGTAAAGATGTAAGAAATAATAAGGAATTATGTTAAGAAATAATAAATGTCAATCAAAAGTAAATGTTAAGGAAAAACAACATTTTTTAAAAACTTAGTTTATTTTTCCTTATATTTCATAGAGATTGTAAGTTGATTTCAACAAAAGCCTGTTTTTACTTTTACTCTACAATATCAGTATCAAAACGCTACAATATTTAGACTTTTAGTACATAAATCCTACGGCAAACACACAAATGTTCAAAAATCGGTCCTTTAAAATAACTCGAGCTATAATCTGTACTCTTCCATCCCCACCTTGTTTATCTCACGGATGGCTTAAAATTCTGTTTTCTAACTGGAGAGGTAGTGATGATAAAACAGTTAAATAGATTTTATCAGATTATTACTAGGAAGATTTAACTAGTTACTTAGTAAACAAGACATTAACTAGTAAGACCGAGTTACTTGACTTGTTATATCTTACCCTGCATTTCTCTAAGCGTGCCACATTTCTTGTTATGTGATAGGACATTCTGCTCCTATCTCACAATATCCAATAGAAAAAAACAGCCGCACTCTACCGGTGGTAGGTCCCCTGTTTACAGCAGACGGTCTGGGTGGGTACCACCGCGGTGCCTATTTCTGCCGCGAAGCAGTAGTGTGAAAACACTGCTGTGTTCCGGTTTGAAGGGCATCGTAGCCAGCGTATTTAGTGGGTAAACGAGACTTAACACCCTATGTCTCCCGGTAGGCAGCGCGTTGGCGATACCACTGGTATTGCTAATGTCTATGGGCGTCGGTGACCACTTCCCATCAGGTGGCCCGCATGCTCGTCAGCCTGCGTATGCCATAAAAAAAAACTCTATATGTTAATTGTGAACGCGGCCTTAGGTGAAAACGTAATAAATACATAGCAGGAAAACGTCGTCACATGGCTATAAAGACCCCAACACTAATTCATTATTTATGCATCGTATTGTCACACACGTAGCAAAACCGTGTTGGCAATCCTTGAAAATTTTTGTCGTGTCAGGCAAGGTAAAAAATATTGCGACAAAACAAGGCTATGAACTAAATTATTGATGAGGTTTTTTTGGTACTTAAAAAGTATGAGTAAATGTGGATTAAAGTTTGTGCTACAGCTTAACTCACGTCTAGTGAAATGACAATAAGTTTTCGATAAGCCAAGTGTGAATAAGAATTACGATTGTAATAATACGGTTATAGTAATAGAATAAACGATTTTGTTACAATGAACACGTGCGAAATGTGCAATGAGTGCACAATTGTCCATGAAATAAGAAACTGATGACGTTTATATAGCATATCGTGCGTAAACCGTCAAAAACATCTATGAACTCGTCTATCCTAGTGTTCTACTGTGCCTTTTTGAAATTTAGCGTTTCAACGAATTTACTTTATTCATGCTAACTTCTCCCCTGTCACTGTCATTCTGCATCGATTGACACTGTGAACAAAAGCAACATCCGAATTAAAACTTGTTATTTTAATAAAATATATACTTTCTCGTACTCATAAGCTGAATAATGGGGTATTAATCGTTGGTTCCCACAGCACGTTTTTCAAACGACAATGACAGAATTAGCATTGTTGTTTATATTTTTAAAAACCTCCATTGGGTTTCAAATACTAAAATCCCCTCTATTATAAACAATGGATACAAAAAGTTGACAACATGAACAAAAATAAAACTGAATTCTTTGTTTGACTTTCCACTGTATATTGTATTGGAACTAGGTGAAATCAGATTTGTCTGTCTATTTTCAAAATTGAATATAAAAATATTGAAACTACAGTGATGTTTTATATCCAAATAAATCTATAGTTAATGATTATAAAAATATCTTCCGAGCCGTTTACAACTACGGCGGTCGATCTATATTAGAGATAAGCCGACTACACAGAATATATTACAGCGGAAAAGTGTAAGACGTATGGATAATTTGACTTACTACACAGGCAATCGAGTGATCACCTCACATTGCCTTAACCAACTAAGAAACAGCAAGGAGTATTTGAATCCCCGGAGGATTTAAACCCATAACCCCCCATTTTAAACGCGCTAGACCATACTAAGGTAGTTAAATAGTTACGAGGAAGTTAAAGTTCATGAAATCAGTTATACAGTAAATATTATTTATAATAGAATCAATTTCGCATAAAATCGCGGAGTTATATAATTAATTATACTAAACAGAGTTTTATAATTAACTATAGTTTTTATAATCGCGGAATAATATTGCGGAATTAAATAATTAATTATAGTTTTTATAATCGCCATTTTTAAAGTAACTATTTATAAACCTCAAATTGGTACGAAGCTTTTTCAAGTTGGTACGAAGCTTTTCATAAAACTGTAAACTTATTTCTATGAAAACGTTCACTAATCTTATCAAATGAGATTGCTTTAATGCGACACACGACTGTTGCAAGTCGACTGAAGTCTACGGCATGCGGCTGGCCGCATTTTCACAAAAGAAATAAGAGTATTACACAATACTGAAATTTCATTTGAAATATCAAAGAGCTGCATGACTTTTCTTCGCGATTCACTCGTAGAAGTTTTCTTTTTTAATCCGATTTCACATTTTTCAACATCTGTTTATATTTATATCCTTTTTCCCCAGCTTTATTTGTACATATTTGGCAAAATCTTTCATAGTTGTAACCTGCATATTATTTCTAGCATAAACTATAATACTGTTCGTTTTTTGGCGCGAGTAGCGGGGGATGTCCAGCAGTGGATCGGTAAAGGCTGATTATTAAGATGTCATAATATCTTCTGTTATATATTTTATGTTAATTTTTTCTTTTTAGAATTATAGGTTGTTAGTTCAATCATATCAATCCATTTATGTATTGAACTATTTATGTATTGTTTACATTTATTTATGTAACGAATAAACTCAAGAACCATTTGAACGATTTCAAAAACTCTTTTGCTATTACAAAGCTACAAATTCACGGAGAAATATAGGCAATATATGTTACTTAAAAAAATGTGATTCTTCAAAATTTCAACAAAGACGATCGGAAGGTGTTTAACAATTTCACTACAAGTCTTCATTCTCATTCATAACCCATTCTTTCTCATTATCTTTATTTAAAGAAAACTTTAAAAAAATGTAAATCAACTTGTAAATGCTTATTTAACATTCAAAACATTTTTCAGTAATATCGAAATTCACCAATACATTTCACCTAATTTCACCATTGCAGACCCCAACTGCAGATAGCGTGATTCTTCCGCGCAAAAGTTCAAGGAAATAGTTCTAAAACTCAATGAAGATTGATCGTTAAGTTTTAAGCGTTCTATAATTTAAAACGCATTAGCTATCACCGACCTAAACTTAAGCAATAAACCACAAGAGTCTATTTATATATTTTCAGTAGTCAATATTAAATGACAAAAGTTATAATTACTGTGTATATAATTACTGTCCCAAATATTATGTTTCGTGTTTTTTTTAAATATTACTTTTTAAAGGTAAAAAAAGTTATTTTGACCGTATTATATATTTCATAGCTTGTTTCTAATATTAAGGTTACTCTACAAGTTTAAAAAAATCGATGTATCAGAATATTAATATTATTTCCGCTGTATAGTAAATCAATTTCTCCCCCTAAAATTCGTCTACTCAATCGAATTAGCGTCAATACTATTGACGAGAACATTCATATTTTAGGTCTACATGTTTGCATAATCCACCCTCGGAATATTCAATTTGGGTTATAATAGGGACATTAAATGGCCCTTGTGCATATAAATGTTCACTCTGTCAAAGGAAATTACTCATTGTGAGCGCTCTATTATTATTTGTTACATTTGAATATCGGAGAGGGAGGGGAGATATTATCAAAGTAATTTTACTACAAAATATCGCTAAATGTTTTCGCAGCTGTGTACTTAAATTATTTTAGTGGCTGGCGTTTAAAAGAGCTTGAAAGATTGTAAATTCATAAAAGGTTTTTTTATTTCGAACTGCTTAAAAAAATATGTAATTCAAATGGCAATTAAACGAAAGCAAGTTTTCAAACGAAGCTTTTTCACTAACCTGGGATTGGTACGAACGCTTTTCAAACCTTGAGTTTAACGCTGTATACAAATAATTAACATTTTTGGGTTCCGGTTTAAATGGCGCAATTGGTAATATAATTGAGACGTCTTAATTAAGACTAACTATCATTTATCGTAAAATAAGCAAAAAGTAAAAAGAGCAGAAGTGTTTGTTTTATTCTTTTACTTTAACGTCAGTTTACATTGTATGAAAACAAATATTTAAAAAATATTTATTTTTCAAATTATATTAAAACGCAATTTCAGCTGCTTTCATTTAAAGTACAGTAATTGCAACACGATGGCACAATTCACCACTAATGAAAGAAAAAAGGTTACGGCAGGTGATTTTGAATACGGAAATTATATTACGATTGAAATTCAGAAAACCATAAATTTAAACTTAATTGAAATCTCAGTAGCATTTAAACAGTTTTACAACCTTTTTGATTAATATTTAAATAGAAAAAGTGTTTAAAATACTTGTAACAGTATTTGCACGAAAGGAGGTAAGTAATGTAAATGCAGTCCTAGATTTTATAAATATAACAACTTAAAGAATGGGAACCTAATATAAAAGGTCACACAATATTTTATTTACTCCTAATTTATAAATCATCATCATCAGCCTGCGTTAGTCCACTGCTGGACATAAGCATCCCTACTATACCCACCTACCCCGCTATCCCACCGGTATCCCACCACGCTGGTCCAATGCGGGATGGTGGATGGACCGACATTTTACATGCCCATCCAACGCATGGATCATCTTACTTTTCAGACACTTGGGTGATCAGCCCAAATTGCCCTGACCAACGAGGAAACTACAATGAAAATTTGTTGAGTCCTATTTAAAGCAAAATTGTAAATTATGCACTATAAACTACTGGATAATTAAATCAAATTTTCAAATTACTTTGTTTTAATTTTACATTTTATATCAATTCCGCTGAACTTGCTTACTAACTGGCTTAAATCGAACTAAATAATTACTTTCATTACCTATAACATACTTTTTTCACAAACACGTACTAGCAACGCATCAGCAAATAACGATATAATATTTGTAAACAAATTTTCAAATTTGAAGCGGAGCGAGAATGTGTGTTTTTAAATCAATGAATAAAATAATAAAGTTAACAACATAAATCGATAATGCTTTCCCATATCCAATTATTGTAATATGACGGCTAGAATAATCGATTAGTCAGTAAAAAATTACGAAGAACTACGTACATCAATTTACTTATCCTATGTATACTTATTAAATAGTTATACGCATTTATTGCACTAGTACTCTTTTTCTGCTAACTAATTAAGAATCATTGTAGTATATACGTATGATAATGATGTTTGAATTTTTACGTTACTGTTTTTGGATTGCATTTGTATAGAATAGACACGTACTGATAAAAATTGCTTAATATTATTACCAACGGTGCGAGTTTAGCACCAAAGCTATTAAGATTTTTGTATAACTTAAGCGCAGTTTAAAATTAAATGATCGCTCCAAGGTTTATATGAGTTATGCTTGAAAAATCTAGGCGGCCTTGTTTATTTTTCGGGTCAACAATTCACATCGAGGGCGTCCGAGAAAACCGAAAAATCAAAAGGTTGAGCGCTGAACTGCATTTTGTTTTCGACTTCAAAAAAAGAAACGGCTTATAATTTTGATAAGTGGATAACTTAAATTGTTTTTGAAGTAAAAAAAACACTTATACATGATATTTAAAAAAAATTATTTTATTGGTACATTTAAAGAATTGAATTAAATGTAAAAATTTTTATTCAACAGGAAATTGAAATCTTTCCACACTGTTAAACCCTTCTCACGCTTGTAGAATGTGATCTTTATATGCATTAAAGAACTTTTATTTTATGTATTCCAATTTATAACCTGCCTATAATACATTATAAATGCAAACTGTCTGTCTATATATCCTTTTTTAATGACTAAACCAATGAACTGATTTCAATGAAATGGTATTTTTCTCGCAATATTGCTACTTCAAACTGTACGGAGATGAACTAAGGGTTAAAATGAGGATGAAGGTCAATATTCAAATTTGTCAAAGCAAAAGCCATAAAACTTTGTGTCTAATGATAAGCACATACAATAGAAGAAACTTATTTATATTATACTACAGTATATTTCACACCTCGCAGATATTGACGAAGTCACGGTAATAGCTAGTTACCGATATGTTTATTGGGCAATACATGTAAAACTTCTTTTTTAGTTTTATTTCTAAAACTCTTGACGGTCAATAAAGAGTTTAGATACGAATCTGGCGCAAATAATTATTACGGTTAGAACGACCGTAAGTATTGTAATTATTGAAAAAATGTCAGATTACATCGTATTTCTTAAGGCGTGTAGATTTGTAGTGTCTTACGCTAAAACTATTGAGGGGAGTATATCGCTTACCATGATTTACAGATATTTTCGTCAACTCATTCTATAAAAATACGCAAACAAACGAACGAAAACGGAAATTAGCATGAAGTTGCTTAATATATTTTCTCTAGCTCAAATTGAAACTAACCATTGTGGTAACCATGCGCTAACATAAAAAATCGTTCTAAAGTACAATACTGAAATATTTGCCTTTACGGTGAATTTTTAGTAAACTACAATCAATAATATTTCTGGATAATAATATTTCTAGACGAATAACAAAACATCATCTAGTCCTAAACGATGCAAAGCCGTACTATACCAACTAGATGACAAAATTTATAGGCTTACATTATTTTTGTAAATAAACACATACAAACATCATCAGCCTGTCTTAGTCTAATGCACGCCTTCTCAATTTAGGGCTTTTGGGGGACCGTATCCCACCCCGCTGGTCTAATGCAAGTTGGTGGGTGGACCGACTTTTACATGCCCATCCGCCGCATGGATCATCTTACTTTTCAGTCAATTGAGATGAACAATTAAAATTTGTTGTGTCCCCGCAGGATTCGAACCCACGACCTCCGGTTTAACAACTTACGACTAGGCTACGGAGGCATATACAGACACACAAACACCTAGACGAAAAAAACTATGTTTAACACACTGCATTTATCCCGTGTTGGATATCGAACCAACACCCTTTGGCGTTACAGTTAGGGTCACTAAGCACTACGCCAAGTGGGTCATAAACCTAAAACAAAGGGCTCAGGTGTTACGCTACGAATAATAATGTTAGGCGTGTTCACAAAAAATGGCTCATTTGTGTCGCTCTTCAACCGCATGCATGCGTAAATAAACAAAATACGCACACAATGTGCGCATGACGGTTCAAATAAAACATTTAATTTATTCAATGTACTGGTGCCATAATGAATGTAACGAAGTGGGGCTAATGTCCTCCTCCGTCCGGCTGAGCGAGTGTTTCAACTGATAATTAATTGCTTATAGTAAATTCATCTGTTATATTAGGGTTATGAATGTGTCTAGTAGAATTATTAGAGTAAGCCATTGGAAAAATATTTTTCAGGAATTAAAAACTGTTCGATTTACAGAAATTAACTAGTTTAGTCAACTACACAATTACAAGTGATAAAAAAAAAATGGCACTTTAGATAATAAATCATATAGTTGCGTTGGTAATTCAAATATGATTCGTTAATTCTTCTTAGTGGTCAAATGATGAAATGTATCTTATCTGACCTATGAATAGCAGTGGATATTTATTTATAAAAAAAATTATACATACGCAATCATGTAAAGCAACAAACAATTGAATGCTTTTAGTACCTAACCATTAGGTGATTATGAAAAATGTGTTAATATAAAACAAAACGAAATAATAAATATAAAATAACATATTAATATAAATATTAGATTTATACACAAACATACAAACAAATATTAATATAGGATTTTCAGAAAATACAGTGCAACGAATCTGATTCACTTTAAAAATGCATGCGGCATTATAATAAAGTTAAAAATATTTCTAAAATTTAGCGATAGTAATGGAAAGACTCACTGCAACGTAGTATAACTTTAATATGAATTTGAACTTTGGAACATTTTCTATTAGAAGTAATAGAGTTTAGAACAAAAAGTCTGATTTAGGCTTCAAAACATTTTTCTTTTACTATTGGTTAAAGTATAATATAAGTTGTGAGAAATAAGAATTTTCTTATTTCTTATATTAAATATTATATAATATAAGAAATAAGAAATGAATTTTCACAAAAAGGGCTAATGGGCTTTCCAATCAGTGACGTCGGGTTTATCATTTATTTCACTTTGTAAAAACGGCTACCCTTCAGTCCCAAATACAGCAAATTTGCATGATACTACTGTGCAGTAGAAATAAGCACCGTTAGTTGCTTTTCTGTCAACAGGATTAAATACAATTATCTGCCGTAAGCCAAAAAGAAGAATCTCTTTAAATATTAAAGTTGAATCATATATGAAGCGTTAAATTTTATGTTGAATTTTATTTGGAGAACATAGAGATCATCACTACATAGTAAAAAAACAAAGTCGCTTTTTCTGTCCTTATATCCCTATGTATGCTTAAATTTTTGAAACGACGCAACTGATTTTGATACGTTTTTTTTTCAATAGATTGAGTGATTGAAGAGGAAGGTTTATATATATATAAATATATATATATGATATATATATATATATATATAACTCTAATCTATATATATCAGAATAAAACCTGTGCGAAGCTGGGATGGGTCTCTTAGTTTATTTATAAACGTTTGCACAAATTTTTACATGTACACAGGTGGGCTTAATGCGTTCAGCCGTTATCTAACAACCGACCGTAGGATGGTCATGAAGTAAAATTTATTATAACTCATCGAATGACATTTCGGTGACATTCAAAAATAAATAAGTTATACCTACGTAGGTACAATCGTCCTGCGATTTTACACCTCCTTTGTCTTTAACTATTAATTTACCAGTCCTAATATTAAATAGATTTAAACAATGTATCATAGCGACGGAATAGCCCCGGTCGTATTGCGTTGTTATTACTTGATGGTTTGATGATAAGGGTAACTCTTTTACATTAATTCTATGTGCTATTTTTAACTGTTTTATTAAGGTACATCAAAGGCCAAACGTACTTAAACGTATTGTATATACATTTTACATCAGCATTGTTTTCTATATTTCTGCCACTTACAAATAAAAATAATAATATTTTTTTAACTTTGGTACAATGTGATTAACGTTAGAATTTGAATCAAGTTCTCTTTCATTGTTAATACGTGTAGGATGCCGATCCACGAATCGATAGCTATCCATTACCGTGGCGGGCAATAAACTTATTTGCCGGCTTTTCAGTTAATTACACTGCTAGTGTCAAAAGACTCCGGTGGCGTGGTTAGCGATGATCGACCGCGCGCGTATTTTATGTCCCGCTGTTAGTACAATGCGACACGGGCACATTTCATTATATACATTACATACGCGACCAACGTGAAATATAGTTTACAGATATAGAGATACAATTATAGCTGTTTCGCAAGATCAAGTTGCTCATAAAAATGTAGAGCAAAATGCTACAGGTGCAGTACCAGTTTAAGACATTGGATGTTAAACGCACTTTACGGCTATTTCATACGGAGTGTAGTGTATTGACACTACTGCATTGCCCCAAAAATAGTCGCTACTGTGATACTTCTACAGTCAGTCAAGAAAGAGCATAGAATGTAGTGTTTTAATTGTATTAAATACGGAACCGACCATATTGTATATAGGGGTAGTGAACGATGTCTTGGCATTTAAATTTGAAATTTCTATGGGTTTGCATGTTACATTACACAGAAAGACAATCATAAAATGATACTTTTTGTCTATCAACAGTAATTGAAGTTCATAAACTTTTGTCGGTTTGCATACAAAACTATGGTTTGCATTACGAAATGATTTAGAAATTTTAACGCAAATATCACTCTACGGATATATAATTTATTAAATGGATTGCGTTTAACCCACGTGATAAAACCACAAATCACTTTCAACATACAATTTGTAAATCAATATTAATTTGGCAAGTAATATTATATAATAGACCGGGAAAATTGTTTATCTTAATTGTATTTGCATTACAAGTTAGTATCCTGCGGGGACTCGACAACTTTTCATTGTTGTTTCCTAGTTGGTAAGGGCCTTGCGGGCTGATCACCCGACTGCCTGTGAAGTAAGATGATCCATGCTTCGGATGGGAATGTAAAAATTCGATCCTGTGCCTTATCTCTTTTCGGTCATGTCGGGTATCCGTCCCATAAGGCGTTGAGGGTATAAAGAAATAGGAAGTGCACCTGTGTTTGCGTGTACACTTGTGTACTTTAATATGACTTGCGCAGTTTGCTGATCTTTAATGTAGATCGGCCGCCGTAGAAGAACCAGCTTAAAAGACATTTATATACATACATATATTTATTTTTCTAAAGTCACACAGTATAAATTTATTTTAGCATAATAACAATCTTTCAAAATCGTCGCGTCTTACCGTTATGTCTACGATAAATAAGTAAACTTTACAAACAAGGAAAATTAAAATGTGGCTTTATCGATACTTTTAATAGTAAAACTATTCCTTATCAATGCTATTTGGTTTACCCAAACAACTTAGTGAGCTGGACTCCAGTAAGTGTTTTGTTAACATAATAGCCTAGCACAAAACAGACCATAAATTCAATATAAAAACCGTTTTGACCTCAGACTGTGGGCTGTAACTCAAGGGAATTTGTCAATGCCAGGAAGAGGTTCGTTAGTTTATTGTCCCCGCACACGTTTTGATAAACATCGCAGTAAAGTCCGCACTGTGAGGGAATTAAATTGGACGTTGCACGAACGTGAAACAATTTAAAATGTTTATTCACTACGTAATAATAAAACAATTTTAGGTGTTGTTGATGTATATCTGTAATAATAATATAATGTGGAAAGATTTATATTTTGTATGTAACGAATAAACTCAGAAACAATTTGACAAATTTTTTATTTTAAATTTAAATATCTTTGGATATGCCAACTTCTTTATAAACGTTAAAATTTTGAATTAACTTTACTTTTTTAACTTTTAGTATAGATCAATAAGAACATATATATTTGTCATTGTTTGTCACGTCCTTCTGTCAAGGAGCTCTATTTCATAATCCCTAATAAGTATGGTAAAACTTTTGCATAACAAGTATGTTGCTTTAGGAGTTGGGTAATTAATAATAAATACAAAGTTTATTCGTATCCTTAAAACGTATTCTGGCCTCATTTGAAAGTGGCAATAAGTAGAGGTAAACTAGCAATAAAGACTTGCGTACAATGGTATCGAACCCTTCTTTTACGATTCCGACCAATATTGAACAAGTGTTTTCGAAAGAAAAGTAATTAACGAAAATATGTAACTTTTTAGTAGATACATCTACATATTCCAACCTAATATTTGCGTTCATAATTGAATGTAACAGTAGTTAATTATAGGTGATAAATATGTCGTTGTAATGTACAATTATTTGCTTATTCTCCTTTTTAGTAAATTAAGCGGCAAGCCGAGCAGGACGCTCGCCTGATGGTAAGTGATGCGCCCTTTACTTAAGATTCGCAGCGTAAGAAGGTACAAATCCACTTGTACAAGTATATCTTGTGACCCTTTTATTAAGCTGGCTACGGTGCAAACAAAAAGACAGCAGTGTTTCGAAACTACGACATTATGGCTGAAAAAGACATCACGGTAATCTCCAGCTTATCGCCTGTAAAAAGACGACAAAAAAATTCGAAAGAATTATTAAAGTTGATACAGGTGGGGCCTCTATCAACTTTAATAATTCTTTTGAAATCTTCTCTGTTTACCGTAAACTTTTTTTTACTTACTGTCTTAGATCTGTACAATTCATCCGAAAAAGACTTTAAAGTACTAGTGTTAGAGTCGTTTAATTTGATAAAAAACACCAAAACGAGCAAATATATCAACAGTCAATCACATATAAAATAATTAATAGACCCCGAATACCGAATAGCGCACTAAAATAAAAGTTTGTTACTCTGTTACCAGACGAGTGGGAAGTTTTAATTCAATTTGTATGTAACACGATTCTGTTCGGGTGTTACTCCCCTTTTTGCAATTTTACTGTATTTCATGAATCTAAACATTGCGCGATTTCAGTTTTCAATGTTTCAATGTTTTTCAATGTTTCAATGTTTCCTACAAGTGTTATTCTTAAAAAACAGAAATTGCCTGCGTACGCTACATACATACATGCATACTTATACAATTATATTTTTTATTCACTTATTTTGTTTTATTATTTAAATTTCATCTTATTAAATTATTTTTCATCAAATAAAACAAAATAAAATTTAACCGCAATAAGTATATACCGGATAATCAATTGTTTTATTTGTGAGGAATATTTAGGATATTTCAAATTGATCGATAAGAACAGACAATAAGGAAAATAATAAACTTAGGGGTTATTAACCAATTATACTTTAATATTACCTAACTCTAAATATATATAATCGGAGAATATTGCAAAATAGTTGCACTTAAAACTTTCTTTTTTAACTTACAGAATAAAGTATCCAGATTTAAGAATAACTAGCATTTCACATCGAGCTTTAATGTAATTAGAATTTAACCGAAACGACAAATTTAATGCCTACATTGATAAAACCGGACAAAAGAAAAACATGAAAACAAATGGCGACCTCGGGGGCGTCGTCAATACAACAATAGTCCGACAAACAACAATGACGTATGACAACGAAACTCCGTCGGGCGAGCGGGAAAGCGCCGCTTCATCAATCCTCTTATCAATATTAGCGAGCGCTAAGTCACAAATCAGCTAAGCGTTCTGCCCATTCGCTCGTTCAATAACCGGCCGCAACACCATCCATCATCCTGATACGTTATCTCCGAGATTCGGCAAAATTCGACTGGGCTCGGAGAAAATCGGCCGAATTAGGCGAAACTTGGCCGAATTCGGCAGCATTCGAAATTAGGGAAACTCGGTGTTCGCAAATCAGAACGAGGGCCAACCGTTTCATTAGTCGAAGTGACTTAGCCGAGGCGGGGTAAACAGGACGATTCGTTTTTCGCGGACGAACAATCGCCGAGTTAATTCCGTAGCGCCGAATAACACGATGTACATAATTGGGCTTATTAGTTCGTTGGCTTGTTGGACCGTGTAATATTTTGTGTCGTTCATTCAATTAATACATGCGTTTCTATTTTAGGATCTTCTTTCGAGCCTTTTTCCGAGTACGCTGGGCCTCAGTTGCGTTCCTAGAAGCATTATCTGAATGAACTGTGTCATTTGGCACTTGGTTTTCACAATTGGTCTTATTTATAAAGAAGTAAATAAAGATAATTTACCT
Source organism: Lamproptera curius (assembly GCA_029286875.1). Taxonomy (NCBI): domain Eukaryota; kingdom Metazoa; phylum Arthropoda; class Insecta; order Lepidoptera; family Papilionidae; genus Lamproptera; species Lamproptera curius. The sequence goes on from JAGSMT010000031.1 coordinate 2,661,075, forward strand.
TATTGACCTTATTGATCCTATTCTCTAACAAGCATTTTTATGTTGTCAAATGTCGACCTCTAATTAAAAAGTAATATTTTACTGAAGTCTGTTTTTAATAATTTGTTTATCAATTTGCATTTCAATGTTTTCAAGTTTGCTTTTAATTTGGATCGTTTTTAATATACTTAAGAATGTCGACGTAAAAAGCAAGTATTAAACACCGATAATTCCGATTCCAACAACGCCAGGTAAATATAGGTTAAAAGCGTCCCCGGTTGTGCGATATTAACAATTTACTCGAGCGACGACGTCGCGTCAATCAATTAAGAAAACGAATTCAATAGATATTCCGTAAACGAGGACTGAATTGCGCTATTTCCCTCAACAAATTCTGCTATATAGACTTCTATATAAAAGTTGACTTAATTATGTTGCTTTACAGCAACATTGCTGTAGTAAAAGTAAATATTTTTTGTTTATATTAAAAGATTATAAGTCCTAACGTGTACTGAAAATATGTAAATATTTTCTTTATAGACATTCTTAATATGTAAATTCTTATTGAAATATAATTATTAAGTATATATATACATGCAGATATATCTAAGTTTTTACATTAAGACTTTACCGTTTAAACTCAACAATTTGGGTTCGGTTTATGGATAAAATGCTGGTAGACGTGTATTATGGAAAAAGTATTTAATGCAAAACGCGTTTATTTTTTATATGACTTTCTCCCTACTGCTATCTACTTTTTTGTCGTAAAAAACTTTGTGCCTTTACATGAAGGCGTGGCTAAAATGTTAGCAACCAATTCGTTACATGCTAGTAGCAGGTATTCAGGAACAACGGTTTCTGCTGCTAAATAGTGATTTGGATATACTACCGTTTTTAGGTACTGTAGAGGGCGTTAACGTAGCATAAAATAAAGTATACCTTACCTAGCCATTTTCCCAAGTTATCATGAGCTCGGCTTCTAATCCATCCAGGTTTAACTGAATAACAGTTTTTACAAAGAGCGACTGGCTTCTGAACGCAACAAAAGTTACACAAAATCTCAAGGCTGCGAGTGGATGTTGCCTGCTACTTGTCTTATGGGCATGGTGTATCTCTTACAATTGGGTAAGTCTCAATCTTATCCCATGGTTTCAATACATATAAAGTTTGTGACGAGACTGACTTAGGTTCAAAATTATGGAATGATAAAAAATTAGATATTCTTTCCAAAGGGGTCGAAAACACTTCAGACACGGAACGTAGTAATAATATACCGTTGTAAAAAAAAACATTTATGAAGCAAAAATGCATGAGGAAAATCATTGTTACGGTCACAATTCGATTGAACTCAACATGAAAAGGCGTAACATGCCTGCAAAGAAGAATTTTTTATGTTTTATGCTAGCATTTTTAAGTCGAATAGAAATGATAAATTGTAGCGATTCATTTTATTTTAAAAATTCTTTAAATAATTAGTAAGGATTAGGCTACAGAACTTTCATAAATATTGTTTCCAATAATACCCGTAGAGTAACAAAACAAAGAAGTATGCTGCTTAGAATCACAAAAGTAAGAAAGAAGGTAAAGATTAATTTATTATAATTTGCCTAACGTTAGTTACGGCAATAATATTGTGCAATTTGTAATTTTTCAAAACTAACTGTTAAACTTACCGTATGTGTTAACTTAGAAACCGTTTTAAAGAATTTATGTACATATATTATTAATTTAATACAATCATTTCAATCACCGTAACGCTAAAGCCTAAAAGAGCTACGGGTCTTAAAGATTTTAATGAAAGGCAACTTACTACTCCTTGTCCTTGAAGCCCAAACTCATTGACACCAATCCTAACCTATGGTGCAAAACTTGGTTGCATACCCATGTCCAGAGATCTTGCTTAAAATTTTGCTAAAGAGCAATGGAACCTATTATTCTCGGCGAAAAAATGACAGACCGATAGAGGAATACTACTCTAAATTCCATGACTGGTCTTTTGGACGTGGAAGCTAAAGCTGCAAAGCTGAAAATGAGGTTGGGTGATCACTTGAGCCGCATGTCCACCAAAAGATGGCAAGGGTCAGGCAACTAAGTGGAATCCAGACAGACGAAGGAGTCTAAGGCTTTTCTGTTATTTGTATTCGAAGGCAGACGAACAGTCGGCCCACCACACCCATAGATATCATCCAATACCATCAAATACCAAGGGTTCTGCCAATGCGCTCCCTACCGTAGGACCTAGGATGTTACGTCTCGTTTACCCAGTAGATACGCTGGTTTTCCCCTTTAAACGGGAACACAGTAGAGTTTTCACACTACTGAATTGCGGCATAAATAGACACTATGGTGGTACCACCCCAGACGGCCACTGTAAAAAGGGGTTAACCTCAAAAAAATGGCAGATACTGGCACAGGGTAGATATGAGTGGGAAAAGAAGAGGTGATCTTTGACTAACGTTTAGACAAAATTGGTTAACAAAAATAGTTAAAGTTTTTGAAATATAATAATTTATTTTTCTTTATTCAATTGTTTCCAGTTTATAAATGAAATGTTTAACTTTAAGTTTATTTTTTTATTTTACACCATTTCTTTGTAATTTATTAAACATTCCGTCATTAATTATCCAATATCGCCGCGTTGATTCTAATTTATTGTAAACTAAGATATTTTCAATTACAATCTACGGTCCAAATCGTCTTTTATCTCATCTAATTCCCTTGATTTTGTCCTCTTTATAAATCTTTTAGCTTGATCTCGTCGGGTAATAAAATTGAATAAGATGCTTTTACCAAAGCTATTTTACATTTAAGATTGCTTCAATTCTCATAAACATAGTCTGAAATAAAGCTAATTATGTGGTGATTACAGTTGACGAGCATAGTTACATTTAACAGTATGATAATAAAATCCCTCAGAGTTATATTCTGATGAAAGCCGTAAATAAGAAGCTAAGACCACGTTAATTTGATGATTTCATAAACTTTTAATTAAATTAATAAGTAAGCTGCGCGGATTGTGAGATTCGGTTGTAAAAACTCTTTTCACAATAATTAAAAGCCGTACTCGAAATCAAATTTACCCTTCAAATGCAGCGCACCTCTTTGGTCTACGGAATTTAATTGACAATATTTCCGTGTATACTGCTGTTTAGTTAATCGTTGCTTAGGAAGCCGATTCGAATTTCAAAATGGGGCTAAATAAAAAAAATAGATAGGTCGATATTAAATTAGGTCAAAGAACTATGGACAAATCATAGTAAACCGATTGATAGCTGAATAACGCCATGATGGCTAAGGAACGAGGTCAAGAGTCCCTATCTAAGATAGTGCTTCATTTACTCTTTGAGGGTGTGTAACGACTTTGAAGCTGACATTGTGCGACGAAGCGAACTTAAACTATTCTTAATATCACTGACAATATTAATTTATGATCGGCTTTAATACAGCACGCTAATATAAGTGAAAATGTAGCTAATATAGTTGAACAAAACATTCAAAACTGTAAAATTCTTGCAAAAAGAATTGGTCGCAAATGAGTTAACATCGTTTGCAGCGGAGAAATGACTTGATAGTGTAAGCATAGGCTCGGTATCGGATGACACATTTAAGTTCAGATTTACTGTACTCATATCAAACTAAAATAATAATACAAGTTATATATCTTGCTAGATTTTATGAACATGAGCCTTAAAGTCATATCTACACGCAACTATTCATTCCTTTAGGTACAAGTGCGTGGCATGATGCGACACGTAAACCATCGTTGCTATGTCTGGTATTAAAACTTTTCAGTAGGTATTAATCAGAAAAACTCCGGAAGACACTTCCTTACTAAAGGCCGTATTCTATATATAGAGATGCAACATTCCTTTGCAAAGCTAAAAGAAGCAGATTGTAATAATAAAAATATATAATATAATATAATAAAAAATTGACATAGACGGTTGAAGTTAATCAATTTGAACACAGTAAAATAAAGTGACCTGGTATTGTAAAAACTGTGCGCAGTACTCCTTGTACACTAGAGCATTGTTATGTTTCAAATTAAGGCTAAAATTTAAGTGTACAGGAGTCTGCTACTAAGAACACCTACTTTGTAAAAAGCCCTTCTCCTATACGACCGCTAAAGTAGACATCACTATAAATTATTAAATAAACTTTTGATTGATGGTATATTACATTTTAGAATTCGAGTTCGACTAGTTTCAAAGCCGTGGTCAAGGGTAACTGAGATTCTGCGTCTTGATTGCATGTGAGACGGTTTGATCTTATTTTAATTAATATTGTTAGTCTGTACATGACTTAAAAATAATTAATTTGTTTTTTTAAATGTAAAATTAACGCGATAATACTTGAAGAATTATTTAATAATGCAATATTGGTCGTACAATAGAAATAATTATCACTATAATTTCATGTTTTAACTGATTGAGAATAGGAACATTTAGAATACGAAGAGGTACGACTATGGTTTACAGTGGTCAAGACCAACTTGCGACTTTTTTAAATAGAATATCGACTTGAGACATGTTTTTCTTATAAGTTCGACAATCACACAAAAACATGTAATTAGCAAGGGTTACGTATACAATAAACTTTACTTTGTATTAGTCAATCAACCTTGGTAAGACTAAGTTGGCTTATAAAAATATTTTTGTGATTATATCAATTTAAAATAACAATTACCTTGACATAGGTCTCTTAATGCCTGCGATTTGTTTTGGAGTCTAACAACTTTTATGCCAACATAAAAAGTCAATTTACTCACATTGGCAACATTATTGAAAAAGATGAAAGTCACTTAGTAGTACGGCATGTATTACTTGAATAACTGTTTCAGGCAAAGTAACTGGCATTACCTTAATGGATAAACAACATCTGATAAATGGGTTAAATAATGAAAGTACTCACATCGTATTACCTCTGTAAAAGTTAGTCTTAATGTCTGTGAAATACAATTTACGTCCCCATGAGTCGAATGCATGGGTCATTTGGCAACGCATGTTGTTTAGCTGCAACGGTAAACAGCATGTATTGTCCTGATGATAGATAACGAAAATGCAGGAACACAAAATTGTGCTATGAGAAAATATAGTAGATTCAAACTGATTCTTATAAACTACAAAACCGTGTATAAAACATACCTGTGAAGTGACCCGATGTGAATCATACTTAGAAGGCCTGAAAATCCGTTTACTCACGTACTGACTAAATGTACCTCTAAAAATGACGGCATGGCCCACAGAGGTATTCTATAATACAGTACAGCCTTCTAAGAATAATTTCATTAAGTAGTGTTTTATCATGAGTAGGCTTACAATTGAGTTCGATTTGAAAAAATTATTATAGTTGTTTCAGTGTAAAACGCAGTTTAATTCATATATCTACAATCTCATGTATCTACAAGAATCTTTATTTCACTATGTCACTGAAGAATGTAATTACATTTAACAAAAGCTTATATATTTAAAATCTTCCACAAAATGTACCACTTGAATTCTTTCTCAATATCATTATACGTAGAATGAACAAGTTACCCACATCCGTGCGGACTTTGCCAAATTAGTGTCTACTGAAAATCAGGTACTTTGTAGACGCGAGATAAAGCGAGGGTCGGAATCTGACGTTACGAACCGTATCTAGGTCAGGATTAGAAATGCCAAATGTTTGAACACGAAAGCGGGATAGTATATCGAACTAAAACAAAAAATGTAAAATTCTCTCTTTTATATAGGAAAACCCAAAACCAATTAATCTGTTGATTCTTGGTGATACATATTATTTGTGTTAATTTTATATCTTTATATATTTACCTCTGTAGGTGTGTTGACAGTAAACTCCCACGCGCTAAGCGGCCTGACCGATTTGAATGTTTTTTTGTATATGTTCAAGTAGACTCAAGGATGGTTTAGATTCACGAATAAGCCCGGCAGATGGCGCTGCAATCGTTATCTAGGTCTAACTAAACGGCTGCATTAATCAAATTATTAAATTATTCGGCCTTAATTTTATATTATTTTTTGATCGCGAGAATATCATGCAGGATAACCTGCTGGTTTCGCTAGTCCTAAATATATTCATTGCACATTGAATTTTTTGATATATATTATCTGGTAATAGCGAGGAGATAAAGTTTTTAGGTTTTTACAGGAGACCGGATATTTTGTTATCAAAGATAAGAGAAGACAAAGTGATTTATTGGGTTACGTGAAAAAATATTTAGTGTTAAGGTAATTTCGCCTTCACCTTCTTTAGGATTTTTTAATCAATGTACAAACTAAAACAACAACAGTCTCACTTAATTAAAAAACACCCTTCGTTTAAAATTAAGTTTTTTTACATGTTCTGGTTCTTGTATATATATATAATTAAAAATTTTATATAGATAGATAGATCAATTTCTTTCTTCTAACTCAAATTCAAATTATCTAGCTTTTTTTTATTGTCCAGCACTATTTAACTTGAAAGGCCATATCGTCTCTTTCAAATTTACAATGACTTTAATACGTCTAAATAAATTACCAACTATATCAAAGTTACACGAAAATCCAAGCCGAATCGAGGAGATAGATGAGCAGTTTCCTTAATTCTCGAAACCAAATCCGGTTGTGTAGCTTAATGGCTTAATATCACCGGTCTATGGCACATTGCAATCAATGTTTAACTAGATTGAACATCACTTGATTGCGATCAAACACAAAACGCGAGAAGTTAAAAAAATTTCCTTGTAATTTATATGGGTAATTAATGCTTAAGTAGTTTTCTTCCGTAACTAGCTAACATAATAATCGAATAATTGATACCAAATATACCTCGTACCATAAGGGCAAATATTTTCAAAATGCCGTTCAGAAATTTTTATTGTCTGTTTGAAGCTGCCTATTATTTTCTATCTTTCCATCTTTAGGTTATCTGTTCGTACAAGTTATAGTTCATCATCATTTTCCGTTTGATTATTCTTAGTTGCCACTGTTTTTGTTAAAAATATACGCCGTGGTAATACCGCTCATATCTCGCTCCATGAATGACTTTTTATTATCTAGGACATAACAAAATTGGTTATTTTTAATAACATAAACACCTATCACTGGAAAAATCTTCAAGAAAGTAAGATTGTTCACCGATAGAAAAATATCCAAACACATACAATCAAAAAAGGAAGTAAACGATACAAAAAAAATGTTAACAGACTATTGGAATATGTAATAAGGAGCTTGATGCGAAGTGCAGTCACGACAGTCTTTGGCGAAACAAATCGAGGTAACTTTGTTTATGTGCATTCACCAGCTGCATTTTCAAAGTGGAATACACGATGCGAGACTTTCATTTATTTGTATCTTTCTTTTCCAACATATTCTAGGTGCAGTCAATGTATACATTTAAATGAAAACTTGCTTTTAGTTGTTTTTCCGTAACACTTATGAGAATTTGTTTTATGAGATAAAAACAATGTCTCTAAACTTATGTAGGAAAATGTGTTCTATGACCGTAACGTTTGACATATTGTATTGTAATTCTAAGAAATTGTTGTTTTATACACTTTAAAGTATCTATGTTCTGACTTATTCTTAGTTATTCGAAATTTATGAAAAATGTAGAAACATCGAGACATAATTTTGCAGAAATTTAATAATTACGAAAAAGCAATTTAGGTGAAAATTTATCAGCATCATAAGCGTCAATCACTTTACACTTTCAACTGAAGTGCATTTGAAATACTCTTTGAAAGGCTGCGCTTTTCAAAGCGTTTCCATCATTAAAAATAGACGCAAATTAAAATAATGTTGGTAGTTATTTAGTTTTTATTTGCTTAATTATTTTATTATACGGGTGAACGACATATTTTTGATAATAAATTTTGTATTAGAAAAACCGGACATTTTTTTGTAAAAATGAAGGATAATGGAACGATTCTCTTTAAACTAATTTTATATTAAGCCTATTAGCTTTATGAATAACGCAAACTTCGTAAAATATAGCAGAGAACTACATTAATGTCCTTATATATTCTTCTTTCTAGGGGAGCATTAGTAAACACCAAGGTTATATATTATTAATGGTAATTGAACAACCGAGATTGCTGTTCAAACATACCTTACAGCAACGACATGTAACAGACAGGCTTTTGAAGGCTGCATTTTCTCGGAATCAGCTCTAAATTGTTATGCCCTTTGAGAGCGAACATATCGAGAATTGAGGTGAAGGAACAACAAAATAAATTTAATGCTTCTAATGCAGAGAATAGAATATACATAAAAAGTATAGTAAGGATTTTATTCAATGGCAATTAAAAAAATGCCCTATAAGCTTTTGTACTTTCTTGTACTCCGATCACTTTTTTACCAACTTAAGAATTCAATTTTGACCCCTAAGTCGATTTCAACTTCGGCGGCCAACTGCGCAGGAGATAATATAATGCACAAGTGTACGCGAACCACAAACACACTCCATCTTCCTTTATATTGTTATAGCCAGATGGAACGGAAAATCGAAACGACCGGAGAGAGATAAGGCACAGGACCAACTTTTACATACACATCCGACGCATGGCTCATTTTTCTTACAAGCAATCGGGTTGTATGAGCCGCATTGCTTAACCAGCGACAAATCAACTTAAAAAGTATTAATCCAGCAGGATTCATTTCAAGACTCACGCTTTCTAAAGCACAAGCCTAAACCACCAGGCTACGGAGTTAGTTGAAACAATTCAATAACAGCCATATTTAAATAACTCATCTTTTTAATTTTTACATAAAAATGTTGTTTATTAACCAACAAGTAACAAAAGTAACGCGGTCCTCCGTTAAAGGCATTAGTGCGTTCATGGCGATTCGTGTAATTTTATTCATGGAGTGCTTAATCATTTTTTTTGGCAACAAGGAGGCTTATTTCATTAAAAGCTAGCACGTAAATGTTCTCGGCACCGGAGCTAACGTAAGTGGACGTACTTATTTGAATACATTACAGTGAAAAAGTATAGCAAGGTAGTTATGAAATGATTGTTATAGTAAAATAACAAGAAGAACTTAGTGATTTTAAATGATATTAGAGGAGGTTGGATCAAATATTATGCAGCATATTCATGTATTAAATAGGCTGAAAATATATGAGCCTTCAAGTCAAGAGAATTTTATCACAAGACAATTCCAAAGAAGTTAGGTAAATGCTAAAATATAAAATTTAATTTAACTTTAATAAATTAATTTAAGAATGGGATAATACCTTATAAAGTGAAAGTTTATCTAGATATGACCTATACAATGAACTTAACTCAATTAATTTAAAAAACTATACTAGAAGCTTTTTAAAAATATGAAAAAAAAATTCAGAATGTTTTTAATAAATAAATAGCCTTAAGTTACTTCTAGCATCATCTATATAGAAATGATAATTTTAATTAATATTACAGACATACACAATTATATTCATTTGTCAACAAAATTGAAGCACTTAGTTTTGTCGTATCTCTTAAATTTCAATACTTTTATCAATATAACTTTTTTAGCATACACATATAAAATAAACTTTAAAGAAAAATTACATAGATATTTCCTTTTTTGACTAATGAAAATTAGAATAAATACTCAGGTTTCCTAAACATCTTCAAAAACGTTTTCCTGTAACCACGAAGTTATATAACTTATTTATGACTTGCCAACCGAGTAAATGGATAATTAAAAAAAAACAATAAATGGCTCATCATTAAAGTAACTTTACTACTGTGTTAAACCTGAATATTTTATTACATTTAGTATTCAAAATATGTCATTATATCCTTTGGAGTTGGCAAATAACGCCAGAAATATGTATATCTACGCTTGCTAATTGAAGAGCTGTGAAATATCTATCGCTTGTTTGCCAGCTTTTCCGCAAGCCAATTTGCTAATAACACGGCTCGTTGGGGAAAACATATTACATATACCCCACTAACAATATTAACGCGATCACATTTAGGTACAACGACACCGCTTACTAAGTAAACGACTTATTTTATTAACTACTATGTAAAAGGTCTCTCAAAAAATCTATAATGTGTTTTCAAGCAATAAAATAATATAATACAGCATTTTTCATTCATGATCCTTCAAAAGGCGTTACGATAAAGCCTTTCTACAGAACGTTAAATGTTTTTACGCCTGGGGACATCGGTTTATTGACGTTTTCTCTTAAGTTTAAGGACATCGTGCGAAGCGTACATCGAAGCGACAGGCGAACAACATCCTCCCAACCGCACCTCCGTTCACCGTCGTCCTTCGATTACGTAAACACCTAGGATTTTATAAACATCCGATCGAAACTACGGGTGGGGGTGATCGATTGAATGGACAACCTACACCATAAGGTTGTGAGGTGGTGAAACGTTTTTTTTTTAATTACAGGGCGTTGTCGTATCAGCTATTGGTAATATTTGGAGCGTTTGCTTACGTGCGTTCGTCGAGGGGCAGGTCACCTCGGGCAATCCATTGACGCCGGGTCACATGTCAGGTGGCTGGACGTGCGCGCGGGCCGGCGGACGCGGCGTTACTGGCACGTGCTATCAATCAATCGATGGGGCGCGGGCGCGGCGCATTCATGTGCTGAACAGCTGACGGTCGGCGGCCGTAAACATGAATCGGCCGCCGCGCCCGCCCTGCCGCCCGCCCCGCCGCCCTAGCGAGCACTGCGCAGGGCGGCAGCTGTACGCGACGCGCCTTCACTAAAACAGTGTGCGATTATTTTAGTAGTTTTTCGTTTTTGTTCCTAAATAACGTGGTTTAAAGGCGGAATAGAGATACTTCAATTAATAGGGTTTGATATACTGGTAGCTATGGGTTGGAATGTTAATGCATAGATATCTCCGTAGGTACGTAATATCGGCTTGTAGTTATAGTACATTTAAAGTTAATATGATTATAGATAAGTACTATAAAAATACAATACCAAAAAACATTTAACGAGAAAATATTCAAATATTACAGTATTTTTTTTATATAGCTCATAAATGCTCGCACTAGTAACGAACGAAATACTCTTGTGAAACAACAGCCTGTGTTAGTCCACTGCTGGGCATAGGGCTCACCTAATACACGTTCATTTATGTGAAACATATAGTAGTACAATAACAAAAGATCGCACATGTTTCAATCATATATTTAGCACATCTGAAATATTGTGGGCGTCCTGCGTGCTGGGTGATATCAGTGCGCTTGCGTGGTGAAACTAAGGGCTCGTACGAAATACGGTCTGGACCGACCTAGGTCGGGACATAACTGCTTATTGCCAAACCTCTCCACACAAATAATCACTTAATGTGCGCAATCACTATTACTGTCACATATACGTTTCGATATCATATTAAAACGAAAGCCACAATAAAGCGTTTTAAATGCATTCAAACTTAACCACTCAGTTTGAAGGTTACGTTTAAAAAAAATATTTAAGTATAAGGCAACGGTTACGTTTATCAGTGGAATTGTAATGCCTTAAAAAAATATTACTTTCTTTTACATAATATTAGTTTTTTAAAAGCACCTACTCCTTTAGTCATTAAATACTTCTTGTTATCATAATAATGGGCAACCAATAACGTTTACACCAAATTAAAATAAACGAATATTGTGATAAAAATCTATAAATCATACAAAACTGTAATAACCTTTCATGTATAACTTTCTAGTTATTTACGAACTCCTAGTGTCACAAATATGATACAAGCAATAATACAAAGTCCTACATGAAGTTATTTGTTTGTTCTACATCCGGTCACAATTTATAGTATTGAATGAAAACTTTTAAAAGTTTTGACGCAACCTTTGAAAGTCCCGAATTGGCAAAAACGTAAAATTTTTTACACTACCAATCCATTGCATGTATAACAAGATGATACCTGAGACTTCATCCGCGTGGTAATACCAAAAAAAACTGTATGTTAAAAAGTGGACGAAGTTACTACCAGTTAAATCAGCTATTCTCAAGTGGAAGTTCCGTCTAAATCGGACCAGCCTTTCCAGAGACTAACTAGAACAAACAGAAACTCGGACAGTTTGGAAAATGTTATTTTATTATATGTACCGAATATATATCACAATGTAATCATCTAAAAATGGTTATTTTTCTGTTACAAACGCAAAATTTAATTATAGTTAATGTGAATTATAAATGATGTACTCATTAAAAATGGTTTCTTTTATCTTACAAACAGACACTACAATTTATTTATTTTTATAGATAATTAACACGTAGCTTCAGTCGACGTCATTACTCTTTAAACTGTCGCTTTATTATCTAGCAAAGTAGAATGAAACTCGAACGGAAAACAAAGGTTTTACGCTTTATTTTTATTAAAAGTAAACGAATACGGCAGTAGATCACAGCTTACGCCTATTGACATGAGATTAAAAAATAATTTAATATTACTTGATTGTAGAAAATATTACAGTGGGATAAATCTCATTTCTTTTCTTTTTGATGTGAATGAGCTTACTATTTTTTTTTACTTTTACATTTTTTATGCCTGCCTCCGTAGCCTAGTGGTATAGTCGTGTGCTTTAGAAACCGAAGGTCGTGGATCGAATCCTGCGGGGACCAATCAAATTTTCATTGTTGTTTCCTAGTTGGTTAGGGCAATTTGGGCCGATCACCCAATTGTCTGAAAAGTAAGAAGATCCATGCGTCGGATAGGCATGTAATAAGTCGGTCCACCCACCAACCCGCATTGGACCAGCGTGGTGAGATACGGTCCAAAATCCTTAATGGACAAGGATGTATTAAGGGAGGCCTATGTCCAGCAGTGGACTACCACAGGCTGTTGACGATAATGATGATGACATTTTTTTGCGCTTCTGAGAATTTTTTAAATCAATCAGCCACAGCAATAAAAGCATTTTTTTATTGTTAAAATTGCCCCTAAACATGTTGGTTAAATTTAAAGTGGAACAAACTTATAAATTTACCCGAATCACATGTTTTACAACTAATCAATGTGTTGCTACACTCAAATAGCTAGATAATTTTTGTTTTAACATTCAAAAAGCAAAATATTTTTTTATGATTGAAAGAGTCTTTATTGATAGAGTTCAAAAAACAATTTCTATACGATTGAACCGATCCTGTGTATTGCACAAATAAGCATTGGCTGCGATTCAAATCCAATATCCGTGACTCGAATCCCAATAGTGAGGTAACAAGATGGGATCTGAGAAAATGCTCTTTCACTATTCCCTAAGCTTCTGCTTACTGCTGTGATAACATTTATATTGTTAGGTTGCCATGGAAACGTTTTTATTGAGGAGGTGCCAAAGGAACAGAAGTCCGAGCATTCAAACTCAACTGCTAACTTCCGGTATAGTAAGGGTTTCGTTGCCAACCTGTTAGAGGAATCTTTTGTTTTAGTTTCAAATGAACAGATGTTAACATTTCTTAAACATGTAAGCTTTTAAATAGAATACATCCGACTTTTTTTTAAACAGTTTACAGTATTAATGAACTTTAACTATAGCTATTGGTGTAAAACTTTTTTCCATTCTTTATACATATCGGTCAAGCTTTTTCATTTAAATATTTACGTACAGATAAACTTACATCCTCAAGAAACGTTTGGTTATTGCACAAAATATTGTTTTACCATAGTATGAGCATAAAAGCACGCCATTTAGATTATTTCAAATATATTAATAATAACAATAATTAAAATAAATTGTAAACAGTACAAATTTGATGAAGAAAATAGTATATTAAAATTTCGTATAAAAAGCTTAGATCCCTTTTAAAAGGAAAGCATAACACGAGGGAGAGAATTTACGAAATGTCACGTTATTAATTTTATAGCGAGTACACACCGATACAAAGTCGTCGTCCAGGGACTCTATTATTTTAAGCGGATTAGTCACCGCTGTTTGTTGTTTGGTAGTTTACTTTTAGTGGCCTCGTTGTAAGGCACACTTGACAATAATCTCTTGGGATGCAACTGGCCTCATAAAAGCATGAACTTACTTATGCAGCGAGTTTGTGCATGTTAAAAACAATTAGCACTGCCTTCGTTAATATTTTTTTGTCTATACTATTAAAATTATTATAAACATTATTAAAACTAATATAATATTATAACTGCCTCCTGTGTGGTATAGGAATTATAAACCTTTATAAACCAGAGGTAGTGGTCTCGAATCCCGCGGGGAAACAACTTAGTGGTATCGTTGCTTTCTGGTTGGTTAAGACAATTTAGGCTGATCACCCAATTTTCGAAAGAGGAAGATGATCCATGCTTCGGATGGGCATGTAAAAAGTCGGTCCACCCAGTGTGGTGCGACACGGAGGCCTTTTTCCAGCAGTTGACTAGCACATGTTGATGATGATGATGAATATTATAAAGAGTAACGATTTGTATTACCTACTGGACCAATTTAAAAAAAATCTTTCTCCGTTAGAAAGCTACATTGACCTTGAGTAACATATGCTAATATTACCCAAGGTAAATCTATTTTAAAAGTTTTAAAATAACACGCGCTGAGCAGTAGATGGACTGCTAAAAATGAAAGTATTTTTATATTTAATAAAATGACGGACGAGCAGGACGTTAATCTGATAATACGTTGTGTGTCTATAGGAAATATAGCATAACACGCCACAAATCCCTTGGTTATCTTAGTATATTGCAATTTCTGTTTGTTTACCTAGCAATTGCATTGCCTATCACACCAGAATGCTAAAATAAAAGAGTACCTTAGCCCTACTACTATACGGCAGAAATATGCACGGAATAAAACCTTTATTAAGAAAAATAATTGGTTATTAGCAAAAAACAACTAAAAGGAAACGAACGATAAAAAAAATATTACACGATGAAGCCGACAGGAGCAAAGCTTTACAGTAATAGACTTTTGGGTAAAATTATTTATAGAACTACTAGGTATAAATTACGGTTATTGAATTGTATATGACATTGGCTATCATTAATTTTTTGCCAATTAGAACTAATTTGAAATAATACTTGCTCGGGAGGTTGTTTATTAGAAATAAAACGTTTCTATCTTAAGTAAAAAATGGCTACCGTTGAAGGTTCACAAAATGGCTTTTTCAAGAAAACGAATATTGATGCAATGTAAAAACTAAATTTCAGTTTGATTGGAAGGTCAATTTCGATCAAAAGACTGATTGTAAATATAGATTGTACTGTAATTTTGGATTATTTTAATGTGCTTTGCCATAAAACTTTATAATACTATTGCCAAATGAATGATGTTAAGTAATGACTAATTGACTTTAATCTAGATTCTAGATCCAAAGCAAAGCCGAGATAACTTCGAGTACGCTCAACTGATGGCAATAACGCGGTTAATGAACAGCGAGCGCGGCGTTTCGGCGAAAAGCGGAAGTTACGACGTACGTCCAAATGAAAGTCCGATAATTGGCGGGTCGGTTGGAATTTCAGCCGGAAGTGGATCTTTTACATGGTTAATAGCGTAGACATACAGTTCATTCTCGTTCATAAATTCGACAGTACTGTGATGCGATGAATGTAATTTAACAATTATATATATACATATATAATTTTAAATTTGTTTCATTTCACTCACGCATATTCTCGTATCGCATCTATATTTAAAATAATACACACAGCGTGTAGACAGTCAGTTATAATTAAAAAATATAAAGTTCTAGATCTGTTCGTATGTTTTGATGTAATACATACTAACCTTTTTCCTTACCATCGTCGCTTTTGAATGACGCATCTTTGCTCACAGGAAAGCTGCTACTGCTATCATAAGAGGTAAGTTTGGGTTAAGTGCGCTAAGACCTGATTTCCTACATAATTGCTAGTATTGGTCGTCAACTGTTTCAATTCCAAAGTTTCTGTTTTCTATTTTGTATTTTTTCTAATACAAAGTTTCATTAATATGTTTCCCTTACCCACATCTCAACGTAAGCGACATAATTCTTGTAGCATTCTAGTGTCTTCTTACTAGTATGTACATCGCATCCTTTCCTCCTACTCCACAATGGAGGTTTATTTAACCCACTGTCTAAATTAACCGCATCCATTGTTTTCTTATAATTTAATAGCTTTTTCCTATATCTACCGATTTCTAAATTATTTTTTAGAAGTTAAATCTTTCATTTGCTCCATTCAATGTACAAACATCTACTGACACTGGAAACTGAAGATTTGTACAGTCAGCAACTCCACCCTAGAATTATCTCTCAAACTTAAAAGAAATGTATTGTCTTTCAAACATTTTATTATAAAATATATGGAATTATTTAAAACACTGGTTTATTCAAAAAAAGTTTTAAATTTTAAATAATTACTAAAATATAAACGAGTATAGCTATTAAGTAAATCAATAAATGCGCAAATTATATAGACGATTTCTTTAAGTGTTAAAATATTGTTAATTATTTAAGAAACACGAAACAGCACCGAAAAATTTATATAAATGTATGACACATATTAAGAAAAATGTTTGATTAAAATCAACTGACTTAATTTCTTTATCCTCATATGCACTTATAAAAAATTGTCTAACACAATAAATAGTCACACAACTGTATATATAAAGATACTATATATTTGCAACTAAAGACAAAAATATCTCCCTATAAAGCATTAGTTTGTTTTCGTAATCGCAACTGGGGTAGGATAAAATCGGTTCTACGCCTTGACCCAGTTCTGTTCAAAGACATCTGCATTCGACACTCGGAAAGATCAAGTATTAAAGGTCGATCTGGGATGCAAAATATCCTATTTCATCTCAGCATACAAACGATTACGTATGCCAGTATAAAAATACTTTAAATATTTATTTTTTAGGCTCTTGGTATTAATTTACGAAAATTTAATATGTACCTAAATAAACTTTGATAAATGTGTAAATGGTACATTGATTATGCAATTATGACATATAATTGTAGAAGTAAAACGACAGTTTTAAGATTGCATTCAAATTATTGGACTAATTAAGAAAAAATAACTAACAGATAAATTCCTTAGTTTAAAATTATACATACAGGTAATCTCATACTTTTTTCATTTCAAAATAACAACAGATAAAATAATAACAGAATCCGATATCGTATTATTCAAACCTGAAAGTTTTCGTCAAAGGAAACACGGCATTATTTCACAATAAAAATGCCTATGGCAATAAGTCCATATCTGCTCTATTAGTGCATGAAGTCTAAATTAATAAATAACACAACAAAATCCGTATGCAATGCAGGTTATTATTTATACTCAACACCGTCTCATGTATCCCAACTGATGTCTTAGCGATAGACAACTGAGCCAAGAGCACTGCGATAAAACGAAGGACGGATAACAGTTTTATATCCATTACACATAATTCAATGTGGCCGTCACGATCACTGGCCGGCAGCCAGGCGCAACAGTTAGTTACGATTGCACTGGCAACATTGCTCCATCATCGTGAACTAGCTTAGTGACTGTATACTTACGATATTGGATATTAAATGTGCTTTGGAGAGCATTTGCGAAACACATACGAGTTTAATAACGTTTGGCAACACTTTAAACATTGAGATTAGCTATTTAGTGGACATATTTTGAAGTCACTATTTAGGATGTGAAATAATAAACATGCCATTGATAAAAATTATATATAATTTAAAATGTTAGAGTCTAATATTTTTATTTATTTGTCCGTGCTCTCTGCACGGATATTTTTTTATAACTTAGATATCATTTTGCATACTTCAATTTCTTTACAAATTGACAGCAGACAACAAAGTTAACAAAATTTATATTTTTATTAATATTTACCTTTAAGTTATAAATAATGGTAAACTAAACTATTGCTGGCGCTTTTTAAATCACTAGGTAATCGACTAATCTGCATTTCTAGAATACGCGAAGCTATTTCACTTCTAGAGATTATTTTTTTATTGTTTTACATACTCGTTTGAAGAGTAATATTGTCCAGTCCGTTGAGCATGATAAAAGTTGATCGTGGTAGTGAAAAATATTTTTGATTCTTCGCAAATTTATTACCTTGCATTACACTTGTTTCTTAAAGTAAGCTATTGAATTATCTGCCTAGATAAGAAAGAAGGTAAACGTCAATAATGTATAAACAAATGCATAAAATCTTTGCCTTGTCTGAAACTGTACTTGATATATGATCTCGCTTGCAATCTAGCACACACGAAAACAACTTCTTGATATCTCTGTAGAAGCTTAATAAATGTAAAAAGAGTATTTTCGTCACAACATTGACAATTTTCAGCAGATTCGTGCACATTTTCAATCACTCAAAATTAAAGTTTTATAATGATGTAATTAACCTCAAAATGTAAAAACGTCTAAAAAGGGTTTATCAAGTCTTCTTACCGTCAAAAGCAATTCGCTAGATTTAACTCTGAGGAGATTGTAATATTTAGGTCGCCGTGCCGCGATGAAACCTCGTTGTTTTTCCCCTCTCGGTAAGAAACTCTGCAATCGCTTTGAGTAATAAATTTGCAGATAATAGACGCATTTGTCAAACAGGTACATTTAAGAGAGAAGTTTTATATTATAAATGGATTTCGATCGTAATCTTAATTGAGCAACCCAATAAAAATATTAAAAATTTAAATAATACTGACGTTGACATTACACCATACATTTAAGTCTAATTTAAGCCATGTTAGGTAAAAAATTGCTTACGATAAGCCTATATAGAATTATGGTATTATTTAGTATTCGTACCTGAGACATTATGGAAATTGAATCATTATCTTCAAAGAAGAGCTTTAAAGAGGGAATTGTAATAGTATGTCAACGCTAACGGCGGACAACTGGAGTAAAGGTCACGTTATTTCTAATGGAAGTACTGAAAAATATTTTTGTATTTAATAATAAGACACCAAGTCGTGCCTTTTTATACAGGGGAAATTTAAACGTTAATTATTTAATTAAAATAAAGGACAGGTAATAAAAGCTTTAGCAAATTTAAGTATGTAATCACGATTAACGTTGGATTTCTGTATCGAAATTTAAAACACTTCTCAGTATTATTAGGATTTATAAGAGAAGCTTTGAAAATGATTGCACCATACGACCTCGCCCCTACTCGTCCTTTACATCAGGTGGTAAGATGTACATCTCACCATCATGGCCCAAGGGAGCCAAGACCGTGAGGACATATATTGATCTAGGGATGTGGTTCAAAATAATGAATGTTGTATAAAACCGATTAAGTAATGTTTCTGTTCCCTAATTTTAGTTTTAGTTTTTTTTGACAAATTGCTTGTCAGGATTCCTTCACTATGTCGTCTGTCACACTTTCATTTGTAGTCCCTGCAACACATCCACTTTCTTACGTTCCTATCCACTCATACACCTAACTTATTCTAAGTTGATAACAGTTCTATGCAAAGCTACTGGCATGCACTCGGTGCAAGGTTTAGATGCTCTGTAACATCTGTTAAAAATATGGTTGAGTATTTTTCTGGAAGTTTTCATGTCATCATGATCTTACATTTTACCTATCCCTTTGGGTTTCAGACTCACGTCCTCTGATTTATAAAGCCATGATGGTGAATGTCAAGACAGTTATTGCAATCTTTGTAGCATGTCTTTAAATTTCCGACATTTACTGCATTCATAATATAGTATTTGTCTTTTAGATGGTGGACGTAAGATACTACTAGAATTGAGTTAGAAGCCGATCCCGTTATATCTTGAGTAAACAATTTATGGGAAGACAATTCGTAACTTAACAGCGAAGGGTTATTAAGAAAACTATGAGATAACTTTTGACCTATAGAAGCTTTTTTTTATTCAGTGCACTTAATTTACATATTACAATTTTTTGACACAGTTTATCTATTTTTATACGGAATATTCTGTGTATACTATCTTCATTGCGAAGCAGCAGTAATTTTTATACTATTTACTCTATAGCTCGCATGGTTGCTGAAAGTCGCTAATTCCGTTTCTGAAACGCACCTGCAGCGCCCTCTATTATCTAGCGTAGCATCTAAATTTTCAACAAAACACATGCCGCGAATAGTCGGCACGATTAATTCTGTGTCAATTAATAGACTCAAGATTTATGTCGCAAATTTAGAAATATATTATTAACTTTCAAGATTAAAGTACAGCATCTTAAGGTTAAAATGAGAGATTAAGAAGTTATAACGCTTACAAAAAAAACTTTAGCAATGGAAATTTCCCGATTGTCCGTTGGTCGCCGGCATAAGCTTTTTGATACGATAGAATTGCAATTTGGAAGGATATGACTACATTTGCACAATATTTAAACAACGGCGTTATCGTAAGTCTATTGACTCATATTGAAGTCGTAAATCCTACTTTGCAATGTCTTGTTGCTTGGTTGGTTTCGGATATTACAGGTATTTTGATTTTATCGTCGTCTAGTCATCTACATAACTTAAAACCAGTTGTTTCACCATTATCAGACAATCTTTGGTATAAATAGTGGGAAGTTTAAATGCGATAAATGCGCCAGGAAAGATATCCTAACTACCCTCACGCGTGCAAAATTATTCGAACCCTTTTTTTGAGGTCGACTAATTAACAAAACTATTGCTTTAAGAAAAGATTAAAAATAAGAAAGGGAGAGGAAGAAACTTCAAAATACAAGAGATAGCGAAATGTAAAATTCGATCGACTAAGTTTTCAAGTCGTTTTTGGCGTCTACGACGATTTAAAAACAGTTATGCTCTTTCAATCTAACCAGACGAATATATCTATTTTTTTTATCGCATACACAGACGAGCAGTCAGAGCCACCTTATGGAAAGTGGACACCGACGCCCATAAACATCTGGCAATACTGGTATCACCAACGCGCTGCCTACCGTGAGACATAGGAGGTTAAGTCTCGTTTACCCAGTAAGTACGCTGGCTACAGTGCCATTTAAAGCGGAAACAGTAATGTTTCACACTAACAGTAATGTTTCACACTACTGCTTCGCGGTAGAAATAGGCACCGCGGTGGTACCCACCTAGACGGTCCCTTGTAAAAAGGGGACCTACCACCGGTGACATCTGGTAAAAACTGGTACAATACTATTAAAGAGAGCTTTGCCAATAGTTCTTTCAACTTCAGATGTTGTTAGAAGAAAGTATTTAACCCTTACATAAACATTTACCGTATTTTATCTCTTGTCAAATTACAATAACCTAATCCAAAAAATCAAACCGTATCAAATTTCAAGGTATAATCTGCATATGAGACCAAAACATTTTATTCTGTTATATCAAATTCATATATCTTTATTCAATATAGAAGTTTACACTTGCTTATTGATTGACAAACACACTACCACCGTATATCATTACTAAACTAATAAAACTGAACGTAAGATAGTTCTAGTACCATGCAATTGAAAAAGGGCAACAAAGAAGGTTTCTGTGAATCGATCATCAAGGTCATTTGGTACGAGAGCCTTGCTTATAGGATGAGCATGCAACAGCATCCATGATTTTTGCCTTTATAGCTAATTTGACTGGAGGAACAGGGCTTGCTAGAAAGATTTGAGGTGAGCGTGTTTATTTCCCTAGACTATTGTTTAACATTGCCAGGGTGAAGATACCCTTACAGTTGGGTTTCTGGTTCAATATGGAGAATTTGTTTAATACACCAACGAGAGAGCAACTTTTGGAGAGCATTAGACACTAAACTGAACATGATGTCACAACCCCCTGACATAAAAAAATATGTCAGAAACGAGTACAACACGCGGCCAGCAGTTGAAACCTGAAAAGGGACAACGCCTAATGAGATCGACTTAGCTGTTTAACCTTCGACACCCACCGGGAAGGTTGGATAACCGAAATAGCAGATGAAACCTTAAACACGCATAACGCCTGATAAGGTCGTTTTAACCATTGTAACATTTGACACTAACTGGGGAAGGTAGGGTAGACGAAATAATACTTGAAACCTGAAAGAGGCACATTGCTTTATGAGGTCAACTAAGCTGCACAACCTTCGACACGCACCGGGGAAGGTTACATTGCCGCAGAGACAAAGTACTAAACTCTAGAAGTGTCGGCGATCACAGACTCAGACGCATTATCTTTCATCAGGCAATATCAATGTAGGCAATGTAAGCTACATTACAGATAACGATATTGCAACCTGAAGAAAATGTTCTGATCATGCTATAAAAGATCATGCAAACTATGTATCTACAGATTTCATAATATTTTTTCGACAGAGTCATATAAACTTAAATACTAAGTATATAATATAACAAAAATCATATGAATTGTTGACCAGTGAGAAATGTGTATCTTATTCTATATATCTTAAGTTTATATCATATCATGTATGAAATATAAGAGTATATAATTTAGAAGTCGGCTTCACTTACATGTAAATCTGATAATAAAGTTCCTGTTGACCAGTCGTAAAACACCTATTAATAGAGATTTTAATAGAAATTAATAATGTAATATAATAAAATAACTTGAATACTTATGCCAAATATTCAGAATCACTGCGGCTACTATATTTTTAACTACAGGTCACAGAGTAAACGATCATACCCGTCTTTGCCTAAAGACAAGAGATATTTTGTAAATTATACTGATTATAATACCTTAAACTTGGCTTGGGCTCGATGCCTGACTGTCCTAATCAAATAATTTTTGTATCAGTGGTAGGTAAAGTACTTTTGTAAATACGTCTCAAAGACAATAAAATATTGCAAATTTTTATTTAACAACAAAAAACTTTACAAAGATTCTTGATGCAATATGTACATGAGTGATGATCATCTAAAACTTCGGTAGCAAGTTATCTTGGCAACATCAACCTCCTATATTTAAATACGTCTTTATAAAGTTTTTCCTGGAAGCAACTTACAGTTCTAACAGAATAATCGAACACGTAATGTCATAACCGTCTCTCTATAAATGTATCATTGAAACAAAATACTGCTGCATTTTAAGTATTGGTGTATAAATAGATTGGCTCGTAAGGATATTAATCAATGTTAATTGATACCTACACTATACGAAACTCTCCAGTCAAATGGGCTACACGACGAATAACAAATAGGTTTTTACTAATCCTGACTAGTGATCCAGAGGGTGTGGGGGTAGATCCCCACCACGGGAAAAGTATTGTATGATAAAAATAGTGTTTTCCTCGTGTCTAGGAGATTGTATTTTTTTCAGAGTCAAAGTCAAATGTCTTTATTCAATATAGAAGCATTACACTTTCTTTTTGATTGACAAATAATATACCACCGGTTCGAAAATGGACGCCTCTGACCTGAGAAGAACCGGCGTAAGAAACTCAGCGGGACTTTTTTTTCAATAAATTTTATTTCATTACATTGGTTTCAATAAATATTTTTCTCAGCGATTCTTTGGGGCCCAGGTTAAAGAGTGCTTTTTTATTAATATAATATGTATTTAATTACAAAAGAAAAGTAAGTTTAGGTATTTATCAGTCGTCTTAGTAGTCACCATAGAACAAGCTTTATTATATATATTAATAGCTAATAGCTTTAAAATATTGAGTCATTCATTATTTCTTTTACAATGGACTTCGGACGTCAATAGAAGTCAAGTATTCATGATAATTTTAATTGTACATAAGAGTGTATCTGTAATTGAACCTAACCTTATCTGAGTGCATTAATGTCGAATATATTATTAAAAGTCGTTATGGTATTGAAAATAATGAACGTGTCACGTATGCTACAAGTCTATGTATAGTTAAATTTCTCGTTAAAATTTGTTGATTGTTACGAATACTAAAACAAATTATATTATTTTCTATACAAACATTTTTGCATGCAGATATAAACTATAATCAATACAAAAAACAATTTAGAAACAAACTGTTTATTATAAACCAAGAGATAAAAATATTCTCGGGTAGTCTACACTCACTAGGATATAAGATATATTGCGGGAAAAGATTACGGATCTTTACTATAACATAAAGTAATTTCACCCAAGGTGAAAAAAATGCCCTAAAACTTTTTTCGTCGCATGCGCTGCTTGTCGTAATTATTTTTTCATTGATTATCGAACAAAAGCATGTTTTGCAATAGTAAACAACATACCAATATGTATACTGTAAAAGGTGAAGAGTTTGTTTATTTGTTTGATTGAACGTGCTTATCTCAGAAACTACTGGGTGAATTTCAAAAACTCTTTCGTTGTAGGATAGCCCTTTTCTTCAGAAAGGCTAGGCTAGGCTAGGCATAAAACATCTTAATTTAACCCTAACGAAGCCGGAGCAGGCTACTTGTATAATATATATTATGATTGCACCTAAAATTATTGTTTTGATAAAAAAAATAACGATAAAAATAATTTGATAAAAATTTAATTGCAAAAATATGTAAGTAAAAATATAACTACATAATTTTAATATTATGCTGCAATCATTATCACTTTTTTCAGTTATTAATCGACGAGACAACTAGGGTTGATAGTAGTAACCTGTTGGTATTACTTTTTTTACTATTGAATTTTTTATGGCCAAAAAGTCCTGTACTTCATTTCACATGATTTTCGATCTTCGGGAATGCTTGGTTTAAGTTGAAACGTATATATCATACTTAGTAACCAAAAAATTCTTACAACCTTAAATAAATATTGCAGCCATGAGTGACTAATATTTTGTCAATATGTGTAGTGTAAGTACGCCTCCGTAGCCTAGTGGTATAAGCGTGTGCTTTAGAAACTGGAGGGCGTTGGTTCAAATCCTGCGGGGACTCAAGAAACTTTTGTGTTGTTTCCTAGTTGGTTAGGGCAATTTGGGCCGATCAGCCAATTGTATAAAAGTAAGATGATCCGTGCGTCAGATGGGCATGTAAAAAGTGGGTCCAACCACTAACCCGCATTGGACCAGCGTGGTGGGATACTGTCCAAAACCCCCTAATGGATAGGAGTGTAATAGGGGAGGAGTGGACTAGCACAGGCTGATGATGAGATACACCTGTTCTATTTATTTATCTAAACATTACGTCTATTTTTAAAATGATTTTGTATTATTTTGTATTATTAGATTTTGAAAGTATTTAGAGACTAATTTAATGTTCTTATCATGTAGTAAACAATTAATTGCAAATAGTATTGTCAATATATTATTTATCACCTCGTACGTATGTATGAACATATGCTTACATAATTGTGATATATCTTCCGCTTCTTAAAAAACAAACATGAGATTTCTCTTTATAACCGTTACCAATTTTATTAGTCTATCTGGCAATGGTTGGATCACTTTAAAGCGAATGATATATAAATGTTATGCAATTTGTGTAGTTCGAAATTTTGAAGAAAGAAAATCAGTGAAAACACCAATCCACGAACAATAAAATATATCCTGATATTTTCAATATGAATATGAATAATATATTCGTAATTTTGAGTGGTTCCTTGTGTAGAAATAATTTTAATAGAGTTTTAGCTCTTTTCTACAAACGTTAAGGACTTGATTTGCTTCGACATTATTGTACTTTAATAAGAGTTTTAAATTCATTTTTGAACCTTTCTGATTTTTGAACCTCCTTGATCTGGTTTTTGAACCTCAACATTAATCGGTTATTGGTATCACGGGAGCATAAAATGTAAACAACGCATGATAACGCGGGGTATTTAAACATGGATATTCACGTTAGTTGCTTCGTTTCTTTGATTGTAACCGGAAGACTTTAAAAGAGAAAACTGCGGTAATTACTGGCGGGGCCACTGGGATCGGATTTGAAATAGCTGATAAATTTCTCAAAAGCGGCACTAAGGTGGTAATTCTACTCGACATTAACGAAAACTTGGGAAAAGAAGCTGTTACTCGTTTGAATGAAAAGTATGGCGATAACAAAGCAGTATTTTACAGATGCGATGTAACAGTAGATTTAGAAGCTGTCTATCAGAAAATAATAAGCACTTTCAAAGTGGTCGACGTTTTGGTTAACAACGCTGGTGTACTAAACGAAATTAATGTAAAGAAAACTTTTGACGTTAACGTGAATTCGCTAATAGAGTGGTCCCTGAAATTCTTTGAACACATGAGAAGGGACAAATCCAGAAAAGGGGGAACAATTGTCAATTTAGCATCGATTTATGGTTACAGAACTGACCAATACCTGCCGGTATACAATGCTTCGAAATTTGCCGTGATGGGTTTCACAAAGTCATTGGGGCACTTTGAGAATTTTCGAAAGTTTGGCGTTCGTGTCATAGCAGTTTGCCCTGGTTTTACCAGTACAGAGCTAACATCTGGAATTGAGACCCGATTTCCAGATCGGGATGAAGAGTTTGTGGTGTATGCGAAACAGCAGCTTTGGCAAAACGCTGAAGCTGTTGGTACTGCGACGGTCGACATTTTCGAAACTGCGGAAAGCGGTACCGCTTGGTTGATTGAAGGAGCAAAGCCCATTTCTCAAATACTTTAATCAATTGTTTTGTTAATTTCACTGACTTTTTACTTCGCGTAATTTATTACAAGTTTGTATACTCTTTCTACGCTTTAAGCTATTTCAATTTTTTTTTAATGTATGTTCATCATATTTTTACTACATTCCCCATTATTGTTCATCATACCGAATAACGATAATGTATATTAAAAATTGTCCTGAAGTAGAATTATCTAATAAACTAATGCATAAATCGCCAGAAATTTTAAGCGCAGAAAAGTAAATGTGTACCTCAATAAGAAGTTTTTATAAATTCCGAAAATCCAATTGTTCAAAAAGTTTTTTTTTCTATAACGTTTATATATTTAACTTCATTAATTTTTTAATAATAAAGTTAATTATATAACGTTTATTAGTTTTCGGAGATTTATGTGTGTTATTCCTACTAATTCTGTTACCCATTGTGTTGAAAGGGTACTTCAAAACCATTAAGAATTTAAGCATTTCTTTTAGCACAAAAAAGAAACAATCCATTACCGTTGCGTCAGTCAGTTTATTGTAACTTTTCAATGTAAGCGTTATCTGGCATGTAAAGTAATTTCCGTAAGCATCAATAATAAACAATAATTACTTAGTTGTTTACACGACTGTGTGATATTCTGTGAATTATAATCACGTCCTTGGTCAAAGGGCAATACTGTCAACATAAGAACATCTATCGTGTCCATTAATTATAAGTTATTCATCGCTATAAAACATAAAAGATATAATAATTGTATTAAATCCACTTTTTCGGATTTTTTGCGTTTATTATTTATTTTTATTCCCGACGTTTCGCACTCTAACCAGGGTCCGTTATCTCGGGCAGACTGTATATATTTCTATAAGTCACATTTTAGGTAAGTGACCTTGCTTAGTAAATAAAACATATCCAGTATATAAACTAAAGTCCAAAAGTTAACAAGATAGAATCTAATAAAACCAAACAGTCGCTTAAATACAGTGATAATTGTACAAACAAAAACTAACTATAATGGTAAATTAAAGTAAAGTTAACTTAATCGAAGTGTTAGCCTTCTTCTTTATTATCTTCTCACATAATCTAAGAGTTATATAAAAAATTTTTAATAATCTTGATCTAATTTGATACATTCGTTCTCTATTAACTGCCACAAATGTTTGGAGCTCGTAGGACAACGACTTTTCACCGTCCTGTCAAGGTTATCCCAAACAAGTTCAATGGGAGAAAGATCAGGGGATTAAGGTGGCCATTGCATTATTTTTACAATGTTTTCAGCTTTCTTCTTGTTTAAAAAGTTCTGGCAAATTTTAGACGTTTGCTTAGTATCATTATCTGTTGATAATTTAAGCTAGACCAACTTGACTTAGTCCACTGGGTATGGTGGAACCTTGGAGAATTTTTTAATACTTATGCCTAATTGCAATTTTTTATGTTTTACATTAAAATGGTTATTGTGGGTTATTCTTAAAATATAGACATATATGATCTAGGACTTTTTTATAGACCATTTTAGGAAGTGCAATTACGTAGAACATACTCCTCTCTTAATTAACACTCATTTGCCGTCACTTATATTTTTTATAAAAAGTTAATTGCATGCTTTTTTAAAAATATTCTTTAGAATATAGTCATAAAACTTAAGATGTTGTTTTCTTTTTCATATAAGTGTAACACTTTAACTGATCTAAGTCAACCGGATACTTTAACCAAGATGGCCAGAGGTGAAAAAATAATTGCGCGAACAATCTATACGCCACGATACACCTTAATAATTTTTTAGGTGAAGGGACAAATAAATCAACGCTTATTTTCAAACTATGTATCATTTTATTTTTAAGTTAGTTTTAAATAAAAATTCCACTGCGTAAAGATCATAATTGAATGTTCGGGTTTCTTATTTATTTACTGGACAGTCATACATATAAAAAATATAATGGCATATTGTGTATATATACTATGAATATCGTAACAAAATTAACATAGAGGCTCTAAACAAAAGCTAACTAACAATTGGGGAATAGCGTAAGATTTTAATTACAGATTATAATTTATTAAAAAATAAAAATATTATAAACCCAAATTAAACAAATTTGTTTAAAAATACATTCAAAGTCACATACAAAAACTAGTGAATTACAATTAGATTTAAAGCAATTACTGTAACATATTTTTGCGATAACTAGCATGAAAGACAGAAAACTAAGGTGCTAAAGGGTAAATTTCAACAAAACCATAAACATCGATCACCAATCAGCATACAAATGCAACATGTGAACAAGTAAGGCATTGCACGATTTAACATTATTCACATTTGACGTATAGCATAATCTCTCCATATACAGGGTGTCCCATTTAGAATGGATAATCCTTGAGCGCGCAAACACAGCTACCGCACTCCAAAAAATTACAAAAAAAAAAAATTCCAACTGGTACCAAGTCATGATTTTTTAAACGAAAATCCATTTTTATGATGTTATGCTAATTTATGTGCAACTGACGCCAAATTAATGAATTTGCTTACGTTTTGTGTTATATTACTCCTCACAGACTATACTATTACAAAAGTAAAATAACATGAGTATCTATTGTACTTTTTATCAAAATATATCAATTTTAATTTTTAGTATGAAATTTGATCACAAAATAATTTTGACAAAGTTTGAGAGTGTTTCATAAAAAAAAGTATGGAAACCTGCTGGCCAGTATTTAAAAAATGCAGTTATACAGTTTACAAAATGGTATAATACAACATTTATCTAATACTATTATGAACTTATTGCTATTGAGATGCAAAAGGGTAACTAAGACGAAAATTGAAAAACAATTACCTGTCTTAAACAGTAACAAAGGTCACTTTTTTATTGCACTAGGGACGGTGTAATAATACTATTTACTACCTGAGCGTGGCCAAGCTGTCCATTTTTGTTTACACGAGACAAGGATAGGTTGATTTGTAGAGTATGAGTGAGTGAGAAGAGAGTACTATGTTCAAACATTTTACACTGTAGACCGGTTTGGTCATCATCGGATCGGTTTCAGGCACATAGCAAAGACATTTACTAGTGCGTCTCGACTTGTTCGGTAACGCATGTGTGCATTCTTTCTCATTTCTCCGTGAGTTTGAATCAGTGTTATAACGACGACTTCTGGCTACTTTATTGACTACCCGTTTTGCTTACTGATTTGACTTTGTTTGGTAATTTTACGACGCCTTGGCTTGTATCTGACTGATTCTGTGAATCAAAATGCCACGCATTCAATACACGGCACAAGAATACGCCAATATGCACTTCATCTATGGTGAGTGGGGCAACGCAAGTGCTGCTGCAGCCCTTTATAGGAAAGGTACCCTAATGCGCGTCATCCAGATTACCGTGTTTTCATCAGAGTCCACAGTTGTTATTCGGATGGCAGAATACCTGGCAGCGGCATTGGTGGTACGAGCTCCGGAAGACAAGTGAATATTATACTCAAGATGTTGTGCTTGATGAAATTCAGCAAGACCCATCTACCTCTTACAAGAGCAAATCACGTCGCACCGGAATCCTAAAACGACCGTGGCACCATGCACTGAAAATAAATAAATATCATCCTTACCATATTAGACGCGTCCAAGCTCTGCAACCGGAGAGAATTACTATGCAAGATTGTTTTTTATGACAATGCTTGACAAAATAGAAGAAAATCCACAATTCTTTGAAAAATTCTATGGAGGACGAATCTACATTAAAAGACGGATACTTTAATATGCATAATCTGCACAGCTGGCAACTCTCAAATCCAAATCTTATGCGAGAAGAGAGTCGCAATACCAGTTCCAAAATAAATTATTAGACTGGTATATTAAATGGGATAGTTATTGGTCCTTTCGAACTGGCGGGAAATTTATCTTCCCAAAGTTACTTAAACTTTTAAAATGATCTCCCAACCTTATTGGGAGAAGTGCCTGAGAAGATAAGGGAATCCATTGGCTACAGAATGATGGCTGTCCTGCACATTATGGTGCAAACGTCCGTTCTTATTTAAATGGATTGGTCGTTTGGGTCCCATTTTGTGGCCTCCTCGATCCCAGATTTAAACCTCTGACTTTTTCTACTGGGGTTGCTAAAGGAAGAAGGTGTACTCGAAAACGATTTCAATTTGAGGAATTGCAGCCGTGTTCAAGAGGCGCTCAAAAATAAATGAACGACGCTACGCACGTTCTTTAGTAGAGCCTTTATTAGAAGATGTAGAGCGTATTAGAGTCGGTGGCAGACAATTTGAACACCTGTTATAAATAAAGATTGTTTTATGTACACCTGCAATTTCTTATTATTAAAATTTAATAATATATTTATCGTTCTTTTTAGTCGTTATTTACCCTTTTTGCATCTCAATAGCAATAAGTTCGTAATAGTATTAGATAAAATGATGTATTATACCATTTTGTAAACTGTATTAACTGGCATTTTTTAAATACTTGGCCACTTGGTTTATAATTTTTTTAATGAAACACTCTCAAACTTTGTCAAAATTATTTTGTGATCAAATTTCATACTAAAATTAAAATTGATATATTTTTGTTAAAAAGTACAATATATACTCATGTTATTTATTACTTTGTAATAGTATAGTCTGGAGGATAATATAACACCAAAAACGTAAGCAAATTCTTAATTTGGCGTCGCTGGCACATAAATTGACAATAACATCATAAAATGGATTTATTTAAAAAATCTGACTTGAGTACCAGTTGGAATTTTTTTCGGTATTTTTTCGAGTGCGGTAGCTTGCTTTGCGCTCAAGGATTATCCATTCTAAATGGGACACCTGTATATACCCATGTGAAACACATAGCAAACGAAGTAAAGTCGATAGATGGCGTTGTTATTAATTTATCGAAGTCACAAACTATTCATCTACAAGAACGCCCCACATATGACGCTCCAGACGTTACTATGTTTACGTTGTTTACAAAATATAAGGTTTTTTTTGCACAATTGTCAATACAGTTACATAATTAATCAATAAGCACGCTAGACATTTTATTTTGTCGCTAGTGGTACCATGCGTTGCAAATGATAACTGTAATCCATAGTAACAAACATGCGACATACATCCAGCGTTCTCACC
The DNA here is from genome assembly GCA_029286875.1 of Lamproptera curius. NCBI lineage: Eukaryota > Metazoa > Arthropoda > Insecta > Lepidoptera > Papilionidae > Lamproptera > Lamproptera curius. Next base: position 2,692,515 of record JAGSMT010000031.1, read on the forward strand.
ATGAATTGTATATAAACTTATTTGTAACCATGGCAACGTCAAAGCGTCATAAGCAGGACGTTTTCATTGGTGGTTTATTGCTATGCTATGCTATAAATTGCAAAGCGATCGTAAAACAATTAGAAGCAACGTATGATGTCACGTAAAACGTTGCTATGGTTACGTTAATTACGAACAATTTGTATCGAATAAATATGTCAATGAGATCAAGCTAAAAATTATGTCTTAGAAGCCGTTGTGACAAATCAGATGTATAGCTATATCAAAATAAAATACAAACAATATACTTTTAATACAAGGTACATGTGCCTAATACGAACCTATTTTTGTTAGCTTTAATAAAATATGTTGTTAGAGGAAACCGATAAAATATCACCCTAATTTTTATTGTATACTTAAAAAGTTTTTAATCAAATCATAACATAAAACAATACGTTAATTTTCAAGAAAACATATTCGTTAAAATAAAATATTCTATATAACGTAGATATGACGTGCAAACACAAACTAATAACATTTTTCTTTGTTACTATAAAAATTTCCATCACTGGATTAAGGAAATGATGATAAATTACAATTTTAAAAATGTATGAAGAATGTTATTTACGGTTTAAAGCCAAACCCTTTAAAGAAAATTTATAAAACAAAATTTAATGACAAAAAACACTACACAACAATGTGACCCAATTGGTTAAAGATCGGAAAATTGAACATCGCGGGATCAACCAATAGGAGTGCGGGGCCCCGCGTCCCGCAGCCCTTATAGAAAGGTACCAATGCGCGTCATCCAGATTACCGTGTTTCACAGAGTCCAGTTGTTATTCGGAGGCAGAATACCAGCGGCATTGTGGTACGAGCTCCGGAAGACAAGTGAATATTAATACTCAAGATGTTGTGCTTGATGAAATTCAGCAAGACCCATCTACCTCAAAGAGCAATATCACGTCGCACCGAATCCAAAACGACGCGTGCACCATGCACTGAAAATAAATAAATATCATCCTTACCATATTAGATGCGTCCAAGCTCTGCAACCAGAGAATTACCATGCAAGATTGTTTTTGTCGACAAATGCTTGACAAAATAGAAGAAAATCCACAATTCTTTGAAAAAATTCTTGGAGCGACGAATCTATATTAAAAAGACGGATACTTAATATGCATAATCTGCATGCTGGCAACTCTCAAATCCAAATCTTATGCGAAGAAGAGTCGCAATACCAGTTCAAAAAATTATTAGACTGGTATATTAAATGGATAGTTATTGGTCCTTTCGAACTGGCGGGAAATTTATCTTCCCAAAGTTACTAAACTTTTACAAAATGATCTCCCAACCTTATTGGGAGAAGTGCCTGAGGAGATAAGGGAATCCATTGGCTACAGAATGATGGCTGTCCTGCACATTATGGTGCAAAACGTCCGTTCTTATTTAAATGGATTGGTCGTTTGGTCCCATTTTGTGGCTCTCGATCCCCAGATTTAAACCTCTGACTTTTTCTACTGGGGTTGTAAGAAGAGGTGTACTCGAAAACGATTTCAAATTTGGAGGAATTACGAGCGTGTTCAAGAGGCCTTCAAAAATAAATGAACGACGCTACGCACGCTTTAGTAGAGCTTTATTAGAAGATGTAGAGCGTGTATTAGAGTCGGTGGCAGACAATTTGAACACCTGTTATAAATAAAGATTGTTTATGTACACCTGCAATTTCTTATTATTAAAATTAATAAATATTTATCGTTTCTTTTTAGTCGTATTTACCCTTTTGCATCTCAATAGCAATAAGTTCGTAATAGTATTAGATAAAATGATGTATTATACCATTTTGTAAACTGTATTAACTGCGCATTTTTTTAAATACTTGGCCACTTGGGTTTCCATATTTTTTTTACATGAAACACTCTCAAACTTTGTCAAAATTATTTTGTGATCAAATTTCATACTAAAATTAAAATTGATATATTTTTGTTAAAAAGTACAATATATACTCATGTTATTTATTACTTTGTAATAGTATAGTCTATGAGGAGTAATATAACACCAAAAACGTAAGCAAATTCATTAATTTGGCGTCGCTAGCACATAAATTGACAATAACATCATAAAAATGGATTTACGTTTAAAAAATCTGACTTGAGTACCAGTTGGAATTTTTTCTTTGTGTATTTTTTTCGAGTGCCGGGTAGCTGTGCTTGTGCGCTCAAGGATTATCCATTCTAAATGGGACACCCTGTATATACCCATGTGTAACACATAGCAACGAAGTAAAGTCGATAGATGGCGTTGTTATTAATTTATTGAAGTCACAAACTATTCATATACAAGAACGCCCCACATATGACGCTCAGACGTAACTATGTTTACGTTGTTTACAAAAATATAAGCTGTTTTTTACACAATTGTCAATACAGTTACATAATTAATCAATAAGCACGCTAGACATTTTATTTTGTCGCTAATGGTACTCCATGCGTTGCAAATGATAACTGTAATCCATAGTTACAAACACGCGACATACATCCAGCGTTCTCACTGATGAATTGTATATAAACTTACTTGTAACCATGGCAACGTCAAAGCGTCATAAGCAGGACGATTTCATTGGTGGTTTATTGCTATGCTATGCTATAAATTGCAAAGCGATCGTAAAACAATTAGAACGCAGTACGTATGATGTCACGTAAAACGTTGCTATGGGTTACGTTAATTACGAATAATTTGTATCGAATAAATATGTCATGAGATCAATGCTAAAAATTATGTCTTAGAAGCCGTTGTGACAAATCAGACTACTAGTTGTACTAGCTTATATCGCAAATAAAATACAAACAATATACTTTTAACAAGGTACATGTGCCTAATACTAACTATTTTTGTTAAGTTTTAATAAAATATATTGTTAGAGCAACCGAAAAAAATATCACCCTAATTTTTTTATTGTATACTTCAATAAAGTTTTTTAATCAAATCATAAAATAAAACAATACGTTAATTTCTAAAGAAAACATATTCGTTAAAATATTAGTTATTAGTTAAAATAAAATATTGCTATATAACGTAGATATGACGTGCAACACACAAATCGTAATAGCGTTTTTTCTTTGTTACTAATAAAAAATTTCCATCACTAGGATTATAGTACATTTCTATAAAATGTCTGAAGTTAATGTTATTTACGATTCAGCCAATTTAAAGACAGAATTTAGGTAAACAAAATTTAATGACAAACAACACTGGCACAACAATGTAGACTCCTGTAATTGGTTGAAGATCGTGAGAAAATTGAACATCGCGGAGATCAACCAATAGGAATGCGTGTTTCTTTCGCCGCCATTAATATTTGACATCACGTTTCTTTAACAATGATTCCATCTGTTATGCACAAGTTAAAACTGAATGACGACATTCATTTCACATTATTTTCTATTACAATGCTATTTATTAAGTGAATAAAACGGAAAAAAATGTCTATTAATATTTTTTCATGTATAAAAAAATAAAGGTGCCGTTTTAGACGCATGTACCTTATAATGTAATACACATGTTCATATAAAAATTTTGTAATACATAAAACTACTAAAATTCATATAAATTATTATGATTTTTTTGTCACTACGCATTAAAACTATCGATATTTGTCGCTACTCTTCACAACCCTATATTACACAGATTATGTCAAACGTGAATTAATATATAACAATTTCAGATAATATATAAATAGTTTCGCAACAATCAAAATTAATTGTAATCATAGATATATAGAATGGATTCGCCGTTAAAAACTAAAATTGTTAGTTAATGCAACCATAGACAACTGGAATGATAAAAAAATTTAAGCCATTTTAGCCTCTGAATAGAATAAACAATTCTAATGTCAAACACTAATGGCAGCCATTTTTAATCCCCCTAGACGTTTGACATATAAAGAGTGCCCGTCTTTTTGGCGCGAACTGAGCTTGACATTAAGTTTGTCTTGTCTATGTTAATCTTATAACTGGCTGAACTATATTATTACTTATTAACAATCTAGCTGTCACGATAAGTATTACGAATCACTATTTGCAACACAAAAATAGTCATTAGTCAAACGGACAATATTTTTTAAATTTTTGGTGGTGCTATAATTTCATTAAAAAAATGTTAAATTAAAAACATATATCAATACAATGAAATTCCATTCAATTTAATCTTAACAAAACTTTTTGACAAATGCAGATATTAAATAAAAATACATGTTTATGTTTATATATAAGAAAAATTTCACGAAAAACGAAAACATTTTACTCTACGTAAAAAAACAAGCAAGCGGGAATGAAAATAACAGGTATTTAACAAAACTGCTTTTTGTAACGGTTATAACGGTGTATCCATTCTTAATATCTATAAAGACGATTGACGGTTATTTACAACGCAGGGAATTTTATTTGCAACGAATAAATAGCAGTAAAGACTAGTAATCCAGGGCCCATTCGTTCTCCTGAAGAAATGCGTCCACAACCTCCTTCATAGTGAAGTTTGGAATAAGCTGGTCCGCTGTTAACTTCACCCGTGTCACGGGATCAAAATGGCCCACCCGCTAAAATATATATATTATTATAATATAAAAAAAATTATATATATACTGCTATAATATATAATACAATAATCGTAAGAAAACTGTTAACGATAGTAATATTTATTCAAGAATTTTTTTACTTTTCCGATACATTAATTCAGAAGCAGATGTAATGATCTTATAATAGCAATTGTCGGAGACAAAGATAGCCACTTTTTCTAACCTTATTTCTATAGCGCAACGGTTTTTTATCGTGATGACATCTGTCAGTTCACTTAGTAATAATGTATTAAAATAGTAACTTAATAAGTCCAAATTATGCCTTTTGCTCTTCTCTTGTATAAGATCTATTATTTTTACATTTTATTAGGAATCGATTGGACACCTATTTAACTTTTATGTGAAACTGCAACATCTTATTTCTCGTGTACTCCATAACCACTAGCTCCAGTGGTCTTCAAGTCGGACCAGCTATTTGAGAGATTAGCCAGAACAAACGGGTAGACATTTTAAAAAAAATCGTTGTTCTATTATATGTACCGATAAATATGCTTATACCTTACATAAAGGGTTATTTTAATGTTATGATACGACACTCAAACTTTATTTATTTAACATATATCACATACCTCTAAATGTTCCTCAATGTCCTTCTTTTCGTATGTTATACCGCTCGGCGTGATCACAGGTTCGTTGAGTATTTCAAAGCTTATTTTACCACACAAGTAGTCAGGAACGTCGCGTTTCTGTAAGGAGATATTCTTCGTTGCACAAACTATAACCGATCCAAAAGAGTTTTGAAGCCATATTTAAGTTATTTTCTAAATGTTTTATTGGTCCGATCCCTATCCGATGTGTAATCGGTTAGGGATTGCATATGGTGACCGACCATCAGAGATAGGTTCCCTTTTTATAGGAGGCCGTCTGGGGCGGTACCACCGCGGTGCATATTTCTGCCACAAAGTGGTAGTGTGAAAACACTATCGTGTTTCGGTTTGCACGGCGCCATAGCCAGTGTATTTACTTGGTAAACGAGACATACATTCTGTGTCTCACAGTAGGCGTATTTTCCCCTTGTATGCCAAAGTATATGGACGTCGGTTATCACTTTCCATCAAGTGGGCTTACTGCTCACCTGTCTTTGTTAGCAACAATAAAAAAGACAAAAAAGCTATTAGTGCCATTTCTGTGTTAAGTTATAAGGTGTAATACCTTATTTACTTAAATTTTATGGCATCTTTAACGATTTTATAAATTATTGTATAGCTCTAGATGTAAATATATGTATGTCTAAATTAAGACCGTGTCGATCACGTTCGATCAAATCACTTTAATTTGATCGGAACCCATACGCGAGTGAGCAGGTTCCAGATTACGAAAACATTCGATTGTTTTTAACCCACACTTCACATCAAGCAAAAAGTAACCTTATGAAGTTGAAAAAAAAAGAAAAGACAGACCGTGTGATCGGGTGCCGGGTTAGTAAAGTAAGCCGCAGACCAGATGCGATCAGGCGCGCGCGCGGGTTGCGCGTGTGTTGAGGCTCGCGCACTTATGAATTAATTTTTAGTAGCGTGGTCGGTAACCAATAATCCACAGTTATAATTGCGATACATAATTTGGTTATTACGTAATGTTTTTTGTTATTTGGCTTAAGTAATAGTATTTATAATTAGATTTCTTTACAATTTCCGTAAAATTAAAAATAAGGTGAATTAATACTATTTATGCATTAGCTTAATAAGTAGTTAAATAGACAAAAATATTTTAAATATTATATTGAACTATTAAAAATCAATTTGGAACTTATGATTTAAGTATTTAAATGGTTTCCTAGTGAATGTGTCGCGACACTAACCCCACGTAAATTACAATAACATCCGCGACCGTTGACTAGCACTAAGTAACTAGATACCGCACGACCCACGACCTGTTAGACAATCGAATGTTTGTGATTCGATTTTCTAGCTGACGGGTTGTGATCGACCCGGGTTGCAAGAAATGATCGACTGTCACAGCTCTAGTCTAAATTAGAAAAAAAAATCAATCAATACATACCCTTCGCCTTTCGTCCATTTTAGAGAATAGATTATTTAACTCGCTACTGTAGTTATTCTGAAACATAATAAAGCTTTAATTAAATTAGTATTTAAGGCTAGTTTAAACAATTGACATTAAATCATAGAGAAAAGATATTAATCATAAGTAATAAATATATTAATTATACAAATTATTATTTTGTACTAATTATATATTAAATTAATAAAAACCTACTTCTACTGTAATGATTACTTCAAAACCAGCACATGATGTTCATACATAAGCTACATTCATTCCGTCAATTTTTTTTGTATTTCTGTGAGCGAACAAGAAATATAAATCTGCTCATCCATTCTCACCAATGTTCACACTAACAGATATATTAACACTTTTCATATAAGTACAATTGTCAAACTTTATTGTTGTCATCAAGACCTTTTATAAATAAGACTAAACTAAAGCGAAAGAACATTGCGGTTAACCGTCCACTAATAATAACGCGTTTACTAGGTTAACTTTTCCACTGAACATTAACCTTTAAAAAATAAAATCAGTGATGTCAAAGGCGGCAGGTATGGTACCGTCTGGGGCAGTTACTCCGCGATGCCTATTTCTGTAGCAGATCAGTGGTTTGTAAACATTTCAGTCTTCCGGTTCGAATAGCACCGTTACCTGCCCAGTAATTAACTGGGTAAATGTGACACAACATCCCAAATCTTAAGGAGGTGAGCCAGTGTGTGACATCTAACGCTGCTTTTCTTATGTGTAATGCAGGTATCACTATGAAGCCAACCTCCTGCTTGTCTAATTACTTTAAACAATAAAAAAAGCGATAAATTCCTTTATGTGTTATAACTGGCTATACCAACTGTCGAACTTCCTGGTTGTCTCGTAACTTTATTAAAATTAAAAAGAAACAATATGTTCTTAGGTTTGTTGTAAGTCCTATTTTGTATCTATTATAAGATTTGGATGAAAGTAAAGAAATTATTATGTCAAACATTAATGGCAACTAAACATGCATCCCTCATCAGTGGACCGTCACCATATTCAATTTACATATGACCATAAAACAATAAGACTAAACAATGTTTGGCGCTAATTCTTATTTAGGCATAGTATAGTGCACTACACTTACACATTCCTCTTCAACTTTAGCAATTTTTGTATTAGCCTCTTCCTCGTTTGTGTTTTCTAATTTCAACGATTCTATTCTACGCTGCAAATCTGCATTGATTAGCCTGGAAAGAAATTAAATAGGTACTAGAGTCTTAATTACTAATCGATATAATTTTACAAACAGCTGTCACTTACAGTCCGGTATATTCCTATAATAATTGTGATAAAAGGACTTATAAGAATACATCTTATTGTACAAATTATTGAAAAATATTAAGTATCAGGGTAGTTCATAAAAAGTGTACTTGTGTGTTAAAACAAAATAATTAAATTTTAACATTTGGAAACAATTTTCATTATCAATCATAATCATCATCACTTATAATATCATAAAATAATTAGTATTATAACAAATTGTCTGAATAGTAAGATGATCCATGCATCAGATGGGCATATAAAAAGTCGGTGCACCAACCAAACCACATTGGGCCAGAGTGACAGAATACGGTCGAAAACCTCCTTATGAATAGGAGTGTATCAGGGGAGGCCTCTGTACAGCAGTGGACTCTCAAAGGCTGATGAATGAATGATGATGAAACATATATATTTATTATTAAAACACTGGAAAATTGACTAGGATATTAAAATGCTAAGTATGTCCATAATGATGTTTAAAAGTTAATAAATACAAGATTTCCTAATTAATGGTTCACTTTCACAAATTATTATTAAACCATTTCACTTTTAACTGAATGAACACTCTAGAAGCTTTTCAATGAGTCATACAGTGTCTATTTACGTTAAACAGATCAAAAATAATCCAATAAATTAGTTTCATTCATTACATTGTTTGTATTACAATAACCATATCGAAAGGTTTGAGCCACTATTCTTATGAAATTGTATTGGCTTGCACTATAGGAAATGGAGGTAGGGTTCAAATTCTGAGTGAGAACTTTGTTTTTTAATAGCATTATGATTTGACCACTCAATTACTTTATAAAAAGTCAAAGCGGCAAATATAAAAAAATCATAGCTTATAAGCAAATTTAATATGGTTTAAGTTAAGATATTCAAGTACCAGCATCATTGCCTACAAACTGATTTCCCAACTACAATATTATTAAGTGATAGCACAATTATATGGCTTGTAAAAATTATAAGAATAATAGATCATGATTAAATGTTTATATATTCTATACATTGTTATAAACTAAATTCTGACAGATCTATTTCTTTCTTGCAACAAAATAGCCACAAAATTGTTAAACTTATTTAGCTTTTTATTAAGCTGATGATGTGTTAAACTTATTTTAACAATTTTGTGTCTTTGTTATTAAATCATAACCTAAAGTTTAAAGGCTAATCACATCACATTATCAGCCTGTGTTAGTCCACTGCTGGACATAGGCCTCCCCTAATACACCCCTATCCATTAGGGGGTTTCGACCGTATCCCACCACGCTGGTCCAATGCAGGTTGGTGGGTGGACCGACTTTATACATGCCCATCAGATGCATGGATCATCTTACTTTTCAGACAATTGGGTGATAGGCGTAAGTTGCCCTAACCAACTAGGAAACAACAATCAAAATGTGTTGCGTCCCCGCAGGATTCGAACCCACAACCTCCGCCCATGCCACTAAGCTACGGAGGCCAGTCAAGGCTAATAATTTTAATAAAAAAGGGCTTTTACTTTGTTTTTAATTTATCAACCGTTTTTACAATTTATCGGATGTAATATTGAATACATAGAATCTGTAAATATAGTATTATAATAAATAGTAGCAAAAATCTATCATAATTACCTATTCAAATATGTCTGCAATTCAATCTCTTGGGATATTCGCTTTTCCTCCTGCACATTCCACCGTTTTTTCCTTGCGATGCGTAACTGTGCTGCAATGTCATCGCCAAAATTCAACTTTTGCTCTTTTGCCAAATCGTTTGCTGAAAAGTAATATCGCCCATTAACATCTGATCCGAAGTTTATCGTATCTATATATACTTATTGCTAAGATGCAATAAGTGTAAGCTAATATTCATGTTAAAATAGAATGATACATATGCATGCACTATTATGTCATCTAAGTCTTCACTTTCACCTGTTAGCTTCCTATTGTATATTTACAAAGATATTATATAAAATAAATATTAGAAAAATATTTTCTTATCTAATCTAAATAAAAAGTTTGTTTAATAAAAACTAAAAATAAATATGCAGGTTAATATAGCTTTTACATCCCTATAAAGTAGATTTTTATTTATTTAAAAATTATATCAGCATCATCATTATCATTGTGTGCCTATATCCGTCCACTGCTGGACATAGGCCTTTTTCAATTAATGCCAAGACACCTAATCTCTTGCTGCCAATTTTAACCTACCACTGCCCGGGGATCACACAAATGAAATACTACATATGAAAAAAAAAATCGCTTTTCTTATCAAGTCCATAAGTTCTCTGCTACTGGATCAAAAAAAGTACTGCCTTTATGAGTACTATTACTCCATACTATGTTTGATAAATAATAACTCTAATTTCCACGCTATTTTGTACAGTTTTACACAAAATTTTAGTATCTTTAAATTCAATACTAATGCAAGTTTAAATAAAGCACTACATTATATTTTTAAGGTTTCCAATAGAGAATAATTAAAAACATTCTAAACAGCACTTTCAACTAATGATAGAAAATGAGCTTCATTCCAAAGATATAGAATAATGTGGTGTTTATACCCAATAATTGCACTAGAAGTTTCCTTCAAACTAAAAGTTTTTCTGCTAAAATGTAGCCAACAAATTCTTGTTTGACTTACATGCTTAGTAAGCCATAAAAAAACATGTATATTATGCTTGTTTTATTATTTGATTTAGAGAAAAATCACAAACTTGTAAACATATTATTTTACTTCAACACCTTGAAAACCTTAAAATACCTTTAATAAACTTTTTTTTGTTAACAAAAAGTAAACTCAGCCTTCAACAGTCAAACACTTCAAAAGTTCTCCCTGTAATAGTGCCAAACTTAAATATTGCTATATCACATATTTCACTGCTTTTGATTATGTTAAAAATAGTATCATACTTTATATAGTAACAGTTTCTTTATCCTTTTTTAAAATATTATCAACATATGAATGTTTTAATTCATATGTTGATAATATTCTCTATCAATTTACCTAATTATTTAAAATGTTAATAACAAAAAGATGATTAATTATCATTCCTTATATATAAGATTTTAAAATCAGAAATTTTAATATGTCACAAAATACACAATTACAACTATGTTACCAATTAATACATAAATGACTACTCATACTCAGTAATTTACCTCGATGTAGATGTTTAATGGCCTCATCATAGCAATCAAGTTCAACGAGTGCTTGTCCAAGGAAAAAATGTCCCTTGACCTGATTGTTGTCAATGTCCAGAGCACGACGACAATCGCTGCAAGTCGCGTCCCATCGCTTCATCTTCAAGTGGCATAACGCACGATTTGTGAAATATGTTGCCACTGAAGGGTTTTTTATCTGAAACGTACGCAGCAATTGAATACCATCGTATAACACGTACCGCACAATAATAATAGCAACGTATCACAATAGCGTACTCACAATAGCTTTAGTATAGCAGTTCATCGCATCTTCAAATCTACGTAAACTAAATAGTCTATTCCCTTGCTCTTTTAATTCTTTGTCGGTCAAATTTGCAGTGGAATACATATGCTTGCTCATGTTTATAGCTGTTTTAATCTTAGTAATTAGAAAAATGTCACAAAGCTCATAATTCAAGCTACTCGCTGGTCTTTTAAAGTTTTTATTTTGCACAAGTAATGAAAGCAGTCTGATCTTTATTTTCTTTCTAGAAATTGGCCTGCCTGCAAGCGCAATGTCAAGAATATTTGACAACTGACAACAATAAGTAATGTCAGTTAGCCATCAAAATAAAAAAGACTCCGTTATACGCAGAGAATGATAAATCCTTAACCGTATAAATCAACATGATTATTTTCTATAATAGAAGCAAAATAAAATTGAGATATTTTTGTGTGTCATTTTTACAAACAGTATGATTATTATATATATAGTTATATATAAAAGATTCATCATTATCTGTGTATATCGGAGTCTTTTTTATAAGTAATAGATTAATGCTCTTCTGAAAAATTTTGATCTAATGTGATTTAAAGTTTTGTATTTCGTTTTTCGGTACCAGTTTCTACTCACAGGCTCTGAACATTTACGGGTAACGTAACTATGTTTACAATTAAACCCGGAATTAATGCCAATAGTAACCCATACCAACAAATTGGTGACGTACGTATGGTGATATTAATAATCAACCTCTCATTTTTTGAGGGCTTTTCATGTCGGTAGAAATAGAAACACTAAATGTAGGATTCCATTAGTTACTATTTTTATCAAGTTTTAGTCTAAACTGGAACCAGTATAGCGCAATTAAACGATAATTAAATTTCTTTTGAGCAAGGCATATCAATTAAACTTTAAATCTCATCGATTTTCTTGTAAAATGGAGGGCGTCTAGGTTTTTCCTAGTTATATCCACTATCTTTCTTTATATGTGCCGGTTCTATATTAAAATAAAACAAACTAAACTTTACTTCAATAAAAGCTGTAATAGTAGTTTCAGATGTTTTTTTTTAATAATTATTTATTACCGAATAAAACCGTTTTCTATATTAATAAACCAAAAATACGAGTTACCAGTTCGTTTGTTAAAAAAAAAGTAACCAAATAAATAATTTACATTCGTCTATTAATTGAATAATCATTATTAATACTCATTTTAATTTTTACTGATGGTAGGATATTTAAAATGGTGATTGATGTGATGCAATTTTTGATACTGGATACAAACTAGAAAAATCTCTACTCCATAAATTGAATCGTTTGGCATCTCGTTCACCACCCTGGTCAATTCTATTCTTCGAAAGCTGTATTTTTGATGTTTTAGACCTATTAAAAAATTATATTATTAGTATTTTTTAGATGAATGTGTTATTCTGGTACTCATAATTTGTTCATTAATAAAAACTGATTATACTTTTTATGAATTTCAGCAGCAGCTGGATCTCTGATTAATGGTTTCGAGAGTGGTATTTTTAGAGATGGCAGCATTAAATTATGTGGAAATAGTTCGTTATTATGAGTTGATTTAATAACTTCTTCATAATCCTGCAAAAGAAGAATTAATATAAATGAAATTTATAATAAATACTATATACAGAATACATCTTAAAAAAACATACAAGGCCAGAGCTATTGTTTTCGTTCAGCTTCAAAACATTTTTACACCATTTCCATATATTTGCATCAGCCGCTCCACGCTGTTCTAAGCGTTCATACATGTATTTCATATTGCGAATGGGTTTAGAAGCCTGTGGAACATTTTATATTTTTGAAGAATTGTTTTAAAAAGAAACGAAAAAAACAATAGCAGACTTTAGGAAACGCTAATTATCTAAAAATGTCAACATGATTAAATGATGTACTCTAAATCAGAATTCGTTTGAAAAAACATGTATTTTTACGGCTATCTTGTGTTTAAAAAAAGGACGTCTTAATTAGCACGATCCACCACAAGTCTTTTTTGTTTATATTTTTTCTCTGTATCACAAAAAATTCTGTTAACTTTATTTCTAAAACTACTTACTGTGTATCTTTTACCCCTTTTTACTTTTTCTTTTAAATGTCTGAAAGAGTACGGTCCAGATTTCTGACTGGCACGAATACTCGGCAAACCATGAGCAGTCTTTATTGAGGGTTGACTTGGACGGTGAGTTACAAAGAAATCTGCACGGAAGTTGGAGTGTACCAAAGTATCACTACTGTCATTGTTTCGCAGCATTACATCCTGAAAGAATATAAATCCTTTTTATAATTTATATATCAAAAACAAATATTAACTGGGATCGCAAAAATTTAATGGTCTTATGGTAAACATAATTGAAATTCAAACAGCTTGAAGTTTAACATTCGTAAAACAAAAACTTTTTTCACGTAATTTCTCCAGTTCCACGTTGATTTTCTGTCTTGCCAGCAGTTCTGCTTTATATTCTTCAATGAGATAAAACCAATATTTGTTGACACGCGCGTATTCATTCAATTGAGCATATGGTAAATAACCTAAGACTCTTTTGGCGATTGCCGATGGCAGAAGCTGCAGCTGAAATCATAGACACTTCGTTTTGAACTATTTTACTAATAATGTATAAAATGATTCAAGCATGTAATGTCTTACGATGAAATGTTTTAAACATAAACGAAACCACCTCTTTGCCTAATATCCTTGGTCTAAGCTATAAGAAACGAAACAAACCGGATCCAAATTTATTCTGAAGCTTTGCGTATAGTATTGATGCTAGCATTTAATAATATTCAATAGTCCCAGTTTCAGGACCATCTTAGGCATTTGCTGTAAATCTAACGTCAGTGTATTAATTTATACGTACAAAGTCAACTGTCTCCGTAATTTCAGGTATTGGTCGGTCAATTTTCCATATTTTCTTATTGCTTCCATCTTTGGAAGTTACCTCCATTACTTCTAATTTAAAACTGTCTCGAATCATTTTGACACTCGAGTTCCAAACCGCTAGGCTCTCTTCCAACTGTGGGAAAAACCGTTTTAATAACTACTGGCAATTCTTCGAGGACTGTGCCGGTTTTATTTCAAATCTATTATGACGTTGTCTGGGGTAAAAGTAGCCTATATAACGCGAGGTGAATGTAGTTTTTTAATGGTTGAAGCTTCTTTTTCAACCGGCACAGTAGATTTTAAGTTTTGTCATTGCAAAAATACAAATTTTTGTGCGTATCTTTATAATATTAGTATTTATGAAGTTTTTCATGCTTATTAAACATGTGTCATCTTAATATTGTAATGAATAACAACAAAAAAATTATCACATTGTTTTTTTTTTTTACCTTATTGACTGAGATATGAAATAAGGAAGTTAGGCACTTTGATGAAATTCTTTTGGAGTAATTCCTCGAAGTACATTTTAAATAATTATTTTTATCGATAAAGTGATAGACGATACATTATCGATGGATTCTTTTTTATTGCAGTAATTTAGCCTTTCCGGCTTAGAATATTTTAGATTTAAATTAAATAGTTGGTCTTTTATTTTTACGAATAAATAATGATCATAAAAAATCATTATTAATATTACTGGGATCTCTTCAATTGTTTATTTTGTAAGGTTGTAGGTCTTTACAAGGGACCGTCTGGAGCGGTATCACCAGTGCCTATTTTTGCCAAAACCAGTAGGGTGGAAACACTACTGCTTTCCGGCTCAGTCCGGTTCCAAGGAGAACAGAAGCCAGCGTATTTACTGGATAAACGAGACTTAACATCCTTTGTCTCACAGTAGGCATTGGTGATACCACTGGCAAATATAGGCGTCGGAGACCACTTTCCATCAAGTGGACCGACTGATCGACTGCCTGTAGCCAATTAAAAAAAAAACGCTACAGCCATTGAAGCTTCTCTATACTTTCTAAGAGACCTAAAGTGTAAATACAAGAAGCCGTATTTGTATGCGGATACCCCATCAAGTTACTAAATGCATCTATTGATTTCATTGACTGTCACGCCATATCAGTGACGTGCTATTTCTGCTGTTATCTAAAATAGCATATGACGTGGTATGTGACGCACCTGTGGTAAGACTCTTATGGAATTCTTTACTCGACTATTAAAATACATAACATGCGTTTAATACCCGTTACGTAAGTATAGTATCTGTTTAGCGCCAGGGAAACGACATTGTTGTGCTGTATTTTTAGCATTTTTTTGTTATCCGCGGGTTTGGAATTCATAATGATCCTTTTATACACGTATTTTCGTTCGTTACAGAGTTATGCATCCGAAAGTACCGTAATATAAAAATGAGTTCGTAGATTAAAGGAATAATAAACGTCTAGTACAAAAATATGTACTTGTGTTAGGCAAATAGAAAAGCCAAGTCAAATAGAAATTTCAAGTTATTAGCTTATTGTTTATTTATATCAAAAGACAGGTTTGGTAATAACAAACGTTGACGATGTCAAAATAAATCATCTTCAATAAAAAAAGACATACATTGCCCTTTTAAAATTACCAAATCAGTTAGACACACGATACCTTACAAAAAATACGTAATTAATGTCTTTACTAACAAAAAATCAAAACTTATGCAAGAACATTGAAACCGTGAGCAAAATTTTTTTGTCAATTTTTTAACGACAAATACAAAATAAAATGTTTAAATATCCACAGTTTTTCTAGATGTGTGTTAATTATTCTAATGGTGTTATATCATAGGAGGCTAGCGTGCGCGACCTGCTACAATACGATCGCTAAAAGGATTTGTAACGAAGCAGTATAAAGAAAACTATCAGACTCATTTATGTATCTGGGTGCGTGATTTCTTATTAAATAATAATGGAACCTGGGCGAAGTACTTCTTATTTTATGGCATGGGACAATAAGACACACACTGACAAACTTTTGCACTTTTTATATTTGCTAGAAGTAGGTTATTACCACGCTTTCGAACCGATAATATTTTTTATTCTAAATAAATTAATGAGTCGTTGTGATGATACATTTAGGACGTCATAATTTTCATAAGCATTTATGTGTCTCAGGTTAATGTCTAACTGCCTCCGTAGCCTAGTCGTAAGGGCGTGTGCTTTAGAGCCGGAGGTGGTGGGTTCGAATCCTAGGTAGAAATAACAAAAATTCACTGTTGTTGCCTATTTGGTTAGAGTATTTGGGCCGATCACCCAATTGACTGAAAAGTAAAATGATCCATCCGTCGGATGGGCCAAAAAGCCTCTGAATGTAGAAGGTGTGCATTAGGGGAGGCCTGTGTCCAGCAGTGGACTAACACAAGGCTGATGATGATGATGCCTAATCTTTGACAATGACCCAATTCCATATTGACTTTTATCCTATTACAACCCCTTGGTCATCTTTGTAGAATTACAAAATGACAAAAATAATGGTTTATGGGTTGTTTCAAGAAACCAGACATAAAATTTCATCGTTATTTGTTGAACATAGACGATTTCCATAAAATATTTTATCCTTTCAACCACTTTAATCGCAAAAAATTGGAGCCTATTTCTTTTCTTGACATCTTTTCTACGTATGTACGAAATTTTATCGAAATCGGTTTAATGATTTAGACGGTAAAGATGGACAGATATACACACAGATAGTTACTGTCGCATTTATAATTTTGATAACAAATTACCATGATACCTGTTTTTGCACTTGGTTAATATGCAGTGTTTGCTTTAAAATACCAGAATCGTTCGGTTTGCTCTTCAGTAGATCCTTTTTCTGTAAAAATAAACTTAATCTTTTACATAATCATCTGTGACTATGCATACGAAATTAAATGCTATTCATTAATGTTATCAACACCAGAAATCATTAATATCCCGACTAGACTGGTAAGCATAAGTCTTCAAACGGGATAATTAAAAGGTATGGACTTAGAATTCAAGTCCTTCGTTATCAGATAAGCAATGTAGTCCTACCCCATGAGTTATATCAACTGCTGGTTGCGTAGACTTCATGTTTTCCAGATTTTCAGCAACAATTGCAGATTCTTTGAGATTCTCCATCTCATATTCACGATATCGCTCGTAAATCTTTTGCGCTCGTCTTAAAACCTGCCACAGCACAGGCCCACCAGCTACTGCCAGTAATTCCAATAGCACTATGGCTTGGCTCTCCTAGAATAAAAGATATTTAATAAATATCATCAATTCATTTGATTGATGTACCTCACAAACAAACTGAGGTAGTGACACCAGTATAAAAAAGTGCCACGTAAATTATATGTAAAGACATTGAAAACTGTGCTTCGATTTATTCCTATTAGTCCACCATTGACTCTTTGTCTACCGCTGATTCCCCATCGAATTTCTTCTCTTCCATAAATCACTGCGGAAAATTTTAAACAATGGACTTCGTACCACTGCTTATGATAGTTTTGGCAACCGGCACCGGTTTTTCACATGCCCATCATACGGATCATCTCACTTTTCAGACTGAGATATCGGTTAACAGAAAAGGGTTTCCTTGCAGGAGTCGAACCCACGTCCTACGGTTTGTTAAGCAAGGGCCATACCATTAGGCCACGGAGGAAGTTACGCCAATGCACTGAATTTGCCATAACCAACCCGCTAACCGTATAATCAACCATCCGATCCTGACAGTTTTCTTCCTTCATACTAAATGCCTATTTTCATTGATTTTTCAGAAGCATACAGATCAGTTGATATTCTCTAAATAACAGGCTTTATTATAGGTATTTTCAGAACAATTATAAATAATTTGATTCATTCAAAATCTGTATTAACAATATTCCAATCGTTATATACTCTTCGGCTCAAAGAGAGACCGATTGTCCTATCATATTCAAACCTGTGGTCGTAGGCTCGAGACTGAATAGGTTCTATGTTATCAACGGTGTTTGGTCGAGCGCTACAAGACGACTGGTCTGATACAAAGCCAAATGTCTCGTGTTGTTATTCGACTATCATTCAGTGATTAATACCTTGTTAAAAGTTTATTATTAAGAACGCTAGATGACGCCAAATCGTTGCTATGAGCTACAATATTTTATTTAGAATTTGACTCTTATTCGGCTTGGTACAATATAAAGTTATTTAATACTATAAATTATAGGACTCTAAAATTGATATATACTAGATCTTATTAGAAGTATTAATTGTAAAATAAATGGTATATTTTTAATATTTTGATAAAATTAATTACTATACCCGCTTACAGAGAAGACAGAGTCTTTCGGACGACAGTTCCATATGGATTTTAATAATAATGATAAGGTCCATGCACTTTTAACGTCTTCCAGAAGAGCCAGTGCATATAGTTTCTTATTTACACAAGATATTTTAGTATACCAGCTTATTGTAGTTTTTAAATGGCTGTAAAACTCATCATGGCTTTCGTTTTCTTCTGAATCTACGGCAAACAGAATATTTCTACTGAAACATAGGAACAGCAAAATCAATAACATTGTCATGTTAAAACTTTTCACTAAACATACAGCCTTTCACGTTTGCCACCGGGACTCAATGTTACAATATACACATCTGTTTCACTACGATATTTTCCTCACAGCCTTAAGGGTAAACTGCATTTTAAGGATAAATTAGTTACCAGTAAATTTGAAGGATCTGGTTTCTTATAACGACTGCCAAAGATGGTGTTTAGACTGGCAACGACTTTTTACATGCCATCCGACGCATTAATCATCTTACTCTTCAGACAATTGGGTCATCGGGCCATATTGTCCTAACCAGTATAACGAAAACTTGTTTCCCCGCGGGATTCAAATCCGCAAAGTTACAATATACATGGTAAATTATTATTCTTCCGGGTAACAGAGTTATCGTTATCGTTATCGTTATATTGTAGGTAATTGAGGCAATATGGGTTTATTACAGGCATCGACGGGATTATTATGAATAATAGGGTAAATGTACCTGATCTCACGTTAACTAGGGGTAAGGAAGAAAATGGGGCTAGAAGAAAATAGGCTTATTATCTAAAATCACAATGAACCTTATATCTAATGTTCATTTAGAGACTTCACCCTTTGCAAAGAGCTCTTTCACATTTGCTCTGTACATGGCGGGTTTAGCAAACTACTGTACTACTCTTAAAACTTGTTAAAACCAAAGGATATAACTTTTTTATGGCATACGCAGGCTGACGAGCATTCGGGCCACCTGATGGAAAGTTGTCACCGACGTCCAATTACATTGGCAATGCCGGTGGTATCGCCAACGCGCTGCCTACCGTGAGACATAGGGTGTTAAGTCTCGTTTACCCAGTAAATACGCTGGCTACGGTGTCCTTCAAACCGGAACATAGCAGTGTTTTCAGACTACTGCTTCGCGGTAGAAATAGGCACCGCGGTGGTACCCACCCAGACGGTCTCCTGTAAAGAGGGGACCTACCACCGGTAACCGGCAACTTTTGGTTTTCTTCTATTTTATAAAGACAAATCCATGATAACATTAGAGAACAATACGAATAAAAAGTCGAAATAATAAGACTTATAAAAATATGTGTAGATAGTTTTAAACAAAATACTGCTGCAATAAAAGCAAATTATTTTTACTTTATATCTTTAATGCGTGCGGTGGTGTGCATTAGGCCTATGTCCAGGACTGACACATGGTGATGATGATAATGATGATGATCTTTATTGCTTAGACATTTGAAATTCCCAAAATCCAAGAGTAATTCGTATTACTTAATGTATGTTTGGGTGCAAATTACAAATAGGTTGTTTTGGAATGAATGATCGATCTTTTTAGATTATTTAGAAGTAATTGCAAAATTTCACTCACTATTCGTCATGCTCTCTAAAATTGATTCATTAATTGCATTGATAATTCTTATAACGTCATTAAAAGCCATTTTTATATATTTATATCCTTTTTTTAATCGACTTTTATTATATACAATTTCAAGCCCACAATTGATATATGACATTGA
The DNA here is from genome assembly GCA_029286875.1 of Lamproptera curius. NCBI lineage: Eukaryota > Metazoa > Arthropoda > Insecta > Lepidoptera > Papilionidae > Lamproptera > Lamproptera curius. The sequence goes on from JAGSMT010000031.1 coordinate 2,712,782, forward strand.
CAAATGAATGTTTTTTATGCTGTCCGGTTTCAATAGAATTTTATTTCATGCATTCTTTTTTCGTTGACAACTTCTTAAAACTTATTATTGGATTATATTAATTTTATAAATTAATAATTTATAAAATTAATTTTCCAATTTAGTTTAGTGACATAACTTGATCTTGTCGCAAAACCTACCTAGTAAAACAATAGCACATTAGATATTTTAACCAAATATTTTTAACTAAGTTTTTGCAACCAAAATCACAACAGCGCTAAAGTAGATCACAACGTGGGAAGTGAGATATGCCTGACAAAGTCACATGGGACATTTCAAAGACATTTTATGCGAGCAGCTCTTCACAATTCAATTCCAGGGTCAAATGCACAAAGGCAATTATATTGTTAGCCAAGTGTGTACTGGCCGACGTTCTGTAGTAAAGAATCACCAGATGACGTTTTGATGTCAGTAGGCTACTGCCATGACGCGGGCTGACACGCGGAACCATTATCAGGTTTCCGTAAGGCCGAAAAGTTTAGAAATTTGCCGATTCGTTTATTTAATACTCTTCTTTGCTTTTCTTGTAGTCGTATACATTATTTTAAAGAAACCAATAGACTCTTTAGACGATCCATCAGATCAGTTTTTGGTGAAGAACGTACCGGCAGCATACTCGAAACTAGAAGGTTTAGACCCTGAAGAGAGAGATGTTTTTGAAGGTTTTAAAACATCCTTTTTGCCCGCAGAAGATATCGTTATAGCTCAGAAGAAATGGAAAAGGGCGCTTAATGATGAAAATACTTCGAGTGACTCTTTTATTTGGGACAATGGCGATGAACAACTCCTAACGCCAATTCGGATTAAGCGTAAAAGCAATTATCCATATTCTTCAACGGATTCGGCGTAAGTAGTAAAAAATGCGTTTTTATAGAAATTTCGTATCAAGATGTATCATGAAATCAAGTTACACATTTTGTTATAGACATGACCACTCACCTAACAGAAACGTTGATGAAGAATATTACGATCTATACAAAGATAGTGAGCCTACTGAAAATGGTCACTTTACTATGGAAAACAGGAGCAATACACTGACCAAAAAGTAAAAATAATTTAATTTTTCTTTATTACTGAAATCTATTAAACGAGCACAGGTTAATTAAAAAAACCAAAAATAACAGTTCTACATTCGGGAGTTGAATAAAGTCTGAAATCTCTAAAAAATTAAATCAAACTTTTAAGGTGCTGAAATGTTGTTCTGACTGATTTCCACCGCCAAACAGCAATATTTGCGGGATATGGAAAAACCATGCGCTTTGGTATCTACACATTTTCAATCTTATTTGGTATTGGTACAGATGCCATCATGATTAAGATAAATTTAGCACATTTAATGGATTTCACAATTACCGAAATATTATCAAATCCTGAGTTTAACATAATCATCACCCAAATGTTATATAGGGCTATCTACCAAGAAATTTATGTAGACCGGGGGCCCTTGGACGATGTCGTTGAGCAAGTCCGAAGGCAGCCGGAATTGGAAGAAGGTGAAATGGGTTCTTCTGCACATTTATACAAGCCTTCCAAATTCCATACGGGTATCGGATATTCATAGCTTATTTATACTAATCTATATAATATTACATATATTAAATATCTATACTGGTATTACCAAGGAAATATTTTATTTTTGTGATTATGTTTGTAATGAATAAACTCAATAACTACTGTGCCGATTTAAAAAATTCTTTTCACAGTTACAAAGCTTGCTTATTACGTTTCACCTTGAGAAAGATGGGATTACTTTTTACCCTAGAATCAAACGGGAAGACGGCCATGAATGGACTGCTAGTTGTTATTTAAATTTAAAGCCAATGAGCCTAGTTCCATCCTATACAATATTTACAAACAAAACACTTTAAAACAATTTTTATTAAAATATACTGATTTTATTCAATAAAAACATGTGTAATTGATTTAAAATTTACTTATTTACGTACGCAAAAATATTTTAAAATACGATTAAAGGAAAAATGCAATTTCATATAATAGGTATACACGCTTTTTGGAAAGGGGAAGGAGATCGAATAACTATTCGAAAAACCCAAGCCACGATCATGAAACAGTATATGGATGCGCAAGCCGACCCGTGTCATGATTTTTATCAATATGCTTGCGGTAATTGGGCAGCTTTGAACCCTATACCGGCGGATAAAGCGGGGTGAGCGAAAAATAGCAAAGTTTTAAAAAACATGCTCATGTTTGTATATCTCTTAATCATTGAAAATAAACTCATGATATACAAAAATTAATATGGTGTCTTTAATCGTTTAACTTATAGGTATGATACATTTGAAATGCTTCGAGAAAATCTAGATACTGTACTAAAAGATTTGCTGGAGTTCAAAAATTTTGAAAAACTGGAGAGCGTATATCCTGGACAACATTTAGACCTTAGCGATAGTTTTCTAACAGAAAATTTTCAACTTAAATGTCCAAGTTGGTCAGTAAATTATTATCATAAAAGGAAAATACAAAAAGATAAAGAATTACAAGAAATTGATGGAAAAGTTTTAACAATACCAATCATGGTATAATAAGTCCTAATGAATACCCACATGAAAATTCGGAAATCATTAGTCGAATTCGTCGTTATTTAAATAAGAAAAAAAACAAATATTAAAACCGGTCCATAAAATAAAGCATAATATAAAAGATTACTTACACAAAAGTGATCAGAAAATAGACAACCGATACACGGAACTTGTTAAATCAATGCCGAGTAAAAAGATTGATCGCTTATCGCACATTGGAAGCGTTCACCACATTTTGATGGGCCTAATCGGTTCGGAAGGAAATTGCAAATGTATTATTCTAGGGTCAAAAAGAAACATGGACACGACAAGCAATCTAAGAAAACACGTCCGAATCATCCATTGCATCAACAAATTGATGATCCAGCACAAGGCGATGCTGCTCTGAAATCTAGATACTTGTTTGCATCGTGTATGAATTATCAGATTCTAGAAAAACGTGGCCATCAACCTTTATTGGATTTACTCGACTTACTAGGCGGTTGGCCTATATTAAATGCCTATTGGGACGACAGCAAATTCAATTGGCTAGAACTAATGGCGAAGCTGCGTGTTTATAATAATGACATTTTAATATCTGAATGGGTGGGACCAGATATAAAAAATTCGGACGAATTTGTAATCCAATTTGATCAGACAAGCTTAGGTAAAAATATTGTATAGTCTGTATTAGCCAAGTAAATTTTACCCTTTTTAAATAATAATATATTTGTAGGTTTACCAACAAGAGATTTCTTCTTACAAGAGTCAAATAAGGTATACTTAGATGCATACAAAACCTATCTGACAACTATAGCGCTACTTTTAGGGGGAGATCAAGAACACGTGAAGATTTGTGCTGACAAATTAATTGACTTTGAAATTAAGTAAGTACTTATATTTATTTCCAAGAACTGTCTCCTGAATTCGCCCTATTACACTATAATAACTTCTATTTATCCATCATTATAATATAATTTTAATTTTTATGCGTTGTATTTACATATTTTTATTTCGTAATGGAATAATGCAATTAGTATTTTTTTAAATAACTGCCTCCGCGGTACAGTGCTATAATACATTACTTTTATAACTCGAGTCAATAGATAAGTGTTACGGTAATAAGTGTTAATTGTTACGAATTACAAAAATCTATGCGGTGAATAGGCAAAAATCAATAACATCTTGGGGCGCGTCACATTTCACTGATCGCAAAACTTATACTACATATACATTTTGTATTCTGGTGATATTTAAAATTATTATTATAACATAAAGACGATAAGAAGGGTATTCTTGGAAATATTTCAGTAATTATACAAATAAAGAAAATTATTAAATGATTAATTAAAATCATAGTATAGAGTAGGTACTGACCTACAACTCAGCGAACATAAAATCTGAAATTACAGCATATATTGTAAGATCAAAAATAATTTCTTCAGTCTGGCTAAAATAACATCAGCCCCAGAAGATCGTCGCAATGTATCTGAAATTTATCAACGGATGCCCATTTGGAAACTCAAAGAGCTAATACCTGAGGTTGATTGGACTCAATACTTGTGCATCGTAATGAACAAAAGCATCAGTGAAAACGAAACGGTGGTCCTGTTTGCGCATAATTACGTGACGGTGGGTATAATATCGTTTTATTATAAAACTTGAAGGGTGACATGTTTTCCGTTTACTTGTGTTTGTAGCATCTCGTGAAACTAGTGAAGAAAACGGAAACGGACACTTTGGCAAATTACCTTTTGTGGAGATTTGTGAGACACCGGGTCAACAACCTAGACGACCGCTTCCAATCGGCAAAACAGCAGTAAGCACTACTGCTTATACTTCATATCGTAGCTCTAAAAAACACAACTCCAATGCAGAAATCTGAATTTGGATCTAATTTATATATACAACATTAAGAAGCTTTTAAATAAATGTTGATAATTGATATCATCATATCTAATAATCAACGTAATCAACGCTTATAGCGTTAAAATGTAAAGTAAAGATTATGATTAACTACTTGCCCACTTTATTTTAAAATATCACAACACTTTATTAAGAATTTGAATATTTTTACTCGTTATGACTGGTCTGATTTCAGGAAATACATAATACCAGTAACATCATATCGAACACAATTCGGACCAGCGTTTGCCTCGGCCATGATATCTGTTATATCGCTTAAAGCTATAGTTTCATAGGTTGTTCCCAACTTTTGTATGTTTAAGGTTTTATTATGTGCTCTTTGGGCGTGAAGAAGCTCCACCGAGGTGGAAGAATTGCATATCGCAAGTCAACTCTAATATGGGAATGGCGTTAGGATCGATGTTCGTTCGGAAATATTTTGACGAAATGAGCAAGAACGACACTCTCAGGATGACGAGGGAGATACAACAGTCTTTCAGGGAGATATTGCATACAACAGACTGGATCGACGATTCAACTAAGAAGCTGGCTGGTCACAAAGTTGATTCCATGATGTTAAGGATAGGTTACCCTGATTTTATCCTGAATAAAATTGAACTCGATGACAGGTACAAGGAAGTGAAAATTCATCCAGATAAATATTTCGAGAATATTTTAAACATATTGCAGCATCTGACGAAAATGGAACAGTCTAGGTAGGTGAATTTCTTATCTAAGTATTGAGATAAAAAAAATGACTACGCATTAAGGCTTCAGATATATTTTTAATAATCTTTTATATATGGTACCTTGTAGGCCGAACATATTTGCTTTTACCTCGTAATACCTCACAAAAAAGTCCATAGATATTACAAAATGTATTTTATTGACGGTAATTTCTTTGAGCGGGATATTTCTGCGGCTGCTATATTTAAAAAGAAATATTCAAGAAAGCGTGCAATCCAATAAACATATTGAAATTAATCTGAATATTTCAATTTTCTAGGATCGGGCAGCCAGTGAACAAATCTCTTTGGAACACAGCGCCAGCGGTAGTAAACGCGTATTACAGCAGGAATAAGAACCAAATAATGTTTCCAGCCGGAATCTTGCAACCCCCTTTTTACCATCGACATTTTCCACGCTCCCTAAATTACGGCGGCATAGGGGTGGTAATAGGTAATAAGCTTTTTTTTCATGTTTTATCTAAAGGACTCTTATGACTGCATTTTGGACTTTCCGTTCTCCGAATTAAATGCAATGAAAATCTTGATCTTACCTCCGGTTACTTCTTCTCATTCTGATCAGGTCACGAGATCACCCATGGATTCGACGACAAGGGCCGCCTGTTTGACTGCGAGGGCAATCTGCATCGTTGGTGGTCGGATCCGGCTATCGAGGCTTTCCACAATCGCGCACAATGCTTGATAGATCAGTATGGGCGTTACGTCGTACCCGAAGTTAATATGAAACTAGACGGAGTAAATACTCAGGTCTGTAAATATGATTATATACCTATATAAAAGGACCAAATAAGTATTGGAATAATTACGTAACCATAGCAACGAGGCGGCGTAATATATCTAGCGTTCTAATAGATGAGTAGTCACCATGATGTTGATCGCTGAACGGTATCCAATTAATCGGCACATATGCGTGATGGCATTTCAGTTCTTTGCGTTATATTTGAAGCTTAAGTTGCTCCCAGTGACATAAGCTATCTTCTAGTGAAAGTGCCGTCAGAATCCGACCAGTTGTTCCAGAGATTAGCCAGAAGAAACAGACAGACAGTCTAAATTAAAAAAAAATGTTGTTTTGTTACATCTATCAGTTACATAACACAATGTACTTAGTGAAAACGTATTTTCGCCTAATTGAACACTGTGCTATTTTAACATTAAGAACTATTGCGTGCACATGAATAATATTTTTTTTCCATATAAAAACCAACGTACCTTGGATCTATCTGCTGACAACGACTGCTGAAAAAACTTTATAACACAAGAGTTTAAGACTCACTTAAGCAATTAATATCATACAAATTTATGTACATACCAGGGTGAAAATATAGCAGACAACGGCGGAGTGAAACAAGCATTCCATGCCTACTTGAAGTGGATTAAGCAACACGGAGCGAAGGATGAAACTTTGCCGGGGTTGAATCATACGCATACGCAATTGTTTTTCCTTAATTTTGCTCAGGTACTTTAAATTACTTTTACAATTAAATGAGTCACGACTTTATATCAAACAACTACATTATGACATGACTAGTGCACACGTCACTTAGCGCTTACGTTTACATAAGACTGGTTAAAATTTTTGGATTGGTTAAGCTTTAATTATGTGATAGTATTAAGACCTCAAGCTTTTCAATAGGATATCTGTTGTTTTAAAAAGTATATATATCTCCTACTTAATAGTACGGGTCTTAATAGTACGGTAAAATTTTAAAACAATTTATTTACCTAAGCCTTAGTATGTGTAAAAAGTTATATATAAGTTAATAAAAATATAAGCTACGCTCAGAAGATACTTCTTCTTTTGAGTATTAACTGGTGTAACAGTATTTTACCGGTGGTAGGTCCCTTTTTACAGGAGATCGTCTGGGTGGGTACCACCGCGGTGCCTATTTCTACCGCGAAGCAGTATTTTGAAAACACTGCTGTGTTCCGGTTTGAAGGGCACCGTAGCCAGTATATTTACTGGGTAAACGAGACTTAAACATCCTATGTCTCACGGTAGGCAGCGCGTTGGCGATAGCACTGGTTTGGTCAATTGCCAATGTCTATGGGCGTCGGTGACCACTTCCTATCAGGTGGCCCGACTGCTCGTCTGTCTGCGTATGCCATAAAAAAAACCCCGACGAGGACCGGGCCAAGATTATCTAAAGGTCAACGCTCATTAGAGCCACTCAGCACCGCGTATGTATTTAAACTGTTCAACGCACTGTTTCTAAAATTTTGTATTGCCTAACACAAGCACCAATTGATAAAAATTTCATGAAAATTTCTGGACCATGTGACGTCTATTCGTAAACCACGCGCGGCCCACTGGTTGACGACCAGGCGTTTACAACAAGTGGACGCCGCGTGGAGACGGTGTTGCTGACTGGCACTAAGGAGAGTTGATCCTAAGCCATCTTAATTTACAAGATTATAAATGTAACCCGAGACCAATTCTTTCATTTAGAAAAACGGTGTTTATGTCCAATATCGATTAGAATAGCTCTATACAAAAAAACATGTAATTTACATATTATATTGTTACATTATTCATCAGGTTTGGTGTGGAGCAATGAGGCCTGAGGCGATGAGGAACAAATTGAAGACAGCTGTCCATTCCCCAGGACGATTTCGTGTGATAGGCACGCTGTCCAATTCGGAGGACTTTGCTAAGGAGTTCAAATGCCCACCCGGCTCGCCCATGAACCCGAAGCAAAAGTGTTCGGTGTGGTGAACCTGTACCTTGTTTTACCTAAGTGAGACCTGTAGCTTTTAACTGCTGAACAAACATCATATTAGACGATCAACTATAATTTAGGCAATATAGACATGGCATAGATACAAAGTGACCCGTGGCCAGACAGAAGGCCAACGTCTAGCGATGTTATTAATAAATTTTCACCATCATGTCAGTTACTTAGTGCAGTATTAATAACATACGCATGACGCCGCTTCGTTAGTATTCTGGGCTGTTTACGCCTATTCTATGTCACAATAGCCTAAAGAATAAAAATATATGCAACAATAATGACTGGTAATAAACACTAATTCTTTACTTGGCTAGTTGAGATTATACGTAAAACTAAAAGATTCAGAGCTCGAAAGCATATTATATAAAGCCAAACCATTACATGTTATTTGGTTTTTCAAATTTAAATAAAACAAATACTACCCTATTTTCTAAATTGAGTCCAGCAATATTTGGAAATGTTTAATTAGATGAAGGTCGTAGATTTACTCTTTATATAATGAAATATCGACTTTTCACTCATTTATTTATTGAATGAAATATATCATTATTTTGTTATTTGCGTGTCAAATTACTGAAGTACCTAGGTCGCATTATAGTGAAATTAATTTGTACTACATGAGCACTATATTTTTAATCTAAAACTTTTTAATTCAAATCTTTTTAACTGTCATTCTGATTAATTATAATTTAACTGTCATCGAGCCGAAATGTATTTTGTAATCATTGTTTTAATATTTAGAGTAAGTATATTTATTTTGGTTATTAATTTTATTTTACGCGATAATTTTGTTTAATAAATGTTCCTAGTATAGTTTTGTATTTTGTAAATATATAGGTTAAAAACAATTCAGGGTATTATTTATTTATACGCACAAAACTTTATTGATCTCAATTTACGTTTAAAAAAAACATTTAACCTGTATATGTAAATATGTATACACTATTACACATTCTATAATGTCCTTTTAGTCGAATCCGCCTGCGGCGGCCGATCTATATGGTAACTACGCAGGAGATATTATAGTGCACAAGTTTAAGCGCAAACACAGATGCACTGCCATATTCCTTCACTCTCATGGTCCGATGGGACGGATAATTGACACGGCCGGAGAGAGCTCAGGTGCAGACCGAATTTAAACATGCCCATGCGTCAGATAGATCATCTTACTTTACAGACAATCGGGTGATCGGCCTGCATTGCCTTAATAGACCAGAAAACGACAATAAAAAATTGTTGTGTCCCCGCAGGTTTCGAACTCTAAAGCACACGCCTTTACCTCTAGGCTACGGAGGCAGTTACACTCACACACATACAGCACAGTTAGGAACATTATACTTTTATAAGCCCAAAGGATATTGCAGTTTTTGCTAAAATAGCTCTCCGATGGCTGATTTTTACTAAACACGTGACACTTTTCGTTATATTTTGCCATTAAGTTATACTGATGCATATGCTAAATAATCGTCTGGTTGCATTAAAATCCATCAAGCGCATCTTCTTCGGCTTTGGTATGGAAATACAAATCGCATAGAATTTTATCGACTAAGTCATACATTATTTGATATCTAAATTATTAAATACACTACCAGTTACGATGATTAAACAAAAACTCACTAATGAGTGCGGTAAACGATGTCAGAAAAATTTTATTAATGCTGCCATTGGCAATAAATATGATGTATGTTGATGGTTTTATATATATTAATCCTGCGCAAGATGGCGCCAGACGTAGTAATATGCTGGGAAGCCCTAAACCATGGAAGTAACGTCGCTGGTAGGAGATCGCTGCAAAATAATATAAGGTGATAATTGTCATTGGCTAAAAACTAAATTTTTACTATTATACATTAAAAATAACACTACCCTTAATATATTTTATCGTTCTATATGCGTTTAGCCAAATTAAAGTCGGAATATATAAAGCTATAGTAGCCCGTAACAACGTAGTAAAATATGGTACTCGACTCAGTTTTACTCAGTATTAGACATATCAATCACGATTCTTCAATAACAACGCTAGATGGATGGCGACACTTCGTTGCCATGGGTTACGTGTTTAAATCTCCGTGTCCAATTTGGCCACTCTATTGACGATTAATTGGTGTATACTCAATCTCTCCTTTCTCCTAGAATAAATTAACGCTACAATGTATGATTAACATAATTATATGTCAAATGTTTCCAAATAAATGATGTGTGAGGGGGATATTAGTGTAGTGTTGGTTGATTTCGCACCGTAAGAGTTTGACAAAGCATTTTGTTTATCTTATTTCTAGATCGTATTCGATTTACATACCACATGTAATTCCATAAATAAATGCTTAATAATTTTTATATTGACAATATCTTAAATTAGACCAGTTTTAAATTGCAAAATTAGTCTGCAGGCATTTGGTATATGAGATTTATTATTACCGATAAATATATGGACATTGCTTCCAGTTTTGATTAGATATCGGTACTAAAAAAAAACAGATAACTGGACATTTATTCTTTACACAAACATGTTAGAATATATTACTATCCAAACAATTTTTTACATCTTATGTGTCACAACGCACGTTGTATTATCACGTATTTATAAAGGCTCATGACCGATATGCATAACGAACTTCCTAAAATACGTCCATATATGCCGGCTACATACGTTGTGTATATTTCGTTTATTCACATTATACGTTTATAGATATGGTAAGAAATGATTTTCCTTCGTGATTTTTTGGAAAAGTTTGTATTTATCGTGATTAATTTCCACATCATCATATCCATCATTTTCAATTTTAGACAAAAACCTGAATTTTTTTACAGTTTTACATGTGTATCTTTCTGCGTGATTTTCGAATAAAATTTGAATATTTTGCGCATTAGTATCATCACTCTAGCATTTCCATATTTTCGTTACGAAAACCGCTTCATAAACTTTACGTAATATCGTTTCCTTTGAAAAGGTATAACAAATATATCCGTTCCGGATCGAACAAAATGATTGCAACATAATATTACCGAGAAAGTAATATTTTTGCTTATGCCCTCTGGATTAAAATTAGAACCCATCTATGTCTTTCTTTAAATTTTTCATATAACATTCAGGAATTTCATAAGCCACCCTAGACTATACTATTATTTGAACAAAGATTGAAGAAACAAAATAAATTCATAACACGATTTTCCTTACAAGAGTAATAATTCAATACGCAAACAAAATATATAGTATCAGGTAGGTAATGTCATACTTTGTCAAATCGATGCAGTGAGGTTTTAATTATTGTAAAATTAATAATCTCGAGGCAATTATAATAAAAAAACTAGAAGTATTATAATCGAACAATACGATAAGTATAATAATTACTTTAGTATTGTCGAAATTTAAATAACTGAACAGGTCGAATGACGGTCGAAATGTGTTACAAAGTATAAACATGATTTAATGTTTATCAATATTGCAAGTGACGGATGCAGATAAAGATTTTATAAATAAACAAGGCTTACTGAACCTAAATATGTACTGATTAATTCAGCAAACTTATTGAGATTTTTACACAAACTTAACCTTATATAAATATGTGAACAGCATTAATATATACAATATAAGAAAGTACTAAGCAGTAACGTTGCAACAAAACCTTTTCTCTACACAAAAATATAATTGATATGTCTTTTTTAACATCAAAAATAATCGTTTTTAAAAAATAAACATTATGATCTATAGCGGATACATATAACAAAACATTTTATATTATTATATATACATTATAGTCGGTCCGTCTGTCTGTTTGCTTGTTCTGGCAAATCTCTGGTATTGTTAGTCCAATTTTGACGAAATCTTCACTGGAAGATAGCTGACGTCATCGCTAGTTATTTAGGTTACTTTTAAAAAAAACACAATCTTTTATACATATACACATATCACTAGGCGGATGAATTGTGAATATGTAAAACAAATAAGATTTTACATTTTTCTTTTATTGACCATGTAATTTGTGTTAAACAAGGATCATCTATACAAATATTATTGTAATGTTGTAAATAATGTTGTATTTTTTGCATCTTATAACAGTGCGCAAGTTCAATCATGTCTGTATACTTCTGCGTTTAGAACTCATTCGAACTAACTAGTTGTCTTCTTATCAAAAGAAATGATAAACGATGAAATGAACGGAAATTACTTTGCAATTTTCTACAGCAGTTGACTAACTCACGGATAGTTGAAGATTACATACAGCTATATATATATAAAAGTCCTGTAACCTGTAATTAAAACAAGGTCGATTAATCAATTAGTCTGCAAATTATACCGATAATGAAAGCAATTACCTTACACATAATAATTATTCACAACCGGTAAATTCAAAAGGGATATAAGTATCGTATTTAACATGGTAATATGGCAATTAGGGTTTTAAAGTTGATTAGTCCATACCACCATGATAAAAGCAAGAAAATATGTCGTCAAGCGACATTTTGACGGTATACCAAAACGGGAGGATTATGATATTGTTGAATATGAACTGCCACACTTAGAAAACGACGAAGTATAGTGAAAACAGAGTGGATAAGTGTGGACCCGTATTTACGCGTTTTAAATAGAACATGCACCCCACCGTATGACCAATTCTCTATGCAAATAGGCAAAGTTGTAAAAAGCAAGCATCCAAATTATCCTGTTGAAACTAAAATAGTTTCTGAAATCGGATGGTGCGACTACGGCACTGTTAAGATAACAGATAAACCAATGAGGAGAACGTATGTTTTGCCTGAATTAGGACATTTGCAGACTTCATACGGACTTGGAGCGCTCGGTATACCGGGGGCCACGGCTTATTTTGGACTTCTAGAAATATGTAAGCCGATACCGGGAGAAACTGTTGTGGTTGCTGGTGCCGCCGGAGCGGTTGGTTCCCTGTTGGGTCAAATTGCGAAGATCAAAGGATGCAAGGTCATCGGTTTGTACTGGTTCGACGAAAAGTTAAATATTTAAGCATGAACTAGGATTTGATAGTGCCTCCAATTATAATAATACGGATATCAATGACGCAATACAAAAGGCTGCACCAGACGGCGTTGATTGTTATTTTGATAACGTAGGTGGTGAAATCAGTAGTAGTATAATAAGGAATATGAATTTATATGGAAGGGTGGCGTGTTGTGGTAGTATAAGCTCGTATAATTACAATCCGGTCAATATCCCCAAGGCTACAATGTTGCAGCAATATATAGTTAGAAAGCAGCTTACACTCCAAGGTTTTAATGTATCAAGATGGAGAGACAAATGGCATGTCGCTTTTTCTGAAATAAGGAAATGGATCGAATCTGGAGAAGTGAAAGTAAAAGAGCATATTGTTGAAGGTTTTGACAAGGTGTTTGATGCGTTCGTTGGCATGTTGGATGGTAAAACATTGGCAAAGTATTGATCAAGATGTAATAAAAAAATCATAATGTCACCAACAACAATGAATATAATATACATATGCATATACATTATACGTTTATCCTTCTTTTATTACTTAGCCGCCTAAATTATCTAACCAATACGTAGTCAGCGAATCTGCAAAACGAACATTTATTAGCGAACGTTGTAAACAAAAAACGTATAATTTATTTTTTTACGTTTCACTATTTAACATGTAAGATAAATGATGAAATTAAAACCCAAGCGTGGTATTATACCGGATATGTCGGAAACAGTGATGAAATATAATTATTAAAATATTTTTTATAAAAAAAAATTATGAAAGAAATGATACCTAAGTGTTGTTAGCACCACAGAGTAAAAACTTTAAAAAAAATTCACCAGGTATTAATAACTATCGTGTTCTTTATGGTATAACTGTTTATTTACGACATACAGATATCCATTATTACGTAATCGAAGCACTTACTAGTTTATATTTATCTCTTATAAGGACAACATGCAAGTCATTGTGCAAAGGCCATGTTAGGTAAATGATCCTTTGCTCAATGCGTCACTACTTCTGATTCTACGTTTACAACTAAACCAAATAATAAGCATTCCAACGCTATAAATGAGGCATAAATCGACACTTTAGTTGTTCGTAAATATTTTTTTTAAGAATGTGCCTTAGTATATACATACTCGACACTTGTTTCAATGTAATCTATAGGGTCTCAATTAAAGGTATATTAGATCGTCACGCATTGACGCTGTAAGCAATCTCCACTTGCCTTTCTAGAGTTATTCAAATACTTTATGAAGTACCTAAAAATTATTCTTAATTAGTCATATATATGTAGCAAGAGAAGTTGACAAAAGAATAATGATATGGTCCTTTTAATTTTAGTAGAAAATAACAGGTATACAATAACATATCAATTTAATAAATCGGAGGTATTATAAGCTTGTTGCGAATAACAAATACTGGATGCGTAACGAAAAAAATATAGATATAAATAAATCAATAAGTGTAACCGGTAGTATCTGTAACATGTTTAAATTATCTCTAAGCCATGATCTTTAAGATAAATTAAAATGATTACAATGTCTAATACTTTCGCGCAATCAGCCTGCAGAATTATGTAATAATACATAATGCTATCGTGTGAGTAAAGGATCGTTATTTGTCAAGGTCACTCCTTCGAACTGTTGTTAATAGCCATCATGACTGTTATTTTATCATTCTGCCGCTTCTGCCGCCAAGTGCAGACGTGTGAAGTACACCATTCTCCGTGTTTAGATTGCTATTGGTAATAGAATTCCTGGTAAGTCGTTAGAATTATTAAATTATTGGATAAGTGAAAGATAATATCATAGAAAAATCGCTTCACAAAACATATTAATATGTTTTTTTTTGTTCGTTATCGCAATACAAAGCAAAGCTGCTTTGACGTCAATTATTGATATTATTTTTAAATTATTATGGTAATCAACCAATCATTAGACTAATAATAATGTTGACAGTGATATGACTAATATTGTATCGTACGCGATGGGAGCTGTTTTATTATTACTTTAAGACTATATTAAAATACATTAAGACGCATGCTGAAATAGAAACACATAAAATCCAAATTATTTATTCGAGGACATTAACTACTGTAAATCTTGAATAAATTTAAGTGTACGGATGTTAATTCTGTTTCATTCAATACAAAATAGGCGACGTTGCCGTATCGGCCATTATTGTGTACATGCTGGTACAGGCCAACAAAGGTCATTTTACAATATTATGAAGCTCGGACTATTTTGTTTACAGAATTTTGACTTTAAGATTAACTCGATAGTATGCATTTATTAATACTAATTAACACAATTATTCAATATTGATAATTCCATCATTATTATGTAAATATTATTTTACTCTATAAAAGCATTGTAGCTTATGCCAAATTTATTACTAGATAATGACTTACCTCTTTCATTTGATAAAAATACATAACGAATACGTGTATATTCAAAACAAATTATTCGTTGAAATTTTGTTACACGTACTTATATATGTACGTATAGCAAACGAAACAAAATGTGGACAGTCATCTACACATTATTGTTATTACAGATAAGCCAAGTTAAATAGCTATATCGCATTTGCAGGTACATAGTTATCGTTGAGCAACCGCTGGGCAAACATGGTTAAAGCGCGAAAATACGTCGTGAAGAACTATTTCAAAGGCGCACCTAAGCGTGAGGACTTTGAACTGGTAGAATATGAACTACCGGCGTTACAGGACAAGGAAATTCTACTTAAGGTCGAATGGATAAGCGTCGATCCATACCAACGCGCTTACAATCCTTCTAATAAGCCGCCCTACGACCAGTTCGGCTTCCAAGTTGCGACCGTACAGGAAAGTAAGGATAGTAATTACCCCGTTGGCACTAAAGTCGTGACCCACAAAGGGTGGTGTGACTACACTATAGTTAAGGATGTCGCTGGCCCTGGACCCCTAAAGGACCTTTATAAGCTTCCCGACATGAAAGGACTGTCACCTTCACTAGGCGTTGGCGCGGTTGGCATGCCTGGAGCCACTGCGTACTTCGGCTTTCTTGAGATCTGCCAACCGAAAGCGGGCGAGACTGTGGTGGTCACTGGCGCTGCTGGAGCGGTCGGGTCACTAGTGGGCCAAATAGCCCGAATTAAAGGATGCAAAGTTATCGGTTTCACCGGATCCGACGACAAAGTGCAATGGTTGGAGAAGGAACTAGGATTCGACAAAGCAATCAACTACAAAACCGCTGATGTTAGGAAAGCTCTCAAGGAGGCTGCTCCGAACGGCGTTGATTGTTACTTCGACAATGTCGGTGGAGAAATGAGCAGCATTATTATCGGTCAGATGAACAAGTTTGGAAGGATCTCGGTTTGCGGCAGCATAAGCTCTTACAATGAAGATCCGACGCAGCTGCCTAAAGCTACGATATTGCAACCAGCTATGGTGTTCAAACTGCTCAGGATGAGAGGTTTCATGGTATGGGAGTGGGGTGACCGTTGGTCCGAAGCCTTCGCTCAACTCATTGAGTGGATCCAAAAAGGAGAACTTAAAACAAGAGAACATGTAACGGAAGGATTTGAAAATGTCTTTCAAGCTTTTAGTGGAATGCTCGTTGGTGAGAACACTGGAAAAGCTGTTGTCAAAGTGTAATAAATGAAAACGGATATAATTAACATTTATAATTTTATGTCACAAATGTTGTCAAATTAATTAAAATTGTTAAATTGAATAATTTCTTTACTACGGTTCCTTTCACTTTATTTATTTTCATAGTAGTAGTTATTTATTCTTATTTTGCACAATTAAAAGTGTCACAGGCGGGCTTAATGCCAACAGGCATTTACTAACAGCCAACCTTAGGGGGGTTACTAAAATTTAGACTAGGCGCACTAGTAAAAACAAAACTAGCAAATGAACAACACGTGAAGTAGAACCAGAATTAATTTATATATCGGTTTGAACGAGATTTTTTATTCCAATTAATTCGTTTATTCGAAAATATATGAATACTATTTGAATTTGTTCTTACATAAATAACGATTTTTTTATAAGTTTCTACTTTTATTTAACCTATAATCTTATCCATGTAATCTATAGTGTCAGTCTAAATTATCGAAATCACTATATATATCATGTTATATGATAAGTAATCTATAAGTTGTGCACATTCTAATTATGTTAACGCCTCAACTTAACAAATTCTTTAATTTATTTCAAATTCAAAATATTGAATTATTAAAATATATAATAAGATAATAATTTTACAGATTATCGTGTTTTGTTTGTTGTGTTGTTTTTGTGCGCAACGAGTCACATTTCTGTACTAACGATTAGTGCCATGTTACTAATTATGTAACAAAAAAGTAAACACTGGCAGCATCAATACATTACTTTACTTAACTTGATAAGAACTTTACGTACATATGAATCCACCAGATAAATCGATGTATGACTATGGCAAAAAGAATATTAAATTGACTAACAAATGTAGGAACATAACGTTTGCGGCATAGGCCCATAAGCAGCCAAGAGATACGATCCAGGTGGCACATCACCTGAATCCACCGACCTCCTGCACATTTGCACAGGTCGTCACTTTATAGACCACCAGTCTAGTCTTAGTCATATAAATAGACAATGTATTAAGTCTGTAGTAAAGCTGAATACGATTTGAAGTCTTTAAAATCAAACCAGATATCGCCTAAGCGTAATAAGGAAATCAATGATATTGACTCTTGTGACTTATGTACGATAGGGCCTAAACACTAATATATCTCAACCTAGGCCCACTACTAGGCGGATTGGCAATTGACTAATTGAACTTTTACTGCGGATCTGCCTTTTCCCATTGTATGGCAGACCCGCCGTCAAATGGGCGATGGGGTCATCACATCCTTATGCCACAATCTTTTGCAATAAATAATATAAACTGCTATCACCCCTAGAATATAGGGTATTTATTACGTTTCTTGTACTTACCTACCATAAACGTTTGGAAGTTCTATACATTCATTATGCCTGTATATGATTATTATGACCTTTATGACGTCACTACATCTCCATTTTTGAGTAAAATTACGTTGAATAATTTAAAGCCTATAAATTTGTTTTGTGTTCTCTGGTTTTAGCCGTAGCTCGCTAGTTTTATAATTAATACCTTGTTGCAGTAATTTTTAACTTCTAACCATTTAAAACCAATAGTAATAAGAGGCTAGGCGAATATTTCAGCATTCATTTTATAATTTTTACGGTTACTCTTACTTGAAAATAATGTTTTGATGGTTGCTCATTTCTCATTATTTTTATCAATCTCTGATTTTCATCGTGCTGCTATGACAATTTTGTGTTGGTAAATACAAGCAGCCTTAAAACAAGATTTTATGCCTCGTTTTATCTTTTAAATAAACCTATATAAGAAAATGTTTGCCAAATTCTATTACTTTAGCACAAACCAAAAATATTATACTTTGAATCTCTAGAATACTAGTGAAAAAAGCTTTAAATTAATTTTATCGAACCCCGATTTCAAGTTAAAGGCGTTGTTAGTTTTGCACACTGTTTTTATTATTATTTTTACAATATCAATAGTGTATAACAATGCCGAACATACACGCAAATTTATACGAAAGTACAATGAGCAATGGCGAACAGATGAGAGATATTTAAACGAATTATCACTGAAACGCGGAACAGACTACACACACGTAAATAGGGTACTCTAGTGAATACAAATGGTAGTATATAATTATCACGTTGTGAACGGTGCACCTCCTCGTGTGTAATGTATTTTTATAAAACGATTGACTATCAGATACTGCAGTTTTGCTAATTTAGAATTAGAATAATTGAAAATTAGGCAACCCATGCATCAAAGTGGCGTCATGCTAGAAGCAGTGATATTCGACAAATAACAGAACAATAGACATGAGAACGCTTCGTTGTTTTTGTTAATTTTACGTCTATATTAGATTAATTGTAATGAATGCGCTTTATCGTCCATACGCAATTACAGACTTTACAGTCATTATTATTTTATAGGAATGTTTGACGTGGTAGTTAATTTTGGACAGCAAAAAAATAACAAACTGAAATAAAATTAAGCGCGTAAAATCGCTTAAAAGTAGTTTCATAAAGTAAAAATATAATTCGGTTATTATCTTTTTGAAATGAGTTATCAAAGTTTTGTTTGTAACAGATTTAACTAGATTTTTCAATTAAGTTTTATGTATCCTAGAAAAATAATGTAATATCTCTAGATAGAAAAATCTGAACATGCTTTTTAAAAACTCTTTGCTTTTCTAATTTTAAGGATCCTTCGATTGTTTAAAGGAAGTTATCTAATACCCAAAAAATTCTAAAATTATACATTATATAGCCAAGAAATGAGTAAGAAAATTTGGTACGAAACAAAAAAATTATAAATTATATAAATGCTGTAAATTTATTTATTGGCTACAGTCAACTGGTCTTTGTTTTTCATATTAGGATCTAAGGAAAAAAAACCTAAAGTTTTATACAAATGAATATGATATCTTTTTTCGTATCGTTTTTGTAAAAATGTAAAATTAAACAATGGACTCATGCATTAATGTTTAGGAAATAATCTTGGGTCCTTTCAGTATTCAAGTCACTGTCATCAAATATATAGTTTGAGTTATTAGGTATAAGGCCAAGTCATGGCTTCATAACAAAGACAGATGATAATTCTAAATAATGTAATAGACAGGTATATCGCGTAAAGATTGGTTGCGATAACTATGTCCATGACATTGTTCGTTATTGCCTATCTATTTTGTTGCATTTAAACTGCATTTGTTTTATCTCCTTCTAAAATACGAATAAGCATGTTTTTAAATCGTGTCAGTGTTAAATTGTTCACTAATTATTAAAATTCCAATGTTTGAAAGCTGTCCAGTATGTTATAGTTAAAAGATAAATGTCTTTCGATTTCCTTCTTTGTTTAAAATATACTTTTATCACTCCATATTTCCAAGCTGGTCAGGTTCAATAACCACTTGCTATGAATCTAGGGCATTAGTTGTTCAGACAGTTAGCATGTGATCTATGTAGATATTTTAATGGAGGTATTGCAAAGAATATACTTACTTTAAAATATCTATTAATCTAAACATTTTATACATATATAAAGTAGTACTGGTATATATAAATAAATAGTATGTTATGAATAGTATACAACTACAGTGACTTCTTTATAGCTTATTTTCACCGCTCATTCCAATGGTGCTTTGGAATGAGTGGTGCCCAAGTAAAATTTTAGACTTTACAAAAATTATTTTAATTTGAAAGAATAAATTATGCTAAGTTGATATAATACATTTTATGTTTTTATAATTGCATGGCAAATGCCACTAATTTAGATCTCAATTTTGTTGTTGTTAAACTTGAGACCAAGTTTTTATATCTGCTTATGGAGTGTCAAAACTTTTTGTACATAAATTACAAGCAAGAACTTCATTACTTTTGTTTAACAAAATTATAATATGTTGTTAAATAACCGTGTTAAATATGTTGTCATTTTCTTCACAGTATAATTAAACCATGTTAAACATAGTATAATTTTTTTCATGGCTCTATTTTATAAAAATAAAATCGTATTTATCAATTTTGATTATAATTTTAACACTACCAGTGTCAGTACTTATTACATTACCAGTTTCTGTTTGACCTCTTTTTGTCAACTATATGGTTGCCAGTTTAAAGATTTTTAAACTCCAAACCAAAGACCAAAGGTTTAACACTTTGGTCTATAGGAACAGTTGATGCAGCAATAGATATTGTTGGATGTTCATATCTTGAAACAATTTTAAACTCATTGTTCTAATAAATACTTTGCAAAAATCTGTATACATACTAAAATTGACAGGTTATTGTAAAAATATTTTGAGTTATGAGGGGTTGAAATATTTCTTGTAATATAACACAAGCTACTCTGTTTTATTATTTGAACTTGGCTTCACACCCTACCCAGAGTCTGCTTTTATTTCTTGAAGCTAATCCATTGAGTAAACACATTATCAGCCACGGATAGGGGTGTATACCCCTATCCATCAGAGGGTTTTGGACCATATCCCACCACACTGGTCCAAGGCGGGTGGGTAGGTGGACCAACTATCCGACGCATAGATCATGTTTCTTTTCAGACAATTGGGTGATTGGCCCAAATTGAACTAACCAACTAGGCAGTGGACTATCACAGGCTGATGATGATGATAAATTTTGATATATTTTAAGTCAATTTGTGTCATTTACTTTATTGAATAATCAGCATCACATGATCAGTCCTACATTGTTTTTGTTATGATAATAATAATGAAGAAAATGGAATAAGATGTAACTTATTACCCTATAATGTTATCTATTACTAAATATACTTTGTAATTGCATCACATATGGCTGTTATAACAGGTGTATTTGTATATTATCATTTAATTTAGCTGTTTTGAAGGATTAATCCTTCAAAACAGCTAAATTAAATTATGTAATTAAATTAAAATTTATTATTAAGGCAGTAAAATCGTTTTAATTATATGTATATTTTACCATTTTAATTTTGAAACATTTAAATTAAAAGGCATACAAATTGAAAGCTTTCCTATTTTTTTTATTGCTAGTAATTTCTTAATTTCTGACTAGCTATACCAATAAAACAATTTTAGTGTCTTTCTGTAGCATTATAATTAGAGTAATCTAGGCTACCTATTTTTAGAAAAAAGACTAATAGATTTTTTTATTTACTATCATGCAGGTGATTTCGCATGCTTTTACAAATTAATTAAAACACAATTTAATGTTGGTGCTGAGTGTAACCAAATGTAATCACTCAGTTAGATTGGTTATATTTCGTTCGGGTGGATTAAATTAACTGACTAAAACTTCTCTGGGCGGTGAGAAGGTCTCAAGCGGGGGTCCCGTGTCGTTTGCTCCGATACGGCTATGTCCTCGGGCAAGCGGGAGTGCCTTGATCCGTGTACCTCGACGAATTTATCGCGACGAGGAAGGTCTAAATGGGTTTTTTATTGGCTGCGTCAGGTCTGGGCACCAACCGCCTGGCATTGGCTTGATAGATGATGCACGGAGCAGTAGACCGTCGACGCTTTGCCCGCTTGACTAGGACAACGTGCTGAAGTATCCATTACCATCGCCGTCCAGCTAAAACTACAGACTGTGTCGGTTACGATTGATGAATTCGATTCACTTTGATTCGATCGCCATCCTTACTCCAATGAGCAGGTGTAGAATTTCTCAAAGGTTCTTTCGTTTTTAATCCGGTTAAAAAGGACTACACCCACACTACACATCAGGAAAAAATAATCTTATGCAGTTGAAATAACTTATATTTCGTTACTTGTCATAACTACCAAGCTCCCGTGACTTATGATATTTGTTAGCCGCTCTTTCCTATGTCTAAAGAAACAAGACTGTAGGGTGCTGTTCTGTAGGTTGTTTGCGGCTGACTGGTTGGGGCATGTGCATTTATCAATTAATATTTAGTAGCGTTGTCGGTGACCAATGATCCACAATTATAACGAACCGAGGTGAATTAAAATAATTAGCTTGTTGCGTGATGTTTGCTATGATTTGGCTTAAGTAATAGTATTTTTAATTAGAGTTGTTTAAAATTTGCGTGAAATTGAGATTTGGCGAATTGATTACATTTATTTATTAACTTGATGTCCTAGTAAATATGTCACGATACGAGCCCCTGCACGTGAAGTGATCGTACTCAAGATCGCGTACACTACCATTAACCTGACCTAAACCAAGACGTTCTCAGTACAGTGGAGGCCTTACGCCGTCTTAAAGTGGTGGCTGGAAAGAGGATACGGTTCCTTCACATACCGCGCGGCGCAGGTTCTCACGAAGGAGGGTGGAATTGCGAGGAAGCGATGGTTCGTAAGAAAGCTGCGGAAAGGGACAAGGAGGCTGACAGCGCCTTGTCTATCCGCAGAAAAAGGCGCTGGAGAGTCGCGTACCCGAGCAACCTTCCCCTCTGACACTGAGCCCCTGGGCGGCCACACACACCTGCTGCTCCCTCACTCTGATGGAGAGTAAAAAAAGTGTGAAAAAGGCACCCCGCAATGCGTCCCCCTTAGTTGACACTTCTTCTGTTCAACTTGGTGGTTCTCAGTAACTGCGGCCTGCGGAGGACAGGGAGAAAGCGTACATTGCCTTTGCGAGCTAAGGTAGAATCGTAGGATATTAGAAATTTTTCCGCGACTCCGCGTTCTCGATAACGGCTGTATAATGTCACTTAGTTGCCATTTAAACCAATGCTTACATCAAGTCCAAGTTTTATTTGGCTCTGGTATAAGTCGTTTAGCTGAAATTTAATTAGTACTAAGGTAATAATTTGAAAACATTAGCCGATATGCATATTCACCTTGAAGAATATTTTGCATTTTAAGTATGATTAGCGTAGTTGCGTTATACTATTTTTTGTTTTATATTTGTGATACTATATACATAACTGCGTCTGTAGAGGCAAGGGCGAGGGCGTGTGCTTTAGAAGCCGAAGGCCGAGGGTTCGAGTCCCTAATATATAAACTTTAATGTAAGTCTATATATTAGGGACTCGTTTTCCACAATTGTACTACTTGAATTGGTCTACAATTAAGTCTCGATAGCATATATCTATGTTTCGAGAATAACAATTAGATTAGAATAACATTTTTAAAAATTAATTAAGGTATATTCAAAGCTTGTTCAAGATATTAAATATTTCAAGTCCTCATAAAAGTTATTGCATTAAAAAAAAAATTCGTCATTATATGCACATAAAATGTGTCATACGTCATTTTGATTAATTGAATATCTTACAAGTTAACAGATATTTAAAATACGAAAACGGCAGAAAACGCGATTCGTACGGATAGCACGTTGTTACTTAAATATTTTGCCTAAAATAGTTATATGCTGTTTAATTGTTTAATTCGTCTAGCTACACTCGCAGGGTTGACTTGCCAAAGGAATATATAATCCACGCTACAAGAGTTCAGCCACTAGTTAAAACACATTACCGGCCTAAGTCAATAATTATAAAGTTTAGAAGTCGATTTGAAAAGGATAACATCTTAGCAGGTATACGTAAAAAGAAGTTGACCACTCTAGACATTTCAATGCCCGGTGAAGTGAAGCGCATATTTGTTAACGAACACTTGACGGTAGGTAACAAACAGTTGTTTAAAACTTGTCGTGAAATTGCATCATCTAAAGGATTTAAGTACTGTTGGACAAAAAATTGTCGTATTTTTATGAGAAGAAACGACAATTCACCTGTGTTGCATATAAGAAACGAATTAGATTTAAAGAAAGTTTAGAAAATATAAACTTAGATTGTTTAGTTTTGTTTTATGTATATATTTTATTTTATATAAATTTAATTTTATCAATTTCTGGAATAATATATATAAGAATTCAAGGTCTTCATATAAAATTACATGATAAAACTCAAACTAATCCGCCATATGCTAACATTACATTCAAATGTCATTATTATAATATAAAACACATGAAACTACAAATATATACTGAACTATGTTTTTTTATCTCATTTTTGCTTTTGCTTACGTTACTTGATTATTTTCTTATAAATAGTGAAAGTAGTTTTAAAAAAAATGGGCTCTTGGATTATTCATCGGAATCAAGCTGTATTATAATTCATTATTTACAAACATTGAAACACATGCAAAAAGGATCGAAATTATTTAACATAACATATTTAAATTTACAATATTTTTTATTTTCTTCAATGTTGATGGTTTATAGATTAAAATTTAATATAAATTTTTAATACCTAATAAGATAATGCTTTTGATATATTTTACATTGAAATGGCTATGAAGAATGGTCTTAATATATATTACCAGAATGTTCGTGGTCTTCGAACAAAAACGCATCAGTGTTATAATAACATTAGATCCAATAACTATTAATAATATAATAGCCGCATATGTTCGCGGGAATGATTCAGGACAACAATGTGACATTAATAATTTGTGTTCTTTATTTAAAATTGTATGCTCGGTCACTCCACTAAAATATAAAAATAATATTTTAGTTTTGGGTGACTTTAATTTATCTTACGTAGAATGGAGTAATAACATACAACTATTTTTTCTAGAAATAGTTTAGAAATAACACGGGGGTTGGTAAACAACTTTTTATGCATAATTTCTTTTTCTGGGCTTACTCAAAATAATCACAATAAAAACATAAGTGGAAACGTTCTAGACTTAGTTTTTTGCAATTTCATAATTGAATTAAATGTTTGTGGGGCACCATTACTAAAGATAAATACCGCCCACCCAGCATTGATTCTTAACATCAATCTTTTACCTCTAATAAGCCCGTATACACAAAAATTTGCTTTTAATAAAGGCGATTATTTAAAAATAAACAATAACTTATGTCTTATACAATGGGATAATGAATTTTCAAATAGAAATGTAAACGATGCACTTGAGATATTTTATGAAGAAATAAATAAAAACATTCTAATGCATGTACCAGTTATTAATGTCAATAAAAGTAAACGAAGTTATCCTATATGGTACTCGAAGAGTCTTATTAAAATCTTAAAGGAAAAAGAGAAAGCCCACAAAAATGAAAAAATTGGTAATAAATTGGATTACACTGAATTCTCACTCTTAAGGAAACGTTTTCATCGCGTTCATACTGCATGTTATAATAAACACTTGTTTAATAGTCAGCAAACCCTAGCTAAAAATCCTAAGTTTTTTTGGTAATTTATTAAATCAAAGCGTGCAACTAGTGACTACCCAAATGCATTCACATTGAATAGTGTATGTTTAAACAGAGGAAGTGATATTGTGCATGGGTTCAATCAATATTTTAATAGCATGTTTGCACTGCCCAGCCCAATTACAACCCTTCAAACAGTAGTGACGTACAAAATTGTATATCGTTAAATTTACGTACAGTTCATATAACTGAAGCTATCGTTTTATCACTATTACAATATCTGACACTGACAATATACCACCATATTTCATCAAGCAATGCACTTGCATCTCCTTTAACTAAATTATATAATAAGTCAATTACAGAGTGTGTTTTTCCAAATAAATGGAAACAGGCCCGTAGAATCGTGCCCGTACATAAAAAAGGTTTAAAAATAAAATTGAAAATTATCGGCCTATCGCAATTCTAAGCAAAATATTTGAGAAAACAGTGTTCAACACTGTATATCCTTTCCTGGCAACTAATATCCCAGTTGAGCAACAAGGTTTTATGAGAAAAAGATCCACTATCACAAATCTTACAATACTATTAAATTATATAAAAAAAAAAAAAAAACATGGAGGAAGGACAACAAGTAGACGTAATATATACAGATTTGGAAAAAGCGTTTGACCGAGCGGATCATTTTTTACTCATACAAAAACTCGAGACACTTGGGATTCATGGTAATTTGCTGCGTTGGGTTATATCAACAAAAGCCTTTAGATCTCTTGGGTTCGTTATGCGAACGTGCTCCCCGTTTTGAAATCCCGATAGTATTAAAAGTGTATACTTTGCATATGTCCGCAGTGTTTTAGAATTTGGATGCCACATTTGGTCACCTTATTACACAACTCAAATAAATAGATTAGAAAAAATTCTAAAGAAATTTGTAAAATTTTAAATTTTAAAACTTTATTTTACAAAATCATACGAATTAGATTGTAAGCAGCATGGGATTCTACCTCTTTACAAAAGAAGAATCCTTTTAGATATGGGACTGCTTTATGACTTACTTAATTCTAAAATAGATTGTTGCGAGCTTATAAACAAGTTAGAGTTACGCGTCCCAGCTCGCCGTACGCGTCACACTCCTCTCCTATGTACATCTTCACACAGGAGTAACTATGGCCGCAATGAGATCATTAATAGACATATAACACACATTTTAGTAAACTCGATCCTTTTTGTTGTACAAAAATCAAATTTAAAAAGAACGTCTTAGAAATACTATCCGAAAAAGAGTCCGAATTTAGATTTTAAATTTTAGATTTAAATTAAAAATTCTAAATTCAATTTGTACTGATTTAATGGTAGTTGTTAAACATCTGTGTTGTTATCTGTACTGTGCTGTTGATTTAATTTATACAAGCATGTGTAATGGTGTGGTGTTTTACTTCAGTTATATGCTTCTCTATTGGTATTTTTATTATTATTATTAATGAAAACTAAATTTATTGTGTGATAACATTTGAAAATGTGCTAATCTTTTATTGGCTTTTCTACTTGTAAATACTCTTTATTGTTTATTGTGTTCTGATTATAAGCTATTGATTACCTGAATAAAGAATTAAAAAAAAACTAAACCCTATATAAATATGGAAAAAGTATCGATATAAACAAAAAAAGAAACAACTAAGCAGTAACGTTGCAACAAAACCTTTTCTATACAAATAAATAAAACTGAAGTGTCTGTTTGTCACATCAAAATAATCGTGTTTAAAAGTTACAATGTGATGTATAACCGATACATATAACAAAACATTTTTTTATGAATTTTAGTCAGTCCGTCTGTCTGTTTGCTTGTTCTGGCTAATCTCTGGAATTGTTAGTTCAATTTTGACAAGATCTTCACTGAAAGATAGCTGACGTCATTGGTAGTTTCTCAGGTTAATTTTTTCTTAAAAAAAAACAATCCTTTATACACATACACAAATCACTACGATGATGAATTGTGAATATGTAAAACAAATCCCATTTTACATTTTTCTTTTATTGAGCTTGTAAATGGTGGAAACCGAAGGAATAGTTAAAATTAATATAAATATGATACATTTTATGTTAAGTTTTCTCTTATTTGGTTAATATTATTCTACTATTTTTACTTCTCATAGACAAGAGTGCGCAAGTTCAATCTCAATCAGTGTCTGTATATTTATGCGTTTAGAACACGTTCGAACTAACTAGTTAAGTCTTTTTATCGAAAGAAATGATAAGAAATGATGAAATGAACGTAAATTACTTTACGAATTTCTACAACAGTTGACTAAGTCATGGAAAGTTGAAGATTACATACAGCTATAGATTTAATAAACTTACTGTAATTAAAACAAGGCCGATATAATTATTCAATCAATTAGTATGCAAATTATACTAATAATAACAATTACATGGCACATATTAATTATTATTCACAACCGGTAAATTTGAAAGGGATATAAGTATCGCATTTAATATGCTAATATGGCAATTTTAGGGTTTTAAAGTTGATTAGTCCATACCACCATGATAAAAGCATTTTCTTGCTTTGTAGCAAAGCGACATTTTGACGGTAAACCAAAACGGGAGGATTATGATATTGTTGAATATGAACTGCCACACTTAGAAAACGACGAAATCATAGTGAAATATTAATATCATATAATGATAGAACGATATGTGCCTGAATTAGGACATTTGCAGACTTCATACGGACTTGGAGCGCCCGGAATACCTGGGGCCACGGCTTATTGTGGACTTCTGGAAATATGTAAGCCGCTACCTTTTTTTTTTTTTTTTTATCCTTGAAGTTATGCTTCCAGACTCATGTCTTTAGTAAGCTTCATCTAACACAGAGTTCTGAAGCTCCGTCCCACGAACTAGGTGGCCCACATTTTTGCTAAAATGGAGCCACACGCACAGAAGGTACGTGAGTTAGGCATTAGTTATGTCTCTCAAGGATCGTCGACGATCGGTTTACAGACCGGGACGCCGACGGTCTGGCGACTGTATTAATCGATTGCTGGGGGCGGTGAGAACCACCCTGGAACGCGGGTGTATCTAGTATACGCGGTGTGTGTGTGTCGCTGTGCTCGTAAGCGAGGGCGAACTACAGGTGAGTGTGTGCTATCCCTACTCGTGTGGTGTGTAGGGTCTGATGTCGGGACCCCCGTTGGGTCCGGAGTTTCGGCGACCCCTTCCTCGTCCGGGTCGAGAAGAACGTTTCGCGGTCTACGCTTTTGGCTAGACGCGTTTGGGTAAACCGCTACCGGGAGAAACTGTTGTAGTTACTGGTGCCGCCGGAGCAGTTGGTTCCCTGGTGGGTCAAATTGTGAAGATCAAAGGATGCAAGGTCATCGGTTTTGCTGGATCTGACGAAAAAGTTAAATATTTAAAGCATGAACTAGGATTTGATAGTGCCTTCAATTATAATAATACGGATATCAATGAAGCAATACAAAAAGCTGCACCAGACGGCGTTGATTGTTATTTTGATAACGTAGGTGGTGAAATCAGTAGTAGTATAATAAGGAATATGAATTTATATGGAAGGGTGGCGTGTTGTAGTAGTATAAGCTCGTATAATTACAATCCGGTCAATATCCCCAAAGCATTGTAGCATATGCACAAATTTATTACTAGGTAATGACTTACCTCTTTCATTTGATAAAAATACATTACGCATACGTGTATACTCAAAACAAATTATTTGTTGAAATTTTGTTACACGTACATCGTGGCATGTTAAAAAATGATAGCAAACGAAACAAAATGTGGACAGTCATCTACACATTATTGTTATTACAGATAAGCCAAGTTAAATAGCTATATCGCATTTGCAGGTACACAGTTATCGTTGAGCAACCGCTGGGCAAACATGGTTAAAGCGCGAAAATACGTCGTGAAGAACTATTTCAAAGGCGCACCTAAGCGTGAGGACTTTGAACTGGTAGAATATGAACTGCCGGCGTTGCAGGACAAGGAAATTCTACTAAAGGTCGAATGGATAAGCGTCGATC
The DNA here is from genome assembly GCA_029286875.1 of Lamproptera curius. Classification (NCBI taxonomy): domain Eukaryota; kingdom Metazoa; phylum Arthropoda; class Insecta; order Lepidoptera; family Papilionidae; genus Lamproptera; species Lamproptera curius. The sequence continues at coordinate 2,742,424 of JAGSMT010000031.1, forward strand.
CTTACCAACGCGCAGACAATCCTTTTAATAAGCCGCCGTACGACCAGTTCGGCTTCCAAGTTGCGACCGTACAGGAAAGTAAGGATAGTAATTACCCCGTCGGCACTAAAGTCGTGACCCACAAAGGGTGGTGTGACTACACTATAGTTAAGGATGTCGCTGGCCCTGGACCCCTAAAGCAGCTTTATAAGCTTCCCGACATGAAAGGACTGTCACCTTCACTAGGCGTTGGCGCGGTTGGCATGCCTGGAGCCACTGCGTATTTCGGCTTTCTTGAGATCTGCCAACCGAAAGCGGGCGAGACTGTGGTGGTCACTGGCGCTGCTGGAGCGGTCGGGTCACTAGTGGGCCAAATAGCCCGAATTAAAGGATGCAAAGTTATCGGTTTCACCGGATCCGACGACAAAGTGCAATGGTTGGAGAAGGAACTAGGATTCGACAAAGCAATCAACTACAAAACCGCTGATGTTGAAAGCTCAGGTAGCACGACGGCGTTGATTGTTACTTCGACAATGTCGGTGAGAAAGAAGCATATTATCGGTCAGATGAACAAGTTTGGAAGAATTCTGGTTTGCAGGCAGCAAGCTCTTCAATGAAGATCGACGAGCTCCTAAAGCTCGATATTGACCAGCTATGGTGTTCAAACTGCTCAGGATGAAGGTTTCCTGGATATGCGGTTCGGGTGACCGTTGGTCAAAGCTTAAGCTCAACTCTGAGTGGATCCAAAGGAGAACTTAAACAGGAGAACATGTAACGGAAGGATTTGAAAATGTCTTTCAGCTTTAAGGGAATGTCTTGCATGAAGCATGGAAACTGTTGTCAAAGTGTAATATATAATATATAATGATATAATTACATTTGTATTTTATTCCAACAATTGTCAAATATTAAATTGTTAAATTGATATTTCTTTCTACGGTTCCTTTACACTTTATTTATTTTCATAGTAGTGATGTTATTCTTATTTTCGACCGACAATTAAATGTGTTAAGTTAACTATAATCTTATCATATAATCTAAAAATGTGTCAGTCAAATTATCAGAATCACTATATATCATGTTCTATGATAAGTAACCTATAAGTTGTGCAATTCTAATTATGTAACGTGCCTCAACGAACAGATTCTTTAATGTATTTAATTTAAATATTCATCTATTAATGTCTAAATTAATTTATAATAATATAAGATAATAATTTTCAATGAATTTCATGTTTGTTTTTGTGTTGTTTTTGGCAACGCCATCTTATACCAAAAAGATAAACAGTAATTAGTGATAACAAAAATTAACACTGCAGCATCAATACATTACTTGTGACTAACTTGATAAAGAACTTTCAGTACATAAGAATCCATCAGATAAACGATGTATATTATGGCAAAATGAATTAAATTGACTACAAATGTGGAACATAACGTTTTGCGCAAAGCTTCCTATAAGCAGCAGAGATAGTCAGGTGGCATCACTGAATCCACCGACCTCTACATTTGCACTAGGTCGTCACTTTATAGTCGCATAGTCTATCAAGTCATATAATATAGACAATGTATAAGTCTTAGTTAAGCTGAATACTGATTTGAAGCTCTTAAAATCAAATCCAGATATCCAAACTAAAGTATATAATAGTAAAATAATTTTGACTTGTGACTTAATGTACAGATAGGCTAATATCATATATTTCTAACCAAGGCCATCTTAGGTTTTATGCCATTGCCCATAGCCATATTGAGCCGAAGACCAAAACACACGCTTATATAGAATGCCTAGTCTGGCTAGTCTGGATCTGGAGTTATTGTATTTTTTGTAACATGATAGACAATCATGGAGCATCGACTTAGCAAAAGTATTTAGACAACCGGCAAGAGGTCGCTCACTACCAAAAGTAAATCACAAAAAAAAATACTCGGTAGGACATCATTCTCACCTTGACGTCGGCTCGTCATTTTGTTATAAAGCAGTAAATGAGGTTCTTTCGCAATCATCATCAACATAAACAGTCTTTAGCTAGTCCAACCAGTTAACTGTGATTTTAAATAACGCCAAGGTGCGTCCATTAAAGGTTCTCATCAATTGCCACGATGAGCAGGCGGATTGGCAATTGACTAATTGAACTTTTACTGCGGATCTGTCTTTCTCCCATTGTATGGCAGACCCGCCGTCCAATGGGCGATGGGGTCATCACATCCTTATGCCACAATCTTTTGCAATAAATAATATAAACTGCTATCACCCCTAGAAAATAGGGTATTTATTACGTTTCTTGTACTTACCTACCATAAACGTATGGAGGTTCTATACATTCATTATGCCTGTATATGATTATTATGACCTTTACGACGTCACTACAGCTCCATTTTTGAGTAAAATTACTTTGAATAATTTAAAGCCTATAAATTTGTTTTGTGTTCTCTGGTTTTACCGTAACTCGCTAGTTTTATAATTAATACCTTGTTGCAGTAATTTTTAACTTCTAACCATTTAAAACCAATAGTAATAAGAGGCTAGGCGAATATTTCAGCATTCATTTTATAATTTTTACGGTTACTCTTACTTGAAAATAATGTTTTGATGGTTGCTCATTTCTCTGATAATTATCGATCTCTGATTTTCATCGTGCTGCTATGACAATTTTGTGTTGGTAAATACAAGCAGCCTTAAAACAAGATTTTACGCCTCGTTTTATTTTTTAAATAAACCTATACAAGAAAATGTTTGCCAAATTCTACTACTTTTAGCACAATCGCAAAAATATTATACTTGATAAAATATATACTTTGAATCTCTAGAAATACTAGTGACAAAGACTTAAAATTAATTTTATCGAACCCTGTAGTCAGTTAAATGCGTTGTTAGTTTTTTTGCATACTGTTTTTATTATTATTTTTACAATATCTATAGTGTATAATAATGCCGAACATACACACAAATTTATACGAAAGTACAAATGAGCAATGGCAAACAGATGAGAGATATCTAAACGAATTATCTCTGAAACGCGTAACAGACTACACACGTAAATGGGGTCACTTAGCAAATACAAATGGTAGTAAATAATTATCACGTTGTGAACGGTGCACCACCTCGTGTGTAATGTATTTTTTATAAAACGATTGACTATCAGATACTGCAGTTTTGCTAATTTAGAATTAGAATAATTGAAAATTAGGCAACCCATGGCATCAAAGTGGCGTCATGCTAGAAGCGAGTGATATTCGACTAATAACAGAACAATAGACATGAGAACGCTTCGTTGTTATTTGTTAATTTTTACGTCTATATTAGATTAATTGTAATGAATGCGCTTTTATCGTCCATACGCAATTACAGACCTTTACAGTCATTATTATTTTTATAGGAATGTTTGACGTGGTGGTTCATTTTTTGGAACAGACAGAAAAAAATTAACAAACTGAAATAAAATTAAGCGCGGTAAAATCGCTAAAGTAGTTTCATGAAGTGAAATAATAATTCGGATTATTATAATAACTTTTGAAATGAGTTATCAAAGTTTTTGTTTGTTAGACAGATTTAACTAGATTTTTTCAATTAAGTTTTATGTACGTACCTAGAAAAAATAATGTAATATCTCTAGATAGAAAAATCTGTAACATGCTTTTTAAAAACTTTTTTCTTCTCTAATATTAAGGATCCATCGATTGTTAAAAGGAAATTATCTAATACCCAAAAATTCTAAAATTATATATTATATAGCCAAGAAATGTAGTAAGAAAATTTGGTACGAAACAAAAAAAAATTATAAATTATATAAATGCTGTAAATTTATTTCTTGGCTGCACGTCTAACTGGTCTTTGTCTTTCATATTAGGATCTAAGGAAAAAAAACCTAAAGTTTTATACAAATGAATATGATATCTTTTTTCGTATCGTTTTTGTAAAAATGTAAAATTAAACAATGGACTCATGCATTAATGTTTAGGAAATAATCTTGGGTCCTTTCAGTATTCAAGTCACTGTCATCAAATATATAGTTTGAGTTATTAGGTATAAGGCCAAGTCATGGCTTCATAACAAAGACAGATGATAATTCTAAATAATGTAATAGACAGGTATATCGCGTAAAGATTGGTTGCGATAACTATGTCCATGTCATTGTTCGTTATTGCCTATCTATTTTATTGCATTTAAACTGCATTTGTTTTATCTCCTAAAATATGAATAAGCATAATGTTTCTTTAAATCGTGTCAGTGTTAAATTGTTCACTAATTATTAAAATTTAATGTATAATAGATTCGTATTCTAATGCTACATGATGTAGGTGAATGTCATTATGTTTATGATAACGCATTTGTTTACATGAAATAATCAAAATCATGGATTGTGATGACCCGACAACACCACTGTTAGGTAGGCGATTTTATTAATTTAACAATAATTTCTTATTTTTAATTATTAATTTCTGAAATAAAATTTAAAATAAATTCATAATTTATACTACAATAAATTCAACACTTATTAATTGCTTTGTTTATTATATGAATTAAAATTATTTTTAGTAATATTTCCAATGTTTGAAAGCTGTCCAGTGTGTTATAGTTAAAAGATGAATATCTTTCGATTTCCTTCTTTGTTTAAAATATATTTTTATCACTCCATATTGCCAAGCTGGTCAGGTTCAATAACCACTTGCTATGAATCTAGGGCATTAGTTGTTCAGACAGTTAGCATGTGATCTATGTAGATATTTTAATGGAGGTATTGCAAAGAATATACTTACTTTAAAATATCTATTAATCTAAACATTTTATACATATATAAAGTAGTACTGGTATATATAAATAAATAGTATGTTATGAAAAGTATACAACTACAGTGACTGTAGCTTATTTTCACGCCTCATTCAATGGTGCTTTGGAATGAGTGGTGCTAATAAATTTTAGACTTTACAAAATTATTTTAATTTTAAAGAATATGTTTTTATAATTGCATGGCAAATGCCACTAATTTAGATCTCAATTTTGTTGTTGTTAAACTTGAGACCAAGTTTTTATATCTGCTTATGGAGTGTCAAAACTTTTTGTACATAAATTACAAGCAAGAACTTTATTACAAATAAAGTAATACCAAATTTCTTAATGTATTACTTTTGTTTAACAAAATTATAATTTGTTGTTAAATAACCGTGTTTAATATGTTGTCATTTTCTTCACAATATAATTAAACCATGTTAAACATAGTATAATTTTTTCACGGCTCTATTTTATAAATATAAAATCGTGTTTATCAATTTTAATTATAATTTTAACACTATTAATGTCAGTACTTATTACATTACTAGTTTCTGTTTGACCTCTTTTTGTCAACTATCTGGTTGCCAGTTTAAAGATTTTTAAACTCCAAACCAAAGACCAAAGGTTTAACACTTTGGTCTATAGGAACAGTTGATGCCGCAATAGATATCATTGGATGTTCATATCTTGAAACAATTTTAAACTCATTGTTCTATTATACATACTATAATTGACAGGTTATTGTAAAAATATTTTGAGTTATGAGGGGTTGAAATGTTTCTTGTAATATATCACAAGCTAGTCTGTTTTATTATTTGAACTTGGCTTCACATCCTACCAAGAGTCTGCTTTTATTTCGTGGAGCTAATCCATTGAGTAAACACATTATCAGCCTGTGATAGTCTACAACTGGACATAGGGTTTTGGACCATATCCCACCTCACTGGTCCAAGGCGGGTTTGTGGCCGGACCAACTATCAGACGCATAGATCATCTTTCTTTTCAGACAATTGGGTGATCGGCCCAAATTGAACTAACCAACTAGGCAGTGGACTATCACAGGCTGATGATGATGATAAATTTTATAATATATTTTAAGTCAATTTGTGTCATTTAATAAAATTAATTAATTTTATCATATATTTAAAGTGAATTTGTGTCATTTACTTTATTGAATAATCAGCATCACATGATCAGTCCTACATTGTTTTTGTTATGATAATAATAATGAAGAAAATGGAATAAGATGTAACTTATTACCCTATAATGTTATCTATTACTAAATATACTTTGTAATTGCATCACATATGGCTGTTATAACAGGTGTATTTGTATATTATCATTTAATTTAGCTGTTTTGAAGGATTACCTTTTAATTAAAATTTATTATTAAGGCAGTAAAATCGTTTTAATATGTATATTTTACCATTTTAATTTTGAAACATTTAAATTAAAAGGCATACAAATTGAAAGCTTTCCTATTTTTTTTATTGCTAGTAATTTCTTAATTTCTGACTAGCTATACCAATAAAACAATTTTAGTGTCTTTCTGTAGCATTATAATTAGAGTAATCTAGGCTACCTATTTTTAGAAAAAAGACTAAATTTTTATTTACTATCTACTAGTACTAGCTTTTACAAATTAATTAAAACACAATTTAATGTTGATGCTGAGTGTAACCAAATGTAATCACTCGAGTTAGATTAGTTAATATTTTGTTCAGGTAGATTAAATTAACTGACTAAAACTTCTCTGGGCGGTGAGAAGGTCTCAAGCGGGGTCCCGTGTCGTTTGCTCCGATACAGCTATGTCCTCGGGGCAAGCGGAGAGCAGTGACCGTCGACGTTTGCCCGTTTGACTAGGACAACGTGCTGAAGTATCCATTACCATCGCCGTCCAGCTAAACTACAGACTGTGTCGGTCACGATTGATGAATTTGATTCACTTTGATTTGATCGCAACCCTTACCCCAATGAGCGGGTGTAGAATTTTAAAGGTTCTTTCGTTTTTAATCCGGTTAAAAAGGACTACACCCACACTACACATCAGGAATAAATAATCTTATGCAGTTGAAATAACTCATATATTTCCTTACTTGTCATAACTACCGAGCTCCCGTGACTCATGATATTTGTTAGCCTCTCTTTCCTATGTCTAAAGAAACAAGACTGTAGGGTGCTGTTCTGTAGGTTGTTTGCGGCTGACTGGTTGGGGCCTGCGCATTTATCAATTAATATTTAGTAGCGTTGCCGGCGACCAATGATCCACAATTATAACGAACCGAGGTGAATTAAAATAATTTGCTTGCTGCGTGATGTTTGCTGTGATTTGGCTTAAGTAATAGTATTTTTAATTAGAGTTGTTTAAAATAGTTTAATTGAGAATTAGGTAAATTGATTATATTTATTTATTAACTTGATGTCCTAGTAAATATGTCACGATACGAGCCCCTGCACGTGAAGTGATCGTACTCAAGATCGCGTACACTACCATTGACCTGACCTAAACCAAGACGTTCTAAATACAGTAGAGGCCTTACGCCGTCTTAAAGTGGTGGCTGGAAAGAGGATACGGTTCCTTCACATACCGCGCGACGCAGGTTCTCACGAAGGAGGGTGCAATTGCGAGGACGCGATGGTTCGTGAGGAAGCTGCGGAAAGGGACAGGGAGGCCGACAGCGCCTTGGCTATCCGCAGAAGAAGGCGCTGGAGAGTGGCGTACCCGAGCAACCTTCCCCTCTGACACTGAGCCCTTGGCGCACACACCTGCTGCTCCCTCATTCTGATGGAGAATAAAAAAAGTGCGAAAAAGGCACCCCGCAATGCGTCCCCCCTTAGGTGACACTTCAACTGGTTCAACTTGGTGGTTCTCAGTAACTGCGGCCTACGGAGGACAGGGAGAAAGCGTACATTGCCCTCGCGAGCTAAGGTAGAATCGTAGGATATTAGAATTTTTTCCGCGACTCCGCGTTCTAGATAACGGCTGTATAATGTCACTTAGTTGCCATGGAAACCAATGCTTACATCAAGTCCAAGTTTTATTTGGCTCTGGTATAAGTCGTTTAGCTGAAATTTAATTAGCACTAAGGTAGTAATTTGAAAACATTAGCGGTATGCATATTCACCTTGAAGAGTATTTTCCATTTTAAGTATGATTAGCGTAGTTGCGTTATACTATTTTTTGTTTTATATTTGTGATACTATATACATAACTGCGTCTGTAGAGGCAAGGGCGAGGGCGTGTGCTTTAGAAACCGGAGGCCGAGGGTTCGAGTACCTAATATATAGACTTACATTACGTTTTCCACAATTGTGTGTTCTTTTTTTCGTGGGTAGGCGGCAAAAAGTATAGACGTGATTAGTAACAGCTGTTCGGATTTTTATTATAAACATTATAATTGCGACTAATTTACGCTTTATATTTAGTGTTAAAGTGAACTAACGGTTTATTATCTTAGATATACATTAATGTGTCACCGTTAAAACGTTATATACTCCTACCACCTGCCAGCTCAACCCAATTGTTCTGCACTTAACTTATTAAACAGAGAACAAGGACTTAACACCAATAATGCCTAATCTGTCAGAAGTTTTATCAATTCAGCAGACGCTCGAAGCAAGTATATCGAAAAGGTTTGATGATCTACAAGGTCAGATAACAAATGCCACATCGTCCAAGGATACGGTTGCTAAAATCGGTGAGGAGCTTCGAAACTTCCGGGAGATTGTATTGGGCATTCTTGGCCTTCTTCGCCAACAAATCTAGGAGTGTTCTAAGCAGGTTGATAGCATCGAGATGTGGAACCGCAGAAAGGCTATCATTGTGTCCGGTTTGCCTGAAAATGAAGGTGAAGACTGCTTGCAATTAATTTTGACGGTGTTAAATACCAACCTGGGCCTTAGTAATATAAGTAAATCATCGATTAAATTATGTCACAGACTTGGCATTCCTAATAAGCAGCGGTCTCGGCCTATACTTGTCAGATTTACAAGCGTTGACACCAAGTTCATTGTTTGGAAATGTAAAACAAAATTAAAGGGATCTTCAGTAACCATCAAAGAATTTCTTACACACGCCAGACAAGAGGTTTTTATGAAATCCCGACAGCACTTCAGTATGCGTTCTGTGTGGACTCAGAACGGTATTATAGTTGTTCGAGCATCAGATGGCACCATGCACCGAATTACAACTGAAGAGGAACTGGCTAATCTTATTTCCAAATATCCAAGCACATCAAAGAAGGCAGTTTCATTTGGAAACGTTATTATATGTAACTTTGGTAAATTTAGTTCTATTTGTATAATAATTAGGTTATGGTAAACAAAATAGTAATTATTGTTGTCATGTCAAACATGTTTACGTCTATTGACAAATAATATTGCCATAGACAATTCTTTGAATGCGTTCCATTTCGCTTGCTTTATTATAGACTTTGTTTTTTCTTTTCTACAAATTTCCGTTTTAATACGAAAGTTTTTTAAATTTTAAAAAATTTATTTCTCAATTGAACATTCTAGTAAAATAATGTTTTTTTTTCAATTTTGTTTGGAGTGTAATTGTTGTTACATGTAATAGTTTCCTTTTTTGCTTTTTTTTAAATACTACTGTTGTTATAAACATATTGTACAAGATCTTGCGGATCCATGTGTATTTTCTTTTATATTTGATTTTTTTTTATTAATTCTGAAGTTGGCTTTCATTGTTGTTGTAATTTTTGTTCTTTCGTGCTGGTGTTGTGTTTTTTTTATTATTTGTCATAATTTTTCTACTATTATTAAGCTGGCGGGTGTTTTGGAGTTGTTTTAATTTTTATTATTTTATTCATTGTATTTTTTTTTTTTTAGTTTTTTAAATTTAATCATATTGTTTTATATTGATATATATACATATTTATTATTTTATCTATATTATTATGTCGGTTGAATCGGACGATGAATTTTTTTCTCAGCAAATGATTCTGTCACGTCTTCTGATAATGATAGCTTCTCCTCGTGTAGTGATACACTCGGTGACATTTTATGTCAAAAATTTAATACAAATCTTCAAAATCAATTTAACATATGCCACATTAACTCTCAAAGTGTACCTAGTCATTATGTTGATTTTACAACACCTATTTTAAATGCAATGTTCACGTCATCCTGATTTTTCGAGAGTTGGCTCAAACCACATCTTTCTTCTACCCTATATTCACTCCCTGGATTTGTCTTGGTACGCAATGACCGCATAGAAAAAGGAGGAGGGGGTGTCGCGATATACGTTAGGAGTGATCTCCCGTATAAAGTACTAGCCTCTTCGTCCCCTGACTCATCTTCGGCTGAGTACATCTTCCTTGAAGTTACGGTAAAAGGTGCCAAGATAATTGTAGGTGTTGTGTATTGTCCCCCTAATGTTGATTACTTCACTGATTTTGAATCGGTTCTTGAATCTTTGGGTTCGGAGTATGTTCACCACGTTATCATGGGAGATTTTAATACCAACCTCCTTGCACCCAATTCATCCCCGAACCTCCAAATTCCTAAATATTATCAAGTCATCTAGTTTTCATATTTTACCGCTTCTAGCTACTCACCACAACCTCACTTGTGAAGACAGTTGGCTTGATGTAATCCTGACCTCTAATCCTTCCTTGGTTTCCGCTCATGGCCAATATCCTGCCCCAAGCTTTTCTCGTCACGATCTAATTTTCCTTTCCTACTTCCTCAAATCTCCCAAACCTAAATCCAAGGTATTGCACGTCCGTTCATTTAAAACTTTAGATATCGAGAAGCTTATTATGGATGCAACGAACATCAAGTGGGAAACTTTATTGGCTGCGGACACTATTGACCAGAAAGTGTCTATTTTTAATAATGCTGTCACCAAGTTATATGACACACATGCTCCTTCCAAAAAAGTCAAGATCAGACGGCCCCACTGTTCCTTGGATGACCAGTTTAGTGCGTATCGCCATGCGACGGCGTGACTCTGCTTTCCGAAAATTTAGACGACAGCGCACTGAAGAAAATTGGAATCGATACAAACTGGCCAGAAATCGGTGTAATCAGATGGTACGTAATGCTAAACGCCGACATATTCTTGAAAACATCTCTGCTTCATCTTCTGCTGATATTTGGAAGTTTCTTGGAACTCTAGGTATTGGCAAATCGCGCCTATCAAACCTTCCATCTTCAATATCTTTAGATGATTTAAATCAGTACTTCGTTACATCTTCTTCAATGGATCCCAATACCATATTCAGTACAATTTCACAAATAAATGGTTTGACGCGCTCTATAGTAAACTCTTTTTCTATCTCACCAGTTACTTCAGATGAAACCAGAAAAACAATCCTTTCCATTAAATCCAACGCCCTCGGATGTGACCACATAGGACGTCGCATGATCCTACCTATTATTGAGTTCCTCCTTCCTGCTATTACCCACATCATAAATTTTTCCATCACTAGCCGATCGTTTCCTGCTTTGTGGCGTAAAGCATATGTTCGTCCTCTCCCTAAATGTCAAAATCCTTCTATACCTGCACATTTTCGCCCCATCTCAATCCTTCCTTTTCTTTCAAAAGTGCTCGAGTCTTGTGTCTTGAAGCAGTTTTCTCGCTTCATTCTTGACAACAACTTAATCAGTCCACTTCAATCTGGATTCAGGCCTGGCATAGCACTACTACCGCGCTCCTTAAAGTAACTGGCGACATTCGAGTGAGTATGGAAAACACCAAAATTACAGTCTTGGTTTTGGTTGATTTTTCTAATGCTTTTAATGCTGTCAGTTACGACATCCTCTTAGCCATGCTCTCTTATTTAATGGTTTCTGATGAAGCTCTGGAGTGGTTTTCCTCTTATCTTCGTGGACGCCAACAGTCAGTTTTTGCTGATGAAAGTTTATCTAATTGGCTTGATATTACTAGTGGCGTACCTCAAGGCGGTATTCTCTCTCCGATTTTGTTCTCTATTTTTATAAATTTCATTACATCTAATCTTCGATGTTCGTACCATCTTTACGCCGATGACCTACAGCTTTACTTGCATGGAACTGTCGACAAACTCCCAGAAATGATTAGTGACTTAAATCAAAACCTAGATTTTATAAAAAATTGGTCTTTAAAATTTGGTCTTACTGTCAACCCAAGTAAGTGCCAAGCTATTGTTATTGGCAGTACTCGTGTCCTAAGCAAAGTGGATATGCGTACACTACCGCCACTTAAATTTAACCATTGTCCTATACCATACAGCGAAAATGTGAAGAACTTAGGGCTGATTGTGGATACAGCACTAAGTTGGAAAGATCAAGTAGCTGGGGTCTCTCAAAGGGTAACAAATATCCTTAGGGCCCTCTACAGATTTAAAAACTTCTTTCCGGTACAGACTAAAATTACGCTCGTGCAATCCTTAATTTTTCCTATAATCGACTATGGTTTTGACCTGAATGCAGATCAACTCAATAAACTTGACCGGCTTCTAAATAACTGCATTCGATTCATATTCAATCGTCGAAAATACGATCATGTATCGTCACATCGTTCAGAACTGCATTGGTTGACAATTCGTCAACGACGATCGCTTCGGGCTCTCACCACACTATTTTCTCTTTACCCTTCTTCTCGGACCCAACATATTTATCTCCTTATTTTCAACCCCTTAGTGATGTTACTAAAGAAAAGATTCGTTCGACACACAACCATCTTTTGCCTTGTCCTTCACATCGTTCTGATTTTCTTCATAAATCTCTATTTATTCAATCCATTCTTCTGTAGAATACGCTTCCGTTAGAGATCAGGATGGCTAGGACACTTCATCAGTTTAAAGAAAGGTGCAAAATATATCTTGGATGGGACGACGCAGAACTACTATCTCTATAACAACGATATAAGTATATATTTATTAGTATTTATATAATATTTATATATACATATATATATTTACGTATTTATTATTAACATATAATATGTATTATTATTATTTATATATATACATATATATTTTTATGTATAATATTGGTAATCGTTATTTTCTTTTTATAATTCATGTCACCCAAGTTGATCTCTCTGAAACACCTAAGGTTGGCTGGAAGAAAATGCCTTAGGCATTAAGTCCGCCTTTGTCTTAAATTTGCAAGAAGCATAAATAAATAAATAAATTGTACTACTTGAATTGGTCTACAATTAAGTCTCGATAGCATATATCTATGTTTCAAGAATAATGCACAATAAGCATTGTAATTTTTACATTTTTAAAAATTGCAATCAGGTATATTCAAAGCTTGTTCAAAATAATATTATTCAAGTCCACATGAAAGTTATTGCATTAAAAAACAATTCTTCATTCTATGTGCACATAAAATGTGTCATACGTCATTTTGATTAAACGAATATCTTGCAAGTTAACAGATATTTAAAATACGAAAACGGCAGAAAACGCGGTTCGTACGGATGGCACGTTGTTACCTGAATATTTTGCCTAAAATAATTATATGCTGTTTAAAGTCACTTTTAAACAGTATATAACGTAAAGGCTTTAGTTGTTCCGATTAGCTTGTCTACAGTTCAGAAGAGATAGCAGAATATATTTTCCTCCTTTGCATTTACAATTAACTGCGTACCTATTCGTTATCCGCTAACAGTATGGATAGTACATTAGTGCGTGTAACATAATAGCGAATGCCACTCAAATATCGCTTCGCTTGCATTGTATATGCATTAGTTTCGAGTGGACTAATAAAGTATCCAATGACCTGATTTTTCAAGAGGGTGTTAGTTCGATTAACTAGTAATAATAGTTATAATTATAATAATAATCGTTATTTTGTAAGTTGTGATTACATGATTATGCAGAACCTCTGAAGTCTGCGCTATTATAAATTGTGTTACTGACTTCAGCGACTTCCCAATTGTTGGCTAGTTACAAAATAATGGGAGTAGTAACGAGTTAATTTATGCAATTAAAAGTTTATTTGGTGTTTATAATAAAATGAATGCTGTACCGAGTCTAATACATAATACAAATATTTAATAGTTGTTACTTCAATTTTATTGAGCTAATATTCGATCTTATGAAGCTGTTGAAAGTTTCTAGAATTTCAATAGATACTTAGGTCTAATACGACACGGAATTAACATAATGCATTGTTATGGATTAAAGTATTACTAATGTTATTTGGCTCAAGTATATCATGAAAATATTTTGTATTTTAGGACGCATAGCATTTCATAATACGTGAAGACAATTAGAATGATCAAAAGTTTTCAATGTAAGAAACATTTCAAATCAAAAAAGATATGCCATGAGCACTACATTAAATAAAATCGAAAACTAATACCGGTTTTTCGTACTTCCGCGTTATTCAATTCGATAGGTATTCTCTATTAGTCAATATAAGAAATTTGTAGTTGGACAAAAAATTGGCCTATTATGTGAATATATTTTATATTCGATAATGATTATAACCTTACTTAACCGTTTTCATTCTTATTTTTTTGTTCAGCAATTGTTTTACTTATGCGACAGCCCTAATTATTATTTTAGATGTTGTGTAAGATTGCCTTAGACAGATATTAGTTTGTTTAAGTTGCTCCATGAAGTATACGCCTTTTTAGTTACGTGTTAAGTTTGAAAATATTGATTTTCAATAGTTTATGCAAAAAAAATCTAAATAGTTAAAACAAAAACGCCGATTGGTAAATTTTAAATAGTGATGTTAAACACTGGTAAGCAATTACATGTTTTAAAGTTATTCACATGTACACTTCTAAATATTTTACTTGTAAATAAGTATCGCTTAACTTCTTATGTTTTCCTATTGGTCTGAAATATGGTTTGAATATCAGGTCTATTATTTAATTACAATACATAGCAGAATTAATTCGAAACTGTTATTTAAAACTATGTAGAATCTGTTTTATTTTTTTTTTAAATTATGTTTTAATAATTTTCAGTATTTATGTTTTTCTAAATTGTTTGTTTCTAATCGCTCTCTTCCAACGAATAATGCTGATATAATTAAACGAGTTTCAATATATACCTAATATATTGTTTTATGTAGCGATTGCAGAACTCGATAACGATATTTATAACGAAAAATAAATACGGATAAAAAACAAGTTTGAGACGGAAGTTAAAAATATGTTTTCTACTTTCTTACTCTACTCTTTGTATTAAATTAAAAAAAAAGTAATGTGTTTAAGTTTTTTTTTGCTATACGGCCGGTTAATCGCTGTATGCAATTGCTGTGTAGATAAAATGTATTATAAAAAATTCTAGACAGATATGTGATAAACGTTCAAAGGTGGCCCGCGGGACAGCAGGCTAAGGAGGGCAGCAGTAAAGCTCTGCGGCTTGGAGTCATGGAGGAAAAGACTGCCTGTCACAATATGGCTGCCGAAATACAGTGTGGACACTCTCTTTCGGGACATAGTTGCCGGTAAGCGTGATATTACTATTTAGTGATGTTTATTAACGTTTTATACTATCAATATCGATATAATGATGTACCAATGGATATAATACCGATGTTGAACGGACCCCTCGCGAAATTGATTGAACTCAATTTAAAACTGGCGAAACCGTGAATTGTATTTATATCTTTATATATGTATACAATTATTTTGTACGTGTGTTGACAGTGAACTCTCCTAAACGGCTGGATCGATTCGAATGATTTTTTGTGGGTGTTCAAGTAGCGTTAAGAGTGGTTATATTTATAAATAGTCCGAGCAGATGGCGTTGCAGTCGTCATCTAGGTTAGGCAGTTTTATGTATACTCCAAGTAAATTGTAGAATTGACCTGAACTTTAATTTATAACTTTCTTTTATATCCTAATCGCATGTTATATCACGCAGGACAACGTCTGACGGGTATTAGGTATATAGAAACCGGATTGAAAGAAAGTGAAATCTTGCGTTGTCGAGTTAAATATTCATTGATATGTAAATGATGATAGCTTCACGAGAGCATGTGTTGATGATACAATATTTACTTTCTATTTCTTAACACGACCAGTACGAAAAAAGAAAAAAAAAATCTATACAATCGAGGTTTTAACAAGATTAAATTGTTGATAAATCAAAATCGAACATATTTATAGCCTTAATGTATCCTAGTTTATTAAGACATTAAGCTTGGCATAAGGCTTGGCATAAGTTTTAATAAAAAATAAAGATTAAGTCTAGAAATTGCTTTTTCAAGATCTCTTTACGATGAATAAACAAAATGGTCTTCTAATTAAGTCTATGTTATTAGCTGTGCGCTAAGCCTTCGACTGTGATTATATCATGATAATTGTTATCTTTATTAGAATAAGATTATTATCTTATGATGATAAGCGCGGAAGATTTTGTATCCATAACTTTTTGGGCTAGTTATACTATTTAAAGATGAAAGATAATAAAAGGTTATAAAGGCTAAGAAAAAACTGAATAAAGAGGATACAGACATCGTTTACCGAGTAAACTACTAAAACATCTTGACATGATTGTCACTTCTTGGCCTATCGCTTGATGATTGTTGGTGGTGGTGGTATCTACCAATTACGTTGTCATGAGTTACACGAGTGTTTTTCTCAAATTCTCTTAAATCAATATAACTAACTAGCCATTGCGTGTACACATACATACGACGGCAGTGGAAATAATGATTATTTTTATATAGGTATAGGTTACACTGTCGTACAACTATAAAACTTGGTTATAAAAAAAAAAACATGTATACATACACGCTCTCGCATTTCGTATATTAGTAGGACCGATATATCGAGCCAATTACCATCTGAAATTTATGCATGTATAGTCTAATAACAAATTCAAATGGCGTTTAAACGCTTAAAGTTGAAAGTTCCTCATGCAGCTTTTAGTTATCTTTAGTAGCTATTTTTATGTTATTAGTAAAATCCTATTTAGCTTAGACATAACGTATTGAGGTAGGACATTAGAAGGTTGTGGAACATGGTAGGCACAATTTTTCTCAAAGTTCTAATATACAGCGCATACTCGCTAATGTTTCGATCAGGATCTTGTTCTTATTACGACTTGCTTGGCGCTGTGGTTAATACACTGATTATTGCGCAAGAGGGTGTGGGATCGATTCCCACTACGGGAAAATATTATGTGATGAACATAGTGTTCCTCTCGAGTCTGGGTGTTGTATTTACATTATATACGTACCTATTTACAAAATATGGTGAGTTTATGCATTTATCAGTCATCCGGTTGCCATATAGTCCGGTCAATTTAGACATTCGAAGTTACATAAAGTCCCAACTAGCTGAATTTCTATGAAGTTGTTCTAAACAAAATTATAAACAATGTCTAGAAGTTCCCCATAATTCCTCTGTAAGAAAAAAATTTTATTCAAGGTCAATGGTCAAAAAAAATAGTTTTTCGCGATTTTTAGCAAAACGGTAAGTTTTATCATAAAAGTACCTCAGACGATAATTGTAGACCATAAATTTATCTATAAAAATGTATCAATGCTTTATTTCTTACGAGCCACCGTTTCTGAGATATAACGATTCAAAAAGTTGTAAAAGTTGTTATCGTCATAATATGCACACGTTTCCACGCCACCTATGAGGTAGTGTACTTAGCGTGACTTTTATAACTTTTTGAAATTTAGGGGAATGATGGGGAATTTCTAGACATTGTTTATAATTATATTTTGAACAATTTCACTGAAATTCAGCTTGTTGGCACTTTATGTAACTTCACTCTCATTTTTTGGTCTAAATTGACCGGACTAATAGTACAAACTTCACTTAGTTTGGGGCTAGATAGATTTCTGTTATTGTACTAAAATATTTATTTTTTCATTATTTATTTATTATTACTTTACCTTCTTTAATATACTTGCAAAATTAAACGCAAACTAACGTTTCAGGAATAACTGTTGGTCTAACGTCTATACCACAAGGGATTGCTTATGCGATGGTCGCTGGCTTGCCTCCTCAGGTGCGTGTAACATATTTAATATCTTCTGCATTACCGTTAACAACAGCATCCGCGGGTAGTCATTCGACATAGACATCATCATCATCTGATCTCTCATAACTTACCATCCCAATTTAAATATCTGGCGAGAACAAAAAAATCACTGGTGGTAGGTCCCCTTTTAACAGGGGATTACTCACAACACCACAGCAGTATGAAAACACTGCTGGGTTCCGGTTTGAGGAGCACCATAGTTACTGGGTAAGCGAGACTTAACACTCTATGTCTCACGGTAGGCAGCGCGTTGGTGATACCACTACTATTGCCGATGTTTATGGGCGTCGATGACCACTTCCCATCAGGTGGCCCGATAGTTCGTCTGGCTGCGTAGGCAAAAAAAAAAAGTATGCTGACGTAAAGTTTAGCAATTTTTAAAGGTTTATTAAATAGTTTGTTCAAAATTTAAACTACTAATATCCATCTAAATTTCGAATTAAGAATGCTAAATTTTTTTTCAGGTTGGTCTATATGCTAGTATATTCCCTGGCTTCGTGTATATGCTATTCGGCAGCTGTAAGGATGTGACAGTGGGACCGACCGCAATATTGGCAGCTCTGCTCGCGAAATACGTGGCAAAGTCTCAGGATTTCGCGTATCTGGCTACGTTTCTTTCAGGATGCGTGATTATGTTACTTGGCGTGTTGCAACTGGGTGAGTTTTTGTTTTATTAAATGTATGTCTTTTATTTGCGCAGATATTATAAATTTGTGAAGATATTCGAACCTGTCTCTGTGGCTTGGCGGTAGAAGTACTTGCTTAATAAGCCAGAGGTCGTGAGTTTGAATTGGAATTTTCAATATGTGGTACTGACATCAACTCATTCTTAGAATGCAGTTTACCCTTTGAGTTGTGGAAGTCAGATGCCTGTCGCTCTGCGTAAAACGGTTATTCAGGTAAATCTAGATGGATTAGAAGCCGACCCATAATAACTTGGGAAAATTGCTAGGTGAAAGATTCTAACCAGCTTTTCTTCGCACTGCGTCTACATCTAAAAACTAAATATTTAGATAAAGACGCTCTAAGTATTTAAACCACGTACATTGATATAAATCGAAATGTGGACAGTAAAAGTTATTAGATGGCTTTTTAGAAATACGAGATATGCGTTTATCTGATGTTACGCGATACAACTAAATCAAATATACCATAAAGCTTCTTTTACCCGATAATTGTGAAGATACTAATCGGACCACATTAAAGAATTTTGAATAAGTCGGCCGATATAAGTGCACACGGCAACCGTTATGCCTCTTCTTTTACTCTTTTAGTCAGATACTGAGACGATCGGAGATAAACCGACATTTAAGATGAGAAATATGTAACTTGTGAAAATGTACTTAAAAGGTGATAATATATAAAACACCATTTAACTGATCATCTTTACCATATCTCTTTTAGATGAGCATCTAATAGAACGCTTTTATTAATAATTTTTAATAACTATTTCCAGGATTTTTACTGGACTTCATATCAAAACCTGTTATAAGTGGGTTCACTACAGCGGCAGCTTTACAAATATCTGCGTCACAATTGAAGTCGCTGTTTAGGATAGCTGGTGTGTATGTTTGATTTTACTAATATTTTTGGATTATATAGATGATCTTTAAGCCTCGTCCGATTTCAGGTTCTTCTGCTTTCGCCTTTGTAGTTGTGTACGTTATGCACTTTTTTATTGTTGTGTGGTAAACGTTGTCTTTTTGATTTTGTCTTGTCTATAATTATATGCTTATGTTTTGTTAGATGTGCTCTATAATGTCTTTTACTAATGTTTTGACAAACTTCTTCACTGATATTTAAAACGTAGTTAGTTTCCTTGATTATCAAGGCTTTATAGACTCATAGTCAAATTTGTTTAAATGTTAATGATACATCTTTTAGATAGACTGGTAATTGTCGGTCTAGTTGATTTCAATGATCTTTGAAATTTTAAATAGAAAATCGTGCCGTATTTTTTAAATTACTCAAATATCTATTAAACTAATTATCACAAAATTATTCTATAAATTGGGACTAAAAAACAGGTAATACCTATAATTAAAAAAAAGAATGAACAAAATCGGATCACTAGCAGTGGAGCAACGAGGTAACATGTATACCTCCAAATTTTTTTGGGACCTCCTTCTTTTGGGAAGTCGGGCAAAAAGAGGCGTTACATTCATGTCACACGGTATGCTGTAGCTGCTATCTCAATTCGTAAAGTTCTGTTTTATACAATGTGCTCTTTTAGTGTTGAAGCTAGAAATCGTAACGATATATATATCTTTTACAGGATCATCAGGACATACGTTCATACAAGCAGTGGTGAATTTCTTCACAAATATTAAGACCACCAGCTCTGGGACGGCGTACTCGGAGTTTCTTCGATAATATTTCTCGTTTTGTTGAAGGTTAGTGTTCATATAAAACAACGCCATATTTGTTGTCTTATTTATAAAGGATTCAGTTCATAAACAAATTAATGAAATTATGCAAAACTTTTTGCATTTAATCAACCAAATATTGCGGTACCAAAATAATCCTTATAAAATAATCATATTTAGGTTAAAAACCTTTCACGATATTTTTTATCATACGAAGGCAGACGAGCAGTCGGGCCACCTGATGGAAAGTGGTCAGCGACAGTGGTGTTTTTACACTACTGCTGTGCGGCAGAAATAGGCACCGTGAGACCTCTAAAAAACTGAACTCAATCTTAACATCTTACTTCTCAACTTAAACTAATAAAAATTCGTTTTATTTGAATTAATTTTATTGTTTCAGCGGCTAAAGATCGGCGGTAACCTTGAAAAAGTCTGCCAGTTCGTTTTACGTGCTAGGAATGCCCTTTTAGTACTCATGACGTCTATTCTAGCATTCGTTCTTCACGAGCCTGGATATTCTCCCTTTGCATTAACAGGTTAGATTTATATTCAACTATATATAAAAATTGAAATATCCCGTCAAAATCTAGCTAATCCAGCTATTGAAGAGAACAAACAGACAGACATAAATAAAAAACCAGTTCAATTTTATTTATTTGTATAGATTAATTGTACTTGGCATGTAATAGGTCGGTCCACCCACATTTTGTACATTGGCAGTCTAATACTTGACAAATAATAACAATAATCGTGTGATACTCGAACCAAATAATTGTTTCAATTTATGCACAATTTACTTAAAAAAGCATTAACGTTAAACCATTTTTTTTTTATTTTTAATATTCTAAAATAATATGATGTTAACATAAAACTATGTTCCACAAAATAAATTTAATGCTTCGACTATGGAGTCAGGATAAATCTAATTATACATAAAAATTTAATATTTAAATTATAAACATGATATATTTTAGTACACGAAATAAAAACACAAATGAAATTAAAGCGCTCTAATTGGCTGACTGGCGCCATATTCAATAATCGCGCTATATTTTACCAATAACGGCTTACGTTTTGGCCTCAAAACAATTTAACATTACCAACTATTTAAGCAATTTTCCTGCTAGGGGGCATCCATAAAGATTAAGAATTTTTGGCCCCTCCCCCGCCCAGCTGGTCACATTTTCGAGACCCCGTCCCCCCTAGTGTGACGTCTGATATTTTACAATTTTTCTTTAAAAGTTATTGAATTCAAACAGCAATCCCGAATCAAGTATTGGTATTGTAGATTCGAATATGTGAGTTAGAAATTTAGGATCCTTGTCACCCCCTTGTCGCACGAAATCACACATCATCGACTCCATCCCTTCCCCTTAATGTCTGACGTAATGTATGAATGGTTCTTTAGACTCGAATACACGGTTTTTGTTTTACTGTGCAGTTTTTTTAACTGTCTTAATATTTTTACAGGAAAATACACGGTGCTTACCAAACTTCGGTCCACCGCCGTTCTCCACAGTTATTGGCAATCAAACGTTTGGCTTCACCGAAATGTTGGAGGTTTTCGGCCCGAAGGCTTTCGTGATGCCTCTCGTAGCCATTTTGGAAAGCATCGCCATAGCAAAGGCGTTTGGTAAGGCATTTATGATAATAACTTGCTGTTGTCCGCGACTTCGTCCGCGTGTTAACCTCCACAATCCCCTATGAGGGTGCAATTTCATAAAACCCGTTCTTAGCTGATCTTCTTGGCAAATGAAATATTCATGCTTAATTTCAAGTCAATCGACATTACAACTTCAGAGATAGTGTGATCTGTGATTTTAAAAACGGACTATCCTATACATATAGTTTCTAATTTAGCCAAACTTGTACTGTTGAAACAAGATGACTGATAAATTCATAGACTTACTTTTCTTTGGAAAACAAATATATTTACAAACACATTCAACATCCCACACTTTTTGGCATCTAGGGTCTACTAAAATGGGTCTACTATTCCTGCTATGGGAAAAATATTCATGTCATGTCAGTCATAAACATATTGATGTTTTTCTTGTCTGGGTATTTGTAATATAGAATAAGTGCTTATTTCCAAAACATACAAAAAGTATGACTAATAAAGACATCTAGTTTCCACAAAACAACCTTCGCTTAGTTTAAGCATATGAAGTTGTGTTATTCGTCTAGAACTATTGCAATTTTTATTATAATATCTTTTATCGATTTTCATTTCAGCCGGTAGTAAGACAGTAGATGGTACGCAAGAGATGATAGCGGTGGGTGCATGCAATGTATTGGCTTCGTTCGCTCAGAGCATGCCCGCTACCGGCTCCTTCACTCGTACTGCTTTAAACCACGCAAGTGGGGTCGTCACTCCAGCGGGCTCCTTCTTCAAAGGTATCTATAACTTAAAATATATGTAACAATTATGTTCTCAAAATTTATGTTAGAGATTAACCAAATGCGCAGGAGACATTATAGTGTACAAGTGTACGCGCAAACACAGGTGTACTTCCTGTCCCTTTATAGTCTAATGAGGCGGTTAACCGACACGACCTGAAAGAAATAAGGCTCAGGATCAACTGTTTACACGCTCATCCGACGCATGGATCATTTTACTTTACAGACAATGGGGTCATCATCGCCCTAAGCATATAGGAATAACAATAAAAAGTTGTTGGGGCCCGCATGATTCGAACCTTCGACTTCCGGTTTCTAAAGCGCAAGCCCATACCACTAGGTCACAGATGCAGTAAATTATGTAAAAGTCAGACGCTCCTGTAATATGGGTTTTAAAGTGGGGCTTTTGGGGTGGTACCACGCCGGTGCCTATTTCTGCCGCAAAGCAATAGTGTAAAAACTAACATGTTCCGCTTTAAACGAGACGTAACATTCTGTGTCTCACGGTAGGCAGCGCCTTGGTGATATCCCTGGTTTTGCCGATGTCCATGGGCGTTGGTGACCACTTTTCATCAAACGACATCTGCCGTCGTAGGAAATAAGAGAAACCAGGAGAAGACCTTAGTTAAATCTTATGTATAAATCGACTGGATTTCACTTCAGATTTAATTCTTTCACTTTATTCCAGCATGTCTAGTCCTACTTGCGGTTACACTGTTGGCCGATGCGTTTTACTTCATACCTCGCGCTTCTTTGGCCGCCATCATTATGGTCGCTATGATGTCCATCATTGACTTCTCTATAGTTAAAGTGCTATGGGTTACTAGCAGTAAGTTTTATACTATTAAACATTATTGGCACATTGACTTTTTTAAATTGTTTTCAACTTCGATCCAATAATGAATCATAACTTCTACATTTAAGGTTAACTTTATTACAACTGAGTCTAGACTATCCGTGTGGGAGAAATTGTTAGTCCTCGGTCTAATAATGAACCTTTAGTTAAGGTTCACTTTTGCGCAAACAACAGAGTCCGAGCTGGTGGCGTAGGCGATAACATTAGTCAGCTGTCTAGTAACGAACCTTAACGTCTACATCTAAAGGTTCATATTTGTAAAACAGAGTCCCAACTGGGGTGTGGGGGATATCATTACTTGTCGAGTTATATTGAACCTTAATGTTATCATTAAAGGTTCACTTTTGTATAACAGAGTTCGTATTGACGGTAAGATATAACGTTAGTCGTCGGTCTAATAATGAATCTTAATTTTAGTCTATAAAGGTTAACTTTTTTGCAGCAGTGCCCGAACTTTCCGCGTGGGAGATAACACTAGTTGGTGTTCTAATAATGAGCTCACATTTAATGTCATTCGATGTCATTCATCATCATCATCATCAGCCTGTGATAGTCAACTGCTGGACATCGACCTCTTCATACACCCCTATCCATTTAGGGGTTTTTAGACGTATCAACGGTCTACAACGCTGGTCCAATGAGGGTTGGTGGCTGGACCGACTTTTACCTGCCCATCCAAGCATCATCTTACTTTTCAGACAATTGGGTGATCGGCCCAAATTGCCCTAACCAACTAGGAAACAACAATGAAAATTAGTAGAGTCCCCGCAGGATTCGAACCCACGACCTCCGGTTTCTAAAGTACATTCAATAAAGGTTATTTTTTGTATACTAGAGTCCGAACTAGCGGTGTGGATGATAACGTTGGTCGTCGGTGCGTGTGTCGGTCTCGAGTACGGTATCGCGGCGGGCGCCGTTGCCGATGTGCTGCGGGTCATGGCGCACGCAGCAAGGCCCGACGTTGCCGTTCAGCCGTTCAAGGTGATTACAACCGTAACTCATTGTGATTAGGTTGCTTTTTGATCGATACAAGAATGACGATTTATAAAGGGAACGTGTTTATTACAAGTAAATTTCGATAGTGATGTGAATAGTATATTTTCGTGTAGATGGGTTCTAAGTCAGTTGTTACTACATTGTCTGAGTATAAATGTTCATAATATAAAGAAGTACATGCTTTTTGACGTGAATAAATAATTTTGAGTGTAATTTATACATTTATTAACAATAGGTCTAACTCAGACGAAAAGACAGGACAAGACGAGTAGAAAAAATCCTTATTTCTTCATAAATCGTAGAGAAAAAGCTAAACAGTTTGATTTCTGACTTCTTTTGTGTTCTGATCCATCTATTGATTTTTTATATAAACCTTGTATACCAATACGAATATTTAAAAAGTGTTTGCTATCTTTTTAAAAAAATTGTTTTTATTAGCAGCCTTACTCCGTCCACTGATGGACAATGGAATGTTTCATTGAACGCCATTTTAAAGTTGACTATTTTGTATTCAAAGGCCGGCAGCGGAGACTGCATGTTGCTCCGTCTCCCTTCCCGTCTCCACTACATGTCCGGGGCCCGAATAGGCAGGCGTATTAGAGCGTTGAAAGGGAATACTGTCCCATTGGTGATAGACGCATCGCTTTTACGACACATCGACGTTGGCGTAGGCGAGGTTAGTGTATTAATATCTATCGATGTATTTTCTCATCTATATTAGAGATCAGCTAACGTAAAGTATATGCGCAAACATAGGTACACTCTACCTTCAGTCTCGTAGTCCAATGGGACGTATAAGCGACACGACCAGAAAGGGATCAGGCGCAAGACCGACTTTTTTATGCCCATCAAATCGACACATGGATCATCTTACTTTACATACTATCGGGTGATCTTACCGCATTGGTCTAGCCAACGAAATGTATATGTTAAGATAAGAGCGCTACATGTGCGCTTGCCGCCATGATACATTAGAGACATTTGGTATTACATTAACCTGATAATAACGCTAATAACGGAGCCCTTCAAACCGGAAGACAGTATCGTTTACACGCTACTGATTTGCGGCAGTTATAGTTACGGTACCACTCCAGACGGTCCCTTGTGAAAAGGAGATTAACGACCTCTAAACAAATATATTTTAAATCATAGTAAATGTTTAGGTCAACGGTACATCTAGTGCCAACTTAAGCAAAGCTTGTACTGTTGGTTGGGAACTCGATAACTGATAAGTACATGCTACCGGTTTTGTAAACTGAATACATACCATATAGCAATTCTCAGACACAAGAAAAAACACTGTATTGCACATTATTTTTCCGCTGTGGGAATCGAACCCACATATTAGGCGCAGTAGACAGGATCACCGACCACTGCACCACTCGTCATATTCTGAGCGTAAATTCGCTAAACTAATAATGCTTTGTTCCGAATTTTATTGTTGATTATCTCTTACAGACATTAGCGACTGTGATATTAGAATTAGAGAGCGAAGGGCACAGAATAGTTCTGTGGAACTTTGACGATAAGCATCGACAGCTAATAGAGAGATTGCAGCCGTTGTTGAAAAGTCGATTCGTCAACGAAACTAGTATCGACCGATACTTAATAGGTAATATTATATTATTTATACTTTAACTCTTATAATAATTATCTACACTTACAGGCAATTTAGTAATTGAATAATTCTTATTGATATGTTTGTATGATATTGATGTATTTAAAAAAGAGAAAAAATTGCTACCGCATAGCTTCTTGACGGCACTTCTTTGAGCAGGTCAAATGTTTGAATCCTTTATATTTGTAAAAAGGTTTTATATTTAATATTTGTTAAAAGGTTTTATTGTTAAGGTTTTATATTTGTAAGAGCTTGAAAAAACTGAACAAAACCTTTGAGATTTATTTTTTATTTTAATCCAAATTTATAGAAATATAACATGTTTACGTGTAAAAGATAAATTGAATATTATTTTTATCTGCATTTGCAGCACCTTTTTTACTTTAAAGGTATTCATCATAAAACCAAACTCGTAATTGTCATTTCAAAGAGAGAAACTTTACAACTTTTTTAATTATTAATTGTGGAGTGTGAATGTACTATAAGATCAAATTTGGAGTTGCTATTGTACTTTCTTGTTATGGTCACGCCATCTATGTTTTCAAAGCTAAAATAAAACAAGACTGTTTTATGTTTATATATTTTTAATTAATCGCCTTTTAGCGAGATGGCGCTCGATCATAATTTCGTATCACATTTGGGCCGTCATTATACTCTGCAATTACAGATAAATAATAAAAATCTTTATATATTTGTTAAATTTAGACTACATGAGTCGGGTTTTATTTTTTTTTCTGATTTTCGAATCCTATTGTAGCTTTCGCGGTTTCTGGACTGACTATACGCGATTCGTTCTGTAAAATTACTATCCTTTACTAATAATTAGTTTTGGTTGATTGTCCAAATAAGATTATCACACTTTTATCGGTTATATCGTTTTAACAAAATTTGTTTCATTTCCAGATAACGGCGCTCAATCTGTGGAAGTCACTTATTGACATGACAATTGATATAAAATCAATTTATTAACTTAGGTTTATTTGTTATTTTGTTAACGAATTAAATGTGTAAGCGTAAGCAATGACTTATTATAGGAATTAATTTAGGGTGAGATTGAATTTTAGCAAGCTTTAACTTTTTTCGTACAGTGATGTTTTTAAATACATTTCAAGAATAATATGTATAATATAAAATGTATAAAAGTATGAACAATTTGCATTTGAATGGTTTCTGAATCAATATTGTTATAGGGAATTTGTATTTTGAACAGAAATATATATAAATATACGATGATTATTAAACATGATCCTAAAGTTAGTTTTATTTTCACCCTTACCTCGAAGTACAAACCGAACCAGACATTTAGGAGATTAGGCAGAACAGAAAAACAGACGTCACAAAGCAATAGTGTGGAAACACTACTGTGTTCCGGCTTGAACGGCACCGTAGCGGGCCTATTTACTGGGTAAACGAAACTTAACACCCCATGTCTTACGTTAGGCAGCCCGTTGGTGATACCACTGATATTGCCGATGTCTATGGGCGTCGGTGACTACTTCCCATCATGTGGCCCGAGTGCAATTCTGCCTTTGTAGGCAATAAAAAAAAGTAGCATGTGATGTTATGTCTTGTTTACCTAGTAATCACGTTGCCTTCTGTGTCCTTCAAACCGGAAGACGGAATGTTACACTACGTATTCGCCGCAGTATTAGCCACCACATTGGTACTTTCCTTCAAAAGGTAAATATCACCATAAACTCCGTTAAAGCATTCAATCACAATATTTAATATTGCTCCAACGTAAACTCGTTAGCAGCAGTGCATAAGAGTCGTTCACCTCGCAAATTCGGCAAAACGTGCAGAGACTAACGAATCCACAGGACGGAATGGATTCTGGCACATTTTGTATAGAGCAAAGCGAAATTTCTCAAAGACCCCGCAGGTAAATAAAGAAATTGTGACGTTAAATCGAAAATGCTTTCTTTCTTTCTTTAGTAGTAGAAAATCAAATAAGTATCAATTATCAAAAACTATAGCTAAATAATGTAACTCAGGAAATACAATTAGGTGAATTTAATGTTCATCGTGTTTATTAGTACAAATACCTACGGATTGAAAATAATTATTTCGTGTATAAAATTATCCACAAATCAACTTATAAATCAAGGGTATATTAAAGAAAGGTCTGAGGCATCAAAAACAGATTTTATTACAGTTTTTCTTGTTTCCAAACGAAAATTTGGAATCGGGAAAGAAATGTTGAGACGTAAAATATCGGATGTCACCAAACGATAAAATTATATCGTGACAGAGCAACACATTCCGCTACGTCACTTACGATATATTAATGGAGACCCCAAGATCTTTCAGTTAATCATATCAAGCGTATCGAGATAAAAATAATCCCAAAAACCTTCGACCGTTATTTATACCTATTGAAATATATTAAAGTCAAATTATTCTTTTTTATAAAAACTACATGAATACGGTCCTTATTTCAAAATAACAATAAAATAATTATGTCCTTTTGTCAAATTCTCAAAATATAGGCCAGACATATTACCGGTGGTAGGTCCTCTGTTTACAGGAGACCGCCTGGGTGGGTACCACCGCGGTGCCTATTTCTGCCGCGAAGCAGTAGTGTGAAAACACTGCTGTGTTCCGGTGTGAAGGGCACCGTAGCCAGCGTATTTACAGGATAAACAAGACTTAACACTTACTAAACTATGTCTCACGGTAGGCAGCGCATTGGTGATACTATTAGTATTGCCGATGTCTATGGGCGTCGGTAACCACTCCCCATCAGCTGGCCCGACTGCTCGTCTGCTTGCGTAGGCAATAAAAAAAATCTATTTTATTGCATAGGTTATGTATACCTCCTCCCTGGCCTAGCGGTATTGGATCTTTCTTTTTAAACCGGAAAAGACAAAGTTGCTACCTTGGATTCGAATACCACGTGGTAACAACTTTGTCTTATCGTTGTTTTCTGGTTGGTTAGGACAATTTGTGCAGATCACCCAACTGTCTGATAAGTAAGGTTATCCATGCGTCAAATAGGAATGTAAAAGGTCGGTCCACCCGCCAACCCGCAGTGGAATAAAGCAGGCTGATGATAAGATGAGACGCCACTTCGTTGCCACACAGCAGCTAATCACAAATATGTTATTTATTCATTTATCAATAAAATAAAAAAAATATGATGAATATTGCTTACAAAAAATACTTACAAATTTGTTTAGGTACATAATCATAGTAGAAACCGTAGCTACGGATCAAACTTTTATAATATTTGATATATCAAAGTTAAAGTGAACAAAATATTAAAGAACTATTCATACAGGAAAGTCTAAAATCGATATTTGTTTTCTATATTCAATTATTATACTTAACATTACCGGAATTTTAAATAAACATAAAGCAACACACACAGGTTTGCTGCCTGTAGTTGACTTTTTTATATCCAATTATCGTTTCAGTTTACAAAAATTTTAAAAAGTGAAATCCCCCTTACCCAAGAAGCTTTCAAACATTAAAATACACAATTTCACGTACGAAATTGTTTCCGGCTCTCGGGTATACGTTACTTGAGTGTGGATTAGTTCGGCAAATGCATGACATTGCCATAGAGCTAAAATGTTTGCGCGTCATATTATTAAGTAAATAAGCTGAGTTGGGGCTGTGGATAGATGCTTTGTAAAGCCTACCTTTTCCGTTCACAAGTGACATTTGATCATGAAATTATGTTTGTACCTTATGAGGTTGTTCATTTTAATTTATATACTACTTTCAAGTGACAAGCGAATCGTAGCAATGTTTAAAATTATATTACTCTTGAGACTTTCATATACTTGTTTTAATACGGATCCGTAATTTGTAACAATTTTTTACACAATTTTTATCGATGATGATTTTTATTTTGATCGATTTAACCAAGTTATCAACAATATTTAAAAAATAATCTTTACTTTACGTGAATTTTAAACCTTGCAAAAAGGTTGCTCAAACTTTTGCTTACATAAAAAAACTTAACAAAAACTAAAAATTAACTCGTACTACCAGTTTATTTTCAGAGGCAAACAAGAGCCAATTGTTTTTTTGTTCCACACAAAGCAGTATACCGAGATTTTTAGGTGGTGAGCTAATATAACCTAAACACCCAAAAAAACAGTCATTGGATATGAATTCTTCTTTAACTTTTATCATTATCTAACTGCTGATTTGCTTTTGCTGTTTGTAAATATTACAGTGCAAAATATAGCTTAAAGAGATATTCAAGATAAGCGTACCGGTAAATGGGTCTCCGCGTTCTTAAGATTCCGATATTTATTAAATAAAATTACTTTACGGATTTTATCGCGTTTATTTTACATTTTTCAGTCTACCCCGTGACCACGGCCGCTGGAAAGTGTTCGAAACGTCGGGAATTAAAAATGTAAAATAAACGCGATAAAATCCGTAAAGTAATTTTATTTAATAATGTATAATATTCGCGCAAGCAATAGAAATAATTATTCCGATATTTGTTTCGTTACGAGCTAGTAATGTAGTAAGAGAACTGCGACACGAGTGAACATTTCGCGTTGTAACCGCACACCTTAGTTTAACTACGTGCCAAATTCTGTGAATAAATATAAAATGCATTCGTCTGCTATCAAACGTACAAATAATAGTACGGTGTAGGATATGCCCCTGACGTTTTTATTTCTGGCACGTGAGAGGTAACAACGAGTGTTCTTCAACGAATACTGCTTTATTATTGCGACAGATAAGAGTCAAGCAAACGCGTGTATATTACCGAAAGGTCGTAAACCTTTATTCATAGAAAGTTGAAGCTTGCTCATCGTTAGCCAACTGTGTTGGTTTCTTATACAACAAACCTAGTTCTGTTGTTGTGTTATTACATATACTTTAGGCAAAAGGTTATATTATTTTTACGTATTTTGAACATTTTTAGCAGCCGGTTTTACACAAACACTTAATATCGTAACTAAGTGATGTGTTATTCACATTCAATCATTAGTGATTGATTTAGTTATAAATTAAAATGCATTGATAACTTCCCTATTAATTATAATATTAATTATCATTATCTTTTATTCTAAAAAATTTGGCCACTGTAGCACAGAAAACCAAAACGACTACTTTAATTACTTAGATACTACTTACTTACTTTGTCAACCACTGTTCATTTCAGGTAAAAAATATCTAAAGCTATTTTAAAATTGCGATTCATGAATCATTCTTGCTTCCGCATAATAATTTTGTTTGACATTTAACATGCGTATTTACATTGTAACTATATGTAAATAAACTCCGTAAAAGCCTAGTTGGTTTTAAATTCCATATGCAACCAAACAATGCAGCGACGTACCAGTGGTGTACAAAGAAATATCTGTACTAAAATACTGTCCGATATATTTTTGAAAACAAAAAACTGGAAAATTGAAAAGCAATTAATGGAAATCGCCTGCGGAGTTATTTTCAATCAGAGTTGATCGCGAAAAATCTGGCGTGAACTGTTGAGTACCAGTTTTTTTAATTTCATTAAATATATATCTTTTAGGGGTGAATTTCAGTGTAGTATATTAAAAAAAATATGTTAAGTGTATGTAAAGTGACTTCGCTTTTCAGCACACTTTTTCGAATGTTTTGGAGTATACACAAAAAAATTGCTTGCGGTTGCAATTCTTTTCAACATATAGTTCATATAATCTTTGTCTGCTCTTATGTATTCCAACTTTTGCCCATTACCCAGCTGTAGATCTTTGTGATTTGACTGTTTTAGAATTAAATTTACCCTAGAATTCAGTCCTTATTAATTTAAATAATTTACTATACAGTGTATCTTATTTTTATA
This sequence comes from Lamproptera curius, assembly GCA_029286875.1. NCBI lineage: Eukaryota > Metazoa > Arthropoda > Insecta > Lepidoptera > Papilionidae > Lamproptera > Lamproptera curius. The sequence goes on from JAGSMT010000031.1 coordinate 2,774,177, forward strand.
CTGCAGATAATTAATTTAATTTGTTATATTACTTCTAAACTTCTCAATACGTTTTCTATACATAGGAATAAACATTTTTCTTGCACAATATTTTTGTGAGATCTATTATCAGAGACAAAAGAAGCTAATTATTCACAATGGGTTGAATATCAGTGCAGTATATAAAAAAAAATATAACATTTATTTTGAGCTCCCCGACCAGTGTAAATAATTAAGATACACGAATGCAAAGCAGCTATCAATGCTTATAAACAAATAACAACGTCATGCAATTTAACTAGCGGACTCTGTATTGTATTATGCAATTATACCTTAGAGATAAAGTACAATTTAATTCTACTTATAAAATCAGGCTAATACTATTTAGAAACAAGCTTGACTTGAGCAACAACTAACTCAGCAGCCTTTTTTTATTAAGGTGCATACGATCGTTCTCAATATTATAAAATGAGTAATAATGTTGTTTAGTTCGCGAAAAGATATGAACAGTATTTTTTTTTTAGAAAATTGTTATTTTATCTATTTCGAGCGAGATATTCATCTGCAAACATTTTTTAATGTAACAATTTGCCTATACCCAATATTTTTTCTATTAGCTGCTTTTAGTGAGCAAAAGAAAGAATATATTCATGCATTCATGCAGCTGTAAAGATAAAATGAAGATAACCGGAAGGAAGAATATACCTTGGAAGTGTTTATTTCACGTACACGAGTAGAGTATAATATACAGAATTTTCTCGACCTGATACTCGTCTTAAAAACGGCCAGTTATAATTAAATCATTATATAGGACAATCAGCAATTTTTAAATTGTATAAAAGAGAATACATTAACAATCGACCTCCAGACTCAGTGCGTTCGAGATAATTTTATTTGTAAAAGGTTTTGGTTTCTGGATCCTTTAATCAAGAGTGCGACTTTCTAACATATTTTCGTGTACGGATGTGGAGTCCCGGGAAAACTGTAACTCTATCAAATAGGTGTAAGGCGTATCACAATGCAATTTTGGCCATAAACCAATATTGGCTCTGTGGAAATAATATAGTGATATTAATAGTTACATGCTATAAGCGTTGAATATTCATTTGTAAGATATATTATCCTGTCAATTATATAACCTTTTTTTTATATCCTTTTGTCATACCATGATCACAGAGAAGGTTTTAATTTAGTCAATGACTTCAAATTTAGTGAAATCTTATGCACCATTTGTATCCAGCTTGTGTAAAGGGTACAGCTTTTGCAACTATTTGGATTATGTTGGTCGGTATACAATGACAAACTACTAACAACTCGTATATAGAATAACAGGAAAGGGTCGCATATACATTATGATGAATTTGGGCACATGACCTACATCATAAACCTGTAATAGTCCACTGCTGGACATAGGACTCCCTTAATACAGCCCTATCCATTGGGAGGTTCCACTTGACCTATCCTAAGCATAAATAAGAAATAACCATTAAGTTTAAATTAGAAGTTTAAATCAGTTCAATGGTTTTACGGTAAAGACGGGTAAAGATATAGACAATCGAGTTACTGCGCATTTTAATATAAATTAAATAAATAATAAATCTTATATCACCAAGGTTGAAGATAGTATACACCTTAATTTAAAGTTTTTCTGGGCATATCTACATAATTTAAAAAGTAAAGCCAATAAAGACACTATTCCAAACTACGTGTTTATAAAAACATTTCATCAAAGAATCCACACGATATTGCCCACTAGTATTCTACGTACTTTCAATCAGTATTTCAAACATCCCAAATTAAAAACGATTATTACGTTAAAAGCATTTCTGACACCAATTGCAATTCTGACACTTTTATTAGTAACATAGAGCTTACTCCAAATAATGTATTGAAATAATTACGCAAGTTGGATACGAGTAAAAGCTCCGGATTGGATAATATTCCTCAAATTTTCTTAAAATTGACTGCTGATAGTATCTATACCGTAATATATTTAATATTTAAAATATGTATAAAACAAAGTGTTTTTCCCACTGCATGGAAGTCAGCGCGTATTACTCCGATCTTTAAAGGCGAAGGAAGTAGGGCTATATGAATCCCACCTACTTTGTCAAAGATTTTCGAATAATTAGTTCATTTATCCGGTACTACATAATTTTGTTTTAGAACAGCAAAATGGATTTGTAAAACACCGTTTCAATACCATTAATCTTATGATTTACACATCAAACTTATTTTAAAACTTAGATGCAAACAAACAAACAGATAGCGTCTATACAGACTTTAAAAAGCCTTTGACAAAGTGGACCACAAAATATTATTAGACAAACTTGCGTACAACGAGTCGGAATTTGTAACTATAACATCTGGGGTACCACAGGGATCATTTTTGGTCCGTTCTTATTCGTATTGTTTATTAATCATATAACTTTAATGATCATTACAAGTTTCAGTAAGATCTTAACCGATTATCATCATACTGTACGAAAAATACGTTACATCTTAATACCACCAAATGCTAAAACAATTACTACTTTTAGAAAGAAAAAAAACATAAGCCACTTTACATATAATCTGGTTGGAGTAAATCTAAAGTCAGTCAACTTAATTAAAGATCTCGGAGTCACATTTGACAGTAAATTACATTTACACAGCCATGTAGACGGAATTATTAAAAAAGCATTCTAAAAGTTTAGTTTTGTAATGCGGTCGAGCATAAAATTTCAAGAACCCTCCTCATATCTTTATCTTTATAAATCCGTAGTCCGTTCCCAACTTGAATATGCTGTATCCATATGGAATCCTTATTATGATAAATATGTCGGTGCTCTCCAGTCTGTTCAAAAAAAAATCCTAAGAAATGTAAATTATAAATGTTATGGCACTTACATCTCTCATAAACAATTGTTGAAAAAATTTAACCCTTAAGGTAGTTTAAGGCTAAGTTAAACTAAGAAGAGCGCAGTTAAAGGGATTGTAGCTCCATGATCTATGCCAAAACCGATATGATTGTATTAATTTATTAAATAAGCCTCGTTTCAAAGTTCCAACTCGAACGCACTGTCGTAATGAAAATTGTCTGTATAATTGCTATGAATAAATGTCGAACAATTAAAAGGAAGATTTTAAAAATATCAGAAAACAGTAGCTAACTTAGCATCTCTTAATTTTTCTAGTTTAACTTTTAATATATTATAATGTAATACGTGGTAAATGGTGCTGATTACACATTGATTAACGCTGTTGTCAAATAATACACTGTATCTTTTATTATGCTGTGTCATTGTTTGTTTATCCAAAAAAAAATAGGTATGGATGTATAATTTAATAGAACTTTTAGTTTATCTCCTAAGGCTTAACTAGCATTGCTGTTTAAAACCTAACTTTTTCAATCTCTAACAGATTTCTCAAGAACACATTAAAATTTCCTTAAAACGTACGGATAAGAAAAAAAATATTATGTAATTAAAAAATAACTAAGACTTATCTCTACTTTTCGCTATATTTTTTGCGTATAGCTGCATTAATGGCTGACCACATTTTTACTTGTGCTTGCAGAAGTCGGCACTTAGTGCAAAATTTTCGCCGTAGTATTTCTTGCTCGTAATAACAATTATCTTAAAATATTTCCGATGTTACATCGTCATATAAAGGTTCGTTTTAAATTAAACTAGTTTTAATTTTTTATATTTTAGTTAAAATAAAGATGGAAATAGTAAAACACAATAACATTTTGCGATTACCTGGATCTGTACCTGTAGGTACCTGTTTAGTGATTAAGAAGTCGGTTGATTACAATTTAATGTTTTATGCTGCCAATATTATGTTAACGAATTTCACTAAAACGGTACACGTTTAATTTATTACGTTTTTAATTTTCTGTTCGTGTTCTTTCAATATTGTACTGGTGCTGTTTATTGTACTCTTTTAGCGGGCGTATATAAATTTTGGTCAATGCCTTAATGAATATCACAATGTGTATTTTAATAAAACCAAAATAATGTGACTTATTGAGTCGTCCCTAAAAAAACGCCAATATACCTACAAACCATGCATTTGCTTCTTTAGTCCAAAGATATTGTTAAAATATAATCTTAAAGATATCAAAAAGTAAAATTAAAATTAGTCTCTATCTTTAAGCTTTTCATATACCAGCTACACGAAGAAAACAAGTCGTTTAATTGCGTAATTACGCAATCACTATTTTTCCTTTTATCACAACTTTGTATTCGTAAGGTCGGTTTATGCTATTAACAAAATTGCATCCAATTAATTAACTTGTTCTCCGCGATTAACCATTAATTTAAACATCATGTTTTATTCTTATTAATGCTAAGGTCTATATAGGTCATCTGCCCAAATTCATCATAATGCATATGGCGAACTTTTTCTGTTCATCTATTTACAAATTGGTAGTGGGTTGTCATTGTATAACGACTAACATAATCTAAATAGTTTCATTTAGAGCCACTAGCTCTGACATTTACTAAAGCTGGACGCAAATAGTGCACAAGATTTCACTAATATTTTTGTCTGACAGTTGATCATGCTATCAGTAGTGATGAGCTGCAAAATTTAAAAGATGAGTAGCAGGTTGAGGAAATTCTGTATATTATAATCTCCTCATGTACGTGAAATAAACACTTACGGGTGTAATCAGGTAATATCGTTTTAACTTTACAGCTGCATGAATGCATGAATATATTCTTACTTTTGCTTACTAAAAGCAACTTTTAGAAAAAATATTAGGCAAATAGCTAAATTGAAAATTGTTCGCAGATGAATTTCTCGGTCGAAATAGATAATTTAACAATTTTGTTAAAATGATGCTGTTTTTATACATTTTCTTTTTAGCGAACATAACAACATTATTACTCATTTTATAATTTTGATCACGATCATATGCACCTCAATGAAAAAGACTGCTGAGTTAAGTCACGCTTCTTTCTAAATAGTAGTTAGCATGATTTTATTAGTGGGATTGAAATGGGAGTTTATGTCTTCAATAAGCTATAATTTACTGTATTGCACTACATTGTACTGAGGCCCCTAGTTAAACTGCATGACATTGTAATTTGTTTATAAGCATTGATAGCTACTTGGCATTCGTGGAATCCTAATTATTTAGACTGGTGTTTCTCAAAACAAATGTTACATATTTTTTTAATATACTACACTAAAATTCACCCTTAAAATATGTATATTTAATGAAATTAAAAAACTGCTACTCAACAGTTAACACCAGATTTTTCGCGTACATTTCTGATTGAAAATAACTCCGCAGGCGATTTCCAGTAATTGCTTTTCAATTTTCCAATTTTTTGTTTATAAAAGTATACCGTACAATATTTTAGTACAGATATTTCTTTGTACACCCCTGGTACATCGCTGCATTGTAGGCTGCACATGGAATTTAAAGCTAACTAGGCTTTTACGGAGTTTATTAACATATAGTTATAATTAAATGTCAAACAATATTATTTTGCACAGCAAAGGCATTCTCAGTTTACTTTTCAAATTCAGCAGTCATATAACTACATTTCCTATATTATTATCTTTAGATTTCCTTTCACTTCCGGTCACTTGCTAAAGTAGTTGACCACTCAGTCATTGATTACTTTTATGGTGAACGAAGCCTGACTCTTATAGACTGTATAAATGCTTAATTTTTGTTTTCTATTTGGTAGGTAGGGCTATGCGGCTATTTTCAGACTTTGCACTAGATTGTCTGTAAAGTAAGATAGCACATGCGTCTAATGGACTTGTTCACAGTCAGTCTTGCATCTGATCTGTCTTCCGATGTGTCGGTTATCCGTTTCATCGAACGAAGAAAGTGAAAAAAGGTTGATCGTGTGTTACGCTTGTGCACTTGATGTCTAGAGATGACTTAACTCTAATGTATATATTTATCATTACAGTATGTTGAAGTCAGCTTGAAATACTTTTCTTCTTCTAGTTTAGAAAAAGTAATAAGATAGCATGTAATCTTTTATTATTAAGCGAATACAAATTGTTCAGTTTATTATGAAATATAGAAAAAAATTAACACTTGTAATTAATTACACAGCAATAATTATATAATAGTGTTGTGCCAATGATAAGGAATGGAAATTTTTACTACAAAAAAAAAGGCATAATACTATGAGTTTTTATTTTTATTGTATTTACTAAGTGATTCACTCAAAAACTGATAACTGAATGTAGGCATCGTTTATTATTACTATTTTAAAAAATAACATACATTTAATTTTTTTATAAGTTGCTAAGAAGGGTGGGTATTAAGATACACAAGAAGCTTAGTGTGTACATTAAAAATGATTCATCTGCCCTCCCCGCTCGACTTACTTAATTACGTAGATGACAGCCTAACGTGTTGGCTCGGAAGCAACATGTCATTCATTTTCTGAATGGCACTCTCTTTAGTTACGCGAGGCGGCATTGGTATTAAATAACACCAACAATGCTTACTTTGTATTATAACTAGCTATTTTAAAGTCGAAAGTTTAGAATAACTTTAGATATTATTTACCTTTAGTGCTTATGTTATTTTTATACCTAGCAATAGCTAAATTACGTTTAGATATGCCAATGACTGTTAAAATATTAGTGTTAAGATTAAAGAGAATGTTATAAGCAACAAAAACCTGCATTTTATTAATCTCTAATGATTAGTTTTTTACTTGACGTAATATAACGATCTTAGTTACGACATTTAATTTAATGTATAAATTAATTTAATCTTTGTATGTATACATATATGACGACAGTCTGTTTAAGGTGTTTCTGTTTTTATTAGAGTATAATATAAAATAGCGTTCTATCAGACTATTTTTGTTTTGATAATATTTTTTTGATTTATAAAAGTCTACTCGTAAGGTTTATAAAGCGATCCCCGAAGAATCACTGAGTCATTTGTTCTCTGATATAAAAATAGTGACAATCAATGCGGATATTCTGAATAGGTGATGGCTCATAGTATTATTGTGCGTACACTTCTATCTTAAAGTATCAAATTACAAGTGTTAACAACTTTTTTCCCCAGGGTTTTGCAGGTAGATGACAAAATTAAATTACAAACTAATACATATCAATTTTTATACAGGTTATTTGTAATTAACTGTTGCTAATTTTCGTATGAAGATTGAACTACGAAAATATAGTTTGTCGTTCCATAAAATCGATATTTAACACTTCTATCTATTCTGTTTTATGGCGTATATGTATTACATATAAGATGCTTGACTTGTTCGAAGTAATTTAAAAAATATAACCTTTTGTATAAAGTGCATGTACAAGTACTATTTTGTCGCAAAAGAAACAAACTGAGATGGCTAACAATGAACAAACTTCGACTTTCTATGAATTAAGGTTTACGATCCATCGGTAAGCTCGCGTTTGTTGTCTCTTATCTATCGCAATTACAAAGCAGTGTTCGTTGAGGAACACTCGTTGTTACTTCTCTCACGTGCCGGAAATAAAAACGTCAGGAGCTTATCCCGCACCGCACTATTCTCTGTACGTATATTATCAGACGAATGCATTTTTACATTTGCCCACTGAAGTTGCAACGTAGTAAAACTAAGGTGCGGTTACTACGGGAAATGTTCACTCGTGTCGCAGTTCTCTTACTGCATTTCTAGCTCGTAACGAAACAAATATCGGAATCTTAAGAACGCGGAGACCCATTTACCGGTACGGTTATTTTGAATATCTCTTTGGGATATATTTTGCACTGTAATACACAAAAAGCAGAAATCGCATGCTTACATCGTTTTTTGGCTGTTTAGGTAATAAGCACATTACAAATCGCTCTTAGTATTAGTCAGATGTTATAAATCGTTACTGTCTTTTAATAGTCTACAATTGAATTTATTTATCGTTTTAAGCAACCTTTTTGCAAGTTTAAAAATTCACGTAATCACGTGTATGCGCACAGTAATAAGCGTAAGGTCAATATAAAGAAAATTTCGCCCGCAGCTGGTTAAGTACTGTTAATAACTTGGTTATTGAATCGAACTCTTTTTTTTATTGTCTACGCAGTCAGACGAGCAGTCGGACCACAGTGGAAAGTGGTCACCGACACCCATAGACATTGGCAATATTAGTATCACCAATGCATTGCCTACCGAGAGACATAGGATGTTAAGTTTCGTTTACCCAGTGAATACATACGCTAGGGTGCCCTACAAACCGGAATAGAGAAGCGTTTTCACACAACCGGTCCCAGACGGTCTCCTGTTAAAAGAGGAGAAATGAAATGTGCAAAAAAAGTGATACAAATGACGGAACCTTAATTACACAAACATATAGTAGTCTTTTAAGTAAATTATTTAAAAATTACTACGATTCGCAATTCTCAAAGTAAAAATTAACGACCTCAAAAGGTATATTCATAACATAATTTCACGATCAAATATCACATGTAAACAGAAAAGGCGAGCTTTATAAAACATCTATCAACAACCCCGACGCGACTTATTTACTAAATAAGATGACGCGCACATGTTAGCTTTATGGCAATTTGTCATGCATTCACAGGAAGTAATCCACACTCAGGTAGCGTAAGCGCCGGATAACAATGTCGTACGTGAAATATTTTAAATTAAAGTTTGCATACTATTTTGGAAGAGGATCTAATGTTAAGGTATCTAATATTAATAGAGTTGATGTTCTCCAGTCGATTACGACTACGGCGGCCGATCTATATTAGTGATCAGCCAAGTACTCAGAAGACATTATAGTGCACAAGTGTACGCGCAAACTCAGGCGCACTTCCTGTTCCAGAGGGATAAGGCGCAGGACCGACTTTTTACATGCTTATTCGATGCATGGATCATTTTACTTTTCAGACAATTGGGTAATCAGCCCAAATTGCCCTAACCAACTTGGAAACAATAATGAAAATTTGTTGAGTCCCCGCAGGATTCAAACCCACCACCTCCAGTTTCTAAAGCACACGTACGACACCTACCTTACCACTGGGCTACGGAGGCATGAATTATTTAGTTAACTAAAGCAGAATATAAAAAGATTACTATAAACAACAACGCAATTAATTTGTCATTTTACATCTGTCTTAAATATTGACAAAATCATTCATCCTATAGTAAAAATTATGTTTTGAGTGTATCATTTACACAAATCGTTACAAACTGTTGTAATTGTGATTATATAATTAAGTTACTTTTGTAGTAATTCTTTTTAAATTATGTTATAATTGCTATTGCAATAAATGGAACTAAGACATCTATAGTACATTTTTAAGTTAACAAAAATTTGTGACGTTATGAAAATAGGACATCTTAATTATTTAAGTTATTTTGTTGCTTTAATCAAAAATATTACATATCATATTTGGCTTAAGTAAATAAAGAACGATTCAGAAACTTTGAAAAATAAGCACCGCGTTCATGAAGTTTTCACATAAAAGAATATTTTGACTTATTTAGAAATAAATAAAGGTCTAAGTAACCAGACCGTTATTTATTTCTATTTCAGCTCTACTAACTTAACTGAAAGATCTTGGGGTCTCCATTAATATATCATAAGTGACGTAGCGAAATATTTTGCTCTGTCATAATTTTACCGTTCGGTGATATCCGATATTTTTTTTGTGTCAATATTTTTTTCTCGCTTGCCAAACTTTCATTTGGAAATAGAAAAATAAAAGCTATTTCGGATGCCTCAAACCCTTCAAAAAACAAACTTTAACAAAGACTCACAAGAAATTTTATAATTTTTACTCGATTCTCTTTCCAATAAACTGGTAGGATATATATAAATTTAAATTGTGCGAACAAAAACATTTTGTAACTAGATGCCATCTATATATATCCCCATGCGTGTTTTTAATATTAGAAATACGGACATTATAATAGCGAAATTTTAATTTTAATAATTAATGCATTAACTTCATGTGTTATCCAATTACAGTAAACGTAAAATGATTTCATGAAATGTTAGCATTTTAAATAGATTGAAGTGAAACCTTTTTGTGGGGCTGCAGAAGAATTCAGCCTCCCATCTCTTCCCTTGGGTGTCTAAGAGGCGACTGGAAAAGCTACTACTGCACATCTATTCAAAGTGACAGCCGACAGATGGGGATTACCATTCCGCTTTCAGATCCCAAAGGTGAGACCATTAACGGGCAGCAGCGTTGAAGGTGCAAAGGATCTGAAATGGCGGTTGCCAACCCGCTTCAGGCGTGGCAACCTGGCAACCCCCAATGAAGTGTGTCAACAATGTACGGCCCCCAGTCCCCGGCAGCTCTGCTATTCCGGCTACGGTAGCGTCATGGTAACGGCAGGGCAGTTTGTTAAGAATCAATAAACAAATTGCGATGGGATATAATAGGATTATCCGAAGTCCAAAGACATGGGGAGTATACGATAATCCTTGAATCCGGCAACTTGTTTTACCATGCGAGGGCGACCAACTGTCCCAAGGAGGTGTCGGATTTATCGTCCGGCAAGTCTCTCATTAGAACATTGTTAAAATGAATGTGTCGTCAAGGGTTGTTACCTTACTCAGAATATCGAATCGGTATTCGCTAGGTCATAAAGGTATATGCGCCAACATCGACACACCCGATGATGAGGGGGCAGTAGGGGACATCTCACATATAGTAAATTATTTTAGTTTCACTTCACTTCTTACGATTGCACACTAGTACACGCACACATTTTTTTTCATATCACGAATATAAAATTTAAAAGTGCATTTTTTGTAATTAAGAAGAGTTTTACAATAACATAATTCAAAGCAATATTATATAAAGTCATAATTCCAGTCATAGTTACTCATTTTCTCATTAATTCTACTTAATTATCTCTCAATAAAGAATTATCTTTACAATCGTGGTTTCACTATCTAAATATTTTTTTTATATTGAGAAAGTTATTAATGCCACATCATCATCATTATATTAGCCTATTTAAACTCACTACTAGCATCGGCCTACCCCATAACTAGCCAAGAGGCACAATCCTGAGCAACTTGAATTCACTGAGTTCCTCCACATTTAGACAGATCGTCACTCTATGATATGGTCTATTTATACAGGTTATAACTTATATATCATATAAGTTATTAATAACAAAGTAAAAAAATAATGCAATCTACTAACTATAAAGACACAGTATAACGATACATATAACATTTTTAAAGAATATTTGAGTACTGAAAAAATATTTTATGTTTTTATTTGCTGATAGTAAACTTAACAATCTTTAAAACATTGAATAAAAGTATATAAACTATTTTCTCGAACTAAAGATTTCTCTTACATGATACTGAAGAAAAGTTTTCACGTGGAGTAAAAGTTTACGTGGGATACGGCGGTAGAATTATAACTCATGGACCTCCTGGGAAATCTTTTATGCCTCACCATTAAGACAAGAAAGTGTTATATAATATGATAAAGCGGCTAAGATTTAAGCTTTATGTATTGCTTTCATTCTCTGAATAAGGAATGTTTCCAAGTGAATATAATAATATTTTAAATAGTGTTAATCATTCTTCAACCCAAATTTAATTACTTGAGTGATTTCAGAAATATAATATTACTTATTTAAGTATTGTAATATTACATGTAAGTAAGTTCTTTAAGCTTTTTCAAAAATTGCACCGTACAGAAATACGGCTCATAGGCTCTCTCTTTTATTACTCGGTGCCGAAAGTAACTTGCATAAAATAACATTGTTTTTAGTAATATACTTAAATAAATAAAAAAATTCAGACACAACAAGAAGAAATTCGGTAAAGGCCACCACTGTTTCGTAATTTTTAACACAATGCACCTATGATGCACTCCTAAGAGTAATTTGCAAATCGAAATATATATAAAGTATGTAAATCAACAAATACCACAGCAAAATTTCAGTATAGGGTATTCACTGCTGCCTGCTTTGAAAGACTTTTCCCACTTTTTGTCAGTTTAATTATTATTCCGCTGACTTGTTCATTACAAAAACACCGACTCTATTATGGATACCCAAACAACTCGGCGAACTTTTAATGAAGTCCAAGGTTATTCAAATAAAAAAAAATGGGTGCGTGTACTTATGTACGCGCGTGAGAAGTTATACTTCTTTGGCATCATTAAAAAATAGTTTTTAATTGCATGCAAATAAATAATTACAATACAATAAATAATACATACGGATAGTTAACCTTAATTATATTGGAGCACTTGAAAAAGTATATAAGCACAATTTTTTTCACTCATTATCATTACAAATATTAATATATTTATATAATAATATATTTAATATATATATTTAATATAAATTTAAATAATATAAAATATATTATTAATAATAATATATATATATATATACCAAAAACGAACCTTAATCCTAACTCATAGAGCACATTATGCAACATTTATCGCAAATAAAAAACGACAACTCCATTATCACTACACAAAAATCAACCTTATCACTATGTAATATGGACCTTATTACATTTTCACCGTTTTCATTATAAACTGTTAATTTTGTGTGACGCATCGTAAAATTTCACTCTCATCATTTTTTCATAACGCGCCTAAAGAAGTATAACTTCAAAAAAACGGAGAATTCGTTATGCATGTATCAAAACCTTACTGCAAAAACAAGTATTATTATTTTGTATTAAATTCCTTCAATAAATATTCAGTTCATTCATTAAATTATTTATTTATATAACGATTATTAATGAACGAATCGATTATTATTATTCACATAAAACTTTTTTTTGTCTATTTTAAGTAATAGAAAGTTTATTCAATTAATTTTTAATAAAAGGCAGAATAGTTAGCAAGCAAAGCGATGTAAAAAAAATTATAAAATTCTTTGAAATGCTTGCTTATTTATAACTTGATATGCGATATATACTTATGTTCCGATTTTTAAGGGCACCGTAGCCAGCGTATTATCTGGGTTAACGAAATGTAACATTCTACGTGTCACGGAAGGCGGCGCGTTGATTGTACCACTGGTATTGCCTATGTCTAGTGGCGTGGCTTTCCATCTGGTGGCCCGACTCGACTACCCTCGAAGCCAATAAAAAATATGTTTTAGAGTAAACTCAGCTTGATTTCTGTCAGTGGAAAGATTTTTCTGTCAGTTTATAACTAAGATATCAATAATGAAGTTTGACGATTAAAAAATTGAAGGTAATAATATAACAAACAGACAATGTTCGTTCAAAGACAATCATGCTGTATCGGTCTATTTCGGATTTATTCGTATTTATTATATATTTGCCTTACTTATCAGATATTTATGCTATTTTTGTGGCAAATAAAAATTATTGTTTGAGAATGAGACTTGGATTACGATAATTAATTATTGGTCGGTATTCGAACTTCGTAAAACTATGCAAAATAATATAACATATTTATATACTCGTAGAATCCTAAATAAGAAACGAAAAACCGGTGTGAACACTTGTGCGGACAGTTCTGTTCCTACAGATTATACTGCCATAATAAAATACGAAGTCTTCTCTAAAGAGATTAATGTAACGTAACCAGTTTACTGAGGCGGTAGCGTCTACATGAGGCTCATGAAGAGCTTTGTTGTAGTGATGGCTCTACCTGAGCAAAGAAGCAATGCATCCTTACCCGATACGCACAATCTCCGGTTTCTCCTCCTTTCGCCCTAAAATATGCTCCCAATCCTTGCTGATTAATTTCCGCCAGTGGCGGGTGTCGGTTGTGGAGCATAGGAGGGCCCTGCTAACTCTAAGCCAGTGTAGTAGAGTGTAGTGGTAGGGGTAATGGATGCGAGGTATTGTGAGATGGTGGTACATTTCGCATAGAAAAGAAAGTTGGAGCGTCCCGCGCCAGCCAAAGACGTGCCTCGACGGCACAAAGGTTTCGAAAATTGTGGGCGTCTTTTAAAGTTCATAATTGACATAAACACAGTGGCAGGTAATTAGTCTGAATTAGGATATTAATGTTATCATTGATATCCTAATACAGACTATTTACAATAATAAAATCTTAGTAAGTTAACATTATTGAAAAAGTTAATAGTTGGAGCTAATTGCGCCGACATATATAATGGGCATTATATGAGAGATTTAATAAATAAATTTAAAAAAAGCTGTATGGTTTTATATTATCTTTGAAATTACCAAAATAAGTTTTTTAAATTTCATATAAGTAAACCACAATAACTCTTGTGAAAAAACGCAGTAAGAGACGTGCAAATTAAATAAAAGATTTTTTTCTTTTTCTTTCCTCGATTAGGGCGACATTCAAATAAAAGCGTAAGTTTTACTACCATTACACAATTTTATTTAGAAATTTAAAATTTATCGTAACCAATATATCAAGTTACTGCAAACTGTTACCAATGAAACCGTGATCAAGCCATGGCCGACAAATGCCATCCTCGGCTATTACAACTTAAAATCAATTGCTGTTTGTTAGTCTCGCTATAATTTGAGAATGGCTTAACCGATTTGGCTTATTTTCCACTTGGATTATTTGTAGAGGTCCAGGGAAGATTTAAAAGGTAAATAAGTAATAATTTATTAGTTAGTAAATTTACTACAGTTGGTAACTATCTAACAGGGTTTTTTATTTGTAGATTGATAAATCGATATACAAAACGATTGATATACAAAATTATAAATCTTTTATTTATCAATTCAGGTAGAACGAAGTCCGTCGGGTCAACTTGTATAATTGCGCTTCATAGTAAGTTGGCGTGACAGTGCCGCCGCGTCAGTGTTTAATATAGTATAATGTAGTAAGTGCCCGCAGGCAGGTTTCGGCATTCGAAACCTGCCTTCGATACATACACAACACAAAAAGCCCACGTGGCATTTAGCTTGTTAAATTAACTTGTGCTTGCTGCATTGGGTGGCAGCTAGGTACACAGCTAGCGCTCCTAAAGCGCATACACCTGTTGTTTTATTAGGCACACACCTCCCCACGCAGTTGGGAAGGACTAGGTTAGCTATAAACACCATGTCGGCGGGGCCCCAATGGATAGCCTCAACATGGACAACTACAATCCCGCCCTACATCGCGATGACATCGACGTGTACTTCCGCGAAAACGACCCCGATGGTTGGGCAAGACTCCACGCTGGTTTTTGTCGCCGCTTATTTGATGACAAAGCCGCGTGCACGGGTACGCCAGCCAGACCGAAAAGTCGACCGCGTCGTCGCCCTCAGCGACACCTACTCGGGACCGTAGCCCTGTCATAACGCCTGCCCCGTGCAATTACCATTAAGCGCAGTCAGACGCTGAAGACGAACCAAGGCCCACGGAAATGGAAGCCGAACCTACAACCGCTCCCACGAGCGCCGCTATGGACGCTGATAACGAGGCCGATAGGGACTCGGACGGTTTCACTACCGTCTGTTCTCGTAAGAAGGGCAAGAAACGCCCTGCAGTAGAGAGCAACCCAGCGAGTCACGTAAATTAACCGTACCCGTCCCCAACCGTGTGAAAAGCGTAGACCGCGAAACGTTCTCCTCGACTTGGACGAGGAAGGCGGTCACCGAGACTCCGCACCCAACGGGATCCCGACATCCAACCTTACACACTACCACCGTTCGCCCTCGCTTACGAGCACAGCGACACTCACACACCACGTATATTAGATACACCCGTTCCAGGGCGGTTCTCACCGCCCCCAGCAAACGATTAATACAGTTACCAGACCGTCGGCGTCCCGGTCCATAAACCGATCGTCGTCGATCCTTAGGAGACATAAACTAATGCCTAACTCACGTACCTTCTGTACATGTAACCTTCATTTTTAGCAAAAAATGTGGGCTATCTAGTTCGTGGGGACGGGAGCTTTTCGCAAATTCTGTGTCAGATGAAGCTTTCTATAGACATGAGTCTGGAAGCATTACTTCAAGGATAAAAAAACTATTATAATATGTAATATATGATAATTCTAAAAATAAAAATTTACATTTCATCATCATTCTCATCATCATCCTCATCATCAGCCTGTGTCAGTCCACTGCTGGACATAGGCCTCCCTTAATGCACGTCACTACTTCCGATCTTCGGCTATTCTCATTCAGCCAACACCGGCCACTTTGCGAATGTCGTCTCTCCATCTTGCCGCAGGGCATCCTACACTACGTTTGTTCGGTATCCACCCCAGAACTTTCCGACTCCAGCGGTCGTCATTTCTGCGGCTTGTATGACCGGCCCACTGCCACTTCAGCTTACTACTCCGGTGGGCTATATCGGTGACTCTGGTTCTTTGACGGATCACATCATTTCTGATACGGTCCTTCAGAGCTACTCGGAGCATAGCCTTCTCCATAGCTCGCTGAGCGACTTTCAATTTGTAGACCAGTTGAACCGTAAGTGTCCAAGTCTCCGCACCGTAGGTCACAACGGGTAGGACATTTACATTTATGCACAGCGAAATGTTCTAATAAACTAATCAGATCTCTCATGCTTATGTTTACTATTTTAGTTAATATGTAAATATACCACTAAGCCACTAGGGTAGTGAAACCGACATGACAAATTTAACCTTTATGTCAAAACTTATATAAAAACAGGCGTGTCCTTCTCATTCCTCCTCGCTGAATGGATAATATGGTTTTTCACTAAAATTCTATAATTGTTTTGACTTGTTTCTTTTTTCGCATAACTTAAAAATCACAAAACAGTATTTAACTAGAAAGCGCTTAATTATAGCTTCTAGACACATTCGAAATAAATAAGCCGCAACTAATATTTCTACTAGTTTTATAACTGAGAAATAAAAACTTACATTTTCTCATTTGGCATGACACAAAATGACGAGATACTTGCAAAAAAGTATTGAATGTTTCATTCCTCATACAGAAAGTAATTTCGATTGTTAAATTACATTAAAAATAATAAATGTCAGCCATCATGTAATTCGAATATCTTTTGCCATTTTCAGAGCTCTGAGAGTTTCGTAATTATATGCATTTTATTCTGATCGTGTCAAGTGCAATTAATGCGCGATATTTGAACAATTATAAGTGCTTTTTGTAATGAAAAAAGATATGAAAATGACGACGAAAATTTTTATTAATAAATTTTTCATTTTTTTAAAAGCTTAACGCTGTATACATACTTATTTGCATATATACTTTTTACTACATGAAGAGTAATGTAGTAGTATCCAATAATGAGAATATATATAGTTTTATCACTTGTAGACTTGTAGCATTGACTTTTACTAAAATAATGAGTCTTAACATTAAATCGTGCCAAACTTAATGATTTTCATAAATGGAAGATTCCCGATATAGCTCTACTGGTATACCCACATCCGGTATGTTCTAATGCCCCCCCCCCCCCAACATCTGGTATGTTTTAATAGGTTTACTCCACAGAGCACGAGATCCAGTCAAAAAAAATGTCTCTCTCCACTGTTTTTTTTATCCTTAAAGTTATGCTTCCAGACTCATATCTATAGTAAGCTTCATCTAACACAGAGTTCGCGAGAAGCTCCCGTCTCCACGAACTAGGTGGCTTACATTTTGCTAAAATTAAGCCACACGTACAGAAGGTACGTGAGTTAGACACTACTTTATGTCTCCTAAGGATCGTCGACGATCGGTTTACGGACCGGGACGCCGACGGTATGGCGACTGTATTAATCGATTGCTGGGGCGATGAGAACCGCCCTGGAATGGGTGTATCTAGTATACGCGGTTGTGTGTGTCGCTGTGCTCGTAAGCGAGGGCGAACTACAGGTGAGTGTGTGCTATTCCTACTTATGTGGTGTGTAAGGTTGGATGTCGGGACCCCTGTTGGGTCTCAGCGACCCCTTCCTCGTCCGGGTCGAGGAGAACGTTTCGCGGTCTACGTTTTTGACTGGACGCTTTTGGATTGGCCGTGTACGATGCTGCTTTTACCAGCAGAGAGTTATTATTATTAATAATTTTATCGATGTGTTTGCGCGTTAACATGTGAAAGTGTTCGTGGAGTGTTGACAATTTACAGTCGCTGTGTAGTGGTGGGAAGGCAGCCCTAAGTTTGACTAGGCGGTCCACCACCGATAGGTGGGCCGCGTCGACGCGTGCACGAGATGGTTTACATTGATCTTCTAGCGTAGTGGCTAAGCAATCGGCCTTTTCGAAGTCATCGGAAGCTAATAAGCCCCCAGTTGGCTTTGATAATGGTGGCATGGCGACACGGGGTTCCGACTTCATGCGTCGAGCCAACTGCCAATAGGCAGTGTGCGATGTCACTAAGTCTTCCGTCAGACCTAACCATGAGCCTTTGCGATGTAACTCTATCCTATCTCTGACCTCTAGCTGAAGTTGCCCAAAGCAAAATCGGTTTGACTCGCTTGAGTGCATTTTTCTCGCTTATCAGACATCGAATACTGAACGGCAAGCCAAGGTTGTGGTCACTCGAAACTTTGACTGTCCTTTCGGAGTCATCGATGGCTGATGTGATTTGCGTTGTAATACTGGCAATATACGCTTTGTCTACACTATCAATAACCTCCAGTAACGACACGGCTCCAGTGCCCCTTGTCGTGAATCACGACCTGTGGTGGAGCCTTGGCCTTACGTTGAGCCATGAAAACCTCCGAGATGTCTGGGGTTGCTTGCGGCTCGGCCGCTGGCTTTTTCGCCGGTGTCGCTCTTGGGGACGGGCGCGGGGAATTTACGTGACTCTCGGGGTGGCTCTCTACTGCAGGGTGTTTCTTGCCCTTCTTACGAGAACGGCCTTACTACTACTTACGGCCTCGTTGTCAGTGTCAATAGCAGCGCTCGTGGGAGCGGTCGCAGGTTCGACTTCCATTTCCATGGGCCTTGGTTCGTCTTCAGCGTCTGACTGCGCTGAAAGGTAATTGCACGGTCAAAGGTAAACGACCGGCTACGGTCTTGGTTAGTTAGATTAGGTTGACTTTAGACGCTAGGACAGAGGTGGCGCTGAAAATCCGAGGCCCTTTACTTTACGGGCCTCGGAACGCGCCACCCGCGGACGCCCACATAATTGTTTTCGGCGTCCGCGTCGACGTCAGCGCGACGATGAAGATCTCGGCCTAGTCCTAGACCGCCGATGGAAGTTTTGCGCCCATTTTGAGCGCCTCGCGCCTAGAGTGGGAGAGCAGCGGCAGCTCTCGGCAGACTGCTCCCCAACACCGGAGGACCCAGCAGCTCCTGTCGCCGCCTGTACGCCGGGGTCGTTAGGTCAATGGTCCTTTACGGGCACCCGTGTGGGCCGACACCTCCAAAAGGAGAGCAGCAGTACTAAGGAGGACCCAGAGGGTGTTGGCGATCCGGGCCTGATGGGGCTACCGGACCATCTCCGGTGAGGCGCGTGCCTGTTGGCTGGCTCCTTGCCCTGGGACCTGGACGCAGAAATCCTCGCGTCACTCTTTTTCTGGCGCGAAGAGGTGAGGTCTCGGGGCTGCAGGCCAGCCCCAGAAGGGATAAGGGGGCGCAGAGACGAATTGCGCTCCCTTGCAGTACAGGAGTGGGAGCTGCGGCTGGAGCAACCCAGCGCCGGCCGTCGAACAACAGAAGCCATACGCCCTGTCCTTAAGTGGTGGCTAGAAAGAGGACATGGCTCCTAACGTTCCGCGCGACGCAGGTTCTCCGGGACATGGCTGTTTCGGAGGTACCTGTGCCGCGTGGCCGGTAGGAGCCTACAGAGGAGTGCCACCACTGTGGCGTATGTGCCGAAGAGACGGCCCAACACGCGCTGGAAGAGTGCCCAGCCTGGGTCGAGCAACGCCGAGAGCTGCGTAGTGTCGTGGGGCACGACCTTCGCTTCCTGCGCAGTACGCAGGATGCTAGAGAGCGAAAGGTCGTGGCGCCGTCCTTTTTTGCGAGGACGTGATGGCCGGAAGGAGGCCGCGGAAAGGGACAGGGAGGCCGTGAGCGCCCTGGCTATCCGCAGAAGAAGGCCAGGGCGCCGAAGAGTGGCGTACGCGCGCAACCTTCCCCCCTGACACTGAGCCCCTGGGCGGCCGGCAAGAGGGTGCCCGCTGCCCAGAGAAGGGCTCAAGAGGGGCGCCGTGCTGTTTGTTCCGGCACGGCGCCTGAAAGCGACGTTCCGGTGTCCCAACACCCGGTGAGAAGAGGCCCGAGAGGGCCACGTCGCGCCGGGGTCGCCGATGACTGTAATCAGTGCCCGCGGCCCCGGCTAAAGCGACAGGAGAAAGGAACAACCGTTGGTTTTTTAGTGGGTATACCGGCTCGCTCCATCTTGGTCCGGGAGCCCCACATATCCTGCTGCCCCTCACTTTGGCGGCGGGGAATCCGTAAGCTGGATTTTTCCAACGGCAAAAAAAAAAAAAAGGTTGACTTTAGACTTGCTGCGCGATGCGCAGAGAGTGCATCGTGGCACGGCGTCAGTACACCCATTGTCGAGGTCGACGGCGCAGAGACCCGGCCCTGGAGGCCGAACTGCTTGCCTCTTTCAGCAGCAAAAGGATGGGAATAGCCGATGCGATCGCCGCGGCTGGAGAGGAGTTGTTGGCGGTGCTGGACAGTGATCCGTGGGGGCGGCCCTGCAAAATGGTGAGGCCCAGGCTTCGTCCTTGGGCCCCCCCACTCACCGCGAGTCTGGCACTGCAAATGGTAGCGGCGATCACCGAGGCTTTATTCCCACCACGAGAGGAGCACACGGCACCTTCGATGGTCCCAGATAGCACGGATGAGGTCGACTCAGTCCCGAAGCGCCAGAAGTCACCCGGAGAGTTAAGTGCAGCCTTCTAAAATGAGGGCAAACGCACCGCCCGGGTCCGATGGCATTCCGGGACGCGCGCGGCGCTGGCCCTAGGGACGCCCTGGAGCCCAGAGTGAGGGCGATGTTTTCTGCCTGTCTGGCTCAAGCCTTATACCACAGAGGTGGAAGACAGGCAGACTCGTCCTCCTCCAAAGGAGGGGCGTCCTGCGGACTCGCCCTCCGCCTACAGGCCGATTGTGCTGTTGGGCGATGTGGGAAAACTCTTTGAGAGAATCGTGGCGGCCCGCATTGTCCAGCACTTGGAGTACGTCGGCCCAAATCTGGTGGAGTGGCAGTATAGCTGCCGCAAAGGCCGGTCAACCGTCCACACGGTGCTGCGGGTCAGGTCCCTGACGCAGGATTCGGTGTCCCGGGGTGAGGGTGTTTTGGCGGTGCACCGACATCGCCAACGCATTCAACACCCTGCCCTGGGCCTGCATAAGGAGGCGCTCTGATACCACAGGTGCCTACCTATCTGCAAAGGATGATTCTGGCCTAACTGTCGCATTGACGTGTCGAGTTCCCATGCCGAGATGGGCTCCTGACCATCGAGGTAGTCGTGTGGAGTTCCACAGGGTCGTGTTGGGACCGCTTCTGTGGAACGTTGGTTTCGATTGGGTGCTACGTGGCGGCCACATCGAGGGTGTCGACGTCACTTGTTACGCGGACGACACCCTCGTCACCGCCCGTGGCACCAATTTTCGCAGGGCTGCGATTCTCGCCACTGCCGGGGTCGCTCAAGTGATTGGGCGCATCCGGCGGCTAGGACTAGAGGTGGCGCTCGAAAAATCCGAGGCCCTTTACTTTTACGGGCCTCGGAACGCGCCACCTGCGGACGCCCACATAATTGTTTGCGGCGTCCGCGTCGACGTCAAGCCGACGATGAAGTATCTCGGCCTAGTCCTAGACCGCCGATGGAAGTTTTGCGCCCATTTTGAGCGCCTCGCGCCTAGAGTGGCGAGAGCAGCGGCAGCTCGGCAGACTGCTCCCCAACACCGGAGGACCCAGCAGCTCCTGTCGCCGCCTGTACGCCGGAGTCGTCAGGTCCATGGTCCTGTACGGGGCACCCGTGTGGGCCGACACCCTCCAAAAGGAGAGCACGGCAGTGCTGAAGAGAACTCAGAGGGTGTTGGCAATCCGGGCCGTACGGGGCTACCGGACCATCTCCGGCGAGGCGGCGTGCCTGATGGCTGGCTCCTTGCCCTGGGACCTAGACGCAGAAATCCTCGCGTCACTGTTTTTCTGGCGCGAGGAGGCGAGGTCTCGGGGCTTCAGGCCAGCCCCGGAAGAGATAAGGGGGCGCAGAGACGAATTGCGCTCCCTTGCAATACAGGAGTGGGAGCTGCGGCTGGAGCACCCCAGCGCCGGCCGTCAAACAATAGAAGCCATACGCCCCGTTCTTAAGTGGTGGCTAGAAGAGGACATGGCTCCTTAACGTTCCGCGCGACGCAGGTTCTCTCGGGACATGGCTGTTTCGGGAGGTACCTGTGCGCGTGGCCGGTAGGGAGCCTACAGAGGAGTGCCACTACTGTGGCGTAGTGCCGGAAGAGACGGCCCAACACGCGCTGGAAGAGTGCGCAGCCTGGGTCGAGCAACGCCGAGAGCTGCGTAGTGCGGGCACGACCTTCGCTTCCCGCCGTAGTGCGCAGGATGCCAGAGAGCGAAAGGTCAGTGGGCGCCGTCCTTGCTTTTTGCGAGGACGTGATGGCCCGGAAGGAGGCCGCGGAAAGGGACAGGGAGGCCGTGAGCGCCCTGGCTATCCGCAGAAGAAGGCCAGGGCGCGAAGAGTGGCGTACGCGCGCAACCTTCCCTGACATGAGCCCCTGGGCGGCCGGCAAGAGGGTGCCCGCCGCCAGAGAAGGCTCAAGAGGAGCGCCGTGCTGTTTGTTCCGGCACGGCGCCTGAAGCGACGTTCCGGCTGTCCCAACACACCTGGAGAGAAGAGGCCCGAGAGGCCACGTCGCGCCGGGGTCGCCGAAGACTGTGATCAGTGCCCGCGGCCCGGCTGCAGCGACATGAGAAAAGAGCAACCGTTGGTTTTTAGTGGCTATACAGGCCGCTCCATCTTGGTCCGGGAGCCACATATCCCGCTGCCCCTCACTTTGGCGGCGGGAATCCTGTAAGCTGGATTTTTCCAACGGCAAAAAAAAAAAAAGGTTGACTTTAGACGGTTGGCTGCGGGAAGCTAAGAGAACCTGGCCGGCCTGAGGTGTAAGGCGGCCGTGGAGGAGGTTGCTCCAAGCGGCTGAATAAGCCCGCTTTGAATGCGCCTAAGGAGGGTGCGAGGGACGGTTGCAGGAGGTAAGTGTGCCGCCCTTCTTGTCCCTCGCAACCAAGGTGGAGTCGCGGGGGAAGAGGAGTGTCGGTATTCCGTAGGCCGCTCTCCCTATCCTCCGCGACTCGGCGGGGCCGTACCGCTGATGCGGTGTGGAGGGGCCGTGGGAGGA
Organism: Lamproptera curius; assembly: GCA_029286875.1. Classification (NCBI taxonomy): domain Eukaryota; kingdom Metazoa; phylum Arthropoda; class Insecta; order Lepidoptera; family Papilionidae; genus Lamproptera; species Lamproptera curius. The sequence continues at coordinate 2,797,301 of JAGSMT010000031.1, forward strand.
GGGGACATTCGGCATGGTGTCGTCGATCTCTCCTCCTTCTACGGCCGAAATGGAGCTAGCGGCGGAGCTTAACATCCGGGCCGCCGCTGGGGGCTGGGAGTATCGTCCCTGCGTGGGTTGGAACTCCTGGCTCTATGGTTTCTGGAGTAACAGACTCGGGGAGTCTGTTACCCTAACACACGGGCCGAGACGAAGGGCGCGCTAGTTCCGACGCGCCCAGAGGGAGGCAGATGGCCGTAAGGCGAGATGGGTGCTTCGCGGCCAGCGCCGGTGGGTTGCAGATGAGTGCAAAATGTTCCTGTGACCCCACCCTAAAGGCGTCAGGAAGGAACAACGTGGTGGTTTTAGTCGGTGCGAGTCCGACATAACCCTGTCTTGCCCCGCGAGGACGGGTATGCGTAGCATTCCCACGGTAAAAAAAAAAAGGTTGACTTTAGACACCTATACCGGCCCTGGCCGGACCCGAAGGACGACGGCCCCAGGTGGCGCCTCGAAGCCTGGACCGAGAGCTGCTGAAGGAGGCGGCAATAGTGCAGTCGTGGGTTTCGCGCCCAATATTGTCGATGTGGAGGGGGAGGCACAATGGCTCCGGGACGCAATGTCGCAGGTGTGCGACGCGTCGATGTCCCGGGCCAAACGTCTCCCTCCTAGACGCCGGGTGTACTGGTGGAATCCCGAAATCGCCGCGATGCGCAGAGAGTGCATCGTGGCACGGCGCCAGTACACCCGTTGTCGGGGACGACGGCGCAGGGACCCGGCCCTCGAGGCCGAATTGCTCGCCTCTTTCAGCAGCAAAAGGATGGCTCTCAAAGTGGGAATAGCCGAGGCGATCGCCGCGGCTAGAGAGGAGTTGTTGGCGGCGCTAGACAGTGATCCGTGGGGGCGGCCCTACAAAATGGTGATGAATAGGCTTCGTCCTGGGCCTCCCACTCACCGAGAGTCTGGCGCCGCAGTTGGTTGCAGGCTATCGCCGAGGCTTTATTCCTACAGTGAGAGGAGCACACGGCACCTTCGATGGTCCCAAATGGCACGGATGAGGTCGACCCAGTTCCGGAAGCGCAGAAGTCACCCGGAGGTTCGTTGCGGCCCTTAAAATGAAAGGGCACCCGGGTCCGATGGCATTCCGGGACGCGCCTGGCCAGCCCTAGGGACCCCTGGAGCCCAGGTGAGGGCGATGTTTCTGCCTGCTGGCTCAAACCTTAATACCACAGGGTGGAAGACGGCAGACTCGTCCTCATCAAAGGAGGGCGTCCTGGGACTCGCCCTCCGCCTACAGGCCGATCGTGCTGTTGGACGATGTGGAAAACTCTTTAGGAAGAATCGTGGCGGCCCATCGTCCAGCACCTGGAGCACGTCGGCCGTCTGGCGGGTGGGTATGCTTCCGCAAAGGCCGGTCGACCGTCCACGCGGTGCTGGGTCAGGTCCCTGACGCGGATGCCGGTGTCTCGGGGTGAGGTGTTTTGGCGGTGTCCTCGACATCTCCACATTCTTCCCTGCCCTGGGCCTGCATAAAGCGCTCGATACCCAAGGGTGCCCCCTACCTGCAAAGGGTGTCAGGGCCTACCCTGTCGCATCGACGTGTCGAGTTCCCGTGCCGAGATGGGCTCCGGACCATCGGGGTGTCGTGTGGATTCCACGGGGGGTCGGTGTTGGGACCGCTTCTGCTGGAACGTTGGTTCGATTGGGTGCTACGTGGCGGCAATATCGGGGTGTCGACGTCCTTCGCGGACGACACCGTCACCGCCCGTGGCCAACTTTCGCAGGCTGCGATTCTCGCCACTGCCGGGGTCGCTCAAGTTGGGCGCATCCGGCTGGGACAAGTGGCGCTCAAAATCCGGGCCCTTTTTTACGGGCCTCGGAACGCCCCTGCGGACGCCCACATCATCGTTTGTGGCGTCCGCGTCGACGTCAACCACGATGGTATCTCGGCCTGTCTGACCGCCGATGGGTTTGCGCCCATTTAGCGCCTCGCGCCTAGAGTGGCGAGCAGGGCAGCTCTTGGCAGACTGCTCCCAACGGAGGACCAGCAGCTCCTGTCGCCGCCTTTACGCCGGAGTCGTCGGTCCATGGTCTGACGGGGCACCCGTGTGGGCCGACACCCTCCAAAGGAGAGTACGCATATTGAGGAGAACAGAGGGTGTTGGCGATCCGGGCCGTACGGGGCTCCGGACCATCTCCGGTGAGGCGGCGTGCCTGTTGGCTGGCTCCCCGCCCCGGACCTGGATGAAATCCTCGCGTCTCTCTTTTCTGGGCGCGAGGCAAGGTCTCGAGGCTTCAGGCCAGCCCAGAAGAGATAAGGGGCCAGGACGTTCGCTCCCTTGCAATACAGGAGTGGGAGCTGCGGCTGGAGCACCCAGCGCCGGCCGTCGAACAATAGAAGCCATCCCCGTTCTTAAGTTGTGGCTAGAAAGGGACATGGCTCCTAACGTTCCGCGCGACACAGGTTCTCTCAGGACATGGCTGTTTCAGGAGGTACCTGTGCCGCGTGGCCGGTAGGAGCCTACAGAGGTGCCACCACTGTGGCGTATGTGCCGAGAGACGGCCAACCGCGCTGGAAGGTGCCGCTTGGGTCGAGCAACGCCGAGCTGCGTAGTGTCGTGGGCACGACCTTTCGCTTCCTGCTGTAGTGCGTGGGATGCTGAAGGCGAAGGTCGTGGGGCGCCGTCCTTGCTTTTGCGAGGACGTGTGGTCGGAAGGAGGCCGCGGAAAGGGTCAGGGGGCCGAGGCGCCTGGCTATCCGCGAAGAAGGCAGGGCGCCGAAGGTGGCATAGCGCGCACCTTCCCCTGACACTGATCCTGGGCGGCCGGCAGAGGTGCCCCGCCCGAAGAAGGGCTCAAGAGGAGCGCCGTGCTGTTTGTTCCGGCACGGCGCCTAAACTGAGTTCGGTGTCCCAACACACCCGGAGAAAGGCCCGAAGGGCCACGTCCGCCAGGGTCGCCGAACCGTGATCGTGCCCGCGGCCCCGGCTACAGCGACATGAGAAAGGAACAACCGTTGGTTTTGGTGGGTATCGGCCGCTCCATCTTGGTCGAGGGCCCCATATCCCTCCTCCCCTCACTTGGCGGCGGGAATCCCTCACTGGATTTTTCCAACGGCAAAAAAAAAAAAAAGTTAGGTTGACTTTTCCGGTCCGGCTGGCGTCGGCTTTGCCATCAAATAAGCAGCGACGAAAACCGGCGTGGAGTTTTGCCCAACCATAGGGGACGTTTTCGCGGAAGTACGCGACGATGTCATCGCGATGTAGGGCGGCCATACTGGTCCATGTTGAGGCTATCCATTGGGGCAACCCCCGCGGGAATGGTGTTTATAGCTAACCTAGTGTGTGTGCCTAATAAAGCAACAGGTGTATGCGCTTTAGGAGCGCTAGGTGCCACCTAATGCAGCAAGCACAAGTTAATTTAAGTAGCTAAATGCCACGTGGGCTTTTTGTGTGGTGTATGAATCTACTTACAGAAAGCTGGAATCTACCTGCAAGCACTTACTACACTACACTATATCAAACACTGACGCGGAGGCACTTTCACACCAACTAACTATGAAGCGCGTATTCGATATTGTCGAAGTCATGCGGGAGCGAATGAGAGACGTCCGTACCGCGCGGAAGCTCGGAACGGACTGTGTCTCTTCACTGTACTTGGCGTACTAAGAGCATCATGCAAAGGAGAGCATGCTGCTTCGGGATTATTTCTTGCCGTTGTCTGATATAAAGAGCAAATTTATGCATGTTGAATGCATCTATTGATTATTTTATGAGTATTTATTTATAATCATATGTCTTATAAATTTTTTTACGTTCTTATCTGTTTTCATTTGATATTTTATTACTTGTTCTTTCCAGATTAAAAAAAAAAAATATTAGATACGCTTCACAAAATAAGAATAAAATATACGTAATAGAAAGATGGACTAGAAAAATTAAGACTTACAAATGTTCTAACTAACTAAAACCTTTTAACAGTAAGTTCTATTATAATTATGTATAAATAAAAAGCTTGAATATATTAATAATGTATGTAATATCTTACCTTATATCTTATAACTGCCTCTGTAGCCTACTGGCAAGGGCGTGTGCTTTAAAACCGGAGGTCGTGCGTTCGAATCCTGCGGGACACAACAAATTTTCATTGTTGTTTCCTAGTTGGTATGGGCAATTGCACCCAATTGTCTGAAAAGTAAGATGATCCATGCGATGGATGGGTGGTCTCTCCGGTCGTATCCGTTATCTGTACCATCGGGATTTGATAATATAAAGGAACAGGGATTGCATCTTTGTTTGCGCGTACACTCGTACACTATAATATATCCTGCATAGTTGGCTGATCTCTAATATAGATCAGCGGCCGTAATCGTAATCGACTGGAGAACTCTTTTAAACTTTATTATCTTACAAATAATTATGTAGACCTTTTGGTATTGAACAGTACTTTTTATAGCTTCTTGTATTAATAAAAACCGTATTTGCTGCAAACACTGAAATTTCTTTTGTATGAGGAATAAAACATTCAATACTTTTTTGTAAGTGTCTTGTCATTTTGTATTATCATTGTTCTCATTAGTTACGGCTTGTTTATTTCAAATATGTCTAGAAGCTATAATTAAGCGTTTTCTAGTTAAATACTGTTTTCTGATTTTTAAGATATGCGAAAAAAAGAACAAGTAAAACAATAGGGTTCTAGTAAAAAATTATAGTAAACATTCAACGAAGGTCAAGTTTGTATGTCGGTTTTTACTATGTCGTTGGCTTAATTGTATATTTATATTTTACATGGATTGGTGCTTTACACACCGGAGGTCGTTGCTTTAAACCCTGCGGGGAAACAACTTTGTGTCATTGTTTTTTTTGGGCTACTTAGAGCAACATCGGTCGATCAATTGACTAAAAATAATATGAATTGTTTTTTTTTAATTATTGAATATCTCAAAAATATCCATTATATATGTCGGCGCAAGTAGCTCAAACTATTTTTGTGTTAATTTGCTAAGATTTAATTATTGTAATTAGTCTGAGTTAGGATTTAATTCAGACTAATGACCTGTATTGCGTTAATGTCAATTCTGAACTTTTTAAGTCAGCCATAATTTTCAACGCCTTTGAGCCGTCGAGGCGCGTCTAGGACTGGCGTTGAACGCACCAACAAGATTTTTGCCAGTTCTAAGTGAGGTGCACCACCATCTCACAATACTCGCATCCATTACCCCCACCAAGTGGCTTGGAGTTAGCACGGCCCTTCAGGGCCCCGCAACCGACACCCGCAACTGGTGGATTGTGGAAATAAATCGAAACGCATTGCGAGCTTATTTTAGGACGAGGAGGAGGAACCGGAGGTTTTGCGTATCGGGTAAGGATGCATGCACGCTTCTTTGCTCAGGTAGATCCATCACTAGAAGCAAAACTCTTTATGAGCCTCATGTAGACGCTACCGCTTCAGTAAACTACGTTACGGTAATCTCGGAAAGAAGAATTCATTTCAGCCAGATTAGAAAATCCTTGAAAAATCTACTTAATAATATAGTATTTTTGGTTCACATCACGATCCCATTTGACGAGAACCTCGTGAAAGCCTGAACAGACGAGAACCTCATGTAAGCATAATCAAACATTAAGTATTACTTATATGGATGTTTAATTAATTAAGTCTTAGATGACATTGATTCATATTTTTTTAGTAAAATACATTGTTTCTATGTTATTATGCTATATCACATAAATATAAATGGTGCCAATTGTATTATGGCAGTATAATTTGTAGGAACAAAACTGTCCGCACAAGTGTTCACACCGGTTTTTCATCTTTTGTTTAGATTTCTACGAGTTAATAATAATAAATATGTTATAATACATTGTACTATAGTCATACAAAAATTGGAGTACCGACCGATAGTTGGATATCGTAATCCAAGTCTCATTCTCATACAATAATTCTTATTTGCGACTATAAAGAATAAAATATCTGTTAAGTACGGTATAAATCAGGCATCTTTAGAGCGATACAGCATGATAACACTGTCTTTTTGGTATTATTATTGATCAAACTTACTATATTAAGGGTCAAACTTAATTACTGATGCCTTAGTAATAAACTATCCTTCCACTTAAATAAATCCAGCTAAGTTTTCTGTTTCTATAAAATTAAAAAAAAAATATTGGCTTCGAGGGCATACCAATAGGGCCACCAGATGGAAAGTGGTCACAACAATGGCAATACCCATTGTTACGGGGGATGGTGAAAGGTGCAATCAACGCGCTGCCTTCCGTGACACATAGAATGTTACACCTCGTTAACCCAGTAAATAGGCTGGCTACGGTGCCCTTCAAACCGGAACACAAGTATTTTCACACTGCTGATTTGCGGTAGAAATAGGCACCGCGGTGGTACCACCCTAGACGAAATTACTCAGAATGGTCTTAAATATTGCATATCAAGTTATAAATAAGCAAACATTATAAAAAAATATTTTATTTTATACATCACTTTGCTTTCTAAATGTTATGGCTTTTTATGAAAATTAATGAATAAAAATTTTCTCTTACCTGAAATGGACGATAAAAGTTTTGTGTGAATAATAATAATCAATTCGTTTATTAATAATCGTTATATAAATACATAATTTAGTGAATGTACTGAATATTTATTGCAGAAATTTAATACAAAATTAATACTTGTTTTTGCAGTAAGGTTTTGAATTATGCATAAAGAATTTTCTGTTTTTTATTTGAATAACCTCGGACTTCGTTAAAAGTTCGTGGAGTTGTTTGGGTATCCATAATAGAGTTGGTATTTTTGTAATGAACAAGTCAGCGGAATAATAATTGAACTGACAAAAAGTTGGAAAAGTCTTTCATAGCAGGCAGCAGTGAACACCCTATACTGAGATTTTACTGTAATATTTGTTGACCTACATACTTTACTTTAAAATCAAAGCATCACAAGTATTACGTTTGGAAAATAACTTTTTTTTACCATAGGCGCATTGTGTTAATAATAACAAAACATCGCGATGGCCTTTACCAAATTTCCTCTTATATTACCTGATTTTTATATTTTTGTAAGTATTTATCACTACAAACAAAGTTATTTGTAGTTTATGTATATATATATTTCACCTAGTAGTGAACTTACTGAAATGTTATATTATAATACTAAAATAAGTACTTACCATTTTTCGGAAATCAGTCAAAAATTTTATTTGATTTGTAGAATGATTACCATTAATGGTTTTTTTTAATAACTCATATAATAAATAGTCATTTTACATAAAAAGTATATAAGTAACTCATACACTAAAACTTTATATTCATTCTTAATTTATATTATCTGGGCTCTTACATATTTAAAAAAAATTGCAACTTTAATTTTTCTCTTTAATTATTGATCTTCCTAATAAGATTTTATTTTATTTACAGACTTAATTAGTTAATTCGATCTAGACTTATAACAAAATCAATATACAAAATTATGAAATTGTAAAATTAATGTAGCTATGTCGTACCGCAACAAGTCATTTCTATAAATGGTAACATTCTTTTGAAATATTATTATATTCACTTGTAAACATTCCTTATTAAGAGCACGTAAGCAATACATATAAGCTTAAATCTTAGCCGCTTTATCATATTACATAAGAAGTTCTATGAGTATTGTATATATCTACTATATTCAAAACACCTTCTAGTCGTAATGGTAAGGCATAAAAGATTTCCCAGGAGGACCATGAGTCATAATTCTACCGCCGTATCACATGTAAACTTTTACTCCACGTGAAAACTTTATTAGTAGTAATTTAATAATATTTTTTTTTATTTACTACTTTAATAGTATTATGGTAAGAGAAATCCTTAGTTCCAGATAATAGTTTATATAGTTTTATTTTATATATAAAGGGTTAAGTTTTCTATGAGCAGATATATAATACACTACACATTTATTCATTGGTTAAATATTCCTCAAAGAACGTAATATGAATCGTTACATTGTGATGAATAATTGTATACAGTGTTTTTAATAATTTACATAATAATATGATATTATGTTCCATTAATTCAAGGGGTAGTTTCGTACTGACCGTCGTGATATGTGACGATCTTCCATAAGATGGAGCAACGATCCGTCAAAACGGGCAGGAACTCCGTGAATTGAAGTTGCTTACGATTGCGACTCTTGGCGAGTTATGCTTATTAGTTATTAGTGAGTTTAAATAAGCTGATATAATGATAATGATGTACCATTATTAAATTTCTTAATATAAAAACAATATTTCGAGAGTGAGACCGCGATTGTGAAGAGATATGAGTAAATTTAAGTAGAATTACTGTGAAAATGTGTGTAAATTTGAACGGAATTATGAGATTATAAAAAGAAAATATAAAAAATAATTTACTTGTGTATATTGCTTTGAATTATGTTATTGTAAAATAATTCTCATTAAGCAATAAATGCACTTTTAAATTTATTTCCATAATCAGTTCAAAATTGCCAACTTAGCATACAGTGCGCGCTGCCTTTTCATAACATACAAAAGTATTCCGCCTACGAAAGTCGTAAATATTGACCCCTGTTCTGCCACGGATTTAATAGCGGTTCTCCATTAAAGTTTTCCCAAGTTGACGATTTGACACTACAATGATACCGCGGCAGAATGCGGGTTATGGTAGCAAGTTAAAAACATAGACATAAACATTATTAACATATAATTGTCGAAGGAATTCTTTAACAGAGTTTAATAAGAATGATTTAATGATATGAAAGAACTACAGGAAGTCTATACTTAATAAAGACTAAGTGTTATATCTGCGACTTGGACAATTTCGTCATTATGGCAAAGACCGCAAAGGACCTGGAGAAAATAGTGCAAATCCAGGCAATGCCTGCAGAGGACAGATGAACTTAGGTAAAACCTAGGTTAGGTTCAACAAGCACGTTGATCCGGGACCAATAACAATTGGCGGCACCTAGTGGTTTCACCGAAGTGAATACTTTTACCTAAGACAAACGCTGGAACTAGGTAGAATCATCTTTGAGGGAGAAACAAACCGAAGGATTCAGCTTAAGTTTCGTCGAGTTTTCTTGTCACCTTTCCCAGTGCCTTAAATCGAAAGTCTTCGATCAGTGCGTCCTGCCTATTAGGACCTACGGTGCGAGACTTGGATGCTTACGGTTCGACTGGTCCACAAATTTAAAGTCGCTCAGCGAGCTATGCTCGGAGTAGCTCTGAAGGACCGCATCGGAAATGATGCACTCCGCCGGATATATTCCGATGGATTAGTAAGCTGAAGACGCTGGTCTCATAAGCCGCAGAACTGACGACCGCTGAAGTTGGTAAGCTCGTGAGTGGAAACTAACGCTCGGGAAACGTAGTGTGGGACGCCCTGCGGTTAGACGGAGTGACAACACACGCAATGTGGCCGGTGTGGGCTGGAAGAGAAGACCTGAAGATCGTAAGCGGTGGAGTGTATTAGCGGGAGGCCTATATCCAGCAGGGGACTGACACAGGCTAATAATGATGATGACGATGACGGAAATGTAATTATGTGGTTTAGACAGTAAAGACAGCAAGACACAGACAGGCAGACAGACAGAGTTGCTTTCGTATTTATAATAACAGTATTGATAATTATTTTTTTGATCATGATTATGATAATATTATTTATTTTTTAAACTATAATAACAAAGGTTTTTCGTTATGATCTCTATCTGCTTGAAGATTAAAACAAGATTGTTCTTGACTGAGTATTTTCTTATGTTACTTTAACAGGACCGTCAAAAGTCTTTGAAGCTGGCGCACTCGACGTTTATCTATCATTGGCAGTGATAGCTCTCTTGAAACATCTGGCAAATTTACTCTTGTTATTTCACTGTTATATAATTAAAATATTAACTGACGGTGAATTAAATAACAACTAACTACGTTGATAAGATATATCCTTGCAGTTCCTAATAGCTCAGTATGTGCGCAGTCATTTCAACTTTATGAGAAACTTTAATCTTTGGTCCAGCTAGAGCAACATACATAGGTTTCTAAAGTTACTAATAATATTTTCGTAAATTATGAACAGGCAACCAATAGCTGATAAGTCCATAGATGTATCACTATTGAAAGTCATATTTCATTTGTCATATTTTTTGCAAACATTTACTGTTGAGCTGTTGATGACATTTTGTGGCAATCCATGTAGCTTTGACTCTGTATCTTTGACTTAATCTGCTCAAGGATCATAATGTTCAGCTTGAAAGATTAATATTAAATTAGTAGAATTGTATTTAAATGTATCCAATATTTTTCGACAAAGTCGACGATAACTCAGTATCGGTAAGTTTATTTACTTACGTTTTTCGTATGATTTTTGGCTTAAACACTGCACGCGCACACACACACACACACACACACACACACACACACACATTCGGATAAGGAATTGCAAAGCAGTGTAGTCGAAACGATAAATCATCTACTGTATTTATTTTAGCTAGACAATATATGATTTTTAAATACTAAATATCGTGTTTTTATTATTTTAACTTGTGGTCCTTGTTATCCATTTGTAGGTACAATTATAGTACCCATTTGTATCAGTGTTTTTAATATTAATTGATAAATTTAGGAACAGAAATACAAGAAAACCTCTTATTTTTTAAATAACTAAGTGCCTGAAGCGAAACGGCTTACTGTTTTAATGATACTAATATTATAAATGCGAAAGTAACTCTGTTTGTCTGTCCGTCTTTACTGTCAAAACTATTTAACAGATTTCAATTAAATTTGGTAGACACTTAAGATAGGTTCCAAGCAAGGACATAGAATATAAATTATTGTAATAAAAGTAATCAAAATGGTTGAAATAGGCCATGAAAGTTTACATGGAAACGTCTCTGTTCAACATTGAACATAAGTGGTGTTTTGTTAGCAATGTTGTAGTTTCAAATTGTATGGAGATAAACTAGGGGTTGAAATGGGGATGAAAGGCAATATGGAAATTCAAGATAGTCGAAGCCGCAGCCATGAAATTTGGTGTCTTATGATAGGCATATACAATAAAAACACATAATTTAAATACACCTCGCGAACATTTCTCTTATTCCACGCGGACAATGTAACGGGTAACAGCTAGTTCGACATAAATACGAACGTTTAAGCTAACTAACACAAGTTTTTGAAAGGAGTATGATAGAAAAAGGGAATTAAGTCGAAGTTTATATTTTAAAATTATATGCCCTTAAAAAATATTAACATACAAGTGAAATTTCAACAAAAAGTGATCGATTTCCAAAAGCATATAACTATTTTTACGCAACATAAGCAAGAAATTACGTCGTGTTTTTCGCCACCGCATTTTAAATTTCTGATAACTTTTAAGGTATTAATTTTAATCAAAATGTCGTTTATGACACGTTTTGTTTTGTTTAAACTAAATCAGCTTTAAATGTGCCTGATTGCAATTCTTAAAAAGTTTACATTATTTAAATAAAATGGAACCAATGGAAAGCTAATATCTATTATTTAAAAAAGGTTGAACAAAATCGGAGCACTAGGATTCGAGCAACGAGGTAACAAATTTATAAGAAAACATACTCTCCAAATTTGAGTACCTTATAATTTAGATTTATATTTTCTTAGTGAAAAGAGATCACGAACCCGGATATGGAGCTTAAGCTACCAAATGAACGTACAGTAAGTATACAAAGACTATTCGTGCTATTTAGCCTTAACAATACCATCTGTCATAATAAAGTTGAAAATAAACTTACGCTCGGACAGTAGCAAACTAAATGTAGAATCATGTTATTATTAAGGTGTTGTTTTAATTTTAATATTAAACAACAAGTTATTATGTTGTTTGTTCTGTAAAATATTTATATCCTTAAAACACTAGACTATATTTTTCAAATTTCAATATCCTCAAACTGTGCTGCATTGCGCTATGCCGTTTTACAGCTGAAGTTTTCTGTATACGAATGCATTGATCTTTTCGCAATATTGCTACCCATTTTCAAGGTATTTCTTTCGTTCCCCTTTTATAAAGGCATGCAAAAGTCTAAAAAATGGGAAAAACAATAAACATTACAGAATAGTAGTACAGCCATTACAATCGGCACACTTTCACAGATATTTGTGAGACATATAATATACTAATAAAAAAATTACTCCACAAAATGGGTATTAAGAGTAGAAGCAAAATATGTTAAAAAATATTATAAATAATTGTCAGATTCGGATTTAATCCTTTAATCAACTTTAATAGATATAAAGTATTGGAAAAACTGGAGGAGGTACGTCGGTTTTAGCCTCCGCAGTGTCTATTTCTGTCGCAAAGCGGTAGAGTAAAAACACCACAGTGTTCCGGTCCCGTCTCCTTTGCCTAGTAAATACACTGGCTTCGTAGTCATTGTGTTTACTGGGTAAATGAGACGTAAAAACCTATCTCTTGCGGTAAGCAGCGCGTTGGTTATACCTCTGGTATTGCCGATGTCCATAGGCGTCCGGGACAAATCAGGTGGTCCGACTGCGCGTGTCCTTCGCTGGCAGTAAAATAAAAATCGTATCCAACAAACAGCTACTATTATCTACACTAGATTTCGTCTTGATTAAGTCTTATTGCTTCCTTCGTATCCAAACACCTGATAAGAGTACTCTAGAGCGATTCGAATTCTCTTATATTACGAAACATTAATTAAAAAAATAATTAATGTTACACTGTTTTTAATTCCTTGTATAGTTTTTGTTTTTTTTTTACATATTATGCCTTTTCTATCTTGATTTAAGTGACAAGAGAAGCAGGACGGTTACTTAATAATAAATAAGCAGTGATTATTAATACTGTATCAGTTGCCACAAGTTAATCGGTAACCTTAACACAAGTGATGTTACGACCCTTACAAACAATTGATACACTAACTATAGTACAATTACAACAATCAGGCATGTATAAAGTAAGTTAAATATTGGATAACTAATTATAACGTTACAACAAATACAAAGACAGAATTCAATATAAAAAGATAAAAAAATCTCTAAATCGGCCCACCATAAGCGTCACTTTAATTTACCATTTTTATTAAATCACTTCACTTTAATTTCGTCACTTTAATTTACCATTTTTATTTAAGCGTTAATGTAAGCATCACTAATTCTGAATTAGGTGCATTCAGGGAGGATGTACCTAATTCAGAATTAGTGGTTTGGAAATAGTCAAAAATAAACAAAAAATATCAACGTAAGTTGAAATTTAAAAAGAGACTGTAGCGTCAGATAAACAAGTACCAGTCTAACGAATCAGAGGTTTTCATATAATTCTATTATTTACCATCAAACGGTAACATACCAACGCAACACATTTTGTTAAAATTTAGGTAGCGAAAACCTTAAATTGTGTAAAGGTGTTTGCTGCCCAAATTTTAATAAAAATTTTAAACTATATCAAACTTAGCATTATTTTAAGAATCAAATTTAAACATCGCAAGGATATTCTATCATCAACATAAATGAGAACCAAGTGTTTTGAGAAATAGCAGCAATATTGTAAAATAAAATGGAAGACATCTTGTTACATCTCAAACTTTAACAATAACATAACATGATTGTGAATATATTTAAGATAGACTAAGGTGTTACTTAACCTGAGTTCTCAAGTTGGCAAACAATTACAGACTAATGCTTATATGATAGTTCTTAAAAATTGCTTGTATCTAACGACTCGAACGTGCTCGAACGGCCTTTCTCTGAAAGGAATATTTCCATAGAGCTATTATTCTATGCGCGATGTATCATCGGTTTAATTTAATACCGTTTAGACAGCAGATATGAGAAATTAAGAAATTCAGTGTACAAGCAATAAACTACAATTAAGTTATAGTTAACGAATAAAATGTAAATATTGAATTATAAATTTAAGAAATTTAAATTACGAATGAAGCGAAAAGAGAAATAAGCTTTAACCGATAGTAAGCGATTAGCAAAATTCAAAATGTTATAAAAGTAATGATAGCAAATAAATAAGTGATTTATTATTTTGTACGCGATGTATTTAAATTCGTGCCATCTAGACAGCGCATATGAGAAAGTAAAAAATTCAGCAATACGGATATATATCTAATACTTTAACAATGACTACACGTATCCGCGTACACGCAATATACTCATATCATACTACATTAGGTAGTATAATAGTTAAGGAATATTATATTTAATAACTATAGTTTTTGTTTAGAAGTAATATTTACTCGAATGATGTAGATTATACAGGGGTGTAAGGAAAACTATATGTTAATATCTCAATACATCTTGGTATAAGCACTCTGAAGCGTGTTTTATTCGATATGAAAAGAAACGCCGTCAGCCCACATCGTTTACTTTACTATCTTCGGTATATTTTATTCCCTTTCAAATGTATTTACCGACGAAATGATGTTTTTGCTATTTATGTTAAAGTAAAAATAACTATTTCATTCCATATTCATATATAACTGAATAAAATATTATATAAAATTATATAACTAAATGTCAGAGCAAAAGCTAACAAATACAATGTGTTTAATATTTCAACAATTACAAATATATTTTGTTCATGTGTAATTCTAAAAATTATGTTATTAACAATGAAGAATATATCTCCATAACTTCTAGAATGTACATTAGCGTATAATTTAATGTCAATACAATATTTATTATTTCCTTATTTATTAAATTAGTACAAAAATGTTCTTCACTGTTGCTAAAAAAATTTAAATTCATGTAAAAATGTTTGAACAGTTAACTATTCCAAGTGAACTAGCCTTTATTAGTTTTAGCTAATATGAGCACTGTAGAGAACAATAAGTAGAAAACTAAAAGTTCATATGAATTAAAAATATTTGAAGTAAAGAAGTTTTTGTTTTTATATGTGGCAATTTTTTCCAAATATTTTTCAAAATCGTTTTCTTTATTTATTTTCTATTTATATAGTTTATAAAATATAATAGTAACATCTGCAGTAGCTAACGCTCACGGACTTTAATATAGACCAATTCAAGAAGTATACTCTATGGTAAACATTTTTTAAGTCTATCTTTTACGGTTACCTAAAAGTAAAAAATATTTTAAAACTAAAGCTACATAAAAATAACATTCAATTAATAAAATTTAGTAAATGTAATAAAACTTACACTATTATAAAAATCTACTGTCAATCACATTTTATGATTTTTCCATTTATATTATTAAAGTTAACTAATCCACCTAAACTTTAAATCTTTAGAAAAGATAATTTTGCTACTTTTAATGCTCAATTGAAAGCCAGGTAAGCCGAATGGGAATAAGAAATAAAATTAGAAAGATTAAATCTTTGCTCTTTTAATTTTAATTCGCTTTGTACATTTTAATGGATTTACTTTTCTTTTACAAATAGAATGAGATTTTGATACATTTTTCTCTTAATCTTATTAAAAGGAAAAGTAATTAAACTTTTCTGAATTTTATAAGAATGGAATTTTTCGAAAATACACTAATCTTGAAAATTGAAAAGTGAACATTATGAACATGAGAATTAAATAACTAATATGCAGAAAAAGACATGTATTTTTGACTTGAAACATTTACTTACCGTTTCCAAATACAAAACTTAATAAGATTGGCAGAACTGAGAAATACTAGAAGAAAAAGAGCGGTACTACACAAACGCTTTTGCAGTCTTCAACGATCAAATTAGCACTACGGCTCTGCTCACTTTGGGTTACCTAGGTACCCAGGCTTTAACTTTCGCCTTAGCCCTTACACTTAAGCAACACCTCCCCGATCCAATCTGGTACCCTGGAGACATGGAAATCAGAAGGTGGAGTGTGAATTCTCATAAGACAAGGTTCTAGTGGCGCCCTGAGCGGTGAACTACACCACTAACACAGAGTAAGAAAAGAAAACATTGACACAGTATCAAAAGTCACCTCTTCCCTAGACAGTACCATAGATTGTGGAGGATACATATAGTAACCTAAGAAATACATCCATTCCTGTTTTTCCACATTATAAATTTCTATGCTAAAGGTAGGGAAGGCAGCACACTTACCACCTTCCTACCTACAGAGGGGCCTCCCAGCTCATTACGCCGATACCGCGCCCAATACCAGCTTAACTCCTCAGCTGACCATGTTCCTCTTAACTTCTTTAGGGCTGGGGCATTAGTACTGGACCTCACAACTTAAAGAAGAAATGTTGTCATACATCATAACGTTTTATTTTATGAATTCTTACTCACATACAATGTGTTTCCGTTTTTTTGTTCAGTTTTGTGAAGTTCTCAATGAAACCTAAACAAATAGAAAAAATGATAATTTTTACACTAAAATTCTTAGAACGACAATCTACCTTTACCTACGTATTACATATTGCCTATGAAGTTAATTCGTTACTATAGAATTAACAAATACATGTATTAATTTAGCTCGATAACATAATATTGAAATCATAATTTTGTATAATTTTACATATTTTTTATTATTACTAAGGGTTCTAATAAAGTTTTTGTTACATATATCTGTGAAGAGGTTTTAAATGTTTTTAGTAGTAAAGTAACTAATACTCATTTGCTACTATTTTCGAAGTTCATCCTTTTGACAACAAGACAAGACAAAAAAAAAATATAAATTCATTTATATATTTTTTTGAACTTAATAAACTTTTGAGCAACATTATTATTTGCTTTACTGTTTTCTAATGAATCTGGACCACGCCCAAATTAAGTTCAGCATAAACTTGAAAGCGGAACCATGTTCATAAGCAGATAGACTAATTTTGGTACAACGTTCCGGGTGTTAACTATCACAAAACAAGTGCATATTCAAAATTCATGACATCGTGCAGGCTTTGATTTTCCCTCTCATCGACTATTGTGGCATGTGTTATTTTGATCTGAATGTAGATCAACTCAATAAACTAGACCGATTTCTAAATAACTGCATTCGATTTGTTTTCAACCTTCGTAAATATGATCATGTGCCTTCTCATAATGCACAATTGCAGTGGCTACCCATTCGCCAACGACGCTCGTTATGTCTTATGTCTTATATATTCGAAGTTATGCTTCTAGACCTGTGTCTGTGTGAAGCTTCATCTATTACTGAGTTCGGAGGATTGCGAGATCCCTCGAACTTGGTGACCAAAACTTTAAAGAAATGGCCACACGCATTTAGGATGCGTGGGTTGATTTTGAAGAAGTCGCTTAAGGATCATCGACGCTCGGTATACGGACCGAGGCGCCGACGTTCGGTCAACTGTTTAATCGGTTGCTGGGGGCGGTGAGAACCGCCCTGCAACGCGGGTGTATCTCGTGTACGCGGTGTGTTGGTCTCGCCGTGCTCTCGAGCGAGGTATACCTAAAAGTGTGTGTGTGTTATCCCTACTTGTGTGTGTAGTATCGTGTGGCGGGACCCTTGAAGGGTCCAGAATTTCTAAGCCCCCTTCTTCATCTGGGTCTAAGAGTATATTACGGGGACGACGTTTCCTTCTAGACGCATCTGGGTCTGCGTGATAATTTGTAGCGCTTACCATCAGAGGGTTATTTTGCGTTTCAATTCTTTCAAAGAATTTTTTAATAATGTTTTTAAAATGAGCGCGTAATGTCGGCATCTTGCAATCGCTGTGCAAGTCGACATTTCTTTGATAAGACTCTGCTCCAGTGATACGTCGTAAGAATTTATTTTGTACACCCTGTAGTTGATTTAAATGGTGGGAGGATATATGGGCAAAAGATTGGCAAGCATATGTCATTATGGGTCGTATGTTCCCCGGATCTCTGAGGAGTTCAGACGTGCTCATAAACATACCTCGTGCTCATTTATTTAATACTATAAATAATTCAAGTGAAATTAAGTTGTGCTACATAATAGGAGTGCATGAATGAGGCAATAGTGAATTTTGAAAATACTCCTGGTACTGTGCGCCTAGTACTTTACAATAGGCTCCGCCCATTGCTCTCAAGACTGATTTAAAGAAGGCGGAACGGATCTCAACCGATCATTGGACTACGTAAACAGTGCGTCGAGAGTGTTGATGTTTAAAATTCGCGAGTGAAGCATACACTCTTTTACTCCTAGTAGCTGCTCCTAGTACTTTTGCAAAGCAAATACTTTTACTTCTACCCTCGAAACCAAAACCAAAATGCCTAAGTGCAATTTGTGTGGCAAATTTATATCAAACACTGATTGTGTAAAGTGCACTAAATGTCCAAGCCATTATCATCGCGTTTGTGGTTCCGTGCCTACATCAGGGCCTGCACCGGTCGGATGGCAGTGTCAAGTCTGCAAAAATAAGGTGGCGAAAACTGCATCTAGTCCTGAAGGCACAATTGGTCAAGCTGATATTAGCATGGACTCGGCATCTCCAGCCAATGGAATTCTACTTGAGCTAGCCAAAGAAATAAAATATCTAAGACAAGAATTCTGTGCAATGAGACAAGAAATTTCGGAGTTCAAACACGACCTGTTAGCTTGTACAAATCGTGTTACGCTGTTAGAGGAGAAGATGACAAAGCTGGAAGAAAAAATTGATAATAAAACCTCAGCTAATTGTGATAATGTTGCGGCCTCTATCACCGATTTGCAACGTAAATTGGACGAGCGAGAACAAGATCTATTGCTGAACGATCTAGAAATATCTGGGATCCCGGAAAAGAACAATGAAAGCGCATATCATATTACTAAGATTATTTCCCTTAAGTTAGGGATACAGATGGACGAACGCGATGTTGTGTATGCACAGCGTTCAGGGCCTACTCGTCGGAATCGTACAACAGACGATACGCAGTCTAATCAACGACCGCGATCCATCGTAGTTCGTTTGGCGCGTCATTCAGTGCGTGACGAAGTTATTCGCGCCGCACGCGTTCGGCGGGGACTCACAACAGCTGACATCGATCTGCCAGGAGACCCCAAGAAATTCTTTATCAACGAAAGGCTTACTCGGACCAATCGGCAGCTGTTTGGCAAGACACGAGAGGCTGCACTGCGTATGAAATGGAAATATGTATGGACGAAAAACGGTCATATTTTTGCACGAAAAGAGGATGGTAAGGCAGTCGAGCGGGTAAGGCGGAATCTGATATAAGCAAAATTTTTGTGGTTAAATCCGTTGGTTTTACAATAAAAGATAAACTGTTTTGGGCAGTGATAATGACTACTGTCTTGTACTTGTTCGAGCAAATTTAATCAGCGAATGTTTGATAAATTGTTATTGTTTTTCTTTAAAAATGTACTTGATTTGTGCATTATTAGTGTTTGTGTTCATTCAAAGTACGATTGTGTGGTTAAATTAATTTTTATTATAGTCACTTAAATATAGTAAACTGTAACATTTATTATTTGTAAGCGTAACAGTTGTATATTTTTGCACTTCGTTAATAATTTTAATACACCTAATTTTAGAGAATAGCTGTTTTGGAAAGGTAATTCGTAGAACATTTTTTTAATTTATTTGCACAGTAGAAACTTTTCAATACAGTTACGATATACCACCCTGGAAATGTGCCCATCCATAGATTATTTTATACAAATTCTCCTTAGTACAAAGTTGCGTACTCTTATCGAGCGAAATGTTTAACATCCAATATGTAAACAACTGTAACGGGCACTAGATACCAATTTTTGAAGGTTGGTTTTCTCAACGTAGGGTCGCTTAACACAAGCCACGACGAGTTCATAGCTAACGTTCAACGACACTCAGTCGATGTAATGGCATTAAATGAAACATGGCTGAGAATCGGAGAAGAGGGTCGTGCGCCGTTGTTGTCTGGCTATAGGTTTATTCATACGCCAAGACCGCAAAGCGTACGAAACGGTCGCGG
Organism: Lamproptera curius; assembly: GCA_029286875.1. NCBI lineage: Eukaryota > Metazoa > Arthropoda > Insecta > Lepidoptera > Papilionidae > Lamproptera > Lamproptera curius. Next base: position 2,817,106 of record JAGSMT010000031.1, read on the forward strand.
TGGGGGTATTGGCTTCTACATCAGGCGCGGTATAAATACTCGAACATACTGTCACCCCACCGACCCAGCCCACAGCTCGGTGGAGCAGATGTGGCTGACCATGTCTATCGGCTCGAATAAACTAGCTATTGGGACAGCGTACCGTCCCCCGTGGCTTGACGTAAGCACTTTTCTTGATGCAATTACTATGTCCGTCAGCTCACTTGCATTTTGCGAGTACATTATGATTGTAGGTGATTTTAATATAAATATCATGCAGAGTGCAGACAATAAAGTGCAAAAATTTAAATCTTTTTTAACGTGTTTAAGCCTTAAACAGCTCGTAAAGTCGCCAACTCATTTCACCGACCACAGCATGTCTCTTATAGATGTCATTTGCACAAATGTCGGTGTCCGAAACGTTGTCGTAGAACCCGTATCGCCTCTTAGCAACCATGCGTTATTAGTATGCGAATTGAATTGCAAGCGTCCTAGAATATTGCCGAGAAAACTAGTGTACAGGCCTTTAAATAACATAGATTTAGAGACATTTAACTCCACGCTCGCCTCATTCAGTGGTATCAAATTTAACAGTAATGACATTAATGAAATGGTTCTCACATTTAACACGTTTATAATAACATTATTTGATACATTTGCACCTTTAAAAACAGTTTTGCTCAGAAATAAACCACAACCATGGATAACGCCGACGATAAAACTTATGATGAATATACGTAATGAAGCCCACGCAAGATATTTAAGAACAAAATCGGACGTACATAAGCATTACTACAAACAGTTAAAGTCACATGTTACATTGTCTTTACATCTGGAAAAAGCAGCTTACTTTAATCATAATATAAATAATAACATAAAATACCCTACCCTTTTATGGAAAAATTTAAAAGCCAACATTTTGCCGCCTAAGAATGATTTTGCCCTACCTTTTCATTTTGATGACCCAAACAAAATAAACATACATTTTTTAAATATACCCGGTAAATCAGAAACTTGTAACTTTACATTAAACCAGTTTCAATCGTCTTTATATAAACCCGGCATTAAATTTTCTTTTAAACCTGTCGACCAGACTGTAATATCTAGTATCATAGCCTCACTTAAATCAAATGTCGAAGGGTTGGATGGCATATCTCTTAAGATGTTACGTTTAACGTTACCACAAACACTCGAAGCAATAACAGACATAACAAATACGTCTCTCTCAACTTCAACATATCCAGATATCTGGAAGACAGCAATAGTAAAGCCGTTGCCTAAAATCAACAATCCAACAGAATTAAAAGATCTGCGCCCAATCAGTATTTTACCATGTTTGTCCAAAATAGTAGAAAAGGCTGTATGGCCTCGATTAGTAGAATACCTAGAAGAAAATAAAATTTTGTCTGAGTTTCAATCAGGGTTTCGGAAAAGCCATAGCACGACCAACGCTCTTCTTGACGTCACAGACAATGGCATGTGCACCCTTCTTGTTCTGCTGGACTTCTCTAGGGCTTTCGACTGTATAAATATACAACTACTTTTGACTAAGATGAAATATTATGGATTAAGTATTGATACAATAAAGTGGTTTCAAAGTTACTTTACAAGCCGAAGGCAATGTGTTGAAATCAGGGTAAATAATAGTAGCGAACCTATCCGATCAGAACCTATTGTCCTCACTAGGGGTTCGCCCCAAGGAACCATACTATCACCATTGCTCTTTATTCTATACATAACTGACATAGTTAATTGTATTAAACACTGCAAATTTCATTTATACGCAGATGACTTGCAAATATATACAATGTTTAAACCTGGTGATCTAAATTCGGCCATAAATTATCTTAATACTGATCTAGAGAATATAAGTAAGTGGTCATTAAATAATTCTTTGGTACTAAATCCTAGTAAGTCTAAATACATCGTTTTTGGATCGAAATTAAACATTTCTAGGCTCCCGTACAATCTTAATGTCAAGTTAGGAACGGCTCCAATCGAACGAGTGCTTGAAGTTCGTAATCTTGGATTAGAATTGGATGATAGCCTGCGTTTCGAAAGTTACATTTCAAGGGTATTCCAAAATTGCTTTTATCGACTGAAAATACTTTATGAAATACGGCAATACCTTAGCATTAAAGTGCGTATCCGATTAGTCGAATTGCTAATCTTGTCTAGGTTAAATTACGCAGATGTAATTTATGGTTCTCGTTTATATAGTCGAACGGAACGGCTAATTCAACGCATCCAGAACGCTTGTGCACGTTTTTCTTTCGAAATCCGCCCCGTCATCACGTAACCCCATTTTAAATGACAACAATATTATTAAAATGAAACGCAGGCGCTTGCACCTCGCTTGCCTCCTATTCGACGTTATAAACCATCATACGCCGCGATACCTCGAGCGTAGATTAGAATGGGTTGGTAGTGAGGCAAGCAGTCGTGCACGCGCAGGGTTGTCAACAACTAAAATACAGAGACATAGTTCCGCGGCATTTCGGGGTAGTTTTCGTTACGCGGCAGCCAAATGCTGGAATAACATTCCACCACCGATAAGGAATGCGCGAAATAAAAGCTCTTTTAGAAGTAGATTGAAGACTTTCATTCTACAAATACAACAAAATTTCAATCAGTAATCTGCCGCTGTTGAAAAAACATAAATTTAAGTATGCTCTTGTAACTCTGAGGATGTTTCTACTATTTCTTTTCCTTTTTTTTTTATAATTTTTTATTTATTTAATTTTTTTTTTTTTGTAACCTAATTTTGTAACCTAATATTGGTATTATTGTCTTTTTTTTTCTTTTTTTTTAAGTGACTATTAACCCGCCTGCGCGATTTCAATATTGCCATATGTGTTTTTTTTTTTGTTTTTTCTTTTCCATGTGCAGTACTTTTATTATGTTCAGTACTTTTATTTTTCTGTTTTTTATTGTTATCTCATTTACCAAATCTAGATTTATTTTGTTAGCCAATTTTTTTTTTGTTTGTTATTATTTCACGTTAATGAGTTCAGTCCTACAGTATTTTTTTTTTTAGTACATTGAAGTCTAGTTAGTGTCAGTAGTAATCGTGTTTGTCATAGCCAACATTATGCTGAGCTGAAACCTTATTGGTCTAGCAACAAATTTATTATACAAATTTTGTACAACTTTTTTTTTTCTTTGTAATTCTATTGTTTTGATATAAGATATGTATGATATATTTCCGCTGGACTGATTAAATGAGTTTATTATTATATTATTATTATTATGACAAGCTTTATATATAAAAGTTTATAGTTAAGAGCATTTCTATTTAGTGTTGGTAAGATAGTAGAGACGATGTGAGACGTAAGCGGCTTTTTCTTAACCCTTTGACGCGGTTTGAAACTCATGTTACTGTCGAGAGTAACACCTAAATATTTAGCCTTTCTCCAGGGATCGGTTCACGTAGAGGTTCAATTGCGAGTGTCCTGAGTTGTCTACATCGAGCATTTGTGGTTTTGAACGGACGTGTGGTAGGACGAGTGAGATCAGCTCTGACAGAGGACCGATTAAAGTATATTTACATCTTTTTCGGATTCTCACATCAATCTCCATTTGCGAAACCAATCGCTCTAGGCTATTGATTGCACATTGAGTTCTGCTTGGTGGTAAGTGATGGTGAGAAAGGAGTAATAGAGGGCGGTGTCGTCCGCGAAAAGACGCTCGTTACGGGCCCTCACTACTCTTTATTCTTTTCTTGATTCTCCTTCCACTCCTATTTACCTATCTCCGCATTTTCAGTACTTCTATGAAGTCAGTAACAAAAACAGAACCGTCCTCTTCAATGTCCTATTCACCGTTCTGACTTTCCGCATTCCTCTTTTGCTATTAAATCAATAACTTTGTGGAATAAGCTGCCTTTCGATATTATGATGGCTAAGAATCCCTTTGAGTCTAGAAGTAAAGTTCACGAACATCTTCTAAAACAAAATTAGGCAACCTTTTTTTTTGTTTTTAGCTTTAACTATTTGATTTGTTCTTTAACACCTAAGAGCTTATATTATTTAGGTATTTATTTTTATTAAGTAGTTCATATATATATATAATATTTTTTTGAGTATGGTATACGTTTGTGTATGTAAATGGATAATTGTTATGACGTACAATTTAGTTTTATTATATATATCTGTTATAAGCATAGGTCCGATATTCTTATTTTTTTGTTTTTATTATACGCCTACTTTAAATTCAACACCACCCAAAGGTTGATTCTTGAAGAGAGTGTGCACATAAAGTTTAAATAAATAAATCATAAATCTTAATGCAATTGTTCATAATTATCTTAAAGACCATTTATTTTGATCAAAAGTTTACACGTAGTAATAAATAGGATTTTTTACTTATTTCAGTTTAAGAAGCAGATTCTAAAAGACAACTTAACGCTTGCTTAGATTAATGTTACAGTTATATAACATTTAGCAAGATTAAGAAACATATTCTTTTATATTGATTAAAAAAAATTAAGCAATGATAAGGAATTCCTAATTTTAATTTTAATATCAGAACTGTATTTTATAGTCACGTAATATTTATTAAAGTGATTTAGAAACATATGCTTTGAAAAACAGCAGATACCATCTGATAATAGGTCTATATATCTTCCTATAAGTACTCCGCAACGCATTCGGTTACGGGGTTATGGCTATTTGACGACAAAAGAAATGCCCAAAAGTCAGAATCACTACATATTGAAAATAATATCTATTACTTTGTTCAAAGAATAACTTAAAGCGCTGGCTTAGCTGAGCTTATGATAGATTATTGATAGATACATAATAGATCCATTACAACTTTTTATTCTTATTTGACAGTATGTTTAAAAAATTTCGGATCGCGAAAAAAAGTAAGATTAGGTAATTCAATATGATATTGTTGCATATAAAAGTTCTCAAATCGTCTTACTTTGTATTGAAATGTTCTTCTATTTTTTTTTCTATTTTCTCTTATGTTTCACGTGAATGCATTAAGTAGAGTTTATATTTTAATACGACATTACACATGTTCTCAAGTGAATAAACGCGGTATTGCTGGGTAGCTCCCTCAAGAAATACTATCTTGATTAACGCTGAGTCTGACAGAGTTAATATAACTTTATACGTAAAAGTACGATATATCTTCATCCTGAAGTTGAATAAGGAATTTTAAATGATTTAATTTTTTTAGTAGCTAACTTTGTCTCTTACTTTAAGGAAAAAAATCAATGCATTTTTTTTAAAGCTCTGATAAAACTAATAATTAGAAAAAATATCAGATTGCTGTAACTAATATGATAATAAGTTGTTTTATGCATCCAACACGGTACAACGGAACCCAAGTTATTTCATTAGAATCTTTTTCTTTTTACCTTTATGAATTTATTGTGTGTAAAGGTTTTATTTAATCTGATTTAGTTTTATATTTTTACCCGAGATTGTTTGATCATCGCGCTGTGTTTTTATGCAGCTATAAAAATGTATTGCATTGTTATTTCACTTATTTATCTTTGCAAAAGAAAAATAGTTGTACAAAAAAAAAACACAAACAGCATACAGATAGAAACGAAGCTATCGTGTATATTCTAAAATTTTATGACAATAGCGTCGATAAAAACTTACGAGGTAAATTACACACAACACAAGTATTATCGTCGTCGTTGAACAGTAGTTTAAATGCAGATTTTATTCTGAAGTTAGCTGCAGGGCCAGCAGGGTGTTAGTTTGATTGTAAGTGATACACAACGATGATTGCCCTTGAAAAATGTACAATATAGTAGAAGAATATAGTTAGGCAAACGGGCGGCCTAACTGCCACACACTTGTTTGCTAGTATAACCTAAGTTATTACACTTGGTAAGCGAAGGGCCATTAGAAAAGAAATACATACGTATTTTTGCTCCATAGCTTTGCGGCAGAAATAGGCGTTGGGCTGCTTTCCTAGTAAATCTTACGTGCAGAATAAAAAGTGCATCTAGTGTGTATGTATCTTCCAAATATCTATTCGCTTCACAATTAAAATAAATAAAGTACATTAAGAATTTTATAAAAAAGTTATTGAATTGAATGAGGTGTTTTAAAAGTAAGAATTAGATGATTGGCTTTAACACATAGACAGCAAAAGTATTTAATACTTTGTAATTAAATTAGAAAAACAAATTCATTTCGTATTTAAGTCTTTTAAGTATTTTGTGCTGCTGTGAAAAAAATTGTAGTATAAGAAATGGTCGCAGTGTTCTGTGTCGTACAGTAGTACAAATTGAAAAGAGAAGTTCCTTGAAAACATTCAGTTGGAAATTTTTACTTAAATCGAAACGGATAGTTGCAACTTCTTTCTGTACTTTTCTGTATTTTGAGGCGGAGAGTTTGTAAAGACCTTATTTTTATCTAAACTGTATCTTTTTTGTTGGGAAATAATTTAAAAAACTGTTTTAATGCTGTTACTTCATCGAAGCAGACAATAATATATTATATCAAATAAAAAAGCAATAGATAAATAAAAAACACTTAGATCGCGAATTTTATATGTTTATTAAACCGTGTTATAATAATAATAATACTTTTAAAAATAGAAGAAGACAAAGTAAAAAATCAAGCACAACATTGCTTTTCTTAACTCACCATTTTAGCTCTGCTAGTAGAACTTACCACCACGGTGCCTATTTTTACCACAAATTGTACTGTAGTGTACCAACACAGTTGTCTATGGTATATATGTTTTCTAAGCAATTTCAGATTTTTTATGTAATTTTTGAATAACACAGATTTAAAATTTCAAAAATAAAAAAACTACGGACAGATATCAACGTTTACATTATTTCAATTCCTTGTAAAACTTGAAAGAATCGACGATATAATGGGAAACCATTCGCTGATAACGCTTAGGCTTTTAAGATGAAAGAAACAAAATCCGATAAATTTGTCGAGTATTTGTAGATACGTATAAATAGTATACGTATAAAGATTTAAGAGCAATTGTTATAGATTTTGGTTAATAGCATTGTTACAAATAAATAATAATCTAATCTTATATTCTTACATTTTTTTCGTGAATTTTCCAGAGATTTTTTTGATTATCTGTGATGTTGATTTAAAACTTAAGTCATGAACTAAACGTTTTCGAAACCGTGTTGGATGTCTTTTCAAAAGCCGGTACCTAAATCCTTTGTTCTAGACACAATCGTCTTCTACTATGCATATCTTAATATTTACATTTTTCTTTTGAAATATTCCTGTCTCAAAACGTCTTTGCATTCACTCAACAACTTGGAAACTACTTGACCTGGAAAATGGGAACTCTTAATATTATTTTTGTTTTAGAGCTTAAGACAACAATGCCTATAATTTTACGAGTTATTAGAATACCTTAAATTTTTACAGATTTTATTTTTTTAGTATGTACAAGATTTCTTTCATGAAACATATATTTATACAATTGTGTTTTTGTTCAGTATAACATTTTTGAATGTGTCCAGAATGCTGTGAGTAGTCAAGTAAAAAAACAAGACGGTTAAGCAAAATCCTAAAACTAGATGCGGTTCAGAAGGGATACCAATTCACTAAAAGAGTGTTGTATTGACATAAGTATCCAAAGAATTGAACTAAAGAGTTTCTGAATGTCTACATAATTATATTGGTTCTTTATCAGTATGAAACATCTTCCGTACTGTAACTCCATTACCTCAATACATTACAATTTCTTAGTGGTGCTTATTGAAGTTATACTTCTTTAGGCGCGTTATGAAAAATGATGAGAGTGAAATTTTAAGATGCGCACCTGTGACACAAAATTAACAGTTTGATAATGAAAACGAGTGAAATGGACCTTATAACTAATGTAATAAGGTTGATTTTTGTGTAGTGATAATGGAGTTGTCGTTTTTATTTGCGATAGTTGTTGCATAATGTGCTCTATGGAGTTAGGATTTAGGTTCGTTTTGGTATATATATATATATATATATATATATATATAATTATTAATAATATATTATTATATTATTTAAATTTATATTAAATATATATTAAATATATTATTATATAAATATATAAATTTTGTAATGATGTTTATTCAACTTGATATAATGGTATTATTTTTATTCATTTAATATATCAACATTGTGATTTATCTATGTAATACGTTTTAGATAAGCGCCATCTAGTCACACATAATCAAAGCTTCTGATTTATAGTACCGCTGTACAAGTAGCCAACATCTCTTAGAATTCTACATTTGTAAGCACAGATGGCGCTGAACTACCAGTCTACATGATATATCAAAGTACGTCTTGTGAATCCATAAATTTTAATCGAATTATTTATGATTAGTTCTTGTAAATCTATCATCTTTAATTATCTTAATTATTTTGATTGATATTACTTATTTGTGAATATTAGTGGAAAAAATTGGTTATATACTTTTTCAATGCTCCAATATAATGAGGTTAACTATCCGTATGTATTATTTGTATTGTAAGTTAATTATTTGATCAATTAAAAACTATTTTTTAATGATGCCAAAGAAGTATAACCTCACGCCGTACATAATATTACTTTTATACAAACGGCCATTTATTTTTAGAAGGAAATGAAATGTGAAAATAATTTGACGTAAGCACACAACATATAGACTTCATCTTATAGAATGTTTAAAAAGGTTAAGGAACTTGATATCTAAAGGTTCACTGTGTAAGTCATCAATTTAAAAAAGAAATGCGTTTCTCAAGCATGACTCAAAAAATGAAGCAAAATTTTTCTTAATTACTTTAGGACTAAAATTATTAACGTATTAAACAAACATATTTTTGTGACGTCATAGGAAATATTAATAAAGAAATGCTGTCTATAGCAAAGTAAAGATTTTTAACATTGTATATGGTTTACGTAAAATGTTATGAAATATTAAAATATAGTACCAGTCGCTTTGACTAACAATACTGGAGATATTTCGCGATAAAATATTTCCCGGGGGCGCCTAAAAATCATAAATCGGTTGCCGTTTCCTGTTTTATATTATTTGAAGAATTTTGTAGCCGTTTCAGATAAATATTGCTATAAATGTCGTCTAAAGAAAATCAATATAATATATTACCTGTAAATAATTACTACGAATACAATATTCATAATAATAACAAGGAGGTTTTGATTTAAAACGTACACTCGTCATATAATATTTTTTTTGTTATTAAGATTGGTTTCTCTACCCTAGGAAATGTGTTATAAATAAATGTTGTGTTTTACCTTTGATTTCAATTTGTACATAAACTTTTTATATAAATGTCCATTAGTTTCTAAAAACTTGGACATATTTAGTTTGTAAACGATATTAAATTTATAAATAATCTATTCGTAATAGGATAGGATTTGTTAAATACACCTTTTATTATTTTAAGTAGCTTAAAGCCATGTTAATACCTCATTTAAAAATGAAGAGACGTGTCTTAATCTGACGTGTGAAGCGAGTTTTATATGCAGTTCTTTCAGGTGGCATCTGAATGATCTAAAATTATAGTTTCGAGTTTTTTTCAACAAATATTTTCTATTAGAAGATGTATTCAGATCGGTCAGACCGGTTTGGGAACGATGGTGTTGCCTCTAGTTCAGCAAATGAGCGTTGAATCCATTCCAGTTACGTAAATCGTTCAATTTCAACTGCTTTAACCCTAGTATTCTCCCACAATACGTACATATCTTTTAATGTCCGCATTCGATCGCAAGCATCATATTCTACCTCTAGGGGTTTCGTTGACAGAACCTGCCAACATCGATTTAGCTGGCAAGAAGAATTGTCAAACAACGTATAGTGTGTCCCAGACCTTATACACTTTCCGCTTCTGTCTATTATCCAATAGAGTGAGCTTCCATTAACGGAAAATAAGAGCGCGAAATCAGCCCCTCAGCTTACAAATGATGTCACATACACCATTTAGGCAAATGCTATTTTATTGCATGGAGGACAGAATATAAAGATTAATCATATTAATGCTGGGTGACAGGTACATAACATCCCAATTCTTTTTTATTTTATTGTTTTACAGATTTTAGTCTAAATAACTAATGTTTTATACTTTCAAACATAAAATGAATATACAATGACTATAAGTTACCATATGTTACCATATACAAAATATTAATATCATATTAATATGACAAAATATTCATATAAAAATGAATAATTCGGAAATAGAATTGAATCGTGATGTTCCTACATTTCTTATTCTAGTAAACTATTTAGCAACGTTTATTTATAACAAACTATAATACTATTATTGAAAATATCTTACCTGAGAGCTTTTTAAAATCGTAGCAACTATTGTAATTTTGATAAAACAATAACATTATGGCTTTAATTTTTTTTTTAAATCAATTTATTAAATCTTTCATAGACATCTTTTAATGAAAATTACTTGTTTACATTTAAAGTTTTTAGAAGTACCTTCAAGTACCAACAAAATCTTAGCGATTATGTAATTTAATGGCCAAAGTTAAGAAATAACATCAAAGCTCTAGTCCAATGCTGCCGAGTCTAGTTAATTGATTTACTACAAACAGATTAGAAAGGGTCAATGGCAATTTCATTGAAGCCCGAAGCTAAAGTATTTGGATACAATTTAACTGTTTAAATATAAAATCAAAACTTATCTATCAATCGAAGAGAAGCCGTTTAGTATAATAATTTAAAGACTCGGTTGTAAAAGTGATTTATTTTGTAATTGTTTACTCATACCAAAGGACCTATTATCGTATATGTGGTTATGTAGAACGGTTTGAAAAATGTATATATTATTTTATGTAAATATATATATATACAATATATATATATATATATTATTAAAGGTTTATCAATTTGTGTTCATGACATTTTTAAAGTGTCAATTTAATTTTGTACAAGTTTGCTTCATAAGTCCTTTTCGGTACCTTGTTGAAACATATGCCTTTCTGTTTCGGGTGGTGGTCCCCACAAGGGACCGTCTGGTATTACCCCCCGGTGCCTATTTCTCCAAATCTTAATATAAAAACACTGTGGTTTCGGTTTGAGGCACCGTATCCAGCATTTACTGGGAAACGAGACTTAAATTCTCGGAGGCGCGCTTGGTGATACCCTGGTGCTGCCAATGTCACAAAAGGGACCACTTCCCATCAGGTGGTCCGGCTTTGTCCCGGTAGCAAAAAATAAAATGTACAATTCTATATTATAAATTATTAAGTAAAAATGTCTTTGTTTTTTCTTGAAACTAGATGTAATGAATATTTAACTAAGCATGCTAAGTTAAATATTAAGATGTTATTACAATGCTGGAGCAATTTGTATTGTATAAATATTTAATGCTATTTGACATATTATACTGAAAAAATGTTTAGTATGTAACTGTCTCCGTGGCCTAGTGGTAAGTGCGTGTGCTTTAGAAACCAGAGGCCGTGGGTTTGAATCCTGCGGGGACTCAACAAATTTTTATTGTTGTTTCCTAGTTGGTTAGGGCAATTTGGCCTGATCACCCAATTATCTGAGAAGTAGGATGATCCATGCGTCGGATGGGCAGTTTAAAAATTGATTACGATTACGGCGGCCGATCCATATTAAAGATCAGGCAACTGCGGAGGAGATATTTTAGTGCACTAGTGTAATCACACAGGCGCACTCGCTATTTTTTTCACTCTCATAATCCAATGGGACAGATAACCGACACGACCGGAGAGTGACCCATCCGATGCATGGATCATCTTACTTTACCAGCAATCAGGTGATTACCGCATTACCCTATCCTAGTAAGAAACGAAAATGAAATTTTTTATAGTCCCCGCAGGATTTCAACCCACGACCTGCGGTTTCTAAAACACACGCTTTTATCACAAGGCTACGGATGCAGTAGTACTTCAATATAGACATGGTATTTGTTATAGTTCCATACAATTTACTACCATTATTACTACACTATTTAATTACAAATTGTTTTATACGAACGTGTGAGTTAAAAGTTTGAGTAAAGCGTACCGAGAATAGTAGCGACATGAGAATAACAAACCGTATAGATAAAGACGTGAGAGGGTTCAAGACGGTATCATTTCTTATACGACACAACTTTTGTTGACTTCACCTGCGAAAAATGTAACGTATGAGAAAATGTGTTACGTGACTTGGCATCCCCTTGTCACCGTTATTAAATTTTAGCTTCAACCCGTGGTTTTGACCGTGTGGTGATAGAATATTGTTATAATGATTATTCAACTGCACTTGCTGTAAATTTTTCAATGTTTTTATGTCATCGCTATATAGGGATCTAATGAATTAAAAATCCATACCATTCACAGCCCATTTAATGTCTGGTTATAAGTGCCTAATATTATTAAGTACCCTATTGAGTGCAACTATAATTTTATTTTTATTATTTATAAAGGCTTCTACCCTGGGCTAATATTTGTCAATGTAATATATCTTTTCATTAGAATTTTATGAGAATTTTACGTGAATGGTATGGTAATGGTAATGGTACAATTACCTTGTTAAAGCAGGGCAGGGCAATAGTTTAAACATTTTGTAAAAAAAATAAAATATAATCCTAACCGTTTTACTGATAACTCGAATTAAATTAAAATCCTTTCAATTTATTAAAAACCTAAAAAATATAAGCCTAACCTAGTACTGTAAAATATAATTTTTTGCAACAAGAGTATAATTAGGAGCTATGTCCACCCAGATTTAAGATGCGTTAGAAGTCGCAAATGTCCGAAAGATATGGAAATGTGTTATATGATAAATAAATAGTCGCACTGGCATGACAAGAACCGCAATGGATAAATTGAGGAAAATCTGGAAGAATAAAAGAATATATACTGCCAACAAAGTTTGCTTCTTCAGGGCTATTAACTTTACTATTTTCTTGGACCCCTCGAAGACGTCGACTCAAAGAGATGGAAAAAAAAGATTGATACACTGGAGATGTGGTACTGGAGGAAAATGCTGAGAATATCGTGAACAGATATAGGACTAACATATCTATCTTTAGCCAGATTTAATCGAACAGCGCTTATTTAGTATAGTTCTGAATCGTATTCTCATGATTAGAAGGTAGCAGAATACGTGGAAGGCCGCAAACGCATTTGACCAATCACATTAAGACTATTTTGGTCTGTTGCTTATTGCATTTGGTTACTAAAAAAATTTTAGTACCCGCAAGAGATGGCGTGTACTCACTACAAAATGTTGATCACGACCACTCTGTAAAGAATTCTATGACTGGAAAAGAAGAATTGTAGACGCAATAGAACGAGTTTTAAAGTCGGTTTTCCTTACTTTTGTGAAATATTTTTATATCTAAGTAGATTTTACTTTCAAATAATTTCTAAAGTATTCTTGTATCTGTTTTGTCTCTATTTCTGTAACTGTTTCATATAAACCACTTGATAAATGGGAATAAAATTGCATGAATAAAAAAAGGACTTAACATAATTAACGACCTCTCCAAATCTGATCGCACATTAATCGTCTTCCACTCGGTTTACCAACTAAATCGGATGACGCAGCGCAAATGTAAAAACGACAACATGGCGGCTGTCAACTGAGATATATCGCTTCGTTAGTAAAATCGAACGAGGATTCTAGTCAATTGAGTTGCAGTAAATATTATGTGGACTAAAATGTACAACACAAATGTAAACTTGTTAAAAAAATAGCGCCAAAACAAAAAAATTGTTCAACGGATTTCCCAAAAGTAAGTACTGCACGAATTCAGAGCGTATATTTTCCTCCTCTTTTCTTGACTCCAGAGTGAATGTTTATTCATAAGATTTTTAAACTAACTTTTAAAAGATTCCGCCAGTTTTATGGTGGTTATCTATGTACTGGCCTTTCCCGTAAATCAATTTAAAAGATCTTTTAGACGGAAACACACGTAGAATTGGGATATATCATATTCATATAGAGAAATTTAAAGATGTAAAACATCTTAGCTATAGTGTTCAATCATTTGACTTTTCAGACATTTGGGTGATCAGTTGATTGTTTCTAACCAACCAGAAAACAACGCTAACAATTTTGTCAGATGTCTATTAAATAATTAAAAGATTTTAACGTTTTCCTTCCGCAGGATTCGAACCTATGACCTCTGGTTTACAAAGCAAAGGCGGCGGGTAGGTTAAATTGGTCATTGGTACCTCCTTGAATGGTTTACAATTACAATGATCCGTAGGCGCATAGCCTATGTTTAAGGAAAAACCCACAGTAGCCATTTTATTGTAGAATCTTGTTAAAAATTGCAATGAGGCATAATTAAAACTTATTTAAAGTAGTAAAAAATATTTATAGCGGTGCCTATTTCTACAACAAAGCAGTAGTGTGAAAATCCTACCGTGTTTGATTTGAAGGGCACCGTAGCAAGCGTAAAAGTAAATATAATAATTAATACTTTTTCTTCTTATTCTTTTAGTTAAAATGGCTCCACCAAGAGACACGAGAGTTGTAATTGAAATGATAAGTATTATAAGCTATTGTACGGTAAAGAGTCTTGACATTTAAATGGTTGAGATATCTGGACAGACACAAAACAAAAAATTAGTCAATTTATATGTCGGCGCCTCAATAGTCGTGACATCACTCGAACATAGTATTTTTAGTGAAACCTTAGTTTTACGTTATTAGTTTATAACTCATAATTGTAATATTAATATTCCTAGTTATTTATTTAAACGTTTCTTGCATCATCAATGCGAATTAACAATGAAGTTTATTTTATAAGTACGTCAATTGATCGTAGCATTCTAAACAAATTACAATAAACACTGTAATACTCCTACTTATTTATTTAAAGATTTATCACATTGTCAATCTAATTTAATAAGTAAGTTTGATTGTAAATCTTCTCCAACCCAACGATTTCCGCTCCAATCATATTCGCCCTAGAGGGCGCCACTTCCTTTGGAGATATCGTTGGCTTGGAGGGGACCTGGTCCTAGGCGAGAATACAAGCGGCCATTTGTGTTCGAGCTTCGGAGCGGACCACACGCTTAAGTTAAGTACCTAGTGCTTGTAACTATTTCTGAGGTTGCCCATTACGGTGTAAAATAATTCCATTTTATAAAAGTGTTTCGATTTTTGTTTGTTGGGTAAATAAATCGGTAACGTGGAATAGATTGTGTTAATAAGTTGGTTGTTTTGATTTATCTTTTACGCAATGAGTTCTGATTCAAATCGTAAATCTCTTTTTAAAAACGCTTCTACAATCGGCGTTTCGTCATATACTTTAAATAAAAAAATAACATTAATATTGTTAGGGACAGTACAAACAGCTAAATATTTAAGGAATAAGGTAGGAGAGGAAAAGGCAACTATTAAATTCTAATGTTGTTGACCCGAATAAATTTGTATAAAGTTTTTATGAGGTAAGGTTCGTAAAAGGTTAAGGGAAAAGGAATGGTAACAGATCTGGGAAAGTAAGAGGAGAGAATGTCATATAGGGGACTTTGAGATTTCTGAATGAGAAAAACAAATGTTCCAGGGTACCTTCTACTAAGCCACATTGACTCATGGATCACTACACTATACTATTTAGCTAAAAATACTGGGGAGCATACATGTCCTAAACGGAGTCGGATCATCATAGATGTAATTAATTTAGGAAAAAAATTGTATTTAAAAAACCATGGTCTAGTTGGAATATTGGGTTGAATGCTGGCAAAAAACTTGCCTTTAATTCTGTGGAATTCTTGCCAACAACTATTCCAAGATTCTAATAAATAAGTTTTAGCTATAGAGCACAAGTCTTCCGCTGGAATGCAAGAGTATCTGGGGTCACCGATGTCATTGCTTGCCTAGCGTAAAAGTCAGCTTCCTCATTGTCTGCAATGCCTGTATGGCCAGAAATCCAAGCCAGAATTGTCACAATTTTTGCCCACGCCTTTTTTGTTCGAAATAGTAATTTCATTTGTGGAGAGGATAATAAACAACGGAAGTTTACGATGGAATGGGGGGGGGGGATTTCAGAGCCTCCAGACAACTTGGAGAGTCTCAATAAAAAGAGAGAATCACAATAGATTCACTACTAAATATTGAGCATTCAGGAGGGCACTTAATGGACAATACAGCGTTATATTTGGGAATATACATGGATTCACCAACATGGGAATTGAGACATTTCGAAGCATCCGTAAATAACAGAATACACCCTTCCCATTCCATAATAATAATTACATTTAAAAAATCATTCTACTTGCATAAAACGTGTCATAAATGACATTTTGAACACTGTTTGAAGTCATAAAACAGATGCAAAAGTAAATTTAAGTCTCTTTTAATTTAATTTAATCTCACTTTAATAACCGTAATAACTTGAAATAATAGATTTCTAGCTATATTTTTTCTAAATTTACTATTTAGGATTTTTTTTTCAATTATTAGGACAACAATGGTTCTTGTGACTTCAAGTGGAATAAAATACGCACCGTTGTCCGTTTTACAATTCATTATCTTTCTTTACGAGGTGTATTCATTGTCCTTAATTTAAATGAAATGTGACAAATCGTATACCTTATATGGTTTACAATTACAGTGATCCGCGGTCGCATTTACCTATGTTTAAGAAAAAATCCACAATAGCCATTTTATTGTACCATTACATTTACATTTTAGTGTAACCTTGTTAAAATATAAGTTTGCAATGATTATGCGTGTTGGAAAGTTCATTATTGTTTATTGTACACTGTATGCCAAATAAATCTGCGATGTACTACTCCAGAGACATTAAAATAATTACATGTTGCCAAATTTGTCCAGACTACTACAATTAGTTTCAGTAATATGCATTTGTGCTACACAGACATTTCTAAATATTAAGTTGAGGTAGACTAGAAATAATTTACTCATAAATAATAACAATAATTATATTTTAGTACATGATATTGCAGTATTCACATAAATTTAAATTGTACGAATAGACCCACATCTGTGTCACAAATCGTATGTTGTTAGTATGTGTAACAACTTACGATTTATGGCATAGCTGCCATGACTATCTAAATATTTTGGTTATTCAGTACAAGTTACAAATACAATTTTGTGATGCGTACGGATTCCATATTTTCCATTAATGTTTTGAATATCACACCAACAATATTTAGCTGTTATTTTATCGCATAAACGAAAATAAATGTTTTACATAAAATACTATACCCGATGAAGTGAGAACGTCCAGACTAAGACGCCGAAGTATAGGTTGTAAGATAAATTGATAAGGTTTGGAGGTGATGTTCGGGATGGTTAGTTGAAACCGTTGGGAAGATTGAGGTACAATGGATTAATGGCATTACAAATATGTCTTAGAGCACAAAATTCTCTCGCCGCTAAAAACTATGTTACAATCAGACTAGCTTGAGCCTAGGTCCATCAATATTACTCGCAGGCGATTTTAATAGCAAACACCGCGACTGGAACGACAGCAGAAACAACTCAAATGGCACAATATTGCAGAGTCTCGAGGAGGTACTCAACATCAATATAATAGCCCCGAGACCCCAACTAGATATCCATCAGATAGTAAGGGGTCGCCAAGCACCCTAGATCTATTTATTATAAAGGTGTCTCACTCGAAGTCGTATCGATAGAGACACTACACGAATTAGATTCTGACACGGCCGGTTTTATGTCAATTGGGCCCAGACGCCGGTTCGGTCCCTATGACTAAAACCGTAGTGCCTTGAGGCTAAACTCAAGGCAATGAACCCCCAGAATTGTGAAAACATCCCAGATGTAGTTTGTAATCTAGATCAGGCAAACAACGCCATTAACAACATAAATCACACATCTCATCGGCCATTGAAGAGTCTGAGAGAACGGTAAAGTTACGGCCGGCGGAACTTTGGCCTGCCTTTCGACATTCGATGTCTGATAAGAGCAAAATGCCGCGCAACGAGCACACGGTCGACATCGGTCCGAAACAAACCGAGCATTATTTAGCTATTTACAACTTCAGGTTAGAGAACGCATAAAGACTCACCGCGAAACTTCGTGGCAAAACCTAACGGAAGAATTTATAGCCTCGCAAGTTGCCTATTGGCAATTGGCCTGAAATTTAAAATTGGATTCACGCGATTCAATTCCGCCATTATCCGTCCTAACGGTGGCTTATTAGCCTTCGATGATTTTGGAAAAGCCGAATGTTTAGCGGACACACTAGAGTTACAATGCACGCCATCCCGCATACACACCAACATCTTGCGTTTCATCTTGCGGGGTGGACCATGAAATCGGCCGTAGGCGGTCTACCAACAGAGGCCAACGCTTAAAACTAGTGAACCCGGAGGAGGTCAATGATATTACTAAGGGTCTTAAACCCTGATCGGCACCCGGCCCAGACCGTATTAGTAATTAGGAATTAAAACTTTACCAGGCCGATTATTTGTCTACTAGCGAGCATTTTCAATGTACTTCTAGCCACTTGTACCTTCCCTGACGAATAGAAGGAGGCCATTGTTACCGGCATACCAAAGCGCGTAAGCCACCAAACCAACCGACGGGTTATCGTCTAATCAGTCTCCTCAACTGTATGGGGAAAATGATGAACACATAATCTTGTCGAGGTTAAAGGATTACGTTTTTCCAATGGCCTCCTACCAAACAAACAATTCGGTTCCGTCCTGAACACTCCTGCTTCGACCAGGTTTATCGCCTCACAGAAAACATTCTGACAGGCCTAAACAAAACAAAGTCAGGCCTTAGATCCCATTACACGGGGCTGTTCTATTCGATGTCGCAAAGGCATTCGGTAAAGTCTTGCACATGGCTTACTCTCAAGTTGTACTCTTTCAATGTACGTGACAGGCTTGGGCACATCATCACAAGCCTACCTTTCGAATCGCTCTTTTCGATATCGAGTAGAAGGCACCCTCTCAACCAGACGCTCCCTGCTAGCAGACTTGCCACAAGGCTCCGTTCTTTCTTCTCTGTTATTCACGCTATACACTAGCGATATTCCTAAAAGCTCTTATGTTAACCTTGCGCTTTTTGCAGATGACACCGCTCTCTCTTACTCCTCTTCCTCACCATCCCTTATCACCAGTAAACTCCAATGTGCAATCAATAGCCTAGGCGATTGGTTTCACAAATAGAGGATTTATGTGAATCCCGAAAAAGTATAGCAATATACTTTAATCGGTCTTCTGTCAGAACTGACCTTTCTCGTCCTACCACACGTCCGTTCCAAAAACGCACACAATGCTCGATGTAAACACTCGGCAATTGAATCCTACGGCAAACCGATCCCCTAGAGAAGAAAGCCAAATATTTAGGTGTTACTTTTGACAGTAACATGAGTTTCAAAAGCCACGTCAAAGAGGTTAGGAGAAAAACCGCTTATGTCTCGCATCGTCTCTACTACCTTACCAACACAAATAGCAAAATGCCTCTTAATTACAAACTTTTATTATATAAAGCTTGCATACGGCCGATAACGACATATGCTTGCCAATCTTTTGCTCATATATCCTCCCACCACTTAAATCAACTTCAGGCGGTGCAAAATAAATTCTTACGATGTGCCACTGGAGCAGAGTCTTATCAAAGAAATGTCGACTTGCACAGCGATTGCAAGATGCCGACATTACGCGCTCATTTTAAAAACCTTATCAAAAACTTTTTAAAGAATAGAAACGCAAAATAGCCCTCTGATGGTAAGCGCTGCAAATTATCACGCAGATCCAGATGCCTCTAGTAGGAAACGTCGTCCTCTTAGACCCAGATGAAGAAGGGACTTAGGAATTCTGAACCTCCAAGGGTCCCGCACACGATACTACACATACAAGTAGGGATAACACACACCATTTTTAGGTCTACCTCGCTCAAGAGCACGGCGAGAGAACACACCGCGTACACGAGATACACCGCGTTTCAGGGCAGTTCTCACCGCCCCAGCAATCGATTAGAAGTCGACCGAACATCGGCGCCTCGGTCCGTATACCGAACGTCGATGATCCTTATGCGACTTCTTCAAATCAACCCACGCATCCTAAATGCGTGTGGCCAGTTTTGGTCACCAAGTTCGAGGGATCTAGCAATCCTCCGAACTCAGTAATAGATGAAGCTTCACACAGACACAGGTCTAGAAGCATAACTTCGAATACATAAGAACATAAGAGGGTAGGCCACGGAGGCGGTTAAAATATATTCTTCCAAATTTTTCGGTTTTCTTACTATTTCCCACAACAACTTTTGGACAAATTTCCTACAAGAAATAAAGATATATTTAGATGACAACTTACCGGCTGAAACACGTATCATATCCATAGTCATTATTGATGATTCACTAAACCTGATATTTTAACCGTAAATGTTGAGAAAGACTATTTATTTTGAGATTTGATACCATTATTGGTTATTTATCCTAACTTTTGCAGATGTATTTTGGAAAACCTTGAATTGACGAAATTTGCTGCATAAAACTAATCCTTTGTCATTGATTTCGATTAGAATTTAAACGAGAAGTGGCAAAGCGAATTATTAGCGAAACATTAAATTTAATTATCGTACATACATAGAAATTATTAATTAAATCATTTAATAATAAAATGTAATGACACAATAAGTACTACTATTGTTTTTATTTTTGTAACAGGAAAATCAATCGAAACATTCATATACATTAAAAACCATTTTCTTTTTTTTAAACGTGTAGAAATGAGAGCGACTCCGCCGACTGAAACCATCACGTTTGTCTTTTCTGGCACCTTAGAGAAGGGGTCTGGGAACTCGTCGGTTGTCTTCTGCAGGGAGGAGAGATCCTCCTCCCTCGGCCCTACCACACGCAAAGCGCACAAAAAGTAATGCAAAACTTTTCAAACTCTAAAATTAATTTAGACAAAAACTAAGAAAAGGAATACAAAAGAAATCTAATTCAATATGAAACATTGTAAAAGAAAACTAATTTTAATATGCTTTAAATTTTTGGATTTATCGTCGCCCGTCACTCTTCTCATTAATCTAGAATTAGATCAAGGCACATCACTTTACTGTACTTTTGAAGTGACTAGACATTCAATCTGACATGGAAAACATTTAATGCAAAATTCCTTTAGTCTACTATTATTTAACTATCGTTGATATAACCATCTCTATTATTCTTTTGTCGTAAGATATAAATAAAGATGTATAAAGTATGTTGTAATGTTTGTATTTAGTATAATTAAATTTAGTATCTATCTTCAAGCTTTTCATGTACTTTACGAGCTATACCATAGAGCACAGTGTTTTAACTGTGTGAAAGCCTATTACTATTTTTGTTTTATCACAACTTTGTATTCGTGGCATCTAGATTATGAACTCGTGTCTAAATGCAAATGCTCATTTGTTACCCTGCAGTAAACGAAACTGCAATAAGCTGTTTAAATAATATATGAATCTTTAAGAATATTTTTATAACGTTCGTAATAATAATTTGACACAATTTGTTTATAAATTTGGTTGATAAAAAATGTTTTAAAATGAATCCAGCAAGCGATTACCAGTTGAAAACCAGTTGAATTGGAAAAAAAGTGTTATACACGTATTCATTGATTCAGTGTGATTTCTATATGAGGATCAGCTTTGTACGCGGAAGATATTATGGTACACAAGTATATGTGCAAACAAGGGCGAACTCTCTCTGCCGTTTACCCGCAAAAAAATGTCCGATGCCTGTGAGTAACAATACGACCACTTTGCTTGGATAATCTTTATTCACAGATCGATATGGCAATCAGCCTTCATTGCCTGAACAAACTAGGACCCAACAATAAAAGATTGTTGCGTTCCCACAGAAATCAAACTCACACACACTGGTTTGGAAAGCGCAAGCACAAACTGTTAGGCTAGGCTAGGACAAAGGCAGTTATAGAAATTTAATTTTAAATAGTCCCTAAATATGTATGAATATATATACTTTTTATTAAAAAGTAGGTTTGTGCAACATAATAGTAATCAACCAGTTTGTGGTTTTTGCTTGAATATAACTTGTTGAGGTTAATTGATGTTCGACGCCTATTCTTGAAAATGATTTCGTTCATACCGGCATTTTATTATTTTGCTTTGAAAAAGATTTCTGTTAGACGTGCATGCGACTCTAAGTTAAACAAGTTTTGTCCATAAAAAATTTTTTTGACCTAAGATTTACGACCCTATGGTAATAACACGAGTTTGCATGCGTCTTATCTACCATATTATCAGAAAATTACTCGTTCAGGGACACTCATAGATGGTACTACTTACGACGCACTGGGAATAAAATCTTCGGGAGTTTATCCTGCACTGCACTTTTCTTTCTACGTGTTTTAATAGGTGAATGTATTTTTACATTAATTTGCTGAAGTCGGCACGTAGTAAATTAGGTATCAGATACAATGCCAAATGTTCGCTCGTATCTGTTATGCGTTTCTTGCTTAAAACAAAAAATATAAGAATTTTTGTACGCCGACGAGCTTTCATTGTTACGGTTATTTTTTGTAGCTCTTTACTGTTTGTTTTCTACTACATACGAGTACATGTATTATGAAACTGCGCAACAGACGATAAAAGTTAAAATAGTACCATTTATGCAGATATATTCCGGGCTACTTCGTAAACGTCACATCACTACTAGTAAAACTTGACACAAAATATGATCAGCTTGAAAGCAAAACAGCGAATATAACTGTTTTGAAATCCGTCGCAATGCAACTCCTGTAAAAGAAAGGAATATATCTTGCAGTGGACTAATACAAGCCAAAATGGTGATGTATATAAGTTTATATGGAGCACAGTGAAAAATTTATCTATGGAATAAATAAGTTACATTAATGAATAAATAAGGTGCATATATAGTAAGCCTTGTGATATTAAAAGATTTGAACACTCGTTAATTACAATAGTTATATATTTTGAGAAAATACACATACGCCGTGTAGAATCATTTAGACCGCGTCCTCTTAGTTAGTAGAGTCGTCTATTTAACAAGCCTTGAGGACCTGGTAACTACCTCCTCAATTGGCAGTAAGTTGATCAAAGGCAAACTTATTTTGCGCCAAATTTGCACTATTTTCAAGATGATTGAATCAATTACAACTTTTATTTAAAAGGTTGGATCATAAGACAAAATTGTGATTTTATTAAATAATTGGAAATTTGTTATCTATATTAAAACCAAAAATATTGACATTAGACAAGTAAATTTCTAGCAAATATTACTATGTAGGTTAAAGGTTATTAACAACAATGGTAATAATTAACTCTGGTGAATAACAAATGTTTTAGAAAATAGAGAAAAACTAAGTGCGGGCTTGTTATAAAAAAAACTCTGTTTATTATTATCGACGCAAGATATATAATGCGATTCGGAGGCAACATCAGAGGAGACTTGACTCTGCCATATTCCATTTTCGCAAGATGAGCTTCTCTCAATTTCTAGTAGGGAGAACAAGCACGGAAGACAAACATCGTCGCAGCCGTCCATTGACGTCAGTCTTCAAAGGAAATGCTGGAAAAGCTTTAAGAAGATTGTAAATAATTTTTATCTCGTTTTGTAACTGTAAACGAAACATGGGTTCATATTTTTAGTCAATAAACAAAACAGCAATCTTCGCAATGGGAACGGCCATCTTGGCCAACCTCGAAGAATTTTTATGCCGTGGCTTCGGCTCGCACGGTTATGGCCTCAATATTTTGTGACTCAGAAGTGACATTGTTTATTTATCACTTGGAGTGTGGAACCACTATTACAGTTATTATGCCGCTTATATACCCGAATCTAAATGCTGACGATGATAAAAACCGCAAACTTAAAATAGTGTGCCTCTATTTCATGTCTTAATTAATGCAGAATAATGGGCAAAAAGCACCAAATTACAGTATTTTAAGAATTTTTATGCTTGACCACCTGTGTTGCGGTTTCGGTTTCAGCCGGTTAACAGTTTCGGACGGAATCTAATACACCAGTTTTTTATTAAATTCAATTTTCAAAATAAATTATACAAATACGAATTTAAGAAACAAGAAATACTTATTACTTTATTTATTTAATTGCTTATTAATGTTACAAGAGCACAGTAATACTATTGAATAAAGAGACAGTTTTAATTGCTATTCTTTTCCACAAATATTTCTTTTTTTATTAGTGGAATATATAAATGCTGTGCGTTATAAAGCCAATTAAAATAGCATAATGAGTATTTTCTATTAAATTAATTCCATTTAACTTTCTAATTAATAGTGGATTTAATTTCAATTCTTCCGAATCCCACTTAACGTCTTTTTCTTAGAAAGTTACACGAAGCTCTGGCTCATTAAGTCCTTCAGTCTTGTGCGGCTTAATTAACGAGTCGTGTCTGTCTTAAAAGGGTGGTATTTACTTTGGTATACGACGCTGTATTTTCAAGTATCAACGAGGTTAAATTAGTTCACTTTTATAACGAAATCGGATTTTTATAGTAAGTTATCGGCTATAATTAAAACAACGTCCTTTTTCAAATATTGGATTTTTTTTATATTTGGATGATTAAATTGAAAACACTAGCTAGTGATGGACTAAGAGTATGTTATAATAAGATTTACGCCTAAAACTGATCTACAATAAAGTCCAATAATAGAAGACTAATAGTTAAATAATAAATTCTTTTAGGACTAAATACAATACTTTTAGCTGCATTGAAAATCGTCCATTTCGTGTAGGTATAATTGTCTGAAGAAGCATTGAATTAATTAATTTTATTTTATTAGAACATAACAAAAACTTAATAATTCGGTGACTGAAAGGCAAATGAAATTTTAAATTAACATTAAAACTAATTAAAAGGTCTTTTACGTGCACATTTTACAGACTACATTATAATCTTACAAAACGTATAATAAAATTTTAATAAATCGCTATCAAAGGTAATTAAATAAGTACTCAATATGATGTTGTTGAAAACTGCAATTCACATCATATATTTATTGAATTATAGTCATTTTACGGATATAATGTAAAATATTAACTGCAGTAATTTATTTCTTTAACCACCTTGTACCGTATATAAATTAATATATATAGTAGTTTTTATCTGGGGCTTACGATAATGGAGAAAATCGATATAAGATTTCCCAGGACGAACGATGAGTCATGGTGTAACTGCCATAGCACATTTTAACTTTGGCTACAAGTAGAATGTTAAGTTTGTTTATAATATTATATAAAATAGGGGCTTTTCTATATGATAATATGAAATAATAATCGAAAGACACCGAAATTCATGTGATGAATATCCTTTATTTAGTTTCGTGAATGCCTACAAATTAGAGAGTAGAGAATAACAAATTCAAACCTTCTAAATAATTAACTGCATAAAGAGTACGATATTTAATAAGGCTGGGTTAAAGAACAATAAAGATGGACAAATTATATCCTAATTACGGTAATTTTGGTTACATAATTCTATATATTTCAATTTGAATCGGCATCATACGATTAGGGTTAAAATTTTTACGTCGAAAAATTTTATTCCACAGTAACACCGATATTGCGACTAAAAAAGCAGATTAAAAATTTTGTCTTTAAAAACAACATTGGAATGAATTATTTATAGGCTATCTGAGAATTAATTAATCATTGTAAATATAAATTCCAAAGCAAATTATCCAAAGTATAAATGGCATTAAATAACTAAACAACATTAATTAATATAAAATTTTAACAAAAAATATGACCGACGTCAAACAGTATATAACCATTTTGCACAAAATAAGCCGATGACAGCGTGCCCTCTACAGGAATCTTCTCCGCGGTCTTTTAAGGCATTCAATTTATCAAAATGTCATGTATGGCACGTTTTACGCACATAGTACAAAATATTTTTATTTGTATTAACTTTTATGAAAACTGTCACTATATTGCCTTAAATTAGGTTTAGAAATGCCTCTTTGCAATTTTTTACAATGTTTAACATTAAAACGACTATTGTGGGTTAATATTAAAACATAAAATGCGAAACAATGTGAAACAATTTAAAGAAATACAATTATGTCAAACATAATTTAAGTCTATCTTTTACGGCATCGTCAGCGCTTGCAATTTAATCGCACGAGGTTGTGATTTTTGACTCTAAAATATTAAGTACCTCCTTGTTTTGGAAAATCAAAAAAGTAATAGTGTGTTCGTTCGTATTGTAATAGTTGTTTGTAAGCGTTCTCTGCTAGAAAATCGCTTGTAAAGTCCCACATGGCATTGCCGGCTCGCTTCTCTCGTCACCTCTCCCCTCCCAACTTTGTTTAGTTATCGTGCATCGTTTTGCGAAGGCCTCCTGTGGGACTTCTGTACAATCTACGCTTTGGGGGACAGACTAGTACTATGCGCAGTCTCAGCACTCTGAAAAAATATTTTCATCATTTTTTATCATATAATAACACTTTTATTTCATATAAAAATTTAGAAAATAAGATTTCGTTAATATATGTTTGATAAGTAAGGATTATAATTATTTGTAAGGTAACTCTAAGAAAAAACCCAACTTGTGCGTATATACAGATATGCTTATTATTGTTATATATTTAGTTAAAAATAATTTTCTTTGTCAGTACAACATAGTGATTAATTATTAGTAATTTTAAAGTGGATTGTCTTTTTTTCTTTCTTTTTATTTGATGTGCTCATCATGGTCGTTGATTTAACGGCTATCTGATTGTTAATGTTTAAAGCAAAAATTTTCCGAATTGCCATTTTCTGTTTTTTTTTACTAAATATCTCGATCTTTTAAAATTAGCAACAATGTCAAGCTTTAGCCTTGGCACGATCAACATCAAAATTTTATTACAAATTAATTTATCTTAATTTTTATTTTCAAAAATCTAAATGATTAAGTAATATTAGCATAAACATGTTGCGAAATGCATGCAAAATATTAATGCATAGTGAAGACCGGGGTTGGTTCACCAAATTTCAGTGTAATGGTTGCTAGTTTTGTTTTTTTTAGGTTATATTATTTTAAAATCGGGGTCGGTGAATAGTCAAACTATTAAGCTTTGAAAAAAAAATTGCAAATTGCCCATTACGATATGGAGTATAGACCAGTTTTTGTGCATCAGGAAAAAGTGATAAACCTACCCTGTGCTTAGGGTAGGTTGAATATTCATTTAGAGTGCCTAGCCTAGGTCGAGCAACGCCGAAAGCTGCGTAATCGGACGACCTTCGCTTCCCGCCGTAGTGCGGATGCGGAGGCGAAAGGTCATGGGGCGCGGTCCAGCTTTCTGCGAGGACGTGATGGCCCGGAAGGAGCTGGAAAGGGACAGGGAGGCCTACAGCGCCCTGGCTATCCAGAAGAAGGCCAGGAGCGCCGAAGGTGGCGGCTACGCGGGCAACTTTCCCTGACATTGGAGCCCCTGGGCGGCCGGCAAGAGGGTGCCTGACACCCAGAGAAGGGCTCATGAGGGAGCGCCCTGCTGCTTGTTCCGGCACGGCGCCTAAAGCGACGATCTGGGTGTCCCAACACCCGGAGAGAGAGGCCTGAGAGAGGCGAGGGTCCACGTGCGCCGGGGTCGGTGAAGACTGCAAATCAGCCCCGCGGCCCTGCTACAGCGACACGAGAAAGGAACAACCGTTCGTTTTTGTGCTAGGCTGCCCATCTGGTCCGGGAGCCCACTTATCCCCCTCATCCTCACTTTGGCGGCGGGAAATCGTAAGATGGATTTTTCCAACGGAAAAAAAAAAGGTTGACTATTCATTCGAGGTAAGTTGACCAATGGAGTTGTAAGGCAAAATTCTACGAGCCAAGGGATAAAAAATACAAAAATGTGTTACTCATTTTTTAATGACCTCGCAACTGCAATTAAATACAATAAAATCCAAATTATATAAGCAGTAGAATTCATTCTTTTTTTGTCAAACATTATTTTTGACATGCTTTACCTATTACATCTTTGGGTGTACTCTCTCTATTACCCTTTTTTCTATGTCTGCATGGTCCTAAAACAACAATTTTTGAGTAAAATTAAACTGACTTTATTTTATTTGTGAAGTATCCATAATATTACGTTGTTGGTTCATCATTTGGTCAACAAGCTCCATTATGCATAAGTCTACTAGCCCCGAACCACCTTTGAATTTTTAACCACGAGGACTAACCTCAAAACTGCGATGAAATCGAATATTAAAGTTCATAACAGAAAGTACTTCAACCAAATATTCATATATTAATGCTATTACAATTGATAACCATAAATAAATACCTATTATTACAAATAAGCTTTCGGCAAAAATATTCACTTGAGTAGGTTGTTTATGATTATTGACTTTCAGTTCTCAAATTACGTGCGTGCAGCGACACTGCGCTCCCGCTGAGGGAGCGGGGGTAGGAGATGACACGAGTTTTTGATGGTTAGTCAACCTACCCCTATAGTCAACCAATCTCGATCTCCCCTACTTTTTATACAATTTAAAACTATTTTTTGAACTTTATATATTTGATCATAATCTCAACTAAAGTGTTAATTAGTCTTTGGGACGGTATTCCTATATTAGCCCGAATAAATATTGGGTCAGATTCCTCGGTAGTTAAGGAGTCCATCCTTAACTAATTAACCAATTTTGATTATATTGGCGCACCGTATGTAGTTTGGTAAAACTTGGTCGAGTAACAAATCTATTTGTTGTCGCAATGTTGTTTTATTGCGATGTATTTTTTTAACATTATTTAATACAAACTGTTCGCTTGTAAAAAATTGGGACCGAAAAAAAGAATAGTTAACTTTTGTCATTCAATTTTATTATAATTATTATCTATAGTTTAAAACAAAAAAAAAAATAAGCCGTGCGTCACAGACGTTGAATATATGATAACATTACATAAATATCTTTAATGTAGGCAATGAATTGCAAAAGGTTTTTGATCTAAAATTTTACTAGGCTAAAGAGCTTGTTAAAATTTGTATTAATATTTAAAGTTTTCGATATCCATCAGAGTAACTGAACTTTTAATTAACTTATGTGCTATCTGGATGAAACGAATGCAAAGCTGCTATAAAACGTGCAGAGAATAATAGCGCTGCGAGAATATTCCTCGAATAGTGTGGACGTGAGGGGATTGATAAAATATTTTCGTTATCATCCCTCTTCATAACATTCAGCTTTGACTTTACCTTCGATAGATTGAACAGGTAATATCTATATCTATTATCATATTTATATAAAAAGGTCTATGACTATTAGAAAACCAGCAGATTTCTGCTGGTTTTGACATTTAAATGTTTCAAAAGTAAACAAATTACCAACCTATATCGTAGTCGAACTAAGGACTATTATCCTAAATCTAGGGGATACACCATAAATTTTTGAGTTACTCTTGTCTTTAATCGAATACGAATAATTTATTATTTTTGCAGAATATGTTATCGTCTCTTAATTATAAAACTTTATCTTTGATCTTCTCACGTCTACCATGTACGATTGTTATTCTTGTTATGTTTCTGCGTACGTGTTATTGTTACTTTGCATTTCTGTAATGGCTGCTGCTTTTAAATCCTGTTTGCAACATTAGTGCAAAACAAACATCGTGAAATAGTAGAGAATTAAGTAATAATTTTAAATTCTTCTCATAAATTATAACAAAAACAATATAGACCCATTGTCGTCATCGTCATTTCAACGTGTTAAGGAAGAATGTTATTTTTTCGATTTCAAATAAATAATAATATATTGAAAAAAAAAACATTAAATAAACATTCATTGCATTTATTATAAAGTCGTTAATTAATAAAAACATATTATATATAATGCGAAAAAAAGTTATCGATAGTGCCATGTATTTAGTGATGATAAATAGAATTAGAAATTAGAAATTTTTATTGTTAAATAGATAATATTGTAATCCAAAAGGTATGTATCTAAAATACATATGTATATACACGTAATAAAAAACTAAAATCAGAATTTACACTTCAAAAAAACTCTCTAAAACAAAAAACTAAAATTTATTTACTTTTATGAAATACCTCATTTATTTGTTACAAAAGAAATCTTGCTGTGTCAGACGTTTCTTAAACAGGGAAGTTGCCATTGTTGTACCATATCGTTGTCTCGGGAAATCTTTTGTGTAAAAAGTTATAAAAAGTGATGCGATTCGGAAATCATCGTTTATCTGCTTATAGAAGAAAAGGTTTTTGATTACTACTACTGGTCAGACCCGACTTCGCGCGGATGGGACATTGTTTATATAAGATCAAAGATATTTTATACTATCTTTTTTCGCAACTTTAGTTGGTTTTTGTGGTGTATTTTTTAGATTTATTTGTCAAATACAAATATTTCTTATAACATTAATGTAGATGAAAAATTGTAATATATTTGAAGCTATATTAAAAAATTATGTTCTGGATTAAAAAAGTAAAGAAATATCTGTGCACATATATTTCAGAAAAATGGTAAGAAGACGACCAGTTTACATTTATTAAAGCTAATGTCGGCATTAAGCTTCATTTTGCTTATCATAATTTAATAATAGATTTAAATTTTCCGTCATGATGAAGCTTAATACTTGCGGCCCGATCAATCCATAGTAATGTTAAGAGGAACTAGCCCAGCTTGTAGAGCAAACATGGCCATGGCATGCTGCAAGGGGGTGAAACTCACTGTAGATGCAGTCATGTGGATTGAAGGTAGTAAGCGTGCCGTCTCTGTGTCCGTCGCAGTCAAAGTGGGGTCAGAGAGAAAGAGGCCAAAGGAAATTTTACCATTATTTTCGTTGGCCTCTCTCCTTATCCTTCGAAAATAAGCGAGATTTTACCACTGCTGTGGTGTAAAGGAGTCACGGGAGAAGGGTATATTTGGTATTATTTCGTTAATGCAAAGCTTTCACCAAGGCTATCGCTGGAGGCTGGGAGTTTTTCTCCTGCAAAGTCATTGATTTAATTGATTTAATTTTTAGATAGTGCGGTTACAATGAAGCAAAAAACTTCAAACCCATAATTACAGAATATTTACTACCCCAAATATCGACCCCACCAAATGCGATTGCCGATTTCGGCACGTTTTGGAGTAATTTTATATACGGTTACGCTTCACGTAGGTACAAACAACTTTGAGGTAGACGCTAACAGATGAATTCGACGGGGTTGACCAGCTTTTCATAAGCCCCGGCAAGTTTTCAAGTTATCCATCTCACAGTACCCCAAAGTGAAAGTCATGGAACAGTGCATTCTACCCGTCATAACCTACGGTGCCAAGACTTGAACACTGGAAAAGTTCGGCGGGTTCACAAATTTAAAGGCTATGGACTGGGCTACAATTGGAGTACTTTTAAAGGAGCGCATTAGAAAAGACGAGATCCTAGATCGATAGAACTAAAGTCATCGACATGACCTACCGGATTAGTAAGATGAAGTGACAGTGGGCTGGTCACATAAGCCGCAGAAGCCAAAAAATTCTGGAGTGGAGACCGAGGCTCAGGAAACATAGTTTGGGACGCCTTGTGGCAAGATGGAGAGATGACATTTGTAAAGTGGCCGCTGTGAGCTAGATGAGAACAGCCGAAGAGCGGAAGCGGTGGCGTGCATCAGGGGCGTCCTAAGTCCAGCAGTGGACTGACACTGGCTGATGTTTATTGTTGATTGATTGACTGATTTCAAACTTCATCAGTTTCTATTCAAACTTACAAGTAAGAGAGCTATAAAATACGTTGTACTTTTGATTTAAAGTAACGGAAATACTTCTAAAATATCTAAATCCAATCAGCAACGTGTCATAATTTAAATGTAGCAATTACTAAAAACTTTTACTTTGCCCTTGTTTGTCCGTTAAAACATTACAACAGCGCTACCAAATTTTTTTAAAGATAATAAGATAAGCAGCTTTCCAGACGAAATATGTATAAACAATGTAGTTGTTCTATGAAATCAAATCAAGCGTGAAATTGGAAGGCGACTAGATCGTAAACAAAGTTAGGAGGAATACAAGAAGTCTGACATCCCATTACGTATTCGCTTAATTCGTGATAAAAGCGGCTCAGAAAAATGAACACGAGAGACACGAGTTATCTCATACTCCCTAAAAGACAATTTATTTAGACGCAAACTTTTATGTTTTCTTTTGAAATGTTCAATATTAAAAAGCCTTAGTTGACTAGTTTAACAGTTCTAGCAATAGTGAAACAGATCAATAAATCTCATGTTTTATATATGACATTTTTTTATAATATATTAATCGAAGCGACGTGACAAAGAGGATATTTACCTAACGTTAAGTTATAAGCCTGCTTTAACATGTAGTAGGTATCCTTTTTACTTCCCGTATTACTGCTGTGCCTTTTTCTGACAAAAGTAAGTAGTGAAACGTAATCACTGGGTAAACGAGAAGTCACATCTTATGTCTAAGCGCAGCGATCAAAATTGAAAAATGACATAATTTTTAAATGAGTTTTACAGTATTGTTTTACTGGAGAAATTCAGATCGTCACTGATAGACCTACCAAAAAAACAAAAAAAAGGTTTTTATGAAGTTTCTTAATTTTTTTTTAATTTAGTGTAGCGGCGAGTCGAGCAATTTGTTTACCTGATGGTAATTGCCATAAGAAATAAAAAATAAACCCCATTACGCCACAAGACCGCTAGCCACCCTAGAGATAGGATAAGACATAAGAATTTACGTTTCGTTAACCCAGTAAATAGGCAGGGCTACGTATAGACTATAAATTTAAAGACGATATTCATATGCTTGTTTTATATATTTTTTTTATTCATTCAATTTATGATGGGTATCTTAAGATCATTCGTAAATACAATATTTTATATGTAGTGTATTTCTTTCATCTATTGTCGTAGAACGATGAATTTATTTTTTGAAGTACCTTCATTTTATGTTAAATTTTATGATACAAAAATCTTCCATCCTTATGCCTATATCAACACCAGAAATAATAAACAAATTATTTTATTTTTATTTTAACTAGGTTATTCGGTACAAGAATAAAAGAAGGACAAATTTTCAAAAGGAGGCAAGTGCTATTGTGTGTAGACCGTGGTGTTGGTCTCTAAAGAAAAAATGTAACGTGAAATAACGTAGACAATCTTTGTTACTATTGTGTGCCTAATTGAAAAACCATGATTCATAAAGCGTTAATTTTGTGAAATAAATTAAAGCGTAGGAATTAGTGCAGGTGCATAAATTTGGGGCAGGACAGGAATTGAATATTTTTTAATTTCTATTGCTAAATAGAATTGCTAAATAGAATTAGCAATAGAAATTCAAAAATATCCAAATTTTAATAGAGAAGATGGTTGGTCTTTGCCACCTTCCTGGGATCCAATAATTTCAAAAATTAAACGCAGAGTATAAAAAACTACAAAACCGAAGATCAACATCAATACTTTTTTGTCAAACCAACATCAAAAATTAAGAAATCGAAAGATATGTCAATTTTTTAAATAAAAACTGACGGTTATTCGAAAAACATACAGAGATACAGACATATACCAACTTAGTCTGCCCGTGATCATGGATGCTGAAAAGAATCCGAAACGTCGGGAATAAATATATTTAAGTAACGCGAAAAATCCGTAAATAAGTGGATTTGATACTTCTTGCTATTTACGTTTTATAATGAAATAATCAATTAGCTTGGATTTTGTGGCAGTACCTCCTTTACAATAAGTTTAATGGTTAAAATAAGTTTAATTAAAGATTTTTTAATTATAATTCTTTAAGAGTTTAAATGCAATAAACGTACTTCTGTAAATACTATTTAAGAATGTTTTAGTTTTGACCTATTTTAAATACCATTTTTTTGTTTTTACCAAGGTTTTCATATCACGCATAACAAACTCGGTCATTTTCTGTCTAACTAACTTTAGTTTTGATCAAAAGTTATCCGAGTTGTTAGTGTAGTTTTAAAAAAACAAGTCAACGGAATAACAGTTAAACATGTATAAAAAAGTTTAATAAGTTTTCTGAACCATCATCAGTAATTAAGCTACATGAAAGGGTAATAAGGGCTTTCGTATTTTCATTACTATTAGAGAGATATTATAAAATATTACTAAAAGTGTAGCGGTCTACTAACAATTTTTAATTTCTAAAGCTTTCATATTGTTTTGGACGCAAAAATATGTTGTATTATTTATTCTATTGCACTTTTTAGAATATCCTCCGTCTTTTTTCTATCTCTTTTTGAATAAATAGAGATAAAACCAGAAAAACGACGAAAGAGACAATAATTTTTTAATACAGCTGCAAAAATCCTAAATCACTATTATAAAAGATGATTGACAGCGACAGAAAAAAGCAGAAAATGCTATTTTGCGCTCTTCTTGAGTCTGAATAATGTAGTGGTTTAGTAAATTACAGGGCAGTTTAAATATAGCATGTATTAAAGATTCTTACATTTCAAGAAGTGAGAAATAATGTTATTACAAATATTTATAACATTAATAAAATGAATCTGAACAAATAACTTATCATTATAAGACCGAACTGTAAGGAGTTTTTTTGACCTATACAATTTTTGTTTATTATTAATTTTTCGCTAAGGCCACCCGTTAACGAGGTCGTGGTGAGGATTCTTCGTAGGATTACATTTTCTATTGGATACAATTATATTTCAATTTCAGTATACCTCAAAAATAAATTTGCTTAATTTCTGTTAATAAAGACTTCATATTTTTAATTATGTAAAATGTATTCGTACGTCACTAAATTATTTAGAGACAATTCTTTTAAAGATGAATAAAAAATATACTAAGTACAGATGTCTAAAACGCGTAAATTAATCTCTTTTAATAAATATAGACATTTGTAAACAATGCTTCCTTTATGTTATGGTATAAGAATAAGATTTTCAAAAATAAAACAGTAGCATAATAAGGTCAAATGTTATAAATATAAGTGTTTATTAAAACCATTAAGATTTACTGGACGATGTAAGCAAAACATAATCATTGAACACTTTAACTTAGACTTCATTTTACGTAAGATTTAACTTTGCCTATGCTCTAATTTTCTTAAATTATTTTACTATCTTTACCGGTGAAAAAAGAACTTACATTATAAAACAAAATTTAAAAAAATGTTATAAACAATAAAACAGAAAAAAATATAAAAATTATACTAGTTTAGTGATATAACGTATTGCGTACAATAATTTGGTTATCTTGCCTAATCCTTGCTCCTTTATAACACTAAGATAAAATTAATTCTGTACAGCATAATAACAATCCCCAACCAGGCGAAGCTTGAACTATGGAAACTTAATGGCTTATTAATACATATACTTACTTTTTTTGTAAATAATGACATATTGTAGAGATAAATACATGTCAACGCGAATAAAACATTATAATATTCATCACACATTACTTTTTCAAGTGGTAAAAATCGAACCCACGCCTACCACCACCACACCAAGCGATTTTTTAAATTTTTGGTTCAGGAAAAGAAATACAAGTTTTAAAATAAAGTATTTTAAAACTTGTTATCATTAGTGTATCTAATTGGTACAACTAGCGTCTTGAAACAAGCAAAAAAGAATACATCGGGAACTGGAAAATTAGAAGGCAATTTCAGTAAATGAAACAGAGTGGTTTAACTACTTGGCAATTTGTTTGAATAGCTTTCGGGAAACTAAATCCTTGTAAAACAGGTACGTTAGCTATGGGCAGTAAACGGATAAGATAAATGTAAATTTTTCCAGTATATTTACTTATAAGCATATTCTCATTTACGTTCGCAGTATTGTAAATTTACTAATACAATTTTGAGCCACATACTATTTATTATGATTTATTTTGTTATCAATAATTTAGTACTAAATAAAAAAAACGTAATCTCTTTTTAATTTATTGGCAGGTTACCTTCTAATCCTGGCTTGTAAAGCTGGATCATAGTAAAATATTTATAGTAAAATTTACAAGTAAAATTTTAACAAAAAAATGCGGCCTACTTACAGCGCACAACTATTTTACGCAATATAAGCAGGTAACAACTTACTCTCCGTACGGAATATCGTCGCGTTTTCTACCATCACATTTTAAATCTCTGATAACTTTTAATGTACTCCTTTCATCAAAATCTCGTCTTTTATGTACATAGAATAAATAATTTTTTAAATCTAAAATTTTTTACGTGAACTTAATCTCTATTATCTTAAATAAGCTGATTGGAATTTTTAAAAAATGTTTACATTAAAATGCTTATTGTGCGTTATCGCTAATAATATTATTAATATAATTAATATTAAAAATAATTCAAATCATATTAAAAGTACAGAAACCTCCTAAAACTAAATTTATCTAAACTAACATCCTGAATAACGCACCTACGTAAAAATTATGCACTATTCTAGTAGTTGCCACATGGATACCATTTGCGACATGGCTTTAACCGATTGATTTATAAAAAACATACGTGACCTTTATAAGCACATTTATCCTGGGGTAAGCTTAGGATGAATAAGTTGCCTTGTTAAACTATAGGTACCTACCCAATTAGCGCACGAAACAGAGACAGAACTACCACTAGAGAGCTTTTTTGAAACAATAAGAGAACATGCCTAAATACTGTCAGAAAATTAATTATTTGTAATTAAGGTTCTAAATTGACCAACTATTTAATATTGTATTCCGAGGAATTTTCATATTTTTGGTGTATTCTCATACTAGATGAGTTCTACCAGATTCATTTATGGGTATACAAAGCAGCGTTCGCCTAAAGGTAACGGGGCTTTTTTATGTATTCATTTAAATTTAACACTTTAAAGACAACGTAGTAAAGTCATTTACAAGATTTAATACTGTAAAAAGAAACAATAGATCTCTATAACTCTTAGGAACAGAATAAGCTGAAATTAATGTAAATAAATCAAAAAAACATTATTTATGTGCAACATGCAACTGAATTGTTATTTTTAGTAATATTAAGAAAGATGTGTATGACACACAAAGTATATAAACAAGAAAAACGCGCTCCAATTCAATCATAAAACTTTTTTAATAAACAAACTTTTAGCGTAGAAGTAAACGGGCTTATATTTTGTATTCCTAACAACATAATTAATCATTTTAATCTTTTTTATTTCTTATAGCCTCCTTTAACAAAAATTAGTATTGTTACGATAATTCTAATAGATTATACTTTTAGAATTATCTAACAATAGGAATATTTAGGAAAAATTATTACTGTACAAATCAATTTATTTTAAAAACATCCCGAGTGTTATTTTAAATGCATTTTACAAATAATATTTTTCTGATTGTAATTATAGTTCTATATATGCATTATGTTATAATCACGAGATAATTAAGTTTTATCATATTTGTATTAACATAAAAATAATAATTGAAACAAAATTTATAATGTTAACATAAAAGGAATGAAATTAATACCTTTAACTATTAGACTAATTAATTTTTGCATGCAAATTGTATTGTAAACTTATTGTGATGCGAGAAATAAAAGGCTTTTTTAATTTTTTATTTATTTATATGCATTATACATGTATATCTATATATTTTATTTACGTTTACCATGAATCATCTTTATTAAACCACATCTGTGAAAGTCTTTTCTTTTTCTGAATTCCTATAAATCGATAACATTTAATTGATTTTAATTAATGTACATTTAACTAAATTCTAAATTAAAAAGCTTAATAATTTATCTCGTAATTATAAACACTTTTGTTATTTTCATAGGCGAGGTATATAGCATACTACATTGAAGCAGTCGTAGCATTTTAATAATAATTGTTACAAAAAATTATAATAATAAAATTATATTACTTGCTAAACAAAAATAAATATTTCTGTTTTAATTTACGTCGCTTTTGATATTTGAAAATACATTGGCAGTGCTGAACTTAAGCTCCATAACAAATGTTAAAAGTTCCCATCTTCCAGGTCAAGGAGCACCCAAGTGGTTGAGCGAGCGCGAAAACGTTCTCAGACGGAGATATCTCAAAAGAGAGATGTAAATATTGAGATATGCATAGTTCACGACGATTGTTCCCGAAACAATAGATTTATGTTTAGATTCAGGAAAAAATAGCTCACAATTTTTTCTATTTTATTACATCATCTAGCAATAAAGTACCAGTACACGTTAAAATACTTTCTGTTGCTTACGCGAATAGTATATGTGATGAATTACAAATTTTTAAGGATTTTATCGCGTTTAACTACTTTACAATAATTAAAACCATTTTCTACGTTTCACACATTGACATGTGACGCTTCTTAATGCCATTGCTAAAATATTATCGGTGGGTCTTTATTTTAATTTAAAATGTTTGCCTTATCTTTCGATTGTTATGGTTATTTTTTTTTCATATTGAGTATATGAAAAAAAAAATGCTATTACCGTATTAGTTTTATAAGTCTTACAATATTTAGGTGTAGACATAAGTAGATGAGGGTTCGAGAACAGATATCATCCGTTAAAAATTTAACACCTGATAAAATCGATGTTCGAAGAACTGGCATTATCTTGTCGCTAAATTTGCCACGAGTATGATAAATGAAGTGAGGTGTAATGTGCCTTGTTATGTAAGAAGTTATATTAACTTAGCTAGACTTCACGTGCATCCAAGATATTATATCTCAAGGGAATTTACACTGCTGAGCCATATTAGTTCAAGTGAAACTAAACAAATGGCAAAAAGTTGCAGTAGTATATCAACTGATTTATAAAGTTTTTTTCTTCTTCCATGCTTTACTTTTTTTTGCTTAAAAATAATATAAAGTTTCAATAATAAACAGCTGAAATATTCCTTTACAAAAAATAGTAGAAATAATGCAAATAAATATGTACAGAAATAAAACATGTACATATAAAAGCCAGTATCGGAACGTATGTCGGCTATGGTTAAGTAAAAGGTTGCATTTATTAAGAATTCATTGGTTGGAAATGGAATCGCTCGGTCTATACTCCACTTTATTTGAATTTATATTGCAGTTTTGAACGTAATTGGAATCTATAGAAAGAAACATTTTTTTAAATTTACAGCAATTGAATTACAAATATATTGATATATATAAATCTCGTGTAACGATGTTTGTGCGCGATGAACTCCTAAAATACTTAACCTATTTTAAAATAAAGTTGCCCACCATGTGCAGTTTAATCCAACTTAAAAGATAGAATAGCCCTCATTTTAATTTATAATCGCAATAATGATTTATAACAATTTATTTTTCGATTATTATTTGATGCAAAATGTTTGCTACAAAACGATTGTGATAGTTGGCGATATCTATTGATTGTGTTATGTGTCAATAGATTGCGCGGTTTAATATTACAAACTTTTTGTTGATAATAGGAGAATTGATTCATTAGTATACTGGCTAAAAGTACATATGAATATATTACAAAAATGGTACAGTGAACCAATGAATAATGATAATGTATACGTGATCCGTCAGAGAACCAAAATCACCGACATAGCCCACCGGATTAGTAAGCTGAAGTGGCAGTGGGCCGGTCATAAAAGCCGCAGAACTGACGACCGCTGGAGTCGAAAAGTTCTGGAGTGGAGACCGAGGCTCGGCAAACGTAGTGTAGGATGCCCTGCGGCAAGATGGAGTGACGACATTCGCAAAGTGGCCGGTGTGGGCTGGATGAGAATAGCCGAAGATCGGAAGCGGTGGCGTGCATTGGGGAGGCCTATGTCCAGCAGTGGACTAACACAGGCTGATGATGATGATGATGATGATGATGATGATACAGATCTTACGCAAACGTTGCTGAATATCGCACTAATCTCTAGAACTTGGTTACCAATTTACATATTATAACTTAGTAAATACGTATCTCCGAAATTTTAGCTGAAGTTTTATTATTTTTATATGAAATGGTTAAAATTTATTTTGAACATGGTATTTATAGTCGGCCCTGTGACCTATTGACTGTTACTAGGCCCTTTTCAAAGTCTATTGAAAAGAGATCTAACCGTCAGCAACAAGAGATATGCAACAAACGCGATAAATTCGTAAAAAATGGAGTAATTTTTTCTTTAACTTTTTAATTTTTGTTGTAATGTGTCTTTGTTGCGTTTTAGCAATTGTTTTTATTTCACATATACTTATTTACTATTGTCTTACGTTCTTTATAGTACAAGATCATTGTAATTCACATGTTATGTGTTTATCTTGCACTGGGTGACAAATTATAATATAATTTTAAATAGGATTTAGGTCTAAACTTCAATATAGAAGTTATGAATAATAATTTATATTTATAATTTATATATTAATAAATTGCATTTACATAGCATTCAATTATATATAAGCAATTAAGATAAAAACAGGCGTCTTATTTGAGTACCTAATATTTTTTATTTTAATTTACATCATCAGCCTTTGTTAGTCCACTGCTGGACATAGGCCTCCCCTAATAAACCCCTATCCATTAGGGGGGTTTGGACCGTATCCCACCGCTGGTCCAATGCGGGTTGGTGGGTGGACGACTATTTACATGCCCATCCGACGCATGGATCATCTTACTTTTCAGACGGGTGATCGGCCCAAATTGCCCTAACCAACTAGGAAACAACAATGAAAATTTGTTGCGTCCCCGCAGGATTCGAACCCACGACCTCCGGTTTCTAAAGCACACGCCCATACCACTAGGCTACGGAGGCTATTTTAATTTACTAGCAAATATGTATATAAATAGTAAAAATCAATATATTAAATCAACATTGTTTATTTATTTAAAGTATTTAAAATGCTTACAACATTTATTTGCTATAAATGGAATAAAGTAGAAAAACAAGTTCGCAAAAGTATTTATGTTCATATTAGTCCATTTACAAAAAATAAACTAATTGGCCCAAAATATTTGAAATTCAAAGGAAACAAGGAGAGAAGCTTTTCGGACGCAATTTGTATAAACAATGTAGTAGTTCCATGAAAGCAAATAAAGCGTGAAACTGGATCGACTACATCGTAAACAAAGTTAGGAGGAATCGATATACAAGACGTCTGACATCCCATTACGTATTCACTCAATCTTTGAAAAGAGAGGCGTAGGAGAATTAACACGAGACACTGTCATCTCATATTCTCGAAATAAGAATTTATTTAGACCCGACAATCTACGTTTTCTTTTCGAAATATTGAATAAGAAAAAGCCATAGTTAACTAGTGTATAAGTTTTAGCAATAGTTGAACAGAGATTTCAATTAATTTAAAAGTTATATAATAAAGGTGGTTTCTAATAGAATTTTATATATAAATTATGGTGACGAGAAGAAAAGGATATTCACCTAAAATAATGTAAGTGATAAATGCTCATAAGACAGGTTTAACATGTAGTAGGCTTCCTTTTTATAG
This sequence comes from Lamproptera curius, assembly GCA_029286875.1. Lineage (NCBI taxonomy): Eukaryota > Metazoa > Arthropoda > Insecta > Lepidoptera > Papilionidae > Lamproptera > Lamproptera curius. The sequence continues at coordinate 2,858,348 of JAGSMT010000031.1, forward strand.
AGTATTTATAGCGATAATACGGGAAGTATTACCGCTGTATATATTTTTGCCACAAATCAGTAGTGAATAAAGAACTACTATCTTTTAGTCAATAGGGCAACATAACTAGCGTAATCACTGGGTAAACAAGACGTAATATCTTATGCCTGAGCGCATCGAGTGAATTTGAAAAAAAACGCCATAGTACTCATTAAAATTAAAAACTAAAACAGTACTGTAAAACTTGAACAAGAACTTGAAATAGAACTATCTTACGGCAAAAACGGCAAATCTGGTATAGTTATCCTTTAGAAAGCATACTAAATAAATATACATGAAACTAGCTACATCTCGTATAGTATCGCCTATTATACCTATCCGTACGTATACGTTATAAATATATAGAAGTTATTCAATATAGTCTATTCATACTATATTTTATTCAATTCATTTATAACTCCTTTCTTAAAATCTTTCATAAATGTAATATTTTTTTTGTGAATTGAATTCTTATTTACATATATAGTCGTTAAACGTAAGTTATTTTTTTCAATAACCTCTATCGTTACGCGTATATTATAAATATGTTTTAGTATATAGCGGATATTTTGAAATAAGAAATAAAACTAGACCAGAAAAAAATAACAAATGAAACTTTAATTTTTATTTTTAACTAGGTTCTTTCTCCTACTATTACTACAAGAATAAAAGAAAGGACAAATTTTCAAAAGGAGGCTAGTATTATTGTGTGGAGATCGTGGTGTTGGTCTCTAAATAAAAAGTTTAAAGTGAAATAACGCGGAAATTCTTTCATACTATTGTCTGCTAAACTGAACAAAACCCTGATTCAAATAACGTTCCTTTCGTAAATTTAATCTAGAATCAGTGGTACTGCATCGCGACCATCTCGACGTAATTTTAATTCAGATAGTTTAAGAAATTTTGAGGAAGAATCACATTACACCCTGTGCCTGAATTTAATGGTAACCCTACCATCCCTACTCGATTTATTAGAATATGTGTCCATATAGTTATGAGTAGTGCAGTCGGAAGTGAACTATCCAATTTATGGATACTGAACGTAATATTAGTTGGATTTAGGCTAGATCATTCCACTATCTTTATAAAGTGATTGTTGACAGTAGAGCTGCCATGGAAAATACCAAAGTCATGGTCTTTGTAATAACAGATTTCTCAAACTTTTTAGTGCCGTTAGTGACGATATCCTTTTAGCTACGTTCTCCCATCTAAAAGTTTTTGATAAAGCACTAGTTTGGTTTTCATCGAGACTTATCTTCGAGACCGTCAGCAGTCTGTTAATGCCATTGAATTTTTTTCAAACTAGCTAAATCTCACTGGTAGCGTGCCTGAAGGCGGTATTCTTTCTCCAATTTCATTTACCGTTTTCATTATTTTCATAACTACTGAACTTCGATGCTCGTATCATCTTTAAGCCAACAATCTACATTTGTACTATAAGGATGCAGTAGATAAGATACCAGATGAAATTCATAAATTGAACGATGATCCTGACGATATTAGAGTGTGGTCTCTGAACTTTAGCTTGACTGTCGATACAACAAAGTGCCAGGCTATAATAGAAAGGAGCAATCGATTTTGAAGTAAGTTAAGATCTACATAACCCAACCAAATAACAGAGAAGGCGTGCATTAAGGGAGGCTTATGTCAAGTAGTGGCACTAACACAGGCAGATGGTGATGATGATGAATCAAATTTGACAGTCAGCCTTTTAGTAAGAGTGCGAAGAACCTCGGACACTCAGTTAAAAACATCAAATAGAGTCAAGAGATGGAGAGAGAGAGAGAGAGAGAGAGAGAGAATGTTTCGCGGAGAGTTACAAGCGTACTAAGAGCTTCTAAATAACTCCATTCGATTCGTATTCAATATTACATCAATATTATCTCAAATCCGGTGGCTACCAATTCGTCAGCGTCGATTTTTAAGGGCACTTACGTTATTTTTTCTTTATTTGTTATTATACAATTACAATATTTTTAAGCAATGGCTATATATTTCAAAAGCACAGATCCATTTAATAAGAACTTTATACACGAGTCTTGAGGTGTCAAATATTTATATAACCACTGATAATATAATAGCAAATCTTAAAGAATTTACTTCCTTCTTTATATACTCCATTTTACGAGGTTTAAAAAATTCTTATTTAAGTTATTTCAAAAAGTTACTTTATGGGTAGATGCGAGAAACACTATTTTCTGATATTGTGAAAAGCAGCTTACCCTTCAAGGATAAATATTGATTATGCATATCTCTCTCAAATTATTTTATTGATACAACAATTTTAAAATATGCATCACTAAACTATAACCACTATAACAAGCTTATCATTTACCTGTACGCCAATAATTATTGTAATCTTATTTCATGTCGAAGAAAAATATAAGACTTTGAAGTTATAGAGGCAACCAAGCCACGACGTAGCTTATCATCAAATACGCCGAGTGTTTACAATAACTAAATAAAATCATAAATATAATTTATACGTTGAATCTTTTAATGCAGGCTAGCTTTGTTATTTCAATTTCTCTTTTCTTTTATCTAAACAGTTTTAATCTTACGAATCTATTTCTAAATAATTTATAAATATGTTCTAATAGACTTGTATTTTGAATACTATTCAACAGATGAAAAGAGAATCACGCAGATATATAAGCTACCTAACATTATTAATCAACGCTCGAATTAAACTCGATGACGTTGCGCAAATGTATACTTGAGCGACAACATGGCGGCTGTCAGTGACGATATATCGCTTCATTAATAAAATCAACGTAGGTTTCAGCGAAGTTACGTGACGTCATTTATAATATTAGTATGAGTTATAGTAATAAATCATACTAATATTATAAATGACGTCACGTAATAACGACAGTTTTTCAGGATGGATGGTTCTCATAAACTACAACTACTTAACGGATTTGAATGAAGCTTTACAATAATATGGATTAGTTATCCGAATAGCTGCTATAGACTTTAATGTGTAAGGATATAGCAAAGTTTATTTTAAATATAATTATAATTGTCGTGTCTGTAAAGAAATCAACACGAGGTGTTCCGACACAAACTGCAAGAACCTTTTTGATTTTTATTTCTGATCAAATGTTTTGTAAGTATTATCACCAAGGTTAAGCTAGTATTTCATAATTCAGCGCAGATTTTGTACTAGAATTTTTAAAAAGCGACCTTAAATGTTGCCTAAAAATAAAGTGCAACAGCTAATGATTGTGATAACTGATAGGTTGTTTTTATGAATAACAAAATACTATTTTCTCTCTTTCCAGAGTCTAAGATCACGGGCAGACTGGAACTCTGATACAACGGGATTAAAATATAAAGATTACATACGAAAAAAGAAATTGATTTAATATGTAATCGCGTAAATAATAGAAAGAAGAAGAAAAAACTTGGATTTTTTTAAATATATCAACAAACACAGCTAACATAAATTAATTTACAAGAAAGTTCGTTATTAGATTTGCATTGTAAGAAATTTGAAAATAATGGGTTACATTTGTACATAGGTGAGGAGGTTATATTTACATTCAAAATATATACATTTTCACAACATTTCCACATAATGAGGACCTTACGACAATACAATAAGTACGTTATCATGATAACTATTGTACAATTTTTTCTAAATGTATAAAACCATGTATATAATGTTGTCATTTTATATTACATTATACAAAGTAAACGATGTGTATTCCGCATCGATATATTGTGTTTGATACTGGTGTGAAAGACCCGAATATTCGTAATATATGCAGTAAATTGCGGTTTGACTATTAAATAGAAGACTATTTTCACAGATTACGAATTTATGAGTATTGCAGTAGCGCATTGTAATCTATCTATATATACAAATTAATACAGTTGAGTAACTGTTTATAACAATACAATATCCATTTTAAATTATGATGTATACCTACATATAATAAAACATTTTTATGTCTGTCAGTGCATTTGTCTGTATGTTACGGCCATTTTCGAAATCATATTAAATATTTCCGGATCCAATTTTGAAGAGACTTTTAGTGGAAAATAGCTAATGCAACATAAAATGACTCGGGCCTCTTTTATTTTAGAAACACAAATCTCCAAATATATACATTAAAACATAAATTAATCATTATCAGCCTGTGTCACCTCCAATAAAAAGTAATTTGCTGGGTTAATTTGAGAAATGTCTAACATGGTACTTGTTAACATTAAACCGAAATTTCATGCTGTAGCACTTTTGAAACCCAATCCACCGAATAAACTAGGTCAGCGAGTTTCGTTGCCACAATTTTTTTTTAAATACACACCGATAAAGAAATACTTCCTTATCTCAAATAACACTTATAAAGCCATTCGTGCTAATTAAAATCATATAAAAATGAATATAATAAAAGTTACAAAAGTGTCGTAATACTTGTTAAGTAAATAGTAGCGTACTTATGCACATAAAACTTTACTAGGAATGTATAATACCTTTCCTTTCTCGAACAGTTCCCTATGCAATGTTAGTATTTAAATAAGAAGATCTGCTGTCGAATCAATGTTTATTGCATAACTATAAATAACGATTGAAATACTAAAACTTGATCAGATATTTACGCAACATTGAATTTATAGACTGAGAAATAGGAGCACCTATTAATTTGGCAGCTATTTTAATGTAAAAACTTTCTTCAATCGTTATCTACGTTTCATTACTATTACAAAAGATATGCGGCATTAATAAATATGTTTTATTAAGAATTATAAAAAGAAAAAAAATCTATTAAAATATTGCAAAGGTGTAAGTCATAAGTTATGTTATATGTTTCAAAACTATGATCAGAGACAGTTCTCATTTATGATGAACAAATAAAAAAAATACATAAACGAAGAAACTTGTGAGTACCGTAAGTAGTCATATCTAGCTCAGTTACAATATACATCAATCTTTTAAAAAACGAAATATACACAATCACTATAACAGTTTATTATTTATAGGAAGTTTAATTGAGAATCGGCATTGCGTTTCTGTGAATTTCAATGTTGAAGCATAGAGTCATAAATAAATAACAAAACAGCTAATGAATTTCATATTGTAGCAGACGGCGCTCGTAACCGAACTCGCTACGCTAATACTCGTAGCTCTAATATATAGAAGTTACAGCAACAAATGGATTGTTGTCGCAATTCAAATTCTAGAATTATCGAGGCAAAAGTTGGTTTAAAAATGGAATCCTACGTATATAATAAAGAGTTTGTAAAAATGTACGTTTGTTCTATGCAGTAACTATTTGAAAGATTCTAAATAAAAACGTTTACCGCCCTAAGACATTAGATTAAATATCTCTTTAACCCGGACATTGACTACGGTGTCCTTATACGAGGGTGGTCTGAAAAGTTTCCGACCTCAACTCAAAGATGGCGCCACTCGTTAATAAAAGCGAGTAAATGTAGTTGTGCATATTTTAACAGTTACTCACCAAAGTTTCGGCCAATTTGGACGCGCAGTTTTTAGTTGACAGTCGTTTGAGTGAGTAGAAGTGAATGTTTTTGAGCTGTTATTAAATTTTTGTTTTTGAAAGGCAAACGCCTACGCAAATCAAAGATGAGATGATGATGATGATGGGACTCTGCACCATCAATTACCAAAGTAAAATTTTGGGCAGCTGAATTTAAACGTGGCCGTAAGAGCTTGGGAGACGATGAACGTTCGGGCCGTCCAAAAACTGCAACTACAGACGATAACATTGCTAAAGTTCACAAAATGGTGTTAAACAACCGCCGAATTTAAGTAACAGAGATAGCAGAGGTTATTAAAATGTCCAAAGAACGTGCTTGTCACATATTAAATCAAGATTTAGACATGAAAGCTGTCGCGCGTTGGTACCGCTTCGCTCACATTAGACCCGGGTTTCTTAACGTAGGGTCCATGGACCCCTTAGGGGTCCGTAGCATGTGTGTCGGGGGTCCGCAGTAGATCAGTCAGTCTTGGTCTAAACTAAACATATTAGGAAATTGTGTAGTAAACTCGACGAGACTTTGTCGGGTAGCTTCAATAATGAAAAAAAGCGGATAAGAAAAAAAACAATCGGTTCCAAGAAAGTTCCTTCCGCCCCGTATGAATGTATTATTGCTTGATATATTGCTTTATTACACAGAAGTTCGTTGGCTGTCAAGAGGACAAGTTCTGAAGTGCTTGTTCCAGTTGCGAGAAGAAGTGTTACTTTTTCTAAAAGGCAAAGAAAATTAGTTGTATGAATATCTTGAGAGTGAAGATTTTGTACAAGGGCTAGCGTACTTGGTAGATATATTTACTCATTTAAACGAAATTAACCAGTCTCTTCAGGGTCCTGCTGTCACCATCGTAGATGCCTCTGAACGGTTAAAAGGATTTTTAGGTAAACTGCCACTTTGGAAAAGGAGAGGGAAACAGGTAACTTAGAAATTTTCCGATGCTGGAAGAGTTGATAAAACAAGGTGACGTAAATACGACAAAAATGCTACAGGAGGTACGAAGCATCTGAAACATTGCAGACGACTTTTGAAGGTTATTTAGCTCAGAATCGCTTGAAAGAAACTGCGTGAGTCCATTTAATCGATATTGATATATCAGAGACGATCTTTAAAGATGACTAATTGACTGAGATCTAAGAAGTTTTCAAAGCTGAATTTCTCAAAAGATCTTGACAGTTTGTGTCTTTGTCAGCGTCTATCTCTCTGATCCATTTGACACTATCTTGGGCAGGGTTCTGTTCTGGTATCAATAAAACAAAGTCAATCGATAAACGTCGAGATGACATGCCCTGCCTTGTCGAAGTCCGAACTGTCCACAATTTAACGTTCCATTGAGGCCAACAGGCATCCTTCTCATGATATAGTTGTAGTGTATTAAAAGTGCCAATAAAAATTTATTAATACAAATAGACTTTTATTCCAAATATTTTGTGGGAGTCCAAAAACGTGGAATAGTATTAAAGTGTAAATGGTCGTAGACCGCGATAAGAAAAGGTAGCAGAGTATCAGGTTGCCCGTTGCTCATTAGACCAAAAACATGTCAATGAACATTTCCAAAAGTCTTGTTGGCGCAGTTTAGGCGCAATAAATCCGAGTTTTGCGCCGATTAATTACTGTGAGCATGAAACTTGGATATACCATTATACGTCTCGAAACAAAACTACAGTCAAAACAGTGGACTGATAAGGGAACCAGCTCCAAAAAGCATAAACTGTTTTTCGTCGGCAAGTGGCTGATTTTGGGATAGTCATGGAGTTATCTTTATCGATTATCTTAAAAGGAAAAACCATTACAGGAGCATACTAGCATCATTACTTGACGAGCTGAAGGCACAAACTGTGGAAAAACGACTACAGTTGCAGAAAAAGAAATCCTGTTTCATCAAGACAACGCGCGTCTCACACTCAGCGGTTGTCATGGCAAAAATCCACGAGTTACGGTTTCAACTGCTTGACCATCCGCCTTACTCAACAGATCTGGCCCCAAGCGACTTCTTTTTGTTCCTTCATCTAAAAACTGCGCTCGGAGGACAAAGATTTTCGTCAAATGAGGAGGCAATCACCTTTGTGAACAGTTATTTTGCAGAGAAAAACGTCAAGTACTATTTGGACGGGTTACAGAGATGGGAGCATCGCTGGGAGAAGTGTGTAGAGTTACAAGGAGACTATGTAGAAAAATAAATTAAAAAATAATAGTAGTAAATTGTTAGGTCGCAAACTTTTCAGACCACCCTCGTAATCAGAAGACAGTTATTATAACACACTATAAACTTGCAGCTTTAGAAATATGCACCGTGGTGGCATTGGCCTCAACAGCCCCTTATAAATAGTAGACCTTAAGATGCTAATATAAAGTCAGTTCACATTTTGATAGAATATATGAAGTCAAAAGGTGTGAGGGTTTGTTCATTAATTGTATATTCGTATGAAAACGCAACAACTAAAATACTTACGAGCGGTTGCTTAAGTTTAATATTAATGCAGAGCATGCATATTTAAGCAATGTGTATGTTTGAAATTTAATACCGTTTTTCCTTTCCATTGTTTTAATATTTTTTATTCAATTAATATTATACTACTTTACGTATTAAGTATTAAACTTTATGATTTACACACAACTTATTATATTATAAAACTTAGTGTTAAAATCAATATTTCTGAAAAATTAAGTTTGAAATGAACACTTTATGCTTAAATCACTTTAAAATAGATCGAGTTGTACCGTAATTGCCATAACGACAACCTGGGGATGTGGGTCAATTACATTCAATATTAGTATTTGACATCGGTGAATCTAAAGGCTTTAAATACAAAACTTTGTATTGACAACTGAGAACTGCAAAAAACCAAGTCATTCTAATCTATCACTTTACTTACCGACGATTGGTCATATTCAAACGGTACCCAGCAATTTACAATTTTTATTTATAAGTGTTTTTTGTAAAATTTATTTAATTAACGTACCAAATATTCTATGACAGTAATGTTTTATTAACAAAAAAAAAATATTTATGGCATAATATTAACACATGGCAAACTTGTAAAGTGTTGTGCAATTAAGCAAACTATTAGAGGACATTTGTATTAAAAATTTCACCTCTCCGAGTAAATATGAAGTTTACAATTAATAATTCATGGAATAAATAATTTTATTACATTGTCGTTAATAAATAATTTTATAGAATAGAACTTGGTAGTTTAAATAATAATAGACAAAGTTGGACCGGTATATAAATATGTTTTATTATCAAACTAGGCATGGTTGAGCAAAACTGATAAATTTGTAGTTGCAAGACTTTTGGCTTTCTTATTCAAATCCGCATGCGGATCATATTGAAAAACTATCTACCGTTTAAAAGTGGATGCTCTTTCAGCGTAAAGACTCTTTATTGTCCCTTTAATACATTTTAAAATAAAAACATTTATATCTTATTTTAAACTCCTTAACTTGTTAAGAAGTTTACAATTTGCACGGATCATTTGCAATCAAACTGTAGGATTTCAATAGATAAATGGAAAGAGCTTGTCTGTGTGATCCTAAAGGAACGTGCTTTTTTAGACAGAACTCGAGAAACAAATTAAGTTTCATCACAAAAACCTAGAATTCAAGCAAGCGTTTCGTATATAAGGTACAAATTTAGAATATTCATAAAAACTAATTATTATTTATTTATTTATTTTATTACAACGCAATAGCAATGACAATATTTGTGATGTGAACTTTTTAAAAGTAATGTTGTAATATTAACGGAAGCTTAAAATATATTCGATATTCTCGTAGCTTGAAATAATTAAGTTTTCTTAATACAAAGGTTATCCCTTTAAGGCTTTTTTGAAATTTTTGCGGATGATATGAATGTGGAAGCAACGTTAACAAAAAATAAATACATATATAAATCGTAGAAAATTGGAAATGAACTTTCCCAATAAAAGATCTTTAGCATAGAGCAAAATATTGTTAAACGAACTGTAAAGTCAGATGTACGCAATTAATTGTACCGTGTTCGATTTATGAAATACATAACGGATTCGGCATTTATTTATTTGTTTCATTTGCGAAACATAACAGATGTCGCATTCTGCCTGTCACCCATAACTCAGTTGAGCTTAACTCGTTGAATTTTAACCGAGATTTAAAGTATGTTTGTTTAAATTTATTAGTTTTTACCAAGGTAAGTTTAAGCCTTGAAAGAAACAATATTGTATATTTGATAAAAATCAATACAATTCAATTGGTAGATAGTTAGTAGTTGTAAGGTTTGTTGGTTTGGTTCTTTGTTTGTGATACATATATTTAAACAATTACCGTCAAAGTAAATAATTCTAAGTAGACAATAAACATAATAGACATTAAATACGATAAAATAAATTTTTGTCGATCTGTTTTAGATGTACTCTATAAAACATGAATTTGGTCTATATTTAAATGTTAAGCCATCATTTTTCGCGTTACTTATATTCATTTATTCCCGACGTTTCGGATTCTTTCCAGCGTCCATGATCACGAGCAGAGTTAGTTGGTATATGTCTGTATCTCGATGTCTTGGAATAACCGTCAGAGTTTTTATTTAAAATTGACATATATTCCATTTTCTTAACTTTGACCATTGGTTTGACAAAAAATACTTATGTTACCCTGAGGCTTTGTAGTTTCTATATTTTTGGGTTTAAGTTTTAAAATTATTGGATCCCATGGAGGTGGCAAAGATGGTGATTGGGCTTGTCTAGAATATGGTCGCATATTGTAGATTCTTATGGCGTCGGTGCTAAACATCGGCAATATGTTCTTTGAAAACAAATCAAAGAACCTATAGCCGACTATATTAGATTTGATGAACCAATAATACTTTCAAAGAACATCGATTTATAGGATAATTCGGGAGGCAATAGAAATTAAAAAATATCAAATTTTAACAGAGAGGATGGTTGGTCTTTGCCACCTTCATAGGATCTAATAATTTTAAAAATAAGCTTCGTCCACGTGGAATACGATGAATCTCCGGGAATACTTACACACAAAATTTCTTTGAGGGTAGGTGAATATAAGTAAAGACATATTTTAACTAAAATCTTAAATATTAACTTTGAAAATCAAAGTTCTTACCCTTATTTTCATAAATTTTATCTTTGAAAGTAAATTAAAGTGAAACTAGTAGTTGCGAAACAGTTAATGTTTCTCACAGTAAACCTCTTTGCTAGCACTACATCGACATTGCACCAATTTAAAAAAAAAGCTTGAACCAAGATGTCCAACTTGAAAGAAGTTCTTAACACTTAGAAGAAATTGGAAGACAGCATTTCGCAGCGTTTTGATGATCTTCAGGCTCAGATATCCAATGCCGGATCTTCAAAGGATACAGTTGCTAAAATAGCTGACGAGTTGCGCTGCTTTAGAGAACTTGTATTTGGTATCCTCGGTCTCCTGAGGCAGCAGATTAAAGACTGCGTCAAGCAAATAGATGACTTTGATGCTAGGAGCCGTAAAAAATCTCTTTTTATATTGGATCTCCAAGAAAATGATAACGAGAACTGCCCTAAGTTACTTCTTGAATTGTTTAACGATAAGCTTGGGCTTGACAACATGTCCAGTGGATGTATAAAAGCTTGTTACCGAATTGGTGAACGAAATAAAGAACACGTAAGGCCAGTTTTAGTAAAATTTACTAATATAGACAGTAAAATACATGTGTGGAAAGCCAAATCGAAGCTGAAGGGATCTTCTTTATCCTTAAGGAAGTTTTTGACGAAATACAGACAGGCAGTTTTGTTAAGGCCCGACTCCAGTTTGGGATGCGTTCTGTCTGGACGTTGGGTGGTGTAATTCATGTAAAAACTGCTTGTGGTAAAACTTATAAAATCACTAATGAAGAGGAACTGACTTCCTTGATTAACAAGTATCCTAAGACATCCGGCAAGTCTTAAACAATGATACATTATTATTAACTTTTATTATGTCTGTTATTAACTATTTAAGATATTGTTGTTTCTCAATAGTTAGGAAGGTTGGCCTTACCGTAAACATTCTTCATGCTGTATATATATATATTTTTTATTTGTTTATTCTACGCTTTAATTGTTATTTACTATGCAATTATTTTTGCTTTGTCTTTATCAGTTATTTTGTAATCACATAATTATAAGTTAAACTCATTATCACTTGACGTTTATGTCAAAGTTACGTTATGACATATAGCTATAAGCTGGCAGGTGGGGATGAGAATTATTTTAAAAAATCGTAAATTCTATTATTTAAAAAGATATTTCATTAATTTATTTATAATAGTATTTAATATATTTATAATATAATTATATATCTTATACATTAATGTCTTGTATATGAGATAAAGAATCATATTATTCCGTAAACGATTCTACTAGTTGCAGCTCAGAAGATAGCTTTAGCTCTGTGCCTAGATTTTTAAGAGACATTTTAATTGAACAATTTCCTTTTTCCTTAAAAAACCTTTTAAATGTGTGTCATGTGAATGCTCAAAGTGTTCCAAGTCACTTTGTTGCCTTATGAGACGCATTTTCCAATTGTAACGTGCACGCCAATCTGGTCTCTGAGAGTTGGCTCAAACCGCAGTTGCCTTCAACAATGTACGCCCTTCCTGGTTTCGTCCTTATTCGTAATGATCCCATCGATAAAGGTGGCGGGGGTGTGGCAATATATCTAAGACAAGACCTTCAATATGAATTACTATCTCACTCTCCTCAAAATTACTCGGCTTCGGTTAAGTATTTATTCATTGAGGTTATTGTCGATGCAACTAAAATCGTTTTAGGTGTCGTATATTGCCCGCCTAAAATCTATTATTTCACCGATTTCGAATTGGTCCTAGAATCTCTGGGTTCAGGCACTCTCATCACGTTGTCATGGGAGATTTCAATACCGATCTCCTTTGTTCTGATTCTCCTCGTACTCTTAAACTATTACATATTGTCAAGTCAAGTTCTTTACAAGTTTTGTCACTCCAAGCTACACATCACAACCTATCCGGTGAAGATACTTGGCTTGACCTAATCCTTTCTTCAAATCCTTCTATGATTCCTTCTCATGGCCAATATCCTGCTCCAGGCTTCTATCATCACGATCTTATTTTCCTTTCCTGTACCTTAACCTCCTAGCCACCAAAAGTCAAAGTTCTGCACTTGCGATCTTTTGAAAAAGTTAACATTGATGAGTTACGCAATGACGTTGACAAAATTGATTGGCAGCCTATGTTTGACGAAGACTCGATAGACAAAAAGATATTTAATAGTTGTATTAACAAATTGTATGACACTCATGAGTCAGTAAAATAAAGCGGCTACCAGCTCCCTAGTTGACTGAGGGCGTAAAAATGGCGATGAGGCGTAGAGATCGGGCCTTCAGACATTTTAAAAATCATCGTACTGAAGATAATCGGTCAAGATATAAAGCAGCCAGAAATCGGTGGAACCAGATGACACGGGTGATTGCTGGTAGAAGATATCAAGAACGGGAACAATCATTCTTTGACCAATTTTATCCGGTCCAACAGCAGTGCACTTATTTTTTTGTCATCTTTTATAATATAACTGAATTAATAAACAAACAAATAAAACCATAAAGTTATGATTGTATTAAAAAAAGCTTGGAGCGAGCATTTCATTACCAGAGTGTGTTATCATTTAATATCTCATTTACATTGTAATAACCTTTAACACAATAACGTTCCTTGACAATTTTTTTAAATTTATGAATTGATGAATCTTGAACGTTTTCTGGAATTTAGTTCTAAAAGCGAATACATTGTCCCCTAAAAGATTTAGATATTCTTCGCAGTCTAGTTGCTAGAAGAATTAATCTATGATTGTTCCTAGTATTTATTTGATGTGCATTACAATTCCTTAAAAAAATCATTTTTGTTTTCATGCACATAAATTAAATTTTCAAAAATATATTGAGAACTTACGGTCAGTATTTTAATTTGAGTAAACAACTCTCTGAGTATTTCTTTAGGGCCCAGCTTATAGACTGTACGAAGATTGTATTAATATCGGCCGCGTTTCCCCACAGCAGAATGCCATAAGACGTGATACTGTGGAAGTAACTATATTATACCAAGCGGGCGTCAGTTATTTAGCTAATTTTCTTTACAGCATATGCCGCATAGCTAAATTTATTCGCCAGTCCATTTATATGGGGAACCCACTGCAACTTAGCGTCTATTGTTATGGCGAGAAACACAGTACAGTTAACTAGGTCTAGCGTTACTACCTATCTCATTGTAATTGTTAACTATATTACGTAGATCGTTTAATAAACAAGGAAAAAAAAGGTCCAAGTATAGATCCTCGTGGGACAACCATACTTGCCCGGACCCCAGGAGATCTCTTACCATTCACGTCAATCCTCTGAGTTCGATGGCTCAGGTACGAAATCAGAAGATTGAGTGCGGTATTCTTAATACCATAGTGGTAAAGTTTTCTAACCAGAGTTGCATGTTGAACACAATCAAAAGCCTTAGAAAATGCCTAAGGTATCCTGTGATGCTTTCCAAGCCTCGTATACATTTTTAGCAAGCCGATCACCTGCGTCAGTTGTGGAGCGGCCTCTAGTGAAGCCGTACTGCTTATTATTTAGAAGATTTTTCTCATAGAAGTGTTTGACTAATTGATCCAATACCAATTTTTCAAAGATTTTGCTCAGAGTAGGCAGTACGGATAAAGGTCTAAAATTATTTGGATCTTTTTGCTACCTGATTTAAAACTGGTATTACTTTACTATGCTTCATAAGGTCAGGAAACTCACCCCTATTTATACACACATTGCGATTTTATTTGTGATTAATATAGTATAAAATATTAAACGTAACATATTAAGAAGCTTCAAATAATGTTATAGGTGGCAAATAGTTATGATTATATAAAAAAAGCTTAATCCTGTAATTAAACTAGCCAGATTTTTTTCTTATTTCCTATTATTTCTTATGTAACGTGATTATTGCATAATTAATCTACTTTCAAATTATTCAACTTATATTAAAAAGTGGATTTATATGATAGATACAAAATACACCTAGTACACATTTTAATTGAAATGTGTAAAAAAATATATACATTGCATTGAATGAATGCACTTTTAAATTTATTTTTTGTAATATTAATTTCCAGAAACAGTTCTAACGGTAAATATTATAAATATGATTGCCACTTTAGCATACAGAGTGCGTTACATGCTTAGAATACAAAAGTATTGCGCCTACGATGCTCGTAAACGTTGATCCCCGTTCTGCCTCGGATTTAATGGCGGTTCTCCATAAAAGTTTTCCCAAGATGACGATGTGACACTATAATGACACCGCGGTTATATGCGGGTTATGACAGGAAGTTATGTTCACTTGAAAACATTTTTTTTTGTCACAGAATTTTAATAAATATATATAAGGCTTTATCATATCTGTTTCGTCATACTAAGAACTAAATATTGTCACTTGAAATCTATACTTAAGATACATAATATATTTGAAATGCATTACTTGCAAGAGATCGATAATCCTAAAACTATAAAAAGATTTTAAAACAAAATTATTTAGAAATAACAAGCCACAGCCAATTATTTTTTATTTTTATTTAAAATTGGTAGTACTAATTAATGTCAATTTCATTGATAAATACAAAATACAATAATGGTTACGATAACATTTTATTAACTTTTTGATCAATAACATTTCTTTCTAAGGTTTTCCGTTATTATCTATCTGTTTGGAGATTAAAACAAGATTCTTGAGAGAGTTTAATTTTATGTTACTTTTAATAGAACCTTCAAAACTCTTTGAAGCTGGGGCACTCGACGCTTACCTGTCATTGGCAGTGAAAGCTATCTTGGAATATCTGGCAATTTTACTTTTGCTATTTTACAGTTAGAAAATTTAAATAATAATTGACGCTAAATTAAATAACAAAATACTGCGTTAATTATGATAGCGTGGCAGTTCTCAAAGCTTTCAGTGTCTGCGTAGTCATTTTAACTGAATCTCATTCAGTTCTTAATCTTAGTTATTATTATTTCCTAAAATTATGGCAAGCAGCCAATAGGTGATATGTCCATATCTAGTAATTTTTCGCTATTGGGAGTGGCGCATTTGTCTTATTTGTTTTTGAAAACATTTACCGTTAAAATTAAAGTTGATGACATCTTTGCCACAACAAAGCAATCCATATAGTTTTGACTCTGTCGTTAATAGTGTGTGTATCCGATCTTTGTCTTCGACTTAACTTGTTTAAGGTTTATATTTTTCTTACTTGAAAGATCGATAATGATTAAGCATAATTGTATTTTTGTGTATAATTTGTATTTCTCTCTAAATATTATAATTACTTTTGTGCAAATTGAAAATCACGCTTTGAAAAAGGGAGCACCGAAAGCAAATTTTTTGTATAGAGTAAACGTGAGAACACAAAGACAGAGATGTCGACTACGTTAGCTACGAAAAATGGAAAACGTGGTAGATTATCTAACGTAACATGACGTCTTTTTGGATTTTCTTTTCTTTTTACCTCGTTATATAAATATTACAATTATATACTGTCAAGAGCCAAAAAGCCAAAAGGACAAAAAACATACGTTTTAATCAATTGTTTTGTTTATTTTAGAATCTTAATAAATTATTACCTTTTAATAGATGTAACATTTATCTTAATTTTAATGCTCATAAGAAATATGCGTCACCAAATAATATAACAAAGTTTTAACCTGTTTACCGATTATTATTAATTGCACTGCCATTTGCAAAAAAAAAAAACAATGTAAATCATTGTGTTTTTACAATCATATCAGTTTTTTCTAATAATATCTCGATATACCTCTTTGTCTGGTGAATTCCACTTGCATCTTGTTTATTAGCACACACGAAACATTTTGATATACTCGAAAAATGCAACGGTGTTTTCGAGCAAGACAGTTTCATTTTACTGTTCAAAAATAAAAGGAAAATAGCTGCACTGTTTTCCACTAAAGTAAAAGCAAAACTATTTCGCTGTATTGCTATAATCTCAAACACAAAAACTTAGCACGTAGTTCAAGCAATCAAATGCATCACAAAATTGTATTTTTAAAGCAAGAAATTTATACTTCGTTTCTAATGAAGTAAGTGATATGGATAAAAGCGTAAAACATTTCGAACATTAACAAAAATCGAATAACATAAAAAAAAATTATACGCAATTTTGTAGTAAGTGCGCCTGGACTGGACTCTATGATAAGTAACAAAACACCTAACCTTTGCAATGTCGGGTGACATATCAGATCGTCCGTATATCAAGTCTTTCAAATATTGTTTACAACCGGGGCGCTCCCAATTTTACGCTTTATATAAATTACTACTAAATTCATTATACATTCGGATACCCGTATATTTTTAAGGGTAAAAATAATATTTCTACTATTTTTAATACTGATTTTTTTATTAAATAAAATGACTTTACGGATTTTATCGCGTTTATTTTATATTTTTAAATTAGCTTAACATGGTGTAGCTCAGCCGCCAGGTGTGCATTATCACAGATCCCACGTGCTCTCTGAAACAAATCACCTTCATCCATCCCAGTTAGCTACCGTGGGAAAATCTTTGTTTCAGTGTGACTGCGGCCTCTCTTATATTGGACAAACAAAGAGAGCAAAAAGAACCCGCGTGAAGGAACATATAGCTGACATCAAACATAAAAGGCCCAACAAGTCGGCAGTGTGTGACCCAACTTTAAATCACCCAAAACATTACATCAGATTTGATCGGCCACAAATCCTCGCTAAGGAACACCGATTCCTACCAAGAATGATCCGTGAGGCTATTGAGATTAGAAAACCTCCAAATTTTAATAGAGAATATGGTTGGGTTCTACCACCTGCTTGGGACCCCATAGTTAATAAATTAAAATTTAAACCCAAGCATAATACCACTGATGGCTCTAATGATAAAACCAGTTTGCATAAGTCGGAGTACAGACTAAAAATAAATACATTTTAAATTATTTATTTTAGTCAAATCCAATGCAAGCTATTCTCGCTTGAGTGCACGTCTACGGTAAAACGAAAATCATGACCTCTTGATGACTTGACATGATTATGATAAACATTTAAAATATTGGAAGAGTAAGTGAGAGTAAAGTTTAGCAAACTTCAGTCAGTTAACAGTTTAACTTGAGACAGCAACTAGCTTGCGGCTTTTATGTATTTCCGAACTTACTATCTTAAAGTTCGGAAACGTGTGCCTTGTTATGCGGTTAAACTTCTGCATAATAAACATTGAAGTCATTGTGGTTATCACGTCACGAGGCTCATCATAAGTTTAAAATTTCATTAATGAAAAGTTATTCACTAAAAATCAATAAAAATTTATCACCAATACAATTCTCTATGCTGCATATTTTTAAATGTAATTAAATTTAGATTTTTTCAGAACTACGAAAATATCAACCACTTTAAAAACTTAATTTTTTTTAAAGCTATGATATTAATAACATTTTAGACAATCAATAAGAAAGTTTGATGCATCTGATATATCCTCGGTAACTAATAATACCTCTTTGTTACTACGTGGCAGACAAAAACTGGAATAAGAACAACGTTAAATGCCTATTGTGCAACCCGACGTGTGTCAAATAATTTATAGTTTTAACTTTAAGTAATTTATTAATAATTTTTATTTAGAAATTTATTTAATTCATATAAAATGTTATGGACTATTCAACCCGCAATGGACCAGCGTGGTGGAATAAAACACCCTTATGGAGTTGGCGTGCATTAGGGGAGGCCTATGTGCAACCCCGAACAGGTTCTCGCCTTTGTCGTAGCGGTGGGGCTCAGTACCTGGGCTTCTGGGTTGGCCATGGGGAAGCTAAGAACCTGGCCGGCCTAAGGTGTAAGGCCGGCCTGGCGGAGGCTGCTCCAAGCGGCTGAACAAGCCCGCTTTGGATGCGCCTTTAGAGTGTGCGAGGGACGGGTTGCAGGAGGTAGGTGTGCCGCCCTTCCTGTCTCTCGCAACTCAAGGTGGAGTCATGGGGGAAGAGGAGTCGAGTATTCTGCAGGCTGCTCTCCCTATCCTCCGCGACTTGGCAGGGGCCGCACCGCTGATGCGGTGTGGAGGGCCGTGGGAGGACATTCGGCATGGTGTCGTCGATCTCTCCCCTTCTGCGGTCGAAATGGAGCCAGCGGCGGAGCGCTAACATCTGAGCCGCCGCTGTGGGATAGGAGTTTGGTCCTTGCGTGGTCAGGGAACTCCTAGCTCCCATGGCCTCAAATAACAGACTCGGGAGTCTGTTACCCTAACTACGAGGGCCGAGACGAAGGGCGCGCTTGTTCCGACGCGCCCAGAGGAGGCAGATGGCCGTAAGGCCGAAATGGGCTGCTTCGGCGGCCAGCGCCGGTGGGTTGCAGATGAGTGAAAACGTTCCTGCAGACCCCACCTAAAAGGCCGGAAGGAACAACGTGGTGGTTTTAGTCGGTGCAGTCCGAATACACCCGCTCTTCCGCGAGGACGGTATGCGTAGAGCATTCCCACGGTAGAAAAAAAGGCCTATGTGCAACAGTGGACTAACACAGGCTGATTATATGTTTATGTATGTGTTATGGATACAATAAAGCAATATGGTTAGACGTAATTGTCGGATAGCATAAGCATTGTACACTTCATACAAATATGAATATCCAGAGAAAACAAGATTTTATTGTTCAAAACATTATCAATCCCAAAATTAATAAAATTGTAACAGTTTTGACATTCGTTTCATTATTCTGTAAAGAATTATTTTATATATCATGTAAGGCCACTATTAAATATCATAAATGAGAGACACAATCTATGCTGCATTGCGCTATGCCGTTTTCAAGCTGAAGTTTTCTGTAGTTCGAATGCACTGATCTTTTCGCAATATTGCTACCCGCTTTCAAAAGTATTTCTTTTGTTCCCCTTTTATAACGGCATCACAAAGATCTCAAAGTAGGAAATATAATATATATTAGAATTGGTACACTTTCATTAGCATTTGTAAGACATATAATTTACTAATAGAAGAATTATTTCTCAATCCAAATCTCAAGTGTAAAGGTATCTAAAGAAAAATAAAGGCATCTAAACGGCAAAATATCAAAAAAGTTTTTAAAATTATTAGATTTTAATCCTCTAGTCTACATTATAATCAAGCCAAAGAACTAGAAAAACTGTATTTAATAACCTTGTTAAGGATATTGAAACCAGCTTATAAATCCACGGGCTTTCGAGACTACATGAAAGAGCAGTGTAAGGCATACACAATATTTATAGCCATTATGGTAAATGCCCTAATCAGAATTTTGTCCATCAATTATAAGCTCTGTGGTATAGTGGCATTGGCCTTTGCTTTACAAACCGGAGGTTGTACGTTCGAATACTTCGGAAACACGTCTTTGTGTTAACGTTTTCTTTTGATTGGTTACAGTAGTATGGATCGGTAGGTCAACTTACTTACATGTAATTCATGCAATTTTTTTTTGAATTTTAAAAATCAGGATATATATATATATCTGATATAATAAAAGACTTTACGAATTAAATCGTGTTTAATTTTGTTTACAATTTTCCCGACGTTTCAGACACTTTACAGTATCCATGGGCACGGGGTCAAAATACCATAATCTCGGTATGCGTAAAAGGAACAAATATACAAATAAATAAATAAAAAACAACACTGAGCTGTCCGAAACCGTGGGTCCTGTAAAGTGTCTGAAAAGTTTGGAAAATTCTAAACAAAATTGAGCGCGATAAAATCCCGAAAGTCTTTTACTCAATCATGAATAGTTTTCGCGTAAACACAAGAAAGTATATCATTTATATATTTCTAACTGAGGTTGTTAAACTTATTATTATTATTTTGTATTGCGTCATACTATTATGGTTGCATGCTAAATTGTTGAGAACGCATATCAAATTATTATAAGCGTATTTTAAATGAGGCGCTATAACAAAATGTAAATTGAATATATTAGTTTTTAGTGTCCATGAATTCCAAATTTGTTATTAACCGATTTCCTTTTAATTAAATAACAAAATTTGGTGTAAAGTAGTGAAGTAAATATTATTTTGTTCATATGATATTATATCTTTATGTTGTCCTAATATATACTGCTAATTAAACCTTAAAGTTGCTAACCATTTAAAAAAAACATGGTTAATGCTTCCTTTAAAACATCAGGAACTTTTTTTCATAAAAAGTGTTTTCCTTTTTACAGGTGATTGAACGCTAAAATATCTAGTGATGTTTCATTATTTATCAAAATTAGTATAATTATCATACCCCACAAACTCCTACAAGTATCTCCGCTGTTTTATGTCTCGAATGAGACTCATCGATTAGTTCGTATCCAAATACTTATTTTTGATTTATTAAGTTATGACATGAAATGGGAATAGAAATATGTATAAAAGCAAGACAGTATTATTTTTTTAATATATATAGAACAAAAAATAGTCCTATAGCAAACGTAGGTTATGAAATTAAGTATGAAGATACTTGAATATTGAGATTAATTATTCATTCAAAACACTACTAATGTCTTTTTTAGTGCTATAGCAAAAGGGTTTTACGTCGATGGCAACAGAAACTCGAAGAAATATACAATATATATTTGTTAATTTTACTTTTCTTATTTATTAACAATTAATCTTACACTGGTTCCCAGATGGAAGCTTCTGACCTTTGAAGATCCGACGTGAAAATTCTTATTAGAACTTTTTTATACCATTTTTGACCAACTTCTTAACAGATGGAGCTACTTAATTTGAAACGTATTTTTTTGTTTATAATAAAATCCGCAAGAGCATGTATCTTTGTTTTAATAATAACCCACAATAACTTTTTTAATGTAAAATGTTGTTAAGAATTGCAATTAGGCATATTAAAAGCTCTTTTAAGCATAGTACAAGTAATAAGTAGGTACGTAAAACTTGTCATACATGACATGTTGATTAAATGAATATCGTAAAAGATATTATTAGGTTGCTAATGTTTAAATCGGTTATAATCACACGAAAACAGAAAAAATGAGGTATTTTGGTTTAAAGACCCTTTTCATACAATAATTTTCAGGTAACCTAATTACAAGCTAAAACTGAATAGAAATTACCAAAAAATTAATACAATGTAGTAGGGCCGTGTCAGTCGATGATTTCTTGCAACCCGGGTTGTTTATAACCCGTCAGCTAGACAATCGAATCAAATATTCGATTGTCTAGCAGGTCGTGGGTCGTTTGCGTTAAGTTTCTTTGTCCTAGTCAACGATCGTGGGTGTTATTGTAATTTACGTGCAGGGGTTCGTATCGCGACACATTCACTAGGACATCATTTTAAATACTCAAAGCATAAAATATACGCTCCAAATAGATTTTTATTATGTATAATAGTTCAATATAATATTTTAAATAATTTTGTCTATTTAAGTATTAATTGAGCTAATGCATAATTCGTATCAATTCTTAATTATACGGAAATTGAAAATAATTCTAATTATAAATAATATTACTTAAGCCTAATTACAGAAAACATTATAACCAAAATATATATCGCAATTATAACTGTGGATTATTGATTAGTAACCACCCAACTAAACTTCATTTATAAATGCGCAAGGCTCAAGACACGCGAAAGTCGCGCGCGCCCCGGATGGTGTCTGGTCTGCGGCTAGAGGTAAGGTGGGGACCCTTTTTAAATCAATCATCCGATAACTGAAATGTATACTCTATTTGAGATTCATGGAAAAAATACAGATAATTTCATTTGATGGTTCAACCATAATTAATGATTTAAAGTCAATCAGGAAATTGATGAATCTGCCCCACAGGAGCATACAGTGTTGGGGTGCTTTGTACGCTGTGGGTAGTTTGTAGGATTAAAATGGAACATATAAATCAAAATTCTTTTTATTAGCATTGAGATTAAACAAAAAAAATAACATTTAACTTCTATTAAACAAAAATAAAATACTTTTCTTACGAATCATTAAAAATAACAAAGGTTTTCTTCTTAAACAAAACTGAGAAATGGCTTTCTTAGAATTAAGAAAAAAATATTTACTTTCATCTTGTAATAAAACATAAAATGCTTTATTTTCTATGTAAATTAGTTAATTTAAATTTAGAATCACATTTTCAATCTTTGGTGCAGATTAACTTAATGCAAGTTGTCTTTAATTAATAAGATAATCAAAACTAATGAACAGTGAAATTAGAAAAATCTGCTGAAAAAAGTGAAAAGTTTCGATGTTCTAGATGTATAAATAGTTGGAGGCTTAGGTTGAGGAAGAATCATTTCAACATCACTAATATAGACAGTATGAATATCTTCAACATAAGGAAAACAAATGTCACGAAGAACCTGGCTTCTTTCCTAGATAAGATACTTTAAATACAGTTTGGCTATAGTGACTGACAACTTTTCCCACATAGTAAATAATACTATTTTTCTTAGGAAACCTCTACTATAATAAACGTCTAATATTTTCTGATATTACATCAACTATCAATTGGCTTCTGTTCATTTCAACATTTTTATGATCGGTTCATCTTCATCTGTGATAAGTTGAACTCTCTTGAAAGCTATATCATATCCATCACTATCAGATTCAACACTTTCTGTGTTTTTAGCTTTCTTGCTCTTCGTTTGTAAATTAAAATCAGCGAAACTAAATTTCCATTTGTCTAACCTAGCTCTTCTTTCCTGTTCTACCTTTTTCAATTGCTTTTCGTTGTGTTTCTCTTCAATTAACTTTTTCGGGTGTATCGGTATAAATTCGTGATTTTCCTGGACGTCGTCCTTTGTTCGTTTATTACTTCTAACAACAGTCGGATAAGGTCAAATTGCCTCTGGTGTCAAAACTGTCTTCAAAAGGAGCTACGATTTGATGAATAGATGAATTATTTAAAGCATTTGGCTGTGGAATAGGTGCTGAATCCCATGTTCGAGAAGTAGAGGGTTGGCAGACATCAGAGACATAGCTTCGGTAGGTGCTGACAAATCTTTAACGATGTTTTGAGTAGGAGGCTCATGTTCTACGTTACCGGATTTATACACGTTAGTCGGTGCAAAATCTTCGTCACTGAAGGCTAATTCATTAAGAGGCAGAAGGCCGGTCTGTTAAACCCGCTTATGATATTTTTTGCCGTGAATGATTCGAAAAATGCTATTTTACATGCTTTGGAATGTTTAGAATTGTGCTTTGCCTGGATTCATTATATGCCAATTGTTGAAAGCAACTTTCAACTTTGATTTAAAAGTCCAAAGACTCCTATGTTAAGTGGTTGAAAGGTTGGTGTAGATGTATGTGGTGGAAAAGATAAGTAATTGCCATTTTTCTTTTGTGCAGAGAGTATGCTTCTGGATATGTTTTAAAACAGAGACGAAAATATCACTATTTATCCAGCCACTTTTATTTGCCGCGCCGAGACTTTCTTCAGGTGCTCCTTCGAGAAAAATTATCTTTATATTAAACGCGTGGAAACACGAATAGTGGAGGAATGGTATTTTACACTGGCAGATATAATACCACCAAATGTTACAAGCTCTCCTCTTTCGGCTGATACTACTTGTCCGACTTGTTTTTGACATCTTGGAGCCAAGACTTTGGTAGTAGCTAGAACAGTAAATACACCCGATTCGTCGAAATTTAAGGATTCTGTTAGCAGTAAATGGGTCGCTCCAACACTGTCTTCAAGTTGGTAAAAACTCGGTAATCGATGTTTTGTTAAACGCAAAAGATCTGGCCGCGCTTGTGTTTTCGGGTTTGCGTAAACTGAGTTCAGAGTTTCTTCTGCGAAAACCATACATCCTTTCTTTCCCTGCCATCTTATTTTCGTCCCACTTTGCTGGATATTTCAAAGTCAAAGATTTGGCATACTCATATGCTAGCTTTATTTGCCTGAATCGTCGTAAGTCCATAATGCATCTTACAGCATTTGATAATATAATCATTTAGCAGTTTTTCTTCTTCTGTTGAAAAGACTTGGAAACTTGTATATTTAGAGTCAAATGTACGATCGTTGACCCATTAGCATCATTGCTATTCCTGTATTTTTTTACTCGGCTTTCTAATGTTGATAGTTTCACATTGTACTTGTCCGCAGCTTTTTATATGTTAATACTCCTGTAAGACATCCTGTATTGCTGATTGATGAATTCTTCATCCACATCTTGTCTACTTGTATTTTTGGTTTTATATGTCGTACCATGTTTCTGTGGACAAATCACATGAAAATCAGGCATAAAATATATATACCTATATCGACCATAAACAAAAATTAGTAATTAAAATACTAACATACTAAAACGTAATGACTTTCAAGTTGGGAGGGCACATTCGTACGCGTCTCAAATGTGCCCCATCTAGGTTTGTCCGAAGGTACCCACTAAGTGAATAACAACAAAATATATCCTCTTTAATATTAATAGGAAAAGTACAAAAGTAAGTCATTGCAAACATATCCTAAGTATATTTTGCTAGTTACTGACAGTGTAAGTCATACGAAAACTTATTTATCTACGGTAACAATAGACTAAAAACATTAACCAATAAATTACTTACCGAGCGCATAAACACGTTCGTACCTGTCATTTCAATCCCACTGACGGAATGGCGCGATACTATACAGCGTTGTTATAAGGTTGGTAGCTCGACTTACGCACACATACAAAAGCATGACCGTACGTCGTTTCGTTCAAGTTTTGTTTTAACTGTAGAATGTGCCCGCGTACGAAGGGTAACGACCTTCCCCTACTATACTGCCGGCACCCGATCACACAGTCAATCTCTTTTGGGCATAAAAAGAACGAGAAAGTAGCGGGTTCTTGATACTTTACGGTTATTTCAACTGCATAAGGTTACTTTTTGCTTGATGTTGAGTGTGGGTTTTCTGAATTACGAAAACGTTTGAATGTTTTCGTAATCCGGCACCTACTCACTCGCGTATAGGCTTCGATCAAATCACTTTGATTTGATCGATCGTGATCGACACAGTCCTACAATGTTGTAAATATAATTTTAGTTATTATTTTTTAAACCCCATATCATTAAGATTAGGACGATTCCACGACAAACATATACGTAGACGTTTCTATATAAATTATAAAAGAAAAATAATTAACAAAACCTAAATTCTTTAGAAAAAATAATTTATAATATAATGAATAATCATTTGGAAATTTTACCGCTTTTTTAATGCTCAATTGAAAGCTGGGTAAGGCTTATGGGAATAAGAAATAAAATTAAAAAGATTAAATCTTTGCTCTTTTATTGCTTATTCGCTCCGTAAATTTTTAATGGATTTACTTTTATTTTAGAAATAGAATAGGGTTTTTACATTTTCCTCTTAATTTTATTAAAAGGAAAAATTATTAAAGTCTCAATTATGTTATAAGACTTTTTTCGATACTTTATCCAGTGAAACTCATAATATTAAATAACCATCATGCACAAAAAAACAACCTAGCCTAAACCGCCTCGTAGCCTAGCGGTATTGGCCCATGCTTTATAAACCGGAGTTCGTAGGTTCGAGTTCCGCGGGGAAACATCTTTGTGTTATCATTGTTTTCTGGTTTGTACGGATAATTTGGGCCAATCAACCAATCGTCTGAAAAGTAAGATGATCTATGCGTCGAATGGGCATGTTAAAAATCGGTCCACCCACCAACCTGATTAGACCAGCGTGGTGAGACAAGGTCCAAAAACCCCTCTTAGAGAATATAAGAGGAGTCCTATGTCCAGCAGTGGACTAACAAAGGCTGATGATGATGATGATGATGAAAATGATGATGATGATGATGATATTATATTTAAAACATTTGAGCTTCTGTAAATATAAAACTGTAAGGTCAAACTTGGATCTAAAGGGTACCTCAACCAACTTCTCTAGTGAAATTATATATTTTTTTCTATTGAATAGCCTCGTGTCATCCTGTGAAGGAATCAGTGTGCATTGGCAAGGATTGGTGGTTAGTCAAATCTTATACAATGTTTGGAGTGCAAGTTAAGCACAAAGTTGCAGACTTCTTCGACATGCGGTTCTTCAAGCCAGTTATGTGAATACATAGGATAAGAGAATTCTTATTCTATTTCTAATGGCTCACTTAGTTCATCTTATATAAGGGGTCCGCTCCTAGTTCTTGCAGAGGCATATTTCATTATCTTCTTAGATGGCTTCAAAAATGTTTTGAGGGATCCTGTAAAGTTTCCAAAACGTCAGTAAAGTTGTAAAATAAGTATATTTATTAACAATTTTTCTGGCATTCTGGCATTGAGTCATTCTCTACCACATTTTTAATTTTTTCTACGAATTTTGCTATTAAACACTTTGCGATTTTGTCCATTCTGATCTCTGTGGGTAACTCGTTGACGAGTGTATAAAGTCAAAACGGTGAATAGGACATTAGAGCAGACGATTGTTTGTTTATCGAAGGTTTCTGTTGCTGACTTCATTTAGATACTGAAAATGTGACGATATGTACTTTGAAGTAATAGATGAATCTAGAAAAGAGTAAACAGTAGTAAGCGCCCTTAAAGAGCGTCTTTGACGAATGGGTAGTCACCGCAACTGAGTACGATAGACTGACACGTGGTTAAGTTTACGGAGATTAAAATCGAATCGAACGCCGTAATTCAGAAGTTGGTCGAAGTAGCACACGTCATCATAGTCTATCAGAGGAAAAATAAAAGTCTGCACAAGCAGTGTCTTAGTTGGCAGGGGTGAATAGTTTTGAAGTCTATGTAGACACCGCATGATACATACAGATATAGTAACTTTCCGACTAACACAAGCAAATTTACGTCTTCCAGTTTTTTTTTGCAGTTGGCTTTTTAAGACAAGATTTTGGCTAATCGGTATTAGTTCGGTATCGGTATTATCTGTCAGGCAGATGTGTTAATAAAATTTTTGATATTATTTTAAAACTGCCCAGCACAGTTGCTTGACATTTCGATGGATTGACAGCCAAGCCGGTTAGACCAACTTTTAATGACAGCCAAATTTTGTTAAATGCAACTGCTAAACTACCAGCATCCGCTAGGGTTTACAGCTGCAAATCGTTAGCATACAGGTGATACGAACTCTGAATATCGTTGACCATCAATTATCGTTGTACCAATGAGGTTAATAAAAACAGAAAATAAAAGTTGAGAGAAATTGCCGCCTTAAGGGACACCACGTTTTACGTATGGCCAGAAGTCAGTGTATTCTAGAGGATATCGAAATGAAAACATTTGTGATTCAGTGGTTAACAAGTCAGGCAGCAGAATTTTATGAGGAGTGTATTCAAAAACTGGAGCCACTCTATGACAAGTGCCTTAATATTCAAAGAAATTACAGGCTTTCACGTAAAAATAAAATTCTCACGATATCTTTGCACGCCTTTTTTTTAATTCCACAACGGTACTTACTTAAAAATATGCCTCGTATTAGTAAGATATTTAAGATGAATTTGCTATTATATTTTGGGTGCATACTTTGACTACTTTATAAATTAATTAGTTTCGCAATGTGATTTAAATAAAACAATGTTGAAGTTTTCTTGTACAGTCTTTTTTTTTACTTAAATTAAAATAAAATAACGATAAATTAATACTAATAATTTTTTGAACTTAATAAAATTGTGAGCTATATGCTTATTTGCTCGACTATTATCAAATGAATTTGGAACAAGCCCAAATTAATTTCGGCATAAACTTGGAGCACACCCAAGTTCATAAGCAGATAGACAAATTTTGTTACGATGTTCCTGTGATTAATTATTAAAAATAAGTGCATATAATGCAATAAAATTAACATGATATTATTTTAAGACGCTATATCTAAATAATTCCAATTATTTGATAATAATTAGAAATAATGAATTTGTTTGCAGACAAATAAACAAAATTTCAACTAGCTAGTGCAGCTTGTTAAAGCGAATAGAGTACCGAAAGATTGTGCATGTTGCACGTAGTTTTATTTTAAATGTGTATTTTTAGTTTTTTGTACATTTAAAAATTACACAAATATATAATTTAATATATTTTTTATGATATACGCAGCCAGACGAGCAGTCGGGCCACCTGATGGGAAGTGGTCACCGACGCTCATTGACATTGGCAATGCCAGTGGTATCGCCAACGCGTTGCCTACCGTGAGACATTGAGTGTAAAGTCTCGTTTACCCAGTAAATACACTGGCTACGGTGCCCTTCAAACCGGAACACAGCAGTGTTTTCACACTACTGCTTCGCGGCAGAAATAGGCACCGCGGTGGTACCCACCTAGACGGTCTCCTGTAAACAGGGGACCTACCACCGGTGAAATATATAAATAACTAATACGTAAAGAACATGAAATAAACACTGTAAGATTTAATTTTTGTTTCTTACTTACCTTCTGTCACTTCATTGCTGAGTTTCTAGCCTTAAAAACTTCTGTTTCTATTTTGAATATTAATCTATACCATTATAAATATAGACTCAAGGTTGTCTTTAATCGCAATACGGCATAATGATGTTATTCCTGTGGTAACTTCAATAATTAAATCATATTCATCACAGACAGCGTTTTTTGCTCTGGATTTAGCTGTTGCTAAATAGGAACAGCGGCGAATACAAAGAAATAGGTCCAGTCCTGTATTGTAACATGATAAGCAAAAACGGAGTAACAATATAATAATTGAATCATAAATACTTTAATACGGCTTTTGGCATTAAAATAAGTAAAGCAAAATTATTTACTAATAAATATAGTAAATTGGAAAAACATTTTCGTTTTTTATTTAAGTCGTTTTTTTAAAGTATTTTGTGCGGCACTGAAAAAAAAATGGTCGCAATGTTCTGTGTCGTGTAGAAGTATAAACTCTGGAAAGAGAATATTCTAGTTCGTTGAAAACATTTAGTTGGAAGTTTGTACCTAAATAGAAACAGATAGTTGGTACTTCTTATCTTACTTTTCTGTATTTTAAGGACAGTTTGTGTAGACCTTACTTGTCTAAAATATATTTATTTTTTATTTAGAAATTATGTAAAAATAATCTATTTTAATACAGGTACTTCAACGAAACAAGCAATAATTTATATTAGAATAAAAATAAAAGCAACAAAATCACTTAGATCGCGCATTTCATATGTTTATTAAACAGAATAAAGCGTTTATATATTAAGCCTTAACCTTATTTACTACAAAATATGAGCAATATGTCGCAAATCGAGGATATATATATATATATATTTACAAAACTTTTAAAAATAAAAGAAAAAAGTAAAAAATCAAGCATAACTTAACCTGTTTAACTCTAGATTTTTAGTTCTGCTCTCCTAGTAGAAACTACCATCGCGGTGCCTATTTCCGCAAATCTGTAGTGCACCAACACGATTGTCTATGTTATTTATGTTTTTTAAGCAATTTCAAATTTTTTTAGTTAATTTTTGAATAACTCAGATTTAACGTTTCGTTTCGTTTAAGTTTACATATTTACTTTTAAAGCAAAACAAGCTGTCAGGTCTTAACAAAAGATTCTTTAACATTAGAAATTAAAATATTTTGTGAATTATGTACAGATATCAACGTTTAAATTAATTCAATTCTATGCAAAATTTAAAAGAATCGACGATATAAAGGGAAGTTATACGCTAATGACGTTTTAGCTTTCATAATAACAATAAAAAAATCAAATAAATTTGTAGAGATATAATACATAGAAAAAGTGTACTATGCTTTAAGAGCATTGTTTATACATTTTGGTTCACATTATTCTTACAAATAAACGATAATCCAATCTAATATACTTTAATTTTTACCCTGAAATTTCCAGAGATTATTTTTGATTATCTGTGATGTTGATTTAAAACTGAAGTCATGACCTAAACATTTTTGAAACCGTGTTGCATATGTTTTCTAAAGCCGGTACCTAAAACCTTCGTTCTAGACACAATTGTCTCTTACTATGCGTATATCAATATTTACATTTTTCGTTTTAAATATACCTGTCTCAAAACGCCTTTGCATTCACTCAACCACTTGGAAACTACTTGACCTGGAAAATGGGAACTCTTAATATTTGTTTTGCTGCTTAAAGACAACAATGGCTATACATTTTCGAGTCATTAGAATATCTTAAATTTAAACAGATTTTAATGTTTTTTTAGTATACACAAGATTTCTTTCAGGAAATATGTATTTGTAAAATTGTGGTTTTTGTCGTAATAATTTTTTAAATTTGTCCAGGATGCCGTGAGAGTCAAGCTTTAAAACAAGATGGTTAAGCGAAATTTTTAGAACTAGACTCGGTTCAGAAGGGATATCAATTTAAAAATAGTTTTTTATTGATATAAGTATCCAAAGCATTGAACAATAGTTTTTGAACGTCTACATATATCGAGTTCTTTACCAGTATGTCAAACACAACATCTTACGTACTGTAACTGTATTGCCTCAATACCTTACAATGTCTCAGTGAGACTAATTACTCTTATACAAACAGTCTTTAATTTTTAGAAGAAAATTAAACGTGAAAATATTTTGATGTAAGCACACAACATATTGACTTCTTTAAAATGATTCTATTTAAAAGGATAAGCTACATGTGATTACATAATATCTTAGGGTTTACTACGTAAGTTATCAGTTTAAAAAAGAATTTTGTTTTTAAAGCATGACTCTGTTTTCCAAAGTTTAGAACTAAAAATATTAAAGCGTATTAAACATACTTATTATTGCGGCGTCATAGGAAATATTAATAAAAAATGCAGTCTAAGAGCAAAGTTAAGATGTTTAACAACGTATAAGGTTTACGTAAAAACTTATGTATTATATGTAAATAGAGTACTAGTCGCTTTGACTAACAATACTGAAGATAAGCGATAAAATATTTCCCGGGGCGCCTAAAAATCATAAAACCGTTGCCCTTTCCTGTTCTATATTCTTTATACAGGAATTTATGTTCCCTCTCAGCTTTAAAATAAATTTTTATCGGTTTCAGATTAATATTCTTATAAATGTAGTCTAAAAAAATTAATATGTCCTATCATGTGTAAATTTGTAATTATAACAATAAGTTTTTAGTTTTTGTATCTAGAAAAGATCTTATAATAAATGCCTTTGATTTAAATATGTAATTAAATTTTTGATTTAAATATTTATAAAAATATGCATTAATTTGTAAAGAATCGTATGTATTTAGTTGATAAACCTTATTTAATACATAAATAATCTATAAGATGCAAGTGGTAATTTTCTGGTGACTATTGTAGTTAAATAGGATGTTAAATACATTTTTTATTATTTTAAGTAATTTAAAGCCATGCTAATACCTCATTTATCTCGACAGCAGAGAGCGAACTGCTTATGCATATTTAGCCAGTGCCAATTTTATCTCTCAAATTGCTCGGTTACTTTGTGAACACTGATGTTGACACACTACAAATGAATGAATGATGAATCCATTCCAGTTACGTATATCGTTTAATTTCTACTGCTTTATACGTATATTTATGTTAATGTTCGCATTCCAACGCAAGCATCGTATTCTACCTCTAGGAGTTTCGTTGACAGGACCTGGCAAAATCAATCTAGCTGGTAGGAAGGAATGACAAACAACGTATAGTGTGTCCCAGACCATATGCATTTTCTGCTTCTGTCCATTATCCAATAGAGTCAGCGTCCGTTAACGGAAAGTAAGAGCTCGAAATCAGCCCCTTAGCTTAAAAATGACGTCACATGCACCATTTAGGAAAGCGCAATTTTATTGCATAGGTGAAAAATGTAAAGTTTAATTATTTTAATGCTAGGTTACAGTTTCATTACAACCCAACGGTTTTTTCATTTTATTTTTTACCATATTTTAGTCCAAATAAATTATGTTTCATATTTTTAAACATAAAATAAATATACAATGACTATAATAGTTACTAATATACAAAATAATTAATAATAATAAATAAATAATGAATGAAAGTAGCATACATCTTAAGCCTCATAATGTGTTCAAAAATGTGCAAATTTGAACATTAAAAATAGAATAGCTTGTATGGTAATAGTAAAAGCCTAAATTTTGAATGTTTGAAATTTGGCAATAAATCCTTAGTATTAAATAATAATAATTCGAAAATTGAATTGAATCGTGATGTTCCTACATTTCCGATTCTAGTAGATAATTGAGCAGCGTTTATTATATATAACAAACTATAATACTGTTATTAAAAATATCTGAACCTAAGAGCTTTTTAAATTCGTAACAATTTTTTTTTATTTTTGATAAAACAATAACATTATACCTTTCATTTATTTTAAATCAAACTATTTAATTAACATGTTTATTAAATCTTTCATAGTTATCTTTTAGGAAGAATTGCTTGATTAAATTTAAATTTTTTGGAAGTACCTTCAAGTACCAACAAAATCTTATTGATTTAGTAATTTAATGGCCAAAGTTAAGAAATAACATCAAAGCTCTAGTCCAATGCTGCCGAGTCTAGTTAATTGATTTACTTACAAACAGATTAGAAAGGGTCAATGAGCACTTCATTGCAAGCCCGCCAGCTAAAGTATTTGGATTCAATTTAACTGTTTAAATATAAAATCAAAACTTATCTATCAATCGAAGAGAAGCCGTTTAGTATAATAATTTATGTATAAGACTCGGTTGTAAAAGTGATTTATTTTGTAATTGTTTACTCATACCAAAGGACCTATTATCGTATATGTGATCATGTAGAACGGATTGAAAAAATGTATATTTTATTTTATGTACTAATATTATAAGGTTTCTCAATTTGTGTTGAAGAGGTTCCATGTTTTCCATTGTTGTTATGAATATCACACCAACAATATTTAGCTATTGCCGTATAAAACGAAAATAAATGTTTTACGTAAAATAGCATATCATACAGTAAACTATAAGTTACATTATCAGAGTTTCTTTAAAGAGAGACGTTTCTGAAATTAATGCTGAAAGTTTATAGTGCAATAGATCATTACATCAAAAACTTCTTTCTCCTACCGAGAATACGCTAATCGATCGTGTTTCTAGAAGTTTATTTGAAGTTTTCAATCAGAAGAATAATAAAGTTTTTTTAGCTCGATGATGCGAGAACATCAAGGCTAAGACGCCGAAGTATAAGTAGTAACATGAGTTTATGAAGTTTGGAGGTGTTGTTCGAGATACCCCTGCATTGTCATGTTGAAATATCCAGATTCCGGGCAACCGATCGTCTGATTACAAAAACTTTCTTTAGAGACGTACACGGCCGTTAACTTTTTCCCTTTATTGGTTAGCGTAAACTGTTTCCTTAGGATTAAAACCCAAAAAAAAATTTCAATATTGTAAAAAAGAACCGCCATTATACCATTAATATTTTATACTTTGAAACTGATTTAAATGTCCGTAATAAAATATGAAACAGCGCTTGTTTAGTAGGATTCGTGTTGTTTTTCTAATAATTCAAAATCTTTGAATATATTGTTGTCCTATTTTAAATTTAATTTAAAAATAAGTATTTGCATACATTACCTTAACCACCTCAATTCTATGAAGCGTGGTGTAAACATGATAAAGGGTTAAGATAAGGTGCTTGATAAACATAAATTTGTTTTGATCAATGTAAAACATACGAACCTTAATTCTAGCGATTTCACGAGTAATTATATAAATTAATACAAAAAATATTTAACCTTTAAAGGTCTTGATATTATAGAAGGAAAAACTCGTCTTATTTAAATTAATAAGGTACTGGGATCATAAAATACGTAGTAAAGTAGCATGTTTGGCTTATTGTGGTGCAACCTGCAATTACTATTCTGTACTGAGTCCTATTTGACGATTGGACTGGTCTACTTGCTAGATAGATATCTTTCGCCTGAGCAAATTAATTTGTCAATGCCTTAAAAATCGAATAAAGGGTATAGATTTAATAAATCCTTTTCGCGCGAATATTCCATTTCAAATTAAAACCATGTCCTATAAAAAATTCAGGCTTCTGCACTTAATAATACTACACAAGGACTTTGTTCGTTTCGTTTTGTTTGGAAAATTTGTCTTTATATATGGTAGCGCAGTTTTAATAAGCAGACTTAGATAATGTTATAATAAGCAGTGATAACATTTTTTAAATTTTTATTTGAAAATCAAAAATAATAAAAAAATAAAAAATTTCATAAAAACAATGCTATGTAACACGTAAAGAATATCCATAAGCTATTATACTAAAAGTTCACTAAATTCGAAATGTGTGTTATTATCTAGAGTTACTCAATTCGTTGAATTAATATAGTAAACAAGTAAAATTTTAACAAAAATATGACCGTCTTTAAACAGTGTAAAACTATTTTACGCAATATAAGCAGGTGACAACGTACAAAATCTCCTCGCGATTTCTGCCACAAAAAAAATTAAATTCTAAAAGTTTTATGCGAATATCTTAAATGAGCTTTAAGTATGCCTTATTACAATTTTTTTTAATGCTTACGTTAAATGTATATTGTTAGTTACTCTTTAAGCATAGCTATATGCTTTCCCGGACTTTATTATAAGCAAATTTTTAGTAGTACTATTATGAGGAACATACTTTAAATCTTTATCTTAAGGTTGAGCCAGCGTTTGCAATTAAATCCTATGGGACTGAATTTTTGACGCAGGAATTTTCTTAATTTCTTAAATATCGATTAAATTGCTTATCACAAAATTATTAAAAGAAAGGACCAAATGACAGCTAATACCTATAATTTACAAAAGAATGAACATAATCGGAGCACTAAGAGCGGAACAACTAGGTAACATGTATAAATTATGAAAACCATACGCTCCGAATTGAGTAACTCCTTCTTTAGGGAAATCGGTCAAAAAATTGTTTCTTACTGTCTACTATAAAATAAAAATAAGTTTGCTTGCAAGGAGATGAAAGCCTATATACACAAATAAATGAAAGACTTTTTATTTATTTGTGTATACGCCTCGTTCTAACACCTGTAGTTATTTTATAAATTAAATGAATCAGACGAAAATTTTATAATCGTTTTCACTTCTATATTTTTTCGCATACCTTAAACATCACAAAGCCGTATACAACTAAAAAGCGCTTAATGTTTGCTTTTAGACACAATTGAAATAATAAGCTGTAGCTTATTTTTCTGCTAGTTTTATAACTAAAAAAAAAACTTTTACATTTTCTCTCTTGAGCTGATACGAAATGGCACAACACTTACAATAAATTGTAAAATGTTTCATTACGCAAACAGAAAGTAATTTCGATTTTTAAATTACCTCAAACGGGTCAACTATCATGTAATTCCAATATCTTTTGCCATTTTCAGAGCAATAAGTGCTATCGAATTTTACGCATTTTATCCACATCGTGTCAAAAGCAATTAATGCACAAAAAGATGTTAAAAATCACAAGTGCTTATTGGAATGAAAAAAATGTGATAATGACGACGAAAAATTTAATATTTATTAAGTCAGTTTGTTTAAAGCTTAATGCTTTTTCATAGCTTTTGGTATACACATAAACCGTATTTGCTGTAAACAGTTATTGTTATCACGCTCATGTTTTTAAATGCATTTAACTCTCTTTAGTAGTATCTTTTTACTTTCTGTAACCCGCCAAAGGACGTAGGAAAAATAAATTACATGTGGAAAATGTTCGCCGTTATATCTCTAACTAAAAATAGTAAAAATAACGTTGTAAAAAATATATGCGCAACTTTTAATTCATGCTACACTGGTATACAGTAGCTGCTGTTTTCTTAAACTGTTTTATAATCTTATTTTTAAATTGTGTTATTATTATCAATTAAATCTAGATGTTAAATTGATAATTACAGCAATGTATAAAAGTATTTTATTTGGTTATGTGGTGCTCTTACGGTCGATATTTTAGAATAAATAAAAAAAATCACATTATATAAACATGTTAAAATTACTATTATTAGTAATAGTATTATATATCGCAAAAACCGAACTCCCTTTTGTTCCCAACTCCACTTAGGCAGTGGAGATCAGAGATTACAGTCATTACACCCCTTGGTAATTTTCAGGTACTTAATGGTTTCAAATCAAATATTTAAAACTTTATTTAGTCAGCACTCAGTTATAGAAGTCTAGCGGCTAGAGTTATCTTGAAAAAAACTAGTGTGTCTTGGTGTTTGTACCGCGTTGTTTTGTGTTATTAATTCCTTTTATGATCGACTTAAAATATAATATATCGCAAATAACAATATTATTAATAATGTTTTCATATGCGATATGTATAATAATAAAACAATTATCACTATTATTATTATCACCAGCCTGTCTTAGTCCACTTCTGGACATAGGCCTCCCCTAATGCGCGGCTTCTCCTTTAGGGGGTATTTGGATCGTATCCCACTACGCTAGTCTAATGCATGTTGGTTGGTGGACCGACTTTTTATACGCCCATCCGATGCATGGATCATCTAACTTTTCAGACAGTTGGATGATCGGCCCAAATTTTCCTAACTAAGCAGAAAACAACGGTAACACAAAGTGGTTTTCCCCGCGAGATTCGACCTTACGATAAATTTACAACCTTAACCCCTCATACCATAAAACCTTCGGTTTATAAAGTAAGAGCCAATTCGGCTAGGCCATGGAGGCGGTTAAAACATATTGTTCCAAAATTTAGATTTTCATACTATTACAGCAACCTTTTGACAAATTTCCTACAAGAAATTGATGATACATTTAGATAACAACTTACCGACTGAAACACGTATCATATCCATAGCCATTTTTGAAGACGCACTGGACCTGCTATTTAACCGGAAATGTTGAGAAAGACTATTTATTTCGCGATTTGATTCCATTATTGGCTATTTATCCTAGCTTTTGCAGATGTCTTTTGCAAAAGCTTGGATAATCGAAAACTGCTGCCGAAAAGTAATCCTTCATTATTGATCAGATTAGAATGCGATCCTGTACTGGCAAAGTAAATCCAAAGAAAATATCTCATAATGGACATGATGCTATTATATATTAAACATAATTATTGTACATATAGAAATTATAAATTAAATCATATTATAATCGAAATGTAACGACACAATAAATCTAAATAAAATACAATTTTCTTTGTTGTTGTAACAGGAAAAATTAATCGAAACATACATATGTACTTCAAAACCATTTTCTTTTTTTATTTAAGCGTGGTGGTCTACGCATACCTGTCCTCGCAAACAAGCTGTTCAAGCTAACATGGAAAACATTTAGGA
The DNA here is from genome assembly GCA_029286875.1 of Lamproptera curius. Classification (NCBI taxonomy): domain Eukaryota; kingdom Metazoa; phylum Arthropoda; class Insecta; order Lepidoptera; family Papilionidae; genus Lamproptera; species Lamproptera curius. The sequence continues at coordinate 2,896,088 of JAGSMT010000031.1, forward strand.
CACAGATTAATTTTAATTGACTTTCTAACGCTTTTATTATCGTTAGTCACTGTTTCTACTGCTAATTTTCTGGTACTACCACTTATTTTAAAACACATAATTTTCTGGATTGTCATAATAAATAAAGACAGATTTTTGCAAATTTACTTGGTGCATGTATTACAGTGTACTTTTGGTAAGACGTGTTCGCTTGACTCCTATTTGGCGCAATAACATACCGTATTCGCAGAAGGACATTCATTGCTACCTTTCGCACGCATTCGCATCGCACTCTTCCCTGCACGTTCTATAGTACGTGAGTACATTTTTACATTTGATAGCTAAAGTTGGCACGAATTGAAATTAAAGTACGCAGTTACAATTTAAATGTCTGCTCTTTGCAGTTGTGCTACGGTTATTCTCGCTCGAAGCAGCCAATATAAGAGTTTTACGTGAGTAAACACGTTTTTTGCATAACTGATATGTTTCTGTATCACTTTACTATATTTTGTAGAGATTATGTGTATTTTTTGTTTTTTATTCTAAAGATATAGGTATATCTATAATTAAGTAAAACTTTCTTTTAGTTCTTCTTAACTTTTCTTCATAAATTAACTTTATTCTTATACTCAGGAACCACTCAACAATGCTTTTTTCTCAATAATGCGACAACAGTATTTATCAATTTTACTTTAAATGAATAGATATTTAAAACATATTAAAGATATTAAGACTTAGTAATATAATAATAATACATGTATAATATAATAACATACCATAAAAATAGTAAACTTAGTACGGGAATTAAAAATAAATATTATAAAACGTAAAAAGCTGACATCTCTCCTTTCAGCTATACTTTCAAATGCTTCACTGATTACATTCTTACTTGTTTTTGCAAGAATCAGCATCAAGAAAAATTAAAGGTATAGTTACAGTGTAAATTTTCGACAAAGTATTTCTTGCAAGAAATAACAGTTGTGTTTTAAATATTTCTGATGTTACAACATAAAGGGTTATAAATAAAACTTGCATTAGCTAATAACCCAGCAGACTTTTACAAAATGGGACAGACTAACTAATTACTGAATTAAAGTTGACGTAGAAATCGCTATTCTTCTTTTATCGAAATATAGAAAGATGTATAAAGTATGTTGTAATGTTTTCATTTAGTAAAATTAAATTTTGTCTCTATCTTCAAGCTTTTCGTGTACTTTACGAGCTATATAGCCATAGAGCACAGTGTTTTAACTGCGTGAAAGCGCAATTATTATTTTTGTTTTATCACAACTTTGTATTCGTGGCATCTAAATTATGTAGAATCCTCGTGTCTAAGTACAAATGCTCGTTTTGTTACCCTGCAGTAAACGAAACTGCAATAAGCTATTTGGATAATATATGAAACTTTAAGACAATTTTTATAACGTTCGTAATATAAATTTACTTATAAACTTAAGTAATAAAATAATGTTTTAAAATGAATCCGCAAGCGATTACCAGTTATTACTTATTATTTTTCTAAACTTACTTGTATATATATAAGAACTTTATGTACCCCGACGAGTTTTCATTGTTACGGTTATGTTTTTGTTGCTCTTTACTATATGTTTTGTACGACATACATGTATTATGAAACAGTTAAACTGACGATGAACATTAAAATAGTGCCATTTATGCAGAAATATCCCGAGGGTCACTTAACAAGTAAAACTTAACAGAAATTATGACCAACTTGAAAATTCAGTTGGGACATCAACGGACGGACGGAACTACGTGTGTAAAAAATAAAAAAAAAATTGAATAACATAAGTGTTAACGTAAGAAATTCTTTACTTAAGTAAAAACTTTTACTTGAGTTTATGTTGTGTACAAGGACATATATTGTAGCAGTAAAAGTACTGTGTAAAAACTAAAAACAAGTCTTTAGTGGATAAGTGCCACTATAATAACAACAAGCTTAGTGTACGTCAAAGAAAGAAAATAAATTTGTCAACAAACAATGTATCCTCAGTAAATATGATTGTGATGTCAGTGTCCCATATCCAAATAAAAATCGTAGATGAAGAATAAATTAAATTAACGAAAACATCTCAACAAGTGGTACTAAGTTGAGTGTGTTATCTTTGTGTACCTCCCATTCAAGAAGCTTAAAGATCAACGGTTCGCAGCAAACTACGCTTCTAATTGAAACCAAATTTTCGTATCGCTGTTGGAGTAATGCACTAGCCCTGTGGTATCAGTCTTATATCGAATAACTATTCGGGTTCGGTACCGCTATATGAAATCTTGGAAAACATTGTTAACTTTTTTGTTTATAATTTTTTTTTTTGTTTATTTATTTATTTTGGTGAAGAAATAGTGACTCCTTTTGATAATTTCTTTTTCTTTTTTTGGAAATTAGAACAAATTATAAATAACATTTAACCTTTATAATTCTGTTGTGTCGATAATAATTATTTTAATTACTTTGCTCTATTCATTCATTTAGTTTAAATTATTTACCTACGTTATATGTACATATACTTTACTACAATTTCCTATTTATCATTGCTCTTTGTTTACATAGTTGAAATTTTGCACAACGTATATATTGACAATTGGTCTATGTTTTAAAATTAACTTTAAGTAATTAATAATAAATTAATAGTTTTAGCTGCAGATAAAATATAACTTTTAAACAGCTAAAAAGATTAATTACATACAAATAATAAAAAACAGCAGAAATGTTGGAAAATTTTCATGGGACTTAATAAAGCTGAATATAAGGGCTCATAAGAATACAATTAATTTAATCAAACTAGGCCAAAATGTTATAAAAAGTCCTACAGGTATTGCAGACGCGTTTAGTGACTATTATAAAATTTTATTAAATGCATGTCCACTCAATAAAAAATGTAGTAATTTAATAAATTCTTCCCCCAACCCATGTAATAACATTTTTCTTATCCAGTAACGATTTCAGAAATAAATAATATACTCTAGAGCTTAAAAATACCCAGACAGAAGGATATGACGGTATTAATGTTAAAGTTATTAAGTTTGTAAAAAACGAAAATAGCTCTATTCTCGCCTTCCTAATAAACTTCTTTTGAAACAGGTATTTCCATAACAACTGAAGTTATCTCAATAAAGCCGATTTACAAAAAAGGTGAAAAAGTGACTAAAGCAATTACGTCCTATTTCTTTAATATCAATTTTTCCAAAATATTTGAAAAGGCTGACCAAGAACGTCTTCTGAAAAAAATAAATCAACTACACTAGCATGCTTCGAACTAATAAAGATGATTATAAACGTTATTGATGACAAAAATAATGTTACAACGATATTCTTCGATATGACAAATGCTTTTGACTTTGTCACATGAAATTCTACTTCAAAAGCTAGATTGTTATGGAATTAGAGGTGTAACCCTGAACTGATAAAATCTACCTAACATCACGACCGGAATATGTTGAGATTATGCGACTGGACCACAAAAATATTATGAGATCCCAATATCAATAAAAACTCGGAATACCCCAGGAAGCGTTCTTGGTCTTTATTATTTATCATATATGCTAATGACTTACCTAACTCAACGACGAACCCATGTATAAAGTTTGCAGATGATATTTCATTAGTTGTGAGAAGCAAATGCATAACAATATAATAAAACATGAAGATGATATTAAAGATTTCGTGTCGTGATGGAGATGAATAATTTAATTGTGAATATTTCTAAAAGTAATGTAGTACATTTTAGAGGTATAAATAAAACAAACCTAATCTTAATATATCATTTAATTATCACAAACCACAAGAAAAGAAATAATTAAATTTTTAGGAATAATTATTGGTAAAACTGCTCATATAGATGAAATCTGCAAGAAAAGTAATAGATTGTATATGTTTTAAACAGATTACGAAGAATATCTTCAGATCGAACTGCTGTTATGGCGTATCATGGGTACGTGGATATAATTTTAAGATACGGATTAGTAATCTGGAGCAATAGCTCGAACATAAATAGAGCATTTATAGCACAAAACGATGTATCCGGGCAATATGTAGAGTTCAACGGTTTGATTCTAGTAACCATTGTTTAGGGCTCTAAATATTATGAATTTACTGTCATATATATATTTTTGAAACATGTGTACGTGTCCAAAAAAATAGAAGTATGTATAAAAGAGCCATTGAAATCTTCCCTCGGAGCTTAAGAAATTTAAATAGACTGGTCCTAAATAGAATACCAAAACGGCACTATTTCATAAAAACTGCTACGCTATGAGCATTAATATGTAAAATAAACTTTCATTGAGATAAAAAAGAAAAAGTTTCATTAAATTCAAATTCAAACTCAAAAATGGTTGTTGACTAGATGTTCTTATGACGTAAAAGAGTATCTTATGAGAAATAATTCTTTTATACTTTATCTGCACTGTTCATTTCATTATTACACTTTTAATTATTGTTGTTTGATACTGAAGAATGAATATGTTATTTTTATTTCATTATTTAATAATCAATATTACAATTTGTTTTGTCATTTAATTACTTTAGTTAATATATTATAATGAATTTTATAAAATATTTTTTAAAATGTTTAACGTAGGTAATAATCTGCTCTGTAGCCTAGTGGTATAGGGTGCTTATAGAAACTGAGGTCTGGGTTCTGAATTGCGGGGACTCAACAAATTTTCATTGTTGTTTCCTAGTTGGTTAGGCACTTGGGCCGATCACCCAATCAGTCTGAAAAGTAAAATGATCCATGCGTCGGATGGGCATGAAAGTCGGTCCACCCACTCAACCGCATTGGACCAGCGTGGTGGGATACGGTCCAAAATCCCCTAATGGATGGAGGTGTGATTAGGGAGGCCTATGTCCAGCAGTGGACTATCACAGGCTGATGATGAGGTTATAATATAAATGATTCCTAATTATTGTATTAAAACACTGTTCTAATTATTTAAAATGTTATAACTTAAATTATTCTATTAATTTTCGAGCCTAATTAGGCTCCATGTGAGACTTAGACTGTATTTATATCTATCTATGTACCATGTTTAGCGAATAAATGATTGATTGATTGATGATGACTGCATGGAAATATATGGAAACATAGTGAAAAATTTATCTATTGAATAAATACTCAAATAACAATATGCTTCCGATAAAACTATTTAAAAAATTGTACGTTTTGACATTGATCTTATTACTAAAAATTTGGAGGATTGGCCCGAAAATTAATTTTAATTTGACTCATCATGACTCAAAATTTTCATCCATTAAAAATTAAAGGATGAATTATTCAAAAACAAAGTTGAGCAAACAAACAAAACCCAAAAATTTGAATTAAAAGGAAATTATTCCTTATTATTTAATTAAAAAAACTTAAAAACAAAAGTAAATAAGAAAAAGTAAATTTTCAAAAAAGATGGACATTTTAAATCTCTTAGAACAGAACAAAATAATTCCTTTCGTTTATAAACTAAAAAAATAAATATCTAAATAAATTTTGCACCAAAACATTGTGGAATGAATTCTAAATATAATTTTGGAATGGCTCTAGACGAACTAAAGGAAAATAAAATATTGAAATTGATATTCTTGTTTTGAAACTTTATTAAGATTACAAAAAAAATTATATTATTAATGGTTTTTAAATTAGCTATTTTTTTGGTCCAATAAAAAACAGGGAGGTGTTTGTATTATGTAAAAAACTTGGGGGAATCATGAGTTATATTTCAGATATATGGAATCGAACACTTTAAAAGTTTGTGGTATAAATCCCACACAAAGTTTATATTTTTGCCTCATCGGACAAAATCAAACCGAATCAAACTGAATCTAAGGGAAGGCTTATAAGAATACAATTAATTTAATCAAACTAGGAAAATTTAAAAAGTCTTGGTATTGCAAACGCAGTGACTATTTAAAAATTTATTAAATGCATGTTCCTCAATAAAAATGTGGTAATTTAATAAATTCTTAACCAGAAAGCAATTTCTTCATCCAGTAACGATTTCGAAATAAATAATATACTCAGGCTTAAAAAATACCAAGACAGAAGGAATGGAAATTAATGTTAAAGTTATTAAGTTTGTAAAAAAAGAAAACTCCTATTCTCCCTTCCTAATAAATCTTTCTTTTGAAACAGGTGTATTTCCACAACAACTGAAGTTATCTGTAATAAAGCCGATTTACAAAAAAGGTGAAAAAAGTGACTAAAGCAATTACCGTCCTATTTCTATAATATCAATTTTTTCCAAAATATTTGAAAAGGCTATGCAAGAACGTCTTCTGAAATTTTTAAACAAAAACAATATCATAAAAAATGAACAGTTTGGCAATCAAAAAAAAATAAATCAACTACACTAGCATGCTTCGAACTAATAAAGATGATTATAAATGTTATTGATGACAAAAAGAATGTTACAACGGTATTCTTCGATATGAGAAAAGCTTTTGACTTTGTCACACATGAAATTCTACTTTAAAAGCTAGATTTTTATGGAATTAGAGGTGAAACCCTGAATTAGATTAAATCTTACCTAACATCACAACCGGAATATGTTTAAATTATGCGACTGGACCACAAAAATATTATGAGATCCCAATTATTAATAAAAAACTCCGGAGTACCCCAGGGAAGCGTTCTTGGTCTTTTATTATTTATCATATATGCTAATGACTTACCTAACTCAACGAAGTACCCATGTATAATGTTTGCACATAATATTTCATTAGTTGTGAGAAGCAAATGCAATAACAATATAATAAAACATGAAGATGATATTAAAAGTGCTATTAAAGATGTCGTGTCGTGGGTTTATTTGTGCCTCTAAAATGTACATAATTTCTAAAAGTTATTATGTACATTTTAGAGGCACAAATAAAAACAAACCTAATCTTAATATGTCATTTAATTATCACAAACTACAAGAAAAAGAAATAATAATTTTTTTAGGAATAGTCATTGATAAAAACTGCTCATTTAGATGAAATCTGCAACAAAAGTAATAGATTTGTATATGTTTTAAACGGATTACGAAGAATATCTTCAGATCGAACTGCTGTTATGGCGTATCATGGGTACGTGGACACAATTTTAAGATACGGATTAGTAATCTGGGGCAATAGCTTGAACATAAATAGAGCATTTATAGCACAAAAACGATGTATCCGGGCAATATGTGGAGTTAAATGGTTTGATTCTAGTAAACCATTATTTAGGGCTCTAAATATTATGACTTTACCGTCATTATATATTTTTGAAACATGTGTACGTGTCCAAAAAAATAGAAGTATGTATAAAAGAGCCATTGAAATCTTCCCTCGGAGCTTACGAAATTTAAATAGACTGGTCCTTGATAAAATACCAAAAACGGAACTATTTCATAAAAACTGCTACGCTATGAGCATTAAGATATATAATAAACTTTCCATTGAAATAAAAAAAGAAAAAAATATTATTAAATTCAAATTCAAACTCAAAAAATGGTTGTCGACTAGATGTTCCTATGACGTAAAAGAGTATCTTTATGACAAATAATTCTTTTATATTTTATCTGCAACTTTTTAATTATTGTTGTTTAATACAGAATAATGAATATGTTATTTTTAATTCATTATTACAATTTGTTTTGTCATTTAATTACTTTAGTTACTTCAAATGAATTTTATAAAATATTTTCTAAATGTTTAACGAAGGTAATGATATTAATGATTCCTAATTATTGTATTAAAACACTGTTCTAATTATTTAAAATGTTATAACTTAAATTATTCTGTTAATTTTCGCAAGCCTTATTAGGCAAACATGTGAGACTCTAGACTGTATTTATATCTATTTAAGTACCATGTTTAAGCGAATAAATGATAGATAATGACGTGTATGGGTATATATGGAACATAGTGAAAAATTTATCTGTTGAATAAATACGTAACATACATTACTGAATAAAGTACATACGTGGTAAGCCTTGTGATATTGAAAGATTTAAAAAAAACTCGCCCACATTACACCGCTTAAATAAGTACCGATATCTTAATAGATACTGAAGAAAGGGACATTCAATGAAAATTTTTAACCCATGTACTTTGCGTATATCATGAAGTGAATCTTTATATTCTTAATTTTCGGAACATAAGCATATAAGGAATAAAGACTTTTCAATTAACGAGCAATCATATATGTAATAATCTTAATATATAAACAGTCGTTAACTATAAAAGTTATATATTTTGAGAAAATGCAAATACGCTGTATAAAATAATTAAGACCACGTCCCGTTAGTTAGTAGGGTCGTCTATTTAACAAGTCTCGATGACCTGGTTACTCAATTGGCAGTAAGTCGATCAAAGCGAAACTTACTTTGCGCGAAATTCGCACTATTTTCAAGACGATTGATTTAAATACAACCTTTATTTAAATGTTTGGAACATGTTTCTTAAGACAAAATTGTGATTTTATTAAAAATTTGGAAATTTGCTATCTATATAAAAATTAAAAATATTGACAAGTAAAATTTTACTTACATTTTTGCAAATATTTACTATATAGGTTATAAAGTTATTAACAACAATGATGATAATTAACTCTCGTAAATAACAAATAAATAAAAGTTTATTGTTGATACCAAAATATCTTTTATGTTAGTATTTTTTTAACTCCAGTATTGTATTCCATTACAGGTTTTTTTTTCTGAATCTAGGAATTTATTTGGTTTGTGTCGAAACGTGTTCTCGAAAATAAAGAAAAACTTAGTGCGGACTTGTTATAGAAAACCTCTGTTTATTAAAATTAACGACGAAAGACATTTAATGCGATTTGGAGGCAACATCGGAGGAGACTTGGCTCGGCCATATTCCATTTTCGCAAGATGGGCTTCCCAATTTCGAGCAGGGAGAAAGACAAACATCGTCGTAACCGTCCATTTACGTCTTCGAAAAAAATACTGGACAAGTTTTAAGAAGTTTATAAATATTTTTTATCTCGTTTTGTAACAGTGGACGAAACATGGGTTCATACTTTTGATCAGGAAACAAAACAGCAATGTTCACAATGGGAACGGCCATCTTCGCCATCCTCGAAGTATTCTTATGCCGTGACATCGGCTCGCAAGGTTATGGCCTCAATATTTTGGGACTCAGAAGTGACATTGTTTATTTATTACTTGGAGCGTGGAACCACTATTACGGTTATAGTGCAGCTTTAATCCAAATCCTGTCAATAAAAATAGGGAAACTTTGAAGGGGCGTGCCGTGTTATCTTGATAGCACACCAGCGCATAGGTTTGCAGTAAGGATGAAATAAAATACAAGCCAAAGTATTCATAAGATTTCCAAGTTATAATGCTTAGTATTTAATGCAACAGTTATAATCAATATATTGTTTATTGATAACTGATACTTATTTTGCGATGTTATTAAAAAATAACTGCTATATTTTAAATTTTTTACCAGCTTAAATGAATGAGAACCGCAAACTTAATATAGTGTTCCCCTATTTCATGTCTTAATTAATGCAGTATAATGAGCAAAAAGCACCAAACTAGAATATTTTAAGAATTTTATACTTGACTACGTGACTTGCGGTTTTGGTTTCGGTTTCAACCGGTTAATAGCTTCGGTCGGAATCTAATACGCTGTACCTGTTTTTTATTTATTTCAATTTACAAAATAAATTATTCAAAAATTATAAAACACTCATAACGTTATTTATTTAATTGGTTAATAATGTAACAACAGCATAGTAATACTAATGAATAAAAATAAAATTTTAAATGCTATTGTTTTCCACAAATATTTGCTTTTTTGTATGTGGAAAATATAAATGCTGTGCATTATAATGCCAAATAAAGATAGCATGATGTGTATTTTTTATAATTCATTAACTAATTTTAAAATTATATTATTTCATTAAATAATGAATTTAATTTCAATGCTTCCGCATCCCCCTTCACGTCTTTTTCTTAGAAAGTTACACGAAGCTTTGGCTCATTAAGTCCTTCAGTCTTGTGCGGCTTAATTAACGAGTCGTGTCTGTCTTAAAAGTGTGGTATTTACTTTGTTATATGACGCTGCATTTTTAAGTATTAACAAGGTTAAATTAATTTACTTTTAACGAAATACGATTTTTATAATGAGTCATCTGCTATAATTAAAAATGTAATTGTCCTTTTTTCAAATATTTGTAATTTTTTTTAATTTGGATGATTAAATAGAAAACACTAGGCAGTGATTGACTAAGAGTATGGTCTAAAAAGATTTACGCCTAAAACTGATCTACAATAAAATCTAATAATAAAAGAATAAGAGTTAAATAATATTTTTTTGGACTAAATACTGTCAATGGGCATGTAAATCGTCCATTTCTTGTAGGTACAATTGTCTGCAACAGCATCTATTTATTATTATATTAAACTTATTTTATTAAAACATACTCAAGACTTAAACGGCGGCGACTGAAAGTTAAAAGGGTGTAAAAATTAAAAGGGTGCTTTTTATGCACAATTTTACAGAATCCATTTTAATCTTTCTTACTTTTATCTTATCAAACGTATAACAAAATTTTAATAAATTGCTATCAAAGGTAATTAAATAAGCACTGAATTAGATTATGTTGTTGAAAACTCCAATTCACATCACATACTTATTGAATTATAGTGATTTTACGGATATAATCTAAAATACTCCTAAATAATAATGATAAACTCCCTTAACCACCTTGCACCGTATATAAATTAATATGTATATAGTAGTTTCCCTCTCGGCTTCCGGTAATGGAGAATAGCTATAAAAGATTTTCCTGGACGAATATGAGTCATGATCTAGCTGCCTTAGCATATTTTCACATATTTTCATAATATTATATAAAACGAAGTTCTCATAAATTGAGACATTTCTATATGATAATATTATGACATATTTATCGAATGATACCGATATAAATTAAATCAGTAAAGAATAACAAATTCAAAGCTTACTAAATTATTAACTGCATAAAAAGTACGATATTTAATAAGTCTAGGTTGAGAAACAATAAAAATCAATATAACCATAAAGATGGACAAATTATATGCTAATTACAATAATTTTGCTTATTTAAATTTTTTCTTATTGTAATATATTTATTATTGTAATATATTTACTCAAAAAATAATTTTCTTTGCTAGTAAAATATAGCAATTAATTATAAGTAACTTTTTGGTTTGGATTGTCTTCTTTTTTTTTCTTTTAATCTGATGTCTATAATGATCGTCTATCCAACGGATAACTTATTGTTAATGTACAAAACAAAAATTGTCAGAACTGCTATTTTCTGTTTTTTCAATTAAGTGACCTTTCTAAATAAGCAACAATGTCAATCTTTATCTTTGGCACGATCATTATCAAAATTTCATATTCGTTAATCCATCTTAGTTTTTAACAACAAGGGTTGTGACAATCAACCCTAAAACCATTTTGCGCAATATAAGTTAAGAACGAAATTGTGGCCGGTTAAACTACCCCACAATTTTCCGCATTTTAAATCTCTCATATTTTTTAAGGTTCTCATTTTATAATATCTTATATGTTTATCTTATATATTTGTATAATTTTAATAATATGAATGAAGGAAATGTTACATGATAATTAAATAGCCGTAATATACATACAAATATAATATGTTTTTATTTATGGTATTAACATTACATATATTTTTTAATGAAATGAATTTAAGGTTTTTGATCCCAAAACGACTAACAAACTTGGTTTAAAATTTTTCCTTATTTAATTATTTGAAGTTTTTGTTATCCTCAAAGGTAAACCCCCAAATTAACCCCCCCAGTTTTGCATTGTTTTCATCCTATCTGGATTATTCAAAAACGCCGAGTTAGATTATTGTTTTAATGTTTAAAAAGATTCCTTTTCTTTCCTTCCCTGTCATACCTCCATTTAATACCATGAATTAACCACTTTAGGTTCGGAGACATTTAAAGGATAATAAATGAAATTGGTGGGAACTTTTTTCTTGCAAAGTAATATATAGAAAAGGAACCATCTAAATGTTTAGTCCGCAAGTTTGGCTAAATTTACAAAATTTGGGGAACCAAAGGCAGACGGTAGAAAGGCCAGTTCCCGGTTTTTGGTTGGAAAGGGACAAAACGTAGACCGGACGACTTTTATTTTTTAATGTTATATTTTTTGTTTGTTATATAAAAATATATAAATAACTGGTTTATCATTTATATAAATGTTATTTCATGTATCAAAAAAAAATTCGATTTAAAATAATAATATATTTAACAGAAAAAAACAATCAAAAAACATTTACTGCAGTGTAAGCACATTTCAGCACCGAGTTGTTTATGAGAATAAAGTATAAGTTTTTAAATAAATAAAAACAATTAAACATATATTATACAGAATGCGAAAATAAGTTATTGATAGTAATATAAGCTAATGTATTTATTGAAAAGGTTAATAATGGGAAGAAAGATAATAAAAACCAAAAGGTATCCATATAATATACATATGTATATACACGTATTAAATAGCTGAAACCGGATTTTACTCCTCATTAAAAACCCTCTGATAACAACTAAAATGCATTTTTATTTTATAAAATTCCTCATTTATTTGTTACAAAAGAAATCTTGCTGTGGCAGACTTTTCTGAAACAGAGAAGTTACCATTGTTGTACCATATCGTCATCTCGGGAAATCTTTCATGGAAAAAGTTATAAAAACTGATGCGATTCGGAAATCATCGTTTATCTCCTTTAAGATGAAAAAGTCTTTTGATTTATTAACTACTACTGGTCCGACCCGACTTTGTACGGAGGGGACATTATTAAAATAAGATGTAAGATATTTCATTGATCTCTATATTTCCACGGCGTAAAATCTTGCTTGTGCAAACTGTTTTACGTCATGGAGAGGAGGGGTAATTGTCTATAATTATAATAAATAAACTTCAATTTGTGTTGTATTGAATAAGAGGGGTATATGGAGTTCATCAAAGAAAAATATTTTTCAAAGTTGTTGTGTTTGGACGTTTAAATTTAAATTTGGGTTTATTTTAATTATTACAGGATAAAAGAGGTAGAAGATGGATGACTTCTTACCCATAAAAAAGAACTTTAGTAATTGGAAACCGGAACACAGTGGAAATTGCACAAAATTGGTTTTTGGGAAGAGATAGCATATGGCCTGCTGGTGAAATAAAAATAACGGATCTTTTTGGTCACCCTTTGGCGGAAAATTTTTAAATGGGAAAAAAACTTTTCTAGCTTAAGAAAAAATATATTATAACAATGTAAAGGAACGAATAATTCTATCAAAGCTTCTTTCAAAAATTTGGTGTTAAGAAGTTATATTCAAAAATTAATGTAAATATAAAATAAGTTGTAAACTCCACTTAACTGTAACTTTTGTTTTAAAGCCTTTGTCTAGAGCCATTAGTTTCATTTGTTTCGACATTTAAACATTCAAAATAAAACCTTCTTTAGGCAGAATAAGATGGTAAACGGCCTCTGTAAAATGTATCCTGGTTTCCGGGCCACTGCATTATTTTCAATTCATATGTTTTGAATTTAGAAAAATTTTTTCAAATTGGCGTTTACACAAAACGAAAAATAGAACAAAGTATTTAATTAACCAACTTTTGTCGCTAAAATTACAAATTAAATGAACTCATCTATCAACAAGGTTTTATTTATTTATAAGAATGGCAAATGTTTGTGTTCGGACTCAGGGGGACGGAATGACCATGACTTACATTTCTCAAGCCAACTTTTTCCAGAATAAAGGGGCCACTAACAGCGTATTCTGGCCCGTCCCCACCAACCTGCATTAGACCAGCGTGGTGGGATACGGTCTAAACACCCTTATATAATATAATTAATGGTATATTAAAGCCCTTGGTTAAGATGGAACTATCACAGGATGATGCATATAATCCAGATTATTTTGAAAACACGCGATGGGGGTTTTATACAATACATACATACATACATAACGCCTATAGAAGACACTATTCATCTTGTTTTTTATAATATATATTTATTCCAATCAAAATTTGGTTTTCAAGAGATCTTTCGAAAATATAATATCTTTTTAAATTTACGAGATTGTATAATTTTTTTGAACCCATCATTCATATATTTAATAATTAGGGCCTATATCAACACCGGAAAAGCAAAGAATTTTCTTTTTATTTTAACTAGGTTATTGACCATAACCAAGAATAAAAAAAAAAATTTTCAAAAGAAGGAAGACCATTGTGTAGAGACCGTGGTTTGGTCTCAAACAAAAGGAAAACAAAATAACCGGGACATTCTTTCTTGCTATTGTCTGCTAGGTTGATAAACCATGATTCATATAGCATTAATTTTGTGAAATTAAATTATAGCGTAGTAATTGGGTAAAATTTGGGGAAGGTCAAAGTATTTCATAAAGGAACTAACCATTAACATTTAGGAACCTTTTTTTTAGACTATTCCCGACATATAACCGTTATGCGCAATATAAGTCGGTGACAAGGTCCTCTGCAAGAAACTGTCCCGCAGTTTCCGCCACTGGATTTGGAATCTCAAATAACTTTTAAGGTATTTATTTAAGTAAAATGTCATGTTTGCCACGATATGCTTATGTTAACTTAAAAATGCTAGTTTACTAGTGGCTGAAGTTGACTTCCGCGACGGATTAATGATGGTGTAATATAATCGACGCACCTTAAAAACAAAGGATACGTGATCGAATGGTAACAAAACTTATAAAATAAACGTACTCTAGATTTACCAAAGTAACCCAATTGCTGTGTTATAACTGATTTAAATTCTTTTTTGTGTTACCTGTGTGTAGCTATCTTTATATTTTATTTAATCTGTTATCTTAATTATTCATAGAAAAAAATTACTTTGTTCTTACTTAAATGAATAATTACATTTTTGTACATTATCGTGCTAATAACGAATTTTAGAGTTCTATTTGGGATTAACTACCAAACATTATTTTGATACTTAACAAGATATGGTGCTTTTATCCCTGATATGTTTCAGGATTTAATAAATTAAGGTAATTAAATTTTGATGAAAATTAATTTTGTCCTTTTTTTTAGCAACGATGTTATGCTTCCAGACCATTGTCTTTGGTAAGCTTCATCTAACACTGATTTTATGTCTTGGAAGACGTTCTTTATTAACATGAAGCGTTTACCTGCACAAGTGTCACGCAGTCGTCGAGGTAACTTATAAAGTTATCTTCTATTGGATCGTCGGTCTTATATCAGGCACTCCTCAATTGTTAAGTTGCCCATGAGGTATGAAACGAAAAACTCTTCTGATTTTTCACATTAAAATTTTAACGCATTTTTCATTTAAAATAATTTGTTATTTGACATTAATTACTTTTTTGCTTTTTACGAATATTTGAAATAAATTACTTAGCTTGGATTTTATTACTGCCTCCTGCCTCCCTGCAAATATAAACACACTTCCGTAAATAATTTTAAAAATATTTTGTTTTCCAAATTAAATCCATTTTTGTTTTTAAAAAATTAAAAGGTTTCAAAATTTTCCCATAACAAACTCGGTTACTTGGTTTTGAAATTAAAGTTACCCAAGTCGTTGGCAACCAGTTATGGGTTGGTTTGAGTTTTTTAAAACACAAGTCAAAGGGTAACAATTAAACAAATATACAGAGTTTTATAAGTTTTCCGGAACCAGCGGCAGTTTTAATTAAAAAAGTGTTGATATATTCTATTATACATTCTATATTACTTTTTAGTATATTTTCTGTATTTTTATTTTGTTAGTGAAGTAGACCTTGAAACGCGATAACTGAGCTTTATTATTTTTTTTCTGCCTGATTACGCATGTTTATTATATCTGGGCTGTCTTTTTTAAATTCCTCTACACTCTATATTTGCATCTGTTTTGGATTTAATACAAATCAGAATGTACATAAATAAAATCGTATTACCATTACTTATAGCGCCAAATATTAATGCGTTCTTATTAGTGAACTAACTAGAATTTTTCAATGCCGCCGACCATAACTCTCCGGTCCTACCATACTAATATTATGACGGAAAGTAACTGGTTTTGTCCGTTCGTTCGTTTTGTTCTTGTCCGTTTAATGTCATAATCATTGAACCAATTTTGATGAAACTTAGCCTAAATTCCGAGAAAGGCGATTAATTATTGCAATAAAAGTGGTTGAATTTATTTTGGAACCTTATTGGTGTTCCAAAATAAATTTTAACTAAAAACTTCATATTTTAATTATGCAAAATGTATTCGGTATGTCTCGACATTATATGGAACAATTATTTTAAATATCATTAAATAAAACAAAAAGGCCTCAAACCATGATGTTTTTTTTTTATAACAAATGAAAACATCATTGATAAAATAGCACATTTTAACAACCCCTGCTTTATGGTAAAGGGTGAGGAATGATAGAAATTTCCCAATAAATTACTCTTAATGTTACCTCTGTAAATTTAAGTTTTGGTTTAAGAATATTTTGTTTAATATTAAATTACAGAATAAAGGAAGGGAAGAAGAGATATTTTAGTATTTGAGGGGATGTAAATATTTTAAGGGCTTAGTAGGATGCCAAGTGTATTATTAGGAATTTTAATTTATTTCACGGTGACGACCTTTTCGTCCCTTTTAAAAGTATAATCTTTAAATTTTTACAATAACCTATCATTATGCGTATATTTTTTGATAATGTTAAGAAAAGGTCCGGGACCAGGGATAAAAAATCAACACCTTTTTAGGTATCACTTTCAACGCATATGGATAAATTAATACAACAGTGTTAAAGAAATATACAAAATTAAGGATATATTTAAAGAAAAAAACTAAATTTCTCCAATAATAAAATTAATGTTTTTTATACGTTATATAGCCCGTCTTGATTACACAACCTTTAATTGAAATGTTATAAAAATTACATAGTTATGTATAATGTTATGATTGGTTACTTAAATGATTAGTAAAGCTCTTAAATAAACTTAGACTTTTAAATTAAATACGATATCATAGTCAAATAATTTTCTCTTGTTTAATAAAAAATTTATAAAACGGAATTTATAAACTTTGGAAGGGATATCAATTTTAATTACCTATAGAATAGGATTTTATAAAACAAAAAAAATACAGTAGCAAAATAAGGGAAATTTTCTAAATATAATGTCTATTAAAACCATGAATATTTACTTAACGATGTAACAAAAGATAAATAACCGGCACCTAAATTAAATTTTAAATTTCAATTAAGATATAAAGAGTAAGACGACGTTCATCGGCAATTCCGTTAAGATACTGGAAAAAAGAAATTTTGTTATTTCTTTGAAAAAATGAAACAGAATTAAAAAAAAATGTTATAAACAATAAAACAGAAAAAATTTTAAAAATACTTTCTTTTAGGTGATATAACGTTATCGTGTACAATAATTTTGGTTAACCCTTTAAGCTCCTGTATAAAACCTAGATAAAACTACTTTGTACAGATAATAAAATCCCAATAAAAAAGCGGTCTATAAAACTTGATGACTCACAAATACATAGAATTTAATTTTTTTGGAAAAAATCACATATTGTAAGGATACAAACACCTCGACATGAATGAAACACTATGTTCATCACACATTACTTTTTCATGTGGTGAAAATCGAACCCACACCTACTGGCGTAACACTTTGGGTTACTAACCACCACACCAAGCTTTTTTTGTTTCGATTTTTAGTTCAGGAAAATAAAGTATTGTCTTATTGGTACAGCTAGCGTCTTGAAACAAACAAAAGAGAATTAATCGGGAACTGGCAAATTAGGAGGCAATTTCAGCAAAATGGAAAAGAGGTGGAACTAGTTAATAATTTGGTTTGAAAATAGGCCTCCGGGAAACTAAAAATAAATTTAAAAACAGGTTAGAGGCAGTAAACGGTTAAGACAAATAAATTTTCCAGTATATTTACTTATGGGCATATTTTCATTTAATTGGCAGAATTGAAATTAATAATAAAATTTTGATCCACAAACCTTAATAGAGTATTTTTAAAAGAAAAAGGAGGTAAACAGGTTTTTTTTTATGGCATACGAGGCAGGCTGGGTGCCCTTCAAACCAGAAAAGTGTTTTCAAACTACTGCTTCATTGGGCAGAAATAGGCACCTGGTGGTACCCACCCAGACGGTCTCCCTTAAGAAGAGGACCCACCACCGTGGCCTATAATCACATACCATCGCTGGGTTTCACCGATGGGTGAAACCCATGAACATTCCCCAAATAGGGTTTTCAAATTGTTTCCGTATATATTTTAAATCAAATTTGTCAACAAAATTTTGTACTAAATAAAAGTAATCTCTTTTAATTTTATTGTGGTTACTTTCAAACACTGGTACTGCTGGATTGTGTAGATAATTAAAGATAAAATTACAAGAGGAAATTAAAAAAAAAATTTAATTGACTTTCAACAAATAACACTTTAAGTTATTAATTTGATCAAATTTTTTGGGTTTCAGAAAGCTTGGGATGAATAAGTTATTTTGTTCAACTTTAAAACCATCCAATTAAGGGGAACAGAGGCAGAATTACTAATAAGAGATTATTTTGAAACAAAGAGAACATGTCTGAATAATTGTCCAAAATTTATTATTTGCAATGTTTTCAAAAATAATTGATATTAACGCAAATTAAAAGGACCCCTTTTCCTCTCAAACCTGTCTTTTAATAATTTTCCTTTAGTCAAATAGGTTAAAATAAATTTGTTGCTTTTATTAAACATACATTATTGTATATATGATTTTAAAAATGTTCCCATTATAATTTATAATTTAAAAAAAATAAAGTAAATAAAAATAAAATTTTTAAAATAAAAATATTATGTCGATTAAATTTATAAACCCCCGTTTAAAGCTTTAAATTTAGCATATAATAAAATAAAAAATTAAATCTAGTCTTTAAATTTAATTAACTTTCCAAGTTTGCTAATAGATTTTTCAATATCTATCAAGATGTTTTTCAATTAGGTGCCATCATTTTTTCTTAAAATTAATTTGTTGGAAACCAAATTTAAAAATCAAAAATTAAACTCAGACCAAAACATTATTTAACCAATTTTTATATTTAAAAGGCTATACCTGGATGAAAAGGTAACCTCCATCGGTTAGCCCTAATTTCAACCCGCAGATCAAATATAAAAAGTATCCTTCCAATGTGGCCTTTACTTAGTTTACCCTTTCGTACCATTAAGGATCTAAATATGGACACGCGGGAAATTAAAAGTTTTATAGAATACTTAAATTTACCCGTCCTTTTCTAAGTATTCACCTGGCTGAGATAACAAGAAGTAGGTAGAACGACTACCACTTTTCTACCGATGCACGCTGCCAGGTGCATTTAAAGCCAATTTTTTAGCCTGCCGGACTATTCCCACGGCTGGACTGACCCTAGGCCCAACCAGTCCTTTTAATTTCCTACCCTTTTTTGAAACCTCCTTACCAGAAGTAAAAACATAGTAATGGAGGGTCCGAATAGTGGAGAGAAAGAGGGTTAGAGTAGCGATTTTTATTCAGGGCCCTAAAGTAAAGTTATTATACCAATTTTTGTGTTTATCATTAAAAATTTAACGACTAAATTATGGGTTTCAACAGCGTTCACTAAATGTTGACGGGGTGAAACTTTTTATGTATTTTTTAAATTGTATACTTAAAAAACGAGAAACTTTGGCATTTCATGTACGAAAAAATCCACCTGAGTTAATAAATCAAGGGGAGAAAGAATCAGAAAAACAAATCATACTAGGGCCCAAGATCAGTGGAAGGAAAACCAAAGGTAGATTTAGTTTGGAATCCATCTGAGCCAATAGTAAAAACCCAAGATAAAACACCCATCTTTCAAATCTCGCTATGATACAAGAAAAATTCTTCTAATTTTCCGAAAAATTAATTTTATCTAACCTTTTCAGCTTCAAGGTTCCAAAATTCACTTTAACCTTGATACTTTTTACCCCAAAGAAATACACCTCGATCGTCTCATCTGTTGCTAAAGATTTAAATTATCCCTATTAATAAAAAGATTTGAATCGTAAAAATTTACTCCAAGACTTAAACTGGAAAGAAAAGTGCTTTGAACAAATTATGGACAATACTTTTGAACGATTGAAAATTCATTTTAACCCTGTTAATAACCCACAATCCTTGTTAAATGAAAATTTACAAATTTTATTCGTTTTTATTGTTTGGTCAACGGAAAAAAATTTATTTTTGGACAACAAGACATAGTCAATAAAATTAAACAACGGTGAAAAGAAGATGGTATCTTGTTTATTCCTTGAGCGAAAAAAAGGTCATTTAATGTTAAAAACAACAAGGAAACAATTCAAAATTTTATAGAAATCTATGCCGGAAAAATTAGAGGTAAAAAGGGTAAAACCTTACAAGGAAAACGGTTGAAACGTTTAATATTGGTAATTTAAATAAAATTTTTCAATCTGTTTAAAGAAAAATCCATTTGAAAACAGGTTTTTTAAAATTTTGCAGTTTGGACCCCTTGAATGTTCTTGCCGGTACATCGGTACTAGGTAGTGTTTGTAAATTCCGGAAATTTCAAACTCTTGTTTCATGGAACAAAGTTTGGTAAACTTAAATTCCTTCCCACCGGGTTGTATGGACATAGGTTTTTTCTGACCTACAAATAGGTGTTATTTCGGAAAATGCAATGGCCAAAAATTAAAACTATCTTAGAACATTTATTTCAAGGAATAACTTTGTGGGGGTTAATATAATTGGTGGACTCAAAGGTGGATCGGTGTTCTTTAGAAACCAATTATCAAAACCAGTTGGACGATTTTGTTGATATTTTGTGAATATATTCCGAAACCATTTTACCAAGACTTGTGGCTAAAAACAGGCTGAGTACTTTAAACTATAAAAGGAACGGGGCTTGGAATCGGGCAAGGTAACTTTTGGGATTTTCAGAAAAATTATTTATTTTTGCTTCAAAATTGTGTTCACGGAGTATTTGGAATAATGAGCAGGCAACAATCCTTCCTTTGCTTTATTAAGAACGACCGAATAGAATATAAAGTGAAATTTTCCTTCCCAATTTTAGTTATAATTCCCTGATAACAACTCACAATACAAATTACGTTTACACTTTCCAAAGTACCCTGATATCGTTTTCCAAAAAGTAAAATTCCAATATTTGTAAAATAATTTATTATTTATGGCTCTTGTATTCAATACAAGAATCGTTATAATTTAGTCAATTTGGTGTATCATAAAGGAAGACTTTCAAATTAAAGCCGAAACCCTTTATTTCGCCACTTCCCATGGGTAAAGCCCAAGTGACGGTTTGGGGTTAACCGTTAATTAGCCGAGCCAATCTTTCAAAAATCCTCCTGATGAACAAATCAAGACACCTGAGCAATTATGGAATGGACAAAGGACAATATTCGGAAAATATATTTCTTATTCCTCAGATGAGCAAATTTGAGAACAAAAAAAAAGCTGATAACAGGTTCAAAACGCTTTTACCAGTTAAAGGGAACACGTGGATGCCGCCGCAAGTCCCTCCTTCAAATGAAGTCCAAAAGTAAAGCGCTTGTTATCATCTACGGAAGGGAAAATTTTGTATTGAAAAACTGGAATGTTAAAAAGTTTGTCTCGACCCAGCCTTCAAACTCTTAAATTCAGCCATGTTTTATTCTGTATATTGATTCCTTTAAAATTTCCCTTCAAAATAGCTTTCCAATACTTTTTACTATCAGATTGAGAATAAAAAGTGCGAAATCAACACCACAGCAAAAGGAAAAACAATAATTCCAACACAATTTATCCAATTTCAAATTAAAAAGGAAGCTGAAAACAAAAATATCACATTAATTGGTTTTTTATTGACTCTTTTGGCATTAAAATAAATTTTAGCCTTAAAATTAAAAAATTACAAGTGATAATTATTTTTTTTTACGGATTATTATACCAAATCCACTTTAATTTACGGATTTTTCACGTTACTTAAATATATTTATTCCCGACGCCATTCTTTTTTGTTCCATGATCACGGAGCAAAGTTGGTAATTCTGTTCTCTACGTTTTCAAATAACCTTCAGTTTTATTTAAAAAATTGGCATATCTTTTCCGATTTCTTCATTTTTAATGTTGGTTTGACAAAAATATTTATTGCCTTCGGTTTTTTGTAGTTTTTATACCTGGTTTAATTTTTGAAATTATTGGATCCCAGGAAGGTGAAAGACCAACCCATTTCTTCTATTAAAATTTGGATATTTTTTAATTTCATTGCTTCCCAATCAAACTTGGTATAAATCGATGTTTTAAGCCAGTATTTTGGTTCCATCAAACTAATATAATTGGCCCTTTAGAACATGGTCGAAATTGGATTTCTTGTAGCCCCCGGGCCTAACATCAGCCTTGTTCTTTTACCTAGGTTTTTTACTGGTCCTTTGTTTGTCCAATGAAGAGGGGGCCAACTTACAGTCTAGTTTGTCACACAGCCAGATAGATTCACCAATTACAAACGTGTCAATATCTTTTAAGTTCTGTCACCACTACGAGGGACACACCTGAACCACACAAGAGATTCTTACCATTTTGTTAATGAGATTAAAATTCACCTACGAACAATGAAACCATGGTCAGCTTTGATGTTCAGTCTTTATTTACATGCTTACCTAAGGAAGACTGCATCTCAATTGTAACTAAAGAAGCTTGAGGACAATAAAATGCCGAATGAATATGCATCTCTGCTTAAACATTGTCTTACATCTGGCTACTTGTTGTGAATGATCAATTCTACATGCAGATAGATGGCGTAGATGTTTAATCTCATTAACAAAATGGTAAGAATCTCTTGTGACGCCTCAGTGTGTCCTCATAGTGGCGACAGAACTTCTTCAAGATATTGTGCCAGTTTGTAAGTTGGTGAATCTATCTGGCTGTGTACAAACTAGACTGTGATTGTGGTCTGTCTTACATTGGACAAACAAAGAGACCAGTAAAACCACAGTAAAAGAACATATAGCTGATGTTAGCTACGACGTTATAAGAAATCTGCAATTTGCACATGTTCTAGACAAAGCCCACTATTATATTAGATTTGATGAACCAAAAATACTGGCTAATGAACATCGATTTCTACCAAGTATGATTCGAAGCAATAGAAATTAAAAATATCCAAATTTTAATAGAGAAGATGGTTGGTCTTTGTCTACCTTCTGGGATCCAATAATTTAAAATTAAATCATGAGTATAAAAACTACAAAACCGAAGGACAACATAAATACTTTTAGTCAAACCAACATTAAAAATTAAGAAATAAAAGATATAGTCAATTTTAAACAAAACGACGGTTATTCGAAACATAGAGATCAGACATATACCAACTTAGTCTGCCCGTGATAATGGATGCTGAAAATAATCCGAAACGTCGGGAAAAAATATATTTAAGTAACTGAAAAATCCGTAAATTAGTGGATTTGATAATTACAAGTGAATTTATCATTGTTTATTCAGTAAATGCCAAAGAAAGAAATTGTTTGCTCCTAAGATTTAAAATTTATATCTTTTCAACAAAAAAAACACCCTACTAGAAAATTTCAGAATCTTTTGAAATCAATTAGAGGTATTCTGAAAAAAAAATTGAACGAAAAATATGAAGGTGGTCATCAACTTTTGCAATTTTGGAAATTTCTAAATTTCCCAAAAACCGAATTTCTAAAAATTTAAGTATTCTCTTAAAAACCTAGCTCAGATCATTAGAGTAATTGTAATAGATTTAATAGATGGATCTTTGAAGAATAAGCTAAAGAAACAGGAAAAATAGTGAAATTTTCAAAATTGCCAAACTTTTGAAAAAAAAAAATATTTTATTTTCCTTGGCAGAACTTCGTTATATGATGAGAGAAATCTTCTGACCAAAATTCTTCCAAATCGAAAGGGGTCGATTCCAACTTTTGGTCGATTTGACATGGATCAATACTGAGATATGCATAATACACAACGATTATATCCGAAACAAAAGATTCATATTTAGATTTAGGAAGAAATAGCTCACATTTTTTCTATTTTATTACGTCATCTAGCATTAAATTAACATTACCTGTTAAAATAATTTCTGTTGCTTACATTTGGGAATATCAGATGAATTAAATTTTACGGATTTTACCAGTTTTAATAATTTAAAACCAATTAATTTAAACCCATACTCGACATTTTAAACCCTTCCGGGGTCCAGGGTCCGGGACCGACCAAAGATGTTAAAGCGGTTGAAATGTCAGGCGGCCCCGGAAATTTTAAATATAAAGTTTGGGTGATCCGATTCGTTTGCTATCACCCGATTAAAACTTCGGATTTTAATTATTTCGGATTTTAGTCGATCCATTAATTTCCATCTTCCAACCTTTTAACAATAGTGGACGTAGATAAGGGGAGATTGACGCTTTTAATGCCTTTTCTGGAAATACTTATCGGAGGATCTTATTTTACTTACATTTGCCTATTTTTCCGATTTATTAAATTTATTTTCCCATATTTATATATACGAAAAATAATGCCATTCCGTACTATTTCATAAATTTTACTTTATATTTAGGTGTGAACATAAAGACATGTGAGGTTAAGGATCAGGTATCTTTGTAAAAATTTAAAGGAAATTCGCCCAAGACTTGGAATTATCTTGTTGTTAAATTTAACCAAGTATGATAAGTGAAGGGTATAATTGTGCCTTGTTTGGTAAGAAGTTATAATTAACTAGCGGAGATTCACGATCCAATATAATTATATCTCAAAGGGAATTTACACTGTTAACATAATTATTCCTTAGAAACCAAAATTAATTTAATTTATTACATGGAAAAGTTGAAGGACCAAACCGATTTATAAAGTTTTTTTTTCAGTATAAATGAGTCTTTATTCTAACATGCTTTATTTTTTTTGCTTAAAAAAAATTGTGACACGAGCAATTTTACGTGATGGAAGAAGGCCCCGCCTATTAAAATTTCACGTAAGACTCCTATAAATGATCACTGCCTTGAGAACAGAGATGATGTGTTCTTTGCCAAGAATTACACCAGTAATTATGCCCTGCAAACCGGAAGACAATAGTGTTTCCAGCCGTTAATTTAAATAAGGAAGAACCAGGTTAAATAACCATGGCTAAAACACAAATAATTTCATTTTAATGAACAGATACCTTACGGTACTATTAATATCATCATGATAGGAATTGAAATGGTTATCGATAAATTAAATTTATCAGGCCTTTTTCCGAATTAAAATTAACCATTAAATATTATTATCTTAATAAAAACTATAGTTGGTCGCTGATAGTCCCTATAAATAATATAAAGTTCAAAAAAACTTGAATTCTGACATATGGAAATTAATTGAAACATCCAAAAAATAAACAATGTACTAAAAGCAGTATCGAAACGAATCGCTTGGTTAAGTAAAGGTTGCATTTTAGAATTATTGGCTGGAAATGAATCGTTTCTATACTCAATTTATTTCAATTTATACGTAGATTTGAACGTATTTGGAATATGGAAATATTTTTTCATTCACAGCAATTGAATCACTTTATTAAAATATAATTGCATTGTTTTTAGCCATGGCTATTTTTCAAAGTACAGATTTATTTAGTAAGAACTTGAATGGAGTCTTGAGTGTCAAATATTTATAAACTAAGTTAACATTAAATAAATTAATCATAAAGCGTTTTTATGATAACTATTGTATCTTACACTTTCAATTGTGAAATACAGCTTATCCTCCAGATAAGATTGATTATGCATATCAGTCTCTGAAATTATTTTTACTTATATTATATTTAAAATACGCATCACTAAAGTATAATAACAATGAAAGCTGATTATTAACCTCATCATCATCATCGTCATCATCAGCCAGTGTTAGTCAATTGCTGGAAATAGGCCTCCCCTAATGCACTGCCTTCTCCGATAGGGGTTTTTGGACCGTATACCGCTAGGCTGGTCAATGGGTGGTGGTGAACCAACTTTTACATGGCTATCCGACGGTGATCATCTTACCTAGACAATTGAGTGGTCGGCCCAAATTGTCCCTAGGAAAACAACGATAACTCAAAGCTGTTGCCTCCTGGGATTGTTTCACCACTCCGGTTTATATAGCAAGGCCAATACCGCTAGGCCATGAAGAGATTATTAACCTGCACGCAATATTTATCCTATCTTATTTCATGAAAAAATAGCAATTTGCAGATGTAAAAATTAAAACGTTGAAGTTAAATACAGGAAACCAAAGACGTTTATATCTCCATCTAACAATCCAAAGTTTGTTATAACTATTAAAATCTTAAATCATTAAAATAATTTATATATTAAATCTTTGAAGCCAGCCTGATTTTTAAATTCCATTACCTCTCTTTTCTAAATAGGTTTGCTTCGAAATATTTCAAAATTATAAACTGTTCTAACAGACCTTATATTTTAAATATATTAAGTAGATGTAAGACAATCACGAACTTAAATAAGGACCAACATTATTAATAAAACGCCTGAATTAAACTTGATGACGTTGCAAATAACTTGCGACAACATGGCGGCCGTCAGCGGCGGTACATTGCTTCATGAGTAAAATCAACGTTGGTTTGCGATGATATAGAAATCCTACTAATAATAAATGCGCCACGAAACGTCCGTTTGTGAGAATGCATGTTTGTCACTCTTTAACTACAACTACTTGATGGATTTTGATGAAATTTTACAATTATATGGTATAATAGTCCGAATAGTTTCTAAAGGCTATAAGAATATAATAATAATAATAATTCTCCAGTCGATTACGACTACGGCAGCCGATCTGTATTAGAGATCAGCCAACTATGCAGAAGATATTATAGTACGCGCAAACACAGGCGCACTCTCTGTTCACACGACCGGAGAGAGTAAGACGCAGGACTGATTTTTTACATGCCCATCCGACGAATAGATCATCTTACTTTTCAGAGAATTCGGTGGATTGGAACTAAGAAACAACAATGAAAAATTGTTGAGTCCCCGCAAAATTCAAACCCACGATCTCCGGTTTCTAAAGTTGTATAATAAATAACGATATAGTGAAGTTTATTTTAAATATAATTATCAATCATCATCGGTGTTCCGACACGAGCTGTTCCTATACAAACTCCTAGAACCTTTGTGATCAAAACTAAAAATGTGTTTTAACTAGTATTGCAAAGACTAATTTAATATTTCAGTGTCGATTTTGTACAAGAATAGAACCTATAAAATAAAGTGGAGTAGCTAAAAATTTTGATTTTGAATTTTGAAGTTTTTTTGAATTCTAAAATACTGCATATGATTAAAAGTTAGGATTAATTTTAATCACAATCAATTTGAACAAATTTAATATCATACTAATCAGTATACATAAACTTCAAGAAACTCGTAATTAATTTTACAATAACAAAGACATGAAAAGATTCATTAAACAGTAATTTACTGGGTTAATTTTAAAAATGTCTTTCTTGTCACTTGTTAAAATTAAACCGAGATTTAATGTGCGTATAAAGTAGGACGGCAAGTTTCGTTGTAACATTTTTTCACATATTAATCGAAAAAAATATTTCCTTATCTCAAATAACACGTAAAAAGCCGTTCGATATAATTAAAAATATAATGAAATAAATATAAAAGCTATAAAAGCTATTCGAAGCTAATTAAAATTAAAATTTGGCTATTCATCATCAGCCCACACTAACTAGGGCACACATGACATACCTATAAATGGTTGTGCAATTAAGCAAACTATAGTCGGCCTCCTGGGCACCCTCGATTAGATCGCTGACGGTTTAAAAAGTAGTAGCCTGAGCCGAGGTCTCCCTCTGGGGACCCTCGAGCTAAGCCAACAACATAAGAGGTGACGCCTGCACGCTTAAAGTTGCACAGCCCCTCGACTCCGCGAGGTTGTAATGGTTTACTCCACCACGGAAGCCATCAAATAAACGATAAACGATAAGCAAACTATTAGAGGAGGTTTATGTCAAAAATTTAACCTTCCCGAGTGAATGTGAAGTTTGCAATTAATAACTTAAGTATGGAATAAATTATTTTATTATATTGTCGTTCAATAACAATGCTATATAAAATACAAACAATAGAACTTTGTAGCTTAAATAACAATAACAAAGTTGGACCGGTATATAAATATGTTTTATTATCATATTGGTTGAGTAAAACTGTTAAAATTTGTAGTTTTGGCAGTAAGACTTTTGGCTTTCATATTTAAATCCGCATACAATTGAAATTGAAGTACGCACCATCTACCGTTTTACAGTGGGTGCTCTTACTTCGTAAAGGCTCTTTATTGTCCCTACTAGAACTTTTAAAATAAAAACATTTACATCTTATTTTAAACTTCTAAGAAAAGCACGGATGATTTGCAATCCAACTGTAGGATTTCAATAGATAAATGGAGAGAGTTTGTCTGTGTGATCCTAAAAGAACGTGCGTTTTTTTAGACAGAACTCGTAAAATAAATTAAGTCTTATCACAAAAACCTAGGATTCAAGCACGTGTTTTGTATATTAGGTTCAAATTAGATTATCATGAATACTCATAATTATTTATTTAATTTATATTATTATAACGCAATAGCAATGACAATATTTGTGTTGTCAACTTTTACAAATATAAAAAGTTAAGTAAAGTTGAAACAATAAACCATTCTTTAGCTTGAATTATATTCTATATCCTCGTAGGTTGAAATAAATAAGTTGTCGTAATACAAAGATAATCCCTATAAATTCTTGCGATTTTTGCGGATGATTAGTCTGGGAAACCAATGTTAATAAAAATAAATACATATATAAATAGTAGAAATTGCAAATAAACTTTCCCAATAAAAGATCTTTAGCATCGACCAAAATATTATTTAATGAACTGAAGAGTCAGATGCACGCAATTAATTGTACCTTGTTCGATTTATGAATTACATAACGGATTCGGCATTCATTTATTGGGTTAATTTGCGAAACAGATGTCGCTTGCTGCCTGTCGCCCATAACACAGATGAGCTTAACTCATTGAATTTCAACCGAGATATAACCTATGTTTAAATTTATTAGTTTTTACAGAGGTAAATTTAAGCCTTGATAGAAACAATATTGTATATTTGATAAAAATCAATACAATTTAATCGGTAGATAGTTAGTAGTTGTAAAATTATGTAAGATTTGTTGGTTTGGTTCTTGTTTGTGATACATATTTTAAACAATAAACTCGTTAAGTAAATAATTTTAAGTAGATAGAACATTAAATACTGAGAACATTTTGTTGATATGTTTCAGATATGTCTCTATAAAACATGAATTTGGTCTATATTTTAATGTTAACGTTTCGATTCTTTACAGCATCCATGATCACGGGCAGACTAAGTTGGTATATGTCTGTATCTCAATGTTGTGGAATAACAATCAGAGTTTTAACTACCTCCGTAGCCTCAGTGAGGTATTGGCGTGTGCTTAGAAACCGGAGGTCGGGTTCGAATCCTGCGGGACCAACAAATTTTCATTGTTGTTTCCTAGTTGAGTTAGGAGTATGGGCGATCACCCAATTGTCTGAAAAGTAAGATGGTCCATGCGTCGGATGGACATGTAAAAAGTTGGTCTACCCACATACCCGCATTGGACCCGCGTGGTGGGATACGGTCCAAACTCCCTAATTGATAGGGCTGTATTAGGGGAGGCCTATGTCCAGCAGTGGACTATCACAGGCTGTTGATTGATTGATTGATTTGAGTCAGAGTTTTTATTTAAAATTGACATATTCAGAAATTAGTGGATTTGATATGTATAATTTTGCTGTTCAGTTTTTTAATACATTCTCTCTTAATATTCTTACCCGACATATTCAATTTTATAGAAGAAAATACTCTTAAGTCTACAAACAAGTACAAAGTAGTCGAAGAAAAATTTATTAGCTCAGTCGGATTCAGCAGATGTCTCAGAAATTTTATTCTCTAATGCGCTTTTAATTAACAGGAAGCTTTTAGCTCATAGATCAGATTGAGTTGGTTTCACTTTTATAAAGTAAAATTATAAAATAAAATTTGTCATTAAATACCAATGCACTATTTTCTACTCCCAGTTACTGGTACAAATAAAATTAGTCTATTATTATTAATATTTGCATAATTTTGATGATCTAATCTAAGAATCGACTCCAACGTTCAGTCAGCAGTTTGATCTCTATGCCGTGGTTTAAAAGAGAAAGAATCGTATCTCATTCTCTTTTCAAACCGTGATACCAACAAACCGCTATAGCAAATATAACTGTTTTCCGCTACTTCGTCTACGTGGAATAGAAGGAATCCCCGCGAGAGGTGTATTAAAAAATTACTTAAAAAGAGTTTAAGTACTTAGACACAAAATTTCATCGTTTTGGATGTTTCATGAAAAATCTCTACATAAACTTTCATCCTCTGTTTCACTGCCTTTAATCACTTTAATTGCAATATGCATAGTCTTTGCCCTTTCTTGGAATCAATTGAATGGTTTAGAAGGTAAACACAAAGAGACAGACAGAGTTATATTCGCATTAGCATGAATTATTCGACTCACTTAACTCGGTGGTGGTCATTAAAAGCTTTGGATATTTCATAAATTAGTCTCATTTTATAATATTTTATATGTTTATCTTATATATTGGTATAATTTAATAATATGATAAGAAGTACTGATAATTAAATAGCCGCAATACTACAAATATAATATGTTTTATTTATGGAATTAATTACATATATTTAGTTAATGATGAATCCAAAGGTTTTTGATCCAAAATTTTACTAGACTAACGAAGCTTGTTTAAAATTGCTATTAATATTTGAAGTTTTTGATATCCATCAAAGTAGCTAAACCTTTTTATTAACCTTACTTGCAGCTTTGCATTCGTTTCATCCTATCTGGATTATTGCTATAAAACGTGCCGAGATTAGATTATTGTTTTATTGATGATTAAAAAGATTCACTTGGTCTTTCACTGTCCCTGTCATACCTACTATTGTAATACTTTATGAAGTTAACCACTAGGTTACGACTAGTTCGAGAAGGAGCTCTCGCAACTCTGTGTTAGATGAATGAGTCTAAGCATAACTTCAAGGATAAAAAAAAACAGGTTAGGAGACACTTAAAGGATAAATGAAACCGTTACAACTTTGTTTCTTGCAAAGTAATATAGCTAGAAATTAGTAGCATCATCTAAATGTTTCAGTCCGTGCAAGTTTGGCTAAATTTACAAGGCATTTGGGCGAACCACAGGCAGACGTAGAGAAGGTCTCTGTCGGTTTTGGATTGGAAGGGGTGGCTAACGTTGACCGTGAGACGACTTTTTATTTTTAATCGTGGCATATTTTTTTGTAGCACGTTATATAAAATATATAAATAACTGGTTTATCATTTATATAAATGTTATTTCATGTATCAAAAAACCTGATTTAAATGATAATATATTTAACAGAAAAAAAAAAATGAAAAAAGAAACAAACATATGTTATATAGAATGCGAAAATAAGTTATTGATAGTGGCAACTATATAGCTATGTATTTATTGATAAAAAGTTAGTAATGGATTTTAGATATTGGGATGTTAATAATATAATATTTAAAAGCAAAGATATCCATAAAACACATAGTATAAACACGAATAAATAGCTGAAACCTGATTTTACACCTCATTAAAAATCTTGTGGCAGATTTTTTGAAACAGGAAGTTACCATTGTTGTAATATCGTCGTCTCGGTAAATCTTTCCTGGAAAGAAAACTGATGCGATTCGGAAATCATCGTTTATCTCCTTTAAGATGAAAAAGTCTTTTGATTTATTAACTACTACTGGTCCGACCCGACTTTGCACGGAGGGGACATTATTAAAATAAGATGTAAGATATTTCATTGATCTCTACATTTCCACGGCCAAAAATCCTGCTTGTGCAAACTGCAAACTGTTTTACGTCGTGGAGGGGAGGGGTAATTGTTTATATATATAATAGACAATCCAAGCTTGCAATTCGTGTTGTATTGAATATAGAGGACATATAAGTGAGTTCATCAAAGAAAAATATTTTCAAAGTCTTGCGTGTGTTTTCGGACGCTTCTAGAATTATGGCAATGAATTATACAGGTTTTATTTTATTGATTAAAGTGATAAAACGAGTAGAACGATGGCCAGTGACACGTCCTACCTATAAAAAAGCAGCTTTTGTAATGGAAACCGGAACACAGTGGAAATTACACAAAATTGGTTTACGGAAGAGATAGCGATATATGGCCTGCTGATGAAATAAAAATAACGGATCTTTTTGGTCACCCTTTGCAGTAACAATATTTTAAATGGGCTAAAAAACTTTTCTAGCTTAAGAAAAATATATTATAGCAATGTAAGGAACGAATAATTCTATCAAAGCTTCTTCAAAAATTTGGTACAGGTTAAGAAGCTATATTCGAAAACGTTAATGTAAATATAAAATAAGCAATAAACTGCACATTAATTGTAGCTTTTGTTTTTAAGCCTTTGTCTAGGAGCTATCTAGTTTCATTTGTTTCAACATTTAAACATTCAGAATAAAACCTTCTTAGGCAGAATAAGATGGTAAACGGCCTCTGCAAGAAAGTATCCTACGGTTTCCGCCACTGCATTGGTTTTCAATTTACATATGTGTTTTAATTTAGAAAAAATACTTTTTCAAAATTGCCGTTTTATACAAAACGAAATAGAACGAAGTATTTAATTAAGGCCTAACTTTTACATCGCTAAACATCGCAAATATGACATGAACTCATCTATCAACAGGTTTTATTTATTGTATTGAGAATGGCACATGTTTGTGTTCGGACTCAGGTGAGGGACGGAATGACCATGACGTACATTTCTCAAGTCAACATTTCCAGAACAGAAGGCCACTGGCAGCGTATCTGTCGTCCACCAACCTGCATTAGAACCAGCGTGGGATACGGTCTAAACACCTTATATTATATTAATTAATGGTATATTAGGGAAGCCATGCTTAGCATGGACTATCCAGGCTGATGATGCATATAATCCAGATTCTGAAAACAGCGATGGGCGTGGTTTTATACAACCATTACCCATATATATTAAAATATTCATCTGTTTTATATTATATATTTATTCAATCAACTTATGTTGGTTTTCATGAGATCTTTCGTAAATATAATATCTTTTAAATTTACGAGATTCGTATAATTTTTTCGAACTACCATCACTTTATATGTTTAATAATAGAAAAAGTATCTATATCAACACCAGAAAAAGCAAAATATATTTTCTTTTTATTTTAAATAGGTTATTCGTACTATAACTAAGAATAAAAGAAAAAACAAATTTTCAAAAGAAGGCAAGTACCATTGTGTAGAGACCGTGGTGTTGGTCTCTAAACAAAAAGTGAAAAGCAAAATAACTGGACATTCTTTTTGCTATGTTGCATTATAGCATTAATTTTGTGAAATTAAATTATAGCGTAGTAATTGGGTAAATGTGGGGCAGGTCAACAGTATTTACATAAAAAGACAACCATTAACATTTAGGAAACTTTTTTTTAGACTATTCCCGACATATAACCGTTATGCGCAATATAAGTCGGTGACAAGGTCCTCTGGGAACCATCCCAGTTTCCGCCACTGGTTTTAAATTCAATAACTTTAAGGTATTTATTTAAGAAAATGTCAATGTTTGCCAGTAGCTTTATGTTAACTTAAAACATGCTAGTTTACTAGTGGCTTAAGTTGACTTCCGAGACGGATTAATGATGGTGTAATAATCGACGCACCTTAAAAACAAAGGATACGTGATGAATGAACAAAATTATAAATAAACGTATGATTTTAAATCCAATTCTGTTATAACTGATTTAAATTCTTTTGTGTTCCTTTATATCTATTCTGTACTTACATAAAAATTACTTTGTTCTTACTTAAATGAATAATTCTTTTTTCACATTATCGCTTAATAACAATTTAGAGGTTCTATTTGGGATTAACTACAAAACATTATTTTGATACTTCAACTAGATATGTTTTTGTCCGATAGTTCTTCAGGATTTAAAAATTAAGGTAATTAAATTTTGATGAAAATTATTTTGTCCTTTTTAGAACGAGTTAGCTTACCATTGCCTTGGTGTTATCAACACTGAGTCTTAAGACGCTTATTAACTGATTTACCCAAGGTCATCAGTCATCGGTAATTTAAGTTATCTTCTATTGATCGTCGGATTGAACCTCAACTATTGTTGCAATATGAAACCTCGTATCTGATTTTCACATTAAAATTTACACGCAATTTCATTTAAAATAATTTGTTACTTGAAATTAATTACTTTTTGCTTTTTACGCTTTATAATGAAATAATCACTTAGCTTGGATTTTAATACTGCCTTCTGCCTTCCTGCTAAAATATAAACATACTTCCGTAAATAATATTTAAAAATATTTTTGTTTTCACAAATTATAAATGCCATTTTTTGTTTTTACAAAAGAATTACAAAGGTTTCCAAATTATTCATAACAAACTCGGTCTACTTCAGTTTTGATTAAAAGT
The DNA here is from genome assembly GCA_029286875.1 of Lamproptera curius. Lineage (NCBI taxonomy): Eukaryota > Metazoa > Arthropoda > Insecta > Lepidoptera > Papilionidae > Lamproptera > Lamproptera curius. The sequence continues at coordinate 2,930,651 of JAGSMT010000031.1, forward strand.
TACCCAAGTTGTTAGCGTTATGGAGTTAGTTAAGTTTTTAAAACACAAGTCAACAGGGTAACAATTAAACAAATTTGACAGAGTTTTATAAGTTTTCCGAACCAGCAGCAGTAATTTAACTATAAAAAAAGTGTTGATATATTCTATTATATATTCTTTATTACTTTTTAGTATATTTTCTGTATTTTATTGTCAGTGAATGTAGATTTGAAATGCGATAACTGAGCTTTATTATTTTTTTGGGTCATCAGCCTCGATTACGCATGTTTCTTATATCTAGCACTGTCTTGCACCTTAAATTTACATCTACACTCTATATCTGCATCTGTTTTGGATTTAATACAAATCAGAATGTACGTAAATAAAATTGTATTACCATTACTTAAGACGCCAAAAATTAATGCGTTCTGATTGGTGAACTAACTAGAATTTCTTCAATGCCGCCACGACGCATAACTCTCCATCCTACCATACTAATATTATGACAGCGAAAGTAACTGTCGTCTGTCTGTTCGTCTGTTTGTATGCTTGTCCGTCTTTACTGTCCAATCATTGGCCAATTTGATGAAACTAGTCTAAATTCCGAGAAATGCTATTAATTATTGGATGAAAGTGGTTGAATTTATTTGGAACACTTATTGGTGTTCAAAATAAATTTTAGTTATAAAGACTTCATATTTTTAATTATGCAAAATGTATTCGTATGTCTCGACATTATATGGAGACAATTATTTTAAATATGTATTAAATAAAACTAAAAAGGTCTCAAACGCGATACATGTTTTTTTTAAATAACGAATGAAATACGATCATTGCATAAATATAGCACATTTGTATTCAACGCCTGCTTTATGGTATGGTGAGGAATGATAGAATATTTCCCAAGTGGAACATTACTCATAATGTTACCTCTGTACCAATTTACAAGTTTTGCTTCTAGAGAATATTTTAGTTTAATATATAGGGTACATGAATAAAGTTAGCTGGAAGAAGCAGATATTTTAGTTTTTCGAGTGGGATGTAAATATTTTTAAGGGCTAGTAGAATAGGTATATATAAGTGTATTATGGAATTTTTATTTATCGTTCACGGTGACGTACTTTCGTGCCTTTTTAAAAGTATAATCTTTAAATGTTCACAATAATTATCATTATGCGTATATTTTTGATAATGTTACAGATAGAAGGTCCGGACTAAGATTGTATCTATACCCTTTTATTTTGTCTTAACTACTAAGGCACCATAGCCATGTAGAGGATAAAGCCATTTTTTTTATGGTATCACTATCAACAGATATGGATAAATTCATATACAACAGTGTACGAAATATACAAAATGTACGGATATATTTCAAGAAAAAACTAAGTGTCTCATGAATAAAATTAATGTTTCTTTTATACGTATTTATTTTAGCCTGTCTTGATTACTACACTTTTAATTGAAATGTTACATAAATTACAGAGTTATGTATATTGTTATGATTGATTACTTAAATGATTAGTAAAGCTCTTGAATAAACTAAGACTTTTAAATTAAATACGTTATCATAATCAAATAATGTTCTCTTGTATAATAAAATAATTAATTTAATAAAACGGAAGTAATTTATAAACATTGAAAGGGATACATAAGAAGAATCACGTTCTAATTAATACTTTATAGAATAGGATTTTCTAAACAAAAAAAATGGAGTAGCAAAATAAGATCAAATGTTCTAAATATAAGTGTCTATTAAAGCCATGAAAATTTACTGAACGATGTAAGCAAAAGATAATCTATAAGCACCTAAGTTAAGACTTAAATTTTACTTGAGATATAAGATTAAGACGACGTTCATCGCGCAATTCCGGTTAAGATAATAAAAAAAAAGAAATTTTGTCATTCTTCGAAAATAAAATAAAATAAAAGCTTGAACTACGGCAACTTGATGACTTACAAATAAATAGATTTTAACTTTTGGAAAATCACGTATTGTGGATACTAACACCTGACAAGAATAAAACACTATAATCACCACATTCTTTTTCATGTGGTGAAAATCGAACACCTGCTGGCGTAACGTTTGGTTGCTAACCACCACACCAAGCGTTTTTTTTCTTCGATTTTTAGGTCTGGCAAATAAAGTATTGTCTTATTGGTACGTAGCGTCTTGAAACAAACAAAAGAGAATTAATCGGGAACTGGCAAATTAGGAGGCAATTTCAGCAAATGAACAGAGTGGTTTAACTAGTTGGTAATTTGTTTCAATAGCTCTCGGGGAAACTAAAATACTTGTAAAACAGGTTAGAGGCAGTAAACGGTTAAGACAAATGTAGTTTTTCCAGTATATTTACTTATAAGCATATTCTCATTTAAGTTGGCAGTATTGTTAAATTACTTATACAATTTTGATCCACAAACTCTTAATATGAGTATTTTTTTAAAGAAAAGGAGGTTAACAAGTAGGTTTTTTTATGGCATACGCAGGCAAACGAGCAGTCGGGCCATCTGATGGGAGGTGGTCGATGACGCCCATAGACATTGGCAATACCAGTGGTATCGCCAACGCGCTTTCTACCGTGAGACATAGGGTGTTAAGTCTCGTTTACCCAGTAAATACGCTGGCTACGATGCCCTTAAACCAAAACAGGTGTTTGCAAACTACTGCTTCGCGGCAGAAATAGGCACCGCGATGACCCACTCAGACGGTCACCTGTAAAAAGAGGACCTACCACCGGTGGCACTAGTAATCACATATCATCAGCTGGCTCACCTGATGGTAAGTAACAGCGACCAACGGACATTCGCGCCACCATAGGAGCTGCAAATGCGTTTCCGTATATATTTAAATCAAATTTGTCATCAACAATTTTGTACTAAATAAAAAAGTAATCTCTTTTTAATTTATTGTAAGGTTACCTTCTAATACTGGCTTGAAATGCTGGATTATTGTATATAATTAATAGAAAAAATTACAAGAGAAATTTTAACAAAAAATACGGCTGACTTCTAACAGTAACACTTAAGTTATTAATTTGATCAAATTCTTGTCTATGGGCAAGCTTAGGATGAATAAGTTACCTTGTTCAACTTATGGAACCTACCCAATTAGCGCACGAAACAGAGGCAAAACTCCAACTAGAGAGCTTATTTGAAACGATAAGAGAACATGTCTGAATAATTGTCAGAAAATTTATTCTTTGCAATGTTTTCGGTAAAAATAATTTGATATTAACGCAACTTTGAAAAGATCGTCTTTCTAATCTCTCAAACTCGTCTTTTAATAATTTTGTTATTGTCAACATAGTTTATATAAATTTGTTGTATTCTATTTAAATATCACATTATTATATGATCTGATTGTTAACAAATGTTGCCCATTATAATTATAATGTTAAGTAAAAAAAAATGAAGTAAATAAAAATAAAATTTTTGTAAACATTAAAATATCATTTCGATATTACATATAAACAAGACTGTTTATGCTCTTGGCCATTTTAGCATATAATAAACAGTAATAGGATTAAATCTAGTCTTAAAACTTAATTAATACTTTCCCTTACGTTTATATCCTTCGTTTGCTAATAGATTTCATTATCTATCAAAATGTTTTTCTAATTAGGTGCCATCATATTCTTTACGTCACAAATTCAATAATTTCGTCTTGGCCAACTAAATTTAAAATAATAAAATGTATTCAGTACCTGATTTTAACCAATTTCATAATCTTAAAAGGCTATACCTGGACAAAAGGTAATTTGATTTGCATCCAGGAAACCTCAGACCTAGAAGAACCGCGTAAGAAACTCAGCGGGACTTTTTTTTTTTCTTCTTCAATAAATTTTACAAAACTTTTACATTAAAACCTTACATTTACTACTTTTGAAATAGCCTGGGCAACAGTTCATTACAGGGTGTGTTATCTATCAAGTAGTCATTACAAAAATAATATCCTTTAACACACAAACGTTCCTTCACAACTTTTTAGAATTTATTTACAGATAAAGCTGAACGTTTTCTGGTATTTTATTGGAAAGGTATACATTGTCCCATGAAATCCTTTTTAGAAACTCCACTACCAGATGTAAAAACATGTGGACCCTCCATTACTACCCACTAGAATAGTGAGAGATAAGGCTAAGAGAGAGTGTTAGAGTAGCGATTTAATTTAGGGTCTAAAGTGATTAAGATTATAATATCGCAATTTTTGTGTATTATCATACTAGAAGAATTCTACCTGACTTAATTATGGGTTTTAAAGCAGCGTTCGTCTACATGTGACGCGGGTAAAACTTTTTTATGTATTTATTTAAATTGAATACTTACAAAAAACGTCGTAAACTTTTTATTAAGGTTTAATACTGTAAGAATAAACTGTAGATCTTAATAAATCTTATAAACGGAATAAGCTAAAATTTATGTAAATAAATCAAAGAAACATTATTTATGTGCAACAGAAGTTTAGGTACAAACGAAATTGTTACTTTTTAGTAATATTAAGAAAGCTGTGATAAATACACAATAATACAAATATATAAACAAAATAGACACGCTGTAATTCAATCATAGAACTTGTTTAGTAAACAACCTTTTAGCGCAGAAGCAAACAGGCTTATATTTTGTATTCCTAACGTATATGAGATTAGTACTGTAATATACCGGATCATTACTGAAGTAACATTTTCAGTTATGATGAGAGTAAGAATTATAACTGTACAAATCAATTAATTTTAAGAACATCCTGGTTGGTATTTTAAATGCAGTTATCAAAACGTACATTGCATATTTTAATTCTAGTTATATATATATGCATTGTAAATGGATATCTTTATCATATATTTTAGAATAAAATATTCAAAAGTTATGCAATTTTGAAAATTTCACATTCCTGTTTCTTAAACCTTTTCTTCAAAGATCTCGCTATCAATTACTCTAATGATCTGGGCAAGGTTTTGAAGAAATCTTAAAGGTAAAAACAATTTTTTTTTAATTATTCAAAATTCGCTTTTAGGAAAATTTTGAAATTTCCAAAAACTCAAAGTCATAATAACAAATTTTACCAAATTTTTCTTGATTACCTCTAATTGATTTCAAAAGATCCTGGAAATTTTTGAGTGGGGTTTTTGTTCCAAAAGTATAAATTTTAATTTTAGGAAAACAATGATAAATTCACTTGAATTTTTTAATTTTAGGCTCAAAAATTTATTTTAATCAAAGTCAATCAAAAGATAGTAAAATTTGTTCAAATTTATTTAGTCAACGTACATTAATTAGTTAAGACCATCTAACTCCTGCCATCTATGTTTGCACAATATTTTCCACTAAATATTTACTATAAAACTTTCAAGAGGTCTCTATTATCTACATAGTGGCTATATTTCTAGGATTCACGAAGTTCGTTGTTGACATTGAATAAAAAATTAGTTTACTGTGATTTTGTGATTAAAATTGTTTATTTATTAAACTTCTTTATTTTGGTTATAAAATCAATCATGGGAAAACAATAAATGTTCGATCGGAATATTTCAAGTAACAAATACTGTGAGGGACAATTGATTGATTGTAATGATTTTCAGACGACGATCCATAACCTTAAATGCACGATATGGTAATGGTTGGTTAATTTGGTCTAAGCATGACGAACAATTTCGTAGAGATTAAATTTTAACAAAAAGTGTGTGTTAATCCTTATAATAGTCAAGATTCTATTTACGTAAATCATTGAGAATTATACGTTTGATTCGTATAATCGATTCAAACTGGAGTTCCTTCTATTGCACCTGGACGTAAATTACCATTTCGTACGATAAAATAGATCCGTCCTGGTTAATAAATCAGAGTAGTGAATCAGAAACAACCTATCATACTGAGAGCCTTAAGGTCAGTGGAAATTAAAATCCAAAGGTAGATTTAACCATCCATCTGAGCCAATAATAACAACTGATCAAGATGAAACACTACACTAAAGCATTATTTGTTTCCTGCACCACAATGCTACTCTGCACCACTCCAAGGTTGACTGTAGACAATGTTTGGCATTAAGTCCGCTTGGTACGAATTGTGCATAAAGTGTAAATAAAAAAATAAAATAAAAAACACCGCATCTTCCAAATCTCCTACGATACCAGACAAAATATCTTCTAATTTATCAAAAATTAATGTTATCTAACCTTTCAGCTTAAGTTCTGAAATCGCACTTTAACATGTAAACTTTACCCCAAATGAAATCACCTCGATCGTCTCAATACTATATGCAAAGTATTTAAATTATCCTCGATTAATAAAAAGATTTGGATCGATCAAACACCTACGCCAAACAAATACATAAATCTGAAAGCAAAATGCTTTGAACAAATTTGGACAATCTTTGAACGACTGAAATTGACATTTTAATTTCTGTTAATAACCACAATCGACCGGAAAATAATAGTCCAGTTAAAAAAAATCGAAAATACCAGGAAGTTAAATGAAACTTGCAATTTTATCCGTTTTGCCATTAAGTTGGTACGGAAAAATTGTAAATATTTTGGACCATCAAAGTACATGGTCAATAAAAGTCAAACAAAGTGAAAAAAGATGGATCTTGTTTATTCCACCGAAATAAAGGTAATTTATTGTTAAAACAACAGATGAAAAATTCAAAATTTTATAGAAATATAGATGTCAACAGAGAATTACGAGGTAAAAGTACAAATCCGTACATGAAATGGTTTAGAAGTTTAATATTAGGCAACTAAATTAAATTTTTCATCTTTTAAAGAAAAATATTTATTTGAAATAAAGGTTTAGAAAATTTGCGAGTTTGAGACCCCTAAATTGTTCTTGTCGGTGCATCCATTACTCGTGGTATGTGTTTGTCAAATTCATGAAAATTTCAAACTCTTGTTTCATGGAACAAAGCTTAATCACATCATCAGCCTTTGCTAGTCCACTGCGGACATAGCTCTAATACACTATCCATTAGGTTTGGACCGTATCCACCACGCTGGTCCAATGCGGTTGGTCCAAACAAAGCGTAAACTTAAATTCAATGGTGAAAAATGCCATTCTTGTAGCATCAGGATTGTGGACATGTTTTTTGTCAATCCCCTACAAATGAAGTTTATTTCGGAAAATGCAATGACTGTCCAGCTCGGAAAAATTGAAACTATCTTCATCAAACCAGCTGATCATTTTGTTGATATTTTGTAGAATATTTCCGAAACTACTTTATCATGACTTGGTAAGCTAAAAAACAGGCTGAATTTCAAACTATAAAGGAAACCTTGAAATCGGGCAAGTACTTGTTGTTGCTGATTTTTCAGAACATTATTTATTTTTGCTTCAAAATAGTGTTCAAGGTATATTGGAATAATGAGCAGTCAACAATCCTTCCTTTTGCGTGTTTTAAGAACGACTGAAAGAATAAGTGAAATTTACCTCTCCAATTTATATAATCTCTGATAACAACTCCATACAAAGTGCAGTTTACACTTTCCAGAAAGTACTGATATCGTTTCTCAAAGTAAAATTCTAATATTTGTAAAATAATTTATTACTCTGATGGCTTGTACTATCAAGAATCGTTATAATTTAGTCAATTTGGTGTATCATAAAGAAGACTTTCAAATTAAAGCCGAATAACACTTTTCGCCACTTCCCATGGTGCCAAGTGACGGTTTGAGTGGGTTAATCAAACGATTAATTAATGAGCTAATCTTAAAATCCTCCTGATGAACAAATCAAGACACCTGAGCAATTATGAATGGACAAAGGACAATATTCAGAGAAATATATTTCTTATTCTCAGATGAAACAATTCGTAGAAACAAAAAAGCTGAGTAACAAGGTTAAAACGCTTACCAGTTAAGGAACGTGGATGCCATCCGCGTCCCTACTTCAAATAAGTCCAAAGTAAAGCGCTTTTATCATCTACGGAAGGAAAATTTTGTATTGAAAACGTAGATGTCTAAAGTTTGTCGTCAGCCCAACCTTCAAACTCGTAAATTCAGCCATGTTTTATTCTGTATATTCGATTCATATAAAATTTCCATTCAAAATAGCTTTTTAATAAACTATTTACTATCGATTGAGATAAAGAAGTGGAAATCAACACCACAGCAAGGACAGAAAAAACAATCATTCCAACACAATTATATCCAATTTAAAATTAAAATGGAAACAAAAATATCACATTAATTAGTTTTTATTGACTTTTGCATTAAAATAAATTTTAGCCTTAAAATTAAAAATTACAAGTGATAATTATTTTATTTATTGATTATTATACATATCAAATCCACTAATTTGGATTTTCACGTTACTTAAATATATTTATTCTCGACGTTTCGGATCTTTCAGCATCCATTCTCCTCCTCCATCATCTACATCTCACGAACAATTAAACCATGGTCAGCTTTGATGTACAGTCTTTATTTAATGCTTACTTATTGAAGACTGATCTCAATTGTAACTAAGAATTGGGGACAAATAAAATGCGAATAAATATGCATCTCTGCTTAAACAATTGTCTTACATCTGGCTACTTTGAGTTGTGGAATGATCAATTCTACATCAGATAGATGGGGTAGATGTTTAACTTCATTAACAAAATGGTAAGAATCTCTTGTGACGCCTCGTGTGTCCTCATAGTTGGGACAGAACTTCTACAAGATAGTGCCAGTTTGTAAGTTGGAACATCTGGCTGTGACAAACAGACTGTGATTGTGGTCTGTCTTATTGACAAAAAAGAGACAGTAAAACCAGAGTAAAAGACATATAGCTGATGTTAGCACCGACGTTATAAAAATCTGAATTATGACCATGTTCTAGACAAGCCCAATCATTATATTAGATTTGATGAACCAAAATACTCTCTAATGAACATCGATTTATACCAGGATGATTCGGAAGAATAGAAATTAAAAATATCCAAATTTTAATAGAGAAGATGGTTGTCTTTGTCACCTTCCTGGGATCCAATAATTTTAAAAATTAAACGCAGAGTATAAAAACTACAAAACCGAAGGACAAATAAATACTTTTTGTCAAACCAACATTAAAAATTAAGAAATAAAAAGATATGTCAATTTTTAAATAAAAACTGACGGTTATTCGAAAATAGAGATACAGACTTTACCAACTTAGTTCCCGTGATAATGGATGCTGAAAATAACCGAAACGTGGAATAAAAATTTAATAACGCGAAAAATCCGTAAATTAGTGGATTTGATAATTACAAGTGAATTTACTTGTTTATTCAGTAAACCAAAGAAAGAAATTTTTGCTTTCTAAGATTTGAAAATTAATCTTTCAACAAAAAAGACCCCACTCAAAATTTCAGAATCTTTGAAATCAATTAGAGGTAATTTCTAGAAAATAATTTGAGCGAAAATATGATACTGGTCATTGACTTTGCAATTTTGGAAATTTCTAAATTTTCCTAAAGCAAATTTTTGAAAATTCAAGTATCCTTTTAAACCCAGCTCAGAGAGAATTGAGAGGGCTCATTAATAATTCGTGATAGATCTAATAGATGGATCTTTAAGAATAAGTTAAAGAAACAGGAAAATAGTGAAATTTTCAAAATGCAAACTTTGAAAACAAATATTTTTTCCTTGCAGAACTTCGTTATATGATGAGGAAATCTGACCAAAATTCTTCCAAATCGAAAGGGTCGATTCCAACTATTGCTCGACGGACATGGTTAAATAATAAGATATGCATAATACACAACGATTATATCCGAAACAAAAGATTCATATTTAGATTTAGGAAGAAATAGCTCACATTTTTTCTATTTTATTACGTCATCTAGCATTAAATTAACATTACCTGTTAAAATAATTTCTGTTGCTTACGCGAATAGTTTATGTGATAAATAATAAATTTTACGGATTTTATCGAGTTTTAATAATTTAAACTTTACAATAATTTAAAACCATACTCGACATTTTAAACTCTTCCTAGGGTCCATGGTCACGGGACCGACTAAGATGTTGAGCGTTGAAATGTCAGTGTTAATTTGGCTACCGTAAATTTTAAATATAAAGTTATGTGATCCGATTCGTTGGGTGCTATCACCTGATTAAAACTTCGTTTTAATTCATCGGAGTGTCGAATCCATTATTTCAACTCTCAACGCTACAAAACCTTTTTAACAATAGTGGACGTAGATAAGGTGAGATGCCTTTAATGCCATTTTCCAATTTTTGGAGGATCTTTATTTTAATTTAACATTTCTTTATTTTTGATTATTATGATTATTTTTTTCCATATTGAGTATATACGAAAATAATGCTATTACCGTACTAGTTTCATAAATGTTACTATATTTAGGGGTAGACATAAAGACATGTGAGGGTTAATGATCAGATATCTTCTGTGAAAATTTAACGCCCAATGAAATCTGCTCCAAGACTTGGCATAATCTTGTCGCTAAATTTAACACGAGTATGATAAGTGAAGTGAGGTATAATGTGCCTTGTTATGTAAGAAGTTATATTAACTTAGCTAGACTTCACGTCATCCAAGATAATTATATCTCAAAATTAATGCTACATATTACTCATAAACTAAACACTTGATTTAATATTACATGTAATAAAGTTGAAGGAGTGTACCAACCGATTTATAAAGATTTTTTCAGTATTAATGAGTCTATTATTCTAACATGCTTTATTTTTTATTGCTTAAAAATGTGACACGAGCAAGATGTTCACGTGATGGTAAGAGGCCGGCCTCGCCTATAAGAAATGCATCGTAAGACTCCTATAAACTGCTCATTGCCTTGAGACACGAGATGATGTGCCTCGTTTACCCAGTAATTACAAGCAAAATGCCCTGCAAACTGGAAGACAATAGTGTTTAGCCGTTAATAGAAAATAGGATAGATTAGATATAAATAACTTATGGCTAAAACACAAAGTAATTTCATTTTAATGGAACACCGATACCTACGGTACTATTAATATCATCATGCATAGGAACTGAAATGGTTATCGATAAAATTTAATTTTATCAGCCTTTTTCCGTAATTAAAATTAAACCATTAAATATTGTTATCTTAATATAAAAACTATAGTTGGTCGCTGATAGTCCTTATAACATAATATAAGGTTTCAATAAAAACCTGCTGAAATACTGCTGAACAAAATAGTAGAAATTATATTAAGAAACATTCAAAAAAATAAACATGTACGTACAAGAGCCAGTATCGAAACGTATATCGGCTATGGTTAAGTAAAAGGTTGCATTTATTAAGAATTCATTGGCTGTAAATGGAATCGCTCTCTCTATACTCAACTTTATTTGAATTTATATTGTAGATTTGAACGTATTTGAAATATATGGAAACATTTTTTTTTACATTTACAGCAATTGAATCACTTATTATAACATAATTACATTGTTTTTAAGCCATGGCTATGGTTTTCAAAAGTACAGATTTATTAAGTAAGAACTTGATAAGTAAGTCTTGAGGTGTCAAATATTTATAAACTAAATTATTATAATACAATAGTTAATCTTAAAGCGTTTTACGATTAACTATTTTATCTCACACATTTCCTAATGTTGAAAGCAGACCTTGCAGGAAAAAGATTGATTAGGCATATCAACTTGAAATTGTTTTTAAATCATAGCAAAACAATGAAAAGCTATTATTTACCCATCATCATCATCGTCTATCAGCCAGTGTTAGTCAACTGCTGGACATAGGCCTCCTAATGCACCGCCTCTCGATAGGGTTTTAGACCGTATACCAATGCGGGTTGGTGGGTGAACCAACTTTTACATGGCTATCCGACACATGGATCATCTTACTTCAGGACAATTATGGTCACCCAAATTGTCTTAAACCAGTAAAACAAGTTAACTCAAAAGCTGTTGCCTCGCAGGATTTGATTCCACCGCTCCGGTTTATATAGCAAGGGCCAATACCGCTAGGCCATGAAGAGATTATTAACCTGTACGCAAATAATTCTCGTATCTTATTTCATGTCAAAAAATAGCAATTTGCAGCATGTAAAAAAATTAAAACGTTGAAGTTATAGAGGCAACCAATGACGTGGGCTTAAATGTTTGCTATAACTAATTAAAATCTTAAATCATTAAAATAATTTATATATTAAATCTTGTTAAGGCCAGCCTGATTTTTTAATTCCATTACTCTTTCTTTCTCTAAATAGGTTTAAGCTTACTAAATAATTTATAAATCTGTTCTAACAGACTTGTATTTTAAATGCTATTTAGTAGATGAAAAGACAATCACGAAGTTAAATAAGCGACTTAACTTTATTAATAGACGCTCGAATTAAACTTGATGTCGTTGCGCAAATATACACTTAAGCGACAACATGGCGGCTGTCAGCAGCGGTACATTGCTTCATTAGTAAAATCATCGTTGGTTTCAGCGAAGTGTATAGTAGTAAATCATACTAATAATATAAATGACGCAACGTAATAACGACAGTTTGTGAGAATGCATGTTTGTCACTCTTTAACTACAACTACTTGATGGATTTTGATGAAACTTTACAATTATATGGTATAATAGTCAGAATAGTTTCTAAAGGCTATAAGAATATAATAAAAAATTCTCCAGTCGATTACGACTACGGCAGCCGACCTATATTGAGATCAGCCAACCACGCAGAAGATATTATAGTACAGGCCTCTCTGTTCAACGACCGAGAGAGGACGCAGGACTGATTTTTTACGTGGCCCATCCGAGAATAGATCATCTTTTTCTATTCGGTGCATTGAACTAGGAAACAACAATGAAAATTGTTGAGTCCCGCTGAATTCAAACCCACGACCTCCGGTTTTTAAGTTGTATAATAAATAACGAATAGTGAAGTTTATTTTAAATATAATAATCAATCATCATCGCTTCCGACACGAGCTGTTCCTACACAAACCCTAGAACCTGGATCAAACTAAAAAATGTATAACTATTATTACAAAGACTAATTTATATTTCAGTGTAGATTTTGTACAAGAATAGAACCTATAAAAAAAGTGGAGAGTAATAATTTTGATAACTGGAAGTTTTTTATGAATTCTAAATACTGATATGATTAAAAAATTAGAATAATTTTTAATTATAATCAATTGAACAAACTTTAATATCATAACAGTATACATAAACCCAAGAAACCGTAATTAATTTTACAATAACAAAAGACATGAAAAGATTCATTAAACAGTAACTTATGGTTAATTTTAAAAATGTCTTTCTTGTCACTTGTTGAAATTAAACTGAGTATAAACAGGACGGCAAGTTCTGTTGTAACATTTTTCACATACTCAATCGAAAAAATACTTTTATCTCAAATAACACGTAAAAAGCCGTTCGTGCTAATTAAATATATTGAAATAAATATAAAAGCAACATTTAAAATTTGGCTAATCTCATCCAGCCCACACCGGCCACTTTGCGAATGTCGTCACTCCGTCTTGCCGCAGGGATCTATAGTACCTTTTTATCCCATTCTTTTCAAGAAGTTTGGGTTCTCAAATAGTTCCATAGGCAATGTTCGTATTTATAGAAGAAATCAGCTGTCAAATAAAAGTTTATTGCCAACACATTAAAAATATTAAAACTATAAATGACAATTAAAATACTCAAACTTGACCAGATATTTACGCAACAATGATTTTATAGCCTTAAGAAATGGAATTAAGAACTAGAAAATTAAAAAAATATTTTTTGTCATTTAAAAAAGCAGGTATCTAGCATCTATTTACAATTTTTTTTTTAAGTGTCTTTTGTAAAATTTATTATATTTTCGTAACAAACATTGTAGTAAACAACCGTATAGTAGTAATGTTTAATAATTACTATTTATTCTGACTAGGGCATAATAACACATGACAAACCTATAAAATGGTTGTGCAATTAAGCAAACTATTAGAGGCGGTTTATGTCAAAAATTTAACCTTCCCGAGTGAATGTGAAGTTTGCAATTAATAACTCAAGTATGGAATAAACTATTTTATTATATTGTCGTTCAATAACAATGCTATATAAAATACACACAATAGAACTTTGTAGCTTAAATAACAATAACAAAGTTGGACCGGTATATAAATATGTTTTATTATCATATTGGTTGAGTAAAATTGTTAAAATTTGTAGTTTTGGCAGTAAGACTTTTGGCTTTTATATTTAAATCCTCATACGAATGTAATTGAAGTACGCACCATCTACCGTTTTACAGTGGGTGCTCTTACTTCGTAAAGGCTCTTTATTGTCCCTACTAGAACTATTAAAATAATAACATTTACATCTTATTTTAAACTTCTAAGAAAAGCACGGATGATTTGCAATCCAACTGTAGGATTTCAATAGATAAATGGAGAGCTTGTTTGGTGATCCTAAAAGAAGTGCGTTTTTTAGACAGAACTCGTAAAATAAATTAAGTTCTATCCACAAAAACCTAGGATTCAAGAGTGTTTCGATGTTAGGTTCAAATTCAAATTCAGATTATCGAATTCTCTATTATTTATTTAATTTATATTATTAAAAGCAATAGTAATGACAAATTTGTGTTGTCAACTTTACAAATATAAAAGTTTAGTAAAGGCTGAAACAAAACCTATTCTTTAGCTTGAAATATATTATTTATTCGTAGGTTGAAATAAATGTTGTCGTAATACAAGGTAATCCCTATAAGGTAAATTTTTAGAGTTTTGGTGGATGATTAGTCTAAATCCAATTAAAAAATAAATACTATAAATAGTAGAAATTGCAAAATGAACTTTCCAATAAAAGATCTTTAGCATCGACCAAAATATTGTTAAATGAACTGAAGAGTCAGATGCCGCAATTAATTGTACCTTGTTCGATTTATGAATTACATAACGGATTCGGCATCTTTATTTTTTTGATTCATTTGCGAAACATAACAGATCTCTTTCTGCCTGTCACCCATAACTCAGCTGAGCTTAACTTCGTTGAATTTTAACGAGATTTAAGTAGTTTGTTTAAATTTATTGGTTTTACCGAGGTAAAGTTTAAGCCTTGAAAGAAACAATATATTTGATAAAAATCAATACAATTTAATCGGTAGATAGTTAGTAGTTGTAAAAGTTATCTAAGATTTGTTGGTTTGGTTTCTTGTTTGTGATACATATTTTTAAACAATAACCGTTACAGTAAATAATTTTAAGTAGATAGGCATTAAATACGAGAACATTTTTGTTGATATGTTTCAGATATGCTCCTCTATAAAACATGAATTTGGTCTATATTTTAATGTTAACGTTTCGGATTCTTTACAGCATCCATGATCACGGGCAGACTAAGTTGGTATATGTCTGTATCTCAATGTTGTGGAATAACAATCAGAGTTTTAACTGCCTCCGTAGCCTATTAGTGCGTGTGCTTTAGAAACGAGGTCGTGGGTTCCGAATCCTGCGGGGACCAACAAATTTTCATTGTTGTTTCCTAGTTGGTTAGAGCATTTGGGCCGATCACAATTGTCTGAAAGTAAGATGATCCATGCGTCGGATGGGCATGCTAAAAGTTGGTCTACCATACCGCATTGGACCCGCGTGGTGGGATACGGTCCAACTCCTAATTGATAGGGCTGTATTAGGGGGCCTGTCCAGATGGACTATCTAGGCTGTTGATTGATTGATTGATTTGAGTCAGAGTTTTTATTTAAAATTGACATATTCAGAAATTTGTGGATTTGATATGTATAATTTTGCTGTTCAGTTTTTTAGTAAAATATCTCTTAATATTCTTACCCGACATATTCAATTTTATAGAAGAAAATACTCTTAATGCAAGAATTACTAGTCTACAAACAAGTAGAAAATAGTCGAAAAAATTTTTATTAGCTCAGTCGTTTTCAGCAGATGTCTCAGAAATTTTATTCTCTAATGCGCTTTTAATTAACAGGAAGCTTTTAGCTCATAGATCAGGTTGAGTTCGTTTCACTTTTATAAAGTAAAATTATAAAATAAAATTGTCATTAAATACCAATGCACTATTTTCTACTTCCAGTTACTGGTACAAATAAAAATTAATCTTATTTTAGTACATCTAAGATTATTAATATTTGCACAATTTCGATGATCTAATCTAGAAATCCACTCCAACGTTCAGTCAGCAGTTTGATCTCTATGACCGTGGTTTAAAAGAGAAAGAATCGTATCTCTTTCTCTTTTCAAACCGTGATACCAACAAACCTTTTTATATCTAACTAATAGTTTTCCGCAACTTCGTCTACGTGGAATAGGAGGAATCCCCGCGAGAGGTGTATTACAAAATTACTTAAAAAGAGTTTAAGTATTTAGACACAAAATTTCATCGTTTTGAATGTTTAATGAAAAATCTCTATATAAACTTTCATCCTCTATTTCACTGCCTTTAATCACTTTAATTGCAATATGCATAGTCTTTGCCCTTTCTTGGAATCAATTGAATGGTTTAGAAGGTAAACACAAAGAGACAGACAGAGTTATTTTCGCATTAGTATGAATTATTCGACTCACTTCACTCGGCGTGGTCATTAAATTGCTTTGGGATATTTTCATAATTATAATAAAGCTCCGTGACAAGATAACCACACTGACTTGAATTTACGAGGTACGAAAGTTTACTCAAGTGACAAAAGTGAAAAGCTGCATTGTGCCAACGAAACTATTAGCTCCTTCTATTTCCAACAATTGTTAAGATAAGCTATTTAAAATGTTTGTTCACGTTATATAACATTATAATGTAGCACTTTTATCGATGAAATTTAAATTATTAAAAGCCAAAAACTTGTTAACGTAGCCCTTAAATTGTGTTATGCTTACAAATATCTTTTTATTGTAAAAAGTGTTTATATTAAGTTTAGTAAGATAATCCTTAAATTTTTAATAAGAAACCTTTAGTATTATTCATGAATTATGCATAAACATTTTGCTAGAATCCCACTAGCTACCAAAAATACCACTTCAAAATCCATTGAGTATTTTTAAAGATTTAAGCACGCAGAGACAGACAAACAGCGAAAGCGACTTTGTTTTATATTCTGTTGGTATGCTGTTAACAGTAGGCTCAGTCTTCATAAAATGGATATTCTAATGACGGAAATTAAATTGTAATGCAGTAGTTTATTATTTGTTAAGCTTCTTTAGCGACTTTTAACCTCCGATGCAAAAAAGGGTGTTATAAGTTTGAAGGATTTCGTATATTTCTGCAACATCGTAGTTACTGACTTGTTGAAACGATTTCTATTTAGTTAGTTTTATTAATTATTTATTAAGAAATTAATAATTTATTAAATAACTGTACAGAAGTATCTTAATGCATATTTAATAAATATCGGCTCAGCCGTTTGAACTTGTAGGGAGTGAAAGTGCGGACTAACTGAATCTCGAATATAATATATTTGGAGCCAGATGAGGTCGTTTAGTTTTCACTTCGTGGCTTAAACGTTGCAAAGTCTGCGTAGTATGACATGATAGTTTTACCCTTTTCAAGGTAATCAATGTATATAATACAACTTGCATCCCAAAAACAGTAGCATAACCTTGTTCGCCGAAAAATGTTTTTGCCTTCTTTTGGGTTGGTTCCCTTGGTCCAATTCTCTGTTTAGACTGTTCTTTGGTTTTAGGGTGTAGTAGTGGACCCAAGTTTTGTTAACGGTTACGAATCGACGCAAAATTCGCTTGGATTGCCTATACAACGCGCAAATAGTGGTAGAAATGTTCTTTCAGATCAATTTTAGGTCGATGTTAGCAAACATGGATTCCATCTTACAGAGCTTTTCCATATACAAATGTTGGTGCAAAATATTTGTACAGTTCATATGACATCTTACGGGTCTCAATATCTCACGTACTTTTAATCTCGTCTTTCAGCACAATTTGATGGATTTTTCGATCATATTGTTGGCCTTAGTGGGGCGTCCTGAGCGAGCTCATCAGAAGTGCTCACACGACCTTTTAAACTCGAAACCCACTGCTTAACGGTTGAATATGATAGATAGGATGTCCCCAGTGTTGAATCATCTCGTTTTTAATTTCCTTCTGCGTTAACCCTTTAAATAAAAGTATTTGATGATGCGAATTTCCAGCTTTTCCATTTTAACGAAAACACAGAGGCGTCTTGTTCAGCATGGTCTCAAATCTAAACTAACATGGCGATCGGACTGAAACTATAGCTACAAAGCTATCTAAGGATGGTACTATAGAACGTCACCTCAAGGTGAGCCTAGTGGCGCCATCTCTTGGTCAGGCCGGAAAATTATCAATCCACCCTCAACCGGTGGTGGTCCCCTGTTCTACAGGAGACCGTCTGGGTGGGTACCACGCGGTGCCTATTTCTGCCGGAAACAGTATGTGAAACACTGCTGTGTTCGTTAAAGCACCTTAGCCTGCATTTACTGGTAAACGAGACTTAACACCCTAGTGTCACTGGCAGCGCGTTTTCGATACCACTGGTTTGCCAATGTCTATGAGTGTCGGTGACCACTTTCATCAGGTGGCTTGACTGTCGTCTGCCTCGTAAGCCATAAAAAAAACCCTCGTATACAAAAATATTAATCGTACATATTAAGTAGCTTCAAATAATGTTTAAAGGCTGCAAATAGTTATGATTACATAAAATGCTTAATCCTGTATTTAATCTAGCCAGAAATTTATTTTTTATTTCTAATTACTATGTAACGTCATTATTATATAATTGACCTACTTTCTACTTATTCTACTTATATTAAAAGTGGTTAACTAAGCCATATAAAATACACTTAGACACATTTTAATTGAAATGTTGAAAAATTATACCAATGCATTGAATGAATGCACTTTTAATTTAAATTTTTGTTTGTACGGTAAATATTATAAATATGATTGCCAATTTAGCATCAGAGTGCGTTACACACTTATAATACAAAAGTATTGCGCCTACGAAGCTCATAAACGTTGATCCCCGTTCTGCCTTGGATTCAATGGCGGTTCTCCATAAAGTTGATGACGATGTGACACTACAATTACACCGATGCGGGTTTTGACGAAATTATGTTCAGTTGAAAACATTTATTTTTTCACAGAATTAAATAAATATATATCATCACCATCATCATCATCATCATCAGCCTGTGATAGTCACAGTTGGACATAGGCTTCGCCTAATACACCCGTGCCCATTAGCGGGTTCTTGGTCTATCTCACCACGCTGGTCAATGCGGGTTGTGGGTGGACCGCCTTTTTACACGCCCATCCGACGCATGGATCATCTTACTTTTCAGACAATTGGGTGATCGCCTAATTGCCCTAACCAACTAGGACACAACAATGAAAATTTGTTGAGTCCACGCAGGATCGAACCCACGACCTCCGTTTGTAAAGCACACGCCATACCACTAGCCATGGGCAGCAAATATATATATATAATATAAAATTAATATATATAAGACTTCATTATATCTGTTTCACCATACTAAATATTGTCATTTGAAATCTATACTTAATAAATAAACATAATAAGATTATGTATACATTTGCAAGAGTTATGAAAATACACGTTGATCGATAAACCTAAAACAATAAAAAGATTTTAAATTTATTTTTTTTATTAACAAGTTACAGTCCACTATTTTTGTATTTTTATTTATAATGGGCAGTACTAATTAATGTAAATTTAATTTATAAATAAGTAATATAAAAATGGTTACAATAACATTTTATTAACTATATGAACAATAACTTTTCTTTCAAAGGTTTTCCGTTATTATCTATCTGTTTGAAGATGGAAACGAGATTCTTTAGAGAGTTTAATTTTATGTTACTTTTAATAGAACCTTCAAAACTCTTTGAAGCTGGCGCACTTGACGCTTACCTGTCATTGGCAGTGAGAGCTATCTTGGAAGATCTGGAAATTTTACTTTTGTAATTAGTTTTAGTTGAAAGAAAAGACGAAAAAAGCTATGAATATTTACTTAGTTGTATTTTCCAAATTGTAAATAAAAACTTGAGTATATCGTGCCCTAAATGGGATATTGAAACTGTTACCAAGTTGGGAAAAAATAACCGCAGGGTAAGACCAGTGGTTACTACCTTTACAACGTTTTGTAGAAAGCTACAAATTTTTAAGAAGAAAAAGTCATTAGAAAATACAGGAATTTACTTGAAGGAAGATTTTTCACCTAGTATTTTACAAAAACACAAAGATTTAGAGGAAGAGTTAAAAACAAAATTGCAATCGGGATAAAGAGTTATACTACGATTTGACAAAATAATCACTTTAAAGCCACAAGATAAAGACTTCCGCACAACCAGACAAAATAATTCTACTAAACAATTTTTGTCAGAGTCTCCTTTAGCAAAAAATTATGATAAAATATCACACATTACGGAACTAGCAAAGCGAGTTTCCAAAAAAAAAACTCAGAATATAACAAACTGTTTACGCTATACCCAGTTAAATATGCCGCCTAATAACTCCACAATTCAAGATAACGAGGAACCTCTAAAATCTAATATGCTTCCCTCTCCCTCAATCTCTCCCAATCCGTCCCCGTGGGAGATGTAGACCAAAACCCTCTAGAGAGAAATTGTATGGATGGTCAAGAAGGGAATAATTTATATGTCACAACACATAACGTTAAAATTCATCTTACTCTCGTCTCCTTTAACTAAATAAATCCCTTAGAGAGTTAATGTAAACCAAAAAGTGAAATACCGCTAAAAAAAAAATATCTTCTAAAAAATTAAAATGGCGTTGAGCAGATCATGTAGATGAGCTAACAGACCATCGTCGGACTCACAATCTGATATCGTGTAATATAAAATAATAAATAGGCACTAGAAAAAGTGTAAGACCAAGTGCTATATGGTCAGACAACATAACTAAAGTGGCCATTTATTACCTAATCACAATAGCTACAAACAGTACATTTGAAAATCTCTAGAGGAGGCCTAAACATCGTACAACGCCGGGTTCTTACCATTCTAGAAAAAGAAACAAAATAATATATAAACATTAAAGAGTTGTATTTTACAGTTAACATTGTGTAGATATTTTTGTTTTTAATTATTTTCACACTTTATTTTTTGTAATATTGGTATGATTTTTTGTATTTATTTTTTGGTAGGAAGTACATATTTTTTTATTTATTCCTCTTCGTCTGGTGATTTCCACTGGCATTTTTTTATCACAAAACATTTTGATATAGTCGAAAAATGCTACGGGATTTTAGAGCAAGACAGTTTAATTTTATTGTTAAAAAATAAAAGGAAAATAGCTGCACCGCTTTCCTCTACAGTAAAACCAAATCTACTGCACTGTATTTCTATAAATTCCAACACAAAATCTTAGCACGCTCTCCAAGTAATTAAATGTATCACAAAATTGTATCTTTAAAGCATGAAATTAATTCTTCGTTCTGATGAAGTTCGTGATATGGTTAAAAGCGTAAAAATTTTAAACATTAACAAAAATCGTATAACGTAAAAAAAATAAGAAACGTCATTAAAAATATTTTTTTATAAGTAATTTTGTAGTAAGTGCGCCTGGATTGGACTCCACGGTAAGTAACAAAACACAATCACCTTTACATTGTCTATCGTTGTCAACAACAACAACCGTTGGTAGGTCCCCTTTTTACAGGAGACCGTCTGGGTGGGTACCACCGCGGTGCCTATTTCTGCCGTGAAGCAGTACTGTGAAAACACTGATGCGTTCCGGTTTGGAGGGCACTGTAGCCAGCGTATTTACTGGGTCAACGAGACTTTACACTTTATAGCGCAGCGCGTTGGCGATAGCACTGGTATTGCCAATGTCTATGGGTGTCGGTGACCACTCACACACAGGTGGCCCGACTGCTCGTCTGCCTGCGTAAGCCATTAAAAAAAAGAAACATATCATGTGGTCCGTATATCAACTTTTTCAAATATTGTTTACAACCGGCGTGCTCCCAATTTTAAGCTTTCTTTGCTTATAAATTACTACTAAACCGTTCGAATACCGATATATCTATAAAGGTAAATATTATATTTCTACTATTTTTTTAATATTAATAATTTTATATTAAAAAAAACAATGAATGGATCGGAAACACAAGAATAATTGCTAATTTTTAAATAAAAAAAATTAGGTGAAACGAAAAACATGACCTCTTCATGATTTTACATGTCTTTGGTAACAAATTTTCGATTTTTAGCATTTAAAGAATTGGAAGAGTAAGTGCAAGTAAAGTTTAGCAAACTTCACTCAGTTAACAGTTTAACTTGAAGCAGCAACTAGCTTGCGGCTTTCAAATATTTCCAAACTCACTTTCTATAAGTTCAGAAACGTGAGCTTTGTTATGCGGTTAAACTTCTGCATAATGGACATTGAAGTCAGTGTGGTTATCACATCACGAAACTCATCATAAGTTCAAAATTTCACTAATGAAGCTAATTCGTTAGTCAGCTTAATATCAATGAAAAATTATTACCCATACAATTCCCTTTGCTGCATATTGTTCAATGTAAATAAAACTAGTTTTTTTTCAGAACTACGAAAATATCAACCTATTTAAAAAGGAATATTTTTAAAGTTATAACATTAATAACATGTTGGACAATTAATAAGAAAGTTTTAAGCTTCTGATAGATTTTCGGCAACTAAAACTACCTTTTTGTTACTAAGTGGCAGATAAAAACTGGAAGAAGAATAACGTTAAGGCCTATTCTGAAACCCGACGAAAATAACATAATTTATAGTTTTAACTATAATTAATTTATCATGAATTTTTATTCAGAAATTAATTTTATTCATATAAAATGTTATGGATACAATAAAACAATATAGTTAAACATAAATGACGGTTAGTATAAGTATTGTTGACATTAACATTTCATATAAATATGAAA
This sequence comes from Lamproptera curius, assembly GCA_029286875.1. Classification (NCBI taxonomy): domain Eukaryota; kingdom Metazoa; phylum Arthropoda; class Insecta; order Lepidoptera; family Papilionidae; genus Lamproptera; species Lamproptera curius. The sequence continues at coordinate 2,953,466 of JAGSMT010000031.1, forward strand.
ATCTATGGAATACAAGTAACATTTTACTTGATAAAATATTACCAATCTTAAGATATATAAAATTGCAACCGTTCTGATATATTTATCTTGTAAGGTAAGATCACCGTTCAAAATGATAAGTGGCTTAATGTTTCACAATGGAAACATAGAGTTTAGAACATACAAAACATTTTAACTTTAAAAAATGTACGCTTTGAATAAATTATATACTTCTTAGGTTAAATAACTCAATTTTACAAACTATCTATGTTTGTAAAATTGAGTTATTTAACGTACCATAATAGCTAGTATGTTGGTTGGCAATGTAAGTTGATATGAGTTTTTAAACACTTGGGAAAAATTAAGATTACTTTAATAACATTAACAACATTTTATGGCTAATTTTACACACCTTGAGTAATTTTTGGGAGAGAGATTGCAAAAGATTCTTATTTTTTTTGTAGTAATTTATCTGGCTTATATTACTAGTGTAACAATTCCAGTGATTTAACGTACCATAATAGCTAGTATGTTGGTTGGCAATGTAAGTTGATATGAGTTTTTAAACACTTGGGAAATATTAAGATTACTTAAGTAACATTAACAACATTTTATGACTAATTTTACACACCTTAAGTAATTTTTGGGAGAGAGATTGCAAAAGATTCTTATCTTTTATTGTAGTAATTTATTTGACTTATATTAAGTGATAATGAAAGTCTGCAATAGATATAATTTGAGTTTATTGCATTTAGATATTATTGCATTTAGATATAATTTGAGTTTATTTGTTGCCATCAAAATAAATATCTCTTTCTATCGCAATATTAATATGAGAATAAAAATGTTAAACCGAAAGATTGTGCTTTAAGCTAATTGGATTTCACGTTTCTAGAAACAATTCTACAAAGATGCAGAAATAAAATCTGTTACCCCAATACTTCAAAGATTTAAGCACGTGAGAATAAAAAAAATTGTTCGTTGTGTATTTGATTGGGAATCCAATATCGTTAAGAAATATCAAAACCATGGCGGTATAGTTTCATCTCTACAAATATAAAACGACCGTAAAACAGTCACTCTATAAAATACACTTATAGTTCTTAAAAACTAATAAAATCATATTTTTATCTGTCCGGTGAGGTCTACTAGACTCAATGTACGATTTGTCGACATAGTGTGTAAAGATGCTAGTTCCATCTATGAGCCATTATTTCAATGTTTCTAGACAATATTATTTACAAAATTAAAAATAATTAATAATTCTTGTATAGTACAGCTCGTAACAGGGTCATCAATTATAACTGGCGTTAAGATGATATAAACATTGAAGTTCAGTAGTAAAGAAATTCATATAAATTGAAAATAAAATTTTAAAAATAATACCGCATTGTCGTTTTATTTCTAAATATTATTTGATTGCAGTAAAATATCATAAGTTATCTAGGATGGAACTTTTATCGAGGTGCATAGCTTTTATTCTTAAGAACATTAATAGGCACATTATATCTTTCTAACTTTGTTCTGACTTTTTCTTCGAAGATATATTAAGAATTTTCAATATCTTTATACATATATTAAAATATTTTAAACCATAATCAAATTACACATTTAATTATTTATTCTTTATTGCAATACTAATTAAGTAATACTTAATATATATACTCTCTTGTGATGCTTAATACCAACTAAGTATCACAAAAGGCGGCCTTAATACTGGGTGGATTTAATTGCGAAATTCTCTCCCAGACAACCCGACGCATAGCGAAAGATTAATTTAGACGCAATGTTCAAATTCAAAAATGTTATAAAAATAAATATAATAAAAATAAAAACGCCTTTATTTCTTCTTAATAAACTACAATTTTACTTATAACTATTTTTAATTTAACTTAAATCTAAGAACCTCAGTGTAAAGGCCTCCAAAGAATTCAATGTTCCTATTCTTAGCTGCTTGCACACAGTTCGGTCCGCAACATTTTTAATTTCGTCTTCTACCTTGTAAACGGTCCTCTTCTTTTTCCTTGTGGACCTTTCCACGTGGTGATTTTAGAGTCTATCTTATGATCTGTGAGTCTCCTTGTCGGCCCATTTCACTTGAGCTTCTGAGCATAGCTTAAGGCATTTGTAGCTTTGTTATCTTTCTGATTCTAGTGTGTCTTATCTTGTCTATTTTTTAATATTAAGCATGCTTCCTCTATTCCTCTCTGACAGGTGAGTGATTTTGTTTGGCTTTTTTGTGAATATCCATCCAACGTCAAACACGGTTGGTGAAAGGCATGAATTCATTATCTTAGTTTTAATGTGCTGACATGTTACTTTAAAATATATCCTTTAGACTCCAGTATTAGTTTCAAGTTCGTTGTATTCTTCTTTCGATATCCATTTCGTTACTTGTGTTATCAAAACTAATAATTTTTCCTAAATATATGTACTGTTTATTATATTCTAAAAGGGTTTTCATTTAATTTTATTTGCTTTTTAAGACTGTTTGTCAAGATTTTTGTTTTCCTTATATTTATTTCCAGGCCTACGCTCTGGCTGGCTGTTTGTAGGGCTTCGATCATTAGCTGTAGTTGCGTACATGACTTAGATAGTAATACAATGTCGTCGGCGAATCTAAGTACTCAAGTATGCCTTGAATATAATACCTGTCTTTTCCCAGTTTAGCTTTTGAATGTTGATTGTAGGACTGAAATAAATATTTGAAGTTAGTGGATCACCTTGCCTTACACCTCTCTTTATAGGAAAGTTTGAACCCAGTGTCTCTAACTTATTTTTCCTTGATTGTTACTATAAATGCTCCAAGTCAACAAAGCCAGGTACAGTGGACTATGTTGTTCTCGTATTTTCATCAATCAATTCTATTGTGTATGTTGTCCATTGTATGCCATTTTTAAAACCCGCCTGTCTACTGGTTGATCTTTTCAATAATTGGGCAATTTTGAGTTTATTATTTGAAAACAGTTTGTACAGACCTGAGCAGATTAATAGGTCTGTACTTTCTTGTATAATATGATTATATTGATTCTGACCATTGTTTCAGCGTTCACATGTTCGTAATATTAGATTGAATAATTCAGCAAGTGGCTAATATATTATATGCTGTCTTTATAGCTTTATTTGTAATCTTATCGGATCCGGGAGACTTTTCCATTTTTAGCCCTTTAAAAGCTTGGATTATTTCAGTTTTATTTATTACTTTGACACCGTCTGCACCATTTTGTCTCGTGTCTAATGTATCATGTGTGAATTAGTTGGCGCATTTACGGCATCCTTCAAAGAGTTCTTTTTACTATATAGGTTTCTATAATATTCTGTAACTGCAGTTATTATATCTCATTCCTTTGTTCAGTACATAATTAGACTTTTAAGTCCTTCATCCAAGTTCTTACTGATTCTTAGTTCTTTTTAGGCTATTCTTGCTGTCGCTGTGGTTTAAATGTTTCTATTATACTTTGCCTATATTTGATAAGTCATTCTTAATATATTTGGGAACCAGCTTGAACAATGCAGCAAGTTCACTGATCTTGTTTTGTTCTTGGCTTTTCTTCTACGTAACAGAGTTCGTGTGTGCGCTGACAATATTATGTGATCTTTATGTTCTTTTATAATTGTTTGGGCGGAGTTAAGGCTCTTGGTGATGGCGGCTGTGATAGTATTGTAGTAGGTTTGTACTGTGGTGTCCTCCAGTAACAAAGGGAGGTCGGTTATCTCTGTTGACAAAGTTTTTCTGTATTTTTAAATTTCTTCTTCAGGCTTTAGTTGGAATGTTTGTCGGCCAGTGAATTTGGCTTTACTTTTCTTTTGGGTGGCAAGTTCTACTGTAGCTCTAACTATTCTGTGATCCACAGGATAATTTAAAATCACAAAAATTTTTGGTTGTTTAGATAATATGTAGTCTATTTTATTTTAGATTTTTTTTATTGGGTGATCTCCATATCCATTTTTTGCTTAATTTTTTTTTTGAAACATGTGTTTATTATTGTAAGTTTATGTTCGAGCGCGAAATCGACTAGTCTTTGACCTCTATGGTTTCTCGTTCCGTAGCCGAATTTTTTTGCTACGAAGTATTCCTCTTTTTTTGATTCACAAAAAGAGTTTTAAAGGATACTAAATACTACATAAAGGAAGATTATCCAAAGCACGTCCTGGAAAAAAGAAGAGAACTACAAAAAGAGCTTCAACTAGAAAAGGAAAAGGGAAATAAGGCAATTATTAAATATGACAAATTTATAATTTTTAAATCCAATGCCAAACGGAAGTTAGCCAACTCGCCTGAAAATGTCTAATGGGAGTTAAGAACTCAAAAAAGCAAAAATAACATGCTCTACCAAATAGAAAAGAACACCAAGAAGTCCAGCAGTTTCTCAGATTTCTCTAACAAAAAGTACATCTGCAAATAGAGCAGAGAATAAACAAGTGTAGCAATCAAGCGTCTCCTCCCCGAACACACAACATACAGCAAAACAAATAAATATAAGTAACAAACAGCATCTTCCAAGCCGGCCGGTCACCGTGGAAGATTACGACCATAACCCTCCAAGGGAAAACTCTTAGAAAAAAAATCAATTATCGCAAACAATATAATACGTCATAAAACAGCAAGAATAAATATATAATACATCGCAACATACAATGTCAGAACCTTTATTCATACGAACGTTTATTGAATTAGAAGGAGCTATAAGAAATATCAAATATGACGTAATAGGTCTGTCGAAGTAAAGAAGACTAGGCACTAAAATAGAGGAACACGAAAGCTTTGTATTTTTGTTATATTAGACACACGCTAGACTTCACGGAGTGGGCTTTATTATAATGAGTCACTAAAAAATATATAGAATGCTTCATTGGTATGTTTGAACGAGTTGTATCCTAAACCTTGTTTAACGGTTACTCGGTGTCCTTTATAAAGTTTACTCCCAACTGAGACGGCAAGTGAGGATGAAGAAAAAATTTTACAGAACCGTAGAGAAAGCATTAAGCTACTCACAAGATAAAATATTACTGGAGATTTTAACGCCAAGATAAAAATAAATAATCGTATCTAAATAAATTGGCGTGCTCACACCCACGCACGCAGCCACGCACGTACAGACACTCACACGCACTCAGGTTTTTTTGCAAGGAGTATAATTAAAGTAGGGAATAAGACTGAAGTTTATCTTTTAGAATTATATTCCTTTAATTTTTTTTGTTACAAAAATAAAACAAAGAAAATATTTATATTTTCGTAGTAAGAAAAGATCACAAACCTGCCTCTGACATGTAGAGCCCAAACTACCAAATAAAATAGACTATATTGAAAGCACAAACACTATTCACGCTATATAGCCTTCACGCATATTAAAGTTTAAAATAAATTTACCCTCGCATAGTTACAAACTACACGTAGAATTATGTTATGAAAATTGTTAAATTTAAATATTAAACAACGAGTTATTGTGTTGTTAGTTTTATGATATAACTATATACTTGAAACTCTACACTATATTTTTTTCAATTTCAGTATCCACAAACTGTGCTGCATTGCGCTATACCATTTTCGAGCTAAAGTTTTCTGTATTCGAACGCACTGATCTTTCCGAAATATTGCTATCCGTTTTCAACAGTATTTCTTTTGTTCCCCTTTTATAACTGTATCACAAAAGTTTTAGAGTGAGAAATATATTAAACATTGTAAAATTGAAGTACAATTATTTCACACTTTCACTGGCATTTGTTAGACATTTAACATACTGCTTATAGAAGAATTATTCCTCAAACGAAATCTTAAGAGAAAAGGCAAAATATCAAAAAAATGCATCGTGACGAGACACATCTTTGTGTTAACGTTGTCTTTTGATTGGTTACAGCAGTATTGATCGGTAGCCCAACTGCCTGCAAAGACCATCTTTATTTGTCATTACCAGACCATTTAACTTACTGACATGTAATCAATAACAACATAAATGACGGTGGTCGGGTTAAAAAACTTTGACAGACGAACAACACCTCAGTCTGTCCGTAACCGTGAATCCTGTAAAGTGTCTGAAAAGTAGGCAAAATTCTAAACAAAATTAAGCGCGATAAAATCGGTAAAGTCTTTTCCTCAATCATGTATATTATTCGCGTAAACACAAGGAAGTACATGTATATGTTTCAAATTGAGGTTGTACAAATTATTATTATTTATAGCGCTTTATAAAAAAGTATATTATTCATTTACAAAAGTTTGGGCCCATAATAAGCTGCGGTTTTTCGGACTATTATGGTTGCATGTCAAATTGTAGTGGACGCATATAAAACTATTATAAGCGTATATTAAATGAGGCGCTACAACAAAATGTAAATTGAATGTAATTAGTTTTAATTTGTAGTATTTATTGTAGATGAATTCCAAATTTGTTTTGAACCGTTAATTAAATAAAAAAAAAATTGATTTAAAGCAGTGAAGTAAATATTATTTTGTTTATATGATATTTTATCTTTATGTTGTTCTAATATATATTGCTAATTAAACCTTAAAATTGCTAATAAAATTTTTAAACTATGATTAATGCTTCCTTTCTAGAGCATCAGGAACTTTTTTTCATAAAAAGTGCTTTACATTTTCCAGATGATTGAACGCTAAGTATGAATATTATTGATATTGAAATAAGTATAAAAATATGTAAAAAAGTGAGACTTTATTATTTTTTCTATAGATATAGAACAAAAAAGAATAAGATTACTAACCATATCCTATGATTACTAAAGTCCTATAGTAATCATAGGTTATGAAATTAAATTTTGGATGAAGATACTTGAATATTAAGATTTATTATTCATTCAAAACACTACTAATGTCTTTGTTAGTGCTATATTAAAAGTGTTTTTATATGGCAACGTGGATGGCAACAGAAAGAATAAATATACAATATATATTTGTTTATTTTACTTTCTTATTTATTAACAATTAATCTACCTAAATCTAGGATTCTTGTATTTCGTTTTCGACCGACTTTCTAACAGAATGAGCTACTTACTTTGAAACGTATTTTTTGTTTATAATAAAAACCGCAAGAGCATGTATCTATGTTTTAATAATAACCCACAATTTTTTTTTAATGTTGTTAAAAATTGCAATGAGGCATATAATTACAAGTAATAAGTATTTTGATTAAATGAAAATCGAAAAAGATACAATTAGGTTGCTTATGTTTAAATTGAGTTGTAGTAGAGTCCACAACGCGAAAACAGAAAAAGTTAAGGTATTTACACGATTAAGACAATTCCATTACAAACATTTATACTTTTCCATACATATTGTAAAAGTAAATTAATTAACTAAACTTAAGTTCTTTAGAAAAATAATTTATAATTTAATTTTTAATCTTTTGGAAACTTTCACTGCTTTTTTAATGCTCAATTGAAAGCTGGGTAAGTCTTATGGGAATAAGAAATAAAATTAGAAAGATTAAATCTTTGCTCTTTTAATGCTTATTCGCTTCGTAAATTTTTAATGGATTTACTTTTCTTTTATAAATAGAATAGGGTTTTAACTCATTTTTCCTCTTAATTTTATTAAAAGGAAAACTTATTAAAGTCTTATTTATGTTATAAGATAGTACTTTTTTCCTTGCTTTATAAACCGGATTTCGTAGGTTCAAATCCCGCTGGAAAACACCTTTATGTTATCATTGTTTTCTGGTTGATTAGGACAATTTTGGCCAATCACCCAATTGTCAGAAGATGAAGTCGGAAGTAAGATGGTCCAAGCGTCCTGATTGGACCAGCGTGGTGGGATAAGGTCCAAAACCCCTTATTGGAGAGCATAAGAGAAATCCTATGTCCAGAAGTGGACTAACACAGGCTGATTATGATGATGATGATAATTTTTTTTAATGATGTTAAAACATTTAAAAAGCGTCTGTAAATAAAAATCTTAGTAAGCTAGTTAAAACTTGGATACAAAGCAGGTGGTAACACTCAATCAACTTCGCTAGTGAAATAACTTTTTTTTTAATTGAATAGCTTCGCGTATCATCCTGTGAAGGAAACAGTGTCCATTGGCAAAGATTGGTTGATTAGACAAATCTTTTACAATTTTTGAAGTGGTTAATCACATAGTTGCATACTGCAGACTTCTTCAACAGGCGGTGCCTCACATCAGCTATGTACTCTCTTATCATATTTCTAATGGCTCACTTAGTTTAGCTTATATAAGGGGTCCGCTCCTAGGATTTGCAGAGGGATATAACATTTATCTTCTTAGATGGCTTCAAAAATGTTTTGAATAATACTTTAAAGTCTCCAAAACTTCAGTAAAGTTGTAAAATGAATTTATTTATTCACAAATATGTACAGAAAATATAGAACAATGGCGGAGTTCATGCCAGAGGTATGCTTTACCACTTTTTTCAGTTTTTCTACGAATTTTGCTATTAAACACTTTGCAGTTTTGGTCATTCTGATCTCTGGAGGTAACTCATTCTACATTTTAACCAAATGTACAAGAAATGACGAGAGTATAAATTGGAGCAGACGATTATTTGTTGATCGAAGTTTTCTGTTACTGACTTCATATAGATACTGAACATGTGACAATATGTACTTTGGAGTAATCGGTGGGAGGGGGGGTGAATCAAGAAAAGAGTAAAAAGTGGTAAGCGCCCTTAAAGAGCGTCATTGATGAATGGGTAGCCACCGCAACTGAGTATGATAGGCTGACACGTGTTCAATTTTACGGAGATTAAAATCAAATCGAATGCAACTATTTGAAGTCGGTGAAAGTAGCACACTTCATCATAGTCGATCAGAGGAAAAATAAAAGTCTGCACAAGCAATGTCTTAGTTGGTGGGGGTGAATAGTTTTGAAGTCTATGTAGACACCGCACACCAGAAACTTTCTGACTAACACAAGCAAATTTGCGTCTTCCAGTTTATTTTGCTGTCGGCTGTTTAAGACAAGATTTTGGCTAATCGGTATTTGATGACTGTCATACATAATGTCTGGCAGATACGTTTAGATGTAATTTTAAAACTGCCCAGCATGATTGCTTGACATTTCGATGGATTGACAGCCAAGCCGGCCAGACCAACTTTTAATTACAGGCAAATTTTGATTATTTTGTAATTGATAATTAGCATCCGCTAGGGCATACAGCTGCAGATCGTTAGCATGTAGATGATACGCACTCTGAATATCGTTAGCAATGAGGTTAATAAACATGGAAAATAAGAATGGTGAGAAAGTGCCACCTTAAGGGACAACACTTTTACATGCAGTCACAAGTCAGTGTCTTCAAGACGATAACGAAGTTAAAACATTCGTGATTCAGTGGTTAACAAGTCAGGCAGTGGAATTTTATGAGAAGTGTATTCAAAAACTGGTGCCACATTATGACAAGGGCCTTGATATTCACGGAAATTACAGGCTTTCATGTAATTCTTGCGATATCTTTGCACGCCTTTTTTAATTCCACGACGGTATATACTTAATAATATGCCTCGTATTAGTAATATACTTAAGATGAATTTGCTATTATATTTTGGATCCGTACTTTTGACTGCTTTTTTAATTAAATTAAAATAAAATAACGATAAATTAATACGAATTACTTTTGGAACTTAATAATAGTTTTTAATGTTGAGAAATAAACAAAAATTCTGAGTCTGAATTCCTGTACATTGCGATATCTTTAATATTATGCTTTTTTTCAGGTCTTTGGGCGAAGAAGGTACTTTCTAAATTTTTTTGGAAGTCTGAAACATTTCGGTTACTTTTTTACTAAATAATAAATCGAAACTTGAAACATCCTGGATCGCAGAAAAGAAAAGTGAGAATAAGCATTTCAGTGTGACAATTTTGCATTTAAAAGTTCTTAAAACGTCATACTTTGTATTTGATGATAAAAAATATGTTTATTTTGCTTTTTTATTTTCTACTTACTTTTAAATAAATTTACAAAAAGGAAAAGTTTATATTTTAATACAACTTTACTCTCGGTCTCAAGATAATAAACGCCGTATTGCTGGGTAGCTCCCTTAAGAAATACTATCTTGATCGTCGCTGGGTCTGACAAAGTCAATATAACTTTATACGTGAAAGTACAATATATCTTCATCTTGAGTTAGATAAGAATTTTAAATGATTTAAATTTCATACCAACTTACTTTACGTCTTCGTTGTGTAGCATAAAGATATACAATTTGTTTTTAAGTTCTGATACTAATAATAATAAAGAAAATATCAGCTTTCGCTGTAACTACTATGCAGATGATTTTTTTATAACATGGATCTAACACGATACAATTGAACTCATTATTACAGTTATTTCATCATTACCATCATTTTACCTTTATGAATCAATTCGCAGATTTTTAACATACTGTGAATATATAATAAATAAACTAATTAAACTAAGTAATAATAAATAAGTTATTGAAAAAACTACTAATGAATTAAAAATCCATACCATGTTATGACTTGTTAAAAGCGCCCAATATTGTCCAGAACCCTATTCTGTATGCCTATAATTAGTTTTAAACATAGCTTGAAAAATTATTTGTGATTTTTTTTTTCATATAAGTTTTACTACCTTTATTCCCCATTGTATTTATTTTACTAACCGTTTTAAATTAAGAACAATAACAGATTTATTTTTCTTTTGTTTTATACATGTTTTATGTCTTTCTCCAAGTTAATAAGTTTTAATTATCAGTGTCAGTTAACAGTTTTAACTTATTGCTTGGTAAAAAAACATTTATTTATATCAATGTAAAACATATGTTGTAAATATTTTTATAAGAATTTGATGATAACTTTTCATGACTTTAAAAAGTTAGCGTAGCTTTTTAAAGTTGAGAAAATAGTTTAAACATCTTACAACAAGAAATTAATTATTGTCCTAACCGTTTTTTGATATTTCGAATAGAATTTTTGAAAGCCTAAAAAATATAGGCCTAACCTAGTAATGCAAATATAAATTTTCGCAACAAGAGCATAATTAGGAGCTTTGCCCACCCAGATTAATGATGCGTTAGAAGTCGCAAATGACCGAAAGATATGGAAATGAGTTCCATGATAAATAACGAGTCGCATCGGCATGACAAGAACCGCAATGGATAAATTGAGGAAAATCTCGTAGAATAAAAGAATATATACTGCCAACAAAGTTTGCCTCTTTAGGACTATTAACTTTACTATTTTCTGTACCAGTCTTCAGTCTTCTTGTCACTAAGACATGGACTCCAAGAGATGGAAAAATGATTATTGCGCTGGACTTGTGGTACTGGAGAAAATGCTGAGAATATCGTAAACAGATATTAGGATAAACATATCTATCTTCAACCATATCGGACAGCGCTTATCTAGTTTAGTTCTTAATCGTAGTCTCAAGATTAGAAGGTACCAGAACACGTGAAAGGCCGCACACGCATTGGACCAACCACATTAAGAATATATTGGGCTTTTGCTTATTGCTATTGGTTACCTAATTTTTAGTATCCGCAAGAGATGGCGAGTACGCACTCCAAAATGTTGACCACGACCACTCTGTAAAGAATTCTATTACTGAGAAAAAGAATTGTAGGCGCAATTTCATAGTCGGTTTTCCTTAATTTTGTGAAATATTTTTACGTCTAAGTTAACTTTACCTATAAATGATCTTTAAAGTATACTTGTTTTTGTTTTATCTCTATTTCTTTAACTGCTTCATGTAAACCACTTGATAAATGGGAATAAAATTGCATGAATAATAAAACGACTTAATAATTAATGATCGCTCCAAATCTGATCGCACATTAATCGTCTTCCACTCGGTTTACCAACTAAACCGGATGACGCAGCGCAAATGTATAAACGACAACATGGCGGCTGTCAACTGTGCTATATCGCTTCGTTAGTAAAATCAAACTAGGATTCTAGTCGAGTGACTTGCAGTAAATATTTATTAATTGGACCAAAATGTAAAACACAAATAAAACCTTGTTAAAAAATTAGCACCAAAACAAATAATGTGTTTTACGGATTTCCCAAAAGTACTGAATTCAGTACGTATATTTTTTAAAAATACGTCACCTAATTTTTCCGCTCCAGATTGACTGTTTCTTTAAAAGATTTTTAAACTAATTTTAAAACATTTAATAAGTTTTATGGTCGAATTATCTATGGCTTCGTTTAATTTTGGATGTGTCACCATTATCGAAAATAATGTACTGGCCTTCACCGTAAATCCATTTTGGAGATCTTTTTGAAGGAGACACACGTAGGAATAACATATATTATATTTATATAGACAAATTTAAAGATGTTTTAGTTTTAGTGTTGAATCATCTTACGTTTTAGACAATTGGGTGATCGGTTGATTTTTCCTAACCAACCAGAAAAAAACGTTTTCTCCCGCAGGAATTGAACCTATGACTTTTGGTTTACAAAGCAAGTGCGGTGGGTAGCTTAAATTGGTACCTCCTTAAATAGTTTACATTTACAATGATCCGCGGGCGCATATACCTTTGTTTAAGTAAAAACCCACAAAAGCAATTTTATTGTAGAATCTTGCTAAAAATTGCGATGAGGCAAATTCAAAGCTTATTTAAAGTAGTATAATATATTATTTAATAAAATTACTTTACGGATTTTCCCGACGTTTCGAACACTTTCCAGCGGCCGTGGTCACGGGGTAACTTTATTATTGTTTATTGTACACTGCATGCCAGATAAATCTGCGATGTACTGTTTCAGAGACATTAAAATAATTACACGTTGCCAAAATTGTCTAGTCTACTACAATTAGTTTCAGAAATAATAGTAATATGCATTTATGCTACATAGACATTTCTAAATATTAAATTGAGGTGGACCAGTAATAATTCATTCATAAATAATAACAATAATTATATTTTAGAACATGATATTGCAGTATTCACATAAATTTAAATTGTACGAATATTTCCACACATTGTGACATAAATCGTATGTTGTTACTATGTGTAACAAAATTTAATATAAGTTTTATGATGACATCTTAAATTAGCTTTGAATATCATCATCATCCTTTGATAGTCCACTGCTGGTCATAGGCCTCCCGTACTGCACGCCTTCTAATCAGAGGGTTTTGGACCTACCCCACCACGCTGGACCAATGGGGTTGGTAGGTGGACCGACTTTTACATGCCCACGACGCATGGATAATCTTACTTTTTAGACAATAGGGTGATCGGCCCAATTGCCCTAACTAACTAGGAAACATCAATTAAATTTGTTGAGTCCCGCAGGATTTGAAACCACGGTCTCCGGTTTGTAAAGCACACGCCCATACTGTCTGAATATGCCTGATTGCAATTTTTAATGCTTACATTAAAATGCTTATTTTAAAAAGTTTTCTGATTATCACTTCACAATATTTCGTAAGGATTATGTGTAATATTTTTTATTCTTAAGATATATGTATTTATATAATTTAGTAAAACTTTGTTTCAGTTCTTCTTTTATGGCTTAGCTAGTGTCAATATAACTTTTATAATGTCATAACTCAGAAAGCACTCATTCTAATTTTTGTTTTAAAATACCTGACTTACGTATTGAATTCTCTTTTTTGGACGTCTTTTAGTGGGAAGATTAAAAAATATAGGACATGTATAATTTAAACATACCCTTAAAATATTGAACTTAGTACGGATAAGTAAAATAAATATTAAATATCATAAAAATACTTGACATTTCTTCTTTCAGTTATACTTTCAAATGCTTTTAGTGAGATGAGTACTTGACTACATTCTTTTGACTACATTTTTACTTGTTTTTGTAAAAATCGGCATTAAGTAAAATTAAAGGTGTAGTTACAGTAAAAATTTTCGCCAAAGTATTTCTTGCAAGAAATAAAAATCATGTTAAAAATATGTCTGATGTATATAAAGGAATTATTTTAAATTAATCTGTATTTAATTCTTGATATTATGGGGTAAAATGAAGATGGAAATTGTAAAGCACATCAAAGATTTTGGTATGATTTCCGATTTAGTAATTAAAATCATGTGGAAATTTTAATGTTTTGTTACCAATATCTTAATATTTTTATTTGAATTTCTAACTTCCTGTTCCCTAAAAATAAATTTTTACTAAAACACGATCAAACCTAATAACCCAGCTGACGTTGATGTAGCCATCGCTATTCTTCTTTTATTAAAAAATATTTAGAAAGATGTATAAAGTATGTTCTAATGTTTTTAATAAGTAAAATTAAATTTAGTCTCTATCTGTAACCTTTTCACGTAATTTTTTAGCTATCCATAGAGCACAGTGTTTTAACTGCGTGACAGCGCAATTACTATTGTTGTTTTATTCTAACTTTGTATTCGTGGCGTCTAGACTATGTAGAATCCTCGTTTCTAAATGCAATTGCTCATTTCGTTACCCTGCAGTAAACGAAACTATAATAAGCTATTTGGATAATACATGAAACTTTAAGACTATTTTTATAACTTTCGTAATAGAAAATTTAACACAATTTGTTTATAAATTTGCTAAATAAAACAATGTTTTAAAATGACTCCGCAGGCGATTGCCAGTTATTATTTATTATTTTTCTAACATCCAGTATGTTGTACTGAACTTGAACCCTTTATAGTGAAGTTAAAATGATATGCGTCGAGGACGACACATTGTCAGGAAAGGCCGTGTTGGAGTACTATTTCTTATGAGGGTAATTGGAACTCTCCTCGTGTGTGATAAGTGTTGTGCATCTGTGAAAGTGTTAGCGTGATGAGTGGTGTTATGCATCGACTCGTCCGTACGAGACATCGTTGCTTTTCGTGTTGGTCACGTGAGCCATTTCAATGTTTTTAATATAAGAGACGTTTGGTTGTTGTAATAATTTTTACTTTTTGAAATTCTCTTTGAGATTTCTAAAAATAGTTATAGTAATGAATAAAAAGACAATTTTAAATGCTATTGTTTTCCACTAATATTTGTTTTTTTTATTCGTGGAATATATAAATGCTGTGCGTTATATTGCCAAATTTAAAAAGCGTAATGAGTTTCTAATTAATTAATTCCATTTAATTTTCTATTTAATAATAGATTTAATTTCAATGCTTCCGCATCTCACTACGCGTCTTTTTCTTAGAAAGTTACACGAAGCTCTGGCTCATTAAGTCCTTCAGTCTTGTGCGGCTTAATTAACGAGTCGTGTCTGTCTTAAAAGGGTGGTATTTACTTTGGTATACGACGCGGTATTTTCAAGTATCAACGAGGTAATATTAATTACCATTTACAAGAAAATCGGATTTTTATAGTAAGTTATCTGCTATAATTAAAAAATGTCCTTTTAATGATTAAATTGAAATAACTACCTCGTATTGTCCGAGATCGTTGTTCTATAAAGATTAACGATTTTCTAAAACTGATCTACAATAAAGTCTCATAATAAAAGAATAAGAGTATAATAATAAACTCTTTTAGGACTAAATAATGTCAATACTTGTAACTGCATTTTAAATCGTCCATTTCGTGCAGATATAATTGTCTGATAAAGCATTTATTTATTACTAAATTAAACTTATTTGTTAGAACGTACCAAAGACTTAAAATGCGGTGATTGAGAGGCAACTGAAATTTAACATTAAAACTAGTTGAGATAAAGTGCTTTACATGCAAATTTTACTGAGCACATTTAATCTTACACAACGTATAACAAAATTTTAATAAATTGCTGCAAAAGGTAATTAAATAAGCACTGACTATCATGCTGATAAAACTGAAATTCACAGTATATATTTATTGAATTATAGTGATTTTACTTATTTAAGTTAAATATAGTTTTTGCAGTAATGTATTCCAAACATTTTTATGATCAAAAATTTCATAACTCCTTTAATCACCTTGCACCGTATATAAATTAATATATACATATAGTAATTTCTCTCTCGGGCTTACCATAATGGAAAAAAGCGATATAAGATTTCCCTGGACGATTATGAGCCATGATGTAGCTACTGTAGCAAATTTTAACTTTGGCTACAAGTAAAAAATTTGGTGTGTTTATAATATTATATAAAATGGGGTTCTGATAAATTGAGACATTATTATATGATAATATGACATAATTATCGAAAGATACCGAAATGAATTTAAAGAATATCCTTTGTTTTGGTTCCAGCAATTCCTACAAGTCTGGGTTGAAGAACAATAAACATCCATATAAAATAACTACAATTTTATTTTAAAATACATTGTGATCGTTGCAGTAAAGATGGTGAAATTATATGCTAATTACGGTAATTTTACATACATTTACATATTCTATATATTTCAATGGCGTTTTATGAAACTTTTATTATTTTATAGCATTTTCATTGCGAGTTTTGTTTATTTTATGTAAAATGAATCGGGATCATACAATTAGGATTAAAATTTTTAATGCCGTAAAAAGAATCTTCACAGTTACACCGCAAAATATAGCCACTTATTAGCTGATTAAAATTTTTTTGTTAAAAATAACATTGGAATAGAATATTTATTGCCCATCTGATAATTAATTAATCATTATAAATATAAGTTCCAAATCAAATAATTAGGCATTAAACAAGTAAAGAACATAAAGTATAAAATTTAAAATATAAATCTCAAACTAAGCCGGTGACAACGTCCCCTTTGCAAGCAGTTTCTGTGCGGTTTCTGCCACTGCATAATAAACTTGTAATATCTTTCAAAGCGTTCAATAAATCAAAATGACATGTATGGCACGTTTTACGCACATATAATAAAGTATTTTTAAATGTTATAACTTTTATTTAAACTTATACTATATTACCTTAAATAAGGTTAAAAATGCCTAACTGCAAATTTTAACATTGTTTTACATTAAAATGGCTAGTGTGGGTTAATCTTAAAACACATGATTTATGCGCTCACGGAGTTAATTGAAGACAATTTGAAGTACAATTATGTCAAACATAGTTTAAGTCTATCTTTTACAGTATCGTTAGCGTTTGCAATTTAATCGCACGTGGTTGTAATTTTTGACGCAAAAATATTGAGCACCTCTTGCACTCAAAATCATGTTTTGGGAAGATAAAAACTAATAATGTGCTCGTTCGAGTACAAGAAGTTGTTAGATAGTGTTCTCTGCTAGAAAGTCCCTCATGGCATTGCCGGCTCACTTCGCTCGTCACCTCTCTCCTGCCAACTTTTTGCGAAGGCCTCCTGTGGGAATTCTGTACAATCTACGCTTTTATATTGCACTCTGGAGCTGACTGGGGACAGACTAGTACTACGCGGAGTCTCAGCAGTCTGATAAAATATTTTCCATAATTTTTTATTTTAAAATAACTTTAATAAAAAATTATTTTATATAAAAATTTAGAAAATAAAATTTAGATACAATGTTTTTGATAAGTAAGGACTATTATTATTAGCAAGCTAACTCTAAGAAAATACCTCCTCACTTAACTTGAACTGTAAAACGTTTTAATAAATCGCTTAAAAAAACGGTTCAAAAGTTACGTATATAAAGTTTTGCTTATTATTGCTATATATTTAGTTAAATATTTTTTTTTGTCAATACAACATAGTGATTAATTATTACTAATTTTTAAGTTGTGGTTTGTCTTCTTTTTTTCTTTTAATTTGACGTCCATCATGGTCGTTGATTCAACTGATATCTCATTGTTAATGTATAACGCAAAGATTTTCAGATCTACCATCTTCTGTTTTTTTCTTTTGTTTAAAATATTAACCTTTTCAAATAAGCAACAATGTCAAGTTTTAGCCTTCGTACGATCATTATCAAATTTTTTGCTTCAAATGAATCCATCTTACTTTTTAACTGTATTTCATAAAACGTAAATGATTACGTAATATTACCATAAACAAGTTGCAAATTTATGGAAAATATTAATGCATACTTATTTTTATTTATACAATTTAAAAATACTTTTTCCACTTTATATATTTAATCATAACTAAAGAGTTAATTAGTCTTTAAGGCGGTATTCCTATATTGGCCTGAATAAATATGGGGTCAGATATCGATTATAAATCTTATAATATATATTTCACGTGTCCCGTTGTTTGTCCTCGGTAGTTAAGGAGTCCATCTTAACTAATTAACCAATTTTGATAATATTGGCGCACCGCATGTAGTTTGGTAAAACTCGGTCGAGATAAAAAATCGATTTGTAGTCGCAATGTTGTTTATTGCGATGTATTTTTCTTTTATTATTGTAAAAAAGGCAAATCGATAAAGCCGTTATTTAATACCAGGCCATTAAATAAAATAAGTAAAATTTTAACAAAAAAATATGACTTGAAATATTATATTAGCTATTTTGCGCAATATAAATGTTAAACAGCGTACTCTCTACACGTAGCTGCCTGACATTTTTTGCATTTTGTATCTTCCATGTCTTTTGAGGTACTTACTCATTTTATCAAAAATCGTCTATGACAATGAAATAGCCGTTATAAACATGCAAATATAATATTTATTTGTGTTTGGTATTTACATTACATAAATATGTTTAATATATAAAGTGAATTGCAAAGGTTTTTTGATATCGCATAGTGCGGACGTGAAGTGGTCACATTTAGATAATAAATTAAAAGGTCAATCATTATTATTTCATTGATATTTAAAAAAAATGGGCCAATGCAGATTTTTTTAACTTATTCTGCTCTATAATCTGTTACAAGTTATTTCTTGCACCTGTGCCGAGCGGGTGCGATACTATAAAAAATATAAATTTTTTAGCGTTTATCTACAATATAATGCATGAAATATATACAGAGACATAGAAAGTGACTTTGTTTTAGATTGTGTTATATTGTAGCGATACGAATTACTCCTTATTTTTTGTAGAATACTTTTAAAGACAAAAAAAAACAACAGACAATATTTTTGTCTCTCAATTGTAACATTTGTTATTGATCGTCTCACGTCTACCATGAACGAGTATTATTCTCGTCATGTTTCTATGTACGTGTTATTGTTACTTTGCATTTCTGTAATGATTGCTGCTTCTAAATCTCTGTTTTACAGTGAAAACAAATACCGTGATATAGTAATAGTTGTTTCAACTTAAAGAACACTGTTAAAAGACCTCCACTGACTTCCTGCACAGGTCATCACTACATCTCATGGAGGGCCGTTCAAACCCATGAGCACTCCCTCTTCCTACATGCTCTTATAATCCGATGGGACGAAAAATCACATGGCTACAGAGATAAGGTGGGACCATCTTTATTTCCACTATGGCCTTTATCGAACAGAATTTCATATTACTTAACAGGCAATTGGGTGATCAGCCCATATTGCCCTAACCGGTTACGAAATAAAAACGAAATTCTCTTGCCTCCAAATACTGAAGCGCAATACCACTAGACTATGAAGCCACTTTAAGGATAAATAAAGTAAAATAGCTCGAAACTAAAAGCATCACTTAAATGTTGCAGTCTGTGCAAGTTTGGCTAAATTTACATGGCACTTGGGCGTACCACAGGCACACGCAGAGAAGGTCTCTGACGGTTTTGGATTTGCAACGGAGAGAGACTTTTTATTCTTAATCGTCGAATAATTTTTTGTAACACGTTATATAAAAATATGTAGATAACTGGTTTATCATTTACATAAATGTCATTTTATACATAAAAAATATTCGAAAAAAAAAACAATGAATAAACTTTTACTGTAGCTTAAGCACATGTCAGCCAAGTTGTTTTTTAGGATTAAAACTCTGTTGCAAAACTAGAATTAAAACTATTTAAATTTAAAATTATACTTGAAAAGACCCCGTGGGCGTGTTTTATGCATACACACATATACGCTATAAACATAAAGACTATATTCAAATGCTTTATTTATATTATATCTTTATTCAAACAGTTTATGATGGGTTTCTTAAGATCTTTTGTAACTATAATATTTTTTAATGTAGTACATTCTTTCTTCTATTGTCGTAGAACGATAAATTTAATTTTTTCGAAATACCTTAAGTTTATGTTACATTAAGTTAAATTTCATAATACAAAAAACTTCAATCATTATGTCTGTATCAACAGAAAAAATAAAAGAATGAAAATTTTAACTAGGTTCTACTAAGAATAAATGAAAGGACAAATTTTTTAAAGGGGGCAAGTTCCATTGTGTGGAAACCGTGGTGTTGTTCTCTAAAGAAAAAGTGTAAAGCAAAATAACGTGGACATTCTTTCTTGCTATTGTCTGCTTAGTTGAAAAACCATGATTCGTGTAGCTTTAATTTTGTGAAGTTAAATTACAGCGTAGTAATTGGGTAAGTTTGGGACAGGTCAACAATATTTACATAAAAAGGCATTACCATTAACGCAATTGTATAATTAACATTCAGGAAACTTTTTTCTTTAGACTATTCTCCACGTATAACCATTACGCGCAATATAAATATGTGACAACGTGTCCTCTACAAGACACTGTCCCGCGGTTTCCACCACTGGATTTTAAGTCTGAAATAACTTTTATGGTATTTATTTAATTCAAATGTCATTTTTGCCACGATATGCTTTTTTTTGGTTTTTTTGCCGTTCGAAAAATCCAGCTTACGGATTCCCCGCTCCAAAGTGAGCAGGCAGCAGGGATATATGGGGCTCCCCTGACCAAGATGAAGCGGCCGGTATAGGCACTAAAACAACGGTTGCTTCTTTCTCATGTCGCTGTAATCGCAGCCTCTGGCGCTAATAACAGTCTTCAGCGACCCCGGCCCGATGTGACCCTGCGGGCCTCTTCTCTTTCTGCCGTGCCGGAGCAGCACGGGTTCCTCCTCTTGAGCCCTTCTGGGTGGCGGACACCGTCTTGCCAGCGCCCAGGGGCTTAATGTCAGCGGTAAAGTTTTCGCGCGTACGCCACTCTTCGCCGCCCGGGCTTTTTTATGTTTTGGAAGACATTCTTTATTAACATGACGTTTACCTGCACAAGTATCACGCCGTCTCGTCTAGGTAACTTATAAAATATTCTTCTAGTGATTTTTGGACCGTATCCCACCATGCTAGTCCAATGCGGGTTTGTTGGTAGGTGGACCGACTTTTTACATGCCCGTCCGACGCATAGTTCATCTTACTTTTCAGCCCGCATTGCCCTAACCAACTAGGAAACAACAATGAAAATTTGTTGTGTCCCCACGGGTTTCGAACCCATCCACGACATCCGGTTTCTAAAACACACGCCCTTACCACTAGGCCACGGAGGCATTTATCTATCATTTAAAAAGGATGAACTTAATCGGACTGTTTGGAGCGGAGCTACGAGGTAACAATAAAAAGGAAAAACCTCCTTCTTTTGTGAAGTCGGTCAATGGAAATAAAACGCAGAATAAGCCCCTTCATATAAACCCAACATCTCTTTTGACTGACTTGACTGGGCTTAGCAATTTACATCACATGACTTATTGAATTTTTTTACCTTTAAGCACCAGAACAGCATAGAACCAAGCAGAAGAACATAGTTTCGACCCTAATTTATAACCAAAACTTCTGAAAAAGGGATGTTCAAGGGATTTTCGCTCCATCATCATCATCATCATCATCAGCCTGCCTAGTCCACTGCTGGACATAGGCCTCCCCTAATGCACGCCACCCTTCCTATCTTCGGCTATTCTCATCCAGCCCACACCGGCCACTTTGCGAATGTCGTCCTCCATCTTGCCGAGGGCGTCCTACACTACGTTTGCCGAGTCTCGGTCTCCCACTCCAGAACTTTCGACTCAGCGGTCGTCAGTTCTGCTCATAATAAGTTAAAATTTTAATATTAAAATTTAAATAATTAAGATTGTTAAAAATGCAATTATTTTGTTAAATGATAAAATTAAAAAAAAAACTTTTATCTGAATACCACTTTTAAATTCTTAGCTAGTTCCGAGCTATGTTGACCTTCTTCTTTGGAATGAGCTGCCTGTGGAGATTAGAATGGCAAAGAACTTGCTGGAGTTTAAATATAAAGTTCGTAAACATCTCTTAAACAAGTCGTTAGTGGATTGATTGAATTATCGTTACATTATTTATATGTATTATTTTATTTATGTAAATATTTTATGTGTATAATTTTGTATACTAGATTTGTGTAAATCTTTTCCTTTTCTTTTTTGTGCACCTACTTTGTTACTCTTAACTGTACAAACATCGGCTAGAAAATGCCTAAGGCATTAAGCACGCCTGTGCGCATATAATTTTGTGCAAAAGATTAAATAAATAAATAAGTGAAGTGAGGTATAATGTGCCTTGTTATGTAAGAAGTTATAATAACTTAGCTCGACTTCATGTGCATACAAGATTATATCTCAAGGGAATATACTCTGCTAAGCCGTGTTAGTTCATGTACAACTAAACACATGATTTAATATTACATGTAATAAAATTGAAGTAGTATATCAACCGGTTTAAGTTTTTTTCAGTATATATGAGTCTATAATTCTTACATGCTTCATTTTTTTAATGCCTGAAAAGATGACACGAGCAAGATGTTCACATGATGGTAAATGGCCGGCCTGGACTATAAACAAGGCAACGTAAGACACCTATAAACTGCTCACTGTCTTGAGACACGAGATGATGTGTTTCGTTCACCCAGTAATTACACTGGCAATGGTGCCCTGCAAAATGGAGGACAGTAGTGTTTTAGCCGTTAATAGAAAGAAGAATAGATTAGTAAAAAAAAAAAATTCAGACTTTTACCGTAATTAAAATTAAAGCATTATCAATTATCTTAATATAAAAAAAACTAACAAGGAAACTATAGTTGGTCGCTGATAGTCCTTACGACATATTATGAAGTTTCAATAATAAACTGCTGAAATATTCCTGTACATAAAATAGTAGAAATGATATTGAGAAACATTTAGAGAAATAAAACATGTACATATGAAAGCCAGTATCGGAACATATGTCGGCTATGGTTAAGTAAAAGGTTGCATTTATTAAGAATTCATTGCTTTCAAATGGAATCGCTGGCCTATACTCCACTTGTTTGAACTTATATTGCAGTTTTGAACGTAATTGGACTGTACAGAAAGGAACACGCAGATAGATTAATAAGCGACTTAACATTATTAATGAACGCTCGAATTAAACTTGATTACGTTGCGCAAATGTACACTTGAGCGACAACATGACGGCTGTCAGCGGCGATACATCGCTTCATTAGTAAAATCAACGTAGGTTTCAGCTAAGTGTATAGTAGCAAATCATACTAATATTATAAATCATCATCATATCAACCTACGAAAGCCCACTGCTGGACATAGGCCTCCCCACATGAGCCGCCAAGAACTACGATCCTGCGCCACCTGCATCCACCGAAATTCCACACACTTGCACAGGTCGTCACTCCATCTCGTGGCGGGGGGGGGGGGGAGGGTGGGTCGTCCCACACAGCGATGGCCAGTACGAGGCTGCCACTCGAGAACCTTTTTTTCCCATAGGTTATCGGCCCTACGAGCTAAACATGTACAAATGAAGCTTGCTAACTTTGCGAGATATATTCACCGACTATCGTTCTGCTGCCGATGTCTATATTACGCACTCTATCACTCAGAGAAATTCCGGGCATAGCCCGCTCTATAGCTCGCTGAGTGACTTGGAGCTTCCTCATAGCCGGCCTCATGGCCAGCAGTTAAGGACCACGTCTCAGTTTCGTAGGATCACTGGCAATATGCACTGGTTGAAGACCTTAGTTTTTAGACATTGAGCGATATCGGATAAGAGGATACGTCTAGGCTTCCCGAAAGCTGCCCATCCGAGTTGGATTCGTCGATTGATCTCTGCGCCGAAGTTGGACTTACCTAACCGTACTACTTGTCCCAGGTAAATGTATTGGTCAACAAATTCGAGCACAGCGCCCCCAACAACCACCGGCGTAGGAATGACATGAGCGTTAGACATGACTTTCGTCTTGTCCATGTTCATCCTAAGGCCCACGTGTTGGGTAGCACTGTTGACATTTGTTGTCATTGAGCATAGCGTTGAGGTCCTCCAGCGACTCCGCTATTATGACTATGTCGTCGGCAAATCTAAGGTGGGTGATGCACTCACCATCGATGTTTATACCTCGTCCTTTCCAATCCAAAAGTTTGAATGCGTCTTCCAATGCAGCGGTAAAGAGTTTCGGGGATATAACATCACCCTGTCTTACACCCTTCTGCAATTGAATAGGCTTTTTACTACTGGACTCGTTTCTTTATTAACAAAGGAAACTATAGTTGGTCCTTGATAGTCCTAACGACATATTATTAAGTTTCAAAAAAATTAAATATTCCTGTACATAAAATAAAAATAGTAAAAAGTTTGAAAACATTTAGAAAAATAAAACAAGTACATAAAGGGCCAGTATCGGAACATATTCCTATGGTTAAGTAAAGGTTCATTATTAAGTTCATTGGTTTCAAATAATCCTCCCTATAAACCCACTTTTTGAATTTATATTGCAGTTTTGATCAATTGGACTCTACAGAAAAGGTTTTTTTTTAACAATTGATTTAATATTTTTAAATTACAATATTTTAAGGCATGACATATATTTTAAAAGCACAAATTTTTAGTAAAAACTTTATACGTGGTTTAAGTGTCAAATATTTTAACCAACATTACCACTAAATATAATAGCAAATTTAAAGTTACTTTCTTTAAATTATCCATTTTATAAGCAAAAATCTTATTTAGTTATTTCAATAAATAAAATTTAAGATTAAAACTACACGGATAAAACGTGGAAACACTATTTTCTTTATATTGAAAACATCTCTTTGAAGGATAAAGTTTGATTAGCAACCATTAATAAATTGTTTTATTAATAGAAATATTTAAAATATGCAACACTGAACTATTATCAACATAAAAATGAGCTCCTGTTAAATTAATCCAATCTTATTTCATGTCGAAGAAAAAATATAGGACGTTGAGTTATAAGGTAAGCCACGACGTTTATATTATCAAACAGTGTTTGCTAATTAAAAAAAATATATTATTAAATAAAAATGACTTTTACGGTTTTATCGTTTAAATTTAAATTCGACTTTAAACTTTCCAGCCTGGTCAGGGTAGACTGGATGTCATCGTCTTGTTGCTTGGCGGGGGGTTTGCCTTAATTGTAATTAATTATTTTTACTGACTCTCCGACCTATGTAAAAATGAATGGTTTTACGAAAGGGGTGATATGTTTGGGTTTAATTTTTAATTTATTAATTATGGGTATGGTACACCGATTCGTACCAAGGATGATCCGTGAGGCTATTGAGATAAGAAAACATCCAAATTTCAATAGAGAAGATCGTTGGGTTCTACCACCTGCTTGGGACCCCATAATTAATAAATTTTCTTCACTGTACAAACACCTCAGCACCTCGATATACCGGCTGTCAATTTGGCAACGTTGAAGGGTCTGCAGCACAGCCCAAATTTCGACAGAATCAATGTCTTTCATAGCCACAAACGCCAGCATTAAGGCGAAATTATACTCCTGTCTTCTGTATATTCTGCCGCAGCGTAAATATGTGGTCTATGGTACTACTTTTTGGAATCCGGCTTGTTCGGGTGGCTGCAAGTCGTTTAGTCTGGAAGCGAAACGATTCAAGATGACTCTCGAGAACAAAACATAAACGCGGCTCAGAAGGGAAATTAGTCTATAGTTTTTCAAGAGGCTTTTATCGGCTTTCACGAAAACAGCACCACTAAGCTTCTGTTCCACGCTTCTGGCTTAATACCAGCCTGTAGGACGATATTAAAGACCTACCGGTTCTCCACCTGCTTCCAGAAGCTCTGCTGTAATTCGTCCTCACCAGGCGCTTTGCCGTTCTTAAGTTGGTCGAGGCCATTCGTAGTTCTTTGGAGTTGCCCGGTGAGCTTTGCTCTTGGGTTCACTCGCTTCAGTAAGCGGCTCCGATTACGATGTGTACAAGTGTCCATAGAACCTCTCAATCTCACTCAAAAGTTCCGGCTTACTAGAGATGACGGCATCTGACTTTGCCTGATAGACAGATCTCTGGCGAGGACTTTAGAATCTTGGTTCCATTCTATTGCTTCTTTAATACGAGATTTATTAAAGTTAAGCAAGTCTCCCCGCATATATTTGGAGATCTGCCTATTAAGCTGCCTGTAATCTGACTTATCAGAAGAAGACTGAGCTGCATCTTCCGTCTTGTATCCAGGTTAAGTTGGTTGGAGAGTTTTGGGTTCCAGTTTTGTTCAATGTGCCCTTACCAGTCGGTGATCGCTGTCGGTTTTAAACCTTGCAATCACAGTGACATCATTGAATGTTTGGCGTTTGTAGTCATGATAAAGTCAATCTCGTTTTACGGAACCATCGGGGCTTTTCCACGAATATCGTTTGGATATAGGTATAAGGTATGGGATCCTTGACGACACATTTTGTCAAAATGTTGTTAATAAATCCGACACCTCCTTGGGATAGTTGCTCACCCTCCCGGTGGTAGAACAGGTTGCCGGATTCAAGGATTATCGTGTCTCTCTTCGGACTTCGGATAATCCTATGATATCCCAACGCAGTCTGTTATCCTCAAGTCGGTCCTCAATATCCGTGCGTTGAAAGTTACCAAGGCCGCTACCGTAGCCAGGAATAGTGGGGCTGCTGGGGACTGGGGGCCGCACCTCATTGTCATTCTTCATGAGGGGGGGTTTATATTATAAATGACATCACGTAATAACGACAGTAAGGATGGATGTTTTTCACTCTTTGACTACTTGATGGATTTTAATTAAACTTTATAATAATATATAAAGATATAATGAAGTTTATTTTAAATATAATAATAATTGTCGTGTCTGTAAAAAAATCGACTCGAGATGTTCCGACACAAACTGCAAGAACCTTTGTGATCTTTATTCCTGATCAAATGTGTTGTAACTATTATCACAAAGGTTAAGCTAATATTTCATAATTTAGCGCAGATTTTGTACAAGAATTTTTAAAATGCGACCTTAAATTTGACCTTAAATTGCCTAAAAAATAAAGTGCAACAGATAATGATTGTGATAACTGAGAATTTTTTTTATAAATAACAAAATACTATTTTCTCTCTTTCCAGAGTCTAAGATCAGATGCAGGCTGGAAAAAGTCTGATACGTCAGGAATAAAATATAAAGATTAAATTTAATCGCGTAAATAATATAAATAACAACAAAAACTTGAATTCTTTTAAATATAGCAAGAAACACAGCTAACATAAATTAAATTACTAGAAAGTGCATATCCCATTTGCGTTGTAAGAAATTTGAATGTTTTTTTTTTTTTTTTGTAATTAAAAATTGATAGTGCATAACGGAAAATTGTATATAAAAATTAAATTCGTTCCTTCATTGTTAAAGCCGGCCTCTAGTGGCTGCAATGGTGCTGGCTCCGCCTTTTTCCATACAATGGAAAAATTAATCTTTAATACGCAAAGACTCCACATTAATCACCACTTAATATAAAATTTAAATCTAAGGTCCTTAATAATTTTAAATAGTATGATAGTTGAAATTTGAATTTTTGATAATTATTTGATATGTTTTTATGTACTGTATTTTTATTTTATACCAAAAATAAAATTAAACTAAAAGATGAAGCTACATTTTCTGATCAATCTTATGTGATGTAAACAATGTGGTTACATTTGTACACAGGTGAGTAGGTTATATTTAGATTTAAAATAAATACATTTTCACAACATTTCAACATAATGAAGACCTTACGACAATGCAATAAGTACGCTATGATTATTATTATCATACAATTTTTTCTAAATGTATAAAACCAAGTATGTAATTTTGTCATTTTATGTTGCACTATGAGAAACAAAGTAAACGATGTGTATTCTGCATCGATATAATGTGTTTGTTACTGGTGTGAAAAACCCGAATATTCAAAACATGTGTTGATGAAACAGATTGCGATTTAACTATTAATACTATACTATTTCCATAGATAGCATATTTATGAGTGTTGCAGCAGCGCATTGTAAACGAAATGGTATAAAAAGTCTACATAGAATAAAGTTTATGTATACAAATTAAGATATTTTTTTCTATATAGTATATATGAAAAAATATCCGTTTTTAACTAAGGAAGTTGTGATATATACCATTACATATAACAAAACATTTTTATGGCTTTCAGTGCGTTTGTCTTTATGTTACGGCAATTTTTTGGAATTATGTTGTATATTTCGGGATCCAATTTTAAAGGGACTTTCACTGTAAAATAGCTAATGCAACATAAATTGACTCGGGCCTCTTTTATTTTAGAAACACAAATCTTAAGAAATAGACATTAAACAAAAATTAATCATTATCAGGCTCTAAAAGTCCACTAGTGGACATAGGCCTCCTCCAATGCACTCCACCGCTGCCAATCTTCGTCTATTATCATCTAACCCACACCGGCCACTAAATTAATATTGGATTATAATAGGCAAGTTGTAGACATTCATGTTATATAACTGAAATATTTCTTTTATTTGCTTAAAACCAATCATAGATCGTCTTAACCATAGTATAAAAAACAAAATCCTAGTGGTTTACGTTCAGGATTTGGACCTACGACTTCCGATTTGTAATGCATGCCCAATTGAAAGTGGCCACGGAGTCGGTAAAAAGTAAAATATATGTATATTATTAATTATACAGAAACCATTAAGGAAAGGTATTAAAAAATCAAAATCTTGGTTAATCCAAAAACAAAAATTAAAAAATGTTACTTTCGCAATAAATTTTCGAGGTTTGTTACTCCTATTTTGTCCTAAAATTATTAGTGACATAATTAAAAATTAAGGATTATTTTTTTTTTCATTCACTCTGAACAAAGTATAATATCACATTAATCAGTATTTATAAATTTAAAGTATCTCGTATTTCATTAAACAGAAAAGATTCATTAAACAGTAATATACTGGGTTAATTTGAAAAATGTGTATGATGTCAGTTGATTACATTAAATCAAGATTTCATGTGGTAGCACTTTTGAAATTCAGTCCATTCAGCGAAAACCTAGGTCAGCAAGTTTCGTTGTAACATTTTTTTCATATACAAATCAATAAAAATACTCCTTATCTCGAATTACATTTATAAAGCCATTCGTACTAATTAATATATATTAAAATTCATGAAAAAACGACACATAAAATGTATATGTCTCTAATTTATATTTTCAAATTTATTACAGAATTTATAAGAGTGTCGACTACTTACTTTTGCACATAAAACTTAATTAGGACTGTAAAGTATCTTCTTATCCCATTCTATTCAAAAGTTTGCTTTCTGAAATAGTTCCATACACAATGTTAGTATTTATAGAAGAATATTAGCTGTCGAAACTAAAAAACAAAATTGAAATACTCAAAGTTTATCAGATATTTACGCAACATTAATTGTATAGACTTATAAAATAGAATTAAGGGACCCATTAATATGAAAACATTAATTTGGCAGCTTTTTTTATGTATTTAAGTTAAACTTCCATCAATTGTTATCAACGTTTACCAAAATCCATAACTGTTATAAAAGATATGCGGCATTAACAAATATGATTTATTAAGAACTATAACAAGAAAAAAGTTGAAAAAATTGTAAATTGGTTATGTTATATGTTTCAAAACTATGATCAGAGGCAGTTCTTATTTATGATGAACAAATAAAAAAAATAACATAAACGAAAAATATTGTGGGTAACGTAAGTAGCCATATCTAGCTCAGTTACAACATACTTCAATCTCTTAAAACACCAAATGTACACAATCGCTATAGCAGTTTAATATTTTATAGGAAGTTAAATCGTCAATGAGCATTGCGCGTCAGTGAATTTCAATGTTGAAGCATAGAGTCATAAACTATAACAAAACACCTAATGAATTTCATTGTGTAGCAGACGGCGCTCGCAACCACACTTGCTATGCTCATACTTACATTATGAAGTTACAGCAACAAATGTATTGTTGTCCCACAATTCAAAGTCTATTTTATCGATTTAAATTATCGAGGCAAAAGTTGGTAAAATACATTCTTTCTTAGAAAATAGAATCCTACAAATAAAATAAATAGAAGAGTTTGTAAAAATGTACGTTTGTTCTATGCAACAACTACTAGATAGATTATAATTAAACCCGTTTACCACCCTAAGACATTAGATTTAATGTCTCTTTTACCCAGAGAGTGACTACGGTGTCCTTATTATCAGAAGACAGTTATGATAACACACTATTTATTTGCAACTATAGAAATAGGCACCGCGGTGTCACTGCTCCTAATGACCCCTTGTAAAAAGTGACCACCTTAAGATGATAAGATAAGGTCGGTTTAGATTTTGATAGGATATATAAAGTTGAAAGGAGGATTTGTTACTAATTATTACTGTTCACTAATTGTATATCCGTATGAAAACCCAACAACTTAAATACAACTTAATTACGATCGGTTGCCCAAGTTTATTGCTAATGCATATTTAAGCAATATGTATTAATATTTTAATATCGTTTTTCCTTTCTATTGTTTTAGTATTTTAATTGAATAAATATTGTAGTACCTTACGTATCGAGTATCAAACTTGATGATTTACACACTATATATTGTATTATAAACTTGGTGTTAGAAAAATATTTCTGAAAAATCAAGTAATTAGTATATTATTTAGTTTATTAATTAATATCTGAAAACTTTGTATTGATAACCGAGAACTACTTAAAACCGAGTCATTGTAATTAATCACTTTACTTACTTGCAATTGATTATATTTCTTTTCCAACAAAAACGGTACCCAGCAAATTTTTTACGATTTTTTTTATCACAGTCTTTTGTAAAAAATATTATAGTAACGTACTAAATATTCTATGCTAGTACTGTTTTAATAACAAACATTTAGTTTAATAATAGCATAATATTAACACATGGCAAACTTGTAAACTAGTTGTGCAATTAAGCAAACTATAAGAGGAGGTTTATGTCAAAAATTTCACCATTCCGAGTGAATGTGAAGTTTGCAATTGATAATTAAAGTATGAAATGAATAATTTTATTATATTGTCGTTTAATAACAATGCTATATAAAATACACACAATAGAACGCTTAAATAACAAAAGACGAAGTTGGACTGGTATATAAATATGTTTTATTATCAAATTCGACATGGTTGAGCAAAGTTGTTAAATTTGTAGTATTGGCAGTAAGACTTTTGGCTTTCATATTCAAATCCGCATGCGAATGAAATTGCAAGTACGCGCCAACTACCGTTTTACAGTGGATGCTCTTTTTCGTAAAAACTCTTTATTGTTCCTCTAATAATAAAAACTCTTTATTGTTCCTCTAATAATGCTTAAAATTAAAACATTACATTTAGAATTCAAGCACGTTGCTTCGTATGATAGGTACCATTTCCATATATTTAGTTTATTCATGAACAATAATTATTATTTATATTATTAAAATGCTATAGCAATGACAAAATTTGTTATATTAACTTTTTTAAGTATAAAAAGTAAAGTTGTAACAATAAATCTATTCTTTAGGTTTCTTTACGTAACTTGGAAGGAAATTAAGTAGTCTTAATACTAAGGTCATCCCTATAAGACATTTCTGAATTTTTTGCGTATGCAATGTTAAAAAGAATAAATACGTATGTAAATCGTAGGAAATTACAAATGAACTTTCCCAATAAAAGATCTTTAGCATAGAGCATAATATTGTTAAATGAACTGAAAAGTCGGATCCGCGCAATTAATTGTACCGTATTTGATTTATGTAATACATAACGGACTCGGCATTCATTTATTGGCTTAGTTTGCGAAACATAACAGATGTCCCATTCTGCCTGTCGCCCATAACTCAGCCTAGCTTAACTCGTTGAATTTTAACCGAGATTTAACGTATGTATGTTTAAATTTATAAGTTTTTACAGAGGTACACTTTAAGCCTTGGAAGAAACGTTATATTAACTACATATTTGATAAAAAATAATACAATTTAATTGGTAGATAAATAATGATAATTTAATTAAATGATTAGCAAAATAAGAAGTCTACGGACTTGCTTAAGAATTTAATTAATATATAAATTTACGTTTAATGCTAAAGGCATGCCTTCTACCTTAAAACTAATGGATATTTAAGAAAATTTGAGCAGGAACAATCGCTTCAAAAGCAAAATAGATTTACACTTGAATTTATTATATACATAACTTTACAAGTTTGTATAAACTATACATACGTAGTAGTAAACTATGTCTATAAATATTAAATAATAACTCCTGGTTATGACCCATGATCAGTACTGGACATTGAGTCGCTCGTATTATGATAGCGATAATGAAATTTAGCTATTTACTGTAGTAAATAAGTTATGAAGTATTAACGAAATTTTCATTTTAAACTGATGGCGACTTACGGCTATCCTTAATTCCGTTTGTAAACTTATTCCACATCTGCATTTACTGTAGAGGTTTGACGAGTAATTTAAGTCAGAACAGTTAATAGGAGATTGAGGGCTAAGGTATGTGTTAAGTGAAGGTTTGTTACATCATCATCATCATTATCATCAGCCTGTAATAGTCCACTGCTGGACGTGGCCTCCCCTAATACACCTATCCATTAGGGGTTACGGACCGTAACCCACCACGCTGGTCCAATGCGGCTTGGTGGGTGGACCGACTTTACATGCCCATCCGACGCATGGATCATCCTACTTTTCAGACAATTGGGTGAACAGCCCAAATTTCCCTAACCAACTAGGAAACAACATTGAAAATTTGTCGAGTCCCGCAGGATTCGAGACCCACGACTTCCGTTTTCTATGCATATGCCTATACCACTAGGCTACGGAGACAGTTGTTAATGTTAAATCTATTAAAGATATATTTAAATAAGCCCTGTAAAATATCATGAATTTTCATTATGCACTTATTTTTAATAAGTGCATACAGAAAATTCAATTGGATAATGGAACGTCGTAACAAAATTTGTCTATCTCCTTATGAACTTGGGTCTGCTCCAAGTTTATGCTGAAATTAAGTTGGGCTTGGTCTAAATTCATTTGATAATAGTTAAGCAAATAAACATATAGCTCAAAATTTTATTCATTTCAAAAAATTATTTGTATTAATTTATTAGTCGCGGTGGCTAGCCATTCGTCAAAGACGCTCTTTACTCTTTTCTTGATACACCTATTACTTCAAAGTACATATCGCTCAGTATACGTATTAATACATAATAATAGTAGTATTATAACATATTTTCAGTATCTAAGTGAAGTCAGCAACAGAACCCTTCGATCAACGCATAATCGTCTGCTCCAATTTCCTATTCACCGTTTTGTCTAAATTCGTCAACATCTTTTAAGGCAGATAGAACAGTAAGAAACAGAATACATCATCTTTTATTTATGATTATATAGTATGTTTATGCATGAATTTACACACATATACATACTACATATAGTATGTATATGTGTTTACATACATACTCGACCTCCATTTTATAAAGCAAGGACCAATACCGCTAGGGCACGAGGCGGTTATCCATTAAAATTTACGAAGCGAATAAGCATTAAAAGAGCAAAGATTTAATCTTTCTAATTTTATTTCTTATTCCCATAAGACTTACCAAGCTTTCAGTTGAGCATTAAAAAGCAGTGAAGTTTTCAGAAGGTTAATAATTTTTTTTTTTAAGTATTTAAGTTTTGTGAATTATTTTACTTTTATAATATTGATAGAAAAGTCTGCGTATATATTTGTAGTGGAATCGTCTAAATTGTGTATGATGACATGGGGCTTAAGCAATAATAACTAAAATTTTTATATCTTTACTACAATGTATGAGCATTGACACGACTTTTGTCTGGTCCGCAAACAACATTTATGAACAGAAATTTCCAAATATTACATTGAGGTTGACTAAAAATAATTCACTCGTGAATAATAACAGTAATAATATTTCAGAACATGATTTTGCAGTATTCACATAAATTTACATTGTATGAATATTCTCGCATCTACAACATAAATCGTAAGCTGTTGCACATATTCCACATATTTAGGTTATTCAGTACGAGTTATAAATACAATTTTGCGATGCCTACGGCTTTCATATTTTCAATTGTTGTTATGGGTATCATGCCAACAATATTCAGATACATTTTCGATATTACAGTATAAACGAGATAAATTATCATTTTATATTAAATAATAATATTATTTGTAAAAACCATTAATGTTTTCTATTTATTTTTTATATACTTTACAAGCTGTTGTTTCCGATATCGTCTGCGTGGTAATTTTATATCGGTTGCGTCCCCGCAATTGGGGGATGTAATGGATCCAGCAATTGAGTGAAATTTCATAAATCCCATTCTTAGCTGATCTCTACTCGGCTAAAGAAATATAGCTTCAAAGATATCGTGATCAGTAGGCTTAGTAGCGGGATCTTAAGTATTAATATTATGAATATTTCTAAGCAGCGGAGTGTACATTTTTTTAAGGCTCTAAGCAGACTTAAACATAAAATATTATAAGTACAAAGACTAAACCTTAAGTGCAAAGGCTTTGTTAAAAAGGATTTAATCACTGTATGTTTTCATTAACTTCCCGTAACGGGGAAAATAAAATAAACTTCTTGGCAGCCCCAAACGCCAATCCTCAACACAAGCGCCCTTTTTAGGGCGACAGCTTTAGCTGGCATAGAAAGCAAGGGAACTATATTCCCACGACAGTTATCATGACCACAAAAGCAGACAGAGAAATTTTGCCATGCGACCCGTCTAGCAACTGACGCCGATCTGCGTCTGGGGCAGACGGTATGAAATTAATTAACGGCCAGACTACCGCCCGGTTATGGACCGGCAGCAAACCAGACCCCGCGGAAACTCTGCTACTGGAATAAACCTGCGGTTACATCATACACAAAAGATAGGTACGAGGAATGTGCGAGACCTTCTTATATCCTAGAGGCAGAGCTGATCAGATGTTGTTTAAGCAAATGTGTGCTTTGCGAGACTAATTGGAAAAACAGAACTCATATCACAGATATGTCAGGAAATCAAGCTAGCAGCAGAAACAGCTAGATTAACTGCGTGATGGGTCAGTGACAGGACCCTGAACGTGGGAATAAAGGCGTCACCAGTCAATCTGTACTTCTGCAGGTAGATTTAGCCTAGGCCTGAAGAACGTAAGAGGCGAACGACTTTTCCAACGGAAAACGATTCAACGATGGCAAATAGTGAATTTCAACACGTGCTTGCCTGCGCTGGATGAGCGACATCTGTCTACAGCTCGTCTAAGAAATGCGCAATTTCATAAGCAAAAATCCAAGATCCGAACAGATTGTCAGCCCAAATTTAAGCCAAATGTAGGCGGGATTACAATGTCTATCTTAAAAAAACGTGCGAGGAGATTGATACCACTCACATAAGAACGAGCCCAGAATTTTACCAAAAAAATCTGCTTATTGACCAAAACCCTATCTTCCAATCCCTGTGCCATTGATACATAATAGCACACAGCAAGCAGTTTTAATTATATACCAGAATATCATCTTGTTCCTTATGTATCGATAATGTATTAGTTAATTACAAAATCAACAAGTAGGTATTTTAAGTCGTCTTTAAATTTGACCAAGAAATTATACTTTTATAATGTGACTTGTAGACTTGACATATGAGAGTTGTTACTGGGAAACAACATCAATCCAATGACGTCTTACAAAGATAGATTTTACTTTCTAGGGAATTGGTTGGTCGACCGATATTGCCATAAGCAGCAAGAAAACAATAATCACACAAAATTGTCTCGCATATTACAAAACAAAGACCTCCACTAGGATAGTCAAACACTCATACAAACTTAAGCTTTTAGTCAAAACTTCAATAAAAGAATCGTGTTATTATGTATCTATCCTCCTCATAAAAGATTACTAGGAAGTTTTTAATAAAATGCTAAAATTGTTTTCAATTGCTTTATTTTTTGCACAACTTAAACATCAATGCAGTATTAACCAAATTTTTCTATTAGTTTTATAGCAGGGAAATAATTCTTACATTTGCTTCTTAAAGTTGATATGAAATGACACAAAACCTGGAAAAGAGGGTAAAATTTTTATTCCTCATACAGAAAGTAATTTAAATTTTTAAATTTATTTCCGAAATTGGAGGTCGTGGGTTCGAATCTTGCGAGGACTCAACAAATTTACATTGTTGTTGCCTAGTTGGTTAGGGCAATTCGGGCCGATCAACCAATTGTCTGAAAAGTAAGATGATCCATGCTTCGGATGGGCAAGTAAAATGTCGGTTCACTTATCAACTCGCATAGGGCCAGCGAGGTGGAATACGGTCCAAAAACCATCTAATAGATAGGGGTGTATTTGGGGAGGCCTATGTCCAGCAGTGGACTATCACAGGCTGATGGTATGTGGTGTATATTGAATGTTACCCAAATTTTTAAGAATGGCAAATTCACTATATATCTCTCTTCATTGTACATCGCGTATTTAAACCATCTTGCGGGAGAGCATGCCGCCTGCTTTTGTACAATGGATGCTATTTATTCATGGGGATCTTTCCTTGCTATTGTCTGATATAAGAGGAAATTTAAGGAAGTCTATTAATTTATTTTCAAAATCCAATTTAACGGACTTACTAAGTCACTTCTGAAAATAAATATTGCTAATGTTCGATCAAAACATGCATTTGCTATAATATAACTAAGTAGACTCCAATATGGGAAAAAGCAAATCATTACCTAATTAACGTAACGTTAACGTTGTAGCCATCGCTGTTCTTCTTTGATCGAAAGGTATTGGCAAAAAATTTCAAAGTTTTTTTGGAAAATGAAAACCTGTACGAGGGAAGCAAGTCGTTTAACTGTGTTTAACTGCGCACAATTACAAGCACAACTTTGTATTGGTAGCATCAATATCACTTAGATGCTCGGGTTTAAATAGGCATAGTATTTTTTTACTCTGCATTAAGTGAAACTGCTAAGCCATTTGTTAAATAAAGAAACCATTTTTTTTTTAAATATTTAACAGATTTGAAAAAAATCTCTTTTAAGCTTGTTTCACAAGCCTAATGATAAGCCTCTGCAGGCCTTTACTAATAGTTACTTTTTTTCTTATGTATTAACAAAGTAAAATTGAAAAACAATTAAATGGACATACGTAGCAACGAAACTCCTGCCCTAGTAACGTAAACAATAAATAAGTTTTAACATATTTTTATAATTATATCTTATATGTACTGTTCGTATTATATTACATTTTGTAGATACATCGTCATCAGTCTGTATTCGGAATTTCTATTTCGAATTAAATAAAATATTTTTTTTTTAATGTATTGCTGTGGTTATATGTTTATTCCTTTTTTGCAAACGTATAATTTAAATTACATTTATATGCACCTTAATAAAATTAGACTGCTTGGTCAAGTAAAGCTTGTTCCTGGAATAGTATTTAGCCAGGTTTTATTAGTGGAATTAAGAAAAAAAATCCTTAATCATCATCATTATTATCAGCTAGTCCACGGCTGGACATAATCGCCACCACTTCCGATCTTTGGCTATTCTCATCCAGCCCACACCGGCCACTTTGCTTTTAAGGCATTCTAGTTATTTACAAGCTGGTGCTAAAAGAATTGTAGTTTTTAACGTATGTGCGAAATGCACCTTGCATTTTTTATTGAAATTATGAAACAAACACTCAACGGTTACGCCCTATTTTTGTGAACAACCCTGATTAAAAATAACGCCGCAAACGATTTCCCGTAATTGCATTTAAATTTTACACTTAAAATAAAAGTAAAGTAAAGGAAATGACCCTGTGCTACCAACAAAACTGCACATTTGCACAGTCGTTACTTCGTTTATTTAGGTTATACTTAAACATTATTCGGTTAATAGAACAAAATTTTGATGTTTTTGTAGGCATTTGCAATATCAGCGTTTGACAATATACATACTGCAATATCCAAACTACCCCACTATTTTGTTTTGTATTAAGATATTTTATTACCTAGTGTCTACCCCGTGACCACGGCCGCTGGGAAGTGTTCGAAACGTCGGGAATTTAAAATGTAAAATAAACGCGATAAAATCCGTAAAGTCATTTTATTTAATAATGTAAAATATTCGCTAAAGAATTGAATTAAGATATTTTATCTTAATTCCATTAAATTTATTTTCGACTTTTGTTGACTTCATTTGCAATGAAAAGCTATCAAAATAAATTAGATTATTAAAACAGAACGCCAGAAGTTGAAGCTTTCTGATCGTTAGCCATCTGAGTTTTTTGCTTTTACGCCAAAAATAGGACTCTACTACAGATTTAATATAGTTACTCTACACTTTTAATATAGTTTATACAAGCCAGCCAATTTATACAAGAACGGTAAATATCGTTATTAAGTGACGTGACATATTCAAACTTTGGTGATTGATTTAGTAACAAATTAAAATACATTTAATACTTCTCTGTACTATATGCAATGAAATTCTCTTTCTTCATGACATTAACATTATCTTTTAAAAGAGATTTGGCAATTGTAGCAAACAACAAAAGTAAATACACAAAAAACAAAAAACAACCTTGGTCAGCCTCTGTTCATTTGAGGTAAAAAATATCGGAAGCTATTTTAAAGTTGCACTTTATGAATCATTCAGTTTAGTAATTTATCCAAAAATTTAGGCCAAATCATATTTTTTTGATGGGATCTTTTTAGTTTTCTTTTTAAATATGCAAACAACAAGATTATTCAAATCGTTCATTTGCAAGAGTAATACGACTAAGTGAATTTATTACATTTATATCATTTACCACTGTCGTTTCTCGTAACTAAAGGACTGCCATTCAGAAAATTTAATCACATGTTTCTTTCGAACACGTTAGGCCGTCATCGACGTAATTAAATTAGTCGAGCGGAGAGGGTAGATTTTAACGAACACACTAAGTGTTTTGTATCTCTTGTTACGAAAAATATCGTATGGACTTAATTTCATTGCTGATTTTTTTTGTACTTATATTATTTTTGAAAATAGTGATAATAAATGATGCCGATATTCAGTTATCGCTCAAAAAGGAGCACCATACGTACTATGACATTTTATTTTCATTTGCTTAGTTATAAAAGATTACATTATACCTAAATACAATTTTTACACTAAAAGAAGTGAAGTTTTTAAAGCTGAATTTAGTTTTCTGACTGTAATGATAAATATTGATATTAGAGTTAATCATCTCTAGATGTCGAAATTGCACAAGTGTGTAATTAATTTAACTATATATAAATAAATCAGTAAAAGCGTAGATGGCTTTTAATTCCATGTGCAGCAAAAAATGCTGCGATGTTTCAGTTGTGTACAAAGAAATACCTGTACTAAAGTGTTGTACAATAAGAAATATTGAAAAGCAATTACGGGAAACTACCTGCGGAGTTTTTTTCAATCAGAGTGGTTCGCAAAAATCTGCCGTTAACGGCCTGTTGAGTACGTACTAGTTTTTCAATTTCATTAATTAAATATATTTTGGGGGTACATTTTATCGCACTACATTAAAAAATATCCTACATTTCTCTTTATCCCAACCACTGTAAATAACTAGTATGCCACGAATGCGAGGAAGCAATCTATACCTAACAAATGAAAAGTTAACGAAAAAATATAGCCGACTTAAAACAGTACAGAACCGTTTTGTATAATACAAGCGGGTATTTCAGTGAAATTTTCCCTTGATTTCTGCCCCCGCATTTTAAATCTTTCATATTTTTTAAGATATTTATTAAATCAAAATATCACGTATGTTACACAAGAATTTTCTAAATGTATTAACTTTTATGTGAACTTAAACTATATTACCTTAAAGGAGCTTTAAACACTTAAAAAAATAATTACAATGGTTATTGTGCGTTATTCTTAAAACATAAATGTATGCGCTCGATTATACACCAGCTTACAAATAATTATGTAAA
Organism: Lamproptera curius; assembly: GCA_029286875.1. Classification (NCBI taxonomy): domain Eukaryota; kingdom Metazoa; phylum Arthropoda; class Insecta; order Lepidoptera; family Papilionidae; genus Lamproptera; species Lamproptera curius. Next base: position 2,993,356 of record JAGSMT010000031.1, read on the forward strand.
ACATAGTGCTTGTCTTTCTTTTAGTTTTAGCAGCAGTTGTAATTTATTCGCACGAGGTTGTGATTTTTGCTATCTATTTTTTTTTATTTCTCAAACCTCTGGCAAACTACTTATCACAAAATTATTAAAAATGGGACCTTGTGACAGCTAAAGCTATAGGTATTAATCATTTAAAAAAAATAACAAAATCAGAGCACTAGAATCGGAGCAAAGAAGTAACATATACACATATAAAAATAATAATAAAAATATATATATAAAAAACATACGCTCCGAATTGAGTACCTACTACTTTTGGAAAGTCTGTCAAAAACAAATTACAATGTCATGCGGTATAACTAGCGGCCTCCGTACAGTATTCACCTAAAGCTTTGAGATAATGTCATATTTTAATTTCACTGATAAAATCCTGCTAACAACTTTTTAGGAACGACCTTCACTTGACTCAGCAGTCATATTTTATTGAGAGAGAACATAGAGATATACTGCCAAAAACATGTTTCCGTTTATGATTATACTTATACTATTTAACCCTATATTTTCACTGAGAGCTACTTTTATCAAGCAAAAGTAAGAATATAATCATGAAGCTGCAAAGAAAGATATATTATCAGAAAGAAGAATATACTTCGGAAGTGTTTATTTCACAGTACACAATGAGAGTATATTATACGGAATTTTTCAACCTAATACTTGTCTTTAAAATGCTAATATAAAAGTAAAAAGAATATAGAACTAAAACTAAACATTTTTTTATTAAATATTTAAAAAAGAACCTTAGTAATATCCTTTCTCGAGGTTACGTATGAACATAAATTTGATGCGATTTCTAGTTATTGCTCAAATAAAATTTAACTATTTATATACTTTTGTTTGTGGGGTAATGCTCTACGCAATTGGCTCAAACAGCTACTACTACTACCTTCTTTCGATCCAAATTTTTTTTAAAATCAAGTGCACAAATACTGCAGGACCTCATGATACTGTCAGCTCAGTATGCATAAATTTAGATCAAATTATTTTATTTTTAAAATTGACGGTAGCCGCATGACTATAGATCCTCGGAAGGATTTGTAATGTTGGGTATAATTATAAATATATAATTATAAATTGTATAGTAATTAAATGCGATACACCCCGTCAAACCAAAAGTCACAACCTCGTGCGATTAAATTACAAACGCTGCCAAAACCGTAAGTGATAGACATAAAGTATGTTTTACATAATTTTAGTACTTGAATTGGTCCACAATAAAGTCCGCCTATCATGTATAGTATTCGCGTAAGCAATAGAAAGTACTAAGTCAAGGATAGAGTAGTACAAAGGGGCCCTTTTATACAATTCAAGAATTGCCGACATATTCAATCCTAAATAATGATTTAATAATGAGTAACATGCCGCAGAAGGAAAAGAGATCCATTACACTATACCGCATCCGAACAGCCTCACCGAGTCGAGAAAGGTAGCGATGTCTGCCTACGACATACCTACTTAGAAACACACGCTCAGGCTCTCGGATCGACCGGACAAGCCGCTCGATCCCCCTGCACCTGCGCCGTCGTGCCGCCACCGTGGCCACGCCTTCCCCGACGCCGTCAAGTGGCAGAAGTAAGAAGACGCCGAGTTCGCCGTGCCGTGCGGTGACTGTGTTACAGTGCTGGTGTGCCGGTGTAAAGTGTCGACGCGTTAGGCGTACGCGCCTGAGCGCAAAAAGCTGTGAGCCATCTGATCAGGTGAGTCGTATCGATTTTGCCTATCAATTTAATTTTCCCTTTACAGCGTCCAGACACCCTCTGTTGAGATGTAGGGAACCTATATGTTAGTTTTATTTGCCAATTAAACTCATTTGCCACGTTACACGCGAACGTAGTAAAATTCTAAAGTCAACACGCACACCACCCACGTGGTATTTATCTTCTTGATATTCTAGTTTGCTGCTTTGAAGCGGCAACTTAGAGTATTCACAGCGCTCTTAAAGCGCTAGTTTTCCTTCTTAACGTTAGGTTTACACCTCCTGCTCACTGGGGCGGGAGGTGAGAACACACCCCCGGCCTCACCGGGGTGCTGCACGCCGTTACCAACGGAATTCATGCTAGATTTGGCAACATCGCCTAACGATGTTGCATTTAATCGAGGAAGCCCTAGAGGGCATAGACCTCAACTTTGAGGTTACAAAACAAATCGCCGGAAGCGATTAGAAGAAGCCATCGCATGGCGCTGTAACAACAACGATAGCAATCAGACTCGTCGTCCTCAGATACAACAATAACGCCAGCTAAGCCCAAGAAGGGCAAAAAATCGCGCGCCTAATGGGGCGCGTCAAATAAGTCGGATGAGTCCGGAAACTCATCCGAAACCACCCGAAACAACGTCCGACTCGAAATGGAAGTCGAAGTAAACGTAGGCCCGGACACCGGAGAATCCGAGGACGCAGGAGGCTTTCTGCCCATTCAATCGCGCAAGAAAAGCGCAAAAATAGGTCATCGCCAGCATCATCGCCGACACCGGACCCGCCACTAAAGCGCGAAATCGTCGGCTACCGTTTATCGGCCCCGGGCCAGTAGAGGCCAACCCCCGCCGCCTCACGGCAACCACAAGCTCTTCACAGCCGGCCGCATCACGGCCCTCAACATCTGCTGCCTCAGCAGCCCGCGCCCGCTGCCTCACAGCAAGTACCGGTCTCACTTAGAGACAAAAGCCACCGCCGATCTACATTGGGTCGAAGGAAAAGTGGGCCGAACTACGGTCAGCCTTATCCAACAAGTGTCAAATTCACGGCTAATGATTCCGCTAGTGGGATCAAAATTCAGTTAGAGACGGTGCAAGCGCACCGCGATGTCTCAAAAATATCTGCTCGAGAAGCAGTATTTTATCATACATTCGCGCTCCCGGAAGGCGCGTCCTTCAGACAGTGGTCAAAGGACTGCCGAAGGAACTTCAACCTAAGAAATCTTCGACTTCATCAAGTCGGAGATATTCCCATTTATTCCGCTCAGAGGCTGTTCATCCGCGGACAAAAGGCCTTATAATGTCGTCCTTCTGACGCTGGAACGCTCTCAAGAGGGGCAAGAAAGTTTATGATCTGAAACACATGCCGACATCGGTCGCATTTCGTTCTCGCGCCGCATTCGAACGGCCTCCCAGGGCAGTGCCACAACTGCCAATTATTCGGACACACGGCCCGCAGTTGCACGCACGACCCCGTTGCGTGAAGTGCCTAGGGACCATGGCACCCAGACTGCCCCGACCTCGGGACCGAGAAGTCCTAGCAACGTACGAACCGCCGGCATGCGTAAACTGCAAAGCCCAGGCCACACGGCCAACTATTTAGGATGCCCTAAGGCGCCAAAGCGGAGACCACCTCCACCATCCACCATCCCTAGACGCCCACCGGTGCCATCCCCACCCTCATTCCCGCCCTCCGGCCTGCCCGGCGTGGCAGATTCCCAGCGCCCGCGTCGCGCCCCAGCCAGCAGTGGCAACAACCAGCACCGCAACCTGCGCCGGCGCTCCGCGTAGCTCCGCACCTCGCGCCGCACCACCAGCGCCCCGCGAAGCGCTCCCAGCAAGCCTAGCCATAGCAATGGCGCACTGGGACTAACACCGATGTGTTGTTAACACCGTTGACTTCTGCGGAAGTCGATGGGCTCACCGCCGAGCTAGATGCCACCGTTGGCATTTTACGCCCGCTTAGCTGTACTCCGCAAGTACAGAAATCTAATTGAACTTATTCGTGGGAACTAAATGAATAATACACCACAACTTTTGCAAACAACGGCCCGGGCCCGTAAAGCCACGCGCATTTAATTTAGCCTATTTTAACGCAAACGGTCTCATGAAACAAACGACCGAAGTCAATGATTCCTTCGCGAAAACGACGTAGACATTCTACTGGTGCAGGAGACATTCCTAAAGCCCGGAAGAGGAGATCCGAAGATTGCTAATTTTAATATCATAGAAATGACAGGACCGGCGCTTCACACGGCGGCCTCTCATTTTATAAAAGTCACTGCACTGCGTAGCAATCGACACGCCGACGAATCTAGAGCATCTAGAAGCCTCGATCTGCGAGGCAACCGCTGACCAGGTCACGCGCCGATTACAATAGCTTCGGTATACTTACCAGCGAGACACCTCACGCATCATCCAATCCGACTTCGAGACGCCTATTTTTCCTTAGGAGACGCCGTCATCTCGCCGGCGATTTCAAGCAGCAAAGCCACCCGATGGAACTCTCACCACAAATCCGGGGTCTAGCATTGACGAATTATCGACCAACTCAATTTCAGTGTGGTTGCGCCGTTGATGCAAACACTTCCCACACGTAGTGGGACAACGACCGGATGTGCTTGATATTGCAATCGTACAAAACGTCAATCTCGCTCTTAGGAGCATAGAGGTCATCGACGACCTAACATCCGACCACCGTCCGCTGCCTAAAGCTAGGACCTTCAAATCACCCTAACAGTTCTTAGAACTAAAGTCGACTGGCACAAGCTCAAGTCACAGCTAGACTCTACTAGCTCACCTCATTTAGGCACCATTCCTAATACCTAAATACCGCTCACGACGTGAATCTCGCCGCTCATGCGTTCACAAGTCATGTCCAAAGTGTCGTCGAGGCCTCCTCGAGGCAAATCCCGTGGAGAAAACCCCGCTGGGCCTTAGCCAACGACATCAAGGACCTCTCTGCGACGCAAGAGGCCGCGATTCGCGCCACGATTGGTATCAAGCCGAGCGGAACCGAAGGGCTACGCGCCGCCGAACATCAGTCCAAGACGCGCATAGCTGAATTCAGGAACGATCGAGTGGGATCAGATCCTGAGCAACCTCCATCCTTCCCAGTAGCCTCTGGCGTATTCCCAAAAGCCTCACAGGCGGCGTGCAGCCATCCACCTATGCCGCCACTCATCCAGCCGAAAGCCCCAGCGTTTCTCGATGAAGAAAAAGCCGAATGTCTGCAGACGATCTCGAGGCTCAATGCTCGCCCAGCTCACAACCGGTGAGCGCCGCTCATCTCCGCAAGGTAGAGGCGAGGTTGACCGTTGACGCATCTACCCCACGCGACGTACTCACACCCGTAACGGAAAGCGAAGTCGAATCGATAATCAAAAAGCTTAGACCACGGAAAGCCCCGGGCACGCGATGGCATATCAAACCGCGTCATTAGGAATTCTTCCGACTCACCCTCATCAACCTCCTAGTCCTCATCTATAACGCAGCTCTTTCCAAGAGTATTTTTCCAAACACTTGGAAGGACGCTGAAGTTATAGGCTTCCTCAAACCGGGAAAACCTCCCAGCCAACCAACCTCCCTATCGCCCCATTAGCCTGCTTAAGGCTTCGGAAAATCTATGAAAGACTAGTTTTGACCCGCCTGCAGGACTTTATGCAGGCTAATGGGCTTCTAATCCAGTCCAATTCGGCTTTCGGGCCAGAACATTCCTGCACCATCAAGTGCACCGCATCACGGAGCAATTAAATCCTGCATGCTACGGAGACAACACACTGGAGCGCTTTTCCTCGACGTGGCGAAGGCGTTCGACAAAGTATGGCAGACGGAGCTTATATACAAGTTATATAAGCTCGGCGTGCCAGTCTCTCGTCTCATCATACGAGACTTTCTCTGAAACGAACGTTCCGATACCGCGTCGAGGGATCGAAATCTCAACCTCACCGCTACTAGCCGGAGTTCACAAGGCTCCGTATTGGAGTCCTGTCCTATTCACCCTATACACCCTGATATCCACATAACCATAAAGTAAGCATCCGCCTTGTTCGCAGACGATACTTGCATCTTTTCATCAGTTCATGTCCTTTCATTATCCATCGACGTCTCAAATCGCAGCCAGATGCTTCGGTGACTGGTTTCGACGTTGGAGAATCGAAATTAACCCTTCAAGGCGCGGCGTCTTGTTCACAAACAGAATGCCGACGATCCCTCCCATGATCCGACTCCTAGACTATCAATTCCAGCGGGTAGATAAAATCAAATACCTCAGGGTCACCCTCGATAAAACCCTCAGCTTCGGCCCGCATCAAGCGGGTCAAAAACAAACGGCCTACGTCCTGGTCGCCTGTTTCCTATTAATCCCAAGAGCCAAGCTTCTCTGCGCAACAAGGTGTTGCTCTACAAAACAGTTATCCGTCCAATCATGACTTACGCCAGATCCGGTGTTCGCTCTGCATCCCAAAAAAATATCCACAAACTCCAAGCCTTGCAAAACAGGTTCATGCGCAGAGCCACGGGTGCGCACTGGTGCGTCGCAACCTGCCTGCATGTGGACCTGGAATTGCCTTCAATACACCAATATTTCAGAACAAGCATCCATCCGATTTTTCGACTCGGCTTCGCAACATCCGAATGAACTGGTACGTAGCGCCGCCGCTTACGTACCACGCAAAATAACGCGTCCTAAACATAGGAAACACGCCCGTTATAGGCGACCGCGCCATATACTCACAGATCCGGACGACGATATAACGATCGTGCAAGCACGTGTTAAATCGCATTATCGCAACACTTTTTGCCCTCGCCGTCGAGGGCAAACGCATACTCCGTACACCAGATATCGGCACGTACCAGGCCGATTTTCACCCACTAGATAGAGCGGTTTATAGCTTAAAAATTAACATGTCCTAAAGCAACTGATCGAGCCGAGGTTCGGCCCACCGGGGCGCCCTCGATGCATGTTGCTAACGGGTTAGAAAGGATCAAAAAGCGACTAACCGAGCCGAGGTTCGGCCCTCCTGGGCACCCTCGATTAGATCGCTGACGGTTTAAAAATAGTGGCAGCCCGAGCCGAGGTCTCCCCTCTGGGGACCCTCGAGCTAAAGCCAACAAATTAAGAGGTGAAGCCTGTGCACGCTTAAAGTTGCAGCCCTCGACTCCGCCGGTTGTAATGGTTCACTCCACCAACGGATGCCATCAAATAAACGATAAACGACTTAGAAACATAAGGTAAATATACCTTTATTAAATAATCAAATTCTTTAACGTCAATGACCTATTTAATGTTCTACATTTATATTAGATCATAAAGCGCTTCAGCAACCGTTGAGGTCAAAAGGATAAAAGAGCCGTAACCATTTCTATGCAAATACGCAGCTTAACCCGACTAATAGATTGTCATTATCAAGTTGTGATGCCTAACATTGGTGTTCATTTAGTCTGAAAAGCACATTAAGGGTTTTAGGAACACTTATATGCTTAAATAATGCCCTGTATGTGATGCAATAATCACGTATAATATATGTTACAAACAAGAGATATTGTAACAAGAAAAATATGACCAACTTTAAACAGTACAGTATCATTTTACGCAATACAAGCGGGTAACAAAATAACATTGCACATACACTACTCTATTGCCTCGACTCCACCTATGGCATGGAGCACAGGGAGAACGGCACTCCTACACTACTACTCCTACATTCCAATTGTCCCTGACACACTCCTGGGCGCATCCATAGCAGGCTTATTAAGCCCACTAGCATTCTTCAAGGCCAGCCGAACTGAACCTATTCGCGAGAAACATATTACAAACCTGTTTCATATACCATCAACGAGTGTACACGACAAAGTGCGGGCACGATTTCTTCAATAATTTTTAATGTATCCAAATTAGGTTTTACGTTGAGGGATTTAGTAATCAACGGCTTATTTTTGCTTCTTCTTTTATTTCCAGACCACGTTTACAAAGTTCTGATTGGCCATCGAATTTTTATAAGCATTTAAAATACAAGTATCAGGTTAAAAAAATTACGCATAACATACTCGCCTTGTGTACGTGAAATAATTACATCCGAGGTATATTATTTCTTCCTGTAATATCTTTTTATCTTTACAGCATGAATGCATAAATAGTTTCTTACTTTTGCTCACTAAAGCTTGCTTGTAGAGGAAATATAGGGTTATGTGGTTCAGGTAATTTGTTCAATTGAAAAATGTTTGCAGCTCAGAGAAAACAGTTTTCTCGCTCGAAATAAATAAGATAACAATTGTTTTGTTACATATATTGCTGTTGTTATACATTTATTTTTAAGATAAGTAACAACATTTTTTAGTAATTTATTAATTTAGATAACGTTCATATGCGCCTTTATAATGAAAGACTGCAAAGTCAAATAAAGCATAAAAATATTTTTAGACGGATATTATTAGTAGAATTAAAATAGGATTTTATCTTTAAGCTTGAACTGCACGATACTGTACGGAGGCCGCTAGGTAAACTGATGATAACATTATAATTTATTATCAAGCAATGATTGCAAAATTCGCATTCGTGGCATGCTAGATATTCAGACTGGTAAGGCTAAAAAGAAATGTTGCATATTTTTTAATGAAGTGCGGTAAGATTTACCTCCGAAATATATCTCCTTAATGAAATTATAAAACTAGTACTCAACAGTTCACGGCAGATTTTTCGCAAACAATCCTGATTGAAAATAACTCCGCAGGCGATTTCCGTAATTGCACTTAAATTTTTCACTTCTTTTTGATAAAAGTATATAGTACGATATTTTAGTATTTCGTTGAACATGACTGGTACACCGCCGCATTGTTTACGCGTGGAATTTAAAGCCAACTAGGTTTTTACGAAGTTTTTTATATATAGCTATTATTATTAAACATGTTTAATGTCAAACTAAATTATTTTGTGAAGGTATAGCATAGGCATCCGCAGTTTTTAACATTCTATTATTCCTTGATTTATATTTCCTGTACGAGGTCACACGCCAAACTAGACTTGACAGCTCGACTTTTGATTGCTGTCATGATGAATAAAGTTTCCCTTTTATTCACATTATAAATAGCTTGTTTTTGTTTCCTAATTTGTAGGTAGGACAATGATTATTTAAACACTGTAAAGCCCTGGCTATAATTGAAAAAATTAAATACAATCTACTTAAACAATACTACTTTGATTACTCCTTAAAAAAAGATGTCACCCATCCTATATACACGATCTGTCGCTCGAAACCGGCTTTGCACTACGATCGCAAATAATGTGTATGGAAGAAGAGCAGCTGCCTATCTTATTCCAAGATTAATTAATGAAATACCCCCCGACACATTTAATGAAATTAAAGAGTATTAAAAATCAATATAAGGCCTGTTTTAAAGGAATATTTTATGAATAGCCTTTAAAATTACTTTCTAATTCATAGTTTTCTTCTCTTATTTATTTTCTCGAACTATTTTTGAAATTTATTTAATAATAGACTATGAGTTTTTGTATTTAATAAATATTTGTAATAAAATCTTTGTAACATTCGTATAACGAAACTTATACTCTTCTGTACGTAAGAAATTTTAGTATTTTTATATTAAAATTAATATAAGGTGTTCAATCGTTTTAGCATTAGCACATACCCTAGTTGTTTTTTTTATGCTATTTTATTAAACTCTCTGTAATCTATGTTTCATTAATAGTAAATAAAGAAAACTTGATTGTCTGTAAAGTAAGATAAAAAATGCGTCTTATTGACTTATTTAAAGTCGGTTATATAAGTCTTGGTTATCTGTCTCATCAGACGAATAGACTAAAAAGCTTTGTCATTGCAAGCTTATTAAATTGCATTACACTTGTGCCCTCTCGATATCTAAATGTGACTCTGATGTTAATATTTATCATTACAGTCAATAAGTTAAAGTCAGCTTGAAAAACTTACCTTCTTCAAGTGTAGAAAAAGTATTACGGTAGAATGTAATCTTTTTTAATGAAGCAAATAAAATTTGTTGACTTAATTGTGAAGCATAGAAAATAATATACACTTATATTTAATAACACAGCAATAATTAGGTACTAGTGTTGTGCCAATAAATATGGAAAAGTTACTTTTTGACTACAGTAAAAATAAAAAGTTATAAGATATACCTTTATTTATTTATATTGTTTTTTAATAGTAACATACACTTGAATTTGTTACGACAAAAACATCCAGCCATTAAATTAAGTCCAAATTATATAGGTATTTTTGGTTATAAGAGACACAAAAAGCTTAGTGTGTACGATAAAATTGATTCATCTATCCTCTCCGCTCGACTAACTTAATTACGTAGATGACGGCCTAACGTGTTGGCTCGGAAGCATCATGTCATTCATTTTCTGAATGGCACTTGCTTTAGTTAGGCGAGACGGCAGTGGTATTAAATATAACTAAAAATGCTTACTTTATGTTACAATTATATCAAGTGATGAATTATTACATTTAATAAATTCACTAGTTTTTATGTTTCTCGCAACTGATTGACTTGAATAATCTTGTTATGATTGCCTTATAAACAAAAAAAAAATAACACCCGATTAAGGAAGTATGATTTGGATTAATTAGTTACTAAAAGTTTATTAAGCGCTATTCATGAAGCGCAAGTTAAAAATAGTTTCCGATATTTTAACCTGAAAGAGAAAGAGGCTGACAAAGTAGTTTTTTTTACCGCCTCCGTGATCTAGCAGTATTGGCCTTTGCTTTATAAACCGGTGGTCGTGGGTTCGATTCCCGCGGAAAACACCTTTGAGTTGTCGTTGTTTTCTGGTTAGTTACGACAATTTGGGCCGATCACCCAATTGTGTGGACTAGCGTGGTGGGATAAGGCCCAAAAGCTCTGTCATAGGCAAGGCGTGCAGTAGGGGAGGCCTATGTCCAGCAGTGGACTGACACAGGCTGATGATGATGAAAGTAGTTTATAGTTTTCTGTACAGTTAAATGTATTCTTTGCTATCACGTTACGCTAAAAATATTAATTTTTGTATAAAGAGTATGTAACAGACCTATTTGTTTCGTAAAAGCATGAAACTCAGATAGCTCACGATGAGCAAACTACAATTTTCAATGTATAAAGGTTTACGATCTATCAGTAATGGCACGCGCTTGCTCGACTCTTATCTGGCGCAATAACAAAGAAGGATTCATTGAGGGACACTCATTGTTACCTCTCTCACGTACTAGAAATAAAAACGGCTTATCCAATGCCGCACTATTTTTACATTTGCTTACTGAAGTTGGCACGTACTAATATTAAGGTGTGCAGTTACAACGCGAAATATTCACTCGTGTTGCAGTTGTATTCTTGCATTTCTAGCTCGTAACGAAACAAATATAGGAAGCTTAAGTATGCAGAGACCCATTTACCGGTACGGTTATCTTGAATATCTCCTCAGTGTATTTTTTGTACTGTAATTACAACAACAACAACAACAACAAAACTGACTCCGTAGCCTAGTGGCAAGGGCGTGTGCTTTAGAAACCGGAGGTCGTGGGCTCGAATCTGCTCATGGTTTGACAAAAAGTACTTATGTTGTCCTGTGGCTTTGTAGTTTTTATATCTTTGGGTTTAATTTTTGAAATTATTGGATCCCAGGAAGGTGGCAAAGACCAACCATTCTCTCTATTAAAATTTGGATATTTTTAATTTCTATTGCTTCCCAAATCATCCCTGGTATAAATTGATGTTCTTTTGCAAGTATTTTTGGTTCATCAAATCTAATATAATAATTGGGCTTGTCTAGAACATGGTTGCAAATTGCAGATTTCTTATGGCGACGGTGCTTAACATCAGTTATATGTTCTTTTACTCTGTTTCCTACTGGTCTTTGAATTTGTCCAATGTAAGAGAGACCACAATCACAGTCTAGTTTGTACACACCCGGTACCTGTAGAGGAATATTACATTTGACAAATGGTAATAAGTGGCCAATCTTCTTCGGCGGCTTATAATATGTTTTAATAGAATCTTTAAAATATAACCGATTTTGTCAGTGACTCCGCTGATGTAAGGTAAGACGGCAGGCACTCTTTTGACTGTGGCTGGCTTTACAAGATGACTGCGACGTAGATGTGGAGCTTGGAGTTTGTTGTTTGTCTGTCGCAGCACCTGCTTGACATTCTCCAGTTTAGCCGTCAAATGCTCCTTGTCGCAGATCCGCTGTGCTCTCTGAAGCAAACATTTACCGACAGTATCTACCTGCGAGGAATGGTGGTGAGAATCACTATTTAAATATTTATTCGTGTGGGTTGCTTTTCTAAATTTCCGTGATCATGGACGCTGGGACGTCGCGAATAAATATACATAACTAACGCGAAAATTCCGTAAATTAGTGGATTTGGTACAAAAAAAAACCATAAACAACAAAGCAATTTATTTGTCATTTAATATCTCTCTTAAATATAAAAAAATTAAAATATAAGAAAATTATTTTTGAATATTTCGCTTTCAAAACCCGTAAAGTTGATTTAGGTATCAGTTTTATATGCGAACTTTAATATGTACGTATGAAATGGATTTTATCATGGTTATATAACTGAGCTTTGATCGTTTATTTGAAGTCATTGAAGATAAGTGACTATTGGATAGAAGGATCTTAATTATTGAGGTTATTTAGTTGTTTTCAACTCCGTCGCATATTGAAACTTCCGCAAATATTGAATTAAGTAAATAAATAATAGTTCAGGAACTTCCGAGGAAATAAGCACCGCGGCTTTGTAATTTTTGTATAAAAGAATATTTCGGCTTTAGTATATTTATAGAGAAATAAATTGCGGTCTTAGGTTTTCGGACCATTTTTTTCTCGACACGCTTCACGTGATTATCGGAAAGATCTTGGGGTCTGAATTAATTTATCATAAGTGACGTAGCGAAATGATTTGCTCTGTCACGGTATAGTTTTATCTGATATTTTTGGTGTCAATATTTTTTCTCCCTTGCCAAACTTTTTTAGGGAACCAGATGTGTAGTAAAAGCTGTGTTTTATACCTTAGTGTGAGTTTATGTGTAATTTTGTGAAAGAAATACTTTTTTTAACCCGTGTTCTTTATAAGTTCAATAAGTTTAATATTAAATTGTATTTTCAAAGGCGACGACATAAAAGTAAGCATTTTCGATTTAACGTCATAAGTTCTTTATTTACCTGCTGGGTCTTTGAGAAATTTAAAATGTGCCAAAATCTATTGCGTCGTGTGGATCGTTAGTCTTTGCATGTTTTGCCGAATTTGCATTAAATATTATGATTTTACGGGGGAGATTTTTTATCTTTTGAAGAAACTAGGTCTCCTGTAGAAAGTTGATTTACCTATAAGGTAAGTAGAGACATTTAATTTTTTGGTTTGAATGAAAAAGTAGGCAACGTAATTACTAGGTAAACGAGACATAACATCCCATGGTCTTAGTTAATTTAATTATAAAAATTTAACAACATTTAAAACAATAATAGTCCTGCTGCCGTTTTTAAGAACCCTCTAATATGTATTCGGTTTTTTCTTTGTTATATATATCCATAAATTATTGTAATAAACTGTCGGCCAAGCCGATTTTGAAGGCCAATCTATATGTATCAACAAACTATGCAGGAGATATATTGCACTCCCTCACCCTTCAATTTTATTTTATATTGAAGTATTATCGATATGAAGGATTATTGTAAAACGATTTTTGTATAAAGATGAGGGCCCTCTCATATTGCACTTCCTCAACCCAAAATTAGGTGGAATGATTTTAAATTCTACGTGGACATTGTACAATATAAAATAAGAACTTAGGTTTATTTAAAACGTCGATCCATGAAATTTACTATTTTAATAAGTGGACACATTATTTACTTGCGAAAAGACATTGACGTGTTCTTCAAATATGCGCCACTGAAATATTATTTATTTATAGCGAAGAGATTAATTTAACCTTGGGTTAAACTAAACATAACAAATTGAAGAAAATCCGTGACCGACTAGACATAGTGTTAACTTCGCCGCCATGAAAATCGCTAATACTGTAGTGTACTGGTTTAAGAGACCAATATCTAGGCAACTGTAGTTAAAGTTCTTACAACGTATGTCTATAATATCACATACGCTGACCTCTTTCTTCAAGACACGAAAAAATTACGAAAGTCAACTTACTCAAATTCATAACTTTTGTCCTAAGAAAGATTACCCTCGTTCTTTATTTCTTGTTATAAATTATTCTAAATACGATGAAACGTGTCATTGCCATATTTTCTATCTAAAGTTGTTTACTTGGCTTCCTGAATTAAAATATATAATAAATTTTTGTCACAATCTGCCACTGTATTCACAAAAAAATAAAATGAGTTTAGTACCAATTTTGTCGTAGAAAGTCACTAACATCCATTGCTTATTTATTGAAAAAATATAATTCGCGTACTACTACTTTCTATAATTAAATGTTTAGGATGTTTTGCTAATATCACGTGCTTGTCTACCACTTATCTGACGCAAAAACAAAGTCATATTTTCAGAGGGAAAGTCAAAGTTACTTTCCTCACGTGCAAGCAATAAAAACATCGGGCGCTTATCCCGCACCTTACTATTCTTTGTACGTTTTATAGCTAGCGAATGCGTTTTAACATTTGCTCACTGCAGTTGGCATGCAGTGGAATACAGGTATGCAGTCATAACGCAAAATGGTCGCCTGTTGCAGTGTTTTTTATCTTTTACGTAGAATACATGAAATAATATATTTATAGACCTAGACGAAATTTTACCGTTACTCAATGACGATTAAAGTTAAAAAGGCCATCTATATTACCTTTAGTTTATCTAGTAAATTTATGCAATTTATAAAACGACCTTATACAAAAATCTTAAAATATTAATTTAAACGAAAAAAATATATAGTAAAAGATCTATAATTAGTATTTCAAATAGCCCGTTAAACTAAATAAACAAACATTATTAAATGTAACTAAATATGAAACTATTATTAAGTATGCTTGTTTAAACTAATCTTCAAATAAAAAGTCTTCACAAATGCATGCATAACAAAAACAATCCATACGAAGCGTCCTTAATAGTTACTTAAAAGTCTTTAAACGGCTTATAAGCGACCAATTATCATGTATTCTTCTTAAAACCATTCACAATATGACAATGGTACGTCCATTGTAAAGCACTTTTAAAATTTTATAGCAGGGTAAGGCATTTTTACATCTCTGTAATCACAATTAGTTAAAGTTAAGACTAAGTGTTCAGCAATTTAACATGCAGGAACTTAAATCGACTACTTTAAACTTTCAGCGAGACATTATATCCCGTGCTTATGAGTTAGGAATATTCGTGTCGAACACTGACTGAAATATGGTTTTCACTATCCATTTGATTACCATACAATAAAATTCGTAGCCTTTTTTATAGACATAGTAAGGCAACTTAACTTATTAATTAGGAAAGCTTTAGATCATATTTACATAAATTAACTGAGGCTTCAATTTATAATTAGAAGATGATGTATTGGATATAGACCTTCCTAGTCTGAATCTCCAGAGCTATATAAAAGTCCAGAATGCGATCAGCAAATAATTCTTTATCCTGGCAGAGCTAATAGATGAAGAAATCGTCACCGCTGCCTAAATAATGCTAGTTTACTACCAAGGCTAAAATCTTAGTAGTACTACCGTGGTGCCTTTTACTGCCGCAAAGCAGTAGTGTAAAAACACTACTGTGTACCGGTTTGTGGGGCATCGTAGTCAGCGTATTTACTGGGTAAACGAGACTTAACACCCTATGTCTCACGGTGGGCAGCGGGTTGGTGATGCTACTAGTATTGCTGATGTCTACTATTACGAGTACAACAAAGGTGCCGTAATTTAGATAATCACGAACAGCATTTAAGTTTATTTTTACTGACAAAATTATTAACGAAATTGTACATATCACAACTATCGAGATCAAAACGTAATGCTTTTATACCAATTTCAATGCGAAATATAACTTTGTTAGTAGCACGA
Organism: Lamproptera curius; assembly: GCA_029286875.1. Taxonomy (NCBI): domain Eukaryota; kingdom Metazoa; phylum Arthropoda; class Insecta; order Lepidoptera; family Papilionidae; genus Lamproptera; species Lamproptera curius. The sequence goes on from JAGSMT010000031.1 coordinate 3,009,098, forward strand.
ACTTTTAATACAATCTCAACCTTGAGTGCAGCAATGAAATATTCACTGTTCAAGTAATGAGCTATTTAATAGTACACAAAAAGGCGTTTACTCTTATTGTGTATAAAGTCAATCATGTCAAACTTATTTTTTTACCTTATACTTTATAGTCTTCTAGTTTTTAAGATAAATAAATATTATTTTCCATATTTCATAATAATTAGTTTCTATAAACAAAAGACTGCTAATTTATTTTGTGAATGTTAATTATAAGTTAAAGGTCAATTTTAAAGAAATCCTCATTTCATTGATCTATTTGGTCTATGATATAATTTATGTTCACTCATATTATCAATGCTCTCTCATATGTTATCTATGGTGTACTTCATGTCTGTAACCACCTTTTTCTTTTTTTTTTTTCAATTAAAGTTGTGTCGGTAAGCACGTTCGTTGTTTTAATTATAAATATAAATACTAAAGCCCTTAATAGGACTTTAAAAACTATAAATCATTTAACATGTTATATTAGTGAAAATAATTAAAAGTTATTAGTAATAATATTTTTATTAGCAAAACCTCTAAACGCCTCTGAAGCGCGTGGTTATCTTTTACGTAATATTTCGTATGGTTATTTTTCTTGGGTTAATAAAGGGTATAATTTATTTGTACTTAGCTATTCTTGAATTTAACATACATTAATATAGTATTACACAAATAATATTTTTTGTTTACTAAGCCTTTGCTTCTCCAAGTGCTGAACTTGTAATCTGCGTGTAGTATTTTATTTTTATATATTATTTTGATGATTATATTTCGAGCACGTAATATCAATTTTTTTACAATTCTAACATTCATTATATGTTTGCTATTATTTACATAAAGGTAATCGTTTGTGTTATTTAACACCGCTACCGTCTCGCAAAACTTCAGCGAAAACAGCTCAGAAAATGAATGACATGTTGTTACTGAGCCAACAACCTCAGGCCGGCATCTACATAATTAAGTTCGCAAGTCGAGCGGAGGGGTTGATGGATGATTTTTGAAGAGCTTATTTTGCTGCTCATATCTCTTATGAAATAAATAAAGTTTGCAGTTTACAATTTTAATTAATTTTGTAATGTTGTTAATTGTCTATTCGGCTCAGATTCCCTTTTCTATACCATTCACATTTTCACTTGATTAATACAGATTATTTTCTAATTAAAATAATAAAGAAGAAAAGGTCATTTTAGTAGCTGTCATGAACGTAATAATTCACAAGTAATAAGTTTAAACAGTTGGAGATTGCTGATAAAAAATAACGAGAATAAAAAACTGTTTCCCCGCAGGGTTTTAACCCATGACTTTTGATTTGTCAAGTAAGGGCCAATATCACTAGGCTAGCTCATATAAACCGATTTTAGTTTTGCTTTTCAACTTTTAAGAGATATTTACCATCATTGTTAATTTCTTTAATATTATTGACTAATGTAAATTTACTACAACTTACTCGTTCATGCAGGTACTAGCTTACGTTTGACCGAGCCGATGAGGTGTTTTCAGGCCCTATAAGTCAATATATACCCAATAAAATTAAACACAGTTAAAATTTACATTAATAAAACTTATGTCAAACCTTTATAGCACTGGAGGAAAATGCACTTTTATTTACTGCCACTAAAAATTGCATGAGAACTTTTCCCATGCAATTTTTAGCCAATGAGATGGCCTGAAGTTTTGGTGTTAACACTTTTGTAGAGTATTTTAGATTTTGTTTTTTTTTTACTTTTTATTAATGGTAGCCCGCTGGTAACATATTTAAAAAAGAGTTATAATTATAGAAATTTTAATAAGTTTCCAACTAATTAGTCACTTTTAAATGTCCAGAGTTATCTATAAGGGCCTAATTTCCCAAATTTTAAACGTTATTCAAAGTTTGAAACCTTTTATTGTCATATATATTGTAGTAAATATCATCAAAATGCGATATTTCATACTTGAACCTTAATTTCTATTTTGTTTACTCACAAATTAAATTGATTGCCATTAACTGCATTTAAAATTATTACCAATACCTGGGGGAAACAATATTATGGGCGGGCTATATTTATATTGATCCATTCTTTATAAACCGGAGGTCGTAAGTGGTTTGTATCCTGCGGAACAATTATTACAATGCATTACAGTTGTTTTCCGATTGGTTAGATCAGATTAGACCGATCCCCCTATTACCTGATTGTCAAGACAAGATCTTTGCCAGCCGATACAAGATGTCAGTTCTTTTAAATGTTCTGTTTACTAATCCATCCATCCAGTGCAGTTTACCCTTGGACTTGTACCTAGGGTTGTAGAGGTGAGTTTTCTTTTACTGCGTAAAACATTTATTATGGTAAATCTAATTAGATTTAAAGACAAACCATGGAATAACTAAAGCAACTAGGGAAAATGGCTAGCAGAAAGATTGAAATAATACAATAAATGGAAAAAATATATTTAGTCAGTTTAAAAGATGTTTAGTCTGATGAATATCTCAATTTATCAAATTTTATATGCTTAAATATAACTTTAAAAACAATATGTTACCAAAAATATAAACGTAAAATGAGATAAAAGTTTTAAGTGATTACTCCTTGGCTGTTTTGTTAAAGGTCAAAAGACTTGAGACTTAAATAGGTGTCAAATCTCGTAATTTAATTCTAAACTAAATATTATAAGCTAATTTATAATGTTATTTTACTTATTAATAAAAATAAAATGTTTAAAGGTTTTAAAGTGACCCGTCTAGTTATCATACATTTCATAATTTCCTGCTTTCTGCTCACCAAAAGTGTAAAATTTGTTTTTTAACTTAGAGCGAGAAATACAGCGGTAAACATTTTTCGCTGTTACTTTATTTTCTCTTCGTGCTGACTTTGGCAAGCAACAAATTAAACCACGTATTAAAGCGATTGAAATTGTAGACAAAATAGATACACAACAGAAAGAATGATGAACGTCTGAAATCTTTATATAAGGTACAAGAGCAAACTACATAAAAGTCGTCTTAAGCGTAGTAGTTATTGGCCTAACTTTTCTAATAATGTTTGTGTTTTAATATCTTTTAATGACAGTAACAAAGACCAATTCCTATTCATTAACAATTATTCGACATCGCATCGCGCATCACTCTAACATGATTGAATTAGTCGTCGTCGTCGTCGTTTCAGCCTGTCAAAGCCCACTGTTGAGCATAGGCCTCCCCCATAAGTCGCCAAGAGGTACGATCCTGTGCCACCTGCATCCACCGACCTCCTGCACATTTGCACAGGTCGTCACTCCATCTGGTGGGGGGTCGTCCGACACTACGATGGCCAGTACGAGGCTGCCACTCGAGAACCTTTCTTCTCCAACGGTTATCGGTTCATTGCCACTTCAGCTTGCTAATTTTGCGAGCTATGTCGGTTACCATGGTTCTTCTGCGGATGGCTGCGTTACGCACTTTATCACGCAGAGAAATACCGAGCATAGCCCGCTCCATAGCTCGCTGAGTGACTTGGAGCTTCCTCATACGGCCGGCAGTGAAGGACCATGTCTCAGTGCCATAGGTCATCACTGGCAACACACATTGGTCAAAGACCTTAGTCTTTAGGCATTGAGGAATATTGGACGAGAGGATATGTCGTAGCTTCCGTACGCTGCCCATCCGAGCTGGATTCGTCGATGGACCTCGGCATCGAAGTTGGACTTACCTAATCGGACTACTTGTCCCAGGTAAATATATTCGTCAACAACTTCGAGCACAGCACTCCCAACAACCACCGGCATAGGCATGACATGACCGTTAGACATAACTTCGTCTTGTCCATGTTCATCCTAAGGCCCACGTGTTGAGAGACCCTGTTGAGGTCATTGAGCATAGCATTTAGGTCCTCCAGCGACTCCGCCATGATGACTATATCTTCGGCAAATCTAAGGTGGGTAATACACTCGCCGTGATGCTTATACCTCGTCCTTTCCAATTCATAAGTTTGAAGCGTCTTCCAATGCAGCGGTGAAGAGTTTCGGGATATAACATCACCCTGTCTTACACCTCTGCAATTGGATAGGCTTCGTGCTACTAGATTGTCTCGGACGGACATCGTGGCTTTGCTGTATAAACACCTCAGAACCTCGATATACCGACTGTCAATTTGGCAACGCTGAAGGGCCTGCAGCACAGCCCAACTTCGACAGAGTCAAGCTTTCTCATAGTCTACAAACGCTAGCATAAAGGCAGATTATACTCCTCGGTCTTCTGTATAATCTGCCGCAGCGTAAATATGTGGTCTATGGTACTAAAGCCTTTCGAAATCCAGCTTGTTCGGGTGGCTGGAAGTCGTCTAGTCTGGAAGCGAGACGATTCAAGATGACTCGAGAACAGGACATAAACGCGGCTCAGAAGGGAAATCGGTCTGTAGTTCTTCAAGAGGCTATTATCACCTTTCTGAAGAACAGCACCACCAAACTTCTGCTCCACGCTTCTGGCGTAATACATCCGTAGGACGAAATTAAAGAGCCTCTGAAGGACTAAAAGTATCGTTCTCCCCCGCTTCGAAGCTCTGCTGTAATTCCGTCCTCACCAGGTGCTTTGCTGTCTTAAGTTTTGCGAGAGCTCATTCGTATCTCGCTCAGACTGACTTCCGGGATATTTTCGAGATTGCCGGGTATGCTTTGCCTTGGTCGTCACCGCTTCAGTAAGCGGTTCCGACAACGATGTACAGCTGTCCATAGAATGTCTCGATCTCACTCAAAACTCTGGTCTACCGGAGATGACGGCCCCACGATCGGTCTTCAACTTAGTTAGCTGGTTTTTGCCCAACAGACAGATCTCTAGCGAAGACTTTAGAACCTTGGTTCCGTTCAATCGCCTCTTTAATACGACGTGTATTAAAGATGCGCAAGTCATGCCGCATACACTTGGAGATCTGTCTATTTAGCTGCCTGTAGCTTAACATGTCAGAAGAAGACTGCTAGCCGCATCTTCCGTCTTGTTTCCATAAGGTTCAGATGTGATCAGAGAGTTTTGGTTCTAGGATTGCGGTGCGCCTTGTAGAACCTAGTACCCACAGTACGGACAGTTTCCACGAGCTTACCGTTAATTTCGTCCACAGTGCTGCAAGTGTCTAGGCATTGAAGCGATTATTAAGCTCGAGCTGAAAGCTTTCGGCATGGGATATGGGCACGAGACGGACGTGCGTGGACTTTATCAGACGAGACCTTTCCAGCCTGATGTTAAGATTTAATGTGCCTCTTCATAGTCGGTGATCACTGCCGGTTTAACCTTGTGATCACAGAAACATCATTAAATATTTGGCGTTTGGTCGTCATAATAAAGTCAATCTCGTTTTGACGGAACCATCGGGGCTGATCCAGGTCCACTTCCTGTGGGCTGCTTTTAAAGAAAGAATTCATCATAAAGAGTCCTTCTTTCTCCATGAAGTCAGCCAGTAGTTGCCCCTTGGGTTCCGTTCTACTCCAAAATTACCCACTCGCAGCTCATCGTCTTGTCTTTTGCCTGTTTGCGTTAAAGTCCCCATCAGCACCATATATTGAGTTTAGAGGAATGTATGGCTCGTAGATGTCCTCACACATTGCCTCCACCTCATCATCGGAGTGTGTCGATGTTGGTGCATATACCTTATGACCTTCAGCGAATACCGTTTCGATATTCTGAGTATAAGGTAAGCAACCCTGAAGACACACTTGATCGATTTTAACAATGTGCTAATGAGAGACTTGCGGACGATAAATCCGACACCTCCTTGGGACAGTTGGTCGCCCTCGCGTGATAAAACAAGTTGCCGGATTCAAGGATTATTGTATCCTCCCCTGTCTTCGACTTCGGATAATCCTATTATATCCCATCGCAACTTGTTTACCTCCTCTTCCAGCTCCGTTATTCTCTCGTCGGTCCTCAATGTCCGTGTGTTGTATGTTGCCAGGTCCAGTCGTCCTTGTTGGTAGCCGAATCCCACCGGGATTCTTAGCACCCCTGCCCTGCCGTTACCATGACGCTACCGTAGCCAGGAATAGCAGAGCTGCCGGGGACTGGGGCCGTACATCACTGACACACTTCATTGGGGGTTTTGCCATAGTTGCCACGCCTGGCAAGCGGGTTGGATTGAATTAGTACCATAGTTTATATATTGCTTTTACTCTTCAACTTGAGTATACACATGCAACACTAAAGTTTCATATAAATAATTTAAAACCGGACCCCGTCTATTCTTTCTCTCTTCTCTCTAATAAGTTTGCATGTGTCGCAGTTTTATTTCTTTTTTTTTAAAGTGCTTATAATTTTCTGTTGACAGCTTTGTACTTTTCAATTGTTCTAAACAAAGAACATACGAAATTGAAGCCGAGGTAACATATATAAAAAACATATACTTCCCCTCTTTCTTTTGGCAAGTTATTCAAAAATTAAAGTACAAAATCTTTGAAACAAATTTATAGAGGTTGTAATTATATTACGTTAAATATTTTTATTAATATACAGAAACTTCAAAACCAAAGTATTTAACGATTCAAAGCACCGACCACAATATGAACTAAAAAAAATCTGATTTATTTTGCCGTCATGTCGAATGGCAAGAATACATCGACCTGTTAATTGGTACCAAATAAATAAACATTAATTTACTGCAGCAGCCACATATTTGCTCTGTTAAAAGATTTAAAACATAATTTTTTTTTAGAATATATAATCTGACCATGATTTATGTGTAAAGATTTAAAGATTTTTATTAAACAGACAAAATAACATTTGTACATAGACCAGTGCAGGCCTAATTTCTGTAAAAGCGTGAGCTGATTATCATAAACTAGTCCCATACCCTTTTAAGTTACAATATTGCCTGTGTACATACAAGATTTAAACAAAAAAAATAAATAGAAAGACAAAATCATTTTATAACAACTAACAGAGGCATTAAGGTTCAATTAAAAATAAAAGTTAAGTTAAAAAATCCCAAAGAAAAACATAAGCCTTCATTGATATAAGTAGTAAAAAAAAGAAAACTTAGAAAACTACATTAAAAAATAATAATTACTAAATCTGATTTTGTTAATGATATGAATGAATTTTGTGTCTTAGTGTTTTGCAGTAGACAATAACGCCAATTACGTTGTGCAAATTTACTTTTTACTTTTGTAACCAAATACTTACTTCTTCTTCTGTTTTTTCGGACTTTCGTAATATTTTCGGATACACTGGTAAATAAATAGTTTTCTGTGACGTGGTAATCATTAGTTTATGAATGAACAAAGTTGTGAATTTAAAATTCAAAAAAATAAATGTTCCATCTGTGAAGGTCGTAAACGTTGATCCCTGTCTAGCCCCGGATTTATTATTGTTTTTTATGAAAGATTTTCGAGACGACGTTGGCACAACAATGTCTCAACTTCTTTTTTTTTTTGTTGTTGATAACATGTAAAGTTTTTCAAAAAAATTTTCATCAAGAAATTAATATCTTCCTGTTTTTATGTTAAGAATATTCAAAATTTCTGTTTTAAATGAGGAAACAGGACTATACTTTGTAGCTATTTGTTTTCTAAGTGGTTATTTATTTTTCTATAACTACACTCAAACATTATTTTAGTTTCAAAGGTAATTTTTTCTGTTTGGAATAATTTTCTTGGTATATATAAGCTGTTTCAAAATCACTTAGGATTTTTTATAAAAGCTTCCGCAGCTTATTATTATGCGACGGCATGAGCTCCGTTCAATTTGATTTGCCGTTAATGCTTATCAAATTTATTGCTAAGGAACATAATTTTTCACAGCTGTTATTGGATCTTTCTTTATTTTACTAAATTTACTATTTTTTATTTTTCTTTTTTGTGTAAATATTGTAAATTATTTTTTTTTGCTTGACATTTCAAGTCAAGATCTACGTATTTTAATATTTTATTTTAATTGATACCGAGTTTGAGACAAAGACTAATAATAGTACAAGTATTTTAATATTACGGTTCATTCGGCGGCGAAATTGGGGAACAATAATAGTTAACATTAGGTGATTTAAGTAGTCACCGGGGGAATACGCTAGAGGTCCGATCCTTGGTTATTCTCATCCAGGCTACACCGACCACTTTGCGAATGTCGTCATTCCATCTAACTATGTATATTCTGTTTTTGTATTAGAATTATTTTCAAATAATTAGGCTTAACAGGGCAAGTGTCCTAGTTTACAGTTATTACCGTTAAACTTATCCAGGTCCGAAGATGTATCTTTGTTTATTTTTAAAATTGTAAGAAACCTCTAAATTACTATACTTTAAAAAAAGTCAGACTCATTACAGTATTTTATATGATACTTTAATATAAACACGTATTTACTTATGATTTTACGATCCTATTTTATTTGTTGTCATTACACTTAAGTAATAAAATATTCTTTTAAATTAAGCAGAGATAAGTAACTTCTATGATAAAAGATATATTATGCTGCATAAAACTACGATTTAAAATATTAAAACTCTTTTGTTTGCAATATTCTCAAAACCTTTCCAGTGTCTATGGTTGCGGACATGTACTATATAAGTTATATAAGAGTGTAAGTATTAGTTTTATTTTATATTTGGTTATTATCTCAAACGAATTTCAATAGCTTATATAAATATTTTTCTTAACCATATTTACAGAGGCCACACTTGGAAAGTTGTACTGTCACTTCCACAACTTGTATTATCAGTTCAATTCCTTTGATTTAGTAAAATGAATTAATTAATAAATATAGAACATTGTGTAAAATTTATCTATTTAAAAAAAATTATTTGTAGAATTAATAAATTTTAAGAAAATAAATATTCTTTATAGAATTTAGTTAGTAGAATTGTCTTTTTCACAAGTATTGAAGACTTGGTTACTCTATTAGTAGCAAGATTACCAACGCCAAATTTAGTTTACGCCAAGCCAGGCAGTTAACAAGAACAACAATAATAATAATAAACTGTTGTAAATAATAAATAATGAAAGATTATTGTTGATACCAGAATATTTTGTTAATACTCTACTTTTAATTCCAGTATTTTATTTCGTTAGAGGTTTATATTAAAATTAACTTTTGTAAATGTTTGGTTACATAAAATTATTATTAGTTATCATACAAATTTATGCAAAGATTTTTTTCGTATACTTAAACTTTTGTTTTAGTTTATGCACTCCATACGCAAAAAAAAAATTAAATAGTATTACGTTTGTAATATTAAAAAAAAATTCTGAATCAACTGTAGCATATATTTGTATGGAACTGATTTTTTAATACGTTGTAAATAAAATATGTTGAAATGTTTACCTCATAAAAGTCTTGATACTATTTTGAATAAGACTAAAAAAATAAAATTCTACCACTCTCCTAACCGAATGCAAATCAAGTTTTGATGAACTGAAAAAGAGAGGTTCTTGAGATATTTTATATTCAAAATAATGAGTCTGCTTAAAGTTTTAATAAATAAAAAAACTTATTATGAATGGAGTGTTTTAAAGCTTTTTTTATTGACAGCTACACTTTGATTTATGAGTAATGACCTAAATAAATGTCGTCTAGTTTCGTTATATAACAAATGTTTATTAATAACGCTTCAATCCATGTCCAATGTTTTCCAATTTGATGCATAAAATTAAATTTCTTAATTTTAAGAAATTAATTCAGTATAATTAAATGAAAAACAAAAAGGCCTTAACATATAATATTAAAAAGTAATAATAGTTTTAACTTTCATTTCTTACAATAATTTTAGTATTACATAGTTAAATATAATATTATAAATGTGACAGTAACTCTGTCTGTCTGTCCTTCTTTACTGTCTACACCATTGAACCGATTTCAATTAAATTTGGTACATATTTCGAATATATTTCGAGAAAGGACATACACTTTTAGATATTTCGATAAAAGTGGTTGAAATAGGGAAATTGTCTCTGTTGGATATAAAGCGATGAAATTTTGTGTTTAGATACTCGAAAAGAGCATAAGTGGAGTTTTCTGGCAATATTAATGTTTCCTACTGTAAGGGAATAATCTAGTGGTTGAAATGGGTATAAATGTTAATAAAGGAATAAAAAAACAACTCATTTGTATTATAATATATAGTGTATTTCAAGACATCTCGCGAATAACTGCTAGCAGCGATATTAGGATAAAGTTACTTGTACTAATTTACGTACTACATTTATTTATTATTGTTATTTTCATGAAAAATCTTCAGTAATTTTTTCTTTATTTATTTTTAGATATTATCTAATCTTTTGTAAGAACCCTGTCTACACATATTTACACCAAGTATTTGTATCCATTTATCGATTTCCTTTGCATTACTTTTCATCAAAGCTTAGTTATTTGCCGAGATAAACGTATTGCTTTTTGAATTTTTCCTCTCATAGTTATTGGATTTTCTTGGCCGTTCATCACTACCCCGGTTTTTGAGAGATTCATATTGAGTCTTACTTTTATACTAGCATCATTGAGAGAGAGCTAATCATATTCTGCAATTGTAAGCTTGTTTTTGCTAATATCACTATGTCTTTTGCAAGGCGATGATGGAGTAGCTTTCTTCCGATTACATTTATGCTCTGCTTCGTCCAGTCAAGTTACTGTAAGGTAGATTGTAGATTCAGCAATTAAAAAAATTAGAGAAACACGGTCGCCCTGGCTCACACCTCTTTAGGAAACTTTGTCCCTTTTGTCTAGCTCTACTATAACGGTGCTGTCACTGTAAAGATTTCTAATAATTTTTGTGAAATCGTTTCTAATGCTTTTTGGTTATCTTATAATGTATTCTTTTTTCTCCTGGTATTTTCCTATGATTAATTACAAAGTATGAATTTGATTGACATTGAATGTGAAATTGGAAAACCTTTCCTAAAGCTGGCTTGCTCTACTGGTTGATTAAGATCCAGCGTCGTGTAGTTAACAAATTATTGACGGAAAGAATTTGTACGATGACGGTAATAAACTTATTTGTCTGTATTTTGAGATGTCTTTTCCGTCACCCTTTTTATATATTATTACTATACTAATAGTATACTAATATATAAATAATAAACTATTAATGATTTAGTCCACTGCGGCGGTATTTTTTTTTTCAAATATGACGTTGAATAGGATTGCCAAAGGCTGAAATAAAATCGTTTGATATCTTTAGCGCTTCGTTATGTATTCAATACGGCCCTGGGCTTTTTCCAGATTTGAAATTATTTATTGAATCTACTATTTCCTGTTCGGTTATTTTATTTGATTGCTTTATTTTATTTACATTCTATAAATTATTGTGTATCGCAATCGACTTCGTACTGAAGAGAATTCTTCAATAATTTGTAGCCATAGCAAATGATCTCATGTCTGGTTTCTTCTTAATTTTTAAAACCTTTTTTGTACTTATTGACATGTATTGCATAGTTGTCTGTTCTCAGCGTAATATATGGCAGCTTTTATGTCTTTTTCGCTTCGACACTTATTTAATTAATTCAATAGTGCGGAGCGAAAATTTTAATTTTGCTTTGGAATATGTTACCTGGGCTTAACTTAGGCTTTAGGTAGTTTTATTAATTGTATTTGCGTAATATAATTGTATACAATTCGGTTTCTCGCAGCAAGTAATTTATCTATGTTGTATTGCAGTGTTTCTTGAATTTTTCTAAATTTTGTGTGTTTTTATTGGATAAGATAATTATTAATTTTTTTCTCTTTATAAAAAAAATTCTCCCCTTGATGATCTGTGGCCCAAAGAACACTTATAAAATTCAAGACTTTTATATTTTTAAATGAAATGTAATCTATTTTGTTTTTATGAATACCATTTGGTGAGCGCCATGTCCATCTTTGATTTAGATTTCTACTTATATGTTATAGATAGTTTATTATCTTTGTTAAGACGTCTAGAATCTATTTAAATAATTATTAAAAGTTTGAATTCTAATGGTGGGTAAAGATGAAGGCTGACCTACTTAGATTATTATGACAAGAAATTTTCGATAGGTATGAAGTAAATTTATATCATTAAAAGCTTCATATTTATTGTTTGGCATGTATCATAATTAAATGACTTTCTAATCTTTTATTTTTTTCGAGAAATGTTTATAAATTAATAACACTAACACGAAAGTAGTAAGGCAGTGAAAGATTGATGTAAAAATTATAATTTTTTCGATTTTTTTTTCAATTTACAGATTGTCAAAACATTTTTATCTTGAAATAGGCCCGTACTGAATAACAGCAATTTTTGTTATAATAACAATTTTTTTATACAAATTTAATACCTACTTGCGTACTGTCTAATTGCAGTATTTCCTAGTTTATTACTTTTATATGTCTAAGTCCTGCGGTTATATTTCTCATTTTTCTTCTATAAGGAGCTTATTCCTCGCTTGAATTCACATTTTAAAAATCGTCACTGAGATTAATATATATATATATATGTGCAATTTAAAGTAATTGCACAGATTAGTGTAATCTATAAAATAAAATCTCGATCTATCCATTTATCCGAGTAAATAAAGTTAACTTAACATAAATTTAAAGCCATTTATATAACAGCATATTTATAAATACTGAAACACAATTTAAATTTTATTTAAAAAATATTGCTTCCATTATAAAGATGTCGAAGTTTAAGCAAATGATTATTTTTAGCTGCTTGGCTTGTGTAGTGTAGCTCATTGTCTTAGTGTAGTGCAGATGTTATAGTTATATTTAAACAAAGTAATAATCTGTTAAGATTACTGTGAGATATCTACTTTCATCAGTATCGGCAATTCATGATAAAGTGAATGTTCGTGGGAAATCTCGCGTGACAGAACATAAATCAGAAGTGACGGCGCACTACTTTCCGCTACGATAGTATAACTTTTAGGTCGCAGTATACAATGCTCGCTACCTAATATATTTTTGAGTCTTACGCTTATAAAACAATCATTCGTTTAACTTTAAAAGTTTCATAAAAACATTTTTCTTTATAAACCATACGGTAAACAAAAACAAGTGATTTTGAATATTCCGTTTATAATATAAAATGTTAAAATACTTTTAATTTTGTTAGTATTTAACGTGCTCAAATATAGATACTATTTCACAACTATAGCAAAAAAGACGCTTTAAAAATTAAAAAATTAATAATTTATACAATTATTAAACAAACATTATTATTAGATATACACATAGTACATTTTATTTTAAACAGAATATATATATATACGACTATGAAATTATTTTAAATTCGTAACTCTTATGCCTGATTAAACAAATCGTATAAATTTAGAATTTATATGTAAAGCGCTAAACAATTTATAACAAAATCGGATTTTTATTGTGAGTCGCTTGTTATAGTTAAAAAAATAAATTCAAAATATTTCAGAAAAAAAATATTTTGTACATTTTATTTTATATTTTAAATTGAATCGCTTGCTAGTGTATAGACCGAGAATATGTTCTAAAAAGATTTACACCTACAACTGATCTACATTTAAATCGGTGGTGACATAAAATAAAAAACTTTATGAATTAGTTTATAAGTTTAAAATTAATTTAAATTATTTTTGCAGTATTCGTGATGCATTTTTAAGAACACTGTTTGTAATAAAAAGATTTCGTATCTTGTTTAACCACTTGGCGTTGTATATAAATTGATTTATATAGTAGTTTATCTCTCGGATATACGATAATGGAGAAAAGCGATAAAAAATTTCCCAAGTCGAAAATGAGTTATGATGTAGCTGCCGTAGCACATTTTAACTTTAGCTACCAGTATAAAGTTAGTTGTATTCATAATATTGTATAAAATGGAGTACTCATAAATTGCAACATTTTTTGCCATTTTATTTGTTAAATAATAATAAATATTTCATTTAAGATATGAATACTAATTTCACTTTTTAAATGTTTGCTTTTGTGTAATTATATGCTTAGTATATAATAAAAACAGGCTAATTGTGATAATTTTGGTATATATATGTGTGGTATATAAATGTATATGTCCTATTTATTTTAATAGTATTTTTTCAACCTTTACATTTGTTTATTGTATTTCCATTGAGAGTTTTATTTATTTTCTTATTAAATTGTGATTAGCATTAAATATTCAAAGTAAAAACATAAAAATATTCCGTGTCCACGACTTATAAGCTATATAAAATGTCGTTTTTAAAAGTGACATTACATTGAAGTATTCATAGGCCATCTTATAATTAATTAATTATCGTCAATGTGTTAATATAAATTTCAAATCAAATCCTAAAAAGGAAAGAATTTATGGCATTAAATAACTAAACAATAATAAGTAATAAAAGAAACCCTAATTTTAAAGTACCAGAAGATGTACCTTTTTAATTATAAAAAGCAGCTAGGGGGGCCGCACCATCTTATTTCATACTTACAAATATCACAAAAGTTTTTTTTTTATTAATTTTGTTTTTTAATTTAATTTACGTTTTTTTGTTGGTATGGTTTGAAAGACCGTTTGTAATTAATTTCTTCAGTTTGGACTGGGCCCCAAAAAAGGCTACTTTGATATTGAGTTTTATTCCAAAAGTAAAAATAATATTTTTACGTTTTTAAGGGAAATTCTTTTTCTAACATTAAAAATTATATTTAATCGATCTCATATAATATAATGAAGGTAACACATTCTGTTCCTATAAATTTACTACATAGCATTGGAGCGTAGTCTTGTGGTTAGAGTGGCAGTGTGCCTCACCATAGACTTTATATCTATACCTAGTCAACTGTTTTGTTACGTTATACTACTAGTTACATAGTTTTATGATGGAGACAATGATTTAATTTGACGACACCATGCTGTATGTCTTCTCCTCCCATACATACCGCAATAGCGAAACAGCCTGGCCAATGTCAAAATGTCATTGTCACGTCACTAACGGTGACATAGTGCGAGAGTCGTTCAAACGATGCAAGTGCTTGGTAAAACATTTAAATAATAACATAATCACAAAACACTCGTAGATAAAATCTGACTCGATCATTGTACTTTCATTAATAAATAAACATACTAGTAATAAGCAGACAAAGTTACTTAAGGAAATTAAAAAAACGTTATTATCAGCTTCATTGCATCGTAAATGCTATGCGGATATAAGTAAAAGTGTAATCAACGTCACTTCCTTTGAAAGTTGTTGCTACATTTAGCAATCGTCGGCTTTCGAAACGTTGTAATAGCAAAATTGATCAATAAATTCTGTCTATGATATGGTCCAAAAATCCCCTAAGCCCTAATGGATATAAGTGTATTAACGGAGGCCTATGCCCGGACTGTCATAGGCTGATGATGATGATGATTATTCTGTTAAAGACAACGTAAAGGACCGAGATGTATTAAAAGATTTATAAAAGATAATGCCTGCACTCGCATATGCCAGTTGCATATGGTCTCGGTCCTTTACGTTGTCTTTAACAGAATAATCATCATCATCATCAGCCTATGACAGTCCGGGCATAGTTCAAGTTATATATATGATTGTAAAAAAAATACTATCGCAAATATCTTACGGGTTCTTTTCTGAACATGTCTCAAGTCTAATGCTAATAATTTATATTTTTCTATCACCACCCACATGTTAAATGGCAGTGAGCAGCTAGTTAAAGATATAATAATATTTTTGAAGGTTTTCGCAAAGAAGTAAATGAAGGCTCAAGAAGGAAGAAGAAAGGCCTTAAGAAGGAGTTTTAATTACAGAAAAGTAACACAAGTATTCTTCGCCCGAAAATCGCTCGTAAAGTCCCTCTTAGTATTGCCGGCTCGCTTCGTCTTCACCTCTCTCATTTCAACTTTTTTCAGTTGTCGTGCATCGTTTTGCGAAGCCCTTCTGTGGGACTTCTTTACAATATACGCTTTTATATTGCACTCTGGAGCTGACTGGGGACAGAGTAGTACTATGATGAGTCATAGTTACTTAGTTTGTTTTGAAATTACACTTTTATTATTTTATAATAAAAAAATTTAGATAATATTTATTTCAAAAGTAGGTTATTAATATTATTAAGCTTACTCTAAAATAACATACCTTCTAAATTTAAAAATATTTTAATAAATCGTTTAAAAACCGTTTAAAAGTTACCTAAAAACAGTTTTGCTTATTATTGTTATATATTTAGTTACAAAATAATTTTATTTGTTAGTAAAATATAGCAGTTCATTATCTATATATTTAAAAGAGATTTCCACCTATATATTGACTCATCACGATATCTCTGGAACCATGAGGCGTAGCTATTTGAATTTCGGTAGGAATATTCCTTTTGCCAAGTAGAGGTCAGCTAAGAACGGATTTAAGAAATTGCACCCACAAGAGGGGTTGAGGGGTTGATAGTTAATAATATTTAGCTTCTGGTTGTCTTATTTTTTCTTTTAATTCGATGTAAGATCCATGACCTTCATTGATCGAACGGATATCTCATTGTGAATGTATACTGACGAGCTTGTTTAAAATTGGCATTGACATTTGTAATTTTACAAATAAATAAGCTTTACGTGTTATATGGATGATACGGTTTTGTAGCGCTTCTGTGTGCGTGCGTTTTGTGTGCTTTTAAATTCTATTTTTGAAATCAGTGCTAAGCAGACGTCGTCAAGTAGTAGTGCTATTTTTTAAAATAATATTTTTACATTCTATTTATAAATATGAGAGAAACAATATCGACTCATCGTCGTCAGCGTCGGTTAATATAGGCCTCCACTGACGTCCTGCACGTTGGCATACGTCGTCACTCCATCTCGTGGGGGTTCATCTAACACTGTCAGTACGAGCCTACGAGGCCACTCGACAACCTTTAATGTATTCGCTCTCTTAAAATATCTAAGTTGATTTCGACGACGGCGGCCGATCTGTATAAAAGATCAGCCAACTTCGTAGGAGATATTATAGCGCACGTGTGTACGTGAAAACACAGGTGCACACTCTTCTCTTTATACTCTAATAATTCAATGAAACAGAAAAGCGACACGACCGGCGAGAGACTTATCTCCCTGCCTGCGCTATAGTTCAGGACCGGCTATTTTAAATGCTCTTGCTACGCGTGGATCATCAAACTTTACAGGAAATCGTGTGATGAGTCCGCATTGCTCTAACCAACTAGAAAACAACAGAGAAAAATTGTCGAGTCCCCGCAGGGTGCAAACCCACGGCCTGCGGGGACTCTACAATTTTGAGGTAGTTTAAAAATAAATAAAGCTTATGTGTAAAATTTGTTATATTAGCCATAATAAGTTAAAGTCAAGTCAAATATTTTATTCAATATGAAAGCATGACACTTTCTTCTTGGTTGTCAAATAAACTACCACCTGAGAAGAACCGGCGTAAGAAACTCACGGGACTTTTTTTCTTCTTTCATTAGGTTTTAGAAAATTTTCAAATAAACATCATGAATGTTCACTTGTTTGTTGACAACTGCTTTGCTTGTACTTAATTTTTAGAGAAAAACGAAATTAAGTGCGCAGATGTATTCGAATTTTGACTGTGGCATACGGAGAAGCTACCTGGACCGAAGCAAAGTTTATCGGTGGTACAAAATGTTCTTAAAAGGCCGAGAATATGTGAAAGACGAGTCAAAGCTGCCGGACGCCTGAGCACTTCAACAACAGGCGACAAAAATAATGAAGTAGAGAAATGGTATTGGCCAATCGTCGAATTACCGTTAGAAAAGTTGCTGAGGACCTAAACATATCGATTGGCTTGGATAATAAATATAGATGCAAAAAATAGTTATAGATAGTGACAATTATATGTAGCTATGTATTTATTATTCAATAGTAAATAACGGGATTTTAGAATGTTTATAAAATAGTAATACAAAAAGATATCCATGTAATATACTTATATACATGTAATAAACAGCTACAACCGGATTTCACATTTTGTGAAAAGTTCCTAAAAACGACTGAACATAGATTTTACTTTCGTAAAATTCATAATTTTCATTTGTATAAAAGAAATCATGCTGTGACAGGCGATTCTGAAACAGGGAAGTTTCATTGTTGTGCCATATCGTCGTCTCGGTAAATCTTTAATGGAAAAAGTTATTAAATCTGATGCGATACGGAAATCATCGTTTATCTGCTTTTAGATGAAAAAGTCTTTTGATTTATTAACTACTGTTGATCTGACCTGAATTCGCACGGGGAGAATATTTTTTTAAAACATTTTAATTTTAATAAAGATATTTAAACGAGATAAAAGATATATCACGCCAATTTTTCACAACTTTAGGTGGTTTTGAAAGATATTCTTGAGGATTTTTAATTATTCCTAGTATTAAATTTAGCTTTGTAATGGCAACTAAATATTCAATATTGTTTTATTTTTAAGATTTTTTTCTTATATATAAATATTTCCTACTTATAATAATATTATACATCAAAGTGCAAAATATCTCAAGTTATTATGTTAACAAAATATATTTTATGCATAAAAGTTAAGCTACACCTGTGCCCAGTTATTTCATTAAAACGGAACACAGGTTCATGCATTTAATTTGAACTAATGTCAGTATTAAGCTTCATTTTACGTCAGTAATAATATTTTAGTAATAGAATAAAATTCCTGATGTCTGTTAATCCGCAGGAATGTAAAGAGAACTTGCTTAGCCTGTCAACAAACTTGGCCATGGCATGCTGCAAGTAGGCGGAACTCGCTGTGCATGCACCCATATAGGTACAGAGAATGGGATTGTAGGTAGTCAGCGTGCCAGTCCCTTTATCCATTGCAGCTAAGGAGGGACAATTTCGTTTGCTTAATAAGAGTAATTTTATATTATTTATAAATTAATCAAGTGTTTCAAGTATTTAATCTTTTTTAATTGACATTGCCTAGTACATTTATCAATTTTATCTACATGTATACTTAAATATACAGTTATCGAATTTTTACGTTTATATCCATATTGGTCGTAAAAAAGCCAGTTTAATTGTGTACATCATCCTTTACTTCAGTTTTACCAAAGGATGTATAATTTGTTTGTATCACAATATTTTCTGGCACCAACTGTTTTTAAACTAATTCAATTGTAATTAACGAAAACATTTTAGCTTAACAAGTCATTAGCATTTTTTTTGCTCTGTTGCTTTGACTATTACATACAGATTTAATATCAAATATTATAACTAAGAAAAGAAAATAAACGTATTCTAACATAACGATTAATAATCCCCAAACACCTTTTTATTTTTGGCCATAGCGGTGCTTTTACAGTATATACAGTATTAATAAATCAAATGTAATATTACACATAGGCTGTTTAATAATATGGAAAGCTCGATCTAGCAGTAAAGATACTGCTAGATCGAGCTTTCCGTAACAATTTTAAATTACGAATACTATGAAAGTAATGACCGTAAAGGAAGAGATGTTTCTTTTTTGATTGATTAATAACAATTATTGAAATTAACGAGCTCCATTTTGGTAGATAGTTAATCAATTGTAAATGTTGTTAAGTTAATTTTATGGTAAAAATTAATATTGATTCAACGAAGTTACAATAAAGTGCTATAATTTGCGTCCATTTTTTTTAAATTTACTATAGTAGTTGTCTAAAAGTAGTAGAAGATTTAACTTCGATTCCTATAATTTTTCATTGTATATTAGTTGAAAGTAGTATTATGATGTTTTTTATTATAGACTAGATGCTTACAAGGTAATGTAGTTTACATTATTGAATCTTAAGCTGGTAGTCGATCATGTGGACATGCACAAATAAACTTTTATGCATTGCGTTAATTACTTGCAGAGCTTACAAGCTAATTTACCGGTGGTAGGTCCCCTTTTTACAGGAGACCGTCTGGGTGGGTACCACCGCGGTGCCTATTTCTGCCGCGAAGCAGTAGTGTGACAACACTGCTGTGTTCCGGTTTGAAGGGCACCGTAGCCAGCGTATTTACTGGGTCAACGAGACTTAACACCCTATGTCTCACGGTAGGCAGCGCGTTGGCGATACCACTGGTATTGCCAATGTCTATGGGCGTCGGTGACCACTTTTCCATCAGGTGGCCCGAGTGCTCCTATGCCTGCGTATGCCCTAAAAAATACTTACTTAATAATTGTTATTGTACTTAAATTTATTATTATTAAAAAGTCCATTTTGTCCAACCAAACACACGTAGGTGAGGTAAATTTGTTTAGGTTATGTTGCAGAAAATGACAAAATCTATTCTTATAAGTTTTCTCTTTATTTCATGTATAATAGGCTCAGTCAACAGCTATATCATAAAAGCTTAATAAAAATCAAATAATTTTACACTTTTCTTGACAAAAAAAATTTTGTAAAAACGTTTATCCGTTAAGAGATATTATAATAAAAATAATTGTTTAAACGACAACACAAACTGCTAATTAAACGCATGCTTGATTAGTATTATATTGATTTATCTATTAGTCTGCCCGTGGAATGAAAATCATGGATGCTCGAAAGAGTATGCGGATGCGTCGGGAATAAATATATATAATTAACGTTAAAAATCCGAGCTATCTAATATACCATCGCGGATTTTATTGTGAGTAATTCAAGTTATACAATTATTTAGAACATACTTTATGTCTAGCTTTTACAGTTTTGGCAGCGTTTGTAATGTAATTACAAGAGGCTGTGATTTTTGGTGCCGTATTTTTTTTATTTCTCAAATATCTATTTAACTACTTACAACAAAATTTAAATAAAAATTGGGACCAATGGGAAGCTAATATAATCATTTGAAAAAGAATGAACAAAATTAGAAGTAAATATTACTGTCTTCCTGTTTTGTCACTAGATCAGCGACACGTACCAACCACCTCATGGCGCCAAATGAATTTTTGGCGTCTTATAATGATTTTTTTATGGTCAAGGCAGACGTTCGCATATATCGTTAGGTATACGTTCTGCTGGTCTCATCGCTTTCACTAATACACGATAAAAGTATTGAAGAGTACAAAGTTTTAAATACGGTAGGTAAATCAGAAAGCAATGACATGGTAAATTTATTATCTTCTTATATTGTGACATACAATGTAATTAGTTGCATCCTTAGATTGTTACACGAGTACGGTATGCGTCCTTATGAAATTGATTTATATAAAGACTATCGATATCCTTTTTGTGCCTATAAAAACTACTTTTTAAAGTATGTGGTTAAATAAAATTTTCTATGCATGAAATTTAAATTACAGAGCCGAGACGAGCCGAATCGAAAATTTTCTTCCCTATTACACAGTATTAAAAAAAATTATCAACATTTACTTATTATAAATAAAGGAATTACTTTTAATTGGAGAAGCAAACGTTATTAAATTATTTCGTTTCGTACAGTTTTCTTTTTGTGACGGTCATATTATGTAATAAAATACAAGCGACATATGTTATTTCGTTGTTTAATATGTAACATATTCTAAAGATGTCTTTGTTTGTAACTCGTATACCAAATAATTATTAAGTATATGTACATGCATTTGAACACTGGCTCAAAGTTCATATAAATATATCACAGAAAACGGTACAGTGATCCAATGAATAATAATAATGTATACAGACCTTACGCAAACGTTTCTGAATATCACTCTTATCTCTAGCTTGGTTTGCAATTTACATATTTGAACTTAGTTACGGTATATCATTGAAAATTTTGCCGTTTTATATGAAATATTTAAAATTTTATTTTGTTATATTTTATGTTGTTTTATTGTGACCTAGTTATTAGGCCTTTTTCAACGTCCATTGAAAAGAGACCTAACTCAGCAAAAAGAGATATGCAGCAAACGCAAAAAATTCGTTATAAATGGAGTAATTTTTGCCTTTTAATATTTGTTGTAAAAAGTTATTACACACGCAATAAATGTATCTTTGTTGCTTTTATAATATTGTTTTTCTACATGTGTGTCTTTACGTTCTTTATAGTACAAAATCACTGTAATTCACATGTCACGTGGTTATCTTGCTCAAGGTGACAAATTATAATAAATTTTTAAATAGGATTTAGGTAGAATAAAGCTATGAATATAACTGAAAAAATATTAATAAATTGTATTTACATAGCATTCAATTATATATAAGCAACTAAGATAAAAACAAGCGTCTTATTTGAATACCTTATATTTTATATTTTTTGTTTTAATTTACTTGCAAATATCTATGTAAATAGTAAAAATCAGTATGATTATCTGTGTTTTAATCAACATTGTTAATTTATTTAAAGTAACTTAAATGCTTACAAAATTTATATAAATTGAATACAGTAGTGAAAAACACGAAGAAGTATTTATGAAGTATTTGTCTATTTAGAAAAATTTCAATATTTGCACCAAAAAATTGTCAAAGGAAACAAGAAAAGCAGCTTTCCAGACGCAATTTCTATAAACAATGTAGTAGTTCTATGAGAGCGAATAAAGCGTGGAATTGGAAGGACTAGATCGTAAACAAAGATAGTAGGAATCGATATACGTTTGACATCCGATTACTTATTCACGCAATCTGTGAGAAGAGAGGCTTAGGAAAATTAACACGAGACACTGTCATCTAATATTCTGAAAAAGATAATTTATTTAGAGGTGACCAGCTACGTTTTCTTTTAGAAATATTGAATAAGAAAATGCCATAGTTAACTAGAGTATCAGTTGTAGCAATAGTTGAACAGAGATATTAATTTATTTATAACTTATATAATAATGGTGATTTCTAATAGAATTTTTTATTGTTTTTTATATAAATTTAGGGTGAAGAGAAAAAGAAATTTTTACCTAACCTAAATATTTTATATTACCTAACATAATATTTATTCTAGTAAACCGGCTTATAAGGCAGGTTTTAACATGGAGTGGGTTTCCTTTTTATAGGGTACCGTCTATAGCGAAAATATGGTATTAACGTTGTATCTATTTTTGCCACAAATCAGTAGGGAATGAACAACTTCTTTTGGTTAAAAGGGCAATATAACTAGTGTAACCACTGGATAAACGAGACGTAACATTAAGATGTTACGCGCCTAAGCGCGTTGAGTGAATTTGAGAAAAAAAACGCCATTGTACTGAATAAACTTTTATACTAAAACAGTATTGTTTAAACTTATAAAAAACAGATTTACGACAAAAACGGCAAATCTGGTACAGTTCCTTTTATATATCCTTTAGAAAGGACACTAAAACTAGCTACATATTATCGCTGATTAAATTTATCCGTATACTTTATAAGTATAAAAAGATATTCAATATGGTTTGTTTATACCATATTTTTATTAAATAAATTTATGACTTGTTTCTTTAAATCATTAATGAGTTGAATTCATATTTACATATATTGTCGTGAAACCTTAGTTAATTTTATCAAAATAAAATAAAGGTAATTAAATAGATTTTATAATGCGTATATCTTAAATATCTTATAGTATATAGCGGTTATTTTTAAATAAATAAAACTAAATCAGAAAATATAAACAAATGAAACTTAAATTTTATTTTTAACTACGTTTTTTCTCCTAGTATTACTACAAGAATAAAAGAACGGCCCAATTTTCAAAAGGAACAAAGTACTATTGTGTGGAGATCATGGTGTTGGTCTATAAAGAAAAAGTGTGTAGTAAAATGACGCGAACGTTCTTCCATGCTATTGTCTGCTAAATCGAACAAACCCCTGATTTATATAACGTTCATTTCGTAAAATTAATCTAGAATCAGCGATGCTGCAGATCGTGACAATCTCGCGCTAATTATAATTTAGTTAAAGAAATTTTAAGGAAGAATCACATTTAGACTTAATGCATAAACAATCCTGATGTTATTTATAAAGTTTTATACCCCCTGACTGAATTTAATGGTAACCCTACCATCCCCAATCGATTTATTAGAATTTGTGACCTTATTTGAAAGTGAACCGTCCAATTTATATTTGCTGAACGTTATATTAGTTGGTCGGTTTTAGGCTAGAGCATAGCACTTCTACCACTCTTTTTAAAGTTTCTGTTGAGAGTAGAGCTGCCAAGAAAAATACCAAAGTCACAGTCTTGGTAATAATAGATTTCTCCAACGCTTTTAATGCCGTTAGTGACGATAGCTCACCGTAGCCTGTTAACTGCCTCCGTAGCTTAGTGGTGTAGGCATGTGCCTTAGAAACCGGAGGTCGCGGGTTTGAATCCTGTGGGGACTCAACAAATTTTCATTGTTGTTTTCCAGTTGGTTAGGGCAATTTTGGCCGATCACCCAATTGTCTGAAAAGTCGGTCCACCCACCAACCCGCATTGGATCAGCGTGGTGGGATACGGTCCAAAACCCCCTAATGGATAGGAGTGTATTAGGAGAGGCCTATGTCCAGCAGTGGACTATCACAGGCTGATGATGATAGTGACGATATTCTTTTAGCTATGTTCTCACATCTAAAGGTATCTGATAAAGCACGTGTTTAGTTTTCATCTTATCTTCGAGACCGTCAGCAGTCTGTTAATGCCATTGAAATGTTTTTAAACTAGCTGAATCTTACTAGTAGCGTGCCTGATGGCGGTAATCTATCTTCAAATTTATTTTTATAACTACTGAACTTCGATGCTCGTATCATTTTTATGCCGACCATCTGCAATTGTACTATCAGGACTCAGTAGATACGATCCCAGATGAAATACATAAATTGAACGATGACCTAAACGCTATTAAAGTATGGTATCTGAAGTTTAGCTTGACTGTCCATCCAACAAAGTGCCAGGCTATAATAGAAGGGAGCAATCGCATTTGATGTAAGTTGGATCTACATAACCCAACTAATTCCTCTAATAGAGACGGCGTTTATTAAAGGAGGTTTATATCCAGTAGTGGACTAACACAGACTGATGACGATAATGAATAAAATTTGACAGCCAACCTTTTAGTGAGAGTGTGAAGAACCTCGGACAGTTGATTGACTTAAGATCTTCGTTCGACGAACAACCGTCTTCGTCTGTATCCCGCTCTTCGTACAGATTTCATTCACAAACCTTTCCAAATTTTATTCATTTTTATGTGAAATTGTGGCACAAGCTTAAACAGAACACTTCAGAGTGACGATACGCGGCATAACCTCACTCTGAAGTATGAGTCATGTTTTTTCGTGCTTGCAGCCAGCTCCATTAAATTAGAAGGCGTTGTCACGTCAAAAGCAGCATCAGCAGCATTGATTATAAGGTCTCCTTTTTATATAAAAATTAAACAAATTGTACCGATAACAAGATTTTATGAAGTTATTCTACTGAATTTTATCGATTTTACGAAGCACAAGTTTGGGAAGTCCTTACTATATAGAGTGAATCAGCGATCAATTAATGGTCTCTGCTACTTATTAATATTTATTTGCATGAATTTTTGTATTTAAATTAAAAATACTGGCAAGCTAAACATAAAAGGAACAATATTGCAAAAAATCTCAGATGTTTCGAAAACATTGAAAAAATTATTCGCTTTAATTAACCTAAAATTTAAATGGTAGACAATGCATTTTAATTCATTTATGTTGCAGTAAATTACCGATGTGTTACACCTATTCCAGCGTTTAAGTTGACGGGACAGATTAAAGATTTTGAACGTTTAAATGTCAAGATAATATAAATACAATATTTCTTTTTTGTTGAATATATAATCTTCAATATTAAATTTAAAATTATTGGGACCAATTCAAGCCTAAAGAGCTGTTATCTTAGAAAATAAGTAAGCTCGGTTTAATTTTTTAAATACTTATATTTATAGCAAGTGGTCGGTTGTTACCTCAGGCAGGGTTTAGCAGTAGGCAAATTTTACAAATTTTACCTATATGGTCCTCTTATCTCTTCTTAATTTTCTTCGTAGAAATATCACTGATAACAAAACTATAGCAGTCTACAGTTACTCTTTCTTTCTATATGTGTAAGTCCACTAAATGTAGGTAGTCTAATGTTTTGTTCTAAGATTAGCTAGCTCATTTATACTTGTGCCAAGATACCTCTAGCAAATTTACGAAGAAGACATGTACATTAATAATTTATAAAGATAATACGTCAAAATCAAACGTAGCCATAGATAATTTGACAATAAAACTGTTAGAATGTTTTAAAATCTTTAAAAAAAAGCCAATCTGGAGCGAAGAAATCGCGTTACGTGCTATAAAAAATATAAGCTCTAAATTCAGTAATTTTGGGAAATTATTATTTTTGGCGCAATTTTTTAACAAAGTTGAGTTGGTTTCAACACATACATATATGATTTAATAATTTGGTTCACATAATAAATATTTACTGCAAGTCACTCGACTAGAATCCTAGTTTGATTTTACTAACGAAGCAATATATCAGAGTTGACAGCCGCCATGTTGTCGTTTATACATTTGCGCTGCGTCATCCGATTTAGTTAGCAAACCGAGTGGAAGACGATTAATGTGCGATCAGATTTGGAGCGAGCGTAAATTATGTTAAGTAGTTTGTTTATTCATGCGATTTTATTCCTATTTATCAAGTCGTTTTTTAAAACAGTTAAAGAAACAGTGATAAAACTGATACAAATATACTTAAATTATAATTTGAAAATTCAAGTCTACGTATGTATAAATCTTTTACAAAATAAAGCAAACACAAACTTAAAACTCGAAATATAAAAACTCGTCGAAAATAAAAGCCAATCGTAAACACAAAGCTTAAAGCTATGTTGCATGTACAATTATTTTTCTTTTTACACAATGGTTGCGGTCAACATATCAAAGCGTCTTATGTAGGTGGCGCTCGCCATAGCATTCCTCGCCATCACTCGCATTTTACTTGAAATTTTGCTAAGTTCTTGCAACGGTTTGCCCAATGTGGTCTAAATCAGGTAGGTCGACCGCATATGCTTTCAATTTAATTAAATCGTTACTGCATCTTGAGACGTGCTCGAAAAATTGAAAACGTGATTCAGAACGATAATGTATGTATGAAGATATGTAGCTCGTTAAGGATAGATACGTTTGTCCTTAAATTTGTCTACAATATTCCGAGCACTTTTGTATCCATCCATCCACTCATACGCAGCCTGTGTCAGTCCATGCTGAACACAGACCCTCCCTAATGAATGCCACCACTTTCTATGTTCAGCTATTCTCACCTAGCCCACGCCGACAACTTTGCGCACCCAAATCGACCAAATCACCCAATCCCAGGGCGACCTACATTACGTTTACCGAGTCTCCATTCCAGAACTTTCCGAGTACAGCGGTCGTCAGTTATGCGGCTTATGCCACCTGCCACTGCCACTTAAGCTTAGAAATTTTTGCATAGGTATTATTTTATATTAATGCATTTACTTCCTTGAGGACGATCACAGTATACTCTTCTAAATAAAATTAATAATTTAATATTATAAGGCAATGCTAATATGCATTGGTTAATTTGAAAGTGTTTTAAATAAATTGTAAGGATTTTAACTCGAATTACCAGTTAGACCAATTAGGATAATATTTTTATATTTATTTACAATGTTTAAACTTATGCTACGACGCACAACTTTTTTTAAACTGTCAGGTTTTTTTCCAATAATTACCGGGATTGTAAATTATTAATAGTTTTAATCTAACTTTTGGATAAATCATTACTAACATACAGATTATGTAGACTATGTGCAATGCTTTAAAAAAACGAACACAGTGTTTCCGTGTATATATAAACGTTCCTTGGAATATAATCTTGGCTAAATCAAATTTAAAACAAAATTGATATAACTTCTCACATAAAAAGCTGTACATTTTAAGGACAGTTTTAATAACATTTGAAACAAAAGTTTTTTTACATATGTTTTACATTGCCATTCTTAGGTTTTTTTTATTAAGCAATAAGTTAAAACTTTTAACCGACTCAGAAAATAAAAACTGGTCAATTTACAGAAAGGCAGAAAATATGTATAAAGCAAAAAGGCAATTAAATCTGTTAGTGAATTTGATTAATAACCGTTTGGGGAATGTAGGTAGCCACAAAGGTAGGTATCACAAAGATCTATTTGAGGTCGTATCAGAACGTTAGGAAAAAGGCTCTGTTTCTATCAACCAGACTCGACCACCTAACGAATTATCAGAGTAAAATGTCGCTTAAGTATAAACTCTTGTTATATAAGGTATGGATACGACCAATCATGGTTCATGCATGCCAATAATTCGCTAATGTATCCTTAAACATAACTTTCATAAACTTCAGGTAGTGCAAAATATATTCATCCAACGCGCAACCGGAGCGCAGTGGGAACGACGTAACGTAGACCTACGTAGCTACTTTAAATTGCCAACACCTAGCAAACACTTTCAAAAGTTAACGTGCAAACACATTGATGGAGTTGTCAATCATAATAACCCTATGCTGGTAAAAGCAGCATCGTATACGGCCAAATGCGTCCAGTCAAAAACTTACACCGCGAACCATTTTGCGACGTCCGAAAACGCGGGACTCGGCCGCCGACACGCCGGACCAAACGGGAGTCTCGACATCAAACCCTACACACGACACAAGTAGGGATAGCTCACACTCACCTGTAGTTCGCCTCCACTTACGAGCACAGTGAAACACACACACCGTGTACACGATATACACTCGCATTCCAGGGCGGTTCTCGCCGCCCCCAGTCTTAGTTCTTCAGATTTATATAGTTGCCAAACTGTAGATATCCCGATTTATGAACCGATCGTCGACGATCCTTAAGAAACATAAACAAACCACGTACCTTCTGTACGTGTGGCCTTAATTTTTAGCACTAAATGTTGGCCACTTAGTCCGTGGGTACAGTACAACAATTTGAAAGCGTACCATTCAAGTCAAACAGTACCATAAAAGTAAAACATAAAGTTACATAAATGAAAATGAATCAGAATGAATTGCTTAAACTGTGTTCACAAAAAGTTATTTTCTGTAACAAATAGGTTTTACAATACTATGGAACACTTTTAACCAGATTTTTGATGGGCATTTAATTCATTAGATCCTTAAACAACGATTATATTAAAACATTAAAAAATTGATGTCGCAATACAGTTTAGTAATTATTAAAACAGTATTTTATCACCACCTAGTCAAAACCGCGGGTCGAAATAACAGTGACAAAGGGATGCTAAGTCACGTAACACATTTTTTAGTATGTTACATTTTTCGCAGGTAAAGTCAACAAAAATTTTGGATTATAAGACCTCTACGGTTTGTATTTCTCTTGGCGCTACTTTACTCGGTACGCTTTACTGTAACTTTGAAGTCATACATGTAATACGTGCGTAACGCAACTGTATTTAAATACTGTGGTAAAAATAGTAGAGAAATTAAAAAAAAATACATGGAATTATATACCATAGCTACGTTCAATTAAAACGATTTGTGATGTAGCTCCTTTAGCAACGTGCACCGTTTAGATTCTCTGAAACTTATTTATATTAATGTGGTGATTCTTAATATCAATCGCTTGGTTATATCATTAAAGATTAAACACATTTTTGTATATGTAAATTAAAATAAAAAATATACGTTACAAATTGCTCTAGCATTGTAACAATATTCTAAATATTCAACTAAGCATTGATATATCCTAAGAAAAAAGATTAATCCTGCTTTAAAAATGATACTATAGAATGGTACATAAAACTATGTCGTTTCTATACACAGTACTAAAATAATTATTTATTACGTACATGACAAAACCATTTTACGCAATCCAAGCGGGTAATAAACTAAAGTTGCCCCGTGTTTTCTGCCCTGCATTTTAAATATCTCGTAATGTCGCGTATCACGTTTTAATGCTAATATAATAAAGAAATTTTTAAATGTATTAATTTTTATGTAAACTTACACTTGTATAACGTGAGTTCAAATCCTGCGGGGACTCAACAAATTTCAATGTTGTTTCCTAGTTGGTTAGGGCAATTTGGGCCGATCACCCAATTGTCCGAAAAGTAGGATGATCCATGCTTCGTATGGGTATGTGAAAAGTCGGTCCACCCACCAACCCGCATTGGACCAGCATGGTGGGATACGGTCCAAAAACCCCCTAATTGAGGAGGCGTTCATTAGGGGAGACCTATGACCAGCTGTGGACCGACACAGGCTGATGATGTGAAACTTACACTTTATTACCTTAAATGAGCTTCAAACAAGACTTAAATGCAGTTATTAAAAAAATTAAAATTAAATGTTAATTGTGCGTTATTCTTAAAACATATGCGGACGCGGACTTATTACAGCGGACCAGCATAACAGGTACAATTACGTATAATATACTTGGTGATTATCTTTTACAGTTTCGACAGCTTTTATAATTTAATCGCACGGAGTTGTGATTTTTAGTGCTATATATTTTTTTTATTTCTTAAGTACCTATTAAACTACTAATAACATATATAATAAAAAATGAGATCAATGGAAAGCTAATAACTATCATTTAAAAAAAGGTTTTTACGATGATTTTGTTAAATGTAGAACGTGTTTTCAATGGAGAGAAGAGGACAAGTACTTCAAGTTGCAACAAGTACGTGAATTTAGTTAACGGCATAATATTTTCGCCTTCTGGGGCAGCTTGAACTTTAAACCAACTAAATCAGATTCTTACAGTAAAACCACTTGGACAGAGAGCTTGACAAACCTGTGGCAAAAAAATAATTGGTATCTTATACTTTTAAACATTCTATAAGATAAAGTTAATATTTGTGTGCTAACGTCAATTTATTTTAAAATTTAATTTTCTTCTAAAAATAGAAGGACATTTGTTTATGCGTAATTTGCATCACTGAAACATTGTAGGGTATTAAGGTAATGGATTAACATTAAATAACCGATAAGTGTAGACCTTAAGAAACTCTTTAGTTAAATTCTTCAGATACATATTTCAATAAAACACTATTTTTAAGAATTTGTATCCTCTCTAAGTCGCGTCTGTTTTCAAGATTTGATATTAACCCTTGCTTTTATACTGGTACTAATAGAATCAATAAGTTCCAGCATAGGCAAGTTGCTTAACAACAAACGAAAAACGTTTGGTGCTAAGCTTATACATGACAACAAGAGTTTCACGTTAAAATATAGTAAATATATAAAGTATTAAAAATTAAAAAAAAATAATGAAAACTGACAAAGCAACAAGCTGGCACCAAATATGCACATTATAATTATACGCGACGCACATAGTAACCTGCTTGTTTCGCATAATTATAATCATTACCAAGGCATGTTTAAGGAATAAGTAGTGATCATATTTTCAATCACATTATTAACAGGCTTCGGTCTTTGAAGATGATTAATTAACTATACACACATACATTTATTCTAAACTATTTAATAATCGCACTTAATAATTTTCTGTTAATTACGAATTCTGCATATTAAAATAGCATATGTACTCAAATAACTAGAATAGAATAGACATAAATTAAACGAGTGTACATGCTCTTTTTTTAATGTTAGTAAATATTTTGTTGTCCAATACAGATAGGTTTTGTATAAAATTGACTATATGGTTTAAATAAAATTTTGAATTTAGGATTTTTAAAAATTACCAAAACTTAATGAAATTGCTTAAATATCCATAAATATGACAAACTGTATTGGTGAACTATTAACTTGCGACAACTTAAATTTGGCACTGTGGTGGTACTTTCTACTACAGAAGGTCCCCTAGGAAAACGGTAAAAAATTTCTTTTAAAAACAAAGTTAGAGTAAATGACGACTTAGTTTTGCCTTTTATTTTGTATATTATAAAAC
The DNA here is from genome assembly GCA_029286875.1 of Lamproptera curius. Taxonomy (NCBI): domain Eukaryota; kingdom Metazoa; phylum Arthropoda; class Insecta; order Lepidoptera; family Papilionidae; genus Lamproptera; species Lamproptera curius. The sequence continues at coordinate 3,040,728 of JAGSMT010000031.1, forward strand.
ATCAGTAGTATAGTCAATCTATAGCAATAGTCATGTATAAATAGTTATACATTGCTGTGTAGATTGACTAGTACAATGCAACAGTGATCTTCATTTACGAATTTGCTTTTATTTTTAATGTATCTACGATTAATTAATATCAATAAAATATGTATACCTTATTCTGCTTAATTTTCATATAAAATTCGCCTTCTGAGTAATTCTGTTACTATGAGAAATTAATATCAGTGTTAATTAATAACGGGTATTTTAACAGTTAAATATATATGCTATCATCATCATCATCACAATCAGCCTCTATCAATCCACTGCAGGACATAGGCCTTTTTAAATGAACGCCAAAACGGCCGATCCCCTGCTACTCGCTGGCAACTTGAACCGGTAGTGCACGGAGATCAGCATCCCACCTGGTCGGGGGTCGACCAACACTCCGTTTCCTAAACGTGGCTTTCAGGCCCATCGGCCATCCGTTCTTCGGACCACGTGACCAGCCCACGTGATATATTCTATAAACATTATAAATTTACAAACTCTCCTCTTCGAAGTACGGAAAAGCACTGAACAAAGAATCAACTATCTGTTTGCATTAAATTTAAAAACTTCCAATTGATTGTTTTCTAGGAACTTCAAAGCTCTCTTATTATTAACAACTAATACACGACACAGAATATTACGACCAATTCTTATTTTTACAGAGCCGCATAAAATTCTTTTAAAAAGTACTTAAATACAAGAATCGAATGTTTTTCTAATTTGCTATTTTGAGTATAAAATACAAAATGCCCTCCTGCTAGATACTAAATAAGTAGTTTCAGAATACTTTAAGTTAAATATTTTCTGATAAAATTACTGATTTTCCTCATTAATTGATTTTAATTTAGAAGCCAAAAGAAACCTGGCCTATCTGAAGTGTGAAATTAAACATAAAAAAATGCTCTGAGTTGCCTCAAGTAAAAATATCAAGATAAAGAGTATTCTCCGCAGCCGTCTGCATTGGAGAGGCTGCTCCCCCTATTTTCCCTATCATAGGGCTTGCCGCATCACAAATAGTGGAAGGGCCTTAAAGTGAGGCTCCCACCTGGAAGTAGAAGTCATATCACTGTAAGGATTTGGAACTTCTGGCCTCTGGATGTCATATTCGGCAGTTTCCCACGTAGATGAGCTATGACGAAAGTTGTTATAGTGTAGAATTGAGACGGAGCAGCCTCGACAATCAGCACTGGTAAACAAATATGTGAAACAACAAACCTGTGACTTAACCTTTTATTTGTCCAATGGAAACAAGATGGTTTCAGCCAGTGTCATCGGACATAACCCGTTCTTGCCCTTTTTCCTATATAGAAAAAAAGTCTTCCAAAGTAGAAAAATACCGTAAAAAATTGTATGCACACTTTAGTAAAACTACACGGAAACCTTACCGATAAGTAACTTTCATGGGCGGTTAAAGGTGTATGGTGTAACTACCATCAAGTGAATATCCTGTTGTCCTTGCAGGTTGATTCCAAATAAAATCTGAATGTAAACTAGTCATCGTCAATAACTGAAATTTATCACCTACTTGAAATTTATGTAAATTACATATTAAGATTTTTCAAAGCTATTGTCACAAAGTTTTAATATGAAGTTGAAAGCTTTGTTGGTATGTTGCTTGAGTTTTTGTTTATTTTAAGTCTGTTTTTCTTTTGTAAAAATAAATAAGTAAAAATAATGCAATACAATTTTATAGCTGTATACAAACACAGCGCGATGTTCAAGCCACCTTCCATAAAATGTGTGAAACTAAACCGGGTTATTATAAAATCTATACACGTTTCTGCATGCTAAAAATTTACAAATTAATTCATTATTTAAATAACACGAGTTCAACTGTATTACGTTACATGCATGATTAATAAAATTAAAGCTAATTATAATAGTAGTTCAAGCTCAATCGGATATTTTTCTTGATTATTATTAGTATAATAGTAAGTAACTAAGACATTTAAGTAATTTAAAATTATTATGCCACTCCTGGCTGAAGATTTAAGAAGTCAGAAAAATGTTGATATATTACATTATTTTATTGTATCTGTCGTAATCGTTTATAATATTGTTACCGAGTTTTTGTATTCCATATTTCATCATAAGACTTGGCCTATTTCTTCTACATTTTTGCATTTGCCGCCTTACTTCCGATTTAGCTGTCTTGTTATTAAAGATCACTTAAATGTGTCTATTAATACATTATCTTTATTGTAGTGAAAATTTGTTTTGTTTTATGTTTAGTAACATACCATGAACATGACGTATTGTGATGTGAGAAAACCGCGACCGTTTATTGACTAGCAGTCGCCTACGACTCTGTCCACATGGTAATATAAAAAAAATGTTTTTCTTAATAAAAAGTAGCCTGAGCTACTCCCAGTTACATAAGCTATATTTCAGTGAATGCCCCGTCTAAATCAGACCAGCTTTTGTAGACATAACACAGAATAAACAGACTTTTGTAATATGTATCGGTTGTATATCACAACGTAATAAATTATTTCAAACAGTTTTATTTAATCATACAAACAGACACTACAATTATGTATTATTTGTATAAATAAATTTAAAATAGAAATCGAAGTTTTTCAGGCTCAGCAACAGTATAAGCAATAGAAGGAAACAAAAATAAAATGTACCAATGATCGTTTTATTTTCTTTACATATTAGTTCTGAATTCTATATTCATATGTGTGTTATATAAATTAAAGTGAGTTTAAATAGAAATTACCTATTATTGTATCTCATTCATTCACTTTAAATAGTTTTCTTTTTTGAAAACCCAGTCAATAATATTTTTACTTTTATATCGTTTTTGCCAACAAAGTTTGAAAATGTTTTAAGAAATCATAATTTAACCTTAGAATATTATAAATATAAAATTATTACTTAATTGCCAATTATTACTTTTTTAATCAAATAATAGGAATTATTTAGATTGTACTGTCTTTGAATTATATTACGTGAATTTTACAAAATAGTCGCATATATAAATTAGAAGTGTAAATATGAAATGTGATATGAATTTTCCATATGCACTTATTTTTAGGTAGTTAATAACAGGAACGTTGTACCAAAATTAGTCTACCTGCTTATGAACTTGGATATAATCTAATTTTATGCTAAATTAATTTGGGTTTGGTCCAAATTTATTTGATAATAGTATAGGAAATAATCATGTAGCCCAAAACTTAAAAAATACACGGATTAGTTCATCGTATTAATGTTAGTTTAATTTTGAAAATTCGTACACAAGAATATTCCAATACTATGTTATATATATACATATAAATTGCCTTACTTGTATTGAAAAGGATGAGCTCTGAAAATCGTAGCAAATGCCTATTGAGTATCTTACTAATAAAAATATCCATAACCTCTTGAGCGACATGTTATTTGTATTAGAACTCCTTGTAATAGTAAAAAAATGGGAAAAGTTATGCATAATTATAATTTAAACAATATGGCATGTTTAAAGGTCGCAAGCGTGCCGTCTTTCACCACCTACGAAGAGGCCAACTGAGGAGGAGACATGCGATATGGTGTAAAAAGAGGATTTTCATATTTCCCTTTGTCATTTATCTCACCGTTCTAAAGGACGCATTGCACAATATTATATTTGTGCAAGTGACGAGCGAAAGATATTCATTATTTCGGCGACATGATTATTTAGTAACGTAAATAATTTAAGTAGAAATGAGTTGTTAAAAATGTATAAATAACTACTAACCCTCTACTAGTATTTCCAAGATTTGCAAACGCATTGTTAATGTTTCAAGGTAAGTAATGTTACAGTACATGTTTTATCTGACTATTGGTCATTTAACTTAATCATCATCATCATCATCATCATCATCTACCTGTGATAGTCCACTGATGGACATAGGCCTCCCTTAATGCACCCTTATCCATTAGGGGGTTATTTGGTCACGCTCACGTTCACGCTGGTCCAACGCGGGTTGGTGGACCGAATTTTTACATGCCCATCCGAAGCATGGATCATCTTACTCAGACAATTGGGTGATCGGCCTAAATTGCCCTCACCAACTAAATTTGTTAAGTCCCCGCAGTCACCGGCCACCCACGACTTCCGGTTTCTAAAGCACACGACCAAAATACTAAGTTACGGCTATTTAATTTGGCAGGTAAATTTCAATTTTATTTTATTTGATGAGTATCTATGGATAAATTACCGAAAAGTCTTTTCTTATATAGTAAAGAAAAGTTTAAATATTAACATTGATAAGACTATGAGGAAAAATGAATAAAAATCTCATTCTATTTAAAAATAAAGAAAGAAGAGTAAATCTATTAAAAATTTACGAAGCGAATAAGCATTAAAAGAGCAAAGATTTAATCTTTCCAATTTTATTTCTTTTTCCCCATAAGGGTTACCCTGCTTTCATTTCAGCATTAAAAAGCAGGGAAGTTTCCAGAAGATTAATTATTCAATCACAAATTACCATTTTAAAGAATTTTTGGTTTTGTGAATTATTCAACTGTTTTTTTTATTAATATGTATGAAAAAGTATACGTTTAAAGTGGAAACGTCTTAATCAGGTGTGACTAAAGAATATTAATTAATTTTATCAATTTTTACACCAACAAACACATTAAAGTCATAATTCTATTTATGTTTGTATTTATTTTCACTTAAAAAAATACTTTTGGGTAATGGCACGTTGGTTACGAGGAAATGATTGTATGGAAAGGTTTTTTAAGCCAGAATACCTTAAGTTTTCTTGTTTTCTCTAACACAACGGATTTACGCTTAGGTTTATTTACGGTTATTAGGTTGCTTACGTTTGACGTAAGCAACCTAACACTTTTATTTTTAAAGTATTACGGGTAATAGCTAAACTTTTGTAACAATTTTTACCTGAATAAAAGAAATTTTAACAGAAAATGTGACGGACTTACGATATGCGGTTGACAACGTGCCCTCTGCAAGAAACTGCCCCACAATTTCTGCCACTGTATTTTAAATCCTTAATGTATTATGTTAACATTGTTGCAATGCATGCTCCCTCAGATTTTATTATAAACTGCTTTAGGAAGTACATTTATGTTAAACAAACATTTATGGTGCGATAAGAGCGGAGCGACAAAAAAAACATACGTTCTGAATTGAATAGCTCCTTCTTTTGGGAAGGAGGTTCGAAAAGGAAAAAGCTCTGATAAGTTTTGACACCGGATCTTCTAAGGTCAGAGGTTCTATTTGAGAACCAGTGTTAGGTAAAGTGATGATAAATACGAAAGTGAAATCAACAATTGTAAAGTGTATATTTTTTTAAATTTCTATTGATATTAACGTTGCCACATTAAAACCCTTCTGATGTAGCACTAGAGAGAATAATAGTAGTGCTTTAAAATAATATTAAATCATAATATTCTATTACTTTCATTAGATATTTAATTTCATAACCTAATTCCACTTTAGGACTTTTGTTTTGTTCTATATCTGTAAAAATATAAGACAGTGTTTCTTTTTTGCATATTTCTTTACCCATGTCATATCATTAATCGAAAATGTTAGCATGACAGATATGAAATACAAATCTTAATTAGTAGTTTAATAATGGTTACGTTTGTTTTTAGTTTCTTATTTGTTTATAACTGCCTCGTAGCCTAGTGGTATGGGCGTGTGCTTTAGAAACCGGAGGCCGTGGGTTCGAATCCGCGGGGACGCAACAAATTTTCATTGTTGTTTCTAGTTGGTTAGGCAATTTGGGCCGATCACCCAATTGTCTGAAAAGTAAGATGATCCATGCGTCGGATGGGCATGTAAAAGTCGGTCCACCCACCAACCCGCATTGGACCAGCGTGGTGGATACGGTCCAAACCCCTAATGGATAGGGGTGTATTAGGAAGGCCTATGTCCAGCAGTGGACTAAAACAGGCTGATGAGTGTTATAATCAATAATAAACATAATTTGAATGAGCATATTCTTCACATTGTCATGTTAGAATATGTGCTCATTCAAATTATGTTTTGATCCAAAAGCAGTGCACCATCAATTTCAACTTAGCTTATATTTTTAACGATGAATGACGACCTCTTGAAATATATCTTACGTTGAGACAAACGGCATGCTCTTATGACTTGAACTTGAACTAGGACTGACTTAAGAATTAGAATGAGAATCTTATTTTTAGTGTAATCATTTAATTACAATAACAATGATATAAGCTCCACAAGATCATCTACAGGCGATAAAAGTTAAAAATTATTCCTGTACTGCGCGACTTTTGCAATATAAAGTTGTGGAATAGCTCAATGGACTAAAAGTTTTACTACGTCTCTAAACAAGCAATAATATTCTTTTAGGTTATTAACTAAATCACGGACTGAAATTTATTTAAATATAGTAGTAGTAAATTACATATTATTGTTAATTAAAATTTATGAAAATCATACTCTTTTGTTTTTTTTAACAATAAATAGAAAATTTGTAGAGACAAGAATATAGGAAGGTATATTATCAGCTACGTATAAAAATAAATAAAACAAAAACATTATTACTTTGCATAATTTAATTTTCATTTGATAAATTTTTAGTTTTATAATGTTTGTGAACTGTTGAAAGTGCTTCCTAAGAACTAATCTTAATGACTAAAGGAGATAATTCTTTTGTTATAGCTAATTATTCTATATATGGTTGTGCCACGCCTAGTGATCACACCATTTTTTTTATCAAAATGTTTTATATAAAAGAATGTTATTGAATTTATTAATTAGAAATACGTGTTAATTTATTAACCCGACTATGAACTTAACATTTACCGTATGGACCTCTATAAGATGAACATTTTTTGTGTAGAGAATAAATAATATTTAAATATTAACGTGCATAATAAAAGTTTTCATTTAGTTGCCATTGCTAAGAATATTATTTTCACTATTATTTTGAACAACACACGAATCGATTATATATTTTATATTATTCTATTTAGTAATTTGTGAAATATAAAATACGCTACATTCAAATGCTTTTATTTCGAAATTTAGGTAATAATATAATTTATTCATCTTCATTGTTTCGAAAAGGATAACAGAATGTATGCTTATAACGGGATGCATGAAATATGAACATACATATAGTTTATGTTTCTGCAACATCTACTACATTTGAGTAAATTTTATTTGTTGACAATAAACATTTTTAAAAACAGTTATTCAATATTTTTAATGATATTTTAAACTTGTAATACAATGTTATATGACTGCAGGGTACTAACTGGGGAATTAAACAAAGCGGTGTGAATTTCTGTTACGAAGCAGTAGTGTAAAAATATGTTACTATGTTCTGGTATAAAGTTTGCCGCAGTCATCTTAAAAACTGGATAATCCTACTATTTGTAGTCCTACGATTTGTAGTAATGCGCTGTATTTTCAATTGGCAGAGCTAATCGCTTACCATGGTCAATCTTTCATTGTTCTTTTCGCTTCATTTAATATAAATATCTATTTTGTAAAATTTTTAGTTTTTAATTATATAATTAAACGTTTTACACTTTATTCCAAAGCTATAATACTTATTTATAGTTTATTGCATGTACGTGAATACATGTAGTCATAGATAAAGTAATAATATTTATCTATGTTACTGAACTTGTTAATTTCTTATACGTGCCGTCTAGACGGAACGAATGTAAACTCAAACATCGCACAAAGAATAATTGTTATTTCAAAATACTATTTTAATAGAAAGGCACGTCCTTTCTATCAATAAAAATCTTGTCGGAGGATTGATGTATAAGTGTCATTATCTCTACTTTTGTAACATTTCGAATGAAAACACGACCTGTGAAGGAATTTTCATTTAAAATTACGTTTTCTAAAGGTTTCAATAAAACATTTTTTTGACTATTTAATACAAACACAATTATCTGTTGTGTTGTGAGACATTTATATTTTTCTAACTTGAGAACTCCATTCCAGACAGTGTTACTTACTCTATCTCAATATTATATTCACAGTCGACATTATTATCTCAGTTACTTGAAAAGAGCGTCTTATTTATCAATATATTCTTTGAAATGTTATTGGTAAAATGGGAGATGTTACAATGATATTTTATATTGTATTTTTTGATGTTACTGCCAGTTTGAACAATACTTGTCCTCATTTAATGTTAATGATAGAAGATTCTTGCACTGTTTACATTAGATTTCCAAAGAAAACTAAGATTGCTATATTTTTTAAATTTTTTAATAAAATTGGGGAAGTGAAAACCTTTAATTCAAGTATAGGTATATTAATGATTGATGGTTAAGTTTTATTATAACCTCGACTGCTTCGTAGGTGTAAAAACGATATATTAAGATTACGCTTATATTGGGCTGATTTAGAGAATTATTCCTTTATTTTATAGTGTTTTGTTGTGGTATTACAATAAGATTATCAAATATTTAACTTACTTACTATTGCCTGATTGTTATTAGTGCACTGTAGTTAGTGTAATACATAGGTGAAAGAGTCTTAACATTCCATGTCTTAAGGCTACCAGTGAACTTTTGGAAACTGACGCAGTATTAATGAGCACTGCTCAATTATCGTCAAATAACCGTACTGATTCGCTTGTCCCTTAGTTCAATATAGAAAATATTACACATTTAATGTTAGTTATTTTTTAAATAAAGTTTTCATTAGGTAAAATGGCTGGAATCGCTCTAGAGTTCTCTTGTCATAAGCATACTAAGTGTTTGGATATTTTGATAAGTCGCGAGACAAAACACAGCGTAAATAATTGAGCGAGTTTATTGGGTATGATAAAATAGTCAGATTTTTAATTTATAAAACGTGGGTGTGTGTATTACTACCATTTAATAAAATAATATACGTATTATATTTTTTCAGCATCGTGTATTCAAATTCAAATTTAAATAACATTATTCAAAATAGGAGCGATACAATATCTTACTGATTACGGTTCGAAAAAGAATCGACTGACCTGAGAAGTACCGGCGAAAGAAACTCAGCGGAAATTTTATTATGTCATCTTTTACAATAAAATTTAAACAATTACATGCATAAAATTATCATATTATGACCAGAATATGTTTTCATCTAAAAATCATTGTAATAAACACACCAACGTTCCTTGACAACTTTTTTAAATTTATTAATGGTTAAATCTTAAAAGTTTTCTGAATTTTTTTTGTAAAAGCGAATACATTGTCCTATAAAAGATTTAGATATTCTACGCAGTCTAGTTGCTGGAAAAAATAATCTATGCTCGTGTATATATTCGGCGTGCATTACAATGCATTAAAAATCAATTTTCTTTTTCTGCACACACATTAAATTATGATGAGAACTGCTCCCTCCGTAGCCTAGTGGTAAAGGCGTGTGCTTTAGAAACCGGAGGTCGTGGGTTCAATTCTTGCGGTGACTCAACAAATTTTTATTGTTGTTTCCTAATTGGATACGTCAATTTGGGCCGATCACCCAATTCTCGGAAAAGTAAGATGATCCATGCGTGAATGGGCACGTAAGAAGTCGGTCCACCTAACAACCCGCATTGGAACAGCGTGATGGGGTACAGTCTGAAACACCCCTAATGGATAGGGTTGGATTAGGGGAGGCCTATGTCCAGCAATGGACTATCAAAGGCTGATCATGTGATGTGATATTCAGAACTAACATTTTAATTTGAGTAAACAACTGTCTGAGTGGTTCATTAGGGCCCATGATATAGACTGCACGTTTTACTACCTGATTACAAAACTGGTATTACTTTACTTTGTTTCATGAGGTCAGGAAACTCGCCTCTATTTATTTACACATTGAATATAGTTGTTATTACATCGATGACAGCACTTATCATCGAGATCCCCCAAAGGTCGGCCGTTCTTGTGATCTTTGAGACTCACTTCAATAAACTCAATAAGTTTTGTGCATTCATTGACATTTTCCTTTAAGAGTGACTCGGCAATTGTTGGAGACGATAAAAGAGACAGTAGTAGAGAACGGTATATCTGAAAAAAACTGTTTTAAAAAAGTTGGAATGTCACTATCCGCTTTAATTTGATGATCATTTTTCCGGTTTCATTATTAAATATATTCCAAGTCATTCTGATTTTATCCGCAGAATTTTTACTTTTTACCGCTACCGTAACCACTTTCGAAGTAAAAATTAGTAATAAAAGGGTAACAAAAGAAATACTTTTAAAAGCGAGTAGCAATACTGTGAAAAATTCTGTACATTCGTATATAGAAAACTTCGGTTGGAAAACGGTATAGCACAATGCAGTACAGTTTGTCGATATTGAAGTTGGAAAAAATACAGCCTTATGATTTTTGGTTTTATATATTTTAAAGAAATAACAACAGAATAACTTGTTATATAATAATATAATTATGACATTATATTTGTTATAAGAATACCATAATTCCACGTGAAGTTTGCTACTGTCTAAGTGTAAGTTCAAAACGTAACGTACTAGGTTCGTTATCTCTTTTTTCTAATAAAATATAAATAATTTTGTGATTTAATAAAATACTTTACGTATTTTATCGCGTTTAATTTTGTTTACAATTTACCCGACGTTTTAGATACTTTACAGGATCCATAGTCACGGGCAGTCTTATTCATCTCTCAAAGGTTTTTACCCGGACACCTTCATTTGTCAGTCAAAAAAACTTTGACAGACGAACAACGGCAGGAAGCCTTAGCTTTATTCTGCCATACGTGCAACCAATGAGCAGATTTTTTACCGAATAAACATGACATATTTGCAGATGTATTATATGGATGAACTGTATTACTTAACATTGCAATATGCCTTTTACGTTTTATAAATAAGTTCTGAGTATGGAACAATCCGAAAGTCAATGAAGAATAAGTCTCCTGGTTCTTAGCTACCTCCTTAGTTCTTCAGTTTTAAATAGTATTACAAACAAAACTTTTTTTATATATATAGATCGATTACTAAGACCACAGTAAAAAATGCTTCGTTTTTTGTTATAACGAACACAGTATAACTTTTAGACCTCAGATTTATATAAGTAAAAATTACGTACATTTGGCCAATGAAAAAATATTTTCTGTTTTTTAACTGTTTATAGAAAACTTAACAACCTTTAAAACAATTAATAAAACTACATAAAAACTTTACAAACAATTTTCTCGCACTTTTACGGATTTCTCTTATCATGATAATAAAGTAAAATTTTCACGTGGACTAAAAGTTTCACATGATACAGTGGTAGAATTATGACTCATGGTCCTCCTGGGAAATCTTTTATCACACCTCACCATTAAGACATGAAGGTATTTTGAAAATAGTAGATATATACTATTTCCCATTATGATAAAGCGGCAAAGAATAAACTTTATACGTATTTATTATATTCTCTGAAACAAGGAATGTTTCCAACTGATTATAATTATAATACCATTTACAGAAATGACATGTTATAATGCGATATAGTTACATCAATTTTACAATTTCATAATTGTCTACATTGAATTTTTTAAAGGTCTAGTTAGCCAAATGAATTAATAAGAATATCTAAAATAATTTGACACGACAAATAAAGATGCCATTTTTCTATGAGTATATAAGAGTATAATAGAGTTTATACCACGGATGATTCAAGAAGCAATAGAAGATAAAAAATATCCAAATTTTAATAGAGAGGATGGTTGGTCTTTGCCACCTTCATGGGATCCAATAATTTTAAATATTAAATCCAAATGTATAAAAAAAGGCCACAGGACAATATGAGTACTTTTGTCAAACCAATTTTAATTTAATTTAATTAATTTAAGAAAATGAAAGATATGTCGATTTTAAATAAAAACTCTGACGGTTATTTCAAAACATTGAGATACAGACATATACCAATTTAGTCTGCCCGTGATCATAGATGCTGGAGAAAATCCGAAACGTCTGGAATTAATATATATAAGTAACTTTCATGCCTCGTAAATTTAAGTCAGTGTGGTTATCTCGCAACTTTCCTAAAGTAATTTAATGACTTACTTCTGCGTGAGGTAAGTGAGCCGAATAATTAGATATAAATTTCTCCTGCGGACAGCGGTCATAGGGATCAAACTATAATACCAGATCATTTAGGTTGGTTTTCTTTTGATTGGATATCAAAATTGCAATATTTGTAAGAAACAGAGTAATTATATATTTATAATTGTTTTTTTTTGCACTAATGTGATCAAATAATATCTGGAAGAAGGGTAACCAATATAATAGCAAACTGACAGATTTGTTATTTTCTATACTTATTTTTACTACACGTATATTTCGAAAAAGTAAGAATATATTTATTTAATTACGAAGTTAAAAATATGATTTTACTTTATCAACGTAGTAGTATAAAGGTGAAACTAACTAAATCTGAGTAATAAGCTAAAAGCTTCCTATTAATTAAAAACGTCCTATAGAATAAAACTTCTAAGGAATCTGCTAGAACCAACATACTTATTTTTTTAACTACTTTGTACTAATTAAAAACTATTTTTTAAGTTAAAAGTTTTTTTCTTTTATAAAGTTTTATATAACAATTTAGAAATTTACATTGATAACAACTGATATAACGTAAAAATTTATTTACTAATTAATTTAATTTATAAAGAATTATTTACATAAACGACATGACAAAATATATATCACTGTCATGAAACTTGTCCTTTACAAAGTGCAGTCTACATTTTTATAAAATTGCTCATATTGTCCATTAAAAATAAAAAAAAATTATATGCTGTATATAATCATTATGGAATTTAGTTTTATGTAATTTACTATAGTTTACAGCGGTAGACTCGCTGAGATAAAGCTTTTGCGGACTGTTAACATCAAAACAGTTCTGTTTACTGACTTCAATACCAAGCAATATGTTATTGTTTATTGAATTTGGTCAAAATTTTATTCAACACAACCAAACTTAAAATTGGTTTTGAAGGTGGTTTCCTTTTGATTGAATATCGTCTGGTGAAATCAGCTGCATAAAGACACTTCTAATTATATCTCCTGGTTATAGAGGTTTAACAGGACAGTGAGCGGATTTATAACGACTAATCCAGCAGGGTAAAATTACTATCAGGCGAATGTCCTGCTTATTTCGTTGCTTTAATTTATAGAAACAGCTTTACTTATTTACGTAACCACTGATACTGTGGACGTAATATCTCTGCGAGCTTATTAAGCTGAGAATTGACTAAAATGTTCCTAGCGACCATAAAACGTGGCATTACATTATAAAATGTATAAAACAACATTTAGAAGTCAGTACGTCACGGCAATATCGAAAACCCTCTAATGTTCTCATGTCCTTATATAATTTTCCGGTTACTTTTGTTAACCAATATTGGTATTTTTGATGACACGTCATCGGAAGCACTGATTCCCATGAGACAATGTGTAACATGCAAACTACAGTAAGAAATCAAATTGAATGCTCTTACTACAGAAACTATAGAACATAGGTGTCACGAGAAGTTTGTTTTGTTGCTTTTCATTAATTTTGTATACCTTTAGAGATACAGAAGAAATCTTCAGAAGTTGCTTTTTATCTATCATATATGCTTTTCTAATTAAAAAAAAACTGACTACATACAGATGATATAACTATTTTAAAACATTTAATTTTTTCCACATTTACAGCAATGAACAATAATAGCCGCATGTTTGCGTCATTCCAGTTAACTCCAACAAGTCGTAAAACAATGAATTATTCGATGTTAGAGAAGCATAAAGAAAGCGATTCGACCAGTCTATAACCTGGGCTCCAAAGAATCGATGAGAAAAATTATTATAGAAATCAATGTAATGACGGTTTTTTTTCAATACATATTTGAAAATATTACGTATATAATTATTTCTTTTATTTACGCGATTATTATACATATCAAATCCACTAATTTACGGATTTTTCGCGTTACTTAAATATATTTATTCCCGATGTTTCGGATTTTTTTCAGCATCCTTGATAGTCTGCCCGTGATCATGGATGAATAAATATATTTAGGTAACGCGAAAAATCCGTAAATTAGTGGATTTGATAAATATTACGTATGTTCATAAACATAAATATGATTTAATAAAACATTGTGACACACATAAAATAAATACTAGGAATAAGCATAATTTTGTCCTTCCAAAAACTAGGCTCCGACGTACAATGAAATCTTTAATGGGACAATGTATACTCTTCTACAATAAAATCCCAGGAAATGTTCAGCATTTATCTTATGGTTAAATGTTAAAAGTTTAAAGACACTTTAGATAAAAGGATATTATTAAAGTAATAACTAATTTAAACTAAATCACACCTGAAGAACTGTTCGCTCAACTATTTCAAGTAAATTGTGTAAGTTTGTATTATTGTAAATTTATTGAAAAAAAAAAGAAGTCCTATAGTTTATGTTCTTTGTGAGGCTTCCATTTGAACGTGGAAATTATTGACATGCAATAGAAATGGTAGTAGCTCAAATCTGAATAAGAATTACTTATTTATTTGTTTTTAACCAGATGGAGTTCGTCATAGCTTTAAAGGGTTAGATTGCGAAGACTATTCCACTTGATAAAAGGAACTTATAAAGAGGACAACAATTAAAGTCTTAAATATCACACCTACGACGCATCGACTATTTCTTTGTAAGTTTGTAAGTCTAAGCTGTCTATATAAAATAAAGAAGTTATAATTTTTTCAAAGAAAAGTAAGGAAATGGGTGGTAGGTAACCTGATAGGCGCAACACTAGGATATGAATCATTAGCCACCTTTTGAAAATAGGCTCTTTTATTGAAGCTACTTTAACAATTTGTACGTTAATATCTCTGTTTAAAGATATATAGATTTACTATAAATATTGTTGATCGTACATTTGCATATAAAATCTCGGTTAAAAGTACAAGTTAGCTCTATAGACATTTACGAACGTTTTTAAATCCTATTATAAAAGCTGTCTGATACGGAAACACCGCAACAACATTAATCTGGTTTTAGTTAAACCGTTTCCTATCGACCAGGGCAGATGTTGCATTTACCGATCACCTGATTTTTAGTTCACACTAATGATGACCGTTTTAGTAAACGACAGTTTATTTTCATAATGTTGTAACCCATTAATTAAATATTATACAGTACATATTTAATTGAAAGGTATTGTTTTACTGAAAATTCTTTTATTATACTAAACAGTAAGTACTAAATTGTAAATGCAGCGGATATCTAAACGCCAAAGAGCCCAATTTAAGACGCTTGCCAGTCTGTTCTTATTTCTAATTTTACGTACATATTTTTGTTACTGTTGTATATATGTCAAAAATACAAAAACAACAGCCAAAAAACTTTCCTTAACGCATAATCATCAGACTCGATGTTCTATTTACCGTTCTGACTTAAACCACTCGTCATACCTACAGTTACAATCGGCTGGTTTTGTTGACATTTCATAACAACAGTTGCTCATAATCTCAGAGTGTGCGAATTAGTAATTGACTAATTGCACTTATACTGCAGAGCTGTCAAATTCCCACTGTAAGGCAGATCCGCGTCAAGTAGGCGGTGGGATCGTGACATCTCTACGCCACAAAAATTGTATTAATATATATCTAATATACGTAAATATTTCTTTTAAAGAAGTTTTTTTTTCAGCACCTAATAAATTTACACATTCATACTTTAAATATCGGTTAAAGATCAACGAGTTAAGCTCAGCTGAGTTATGGGCGACAGGCAGAATGCGACATCTGTTATGTTTCGCAAATGAACCCAATAAATAAATGCCAAATCCAGCGTTATGTATTTCATGAATCGAACGAGGGAATTAATTGTATCGTGCATCCGACATTTTAAATGATCTGATAATATTTTATCCTAGCTAAAGATTCCGTGATGGGAAAGTTGATTTACAATATTCTACGATTCGTATTTTTGCATGTATATATTATTTATTAACATTGCTTGGATATAATTATTTCTTTTGTCTACGCGAATGTTGTACATTATTAAAGCGGCCGTGGTTTACCCCGTGGCTGGAAAGTGTTCGAAGCGTCGGGAAGTTAAATATGTAAAATATAAACTATACATAAAAAGTTGACAAAACAAATGATTCAATTGCTATTCTGCTGTAATAATATAAATAAATGATAGTTAATGTTTATGAATAACCTAAATATATCAAATATGTGCACAAATTTCTGTATCTTTATTTAACAGGGAAGCATATTTTTTTATATATTTACTAATTACTTTAATAATATCAATAAATGTATATATAACATAATTTTTTGAACAGTATTTAAAAACTACTTTAGTACATTATTATTAACTTACGATAACGATGGGCTTACCCTAATAATTAGATTCTTGCTATTCCTTCCATTGTTAAGTCTGAGCATGACTTGCAACCATAATTTTTTATGCATTCAAAGTGCGCAAACATTTAAAATGTTGAAAAAAAATTAACAGCACGTTCATGCTGAAGTTCAGCATCAGACAAACAAGCTCCTACATTAACGTTGATTAAGTAATTAGTTAGTCTGTCCCATATTAAAGGAGTCTGTTGAGTTATTAGCTAATGCAAGATTTGATCGTATATTACTTATAATTTATTTTTAGTTGCAAATTATTAAGTCATGAAGTTTATACCGTTTGATTTGGAAACTGAAATCAGGCAAAATAGGAAAATTTATTAAAAACGCAACAAATTAAACATGTACCTTTTATTGAGATTAGTTAAAACAATAGCAGCAGCTTAAACCGTTAAATTTCCCCATGACTTATAACCACGAAATGGGTAATCATGCCAAAATAATAACATATATTTTACATACTTGTACTACTTCAATTGGCCTACAATAAAGTCAGAGAGAGCATATATGTATCAATGTTTTAAGAATAACCCACAGTAAGCATTTTATTGTTAAATTTTAAAAAATCATGGAGGCATTTTTAGAGCTTGTTTAAGGGAATACAATGATAATTCACATATAAGTTAAATAATATACAGAAAGAAATTCAATTTAATATAAAACATAAAAAGAAAAAATATATAATTTGTTTTTTTTTGTTTTAGGATTCATTATCGCCCGTCGCCTCTCCTCATCGATTTGGATTTAGACCAAGGCACATCATGGCTAACGTACCACTTGAAGTGACAGGCAACATTCAACCTGGCATGAAAAACAATTAGTTGAAGAAGGTTTAAAGAATACGTTTTTAATAAGAATTACGATGCAAACATTATAAATCATTTTCAAAGCTTTTTTAATGTAATACAGTGTAACTTCATATAATGCATTTATAATATCTATATTATATGAACATAAAATATGTCGTACACGATAATCAGATTTAATGATCTTTAGGGATATCAGAGATTTAAAAATCAGGGCTAGAAGTCGTGGGTTAGGGAGAGTAAGTTGTTATCTGCTTGTACTGCGTATAATAATTATAGACCGTTTGAACTCGGTCGTAATTTTTTGTTAAAATTTTACTTGTTGAATTTGCTCACAGGTATTAAGAGCATCCCATGATCAGATAGAATACTATGCCTTGCCGTTAGCAATGACGGCATGACATCTATATTATAAATATAACATAATTTAAATATAGTAAAAATAACAGCTTAAAAAACAGCAGTTTCTGTATAACAGTTACTAGTACTGATAAACATTAATGGTTGCCTATATATATTTTGCAACGCTTATTTCAGCGAGAGGTACATGGGTAAAATTTTCCTTTAACGCTTTATTAATTTTTCCCACGTCCTGACTTTGGCGAGCAAAAGTAAGGATGTATTTATAGCATTGAAACTAAAAAAATAATACTGAGAGGAAAAAAAAAACATATTAAGAGTTTATTTTAAGAACATTAGGTAGATAACAATAAGTTTTTATAACGAATACTGTTTTTGGTTTGTATCAAAAGCTATGAGAAAAACGTTGCAATACCAATGTATTAAAGTTTTTTATTCATATTTAATCATAATTAGCCTAGTGGTATAGGCGTCAGCTGCCTCCGTAGCCTAATGGTATAGGCGTTTGCTTTAGAAACCGGTCGTGGGTTCGAATCCTGCGGGGACTTAACAAATTTTCATTGTTGTTTCCTCGTTGGTTGAAAAGTACGATGATCCATGCGTCGGATGGGCAGTCGGTCCAGCAAGTCGGTCCACCCACCAAATATCCAAAACCCCCTAATGGATAGGGGTGTATTAGGGGAGGCCAATGTCCAGCAGTGGACTATCAAAGGCTGATAGTGAGTCATAGTTAAACTTACTGTTGAAGGGCTTTATGTTGTACATTTGTAAGTCTACATTTTTCTACTTATTTTTTTTATTATAGACTTTATTTATATTTTGTTAACTGTATCTAATATTTTTTTCGCTGTGAATCTGAAAAAAAAAATAAGTGACAAAATATCAAATGGATTTAGATATGAACGTGAAATTGTAAATGATTATAAACAAACTCTCATAAAGTTATTCATATATCTGGATAAATTTGCTCTTTATATTGCAAGGAAGAATCCCTATAAAAATTACATCCATTAAAAAAGTAGAAGAAGCATGATCTCCATTGCATGACGTGCTTATTATTTGACTTACAATGGGGAGAGTTATATAGCGAATTTTTCTTAAGTACAAATTATTATGTTTATGAAGATAATTATGATTAATGATGATTTAATCTTTAACACCCATTCAAGTTTTAGTAAAAATCAATACTGTCTACAATTAGTAAATATGTTTATTACTACTTCTACTATAAATACTAAACATGTAGTTAAAAGATTAAAACTAGACGAAATTTATTTATAAAAGCACATTTGTGTACGCCGTTAAGCTTTAAACAATCTAACATAATATTTAATACATTATTTAAATGGTTTTGCGCTTGACAAAAGATACATTCAAAAACTCTCATAGCTCTGAAAGGGCAGCGGCTTTTGGAATAATATGAGAAATGTCATCATACAATTTAAAAATTGAATTAATTTCTGTATTAGGGATGAAACATTTTACGCTTTTTTGTAAGTTTTGTATTATTTCGTGTCAGCTAAGGAGCGAGTGTAAAAGGAACGATTAAAGGAAATAAAACTAATGGCATAATAAGCTGGGGCGTATGTTTTTCTCAAATGTGTGAAGGATTTTATATTTTGCGTCTCCTATTTAAATTCTGCTTTGTGATGTTTAAGTTGTGTGAAAATAAAAGAAGTGAAAACAATTATAGCATTTTATTAGAAATCTGGCAGTAAACATTCAATGAGAACGACAGAAAAAGAATATTGAATTGTCTTCTGACTTATGTCAGAACTTCAATAAAAACACATCAAATTTGTATGTATGTTAGACTACCGTGTCTTAGAGGTATTGGAACTTGCTTTAAATGCCGAAGGTTGTGGCTTCGAATCCAACGGGAAAACTTATTATTATGAATGTTGTTTCCTGGCTACTTAGGGTAATATGGGTCGATCAACCAATAGCCTTAAAAGTAAAATCAATCTTTTTCAGATGTCATAGGGTTGCTGTTGTGTCTATTTACAAGTCTTCGTACGTCAAATCTACAAGTCACATTATTAAAGTATAATGTCTTATAAAATTTAAATACGATGTAAAATAACCCAATTGTTTACTTTTTAATAACCTAATATTAACTATATATTACCGATACATGAGCAATAAGATGTGTGTGTGTATGCGAATGTAATTTTATAGGATTATGTGAATGTAATGAAGTTACCACGAACTATTCTTTTCAGACTAATGGTTTTCCTCCTATAATTTAAAAATACTACTACAGTTACCACATCGAGCCCTTTATACACATTCAAATATAAAGTATTATAGTATATAGTAATATAGTTATTTGTTTAGTTTTTGATTTTTAATTATTGTGTTGCCAAGGGCACCGGATATCTAGATATATTGCATACGGATACTTAAAAAAAAAATAATAAATATACTTTTGACCACGACCCGTATTCCAAACAAGAAAGCAACGAAGCGATTTTTATCCGGTTTTAGTAATTCCATTGCCTATTCACGAGGACAAGTTGTTTGCAATAGCCAAGTATTGCATCTGTCGTTTATGACTTGTTCACAGTTTCAATTAACGAAGACTTATTTAACTAAACGAGTGTACTAACAGTGATTAGTAACAGTTTGTACTAACTTGATAGATTGTTTACGATGACTTTAAATTTCTAAATAAAATTGCGTGATAGGAGATACACGCTTTTTGATCAACTTCCTAAAAAAAGCATCTCCATTCGCAGCAGCTCTAAGTACATAGAACGAACCATAAAAAATATTTCGATAAAATGAACATCTTAAAATATATGATATATCTAAAACCACGGCGGTAAAATTCACAGGGAGTTACGTGCAGAGAGCACGTTGTTATTCATTTATACTGTGTAAAATATGTCTACATATTACTTAAGTCGGTCGCATTTTTTTTGAAAACTTCTAAATATTATGAATGTTGCCCTTTGTCTTGTGGAAGAGAGTGGAACTCATTACCAAGGAACCTGGCCGGCCTGTGGACGCTGCTCCAAGCGGGCTTTTAAGGCCGCTTTAAATTTACCCAGGTGGGTGCGAGAGACAGGTTGCAGAAGGAAGGTGTACCAACTTTCCTGACCATCTCAACTAAGGAGAAGTCACGTGGGAGAAGGAGTGTTGGTATTCCGCAAGCCGCTCTCCTTATTCTTCGCGACTCAACGGGGCCGCACCGCTGATGCGGAATGGAGGGCCCGTGGGAATAGGAGACGTTCGGCATGGTGTCGTCCATCTCTTCTCCTTTTGCGGCCCAACACCGAGGCCGCTGCTGGGGGCTGGGGGTATTGTCTCTGCATGGGCTATAATCTCCGGCTCCCATGGCTCCTGAATAACAGACTAGGGGGAGTATATTATGTATGTAGGGGCCGAGACGAAAGGCGCGTCATTTCCGACGCGCGCATAAGGGTACGCGTAGGCAAATCCCTACGGTTAAAAGGCACAAAAAAAGGTAAAAATCATTTTTATCAAATTTTGACGTCTTTGATTGCGTTTGCCCACAAAAGTTATAGTGTCATACTGATATGTAATATTTAAAAAGTACATTTTAGTAATTTAAAAAAAATTAAATGCAAATCAGTTTTTTTATTAGTTAAAATATCTCAGAGAATGTCAATTAGGTATATATTATGATCAAAAATAAACAGCGTATGTATTTCATTATATGAATATACACATATGCACCGAATTGAGCACCTTTATGTGAAATAAATAATAACGTATACTTCGAATTTAGTAAACTTTTAGTGTAATAAAGAATTAAATTTGTTTTAATTCAATTCGTTGCGTATATCCACTCTATTCGATAATCATATTACAAACTTTAAAAGGTATTTATAAAATAAAAGTTGTCAATGCTCACTATAAAAATATCTAAGTCTGCTATCAAACCCCGCTATATAGCTTTGCATAAAGAATTTTATTTGCAATCAAAAGCAAACGATGGGATAAACTAAATCCATGCGCGGCGTTATTTAGCGCAGTGATCTAAAAGCTGGTTGCAGGATGATTGTATTGACTTTGAAATACGATTTTTGCACAATAACGATTTATCCATCGATCGAGATTTAAGAAATTATTAATTCGTTTTCAAGTTTACAAATGTCATTTGTTAAAAAATTTCTCAGTGAATACCAGTACTATGATCGTGTAAGATACAAAATTTCATAGTGATATTCATAGACAATTTTAATATATTATATTAATTTTTTTAAATAATTTTAATATATTTTATTAAAATTGTAAGTGAATATCACTATGAAATTTTGTTACAATACGGCGTTGAATATTTCACGTTAAATATTTTAAATAAGCCATAAACTTTCTTGAATTTTCGCAAATACATCACACGATTTAATTTAGTTTTTAATTTTCAAAACGTTACTTTACAGGATCCATAATTTGCTCGTGACCATGCAGATGGACCCTGCAGATATCTTAATCAACCAGTAAAACGCGATAAAATCCGTAAAAACTTTTATGAAGTCAAGTCACAACCTGTAATAATACAGTAAACTAATTCTATAATGTGGCAGATTGCCCACCTCAGACTTTATGGTATCGGTCCATCGCATTAGAAGTCTTCCTTGTCATATGCTTTACACTTTCCCCTGTACAACAAGACGTTACATGGAGTCGTTTTTTTGCCGATTAACATGCCCAAAGAACTTTAACGTCAGATTTAGGTAGATAGTCGCTCTTTCATGCCCACTTTATCGAGAATGGATGCATTGATTCGGAAATTGGCCCATGGGACTCCGAGTATTTTCCTCTAACACTATGAGAATATGGCAACATATAGCGACTTTACGAGTTTAACCTCTGCAGCTTATGTGATATTTCTGTTTCCCCATATTTATTTAAGCTTATCCATTGCACATCTGCATATTTAACCTTACGTCTCTTAAATTCATCTATGCACCCTCTTTGGTTTAAGATAATGGCTCTAAGGTAGATTTATGATTCGTTTATTTGATGAGCTTCCTGTCTGGTGGAGTTAACCATTACAACCCGGCGTAGTAGAGGCTGTGCCACTTTAATGTGCACAGGCTTCACCTCTTAATTTGTTGGCGTAGCTCTGAGGGTCCCCAGAGGGGAGACCTCGGCCCTGGCTGCCACTAGTTTTTTTTTAATACCGTTAGCGATCTAATCGAGGGTGCCCAGGAGGGCTGAACCTCGGCTTCCCATTGTCCATGTCTTGTTACAGAGTCTAAATAAAGTGATTACTCTAATGTCACACAGAGCTCTTATGGACTCTATTACTAATTGCCCTTACGGGATCTCATCTATACCTGCATCCTTTCTATTTTTAAGATGATAATTGGCCCATATGATTTCTGATATAACTATGTTAGAACTATTAAAACAACGAGAACATAAAGTTGTTTCCCGCGGGTTTCGCCTCTTGTTTATAAAGCAAGTGCCAATACCGCTATACCACGGAGGTGGTAACTAGGCCACAGGGGTGGTTTTAGCTTCTTCTTGGCTATTAAAAGTCGGTGGTCTGATCCGCAGTCTGCTCTGGGTAAAAGTATGCGTATTATTTATGGAAGTTTTCCAATGTGATTTAAGAATCAATCTCATTTCGGTGTTCCTTCCGAGTCTCCTGGGGTGGTGATAAAATTGACTATTTGCAATTGTTGAATCGTTGTCTGCTGCAAACTCGCACATTCGCCTCTTTCGTTTTTTACACTTCTACTTTAAATTTTCAAATATGCATTGAGCACCACTTAATGATTCTTTGGGGCCCAGGTTATGACTGCAAGAATTGCATTTTTTGAGGGCAAAGATCATATTAGTATTTGCCACATTTCCCACAGTAGAATGCCATAAGACAAAATAATATGAAAATAGCTGAAATATACTAAACGAGCCGTCTCCACATCAGTCAATAATCTAATTTTTTACTGCGTAAGCTGCTGAGCTTAGTTTACTTGTTAGCCTATTAATATGGGGGCCTCATTGTAGTTTAGCATCTACAGTAATTCGTAGAAATACAGTTGATTCAATTACGTCTAATGACTCCCATTCAATGGTAAATTATTTTCGATTATACCGTTATATGGAAAATGTATCTGAATATTGTTAGTGTGATATTTATATGTAAAATATGTAAGCCGTAGGCACCACAGAGTTGTACTTATAACTCGTACTAAATAACCTAAATATTTGGAATACGTGTAACAACTTACAATTTATGTTGTAGATGCGGGAGTATTCATACAATGTAAATTTATGTGAATACTGCAATATCACGTTCTGAAATATTATTACTGTTCTTTTTAAGAGTTAATAGTTTTTGGTCAGCCTTAATCTAATATTTAGAAATTGTGCATAAATGCATATTACTGTCATTTCTGAAACTAAGGGCATTAAGTAGACTAGACGATTTTGGCAACCTGTAGTTATCATAATTCCTCTGGGATGGTACTTTGAAAATTAATTTGGCATTCAGAGTACATTAAACAATAATGACGTTTTCAACACGCAAAATCACTACACATTTATATGAATAAGGTATATAAACTTTCACATTGTATTTAAAATAAGGATAGTGTATAGACCTTGTGAAAAAAATAAGGAATTGTAAAACGGACAACGTTTTTTACATAAGTATTTTATTCAATTGAAAAAAAGCATTTCGTAAATAGCAAATTAAGAAAAATATAGCATTAACGCAATTTTTTTTTCATGTTATTAAAACCAATTAATTTCATTACTTCAGCGCACTTCTTTTGACCGTTGCCGTATTTTAATACATATTAAATTAATTTCCTTAATCATTAGATTATGTTCAGCATTTTTTCACAAAATAGAATAAGTTTTGAATCAAAATAACTTGGTCACTTAGCTCAGGCATGATTGAGAAAATACTTTTGCTAATCTGATCATTGGTCAAATTTACTATAATATATTCAAATTTAAAATTAAGGTCTAGGGTACAGTAGTTACCTTTAACTTAATCGTATAGTGATACATTAATAAAGAAGATGATTTCTCTCTTTCATTAAATATAATTCGAATAACCCGATGAAGTCGTGGCCACGTATTCTTAAAAAAATATATTTTAACTTATTATCTTGAGTATTTTAGACGGATATCGGTACGAAACTGAAGTTTGTGGAAATAACAAAGTTTAGTCGATATTTTACTGCATCTAAGGCACCTCGTAAGTTCCTAATTAATTTTTGAAATTGAAAAGAGGTTTAGATTTTAATTATATCAAATTAATATATTAGCATTTTCTCAAAAATTTTATATTTATTAAAGTTTTTACAGAGTGTCAAAGTAAAAGCACTCTGTAAAAACTTACGAGGTTAATAATATAACTATATACACATAATAAAAACATTAAATTTTTTGAAGTTTTTCCTAAACTGGTAACCATATATATTGCAGTAATTACTTGTACAATCATTGATGACATTTTGAAAGTTACAAAGTGAAGCGCAATGCAGATTGTTACATTACAAAATTCATCTGCTGTTTTGTTATAGTTTATGTGTAGTTATTTCTTTTTCTTCGGCTTTAAGACTTGCTGGAGCGAAACGTTTGGTGCGTGTGTAAAATGTTAACTTCCTGCCCAATATTCAACTGTTATGTATAATTATAACGTAAATTTCAATTCCTAGAATCTTGTTTTATAATATGTGATCCAACTGTGCTGGATTTGTTGACATTGTCTAGACGAGGTGTGTTCAAAAAGTATCGCAAATTTTGTGTTTTTACAAAAAATATTTATTTATTCATGAATATCTATTTTGTCCCCTTTAAAGTAATCCCCATGAGTTATTATACACTTGTGCCAACGGCTTTTCCAATCTTCGAAACACTTCAAACAATCATTTTTTTTAACTTGTTCAGCTCCTCCTTCGATGCCGCCTTTATCTCGTCAAGCGTAGTGTAACATCGTCCTTTAATGGGCCTCTTCAGTTTAGTGAACAAAAAAAAGTCACAGGAGTCCAGATCTGAGAAATACGGTGGCTGCGGCATCATTAGTGTGTTGTTTTTGGCTAAAAAGTCGTGAGCAAGGGCGTTATGTGGTGGTGCTAAAGCCAATTTTTGTTCATCCACAAATTCGGGCGTTTCTGGCGGATTGTCTAGCGCAAATCGCGCAAAACTTGCAGGTAGTATTCCTTATTGACCGTTCTTTCCTGTGGCACAAACTCATAATGCACCACGCCCCAACAATCGAAGAAAACTGTCAGCAAAACTTTCACATTCGACCGAACTTGGCGCGCTTTTTTCGGTCTTGGTTCGTGCGGCAGCTTATATTGAGATAATTGACCTTTGGTTTCCACGTTATAACTATAAACTTACGATTCATCACCAGTTATAACCCTTTGGAGCAAATTTGGGTTTTCGCGGACAGAGTTTAACATCTCATTAGCAATGTTAATGCGATGCTGTTTTTGGTCGCAATTGAGCAATTTTGGTACGAATTTCGCGGTGACCCGTCTCATGCCCAAATCGTTGATAAAAATCTAATGGAACAGGCCAATCGATATGTTTAAATCCTCAGCAACTTTTGTAACGGTGATTCGACGATTGGTCACTACAATTTTCTCCACTTCATTAATTTTTTCGTCTGTTGTTGAAGTGCTCGGGCGTCCGGCATGCACTTCGTCGTTCACATCTTCTCGGCCTTCTGAGAACATTTTGTACCACCGATAAACGTTGCTTAAGTCGAAGGTAGCTTCTCCGTATGCAACAGTCAACATTCAGAATGCATTCGCGCACTTATTTTCGTTTTTATAAAATTTGATTTAGGTTCTTTGATCCATTTTTTTAATAGGTAAAAATCGAAGACTATCTAAAACACATGCAAGCAAAGCAGCTATCATCAATTAAGTGAACTGAATGTTCACTTAATTGTTGATGGATGGAAAGATGGCGACTTGTCGGCATAGTGAGACATGAGTACCAACATAACGCCACTAAAAATCAAAATTCAAATATACGTAACCCGCGAAAATTCTTTCTTTAAAATTTGCGCTACTTTATGAACACACCTCGTATTAATACTTCAGACATTGAAACTTAAATTTAACATCAGATATATATTGATAGCAAATTAAATGTTACATTTGCTTATTTAAGAATGTAAACAAACGATTATAAGTCAACAAATGTCATCATATTCAAATAACTCAAAAATAGCGTTCCATTACCATAAGCTGTTATCATTAAAAACTAATTTAAACTATAAAATAACACACAATCTTTTCAACAACTTTTGACATTGGTTGATGGTCACACTGCAAATATGTCCTGGATTTTAAAAATAAATACATAAGCACATACTAAGCTAATAGTATATAATAAGTTTGTTAGTAAGATAAATATATGCTCGGTTAAGGTATAAATATGTGCTCCTTCAGAATTTATCGTAGGCCAATTATAGAAACACATATTACATTAAATTTATCTCTTTTAAATTAGCGTTTGCAATTTAATCGCAAGAGATTCTGATTTTGAAGCCTAATTTCAGCTTATCTCTTAAATATCTATTAAACTACATATTTAAGTACTGTTAAAAAACGGGCTCACATGACAGCTATTACCTCTACTTGATCAAAATCAGAGCACTAGGAGTGGGGCAATGAGGTAACTAAAAACATGAGCTCTGAATATCTTCTTCTATTTCTTTTGGAAAGTCATTCAAAATGCTTATTTTAATAAGATAAAGTTTCAAAAAGGATCAAGATCCAAACATAAACAATTTAAAAAAGAATCGAATCTAATAGTCTGTCACGAATCGGCCTATATAATACAGAATCCACATATTTATTGAAATTAAATGAAATGGAAATTACGATTGATCTGACTCCATGATACATTAAAGTTAGCTCCATTAAAGAATTCAATGTAATTTTAATTGATTACGAAAAATTAATTAAGACTTATCACAAAACTTAAAACATTGTATTATTTAAAATACGTCAAGGTTCAAAATACGTCTGTACTTGGTTTTCAAGTATCTATCGTTTTTTTTGCAAGCTTTTATAGAATGTAATTATAAGAGTAATAAAATACAGTATTAAATACCGGTACTACAACGTTTATTCTGCATTGATAATAAATTACCCAAATTTTCGAAACATCTGCAACAATTTACAATTTAACTATCGAATACTCTATTCAAATAATCTGTATTTATGTTAGTACGGCAGTAGCATAATCTGTAAATATATAAAATTGGAGTGTCTGTATAAAAAATTTGAGTAACCGTTTTTAAATGACTAAAATGTAATCAGTAACTTTTTTGTCTGTATTCTGATTTACTTCGTTCGTTCGTTTTTGGATCATTCCAAAAAATAACCAGAATAAACTGGTCCGATTTTTATGGAACTTTTACTGAAAGATGATCTGAGTTTTTGTCACCGTTAAAAGAATCCAGTTTACAGAATCTCCTCTGCCAGAGTAAGGGGAGAGCTGGAATATGAGGGCTCATTTTTGTAAATGCAGACGACGTCGCGCATTTGCATCTTTTTAGAGTATAGGTATTTATAAATCGTATTAAGGAATTAATATAACAAATGTGTCAGCCGTTTGGTAGCCTTTATGGATTATAAGGACTCATTATTGTTTCCAACACAGAAATTTTACCTGCAACCAGTCAAATTCATCGATTTTATTTACATATTGTATGGAATGAATTCCTTTTTATGGTATGAACTGAAAAATTAGTTGTCCATTGTATATTTCTCTTCATTATAGTTAGCCCTCATCAATTCACTACGTAGGACTTGGGCATTTTTAATGAACGCCAACAAATTTCTCCTACATATAAGTATTTAAAATTTCTTTAATTACAAGTACTGCATAGTGAAACACAATAAAATCAATATTACAAGGAATCTTTTTAAACTATTTTAACATTAATTAAATTTTGAACAGAAATGCTCGGCAATTACTTTTTTTATTTTATAAAGCGGTTGCCAAGAACATCTTTGGTTGTAGGATGTCAGTCAAAATTTACTGACAACTAATTCATCCGTAGAATACAGTTTACCCTTTGCCTTTTGGAGGTCAGAGGCCAGTCGCTCTGCGTAAAAACTGTTATTCAGGTAAATCTGGATGGATTACAAGCCGACCCATGATATTTTGGGAAAATGGTTTGGTGAAAGAAAAAGGTCAAATTTAAGCATAAAGTACGTTACCTTACAAAATAAGTAAGCTTGGTTGAAATTTGTAAACTCTTTGATTAAAAGCTGATGGTAGTAGCTATAGATATTAAAGTGAAAAACTTAAAGGTTAGGGTTATTTTTTTAAATAGATTAGATAATATATTTTGACAAGAATCTGTGATAGTGTATAACTCACGCAGTGTTAGCAATTAACAAAATAGTACAAATTTATATAGTTACATAATTTTCATAATTACTTTATTTTCTTTGTAGAGATGTCACCAACAATGAATTTCCTGCGTTGTTGACTGATATCTAATATAGATTGGCCACCATAGTCGTAATAGACTGGAGAACATTATGTGGGGAAATGAAAGAGGCCATGAAATGTCTGCCTGTTAAAATATCTGAGAGCTAAGCACTATAACTAAAACATCTTTAAATTTCTCAAACATATGCATGCATCTCAATCCGAAGTGGGTCAAGATGTCTAAAAGTGAATGAAGGGGTAGACGAGTACATTATTATTGAAGATGGTGATATGTCAAAATCAAACAAAGCCACCATAATATGGTTTAAAAGTTTAAAAATTGGTTAAAAATCTTTTAAGAAAACAGTCAATCTGAAGCAAAGAAATAAGGTGACGTACTTTCAAAAAATATACGCTCAGAATTCAGTACTATTGGGAAGTCCGTTAAATACATTATTCGCTTTGGCGTATTTTTAAAGTTAAATTTGTAATGATCATATAAATATGTACGTAATCCAAATTTGGTCCACAAAATAAATATTCACTGCAAGTCACTTGACCAGAATCCTAGTTTGATTTTACTAACGAAGCAATATATCACAGTTGACAACCGCCATGTCAATTATACATTTGCGCTGCGTCATCAGATTTACTTGGTAAACCGAGTGGAAGACGATTAATGTGCGATCAGACTTGGAGCGATCGTTAATTATTTTAAGTCGCTTGTTTATTCATACTATTTCATTCCCATTTATCAAGTGATTTTTTGTAAATTAGTTAAAGAAACATAAATAAAATAAAAATATACTTAAGAAATAATTTGATAAACCAGACTTGGTTTTTTGTGTTAGACTTAGACATAAAATTATTTAAAAAAAAAATTAATAAAAAAAATTATGAATGAATTCAAACAGCATACAACCATTTTAATGGCAATATAAGCGGTGAAAACGTGACAACTGTTACCGCGCGATTTCTGCCATTGCATTTTAAATCTCTGATAACTTTTAATGTAATTATTTCTATTGTTTACGCGAATATTATACAGCGGCCGTGGTCACGGGGTAGTCAACGCGTGATCACGGCCGCTGGAAAGTGTTCAAAACGTCGGGAATTTAAAAATGTCAAATAAACGCGATAAAATCCTTAAAGTCATTTTATTTAATAACTTTTAATGTATTCATTTTATCAAAATGTCGTGTATCACACGTTATATGTACAAAGATGTACATAAAACGTGTGTGTATTATAATGAAGATTTTTTTATTACAATAACTTAAACTGTATTATCCTTAATGAGCTTTGAATGTGCCTGATTGAAATTTTTAAAAATATTTACATTAAAATGCTTATACAAATATGTAACAAATATTTAATGTTTTTATTTTACGGTTTTGGCCTTTTGAGACCAATGGGAAGCTAATATCTATCATTTAAAAAAATAATGAACAAAATCGAAGCTGTGGGACCGAAGCAACGAGGTAACATATATAAAAATATACATACGCTCCGAATTGAGTAGGGAGGGGCATAGCGGGTCACGGGGCATAGCGGGTGAGCCTTACGCAGCTCGAAACAAACGCCGTGCAAACTGTCAAATGACTCGGTTTGATTGGTCGTTAGTCGGCGCGTGATCTTCGTGAGCGAACGACGCCATTTTGTCAGGTGTTTGTATGTTATAAACGAAAATATCGAAACCAGTGT
The DNA here is from genome assembly GCA_029286875.1 of Lamproptera curius. NCBI lineage: Eukaryota > Metazoa > Arthropoda > Insecta > Lepidoptera > Papilionidae > Lamproptera > Lamproptera curius. The sequence continues at coordinate 3,071,358 of JAGSMT010000031.1, forward strand.
TTTTCTTAAAATTTTGACTGAAATTGAACAGCAATTCTTTCTTAAAGTAATCGTATACTGCCGTGTGTTATTGTTTATTATGAATCAGTATTCTTCCGGATTCCTTAATCAAGAAGCAAAAGTCATTGATTCAAAGGTAAGATACCGTTAGTTTGTGTTTAATTTGAACGAGCCGGTGGGACATAGTGGGGTATGGTGTCTGGGGCAAAGTGAGGTACACCACTATGCCCCATTTTTAGATTATAGAAAAGTGCCCCACTTTGCCCCGTTTTAACGATTTTTAAGTTGTTATCTTTTTATTTTTGTTACTTTTTTAGCCAATATGGTCCGCACATACAAGAGGACGACTGAACAGCATTCATGGTCTATAGAAGCCATGAAACAAGCCGTACACAGTGTGGTGTCCGGAGAAATGGGCTACAGGAAAGAGCAAATATGCACAACGTTCCACAAACAACATTAGAACGTTATGTGTCTAAATATCAGGGGCAATCCAGATGACAGCATCTTTCGAAAGAAATTGGGCCATTTCAAAGCGTATTTTCTCCCAATCAAGAGAGAACTAATTAATCACATAAAAATGATGGAAGCACGGTTTCATGGACTGACTTCACGTGACCTGCGCAAACTTGCATTTGAAGTGGCCCAAAAAAATGGAATTCCGCATAAATTTGATTTAGAGAGCGGTTTGGCTGGCATAGATTGGTTGAAAGGATTCCTTAAAAGACATCCCGATATTAGCTACAGAAAACCTGAACCAACATCAGCAGCTAGAGCTATGGGATTCAACAGAGTAGCAGTTGAAAGTTTTTTCAACTTTTAGAAAGTTTACGATGAACATAAGCTTACTCCACAAAGAATTTTTAATGTTGACGAGACAGGTGTGTCTACAGTACCCAAAAGTCAATCTAAAGTCCTTGCTACCTGTGGCAAAAGACAGGTAGGAGCACTAACCTCCGCAGAAAGGGGAAAACTAATGACCTCAATTCTCTGCTTCAGCGCAGTTGGCAACTATATGCCGCCAATGTTCATATTTCCAAGGAAGCGTATGAAACCGGATTACTTGATGGGCACCAACTGGATCTTGGGAGAATGTCACGAATCTGGGTGGATCCAGGGTCCCTTGTTTGTCCTCTGGCTCAAGAGATTCATTGAGTGGTCGCATTCCACTAAAGATAATCCAGCACTTTTATTGCTAGATGGTCATGCAACACACGTTAAATCTCTAGAGGTCATTGATTTGGCTCCGAAAATGGTGTTATATTATTATGCTTTCCACCTCACTGCACACACCGACTCCAACCGCTGGATGTTGGGTTCATGAAACCTATAAGCACATATTATTCCAACGAAATAAAGAATTGGTTGCGGTGCCATCCCGGACGTGTGGTGACACAATATCAGACAGCTGGACTCTTCGGAAAAGCTTATGTATCTGCAGCAACAATGGCGACTGCTATTAATGCATTCAGAGCTACAGGTATATGGCCTATAAATGGATGTTTTCACTGACGCAGATTTTGCACCGCGACACTACAGATAATCCTGAGCCTGCTGAGGTGCCTTTAGTTAACGCAGCCATTTTGCAGAGAGACAAAACTCCAGTGAGACAAGAAACCCAGAAAGCGACCGTGGTTCCAAGACGCCACCTAGACAACCACTTCAAGAAATTTTGACTGGCAACAAGACACCACCATCGCAAATACCACAACGGATAGGAACATCCAACTCCCCTAGGCAACCTTCTCCACAACCTGGTTGTTCTTGGATGGTCGATAGGCCATCGAGCTTTGTAACAACTCCAGAACAAATAATGCCAGTGCCTAAGGAGAACAGAACAAGCAGAAGAGTTAGTAAGCAACGAGGGAAAACAGCAATCATCACAGAATCACCGTACAAAAACGAACTTGTAACCATAAAAAAGGCTGCAGAACTAAAAGAAAAGAAGAAGAGGGTAGCTAAAGATTTAAAATTGAAATCTATCGAACAGAAGAAGAGAAAGGTTGTCAAAAAGAAAGGCTTGTTGCCTGAAGAAGCAAGCTCTGAAAAAGGTGATGACGATACTGAATGTATCTATTGTAGTTACTTGTGGTCAGAGTCAACCGAGGCATGGATACGTTGTCTAAGATGTTCTCGATGGGCACACTACTCTTGTGCTGGAGAGGATGAAAAGATGAAGAGGCAACTCATTTATGTGCATTATGTATTCAAAACTAATTTTGTAAAATATTAAAAAATTAAAACGTTTTTTGAAAGTCAAAATATTTAAGTTAGCAAATGTAAAGATGTTTACGAATAGTTACGTTGATTTTTGTTATTTTAATTAAAGTTTTAAAGGAGATCTTTCGAGCTAACTGTAACTCATTACTTAACTGTACCAAAGTTCTGTATTTCGTTTTTAGTTTTTAAGTTTAATTAAAGAAATGTGTCAAAGTTTTTGTGTGATTTCTGATTTCTTTAACTTAGAATAATAATAATAATAAAGTGAAGTTTATTCTGATTTGTACTGAATTTGTTATGCTAAAGTGATATAGTTATGTTATAAATTTTTAAACTGTCGTTGTGTCTCTTAGAAATAAAACTATTTCGTTTGGAAGTTGTGTTTCGACCTCATTATAACCACCCACAATGTCCCATTGGAGACCCCACTTTACCCTAAGCACGGGGCATAGGGTCAAATGCCTTTTTCATTTAAATATTCACATCTCGTAGATTAATTACGTCACCAACATAAATGTATACATAGTCATTCGTAATGAATGAAGCTATGATTCCAAGTTAAAACTTTTAATGTAATCACATAAATTTAGTTTTAGGGATGTTTAAACGTTAAGTCCCTACTTTGCCCTCCCTACCTCCTCCTTCTTTTGGGAAGTCGGTCAAAAAAGCAGACCTTTAAATTGTTTTAAATAAAAAGATAATTATTATTAACTGCCTCCGTAGCCTAGTGGTATAGGCGTGTGCCTTAGAAACTGGAGGTCGTGGGTTCGAATCCTGCGGGGACTCAACAAATTTTCATTGTTGTTTCCTAGTTGGTAAGGGCAATTTGGGCCGATCACCCAATTGTCTGAAAAGTAAGATGATCCATGCGTCGGATGGGCATGTAAAAAGTCGGTCCACCCACCAACCCGCATTGGACCAGCGTGGTGGGATACGGTCCAAAATCCCCTAATGGATGGAGGTGTATTAGGGGAAGCCTATGTCCAGCAGTGGACTATCACAGGCTGATGATGATGATATAAATACAAAGTCTGTTATGCCTATGTCCAGCAGTGGACTATCACAGGCTGATGATGATGATATAAATACAAAGTCTGTTATGCCTATGTTGTGACCCTAGCTGTATTTTTCCCCGAGATTCTGGTAATTTTTTGCAACGGTTTAACCAGTATAGTCGTAATTTTGTGCATCCTACATGTCCTGGTACCTTCTCTAACGTATTAATCTTCTACTTTATCGTGTCTTGGAGTCCGCAAAAATCCGCGAGAGTATATGTCCATGTTTAAAGTTTGACCCTAAATAAGCCTTTGAACTTAAAATTTTAAAAATAATCCTATGTGGCATATGCAAAGTTCATTTAAGGTTTATGTTTAAGTTTACTTTATTTTACTGCCTCCGTAGCCTAGTGGTACAGGCGTGTGGCTTAGAAACCGTAGGTCGTGGGTTCGAATCCTGCGGGGACTCAATAAATTTTCATTGTTATTTCCTAGTCGGTTAGGGCAATTTGGGCCGATCACCCAATTGTCTGAAAATTAAGATGATCCATGCGTCGGATGGGCATGTAAAAAGTCGGTCCACCCACCAACCCGCATTGGACCAGCGTGGTGGGATACGGTCCAAAAAACCCTCTAATGGATAGGGGTGTATTAGGGGAGGCCTATGTCCAGCAGTGGACTATTACAGGCTCATGATGATGATGATGATGATGATGTTCAAGTTTACAAAAAGATTCTTATGCGCATAAAACGTGTCATTTAATTTTATATATTTAATAACTAGTGACTTGCCCCGGCTCTGCACAGGTGCAATACTGATTTCTCTGTAAAATCTAAGAAAAAGTTTATAGATTTATCAGCGTTTTCCTGCAATATTATGCATGAATTATACATAATATAATCACAGTGCCTCGCCAGCGGCGGACTCGTCCGCACGTGCTCGTAGCAGTCTCCCGAGCTCTCCGTTGCGCAGTATCTATTATCCGCTTCTGCGAAGTCGTCGCGCTGTGTCTTGCTTAGCACAATTGTTTTGTCAGCCGCTTGACGAAGCGATCTTGTTTCTTAGTTTTATTATCTTTTTTCTCGGCTGAACTAGTTGTTTTTACAACTATACTAGGCCAGTTAAGCGTTTAAATTTTTTGTTTCTTGTTTCCGAACCAGCCACAACACTGCCCTACTAACCTCCGAATCTGGTAGGGCAGGATTGATGCGCACACACGGCAATCACCGGGGATCACTGATTGTGTTGGGTGTTGTAACCTATTTTTCATAACTAGGCGCGACCTAAACCGGTACAATGGTTGACCGGGAGCACAAGGACCGCTTTTGTCTCGATACCAAGGCGATCAGTCAGAAGCTCGGTTGGAAACCGTACCCAAAACTGACAGACGCGAGGTACTTTTTGGGCCGACTATGTCATTCCCTGCGGAATGTCGTCAGCGTCCGCAGCAAATCGAATATGGAGGTCGAGGCGCTAACCAGCTTCAAACCCGATGACGGCTTCAAAACCGTCAAGTCTAAGAGGAAGCGCAAGGTGCGTAAATCTTCCCCAGCACCCATCTTTCCCGTCAAGGCTGCAAAGCCGGACGTCCCAACCACCCAGTCGGCCAAACCAACTTCATCGATTCATCCCGCCGACCCCAGACGTCCCCATTCCTTACCCCGCACAGCCATTCCAGCCTTCTTAGGCACGATACCCAGTAGGAAAACGCCACTCTACGATCTATCTCCGCGAAAACGAGAAGTGGGTCTTGATTCGCTCGGACCTATCGAATGATATAAAATTTGAGGCCTCTGATAGCGATCAGGGAATCAAATTATATCTAGCCACACCCGAAAACTATCGGGAGGTGACTTCCTTCCTGAGGAAAAAGGAGCACCAATTACATTCATTCGCGTTCCCGGTATGGTATGATGAGCGCGTACTCAGAATAGTTGTCAAAGGACTGTCTAAGGAGATCCCTTGCTCAGAGATAGTAGCCGTTATCAAAAAATTTAATTATTCCCGCCCTCTCGGTACAACGAATGCATCACCCACGCACCAAACACCCTTATTGGCCCAGACCCAAGGACAAAGAAGTCCTTGCCACTTTTGAGCCCCCTGGGTGCGTTAACTGCTGCAATCCCTGCCACTCGGCTACCCTGAGGCACCAAAACGGAGAATCCCTGCGAACCTCAGAAAAGCCTTTTCCAGTCGACCACCAAACCCATCCAACAGCATCGCCTTCCCACCCTCCGTCCTGCCAACGCTTGGCAGTTCCGTCCCGCATGCAACAGCCAGCGCCGGAGCCGACTCTGAGCGTAAAGCGGCCCGCCGCCGCCTCAAATAGCCAGCATGCTAGCCATAGCAATGGCAACACTGGCCAAAATTGTATGTCAATTCTAAAATCTTTAGATTTCTTTGTCTAGATGAATTTAATCAAACAGCAGATGCATTCGCCACCGCCGCCGGCAACACTATAGCTAGGTTCTCACTTGTGAAATACAAGAACTTGATTAACGCCCTTAGGAATAATAGGTTGTGGTAAGCAGCAGTTAAACAAACCCTGCAATTAGAGTGTAGGACAACACACACATTCATGAAATTGGCCCTACCGGTTAGGTCGAAGCAAAGGGCGTGTAACCCTTTGCTATAGCTTAACACAAAATTAGATAGGAGCGTTGTTGGAGTTTCTTGCGCCACTTCTTCTCCCAGTGCCAACGCTTTCAGAAGAAGTAGCAAAGTTTAGATAGAGCTCTTCTAGCTAATCAACTATCCTAAAGAAAATGTCTGAATCGAGCCGAGGCGTCGGCCCACCTTGGCAGCCCTCGATTCAGCATGCAAACGGGAACCATAAAGTGACGGCCCAAGCCTAGGCTCCCCATCTCTGGGCCCTTGGTGCAATTAAATCACTCGTGGGGAGACACCCCTGTGGCAACGGGCCCCTCCCACATCCAGTATGTTCTGAGGATTACTTCACAGAGGACGAGATCCGTCAAAACAAAATATAAATGTTTCAATGTAAAATTAAGCATTTATAGGAATATAGGGACAAAGAAAGCGATTTTGTTTTATACTATGTCGTGATTTTCACTAAATGAATATCGTAAAAGATATTACGCATTTAAAATGCAGTAGCTGAATCCGCGGGGTAATTTCTTACAGAAAACACGTTGTCACAGTCTTATATTGCGTCAAATGGTTAAACACCGTTTAAAGTCGGTCACATATTTTACAAACACAACGATCACAAGTCACAAATCTTACCTGTATTCTTTCTTTCTTTCTAGATTTTACTCAATCTTTTATCCATTGCGGTTCTTGTGACGCCTATGCGACTCTTTATTTATCATATAGCAGATTTCAAAGATCTTTTGGTCTTTTGCGACTTCTATCGCACCATAAATCTGGGTGGACAAAAATATAAAAATACTTAGTTGCGAAAATTCATATTTGTCATTACTTGATTTGGCTTATATGAAATTGGCTAATTATTTTGTTTTTTATTAAAATAATTAAAATTTGAGTACGATTGCCAATAAGATGGTTAGGATAAAATTTTATTTTTTGTGATATGATGTTTAAACTATTGCTCTGACTTTTAACTTCCTTAAAGATATGAGGGATTTTTAATGTCAATGTAAGTTATTGGATTTTTCTAAACATATGAGCATTAAACTATCATTATCAACGAACATTTTATGATAACTATGTGTAAAGCTTTAAATAAACGAACGCAATCTATCTGAGTAAAAATATCCTTGAGGTATAATATCTTGGATGAACGCAAATTTAAAGCAAAGTTAATGTAACTCCTCCCACAAGAAGCTATACCTTTTTGCGTAAAGTTCATATATAATTGTAATAAAAATAGTTTTAAATTATTTATTACATTGTTATTTTTTACTATAGTTTTACTCAGCAATAAGCTTAAACTATTAATTGACATAGATAATTAAAACTAATCAATTTGCACAAAGAAAATAATGTATAAAAGAAAAGGCAAATAAATCCGTCTTCCTTCCTCATTGCAACCTGCAACGGCCAGTTAAATAAATGCACTAGAGTATGAAGGTAGTAACAAAGACTTATATAAATATAAAGTAATCATAAATTAAACAGTTGTTCAAACTGTGTTTACAATAGGTCTATAATATGTACATAATTATAGATAAAGAAACTTAAGATATACCACCGTATTCGTAACATGATGGAGCACTTTCAACCAGATTTTGGATGTGCATAGATGGCATGGATTTTTGTTGTGTTAGATCCTTAAATAGCAATTAAATGTAAATAATCATTTAATCAAAATTCTATTTCCACACGGTCGAATCCACGGAGCAGAACTATTGTCTAATAACAGTGACAAGGAGATGCCAAGTCACGTAACACATTTTCTCGTATGTTACATTTTTCGCATAAATCAATCACTTTTTTGACCCAGATTTTACATTATTATCTTAATATAAACGCCTTCTCTTTGATTTAAAGATAAGTTTTGATTTCGTTTATCGTTTATCGTTTATTTGATGGCATCCGTTGGTGGAGTAAACCATTACAACCCGGCGGAGTCGAGGGCTGCAACTTTAAGCGTGCACAGGCTTCACCTCTTAATTTGTTGGCTTAGCTCCGAGGGTCCCCAGAGGAGACCCGCCTGGCGCTCACTATTTTTAAACCGTCAGCGATCTAATCGAGGGTGCCCAGGAGGCCGAACCTCGGCTCGGTTAGTCGCTTTTGATCCTTTCTAACCCGTTAGCAACATGCATCGAGGGCCTGGTGGCCGAACCTCGGCTCGATCAGCTGCTTTAGGACATGTTAATTTTAGCTATAAACCGCTCTATCTAGTGGGTGAAAATCGGCCTGGTACGTGCCGATATCTGGTGTACGGAGTATGCGTTTGCCCTCGACGGCGAGGGCAAAAAGTGTTGCGATAATGCGATTTAACACGTGCTTGCACGATCGTTATATCGTCGTCCGGATCTGTGAGTATATGGCGCGGTCGCCTATAACGGGCGTGTTTCCATGTTTAGGACGCGTTATTTGCGTGGTACGTAAGCGGCGGCGTTACGTACCAGTTCATTCGGATGTTGCGAAGCCGAGTCGAAAAATCGGATGGATGCTTGTTTGAAATATTGGTGTTGAAGGCAATTCCCAGGTCCACATGCAGGTCAAGGTTGCGCACGCACCAGTGCGCACCCGTGGCTCTGCGCATGAACCTGTTTTGCAAGGCTTGGAGTTTGTGGATATTGGAAGGGGATGCATGAGCGAACACCGGACTGGCGTAAGTCATGATTGGACGGATAACTGTTTTGTAGAGCAACACCTTGTTGCGCAGAGATAGCTTGCTCTTGGGATTAATTAAGGGAAACAGGCGACCTAGGACGTAGGCCGCTCTGTTTTTGACCCGCTTGATGTGCGGGCCGAAGCTGAGGGTTTTATCGAGGGTGACCCCGAGGTATTTGATTTTATCTACCCATGGAATTGGGTAGTCTAGGAGTCGGATCATGGAGGGATCGTCGGATTCTGTTTGTAAACAAGACTGCCGCGCTCTTGAAGGATTAATTTCGATTCTCCAACGTCGAAACCAGTCACCGAAGCATCTGGCTGCGATTTGGGAGACGTCGATGGATAATGAAAGGACAGAACTGGATGAAAAGATGCAAGTATCGTCTGCGAACAAGGCGGTAGCTTACTTTGTGGTTATGTGGGATATCATGGGTGATAGGGTGAACAGGACAGGACCTAATACGGAGCCTTGTGGAACTCCGGCTAGTAGCGGGTGAGGTTGAGATTTCGATCCCTCGACGCGGTATCGGAACGTTCGTTTCAGAGAAAGTCTCGTGATGAGTACGAGAGGTTCTGGCACGCCGAGCTTATATAACCTGATATAAGCCCGTCGTGCCATACTTTGTCGAACGCCTCCCACGTCGAGGAAAAGCGCTCCAGTGTGTTGTCTCCGTAGCATGAGTGATTTAATGGCTCCGTGATGCGGTGCATTTGATGGGTGCAGGAATGTTTGGCCCGAAAGCCGAATTGACTGGGTTAAAGCCCATTAGCCTGCATAAAGTCCTGTAGGCGGGTCAAAACTAATCTTTCGTAGATTTTCCCGAAGCCTTTAAGCAGGCTAATGGGGCGATAGGAGGTTGGTTGTTGGGAGGTTTTCCGGTTTGAGGAAGCCTATAACTTCAGCGTCCTTCCAAGTGTTTGGAAAAATACTCTTGGAAAGAGCTGCGTTATAGATTAGGACTAGGAGGTTGATAAGGTGAGTCGGAAGAATCTTATGACGCGGTTTGATATGCCACGGTGCCCGGGCTTTCCGTGGTCTAAGCTTTTGATTATCGATTCGACTTCGCTTTCCGTTACGGGCGTGAGTACGTCGCGTGGGTAGATGCGTCAACTGGTCAACCTCGCTCTCACCTTGCGGAGATGAGCGGCGCTTACCGGTTGTGTGCTGGCGAGCATTGAGTCTCGAGACTGTCGGCCAGACATTCGGCTTTTTCCTCATCGAGAAACGCTGTGGGCTTGTCGGTTGGATGGTGGCGGCATAGGTGGATGGCTGCCGCCGCCTTTGAGGCTTTTGGGAATGCGCCAGAAGGCCACATGGGAGGGATGTAGGTTGCTCAGATCGTGATCCCACCGATCGTTCCTGAATTCAGCTTGGCGCATCTTGGACTGATGTTCAAGGGCGCGTAGTGCTTCGGTTCCGCCTCGGTTGGATACCAATCGTGGGCGCGAATCGGCTCTCTTGCGTCGCAAGAGGTCCTGATGTCGTTTGGCAAGGCCCAGCGGGGTTTTCCTCCACTGGATTTGCCTCGAGGAGGCCTCGACGACACTTTGGACATGACTTGTGAACGCATGAGCGGCGAGATTCACGTCGTGAGCGGTATTTAGGGTATTAGGAATGGTGCCTAAATGAGGTGAGCTAGTAGAGTCTAGCTGTGACTTGAGCTTGTGCCAGTCGACTTTAGTTCTAAGAACTGTGTTAGGTGATTTTAGGTCCTAGCTTTAAGAGCACGGGACGGTGGTCGGATGTTAGGTCGTCGATGACCTCTATGCTCCTAAGAGCGAGATTGACGTTTGTATGATTGCAATATCAAGCACATCCGGTCGTTGTCCACTACGTGTGGAAGGTGTTTGCATCAACGCGCAACCACACTGAAATTGAGTTGGTCAGATAATTCGTCTAATGCTAGACCCCGCGGATTTGTAGTGGAGAGTTCCATCGGTGTGCTTGCTATTGAAATCGCCGGCGAGGATGACAGCGTCTCCTAAGGATTATAGCGTCTCGAAGTCGGATTGAATGATGCGTGAGGTGTCTCTGCATGGTAAGTATACCGAAGCTATTGTAATCGGCGCGTGACCTGTCATGGCTAGCCTGCAGATCGAGGCTTCTAAATGCTCTAGATTCGACGGCGTGTCGATTGCTACGCAGTGCAGTGACTTTTATAATAAATGAGAGGCCGCCGTGAAGCGCCGGTCCTGTCATTTCTTATGATATTAAAATTAGCAATCTTCGGATCTCCTCTTCCGGGCTTTAGGAATGTCTCCTGCACCAGTAGAATGTCTACGTCGTTTTCGCGAAGGAATTCGTTGACTTCGGTCGTTTGTTTCGCGAGACCGTTTGCGTTAAAAAAGGCTAAGTTAAATGCGCGTGGCTTTACGCGGCCCGGGCCGTTGTTTCTAAAAGTTGTGGGTGTACTAGCCATTTAGTTCCCACGAATAAGTTCGATTAGGTTTCTGTACTTGCGGAGTACAGCTAAGCGGGCGGTGAAGTTGCCAACGGTGGCATCTAACTCGGCGGTGAGCCTATCGACTTCTGAAGTCACGTATTAACTAACACATCAGTGTTAGTCCCAGAGCTGCCATTGCTATGGCTAGCTTGCTGGGGAGCGCTTCGCGGAGCGCTTGTAGGTGCGGCGCGCGGTGCGGCGCTACGCGGAGCGCTCGGCGCAGGTTGCGGGGTCGGTTGTTGCCACGCTGGCATGGGGGCGCTACGCGGAGCGCTGGGTATTTGCCACGCCGGAGCAGGCCGGAGGGGCGGGAAGGAGGTGAGGGATGGCACAGGTGGGCGCCTAGGGATGGTGGACGGTGGAGGTGGTCTCCGTTTGGGCGCCTTGGGGCACCCTAGGTAGTTGGCCGTGTGGCCAGGACTTTGGCAGTTGACGCATGCCGGCGGTTCGTATGTTGCTAACACTTCGCGGTCCCGAGGTCGAGGACAGTCTGGGGTGCCATGGTCTCCGAGGCACTTTACGCAACGGGGTCGTGCGTGACAATTGCGGGCCGTGTGTCCGAATAATTGGCAGTTGTGACACTGCCCTGGGAGGCCGTTTGAATGCGGCGCGTTAAAAGAGATGCGACCAATGTCGCAAATGTGCTTAAGATCGTAAATTTTTTTGCCCTCTACAGAGCGTTCGAGCGTCAGAAGGACGACATTATAAGGCCTTTTTGTCCGCGGATGGAACAGCCTTTGAGCGGAATAAATGGGGATATTCTCCGACTTGATGAAGTCGAAGATTTCTTGCGTTGGTAGTTCTTTCGGCAGCCCTTTGACCACTGTCCGAAGGACGCGCCTTCCGGAGCGCGAATGTATGATAGTATACTGCTTCGAGCAGATATTTAGGACATCGCGGTGCGCTTGCACCGTCTCTAACTGAATCTTGATCCCACTGGCAGAATCATCTGGCCGTGAACTTAACACGGTTGGATAAAGCAGACCGTAGTTCGGCCCACTTCTCCTTCGACCTAATGTAAATAGGCGGTGGCTTTTTGTCTCTAAGTGAGACCGGTACTTGCTGTGAGGCAGCGGGGGTGGGTTGCTGGGAAGCAGCCGATGTTGATGGCCGTGATGCGGCCGGCTGTGAAGCAGCGGATGGTAGTTGCCGTGAGGCGGCGGGGGTTGATTCTACTGGCCTCGGGGCCGATAGCTCGGCGGCCGACGATTTCGGCGCCTTGACAGGTGGGTCTGGGGTCGGCGACGACGCCGGCGACGATCTATTCTTGCGCTTCTTTTTGCGCGATTGTATTGGTAGGAAGCCTCCTGCGTCTAGCTCCTCGGGTTCCCTGGCATCCGAGTCTGCCTCGACCTCGACCTCCATTTCGGAGTCGGATGTGGATCTGGTAGATTCGGACTCCTCCGACGTGGCCCTAGCTGCGGCGCGCGATTTTTTGCCCTTCTTGGGCTTAGCTGACGTTATTGTTGATGTTGTTGATTCGGATGACGAGTCTGATGTGCCACCGTTGGCGTTAACTGCCATGCGTGATGGCTTCTCTGATCGCTAGTTTTGATTTTATCTTCAAAAAGTTAAATTAGATCCAAGTAATTGGCGTTTGCTGACGGGCTTGCAATAAAGTGTTCATGGATCCTTTCTAATCTGTTTATAAGTATATGAATTCACTAGACTCGGTAGTATAAGACTGCTTTGATTTTATTTCTTAACTTCAGCCATTTAAATACAAAATCATTAGAATTATGTTGGTACTTGAAGGTTCTTCTAAAAAGTATGTATGTAAACGGATATTTAAGTATAAAGATTCTTTAAGAAAAATTAAATAAAAAAAAATTATAGTTAAATGCAAAATAAATAACAGATTATTAAAAAATACAATTCTTCATTAATAATAAAATCATTTTTATTAATTTAAACAGCTCTTAGGTCACACATTTTCAAAAAAATCTTATAGTCAGCTCAATAAATATCTAGAATCAGAATAGTAGGAGCCTCACAATATATTTTTTAAATGTTATATTGCTCAACTTTTGGTTTTCATCATTAAAAAAAGGTTTTTTACCCTTAAAACACAAGTTTTTAAATTTTTTATATTACTTTTATTTTTTTAATTAATACGTTTTTTTAAAACACTACTACTAAGTCGTCACATCCCTATTTTAGCCAACTATAAAATGCCACAAAGGGCTTGTTTCGGGTATAGACACAAAATTTCATAGTTTTATCTTCACACATCATACCCATCATCAACCTGTGTTAGTTCACCGCTGGACATAGGCCTCTCACAATGCACGCCTTCTCCATTAGGGGGTTTTATGGACCGTATCCCACCACGCTGGTCCAATGCAGGTTGGTGGGTTATAATCGTCGCTGCGCCGCGAAAACACGCGCGATGCGCGTAATTTTACATATATTTTGCGATAAATCTTTATTTATTCATTTAAATTATATAAATCAAATAATCTACATAAAAGCTTAAGATTATTAACCTATTAAAAATTATAATAATTAATACTGTTACCGAGAAATTAGCTTTAACATTGCCGCATTTGACACGATCAATTTTTTAAAACAAATAATAGGCATAAAAAGTTAAACTTCAGATATAGGTTTATGCTATTACGGACTTTTTCATAGATCAGGAAAAGAAAAATTTTTCCTGCACATATTTTTTTGGTATATATCATAGGGTTAAATCAGCGGTTTCGTTCAATGGTCTTAAACGGCGTTATTTATTTCCGATATGTCTGACAAATATTAATATTACTCAAATGTACACAGAAATACAAAATGAATATCTAAACCAGCCCCTGCGCATGGCATTTGTGGACTATGAGAGGGTTTTTGACTCCATCGAGACCTGGTCTTTCCCCGAGTCCTTACAGCGGTGTCAAATTGATTGGCGATATATTGAGATGCTGTGATGTCTGTATAACGCCGCCACTACGTCTCTCGTAGTCCAAAGTGGGTAGACTGAGCCTATCCCCCTGCACCGCGGTGTGAGATAAGGAGACGTCGTGTCTCCGAAATTGTTCTCCACCGCACTGGAGGACATGTTCAGGACGCTCAACTGGGAAGGACACGGCAAAAATGTGAACGGCGAGTACATCTCACATCTCAATCAATCCGAATTATTTTGTTAGCCTCTCCCTCAAAGCTGTTTCTACGTATTTCCAGCGTTTGCCTTAAGTAAAAGTACTCTAAAGACCGATGCAACTCAGCCAGACTTTGCACCATTTCCTGCAGGTCCTTTGCTGTCTCAGCCATTATGATGATATATAAAGCTTTCAAGCCTCTGGTCTCGAAGCGATGACTTCTCCATTTTCTTTGGTCAACTTCGTGAGATGAATTGTTCCAAAACAAAGCTTTACAAAGGCTTTGGACTCCCCGGTTCCGCTCAATAGCTTTCTGTTTTAAAAGCGTATTGGAGTGACGGAGGTCGCGCCTTACAAGCTTGGAGATCATCATCAGCATGTGACATTCCACTGCTCGACATAGGCCTCCCCTAATACACCCTTATCCATTAGGGGGTTTTGGACCGTATCTATTTGTATATATATTTGTACCCACCACAGCGGTCCAATGCGGGTTGGTGGGTGGACCGACTTTTACATGCCCATCCGACGCATGGATCATCTTACTTTTCAGACAATTGGGTGATCGGCCCAAATTGCACTAACCAACTAGGAAATAACAATGAAAATTTGTTGAGTCAGGATTCGAACCCACGACCTTCGGTTTCTAAAGCATACGCCCATACTACTAGGCTACGGAGGCAGCATTAAAAGCTCATGCGTCATCAGCGTATGTTTTCGCCTTTTATCGACGATTTTTAAAGCTTGGAGATGGTTTTGGTTAAAAATCCTGCTGTTCGACCAAGGTGACGGTTGAATCATTACGTGATTAGGCCGCAGTGTAAACTTCATCAATTGGGACCGTTTAAAGTTGGAATCTGTATTCAGGGTGCCTCTCAGAAGATGGTGATCATTTCCGGTCTTAAATCTTGTGATCACTGAGACATCCTTGAATATGCGCTTTGTGTCCGATATTATGTAATCTATCTCATTTTCGGTCATAGTATCGCGGCTCTGCTACGTCCATATCTTTTGTGTTTGCGAACGAGAACTTCCCTCTTGCTTGAGGAAATTGACGAGCATTTGCCTCCTATAATTGTTGCTCTCGTAACCATATGATCCCAAAATCGATTAACTGCATGCCTGTAGTCCTAATTTGGAATTGAAATCCTCCATGACAACGTTAAGTTTAGTCGTTGTGGTGGTATAAAGCATCTCGAGATGTCCTTGTACGTGTCTTCGACAACATCGTCCGGGTATGTTCCGTAACCGAGTGTACGTTCGCAACGTCAATTTTTAGACTGTTTCTGTTTGTCAGCTTAATCACAAAGTACATGACCCTTGCCGTCAATGAGGGATTTATTGACAAGGAACCCGACTCTCCCTGTGATGGATTTTGCCTCTGTATGAAGTGCAGAAGATGGACCGATTCCAAGGTATAAAGTGTTCTTACCCTCTCTACGGACGCTTCACGGTTATTTTCACATAAACCACAAGTACATAAATACATATTTCATAAAAAATATCTTGTATGTACTAATAAAAAAAAAGAAATCTGTTTTAATTTATGTTATTGATAATACACGAAAATGTCTAGTCATTGTTGTTTTTAGCTCTCGAAAAAATATTAAAGAGTACCCATTTTCCAGGTCAAGTATATTTCAAAATTAAAATGTAAATATTGAGATATGCATAGTAGGAGACGATTGTGACTAGAACAAAGGATTAGGTACCAACTTTAGAAAAGATATGCAACACGGTTTCGTAAATGTTTAGACCATGACATTGGTTCTAAATCAACATCACAGATAATCAAGATAATCTCTGGAATATTTGATTGTTAAAATTAAAATATATTACCTTGGATTATCATTTATTTGTAAAAATAATGTAAACCAAGAGAGCAATGAGAGTACAGCTACTTATTGTGCACATATCTCTATAAATTTATGGGATTTTATGTTATAATTTTAAAAGCTCATGCGTCATCAGCGTATGTTTTCGCCTTTTATCGACGATTCTTAAAATTTACTTCTAAATTTACATGGATTTGAATTTATTTATACGTTGATATCTGTACACGGTTTAAAAAATATTTATTAATTAGTATTAATTAATCTTTTGTAAATCCCTGAGAGTTTGTTTTGTTTTAAACTTAATAAGAATAAAACCAAATGAAATGTTACATTTCAGTTATTCAAAATTACGTAAAAATTCTGAAATTGCTTAAATAAACATAAGTATGATAGAAAATAGTGTTGGTGCACTACTGAATTCTTTCCGACAAAAATAGGCACCGCGGTAGTTATTTCTTCTAGCAGAGCTAGAAATGATCACTCAAAAAAGTAAAGTTTTGCCTGATTTTTGCCTTTTCTTCTTTTATATTAAAAAGGTTATAAAAGTAATGCATATACATATGCATATATAACAGTAATCGTCGATTTGCGACGTTGCTGTTATTTATTTTTATCTGTTACAGTAAATTATTGTCCGTTACAATAAAGTACCATAATCACAATGGTTTTTAAATTATTTGTCAACAAATAAAATATATTATAGAAGAATATGGTCTTTACAAAATATCCTCCACAAAATACAGAAAACTACAAAAAGAAGTAGCAACTTTTCGTTTCGATTTAAAGTAAAAACTACCAACTGAATCTTTTCAAGGAACTTTAAAAATTATCTTTTAGAATTTGTACTACTCCATGATACAGAACAGTTGCGACCATTTCTTATTTCAAATTTTTTTCAGAGCCGCACAAGATACTTAAAAAGGGACTTAAATACAAAATGAAAATGTTTTTCTAATTTGCAATTTTTAGAACACAATACTAAATACTTTTGTTGTATATATTTTAATGCCTAATTATTACTTTTAGAATGCTTTTTATAACTTAACAACTATCTCATAAAATTCCTGGTGTACTATACTTACTGATGTAGATTGAAAAAACTAAGATTGATAGATATACTAGGAAAGTTGCCCCAGCGCAAAAATACTTATGTTTTTGTTTGTAAGGGCTCCTCGCTAACTAAGGATAATAATTATTTCTATTATTTACGTGATTATTAAACATATTAAATCTAGTAATTAACGGATTTTTCGCTTTACTTAAATATATTTAATGCCGAAATTTCTGTATCTCAATGTTTTGAATACTGTCAGAGTTTTTTTTTAAATTGACATATCTTTCATTTTCTTAATTTTGAACATTGGTTTGGCAATAAGTACTTATGTTGTCCTGTGGCTTTGTAGTTTTTATATCTTTCGATTTAATTTTTAAAATTATTGGATCCCATGAAGGTGGCAAAGACTAACCATCCTCTCTATTAAAATTTTGGATATTTTTTGTTTTTAATGGTCGCAAATTGCATATTTCAGCACCGATGCCATAAGAAATCTGCAATTTGCAACGATATTCTAGGCAAGCCCAATCATTATATTAGATTTGATGAACCAAAAATACTTGCAAAGGAACATCGATATATACCAAGGATGATTCGGGGCGCAATAGAAATTAAAAAATGTATGAATCTAAATCAGGTTAAATAAAGTCTATACACGTTTCTGTATGTTAAAAAAAATATAATTTAAATTATTTGGGTAAAAAGATAATAACTTAGTATTAATGAATTAACACGGGTTCAATTGTACCGTGTTAGATGCATAATAAAAATCTCGTAAAAATATTGGTTACAGCAATCTGATATTTTTATTAATAATTATTTGTATTAAAACTTTAAATAAGATTGCATTGATTTTTACTTAAAGTGAGAGACTTAAAATTAGCTACTAAAAAATTAAAGTCATTTAAAATTCTTATTCAACTCTAGGATGAAGATATATCGTACTTTCACGTATAAAGTTATATTAACTCTGTCAGACACAGCGCTGATCAAGAAAGTATTTCTTGAGGGAGCTACCTAGCAATGCCGCGTTTATTCACTTGAGACCATGTGTAAAGTTGTATTAAAATATAAACTTTACTTTACTTAATGCATTCGCTTGAAAGATAGTACAAAATAGGAAAAAAAATATAGCAATACATTTTAAATACAAAGTAAGACGTTTTGAGAACATTTAAATGCATCAATGTCATTTTGAAATGCCTATTCTCACTTTTTTCTGCGATCCAGGATTTTTTTAGGTAGACTGCAAGGGCTAATCAAATAAAAAAGTAAAGTTGTAATTAATATTTTAGAAGTTGCTTTATACTTTTATGATTGCCGATAAAGTAGAAAATCGTGTCATTTTGATAAACATAGTAGAAGGTTATTATTTCTAATCACAAAATTATTTTTTTATTCTTGGCATTAGATGTTGCGTTAAATCATTTAGTGCATTTAAGATTTCACCTAACCATTTAATAATATTATTATTGTACAATTGTGCAATTTGCACAAGATAATTTTAATGCCTTAACGATATATTACAGGAAATGATAAGAAGTAGTTCTTTTTAGGTTCTTTTCTCCTTTTTTTAATATTAACCATTCAATTCTGAGGAAAGCGTTATTGAATAAAAAACCTGAAACATTTTTTATCGCGATAATGATTATTTATAAGATGGGATTAAAGTATTTTTTTAACAACACCATAGAAATGGCTTTATTAATATAGACCTAACAATTATTTTTCGGTTGTCTAAGCAGTGTATGCGATTTTGAAATGCCAGCTACAATGTCTGCTAGTCTTCATTATAATGAAAAAACGTCCCCTTTAGGCTTACTCCCTCGTTTATATTCATAATTTGGCATAGTAAGTATAATATTTTTCGTACGTTTTGGCAGAAGAATTTTGTCACGTTATATTATTGTATCAATGATTCAATTATTACATTATTATTGCGTTTTTGTTCAACATATCACAATATAGGATTTGGCCTACTTCTACTCTTTTTTGTATTTGCCGCTGTTCTTCGGAACTGATTTAGCTGTCTTGTTATTAAAAATACAATTTATGAATACGATCTAACTGTTGAAGTTGAAAGTTACAATAGGGATAATAGGATATGATATAGTGATGTAAGATAACCTTGAGCCTTTTTTTATATTATTTACTCAAAATAGAAACAGAACTTTTTAAGTCTAGAACTAGCAACGAAGAGACAGAAGGCTTACTGCTTTTTCTTTACGTATTAATTATGAATTATAGCATAATATTTGTGAAATTTTTAAGTATTATATTAAATTAAGTGATTTTGAATACGATTAAAACAAAATTACCTACAATATTCATTATGGTATTACTGTAATTCGCTTTAACTAGCTATTGCCTTGTTATGTTATAAAAATAAGTTGCATCCACATTTAATTATATTTTTGTGTAATAATTTTAGAGCATCAAAAACTTTAAGTTGTAATTCTTACTTTCATATCGTTTTGCCATAAGTGCTTGTTCTTACTTTTAAATATTTTGTTTTTTTGTGAAGGAAGCAAAATATCATTTCAAATTATTATCATTTATTCAAGTAATACTAATTATTAATATAAACCGTTTTTTAAATAATATCACGTTTATTTTATTAAAGAGTCATATGTGTATACAAATAAGTGCTGCAAATATCATGAATTTTAATATGCACTTATTTTTTGATAGTTAACAAACGGAACGTTGTATCAAATTTAGTCTATCTGCTTATGAACTTGGGTCCGCTCCAAGTGTTTGCTGAAATTAATTTGGGCGTGGTCCAAAATTTATTTGATAATAGTAGAGCAAATAATAATGTAGTCCAAAAGTTTATTAGGTTCAAAAAAATTATGAATTAATTAAAAGGCAAAAGCCAAATAATACGTGTATTTGATCATGAAAACTTACATTCTTTGTTCTATAGTAACGTAGTAACTTCGTGGGTAATACGTAAAGGTGGGTCGTTGTTCTAAGGATCTGTAGAGGTTTTATTGATTACTTATAAAAACCAAAATAAATGTAGTATCTAAGTAAGATTTCACAAATAAGAGTTATGATTTATGACGTAATTTTTTGTTATAGTAGTGACCTCCAGTGCCTACGGCCCAGCTCAGCCTTAAGGAAGTTAAGAGGAACTTGGTCTGCTGGGAAGTCAGGCTGGCCGTGGGGGTCGCATTAGCATAGCGAGCTTAATAACCCCTCTGTGGATGCGCAGAGGAATAGTTAGAGATGGTGAGTGTGCCGCCTTTCATACGAGGTAGGGAAGATTACGCGGAAGCGATTTGAGGGGATTTGTGCAAGTGTAAAGGGTGAGACGAAGGTTAACGCTGGTACCTACGTAACCTGAAGTGAAGTGAGACGTAGTGCTAATTTGATCACTGAATACTGCAAAAGCGTTCGTGCAGTTTTATCTGTTTGGCACCGAGAAGGAACAACGTGGAGGTTTTAGTCCGGATGAGTTCGTCATGACTCATACTGACCTCTGGTACGCTATGCGTTGGCATTTCCCTACGTAAAAAGATAGTTCCCATATACAAATCATTTGATGTATTGAGTCACATTGCCCCCGTGCTATTTATCTCAACGTCTCAACAGTGACGTATTGCCCAATTTTATTTTTAAAAGGAAAACTTAATTCTCCCTGTCGAAGGACTCATAATTTTCATAACATTATTTTCTCATTACTAAATAAAAACTCTCTTTCTACTAATATTTCCAAGGTTTTTAAATGTTTTACGTACATAATGTTATAGTACATGCTTTTTTCTGCATGATGGTTAAGCATAGAATTTTTAGATTCATACTGTTCAATTTTCAATATTCATAATTAGAGTCAGTACTATTTCATTAGCGAGGTATCTAAAAAGTCCTTTCTTCTTAAATAAATATTTTCCTTTTAATAAGATTTTTTTCCTTTTAATAAGATTAAGAGGAAGAATTAATGAAAACCTCATTTTAAAAGAAGTTTTAAAAGAAGTTAATCCATTAAAAATTTACGACGCGAATAAGCATTGAAAGAGCAAAGATTTAATCTTTCTAATTTTATTTCTTATTCCCATAAGGCTTACCTGGCTTTCAATGGAGCATTAAAAAGCAGCAAAGTTTTCAGAAGATTAATAATTCAATTACAAATCACAATCTTTTATAAATGATTTAAGTTTTTGTGAATAACTTTAATTTTATAAAATGTGTGGAAAAGTCTACCTTTACGTTTGTAGTAGAAATGTATTATTCTGATATGATTGACATTGGATTTTAATGATAACTAGTTGACCCGGCAGACTTTGATAAATAAAGAACTATACTTTTGTATATGATTTATCAAAATACATATAAAAATTGTGATAGATAACTACACACTATAGTAAATATACTAGCTGTAGTCAACAGAAATTACGTTTATTTTTTCCTCAACATTATCCTTAGCCTGTGATAGTCCACTGCTGGACATAGTCCTCCACTAATACACTCCTATCAATTAGGAGGTTTTTGGACCGTATCCCACCACGCTGGTCCAATGCGGGTTGGTGGGTGGACCGATTTTTTACATGCCAATCCGACGCATGGATCATCTAACATTTTTCAGACAATTGGGGGATCGGCCCAAATTGCCCTCACCAACTAGGAAACAACAATAAAAATTTGTTGAGTCCCCGCAGGATTCGAACCCGGTTCCTAAATCACACGCCCAAACCACTAGGCTACAGAGGCAGTTAATTTTTTTCCCTCTGGAAAACAAATCTATAGGTAAAGATACAATTTATTTTGTTCAATTCCCAAAATATTTATATTTTAAACCTTTTAAACCTGTCCTGTACTTCCGCAAATAATTCAAGACTAAAATAGCCAAATCGATTTAGACGTTCTCAAGTTTTAGGGAGCCTTACGAACAGCAATTGATTTATACATATATATAGATAGTTATAAATTTTATTACATTCACTAAATTGTATTAATTGAGTGTTACATCAATTTAGTTTAACTGCTATTTTATTTTAAATCTCCCCTAACCTTAAAGATATTTACATAATCTGAATGTCGTGTATGACGTCTTTTACGATAATGGAATAAATAATTTTTCAATGTCATCATCATCATTATCACCATCAGCCTGTGTTAGTCCACAGCTGGGCATAGGCTTCACCTAATCCACGCCTTCTTCATGAGAGGGTTTCTGGACCGTATCCCACGACGCTGGTCCAATGTGTTTTGGCGGGTAGACCGACTACAAGCCCATCTGTCGCATGGATCATCTTACTTTTCAGACCAACTAGGTAACAACATTGAAAATTTGTTGCGTTCCCGCAGGCTTCGAACCCACGGCCTCCGGTTTCTAAAGCACACGCCTATACCACTAGGCTACGGAGGTACTTACACTATATTATACCTTAAATGAGCTTTGAATATGCCTCATTGCAATTTTTAACAATTTTTACATTAAAATAGCTATTGTGGGTTATTATTTAAACATACGCGCTTGCGGACTTTATAGTAAACAATTTAAGTACTTTAAATTTATGTAAAACATAGTTTAAGTCGTATTTTTTACGGTTTCAGTAGCATTTGTCATTTAATCGGAAGTGGTTGTGATTTTTAGTGTCATAATTTTTTTATTTCTCAAATATCTATTTAACTACTTTTTACAGAATTATTAAAAAAAACGAGACCAAATAATAGCTAATATGTATGATTTAAAAAACATAATTAACAAAATTGGTCTTAAAAAAGGAAAATAAAAATTAAGTGAAATAAAAAACATAATACTGTGTATTTCTTTGAATTTCTGTGTGCATACACTTTGGTACATAAAAACCCTTTTGCTTTAACTTTATCTGACATTTATGTTCATAATGCAGCTTATTCTTGTTCTACACCTCACTTACTATCGACCTATCTCTATTTTGCCCTTCCTTTCTAAGGTACCATAATTCCGTGTATAAACAACTTTCTGGTTTAATATTCAGTAACAAATTGATTAGTCCATGACAATCGGATTTAAGCCCGGACGTAGTACCACTTCTGCCCTGCTCAAAGTGACTGGCGATATAAAGGCGGGCATGGATAAAACCATGGTCACAGTTCTCGTGCTTATTTGACTTTACAAATGCAATTCAATCAATACCTTCAATACCGTCAGTCACGAAGTTCTCCTTGCAGTCTTCTCCCATTTAATGATTTCGGAGGAAGTAGTGGATTGGTTTACTTCTTATCTTTGAGGTTGCCAGCAATCGGTTATTGTTTATGAACTATCATCGTGCAGGTTGAACCTTAAATCTGGTGTTTCTCAAGGCGGTATTCTTTCTTCACTTTAGTTTTCCATATTTATTATTCTTATCAACTTTGAGCTTCAATGTGCGTATCATCTTTATGCCGACGACCTACAGTTGTACGCTAAAGGATCCACCGATTATTTAGAAATGGCAGTAAGCAAAATAAATAAGGACTTAGCCACATTAATTAGCCATATTAAGCTCGTGAAGAAAATTCGATTTAGCTGTAAACTCATCATAATGCCAAGCAATAATTATTGGCAGTGCACGCAATCTGCAAGTTGCATCTTTCTGCACTTCCATTCGTACTGTTTGACGGGAATCATATTCCATTTAGTCACAGTGTAAAAAAGACAAAAGGCTAATTGGAAGAGCTAAATAGCAAGTGTTTCGCAGAGAGTTACAGGTATCCTGCGGTGTTTATATCGTTTCAGTAAGTTTTTTCCCATTAAAACGAAAGTGACGCTTGTGCAGGCCTTGATTTTTCCTATTATCGACTATGTTGACGTGTGCTATCTTGACATGAGTGCAGATCACCTCAATAAATTTGACCGACTTCTAAATAACTGCATTCGATTCGTTTTTAATCTTCGTAAATATGACCACATCTCTGCGCAACGTTCCAAACTTCAGTGGTTGCCTATTCGCTAGCGACGCTCCTTACGAGCCCTAACCACTCTATATTCCTTCCTTAATTCCCCTATTGCCCCGTCTTATATATCTTCTAATTTTCAATACTTTTGTGACGTCAGCAACCCGAATCTTCATCCGACGAATACTCGTCAACTTCATTGCCCTATTCACCGTTCCAACATCATGCATTCCTCCTTTTTGTCCAAAATTTCTCCCTATGGAATGCGCTGGCTGTTGAAGTCAAGATATCAGAGAGTTTTGGGACCTTTAAACGAAAGTAAAAGAGCACCTGCTTAGCGCAATATTACCATACAAATGAAATCGTAAGACATACTTATTATTATATATGATTATTTAAGTATTTATTTGTTCATGAATGTTATAAATATATGAAAATTGTTGTATTTTATGTATTTATTAAACGATTTTATTTTCAATTTACGATATTAATATATTTGCACTTTTATCTCTGCATCACCCCTAGGTTGACTGGCAGAATAAGTCCGCCTCTGTACATTTCGTGCACAAAGATTAAATAAATAATTAAATAAGCTTATGTTCTCTTAAAGATGACTAAGGGCCTCATTGATATAAATCTAACGTTGAGGCAACACGCCTGCTCTTCTACAAATGTTATCTTAATCTTTTACAATTAAAGTAATACAAGCTCTACAAAACGTCATCTACAGGCGATAAAGATTAAAAATTATTACGTAACTTCGCGATTTTCGAACGATAAAATTTTTGAATAGCTGAATGGAGAAAAAATACTACTATTCTTTATGTTTCTTAACTAAATGACAGACTAAAATTTATCACAGTTAAGTATAATAACAGTAAATTATTATTTTTTCTTATATTCACTTTTTATTTCCCAGGTTATCATGGGATCGGCTTCTAATCCTATATAGATTTACATGAGTAACAGTTTTTACACACATTATTTACTATGCAAATAACAGTAATAAAACCTCGTCTGTTTCGTAGGACTGGTACTTGTTTATATGACGCTACTTACTCTTTGTAACTTACAACACACCTTGACAGTTTTTTTTTTGCGTATTTTTGAATTGCCGAAATTTATTAATTCAGAGTTATTGTTTTCTACGTATAAAAATGATATAACAATATAACGCTTATGTTAGGCTGATTCAGAGAACTATTTTTTCTTTGTTTTTGTATTCTTTTTTTGTTGTAATATCAAAATTTAGTTCTGTTTCTATGTTAACTTACAATTGCCTGATTGTTTTAAGTGCACCGTAGGTAGTAATAACTAAATGAAAGTGTCTTAACATCTTATGACTTAAGGCTACCGTTGACATGTGGCAACTGACACAGTCTTAATGAGCACTATTAATATATCATCAAGCTGCTTCTATTGTCATTTAGTTCAATATGACTTTTAGAAATTCAGTACAATACATTATTTATCTTGTAAAATAAAGTTTTCATAAGACAAAAAAGGTTGAAACGCTCTGGAGTACTCTCATCATAAGAATCGATTAGTCTCACTTGAGAAAAAATACAGCGTAGACATTTGTCGGAGTTTGTTGGGTATAATAAAAGAGTAACAATTTCAATTTTAAAAATATGATTTCTTAGTACGATGGTATTGTTTTATAAAATAATAATCGTATATCTTTTTATTTATCATTACATACTTTTTATTAGTATTTATAAATGTTGATTAATTATAAAACATCGCTACATATTTTAGCGTACAATTTTCTGATAAATTAAAGCACTTTTTACGAATAAAAGCTCCTAGTGCTGTAGAAAAAGCAGTAAATATTATCATAGAGGCAGTACAGTATCATTAACAATGTATATTAGGACAAAATGCGGACGAAATTTTATTTAAAAAGCGTAACATTTAGTCCACTACTCTACATAAAAAATTGTTATTTAAATAAAATACTTCCAATTAAAACTAATTATATTTTATTTACGTTTTGATATAATATACATCTTTAATAGCTGGATGCATCCATAATAATTTGGCATGCTACCATAATAGCCTAAAAACCACAACCAAACATTTTTTTTATAATCTATATAATTAGTAAAACCACTATTTAAAAGATATATGTACTTATTGTTAGAGATTTTTAAAACACTAAAAATAAAGTAAATATTTTGAATGGATTAAATAGATGTCAATTAATTTGGCAGCCATAGATGGTCTTGGCAACTAAGACAAACTTTTCACTAACCAATCCGTCGCATAGTTCATGTCACTTCTGTTTTTAGTTCACTGCTTGACATAGGCGTCCCCTAATGCACGCCTTGTCCTTTAGGGGATTTTTGGACCGTATGACCACGCTGGTCCAATGGGGTTGGTGGGTAGAACGACTTCTTACATGCCCATCCGACGCATGGATCATCTTACTTTTCAGACAAATGGGTGATCGGCCCAATTTGTCCTAACCAACCAGAAAACATCGATAAAACAATATGTCCCCGAGATTCAAACCCAAAAATTATAAAGCAAGGCCCAATACCGCTTGACCACGGAGCCGGTAGTGAGCGATTGATCTATTTTGATGTAAACAACCAGGAAACAACGATCACGCAAAGATGTTTCTCCAAAGGATTTGAACCCATAGGCCCCGGCTTTGAAGATCCTTATTAAAGTTTTTAAACGCAGTTTTACCTAAACTTTGGTTCACTTATAATGTCGACTAGAGGTTAAAAATCTGATAATTTTGTATAATTTTTTGTGATATTTTGCCTTTTCTTTTAATATCTTCTTTGTGGAATAATCCTATCATTAGTTTATTATTTGCCTTACAAAGATCAGTAAAAGTGTACCAATAGGGTTGTCAATTTTACAATATTCAATATATTTCCCATTTTGAGACTTTTGCGACGCTGTTAAGGGAAACAAAAGAAATACTTTAAAAAACGAGTAGCAATATTGAGAAAAGATCAGTGTATTCGTATACAGAAAGTTTCAGTTGGAAATCGGCATAGCGCAATGGAGCACAGTTTGTGGATATTGAAATTGGAAAAAATATAGCCTAGTTTTTATTTAAATATTTTGAAGAACTAGCAATACAATAACTTGCTGTTTAATATTAAAATAAAAAAGTATCTTAGTCATAAGAATAATATGATTCTAGGTATATTTTGCATATTTCCGATTGTAAGTTTATTTTCTACTTTACTATGCGAGAACGTAATGTTAGGGCGTATATTCTATATAAAGTAAAATTAACACGAATAGTCTTTGTATGCTTTCTATATGGTCTTTTTTAAACTGCCCTCGTAACCTAATGTTATAAGCTTTTAGAAACCTACTGGACCGCAACAACATTTCAAATTTGTTTCGTCGTTGGTTACTCGATTGCCCTTAAAGTAAGATGACCCATGCGTCGGAGGGGCATTTAAAATAGTTGGTTCTGCCTTATCTATCACCGGTCGTGTTGGTTAATCGTCCCATTGTGCTTGAAGAGTATCAAGGAATAGGGAGTGCACCTGTGTTTGCAGTGATCGGTCTACGGACTCGGAGACTAGAAGGAAATCTTACGGTCTTTTTTACTTAATTAGGGTTCGTGATCTTTCTTACAATGCAAATATCATCATCATCATCATCAGCCTGTGATAGTCCACTGCTGGACATAGGTCTCCCATAATACGGGGTGTATTAGGGGAGGCCTATATCCATTAGGGTGTTTTGGACCGTATCCCACCACGCTGGTCCAATGCGGGTTGATGGGTGAACCGACTTTTTACATGCCCATCCGACGCACGGATCATCTTACTTTTCAGACAATTGCGTGATCAGCCCACATTGCCCTAACCAACTAGGAAACAAGAATGAGAATTTATTGAGTCCCCGCAGATTCGTACCCACGACTTCCGGTTTTTAAAGCATACGCCCATACCACTAGGCTACGGAGGCAGTTTGAAAATATACAATAATCGCATTTAAATTTTTACTTTTAAAGAAAAATTATTAAGGACATTGAAAATATAAACTTCGACTTTAAAAGTTGTTGTTTAAAATTTTTGCTACAGAAACCTAACCGCTTTTAAGCTGAGCGAACGTCTTTTTGCAATTTCGTGACATTGATTGTATTTATAATACTAATGTACTATCTTCAAAAATGGATTACAAAGACCGTAGAAGTATTTAATTTTTACTAAATTAGGGAATTAGTATTTATGAATCATAAATTATTTTGGCAAAAACATATTATTTTGATTTGATTTGCTGCATACTTAGAATCGATTCGGAGAAAGGACAAAGGATTTTAATTATTGCGATCAAAGCGGTTATTGAAAAATTGAAACACTTAAAATAGGGGATAAAAATTTATTTCCCCTAAACATGTTCTCGATTTGTCGTAGCAGTGGGGCTCAGTATCTGCGAGTAAGAAGAACCAGGCCGGCCATAGAAAAAGCTGCTCCAAGCTAGCTTCGAATGCGCCCAAGAGGGTAGAGCGGACGAGCAAGAGGCAGTAAACACGCTGCTTTCCGCGTTTGTTATCTGCAGTCAAGGTGGAGTCGCGGTTGAACAGGAGTGTCGGTAGTTCGTAAGCTACTCTCTCTATCCTCCGCGACTCAACGGGGCCACAGCGCTGATACTGTGTGGTGGTCGTCGCAGTCGAGGGGGGAGGGGACCTTCGGCACAGAGTCGTCGTACTTCACCGCTAAAAGCTAGGAGACTTATCCTGCTAGGGTTGATATCTCTTGGCTACCATGGCTCCTGGGTGGCAGATTCAATGTAGTTTACTGCCCAGACGTAAGTGCAGTGGGTGTAGTTGGTCTTATGGTCAGTGCTAGTGGGGTCGCAGAAGACTGCCAAAGATTTCCTGTGACCCCATTGGCGCCAGGAAGGAACAACGTGGTGGTTTTAGTCGTTGCGGGTACGACATAACCCGTTTTTACCCCCACCAGGTCGGGTATGCGTAGGCATTTCCCCGCGATAAAAAACGGGAATACAAATCTATATAGAAATCAGTCATCGCCGAAGCAAAAGCTACAAAACTTTGTGTTTAATAAGCACATACAATAAAGCAACTCATTTATACAGTATATTTCAATATACCTCACGGACATTTCTCCTATTGTATGCGGAAAAAGTCGCGGGTGATAGCTAGTAATAAATAATGTCCTCCTAGTTAAATCCGACTACGGTGGCAATAATAATCAAAATAAGAGTTCAGCCAACTGCGCAAGAGATACTATAGTCCACGAGTGTACGCGCAAACAAAGGAGCACTCCATATGCCTTTATACTTTCAAAACCCAATGGGACGAATAACCGACACGACCGAAAAGATATAAGGCCCAGCACCGACTTTTTTATATGCCCATCTGACGCTTGGATCATCTTACTGTAAGGGCAATCGGGAGGTTAGCCCGCATTGCCCAAAACACCTAGTAAACAACAACGAAAAATTGTTAAGACCCAGCAGGATTAAAACTCACGACCTCTGATTTCTAAAGCATACGCCATTACCACTAGGGTACAGAGTCAGTTGATATTAATATATTGGTACACATAAGAAATAACATTAGTAGTGGTTTTATTTAGAAATATAAAAAATATTTCAACATACACAAATTACGTATTAGTTTACGAGATACAATTATATAAAACATTGTTTTCGTATATCTATTTAATACAGCATTTTATCTAAACTTCTGTATTGTTAACTCAAATTGATGATAGAAATTGTAGCTTTTAAAACAGCTATCATCTGAAACTGTCAAACAGCAATCATCTGTAACCGTCTTATCCCTCTTAATGTTGTATGTAAGCTTTAATTAACTTTTATCCGAACATTAGTTTACTATCGAACGTAAAGAAAAATATATTTGTTATATATAGAGTCAGAATACTATTTCTAAAGTGGGTACTTGGAAAAAAAAGTCTCGATAATGACGTTATGTCTGTCCGAAATACAGACAGATTTACCAACATTCTCAACAACTTTTCTGGTAGTGATTCGATGATTTTCCAAAACATTTTCATCAGTTGCTGACGTGATTGGGCGCCCAGAGCAAGGCTCGTCAATGGCATCTTCCCGGCCATCTTAAAAGAGTTTGTAATACTTCCAATTTTTTTTTTACCTCAGAACAGTTTCACTGTATGCCACTGTTATCATTTCATGAGTTTCGGAGCACTTCATTTTATTTTTTACACAAAATTTGATGCAGATCCTTTCATATGATATTTTTAACAGCAAGAAATCGCCGAACACGCAAAACTCACAACCAAACGATAAATGCTATACAATTGAAACTTGCTACTGATGTTCGGAAAGAGTGTACCAACATAACAAAATAATCAAAAATAATTGTATTAAAAAAAATCGTTAGTCGAAAGTACGCTACCCGCAAATTTTTTTAAAGTCACCTTACTTTTTGAACACACCTCGTATATGCGTATTTAATTCTCTAAAAAAGTACCTTCCACTGTTAAACATGTTTATGTTTATGCTTAAATATAAACTTGCTATCATAACCTGCATACCGCCGTGGTATCATTGTAGTGTCACATCGTCATCTTGGAAAAACCTTTATAAGAACCGCCATTAAATCCGTGGCAACAGGCAAACCGGGATCAACGTTTACGAGCTTCGTAGGCCGCATATTTTTGTATTTTAAACTAGCAACGCGCACTTTATTCCAAATTAGATATTTATAACTGATTATGTAAATAAATATTACGAAAGTCTATGGTTTGAATCATGTTATTGTAGTTCTTCTTAAATAGCAATGGATGCACTTTTAAATTTGATTATCGTAATATTTATTTCCATAATAGTAATATAATTTAAGCTCACATAAAATTTAATATATTTAATTTTTTTTCTATAATATAAAATATGTCATACGCGACATTTTGATAAAATGAATATCTTAAAAGATATAAGAGATTTAAAGAGAATTTGTTTTGAGCAGAAATTACGGGGAAATTTCACTTTCTTACTCGCTTGTATTGCGTAAAATGGTTATGTACTGTCTGAAGTCGGTCATATTTTGTTTTGTGACAATTTAATTTATACTTTTATTTTATTACTATTGTGCATAAATCACTTTTTATTTATATTGGTAGCAAGATGCTACAGACAAATAAACTTTTTTGCGTCGAGGGTTAAAAATATAATAATTTGCTCATGATGCTTAACAAGCATCACACAACCGCAATGAAGATATTTATAAAATTAAAATAAATATCTCTATCTCGTAATCCACTCTTTACGGAATGACCACATAAAAACAAGTTCGTCTGTGTTTATGTATGATGCATTATTTACAACTACGCTAAGTGGTTTTTTTATAGATAGATTTACTAAAAAGGAATGTTTATTTATATAATACATGCATAACATTTAAAGGATTTTATTTTAGTTATATTTAAAGTTATTGATAAAACATTCAAAGTTTCTATTACGTAACTATATATATATATAACACTTTTTACAATAAAAAGATATTTGTGAGCTTCACAATTATTCACAATTAATTACATTTATTCACAATTATGGAGTAACAAATCTTTTATAGTTTATATTTCATTAGTGAAATTATTTTTATTTTGTTACGTGAACAAACGTTTAAAATAGCTTATCTTAACTCATGTTGAAAAACTAAGGAGCTAACAGTTTCGTTGGCACAATGCAACTTTTAGAAATTTCCTAAACTTTCTTAAAGTTTGTCTTGTTACTCGAGTAAACTTTCGTGCCTCGTAAATTCTGGTCAGTGTGGTTATCTTGTCAGAGAGCTTTACTATAATTATGAAACTTTCCTAAAGCAATTTAATGACTATACAGAGGTAAGTGAGCCGAATAATTAGATATAAATCAAATCTCTTTCTCTCTTTAACCCACGGTCATAAGTGTCAAACGGTGTTACCTGAACATTGAAGTAAATTACTTAATTAAATATCTAATCCTTTAATTAATTATAAAAATACAAGATTTACTTATTTCTGTTTTTTTCATAATATTATATATCATATAGTAACCAAACAAATAGCAATCAAGTTGTGCTTGGAAAAATATTTAATTATAAAGAGATAAATAATATAAAGTTTTACAAAAGCTAATAAAGAAACAGAATAAAGATAAAATTAACTGTGACCCAAAATATTCCTGTTAATTAAAAGCATCTTAGGGTATAAAATTTCTAAGACATCAGCCAAACAATCAACTCTGCTAGTTAATTTTTAACTTAGTTATACTTATTGTATTAAGTATTTTTGATGTAAAATGTTTTTTCTCGTATCAAATTTCATATAAGAGACAAGAATCTTCAGATATAACTTTTTATTGCCTACATAAACAGCTAACTAAAACACTAAACAGCTAATTTATGGCTTTTAAGTGCAGTGGCGAAGCAAAATCTCACATTTTTCAAAATTGTTGAGAATTGACATAATACATTAACGTAGTACAATACATAAAAGATAATAAAGACGTAAAAATATATGTGTTACTTGTTATAAGTTAAGTAATAATAATAAGCTTATAATTGCACGTCCTTTAAGATATCAGAAATGCGCCAAAAATGATAAAAGATTTTTTGTCAAAAGTACGTAGTAAACCGATTTTGTGGCACGTCATTAAATTTTACTAGGATAGAATAACCGTTTCGTACGTATAATATTTTTCAAAAAATATACTAATAAAAAACTTTGTTAATAGATATTGGTTAGTTGTTTCTTAAAATAGAAATGTAACTAATTTAAAGTAAGTAAAAGTAGAATAATTCGGTTTTAAGTCTGCACTGGCTCTCAAGAGAAACTTTGTATTCAAAGCCTAGACGTCCAACCAACGTCCAATTCATCTATCGAATGCAATTAACCCTTCTCCTCGTTGTTACGAGTTGTTACGAGTATGTAAACAATAAGTTAATATTATAGTTTATTTAATTCTTACTTTTCTATTAAAAATGTTATAATTTCTATGGATATGGAGCACTACCAACAAAAACATAATTTTAATGTTATAGTTGCATGGTTATTAAAAAACAAAGAACAAAAGTTGATTACTAAAAATATATATAGTACCTTCAATCGTATCCGCCGTATCATTGAAAATGTCATAAAAATATTTTCTTTATTTAGGATACAACGTAACTTTTATTAATTTTGCTCTGTAAATATTCATTTAAAATTTTTACATTTTATTTTGTTGGCGCATGTTAGGACGCTACTATTGTTATATTATTCATTACTTTTTTTTAATTGATGGCCTGGTATAAAATAACGGCGTAATGAAATTGTGTTTTTGTTTTTAACAATAGATAAAAATTAACTGACCAAAATTAATTAATTTTCAGTTATTACTTTTATAGTCCCAATTCACCTATTACCAACGAAAAGTTTAAACTATTAAACCGCGCCATCTATTGACACATTCAACGCAACCATTAATAAATATCGCCACCTGTCACAATCGTTTTGTAACAAACATTTTGCATCAAATAATAATAGAAAAATAAATTGTTATAAAACATTATTGCGATCATAAATAATAAGATGTAAGCTATTCTATCTTTTAAGTTGGATTAAACTGCACATGGTGGGCAACTATATTTTAAAATCGGTTAAGTATTTTAGGAGTTTATCCCAGACAAATATCGTGACACGAGATTTATATATATTAAGATATAACCACATCGTTAACTAAAGGTTGTAGACCACTTGTGGGTCTACTTTCTGACCCTTGTAAGCAAAGAAAACTCAAAAACTTGAAAATAGAATCTACTGATAAATCTTCTGTTTCTGCATTAACATTAAGACATAAATAGAAAAACAAAAATTTATTTGTTACATACAAATAAATTTTAAGAAAAGAAACATAATACTTTTACCACTAACTTGTCATTTTTTTTTAATTCACTTCTGACTTGGCATTGTTTATTATGATTATGTAGTAAATTAAAAGAAATGTTAGCTATTATTTTCTAAATATAAATATGATTCCATTGTTTCAAATACAATCATCGTGTACAATGCATATCTTAATATTTAAAAAGAAGATTTGAGATATCTCCGTCTGAAAACGTCTTCACGCTTACTCAACCACTTCAGTGCTTCTTGACCTGGAAGACGGGATCTTTTAGTATTTGTTATAGGGCTTACATTCAGCACTGACAATGTATTTTCAAATATTAAAAGCGACTCGACTACAGAAATATTTATTTTTGTTTAGCAAGTCATGTTTATTTATTACGTAATATTTGTTATTAAAAGTGCAAAGACTGGTTGTATGTTTTTTTTTTTAATTGGTGCCGTTATACCTCGCGTATAAAAGTTATGACGGTTTCAAATGATAATTTGTGAAAGTTTTCATTTTCGAATTTTTGTAAAATTTTTGTAATTCATGTCAAGGCAATTGTAAGTTACGGATTCAGAGGAATGCAGAAATAGAAAAGAGTGACTTGCGTAGATATGGTTTTTAACAGAGATGATGAATGGTAGGTATAAACATGATGTTAAAATATATTATAAACATGTAACACTTAGATACATATATAGAATTATAATTACAATCAGACATGTACTATTTAAATATGCATCTAAAATAATACTTATGATATTTTTTTGATTAATCAATTTTTAAAATAATTATTACAATGATATTTTTACATTTATATTTATTAATATTTTTGGATTATCTAGGTAAATTCATTTTTAATACAGTCGCTATAACAAATAAATTTAAAATATATATAAAGGAATTAAGATAGATAAAAGAAAAAAAAATAATTTAGGTTTACTAATATTTATTAAGCTTAACTTTTATATTAAATTGAATAACTTTTACTAACAGCATAGCTGAATATGTTGCTTCGGTATTGGTCCAGCATATTACAGTACTAATCTTATACACGTTAGGAATTTTAAAAATAAGCCCGTTTGCCTCTGCGCCAAAAGTATGTTTATTAAAAAAGTTTTGCGATTGAATTAGAGCGCTTCTTTCTTATTTATACATTTCGTGTGTCATACACAACTTTCTAAATTTAAGTTGGTCAAAAAAATTTCTTTAATTTATTTCATGCAATCAATATCTGCTTATTCTGTTCCTAAAAGTTATTAAGATCTATTATCCTTCTAACAGTATCAAGTCTTAGAAATAATGTTCCTTCGTTGTTTTTAATAAAAAAAACTGTAGAAATGAAATCTATACTAATATAATAAATGCAAAAGTAACTCTGGCTGTCTATCCGTCTGTCTGTCCATCTTTACTATCGAAACCATTGAACCGATAGCGACTGAATTTTGTACATTCTTAGAGAAGTTTTTAAATAAGGAAATAGGCTATTAGTTTTTGCTATAAAAGTGCTCGAAAGGGTTGAAAGTTTATATGGAAGTCATCTCTGTTGAACATAGAATGATGAAATGTAATGTTTAGATACTCGAAACGAGCCATAAGTGGTGTTTTTATAGCAAATTTGTAGTTTCAAACCGTGCGGGGAACTAGGGTTTTAAATTGCGATGAAAGTCGATATGGAAATTCATCATCGTTAAAGCAAAATCTATTAAAATTTGTGTATAATAATAGGCACAGACAATAAATCACCTCATTTATACTATACTTGACGCTATCTTGGGGATATTTCTATAATTCTACGCGGACGAAGTTGCGGAAACAGCTACTAAATTCGTAAAAAACAGACGCTGCCTCGTATTCCCACAATTGAGTTAAGCAGAATTAATCTAGTATGAGAATTCACAAAAACTTCGGAAGTTTTTTATACACTTACATTATTATACACTTAGCTAATTTAGGCCCTCAGGTAAATCGTTACTTAGACGCGAAGAACGTTATCTCTCTCTTTCGTAGTCTCCTCTAGCCTACTGATTCCTTTCCTTTTAGTTGTAGTATTGGGGCTAGATTTTATTGCTCATGCAATAATTATCCAAGACCTAACTATTTTTCTATCTGTCAAGGATATACAGCATCTTAATAAGAAGAAATTGTGATAGATTATGATAATCTATGTTATCTCATTTTACGATTCTTGTTATTGTCTACTTTTTTTAAATTTAATATTTTAATTGTAATGGCAACCGTTGTTAACAATCAGTACATTCATTAACGTAAAATTTATATTTATTGCAATGAATAACATAATTATACATACAATTTATTATTAGCAAAACTATTTAAAGAAAATGATTATAAAAATATACGTTTAATTATATTAATTATATTAGCACCCTTGGTGTGTAAATATTAACGTATTTTACCGAAATTATTTCAATCAATAAATTTCCTGACAATTATTTAGGAATTTATTCTCAAATGTTTCACATAATTTCTGCAATGGTAGTTACTGACGCTGTTTCGAGCGCTAATTGGGTAGGTTTCTGTAGTTTAACAAGGCAACTTATTCATTCTAAGCTTGCCCAGTATAAATGAGCCTAAAGAGGAGCTTCTAAAGGTCATGTTTGTTTTTATAAATCAATCTGTTAAAACTACGACGCATATTGTTTTTCAATTTTGCCAACAAACAATACAGTGAATATTTTTTTTGTGGGTGCGATTTTGTAAGATATAAATTCGGATAAATTTAGTTTGAATAGGTTTTCACATATTATTCTTAAGTTGCAGAGAATGTGAAAACTGTTTTTGTTTGTAAAAGTATTTTTTTCCTTATAAAAGAAAGCTCATATGTAGGTGGAATGAGCATTGATGGATACCCGGTATGACTTCTCAACATAACTTATAACGTAGTATAAAAGTGGTATTTAGTTAATATTTTTTTATTTAAGCATATAAGAAAATTAATGCATTTTGACAATCTTAATTTGTTAAATTAATAATTTTTATGGAATAAGGGTCAAATGTCCCTTGATTTTCTTAGATTAGGTTTGGAATTAAACTTAGGTCTATGCTATGCTCCTTAAATGGTGCTTCTTATCATAGATGGCTTGTTATATAAAATGGCCCTGTAAATAAGTCGGCAGTTGGTTTCCATGTTTTAGATCAAATCAACGCTTTAATGAAGTACCTTATTAAAAAATCTGTCATTTCAATAGAGAGAATAGTTGGGCTTTTCCACAGTCGGACTTCCTCGTTTACTTTTTAACTTTCAAGTTCAACTTAACTTTAAGTAAGTTTTAATTGATACTGCGAGCGTATATGACAATATGCTTGCAAGTTAAAGTTTAGTTTTTTTTCGTATTGGCGTGTTTGTATCTTTAAAATATATATTTAATTACAAAAAAAGTAAGTCTATGTATTTATAAAAGTATTAAGTTTCCATAGTTCAAGCTTTGCTTAGTTTAGGATTAGATGATGTTTTGTAATTATTCCAGAATTTTTAATACCAATACTTATATTAATAAATGTATATTTTATCATTATTATTATGTTGTGCAATATTTTTTTTAGAAAGAAGCGCGTTTTTATTATTATAGAATATTGTTTTGCTTTATTGTTTATATTATTATTTTTAAACTTTGTTTTATAATGGAAAAAACAGCAATCTTTTAATTGAAGTGAAACTTCTTTATCGGGGTTGGAAAAATTTAGTGTAACATTTTTTCGTTACGTGGGATCTTTTTTTTTTTCGTTACGCGCCATATTTTTTTTGATTCTAGGGTTATGAATTGTTTATATTTAGCTTAGTAAACATTTCAGGAAAAAATTAATTTTATTTAAGGCATTTTCGGAGCGCGTCATTGACATATTTATACAAGTTTTTAAAGGCGTTTTGCGACAGCCCCACCTAGTGGACGCATGAAGAATCTATTTAAACATTCTATTGACTTATTTTTGAAATCCAGGTGGCGATTGCATCGACTTCTGTAAGAGCACCAAC
This sequence comes from Lamproptera curius, assembly GCA_029286875.1. Taxonomy (NCBI): domain Eukaryota; kingdom Metazoa; phylum Arthropoda; class Insecta; order Lepidoptera; family Papilionidae; genus Lamproptera; species Lamproptera curius. The sequence continues at coordinate 3,108,962 of JAGSMT010000031.1, forward strand.
ACGTGGGCGTGATCATGTTATTTATTTTTCAAGTTTTCAAGTTATTTAAGCTTAACCTTTGTCACTTATATATTTTTATAATATATATAAATATATATATTATTTTTTACACCGTCCTTACCGGACCGACTTCATGATCTTGGCCTTTGCTTTATTAAATGGAGGTCGTGAGTTCGACTTCTACTGGGAAACAACTTTGGCTTATCGTTGTTTTCTGGTTTGTTAGGACCATTTTGACCAATCAACCAATTAACTGAAAAGTAAGATGATCCCTGCGTCGGATGGGCATGTAAAAAGTCGATCCGCCCACCAAAAGGCATTGGACACGCGTGGTGGAATACGGTCCAAAAACCCCCTAAAGTAAAAGGGGAGGCCTATGTCCAGCACTTTCACAGGCTGATGACTAGTAACTCAAAATGCTATTTATTGTACACATTTAATAGTTTTACTTTTGAAAGCACATAGAAGTAGTGGTGACGTTACGATAAATGAAAACTCTCTTCCACCTCCCATCTAAAAACTAAAATATCTGTCTTTTCAAGCTAGCCTTATTTATTTTAACCTTATATAAGACAATATTCTCTCCAAACAAAACTTGTGAATTGGTAAAGTCGCAACATTATGTGTACTATCCCGCTGGGAAATATTCTATCATTTGTGCAAATATACTATATATATGCAAGAATTACATTTCATATAACAAAAAAATGATTTTTAAACACTTATTGGGGTAGGACATAGTTTTAACATCTTATGAATGCGTGAATATATTTGCGTAAGCTATTTGATAAGTTATACCTACCTATCTTCAAACGAATATGAATTTGAAGCATTGATATACCAAAAAATTAAAGGAAATCAAGCCCAAGTCGCCAAGCAGGCAAAAAAGGAAGTCAATTTTATTTTTGGCTCGACCAAATCCTTGTTGTCACTTGTAGTCTTCTGGTAAACACCAGAAATGTCTTATATTTATCTGTAGATGCACAGCACTTGAGTTCTGGCATCACTTTAGAATTCATTGATTTAAATTGTAATATTAATTATAATTAAATAGCTGGCGCAGTTTTTAAAATACATATGCCTCAAGAAAATTATATAATTGAAATTCTGCCATTTCAATTGAGTTTGACAAGTGTCACAACTATCCTTCAGTACAAAATGATGATCACACTTTTCCAAATTAATTACATCCGTATAATTGACCCGTTTAGGACATGTTTGCTCCCCAGTGTTTTTAGCTAAACTGCGTATATTGACCATTCCATGTGCCAGTGTGGCTTAGCAGAGGGCCCTCTGGAACATTTATTTTTTTCATGTAGAAATCTTACAATCCCCTATATGACATCCTCCCTTTTTCCTTTCCCAGACCTGTTAATATTCCTTATCTTTTAACCTTTACTAATCCGGATGTTATAAAAATTTTATGCAAATTCATCAGGGTCAATAATATTAAAATTTAAAAACTCTGTACTTGTCTCTTATACCTAACTTTTGTTAATATTAATTGTTTGTTCCGTCCATAATAATATAAATGTCCTATTTATTGTATAAAGTTATTTATTAATTAACATTTTGTCTTGTGTCTGTCCAGGTATCTCAACCAACTGAGTGCTATTGAGTCACTACTGTACAATTGTTATTAATACCGAACAATTTTTTAATAATTCTGCTCTTGTTTTACCCAACCTTGACATTGGCAGAATCACCAAGTTATCCTTGGTGGAGCCATTATATTTAAAAGAAGAAGAAGAAGAAGAAAATGATAATCGATTACTTAAAAATAAGATAATAAGACGATGCAATTGCTCACATTACGCTATGAATCGCATTTTTTTTGCATAATTTTTATATCAATACGTATGTATCATAGGTAATCAAATATAAAATTCGAATTATGAGAGAATTGGGACATAAATATCCTTATCGTGGGACAAATTTCTCTGTAATTGAATTCGTAAATAGTTAACAACTTTTATAATTTATCTTTTAACCGTCATTTGGATCAAAACGTTTATAATTACTATCTATTACGTGAGTAAAAACAAAAAGGCAACTTGAAAACCCAGGCTATAAATTATAAAATTAACTAAAGTAATAATAAAAAAGTGTTAATAAATTAATAGATTTTCACAGTGCAAATTGAAATTAAAATTATGTAGTATTCTATTAATGATACATTCGTAATGACGACGGATGCTCTTGCTTTTTATTTGATATCAACCGTGTTCAAATATTTCTCTTTAACCCAATCCAGTGATTTTATGTAATTACTGTAGTACTCACCTAAACACTATATTAACGTTATCTTTTCCTTATTTTTTGTAAATAATACGATGCAATTATCATCGAACTTGTATTAAGAGGTAACTGCATAACAACTAACAACTATTAAAGCAACATATAGCTTAATTATTGCTGCTGGTTTAATAAACTTTTTAGACTTTGTTATATACGTTTAATTGTTACTCCGTTTACTTGTTTTTAAACTACTAACTCTATACCTGGTGCCCAAACAACTCGGATAACTTTTAATGAAATCTAAAGTTAATTAAACAGAAAATGACCGAGTTCGTTATGTATTATTTCAATACTTTTGTAATTCTTTAATTAAAGGAAAAAAATGCCTATTCATATACATAAGTCATTTCAAGTTAATGTTTTTGTATTTTAAACACTTTGAGAAGTATATTTTAGTATTCTATCAATAAACTTAAAATTAGTTTACTAAAACGTTTTACATTAAAAATATGTAAAACGTAAAATACATTATATAAAATGTGTATACTTTAACAATTCCTGAAATATATCAGGTATAAAATAAATTGGCACAGTATTATAAATAAAGCTTGTTGTTATGTACTCATATTTCGAATGGGCTTAACATATTTTGTTAAGTATGGAAATAGCGTTTTGTATTTCATCCTAAACAGAACTTGAAAATGTGTCAAGAGCAGAATAATGTAGCCTCCTATTTAAATTAGAGCAAGATACATTTGATATGAGATTAAGAGATTAAGATTCTTTATACATTTTTATGACAGTAATAAAGATAATTACATTTTTCAAACCATAAAAACCAAATTAGGCGGCCACAGAAGTAGGCGAAGAAGTTAAATCAGTTATAATACTGTGAAGCATACATTTTTTTAAAAAGTTTCGTTATTTTCTGTTACCATTTCATTACGTGACTTTTTTGAGTACGCAATCTAATTGGTAATCTAGAAAAATGTCTTATTGCTTTTTCGAGAAAATTGATTCAGGCAAAACTTAAAGTAATAACATAAGCGTTTAGTATTTTTTTTAAATTTTTATGTGTTCTAAAACTGTATAAATTATAATGAAAGTTATACTACCCTTCTTTCCCTATAAATAACTTCTGGAGAATACAGACATAGCTATTTCTTGAATAATTCTTTTTAAATACAGACATGACATGTGTAAAATATTTCCTAGATGTCAACTATACAATTTTGTTTATGGAAATATAGTTCCATCATCATCATCGTCATCATCAGTGTGATAGTCCTCTGCTGGACATAGGCCTCCCTAATACACCCTACCCATTAGGGGTTTTTGGACCGTATCCACCATGCTGGTCCAATGCAGGTTGGTGGGTGGACCGACTTTTACCAGCCTATCCAACGCATAGATCATCTTACTACTCAGACAATTGGGTAATCGGCCCAAATTGCCCTAACCAACTAGGAAACAACAATGAAAATTTGTTGAGTCCCCGCAGTTAGTAATGTAGTTTAATTAAATATTATTGCCCTGTCCCAAAATTTTCAGACTATCTGCTTAGCGGTAGAAATAGGCACCGTGGTGGTATCCCACAGACGGTCCCTGTAAAGGGACCTATACCGGTAGATCCAAAAGTCACTAACTCATTTAAAGATAACTATGCAACTAAATACTCAATACGTACACACACACAAGGACACACAGTGCGTCATAGCTCTCGGATCGACCGGACAAGCCTGCTCGATCCCCTGCTACCTGCGCCGTCCGCTTGGCCTGACCGTGGCCACGCCTCCCCGACGCCGTCAAGTGGCAGAAGCAAGAAGACTCCGTGTTCGCCGTGCCGTGCAGTGACTGTGTACAGTGTGCTAGTGCCGGTGTAAAGTGTCGACGCGTTACGCGCCTGAGCGCAAAAAGCTGTGTAGCCGTCTGGTCGGGTGAGTCGTTCCGATTTTGCCTATCAATTTAATTTTCCCTTTACAGCGTTCAGACACCTTCTGTTGAGATGTAGGAACCTTTTATGTTAGTTTACTTTGCCAATTAAACTCATCTGCCACGTTTACACCGCGAACGTAGTAAATTTTAAAATCAACACTTCACCACCCACGTGGTATTTATTTTCTCATTTAATTGCTAGTTGCTGCGTTAGGCAGCAACTTAGTATTCACCTAGCGCTCCTAAAGCGCTAGTTTTTACTTTTTAACGTTAGGTTTACACCTCCCTGCTCACTGGGGCGGGAGGGTAGACACAACCCCGGCCTCACCTAGGGTGCTGCACGCGTTACTAAATTAAATTCATCGTAGTTTTGGCAACATCGCCTAACGATGTTGCATTAATGAAGGAAGCCCTCGAGGGCATAGGCCTCACATTGAGGAACTAGAGACAAGACACCGGAGGCCATACGCTTGGCCATCTCGCCGCCGCGAATAACAACATCGGCAAAACAACGCCCACGAAGGGCAAAAAATCGCGCAAATAGGGCTGCGTCAACTAAATCGGATGAGTCCGGAAACTTGTCCGAAACCACGCAGACAACATCCGACTCCGAAATGGAAGTCGAGTAGGAAACGTAGGCTCGGACACCGGAGAATCTCGAGGACGCAGGGAGGCTTTCTGCCCATTCAATCGCGCAAGAAAAGCGCAAAAATAGGTCATCGCCAGCATCATCGCCGACACCGGACCCGCCAATTAAAGCGCTGAAATCATCGGCGGAATTATCGGCCCCGAGGCCAGTAGAGCCAGAACCCCGCCGCCTCACGGCACCCGCAAGCTACTTCACAGCCGGCCGCACCAGGCCCTCAACATCTGCTGCCTCCCAGCAACCCACGCCCGCTGCCTCACAGCAAGTACCGTCTCCACTTAGAGACAAGACCACCGCCTATATACATTAGGTCAAAGAGAAGTGGGCCGAACTACGGTCTGCCTTATCCAACCGCGTAAAATTCACGGCCAATGATTCCGCCGGTCGGATCAAAATCCATTAGAGACGGTGCAAGCGCACCGCGACGTCACCAACATCTGCTCGAGAAGCAGATTATTATCACACATCTGCGCTCCCGGAAGAGCGCGTCCTTCGGACAGTGGTCAAAGGGCTGCCGAAGGAACTTTCAACTCAAGAAATCTTCGAATTTATCAAGTCGGAGAATATCCCAATATATTCGCTCAAAGGCTGTTCCATCCGCGGACAAAAAATCCGTACAACGTCGTCCTTCTGACGCTCGAACGCTCTCCAGAGGGCTAAAAAGTTTACGATCTTAAACACATATGCGACATCGGTCGCATTTCGTTTAACGCGCCGCATTCGAACGGCCTCCAGGGCAGTGCCACAACTGCCATATTCGGCACACGGCCCGCATCCGCGCACGACCCGTTGCGTGAAGTGCCTAGGGGACCATGGCACCCCAGACTGCCCACGACCTCGGGACCGAGAAGTCCTAGCTACGTACGAACCGCCGGCATGCGTAAACTGCCAAAGCCCAGGCCACACGGCCAACTACCTAGGGTGCCCCAAGGGCCCCAAGCGGAGACCACCTCCACCATCCACCATCCCTAGGGCGCCCACCGGTGCCATCCCGCCCCTCCGGCCTGCTCCGGCTGGCAAATCCCAGCGCTCCGCGTAGCGCTCCCATGCCAGCGTGGCAACAACCGGCCCGCACCTGCACCGGAGCGCTCCGCGTCAGCGCCGCACCGCGCGCCGCACCTACAGCGCTCATGAAGCGCTCCCAGCAAAGCTAGCCATAGATGGGGCTCTGGGACTAACACTGATGTGTTAGTTAATACGGTAGACTTCGCAGAAGTCGATAGGCTCACCTGCCGAGTTAGATGCCTACCATTGAGCACTTCACCTGCCCGCTTAGCTGTACTCCAAGTACAGAAACCTAATCGAACTTATTCGTGGGAACTAAATGGCTAGCACACCCACAATTTTTAGAAACACGGCCCGGGCCGCTGAAACCACGCGCATTTAATTTAGCCTTTTTAACGCAAACGGTCTCGAAACAAACGACCGAAGTCAACGAATTCCTTCGCGGAAAACGACGTAGACATTCTACTGGTGCAGGAGACATTCCTAAAGCCCGGAAGAGGAGATCCGAAGATTGCTAATTTTAATATCATAAGAAATGACAGGACCGGCGCTTCACAGGCGGCACTCTCATTTATTATAAAAGTCACTGCACTGCGTAGCAATCGACACGCCGTCAAATCTAGAGCCTTTAGAAGCCTCGATCTGCAGGCTAGCCATGACAGGTCGCGCCGATTACAATAGCTTCGGTATATTTACCATGCAGGACACCCGCATCATTCAATCCGACTTCGAGACGCTATTATCCCAGGAGACGCTGTCATCCTCGCCGGCGATTTCAATAGCAATGCTGCAACACGATGGAACTCCATACACCTACAAATCCAGGGGTCTAGCATTAGACGAATTATCTGACAAACTCAATTTCAGGTGTGGTTGGCCGTTGATGCAAACACACTTCCCCACACGTAGTGGGACAACGACCGGATGTGCTTGATATTGCAATCGTACAAAACGTCAATCTCAGCTCTTAGGAGCATAGAGGTCATCGACGACCTAACATCCGATCACCGTCTCTTAAAGCTAGGACCTTCAAGATCATCCAAACACAGTTCTTAGAACTAAGTCGACTGGCACAAGCTTAAGTCACAGCCAGACTCTACTAGCTCACTCATTGTAGACACCATTCCTAAATCCTAAATACGCTCACGACGTGAATCTCGCCCTCATGCGTTCCATAGTCATGTCCAAAGTGTCGTCGAGGCCTCCTCGAGGCAAATCCCGTGGAGGAAAACCCCGCTGGCCTGCCGAAACGACATCAAGGACCTCTTGCGACGCAAGAGAGCCGCGATTCGCGCCCTGCAATGGTATCCAACCGAGCGGAAGAAGGCGGCTACGCGCCCTGAAATCAGTCCAAGACGCGCATAGCTGAATTCAGGAACGATCGGTGGGATCACGATCTGAGCAACCCACATCCCTCCCATGTGGCCTTCTGGCGCATTCCCAAAAGCCTCAAAGGCGGCGGCAGCCATCCACCCTATGCCGCCACTCATCCAACCCGACAAGCCCACAGCGTTTCTCGATGAGGAAAAAGCCGAATGTCTGGCCGACAGTCTCGAGGCTCAATGCTCGCCCAGACACAACCGGTGAGCGCCGCTCATCTCCGCAAGGTAGAGAGCGAGGTTGATCGGTTGACGCATCTACCCCACGCGACGTACTCACCGTAACGGAAAGCGAAGTCAGAATCGATAATCAAAAAGCTTAGACCACGGAAAGCTCCGGCACCGATGGCATATCAAACCGCGTCTACAAAGATTCTTCCGACTCACCTTATCAACCTCCTAGGTCCTAATCTATAACGCAGCTCTTTCCAAGAGTATTTTTCCAAACACTTGGAAGGACGCTGAAGTTATAGGACTTCCTCAAACCAGGAAAACCTCCCAACCAACCAACTCCTATCGCCCCATTAGCCTGCTTGAAAGGCTTCGGGAAAATTTACGAAAGATTAGTTTTGACCGCCTACAGGACTTATGCAGGCTAATGGGCTTCCTAATCCAGTCCAATTCGGCTTCGGAAACCATTCCTTGCACACATCAAGTGCACCGCATCACGGAGCACATCAAATCCGCATGCTACGGAGACAACACACTGGAGCGCTTTTCTTTGACGTGGCGAAGGCGTTCGAAATATTTTGGCACGACGAGCTTACATACAAGTAATATAAGCTCGGTGTGCCCGACCATCTCGTACTCATCATACGAGACTTTCACTGGAAGTGAACGTTCCAAAACCGCGTCGAGGGCACGAAATCTCAACCTCACCCGCTACTAGCCGGAGTTCCACAAGGCTCCGTATTAGGTCCTGTCCTATTCACCCTTTACACCCATGACATCCCACATAATCACAAAGTAAGCACCGCCTTGTTCGCAGACGATACTTGCATCTTTTCATCCAGTACATGTCCTTTCATAATCCAACGACGTCTCCAAATCGCAGCCAGATGCTTGCAGTGACTGGTTTCGACGTTGGAGAATCAGATCAAACCCTTCAAAAGCGCGGCAGTCTTGTTTACCAACAGAATGCCGACGATCCTTCCATGATCCGACTCCTAGACTACCCAATACCATGGGTAGATAAAATCAAATACCTCAGGTCACCCTCGATAAAACCCTCAGCTTCGGCCCGCACATCAAGCAGGTCAAAAACAGAGCGGCCTACGTCCTGAGTCGCCTGTCTTCTAATAAATCCCCAAGAGCAAGCCTATCTCTGCGCAACAAGGTGTTCTCTCAAAACAGTTATCCGTCCCATCATGACTTACGCCAGTCCGGTGTTTGCTCATGCATCCGACAAAAACATCCACAAACTCCAAACCCTGCAAAACAGGTTCATACGCAGGGCCACGGGTGTGCACTGGTGCGTGCGCAACCTTGACCTGCATGTGGACCTGGAATGCCCTCCTACATCAACTTTTGAAACAAACATCTATCCGATTTTTCGACTCGGCTTCGCGAACATCCGAACGAACTGGTACGTAGCGCCGCCGCTTACGTACCACGCAAAATAACGCGTCCTAAACATAGGAAACACGCCCGATATAGGCGACCGCGCCACATACTTACAGATCCGGACGACGATACTAACGATCGTGCAAGCACGTGTTAAATCGTACTACGAACACTTTTGCCCTCGCCGTCGAGGGCAAACTCACACCCTGCAACAAGATATCGCACGTACCAGGGCCGATTTTCACCAATTAGATAGAGCGGTTTTTAGCAAAATTACATGTCCTAAAGCAACTGATCGAGCTGAGGTTCTGGCCCACCGAGGCGCCCTCGATACAGTTGCTAACGGGTTAGAAAGGATCAAAAGCGACTAACCGAGCCGAGGTCCGGCCTCCTGGGCACCCTCGATTAGATCGCTGATGGTTTAAAAATAGTGGGCCGAGCCGAGGTCTCCCCTCTGGGGACCCTCGAGCTTAAGCCAACAAATTAGAGGTGAAGCCTGTGCACGCAAGTTGCACAGCCTCGACTCCGCCGGGTTGTAATGGTTAACTCCACCAACGAAAGTCAATCAGATAAATAAATAAATAAAAAATCATACGTACTTAGTGGTTTGTTTCTGTTAGTGAACTCTTAACTTAAAAAATGTACCTCATCGTCGTCCCATCCCTAACCTGAAAACCAACTATTGAAATTAGAATCAAAAAGTGGTTTCACTTGGAGATATTGCGTCATTTTTACAGCACTATTCAAAAACTAAATAGTTGAGAGAGCAATTAGAACAATTAAAACATGTTTTTATTTGACGTATTTATAAATATTTAACAAACTAGTAGTAGCAGAGGTTTAAAAAATAAATAGTACGAGTAATGTAGAGGTAAAACGTTCTTACATAAACATTTCTGATTATTGAATTAAATTGCATATACTCTGGCACGGCTCTTTAACTATCTTCTATGTTCAGGCACTCATCACACCTTGAGTGAGGAGGCACTAAAAGGTAATGCCATGCCCCGTCACGGCATTACCGTGTATGTAAGTTACCGATGACGAGCCAAAATAAGAACGCCATGTGAGAAAGGATGAGCATCTGGTTTAAGTTCTTACACGCTGTTCCATCTTGATCGAGGAATTCCACAATCCCTACACGCCACCTCTATTTAACTACTAAGGTTGTAATTAAATAAGATTTCCAATCAAAAACAATATAAGTAATTATATTTTTTTATTGCATACGCAACAAACAAACAATCGGGAAAAGATGCACCTGATGAAAAGTGGCCATCGACACCCATAAATATTGGCAATACTGGTATCACCAACGCGCTGTCTACGTGAGACATGGGATGTTAAGTCTCCTTTACCCAGTGAATACGCTGGCTACGGTGCCCTTCAAACCGGAGTACAGTAGTGTTTTCAGACTACTGCTTTGCGGCAGAAATAGGCATCGTGGTGGTACCCAGACGGTCCCCTGTAAAAAGGGACCTACTACCGGTAGATCCAAGAAGTCACTAACTCATTTAAAGATAACTATGCAACTAAATACGCAATACGTACTTAGTGGCTTGAATCTGTTATGGAACTTTTAACTTGAAAAATGTACCTCATCGTCGTCCCACCCCTAACCTGAACCAGACACAACTATTGATATCAGAATCAAACATACATGTTCTATTCACAAGACAACAAGTGGAACAACTTGATAGATGAGCTCGTGTCATATTTAACGACGTTTGTAAAATAGCAGCAAAGATATATGGGCGATAACTTTTTACAACAAAAAAAACAATTAAAGAAAAGAATAATCCAATTTTTATGAATTTATTGCGTAAGGTCTCTTTAAATGGAAGTTAAAAAGGGCATAGTGACAAACATTAGGTCACAGAGCAGACTATAAATAGCATCCTAGAACACATGTTGTAACCATCTCGTATTGAACGGCAGTTTCAAAAATAAGTATTTTCTAAATTCAAATAAATATGGAAATTGCAAACCAAGCTCCAGAGATTAGAGAGATATTCAGAAACGCTTGCGTAAGTTCTGTATTCATAATCATTATTCATTGGATCAATGTACCGTTGTCAGTGATATATTCATGTGTTTTAAGCCAGTATACAAATGCATGTGCATATATGCATTTGATAATTATTTGGTATACGAGTTATACAAAATAACATCTTGAGAATATGTTACATATAAAACGCATTGTTTTATATGTAACATATTCTCAAGATGTGACAAATTTTTCTTGTATATTAAATACAAGTACAACATACAATGTGACCGTCACGAAAAGAAAAATATGTAATTTGTAACAATGTAAGTAAATATTTTAGTCACGTTTTTTTGGTTGGAAAACCAAACACAAACATTAAAAGTGATACCTTACTCTAAGTATTTTTTAACTCTTTACTCCTGTTATATACGAACGGAATCCGCTGTAATTTTCGGTTCCTCCGTCATTTTGAACATGGTTTACCGCAGAATAGAAGAAAGTGGAATTTAAAAAAAATATGACCGACTTCAAACAGTAAATAGGTTATATACTATACTGTTACGGGTATTCGTCCGCGTGGAATAGAAGAAATGTCCCTGAAATATACTGTATATTATGATTTTCATCCCCATTTCAACCCCTTATTCATCCCCGTACAATTTGCAACTACAAAATTGCTAAAGCACTTATGGCTTGTTTCGAGTATCTAGACACTACATTTCGTCAATTTAAGAAATAAAAAAATACGGCACCAAAACTCACAACCTCGTGCGTTTAAATTGCAAAAAATGCCAAAAACCGTAAAAGATAGACTGAAAGTATGGTCTACGTAATTATTCTGCTTAAAATGGTGTATAATAAAATCCGTCAACGCATATTTTTATACATGTATGAAGAATAACTTACAATAACAGTTTTAATGCAAAACATTATTAAAATTGCAATGAAGCATATTCAAAGCTCATTTAAGGTAATGTAGTGTAAGTTTATATACAAGTTAATGCATTTATAAGTTCTTTATTTTATACATGTAAAACGTGACATACATGACATTTTCATTATTCAATAACTATCTTAAAAGACATTCAATATTTGAAATGCTGTAGGAGAAATTGCAAGGTGCTTTCTTGCAGAGAGCACGTTAACACCCGCTTAAATTAGGCAAAATGGTTATGAACAGTTTGAAGTCGGTTATATTTCATGGTTAAAATTTTGCTCGTTTTAAACACAATACGGTTCGAAATAGGGTGATATTTTCAGGTCCTCTTTTATTTTTAAAATAATCAAACATACAGTTATAAGAACACTTATTTTATGGTCTGTGTGTTAACTTCTTGACACGCGTCGCCTACGGATCATCGACGTTCGGCAAGGACCGTTTCACCGACGATCGGTTGACTGTACAAAACGAGTCAGGGGCATTTTGATGTGTCTTATTCGCGGTGTGTTATGTACATGGTGTGATTCTCGCTGTGTTCGTAGCGATAAACTAAATGTGTCGCGCCTAGAGGTAGGCGGATGGCCGTAAAGCCGAGATGGAGCTATTTTGATAGCCAGTGCTGGTAAGGTCACAGAAGACTGTAAGAGTTATTTTGACCACATTTCTAAGGCGCCAAGAAGGAACAACGTGGTGCCTTTAGTCGGTGCACGTCCGATTTAACCCGTCTTTGCCCCCGTGAGGACGGGTATACGTAGGCATTACCCCACGGAAAAAAAAATAATAACCGTAAGTCTACGTGGGAGGTGTTTCCCCAAATATCTAGCGTATAATAGCGCTTTAGAAGCGCTAGGTGATTACCTAGCTGCCGCCTAGTACAACAAGCACGGCGAGTGGTGAGTGTAACTACTTATAGAAGCGGAACTTGCCTTTAAGCAATTACTGCATTACACTAACTAATATGACGGGAAGTGGTTCAGACGGTAATGTCAGTCGGACCGTTGCACAGCACTACTTGTTAAGGCATTTGAGCCAAACGTGGTGGCACCGAAACACGGACATTGACTAACGATTCTTCGGTCTTCTTGCTTGAGTTTTCTTTCCAGCGATTATCCTTGGTGTTTCTTCTTTCTTCAGTGACGATTATTCGAACGCGAAATAGTATGCACGGGGTTTTACAGAGATTCCACATTAAAGCGCAGAGAGAGATCCGCGAACTAGAAAGGCTAGCAAGCGAATGATGCATATCCACATAATCGACTGCTACCATAACAAATTCAAATATGTAAGCTATATTATCTTGGAAACATCTAGTTTGTAAAAAAATACATCATAATTGTACATCAAGTAATAGAAAATGTGACATGATAGGAAACAACGTTAAATTTCTAGTAACATATTTATTATATTTATATACTTATTTAAAATGCTATTATTTTATAAGTTCGTGATAAATTTATAAAGAAAATTTTTATATGTAAAAAAATATTGTTATCGGCGTCACTTTATACAGTAACTTCGTTGAATCAATATTAAGTTTTACTATGAAAGAAACTTAACGCCATTTACAATTGATTAACTATCCACTGAAACGCAGCTCGTTACTTTCAATAATTGCTGTTCATCCATAAAAAAGAGCGTATTTTGTTTTTAATCTTTTTATAGACATCTCTACTCTTACATTCATTACTGATTATTTTAGATACATGAAGTTGCTACTTTTATAAGCAGTCACATTCATTTAACTGTATAAAATATATGTCAATTTTTTTTAAATACGTATGCATGCGTAATTTAAAAATTGTAATGGTAATTTAAAAATCTAATAGATACTGTTTTTTGTATTGCTTAATAGTCATAATCGTAATAGTTACATTTTATGTATTCTCAATACTGTAAAAGCGCCCCTGAATCCCAAAAAAGAGGCCTTGATGTTTTTACTGACAGGAGAATAGCCACCTTTTAAAAAGATAGCAATGTCGCGAAAACGGAGTTGAATTATGTATATATACTTTTAACTTATAACACAAAACTACCTTAGTCAGTCGGTACGGTATATTACTGCTCGCTACATTGAGCTTACGTCATTGATCAAAAGATCTAAACATTTTTTTTATTTTGTACTTTAGTAATGTCACAATTTATCGCCGACGGAACTGACTCTATTGTTCATCATAAGAAATACGTTAGTGCTGCTATTTTAGTAATCTTAGAATTCAATTTAATTAAAAAAAATTGTGCGAAGAAAGGCGAATTTTATTTATCTATTTAATATTTTAATTTAACTTTTATCACCAAAAGAAGAAACAGTAAGTGAAACGTTGTTTTTCTGCGGTATTACAAAATAAATTTGGACAATGTGCGCAAACATATTTCACGATAACAGGTCTAACTATTTTTTACCACTTAATATAGTTTGTTTAGTTTCTTGAATGCCATTACATTTTCTCTTTGACATACAAAAAACCTACCCGCAAGTATTTATTTAATTGATATGCCCATCATCGTCCATTTCCATTTTTATTAAAAAAGAACTTAAAGTTGATTGACATTAAAGTTGTGCAAAATTTTATAACACAATTAAATAACAAAGCGGATACCGAAAGTATAAAAACATGGCAAGTGCTTTCATGATATTTTACTTGTATGTAAATGTAGCAATAAATATTAAAGAAATTTTTAAAACCACCTATATTGAAATTTTAAATTGTAAATTTGTGTTATATTGTTTTTGTTAACTGCAAAATAGTTCAAAATGAATGGTTAATTTACAAAGAATTTCGAAGGATGCGTCTAACTTTTATTTTTAAGGAATATATTTAAACCAGTCCGCCTCTAAATAATTAAAGTCGTAACAATACTTTTGGTTGCGTTGGCGCGTGGTCACTCAAGTTTCGTCGGCCAATTAGATTGGACCAACTTTCTCGAGTGACGGCAATATGGTAGATCTTATTTAAGGATCAGAATGCGGTTCGAAGAACCATATGCGTAATCCGGTACAACGTAGTTATGAAGCTGGATTGGAAATGCGGTAAAGGAAGGATAAATACCTCGTCTGAGGGCGGTTGTGGTTCGCGGTAAACGTAAAACTATTACAACGGAGCGTTGGCCATTCGCGTTTTGTGACTTTAAAATATGATGCGTTGCGTAGGGACTCCCGAAGGCAATTGTCGACTGCGGTGGCGCTGGTCGCCGACCACGTCACGAAGTATTCTCCTTTACCCTCCTTTCTTCGCAAGATGAGGAAAATTAAACGGAAAAAAGGAGGGCAGGCGAAAGGAGCAAGGAAGGAAGGTTATTGCGTAAACAATTTGCGGCTACATAGAAATGCGCGCGAACAACTTTTTTGATCAACTCCCCAAAAGAAGGAGGAACTCAATTAGGCTCCAATTTTGTTCACTTAATTTAAAATTATAGATATTAGCTTCAAATTTTTCGCTTTTTTTAATAGTTTTATGTTAAGTAGTTGTCAAAGTCAAATATTTTTTGACTTTATACAAAATGGAAGCATATAAACTACCGCCGGTTATAAAATGGAAGCCTCTGACCTTCCGGTGTTTGTTTACAGTGACCCATAAACAGATATTTGAGAAATGAAAAACATTACGCTACTAAAAATCACAACCTCACGCGATACAAACGTTGCCAAAACAGTAAAAGATAGACAAAGTAAATTTTACATAATTGAAATACTTAAATTGATCTACAATAAAAGCCTCAATAGCATATATCTATGTTTCAAAAATAACCCAAAATAAGCATTTTAATGTAAACATTTTTGAAAATTCACAAAATAGCTGGTATTATAGAAATTATTTATTTTATGTTCATAAAATGTGTCATGGACGACATTTTAATGGAATGAATACCTTAAATGTTATGAGAAATGTGCAGATTTAAATTGCGGTGGGAAAGCCAACGCATTCGTAGAATGGTTGCATTTATTTGCTTACAACGCTTCGCAGTAAGTCTATATTTTTGTTAAGAACTTTAACTTGTACAACATAAGCTAAAGTAAACTGAAAGCTTGTTAGGATTACTTTTTATTACGAAAAATGATTCACAAGTTGTATTTTTTTGAGTTACATAACATTAAGCTATTGACATGGTATGGTAGTAATTAAAACATTGAAGTGGGTTAATTGCGTGGGACTCGACAATTCATCTGTGTGTTCCATATCAGTTGACATATTGGCAAGCTTCGCACAATGTACCCAAGACTTCTAAGTACAAGACTAAACAAATGCGTGAATGGTGCATTGATTATTAATTTGTACACAACCTAATTGTGACATGCTTTAGATCTGCTCCAAACCCTAGATGGATATGGGTGACTTAGAAGAGCCATGGTCCGCAGGATTCACAGGCTGACTGGTGGACTCAATGTTTGATTGTTGTTTCATACTGTCTGGTTAGGGCAATTTGATCACAATTGTCTAAGTAGGAGTGACATAGTCAATGATTAATAATTCGTCACACAACCATGGACCAAGTGTTATTGTCAAACTATGGATAGGTGTTTAGGAGGCTATGTCAGCAGTGGACTATCACATGGTGTTATGTCATTGTAGTGTGAATGTTTTGCTTCACTCTTGCAAGTTTGATAACATTGTTACTTGGTGAGAGCTAGAATAATTACTATAATTTTTTATTTAATAAGGTGAGATATTAGCTTCATATGGCTCCACAAACATTTAGCTGTTTAGTTCACTATCTGATCTGTAGGCATCAATGCATTTTGTCTCCTTAGTTAAAGGTTTTGCTCGTATGCCTAGTTCAAGCTGGTTATTGTATCTGGGATTGACCTGAATCAGTTTTTCTATTTCCCATCAAGGTAGATATCTTAGCCTTTAGCAAAGTGACTCGCACACACACATGCATATAGCCAGAAAGTCAACAATGCAAAACTTTAGGGTTGGATCATCCACTGTCTATGGATGGTGTGAACTCGTATCATACTGATCACTCCTGTGGTGCTTCTCTAACAGAGCAATTTGTCCGGCATTCAGTCCTATTTAAATATATTTATTTAAATCAAAATATTTAAAAAAAATGTATCCTCGTGCGAAGTTAAGTCCAACCAGTACTAGTTATTAAATCAAAATACTTTTCATCTAAATGAAGATAAACGATGATTTCCGTACGGCATCAGATTTAATAACTTTTTCCATAAAAGATTTTCCAGGACGACGATATGGCAGAACAATTACAACTTCCCTGTTTAAGAATCGTCAGCCATGGCAAGATTTATTTTGTACAAATAAAAAGTGATAAATATTATAAAAGTAAAATATACTTTCTGTCGTTTTCATAGAAGTTTAAAATCCCGGTGATCCCTTTTACGAGAGACCGTCTGGATGGGTACCACCACGGTGCCTATTTCGACTGAAAAGCAATAGTGTGAAAAGACTACTGTGTTCTTGTTTAAAGGGCACCGTAGTCAGCGTATTTACTGGGTAAACGAGACTTAACATCCTATGTCTCACGGTAGGCAGCGCGTTGGTGGTACCTGTATTGCCAATGTCTATGGGCGTCGGTGACCACTTTCCATCAGGTGGCCACGACTGCTCGTCTGACTGCGTATGCAACAAAAATCCAGTTTTACCTTTTAATTACATGGATAAGTAAATTATTTGAATATTTATGGTATATTTTATTAACATTCTAATTTTTTTTACTAATAATCAATAAATACATCAACCTACAGTCCACGTTAGACGTATCCATTAGCAATGCAAAACAGTCGGAGACCTACTCCGCATGTACCCACGGTACGCCCTAATGCCTCGCAAAATTTAGCCAAACATGTAAATTCTGAAACATTTAAATGATGTTCCTAATTTTAAGTTATTTCAACTATGCAAGAAATGAAATGTCAACACAAGTTTTATTTATCCTCAAACTACCTCTGTAGCCTAGTAGTGTTGCGCTTTAGATGGTTCGAATCGACCGCAATAGTCGAAATCAACTTGGATATTTTAAGAGAACGACTGAATGAAAGGTTCTCGAGTAGCAGCGTCGGAAGACCCCCTATGGGATAGAGTGATGACCTTTTTTTTACCGTGAGGAAAGGCCTACGCATACCCGTCCTTGCGGGGGCTAAGACGGGTTATGACGGATTCGCACCGACTAAACCCACCACGTTGTTCCTTCCTGACGCCTTTAGGGTGGGGTCACAGGAACGTGCTGCGCTGGCCGCCGAAGCAGCCCCATCTCGGCCTTACAACCATCTGCCTCGCTCTTGGCGCGTCGCACCCTTCGTCTCGGCCCTGTAGTTAGATACAGACTCCCCGAGTCTGTTACTCAGAGCCATTAAGCTCCGCCGCTAGCTCCATTTCAGCCGCAGAAGAAGGAAAGATCGACGACACTATGCTGAATGTCCCCTCCTCCCACGACACCTCCAAGCCGCATCAGAGGTGTGGCCCCACCGAGTCACGGAGGATAGTGAGAGCGACCTATGGAATACCGACACTCCTCTTCCCCAGAGAAGGGTGGCGCACCTACCTCCTGCAACCCGTCCCTTGCACCCTCCAAAGGCGCATCCAAAGCGGGCTTGTTCAGCCCACTTGGAGCAACCTCCTCCACGGCCGGCCAGGTTCCTATTAGCTTCCCCGCGGCTGGGCAGGCCGCAGATACTGAGCCCCACCGTAACGACAAAGCGAGAACCTGTTCGGGGGGATAGAGTGAAGACCTGTGCCAATGTAGAAACCTATACACAGCAGGTCTTTAACACGTTGAAACTACGAAGATGACAATAATTCGGTATTTTTTCTGTTTAGTGTTAAATATAGGTTAAACAAATCCCACTACTACTTAACGATGTATGCTTAGAATTCATTTCAAAATTAGTATTTATAAGCAGAACCCATTACAAAATGAAAAGTAACATTAACACGTACACAAGAACATTTTGAGAATAATAGTCGTACATGGTAGACGTGAGAGAATCAACAACAAAGTTTTATAATGTATACTCAGTGACATTGTCTGAGTAAGGTTTTAAAAGTATTCTGCAAAAACTAAAAAAAATATTCGTATTAATAAATAACTTGCTAGAAATTATAGACAAGAATATCACAAAAATTCTGTTATAGCCACTTTATTCTATTTTTTGTCTTTAGAATATTTAACTTTCATTATTTCTGCTAGTAATAACATTTTAAACGTATTCACATTTTAAAGTATCACTTACAAATTGTAAATAGTTGCTATGATAGCAATAATAAAAAAGAAAATTTATCTTTTTAAACATCGGTAAAATAATATTCAATCTATCGAGGGTAAAGTCGAGGGTAAAGTCAAAGCTGAATGTCATGAAGGGGGACAATAAAGAAAATACTTTATCAATCCTCTAACGTCCACACTATCCGAGGAATATTCTCGCAGCGCTATTGTTCTCTGCACGTTTTATAGCAGCTTTGCATTCGTTTTAACCAGATAGCACGTAAAGTTAATTAAAAAGTTCAGTTACACTGATGGATATCGAAAACTTAAAATATTTTTGAAGTTTTCAAATTTTCATTACATATATCATATATTCAACGTCTGTGAAACAACTTAACAGCTACATACATAAATATATGCTATATTTGTATGTTTGTAACGGTTATTTAATCATCATGCCACATTACATTCAGTCACAGACGATATTTTGATTAAATAAGTTCCTTAAAAGATATGAGAGATTTATAATGCGGTGGTAAATATTGTCGGGCAGTTACGTGTGGAGACCATGTTTTAACCATTTATTTTGCGCAAAATGGTTAATTGAAGATTAATATCGATTTGTTTTATTTATTGATTTGGTATTTAATAACAGCCGAAACAAGTTTGCTTTCTGCTTTTAATTTTAGGTAATAATAGTTATTTAATAAACCGAATAAAATTAATTATTTTGTTACTCTTTACGGTCCCAATTCTCCTTTTATAGACGTAAAATTTAAATTAACAAAAATTAACTAAATTAACAGATATCATCTTATGTCAGAATTGTTTTGGAGCAAACGAATGTCAACGAACCATAATGAAAAACAATTAAGACAAATTAAATTTTGAAAATAACCTATAATTAACCACCGTGTTTTACCGACAAGACAATTATTTTAAACAAAATATATAACAATAATAAGCAAAACTGTATATACGTAACTTTTACACAGTTTTATTAAAATGTTCTAAAGGTCAAGAGAGAGGATAAGAGATAAGAGAGGACGTTTTTCCTTCGAGTTGACTTACTAATAATAATATCACCTCCATATCAAGTTAATTTAAAATTAACAAATGACGAAAAATATTTTGTTGGAGAGCTGAGATTCCTCATAGTACTAGCCTGCCCCCAGAGTGCAATATAAAAGCGTAGATAGTACAGAATTCCCACAGGAGGCGTTCGCAAAACGATGCCCGACAACTAAACAAAGTTGGGAGGAGATAGGTGACAAGCGAAGCGAGCCGACAATGCCAAGAGGGACCTCACAAGCGATTTTCTAGCGTAGAGCACTTACATTACTTTTTTGTATCAATAACTCGAGTCTTAATTCAGAGAAATTTCTCAAAAAATATTATTATATGTTTAGCTAGCTGGTTTCTGCGGTTAATCCTGTTTAGTGATGGACAATAATTAATAGTTAGCATTAAACTCCAGAAGATCCATGTCCCTGTACGAAGTAGTTTCCTAGTCCCTAACGTTGATTTTAACCTGACTTCAACAGGCTTTTAGGCTTCACTGTTGGGCACAACTAAACCTGTTTTTTGCCATGAATCCAGATTTAAATTTAAATTATACTTTATTTATATTAGACTTTGATGAGTTCTTATGAACTTTAATCTACCACTGGTACGGAAATTTTTATGATATTTGATTCATAAATCATTTATACATCTTAGTTCTTTATCATCATCATCATAAGCCTGTATCAGTCCACCGCTGGACATGACCCTACCAATGCACGCCACCGCTTCCGATCTCCGGATATTCTTATCCAGCCCACACCAGCTACTTGGTCCTTAACGTGGTCACAGAATCAATGTTGCTTTTATAACTTTTCGAAAGCCAACCTTATTTACCAAAACTCTAAAAGGAAGTGACATTAATTACATCTTATCAAATATCCCCTCTATTTACGGTCCCTCCACATCATTAGTACCATGCGCATTTGTGTGTGTGTACGTACACGTTAAAAGACATTATTATTAGCTTCGTTGCATCAGTACTATAGAATACATAACTTTAAAAAAATTGTAGTGTTAAAACTTTGGTTACCTATTACAAGTATGTTTAAATATTAATGAAAGTACAAAGATCGAGTCACATTTTGTTTACGAGCGTTTCGTGATTAAGTTACTATTGAGAGGATTTGATACATTGTAGTACAATGTTACTACTTACATAGTTTACGTAAATATATTTAATGGAGAGATTATTTGCCGCTATAACAAAATTTGTGGTGCCTGTCGTGTAGCAGTTTTGTGATAAAAAACGATTATTTAAATCGACGACACCATGCTAAATGTTTTCTTATCACATACATACCGCACTTGAAAAATAGCCTGGTCGCAAAAAAAAAACTTTTTACGTTAGATTCTTTCCGAATTAACCAAATGAGTGCATAAACAACAATACTGCCTTGTGGGAAACATTAGTCACAGTTTTGGAAAGACGCGATAACAGCAAAATTAAGGTGATAAAGTATGAATTATTACGTACGTAAACGTCTTGTTCGGGGACCATTCCAAACTTAACAAACTAGTTACAATTAAATAAGAGGGTCCGGTCCCTCAAGTGTTTTTATGTTATTTTTGATTTATTGATACATTTTCTGGTATTTTAAAATTATGATTCTATTTAACTGACTTCCCAAAAGAAGAAGGTACTCAATTCGGAGCGTGTGTTACTTTTTTGTATAGGACACCACATTGCTCCGCTCCTGTTGCCCCAATTTTGTTCATACTATAGAGATTAGCTGTCATTTGGTTCCATTTTTATATGGTAATAAGTCACTGCCTCCGGAGCCTAGTGGTATGGGCGTGTGATTTAGAAACCGGAGGTCATGGATTCAAATCCTACGGGACTCAACAAATTTTCATTGTTGTTTCCGAGTTGGTTAAGGCAATTTGGGCCGATTACCAAATTGTCTGAAAAGTAAGATGATCCATGCGTCGAATGGGCATGTAAAAAGTCGGTCCACCCACTAACCCTCATTGGACCAGCGTGGTGGTATACGGTCTAAAATCCCCCCTAATTGCGAAGGCATAATGAGGGGAGGCCTATGTTCAGCAGTGAACTAACACAGGCTGTTGATTGAATAAATCAGCGCCAAAAATCACAACTTCATGCGATTAAATAGTAAAGCTGACGATCTGTAAAAGATAGACTTAAACTATGTTTGACATAATTATATATATTTAAATTGTCTCCAATAAAGACCGAGACCACATTTAAGTTTTAAGATTAACCCACAATAGCGATTTTAATGTAAAACGTTGCTCAAAATTGCAAAAAGGCATATTTAAACCTCATTTAAGGTAATATAATGTAAGTTTACATAAAAGTTATTCCTTTTAAAAAATACTTAATGTTATGGCATTAAACGTTCCATCCATGACATCTTGATTAATGGATAGCCTTAATAGATATAAGAGATGTGATTTGCAGTGGCGAAAGCCACTGGGTAGTTTCTTGCAGAGGGGTGATTGTCACTTGCTTAATTTGGGCAAAATGGTTAGAAACTGTTTGAAGTCGGTCACATTTTTGTGTTAAAATTTTATGTTACTTAGTGTTGTTTAGTTAAACTAATTTTTAATCAGATTATAAGTTGCAATATTTTGCGGTGTTACTGTAAAATTTATTTTAACAACGTTAAAAAATTCCTTATCGTATTTCCCTTATTATTTTCCAAGAAAATAAATTACATTCGCAAATAAAATGCAATAAACTGATAAAAAGTTTAATAAAAGGCCGTTAAATTATATTTAACATATTGTATAACATATAATTATATATACGTTATCGACCAAGCAGATAATTACATGAAAGTTAAAAAATATACAGCAGAACTGGTTTTCTTTCCTTAAAAGCAAAAATTGTTTATATTTTAAAATAAAATTGTAGGTATTTTATATTGATGTTTATTGTTATTTAACCCAGCCTTTTATATAAATATTTTATACTGTTAAGCTATTAAATATTGTACTTTTTTATGGAATTAATAATTTAGTAAGCTTACAATTTGTTATTCTTTACTTAGATGTAGGAATTTTCGAAATTAAATGCAGGATATTCTTTAAATTAATGTCGTTTATTGTGTCGTATTATCCTATAGAAATGACTATATTTATGAGAACCCCATTTTATATAATATTATGAGCACACCTAACTTTCTACTTGTAGCTAAAGTTAAAATGTGCTACGGCTGCTTCATCATGACTCATATTCGTCCTGGGAAATCTTTTATCGCTTTTCTCCATTATCGTAAGCCCGAGATAGAAACTACTATATATATTAATTTATATACGGTGCAAGTCAAGTTGGTTAAAGGAGTTACGAAATGTTTTAGTCCTTAAAATGTTCTCAGTAACACATAAAAAATATTTTTGATTATATCCCTAAATTTACTATAGTTCAATAAATATATGATGTGAATTGCAGTTGTCAACAACATAATACTCAGTACTTATTTAATTTTGTTTTACGTTTTGTAAGTTTAATTTTAATTCCTTTTCGGACCATTATTCCCGCACTTAATGGCCCGACTTACAAAGCAATTACTGTAATAATTATTGAGATTATTTTGTCCTAAAAGAACTAATTATTGTACTTTCAGTTTCTGCATTGTATATTAAGGTTTACTTTATTGTGCATAAGTTTTACGTGTTAATATTTTGGAACATGCTCTCAGTGTATACCCATACATCAGGAAGCGTTTCAATTTAATCGTGCAATATTAATTTTTTTAATTTTTTTTTTAAACAATTTCTTTAATTATTACAGATACAGACTCACCATTAAAATCCGATTTCGACGTTACCTCGTTGGTACTTTAAAATACAGTGTCGTACACCAAAGTAAATACAACATTTTTAAGACAGACACGACTCGTTATTTAAGCCGCACAAGACTGAAGGACTTAATGAGCCAGCTTGTAACTTCATAAGAAAAATACGTTAAGTGGGATGCGGAAGCACTGAAATTTTATTAATTAATTAAAAGAAATTAGAAGGAAATAATTTAATGTCAATACAATTGTTTAGTTTAAAATAATTCTTTGTTTATTTTTTAATAAATAATATTTATAAAATCGTTGTTTTGTATTTGTTTTTTACTGAACAATAATAATAGTTTATGAGGATAAGAAAAAAAAAGGCGTTTTAAAATATTTACATATCAATTTTTCAAGTTTTTCCTTGTCATAATTATAAACTACTTCTACATACTGAATATGAACCGTGCGTTATTAGGCACATGTTCTTTTTTCTGCTTAAAAGTTTTCTTCGGTTTAAGATAACTTCATTTTAGCACATTAGATAATTAGGTATTGAAAATACCTCAAAGAAAACTGTTGTGAAACTTTTTAAAGTGGTTTGAAATTGTTATTTAAGTAAGACTCAAATTATTATAGTTAGCGAAACATTTTGTACTGACACTATAAACTTTTGCTATGACAACGCAAAAACTATTTCACCGTTACTTCTGATTTTTATTCTGTCACACGTAGTCCGGACATTCTTAATCTAATCCGAACAGAGATATCTTAACAGTAAAATTACAGAAATCTGTTAAAACAAATATTTGCACACTAATACTCAACAGTCACAGGAACAATAATTGCTTTAATTAATTTTTTAATTGTATAAAAACTAATATTTTCCTTATTTAAATGGTGTTTTATGGGCATATTATAAGTATGTTGTTTTAACAATAGCTGTAAATCTATATTAAATTAACTTTATCTACGTGAGTAAATTCGTACACTGAAATTTTATTCTAAAGATTATACTGATCTACGCAATCACTTTAATTGTAGACAAAAGAGTGAGTCCAAGTGAGAAATAAGCTCCTTAGGAGGGAATTGAGAAATATAACCACTAGAGTATTACTGCTTTGAAGATAAAGCCTTTGGAGACTTGAAAAAGACATTACTAGAAATTTCCTATATCAATAATTATAACGTACTAAAATATACAGTAAACAGGTAGAGTATTCACACATGATTTTTTTTATTTTTTTCTGTAATCCGAAAAAGTAAGCAGTTTCTCCAATAACAGGGGACTAATTTTAATAAATCACTATTCATAATATTTTGTAGTCTAAAAAATTTTGCGCATGAATAGATAATAAGACTTTAATTTTACTTGTCAATTTAAATTAATATTTTGCGTAAAAAGGAAGCTTTAGTTCGCAATATTGACCCGTAATGGTTATTGAACTTAAAAAGAACATGAAAATTACACAGTCTATTAATTCATGTAAATAGTAAAATAATTGCATATTGTTAAAATACTCGTTCTTTAGACGATTATTAATTTGAGTTAATATTTTTTTAATTATATTGATTTATGAGTTGGTTTATAAATTTATTTACAGCCTAACATTAACAGTTCTAAATCTATACTTTAAAGTTGAAAATATTTGCAGCTTCATCAATAAATATATATAAAATTAAATAAATAGCGAAACTACAGTTTGTTTATTTGGGTCAATATTCATAAAGCAAAGAATACAAAATGGCTGAAGAACCTCTCAGTTCATCAAAAAATTGATTTTCATTCGGTTACTTTATTAAGAAAATTTAAATATTTTTCGTTTGATCTAAATAATAAAGTATATGCACGCGTCTATATGGATATAGTTATCCGCCTTCGAGGTCTGGTCGAGGAGGAACAATACTTCTGTATTGTTCCTTACTTTATAAACTGGAGAGGGAAACAACTATGTGTTATTGTTGTTTTCTAGTTGGTTAGGACAATTTAGGCAGATCAGTCTGAAAAGTAAGATGATACATGCGTCGGATGTAAAAAGTAGATTCTCCCACCAACCCGCAATGTACCAGCGGGATACGATCCCCGGATGAAAAATGCGTGAATGGGGGAGCTCTATATCCTGCAGTGGACTAACATAGGCTAATGATGTTGATGCATATGTTGCTGAAGTTAAAACCGGCTCGAGGAACTTTATTATCAATACATTGGCTTTATTCAGGAAAAAGGACTTTCATGCAATCGGGCTATCGCTTTCTTGACCAAATGTCCCTCTCGGAAAAAAAAACAAATTGAATAGTATCCGCTACTTCAGGGATCCCGAAACAACCTTTAAATTTTAACATAATATGTGGTTAGCCCATGAAGCACAAGCAGACGACACTCTTTAATACCTGTCCTTTAGGTTTAAAATGATATTCTGTAGTCTACAAAAAAATTATTTGCTTTCAGCTATTCGGGCTAAAAAGCGATAACCTAGTTCCCGACATATGTAACAACAGGACGTATGCATTCGGACTCATACTGTACAGATCCAAGTTACCGCTGCTGCTATGGGAAAATTATTACTTCCTCTTTTTAAATGTTTTTAGATCTCTTTAAGTCAAACGTTTATTTAACTAGTCTCAGTAGAACCTAAACTCTCATAGTCCGGTGGGACGGATAAACAACTAACGGGACGTGGTATAAATAATTTTAAAAGCGTATATTACTTTTTTTTCATTTATAACTTTTATAATCAACAAGCGTGTATATAATTACATTTTCCATATAATATGCTTCAAGATGGTTCCCTTCTTTTGAATCAAGATATTAATTCAAAGTTCGTTAAAGATTATAACATAAATCTAATACTTGAACCTGTTTACGTTGAGATTACAGATTTTGTATACATATACACTGGAAAGGTTCTAAGAATATTGTAAAGTAATAAAACGTTATAAATTTCTTGAAATAGTTTTTTGTAGCAAAGAATAACTTTTCTATGAAAATTAGATAACTGTGCTTTATGTCAAATAATATTTATTTATTTATTTATTTACACTTTAAGCACTAATTGTGTATAGGCGGACTTAATGCCATAGGCATTTTTTTCCAGTCAACCTTAAGGTGGTGATAAATATATATTTACATATATATATTATATGGGTTACGGTCCAAAAACCCCCTAATGGATAGGGTCTATTAGGGGAGGCCTATGTCCAGCAGTGGACTATCACAGGCTGATGATGATGATGATATATTATATATACATAATTATAAATAGTATGATTCATACAAATTACCAAATAAGTATATACATGACGACAGTATTATGTTATATTTTGCAAGTCTTTTGATAGGTGCTCCTTGGGTTTTTTTTATAAAAGTGATAATAAATTTTGGCCATTCTGATTTCAAGAGGTAGCGCATTCCATAAAAGTACAGACTGGATAAAGAATGTAGAGTGCATGAAGTCAGGACATTGAAGTAGACGATTATGTGTCGATCGAAGATTTTTGTTACTGACTTTATATACATACGAGAAATAAGATGTATAGTAGGGCGTAGTAGGAGAACTTAGAAAGGAATAAAGAGTAGTCAGGGCTCGTAGGGGCGTCGCTGGCGTATAGGAAACCACAGAAGATGGGAACGGTATGCAGAAATGGTCGTATTTACGTATATTTAAAACGAATCGAATGCAGTTATTGAGAAGTCAGTCAAGCTTGTTGAGGTGATATGCATTCAGGTCAAATAAGCACATGTCACCATAGTCGACAAGCGGGAAAATTAAGGTCTGCACGAGCACGACTTTTGTCTGAAAGGGCAAAAAGTTTTTAAAACGATAAAGGCATCGCAGAACTCCAGTCACTTTTCTTACAGCTCCTGCAACATGAGCATTCCAACTCAGCGTTGTGTCAAAATTTAAACCGATATTTTTAACCTCAGGGCTGAGTAGAATTTAGCTGCTATAAAAAGTAATTTGAGGAAGTGATGCCATATCAACATTTCTCAAAGTTCGTGCATTACCTATCAAGATAACTTGACACTTTAAGGGGTTATCGGTTAATCCAAACTTACCACACAATATTTTGATAGCCGCTAAGTCGTTATTTAGCTTTAGGATCGCTTCGGGTAGTTTGTCAATTGATTGTTGAGTGTATAATTGTAAGTCATCGGCATCGAGATGATACGCACATTGAAGATCATGAATGATAAAATTAATAAATATAGGAAACAGAAGTGGGTAAAGAATGCCGCCTTGAGGAACGCGAGAATAAGGAGTAGGAGAAGGAAATCAAGGATAGGAATGATCATGCGTCAGGTAATTTTGTCACAACCAACAGGATTGGATTTTATACAGTGGATGACATTTTTGATCTCCTCAGAAATAACGTGAGAAAATTTAAAAGATTCTATAGAAGATCGCGTCAAACCAATAAGCGTGGAAGTAACGTCACTTACAGATGGATGATCTGTAAAAGTAGCGGAAGTAAAATGAAAGTTTAACTCATATAAAGTTATTGCTTTACTAGAAAGGTTTGTCACTCGCGACTTACTGATGCCTAGAGTTCCAAAGAACATCCAGATATTGGCAGGAGTTGATTTAGTAATACTTACCAGAAAGTATCGGCGTTTAGCGTTGCGTATCATTTGATTACACCAATTACGTGCTAATTTGTAACTGGACCAATTTTCATCAGTACGCAATTTTTTTGAATTTGCGAAATAAACGATCGCGGCGCCTTATGGCCGTGCAAATGCCTTCAGTTAGCCAAGGCGCTGGTGGTCGACTTACCTTCACCATCTTTATAGGAGCGTGGATTTCGTAAAGCTCAGATATAAGGGCGTTTAAAATTTGAGTCTTATCGACAATCGTATGTCCCTTAGTCCTATCGAATTAAAACTATCGCTACTACTAGAGGTCAAAGATTTATTTGCTGAATGAATCGTCATCATCAATATCAATCATAATAATAAATATAAATAATATAAATAACAAATAAATATAAATAAAATAAATATGTAATAAAATTATAATACTATTTAAATATAATGCTTAACAATTGGTGGATTAACAATCATTTCTGCACCACCCGCCAGCCTCACAATTAATAACAAAAAAAAAGAACACATTACAAAATAAAAAAAAAAGAAATTAAGACCTAACTTAGACTTAATTGCATAACATTGATAACAACACAATTTAAAAAAACAAGTTAAAAATACCTAACATATGAAAAAAAAATATAATAAAAAGTAAAAATGGAACGCACCCAAATCAAATCAAAAATAGTGACAAGCATCAGACGTCAAATTGAGTATGACGTTATTTATTGTTTAACCGGTTCATTGTTTATTTTAAAAACAAAAGTTTACTTACTTAGACTAGTAAACGATAATATAAGTTATTAAAAGTGAAAATAAGTTTAAACGACGGACATATGAAATAAGAAATACAGGTTTAAAGAAGAAATAAATGGGTTGTAAACAAAACAAAAATTATAAACGTATAACAAATAACTAATCAAAATATAATATAAACTAAAATTATGGGCAAGCAGTGAAACTAATCAAATGATGAGCCATTATTATTTGAACTAATATACATTTATAATGATACTAAAAAGACTAATATAATAGGATAAACATTGCATTAAAAATAATACTGCTGCCATTTTGAGTTTTAGTGGGCGACTTCTTGAGGCTTTTGGCCACTTGGGGGTAAGGACAGTGAGATCGTCAGTGGTGATTTTGTGGATGCCCTCTGAAGTTTTCACATGCATAATTTCATGATATGTCCACACCGATCGCATCCCAAAATGAAGGCGGGCTTTAACAAAAACTGTTTGTCTTACCTGCGTCAGGAACTCCTTCACAGATATTGCTGAGCCCTTAAGCTTGAGTCTTGGCCCTCCAGACATCATTTTGATAGCTACATTAGTAAACCTAATTAATATGGGCCTTTGTTGTTGTTTGCCGGGGACTCCTAGTCGATGACATACTTTTACGTCAGATAGAGATATGTCATTAAGTCCTAAACTTTTATGACATATGACCAGAATCATTTTAGAACAATCTTCCTTCTCTTTTTCAGCAACCCCAGAAACAATTAGAACCTTTGTGCGGCTGTGTGTGTCCCGGTTGTTTACCTGTTGGGAGCATTCCTTAATTTGTTCTCGGCGTAATTTGATGATGCCAAAAATTAGCTCCCTAAAGCTACGAAGCTATTCTGCAACTTTGGCTACTGTATCCTTGGAAGACCCTGCATTAGAAATCTGAGACTGCTGGTCATCAAGTTTTTTGCCAATATTTTCCTCAAGGCGGTTTTGGGTGTTAATTATATCCGAAAAGTTGGACATATTGCTCAAGTACATTGTGAATTATTACCAAAGTGGATAGTTATGAAGTAGGCTGGCAAGTGGTGGTTAAAAGTTATGTTTTGAAATTTCATAAATCGTGCTGTTTATGTAAGTATCACTCAAAACAAATAATTTAAACCAATATTAAAGTTTTTCTTACACTAAATCTCTAAATATTTTAATAAAATATGAGGAACGATTTTACAGAACGTGTTAACTTTTTCGACATTTACCCAGGAAAAAAACCAAAAATATTTTATTAAAGTCCAATTACAAAAATCTTAACGCGCCCTATCTTTTGAAAATAATTCTCTGAGGCAATTAAAATATCGGCATTTTTTTTCTTTTTACAGCTATTTTCCAATGTTTCAATTCTGTTTCTTTTACTTTTAGATTTCAAGTGTTTGAGTTATAAAAAGTTCATCGAATCCATTTCACCCTTTAGGATTGTGATTTTAGTATGTTTCTCTTCGTAAAAACTATTATGTCAAGGTAAATATAAATTGGTTAGAAGAAGACACTATGGTGACTTGGGAAAATAGGTAGAAGAAATAAGTTACCAAACATTAATTCGAGTTAGGAGGTTAAAGTAATTCAAATGCATAGACAAACACGTAAACTGAATTAGTTTAGCAAGCCAAAGGGTGTGTTGGGTTCGTTAGTCCTTGTTATGCGAATCAAATTGGGAAGGTGTTTTAATCATATTAAGGCATTAAGCTTGCTTAAGGTATATTAGTATCTGCAGTTTATTTTAAAATTTAAAAATACAACTAACAAACATTAATTACATAAGAGAAACATAAAAACGCACATAAAATAAATTATAGTAAAAAGTTAGTAAAAATAAAAAAAGTCATAACCAGAGTTTCAAAGCTACACTTAATAGTTTTGTATATATATCGTCAAATGCATAAATCGTTTTTACGTTAATGAAAACAAATACGTATAGTAAAAACAGATTTTACTTCATAATTTATGAGGAAAGTCCATGTAAAATATTTGATAATGACTATACTTACAATTTTTCTTTTATGTAAATGATATAATAAACGTAATTTTTTTATTACATTTCAGAATGTTAATGGCGTCTTTGAAAATCATAATCACATGCCATCATTTTAAAAATGCTGACTATTTCTTAAGAGACAGGCTCGTCAATACGAGTTTTATTAAAACATTCTACAAGAATATTGTATTGCATTTGACTTCATGTTAACAAAAAAAAGAAAATTTTTCAATAAAATTTATTCAAAATAAATAATAAATGTGATGCCGAATTATTTCATATAATTTACAAGTTAAATTAATTCTAACGCATTTACTTATGTTAAGGGTTTTCACAACCGTATCACCCGGAGAATACTTACATCACGCAATACTAACGATTATTATTTCATAATGCCAGTCTATTATTATCTATAAGGAGACTGTCACTTGTCTTTTATTTGCTGAAAATTGACTCAAAGGGTGGTTATACCTTCATTAAACAAATACATTTAATATCGTATCACTGTCAGAGTTGGTTTATTAATTACTAGCAACCACGCAACCCCCCTTGTGGGTGGAATATCGTGAAATCTTAGACGACCTCAACTTGGCAAAAAGGAATATTCCTACAAAATTTCAAGTCGCTACGCCTTATGGTTCCACGGATATCGTGATGAGTCAACATATAGGTGGGAATCTCTTATATAATATATCTAGATGTAGATTTTGACGTTTAAGGTCAAATTATGGTTCTCAAACGTTTATCTAAAAAAATTAATAAATTTTGTAAAATTAAAAACTAAAGATAACATTGAAAAATTATATACCTTTGCAATAAATTGGAGTAGCCTTAACGGCACATCCGATTTATCGTAGCTCATGCCGTCGCATAATAATAAACTTCGAAAGCTTTTATAAAAATCTTGAATGCTTTTAAAGTAGTAGTGCTAGTATATTCCAAGAAAGTTTTAAACAGAATAAATAGCTTTTGAAACTTGAATGTCATTTGAATGCATCCACAAATAATAAATAATCACTTCGAAAATTAATAACTGTAAAAGCCCTAAAGGATATTTTCTTCAATAAAAAAATATTCTGATTATTGTTATCATTAAAGAGGTAGAAATATACTTGTTAGTGTAAAATTTTATACCTGTAAACTTAATTTTAAAAATACTATACATTGTTGTATATGTGAGTTTATTGATTTATTCGTATTATGCGCTACACGTAAAGACATTAAAAATTTAAGGATTATATATTTATTTTGCCATAAAATGCATAAAAATTTGAATGATTTTATTTTTATTACGGGAGAAACCTTACATGTTGTCAAAAACGAAAAAAAGAAGCTAAGTCTTTGTTGTGCCAACGTCGTCTTAAAAAACTTTCATAGAGAAACGACTTTAAATCCGGGGCTAGACAGGGATCAACGTTTACGAGCTTCATAGATGGAACACTTTTTCGTTTGTATTTTAAACTCACATAGTTTTTGTATTATTTATTATAGAAAGCGATAAATACAATATGGTTCATCTATAACCGCATGATTAACAAGTTGTACTGACTAGGTTGTTATGATAAAGTTTGATGTGATTAATCGATTCGGTCACATCATATATTTTCGAGTAAAGTCGTTGATTTTATAATTTTTTTAAAAAGATCGTTATCGGTGTTTGGAAGCGTAAACTACTTTGGTTTGGTAGTTTCTGAGTTGTATATTAATAAAAAATATAAATTTTTAAATTCTTTACTTTTGTTTTAGAGCTTTTTTCGACCTAGTTCCCAAAAGAAGGATATACTCAATTCAAAGCGTACGTTTTTCTTCATTTTTATTTGTGCAACTTCATTTTGCCCTCCGCTCCTAGAGCTCCGATTTTGCTCATTCTTGTTCTTAATGAAGGGTGTTAGCTGTCATTTGATCCCATTATTTCATAATTTAGTGATAAGTAGTTTAATATACGTTTAAGAAATTAACAAAATTACGGAATCAAAAATCACAACCTGGTGAGATTAAATTGCTAACGCTGGTTCAATTTTAAAAAATGGACTACAACTATGTTCTACATAATTGTACTACTTAAGTTGGCCTAATATCAGGATATAAAAGGGGGGAAATGGTTAAAATATATTTTTATAAATTATTTATAAGCAATAGAAAGGAGTACGGTTTTTAAATTATCGTTACAAAAATTATTTATATAAACCTTTAGTGTTGCATATATGAGTTGTATAAATACAGGAGACATAGTGAAGTGAAGAGTAAAAGCAATATATTAACTCTGGTACTTATGCAATACTACGTATTCAAGTGATGGAAGATGCGAAGTCGACTTATTGTTGAATGAATACGAATTGCTTGTTAGATGTTGGATAATTTAATTATGAGAGATTTGCTTTGTTTTAGTCTTACTGCCATCAAAAGTAATTAAAATACAAATATTAACAAAATAGTTATGGCAAGAACTACTATGTTTAATACTACTTTTGGATTGTGTGCTTTGCTAGTGTACCTTAAATAAACATTTCAGACGTTTATCGTTCCTTCTATTGTATCTTCTCTAGAATTACAGTTGCTTGAATACGTGATTTAACTCTTACTTTTGCTTGCCGAAGCACGAAGAGAAAAAAAAGTAACAGAGAATAATGTTCGCCGCTGCATTTCTCGCTCTAAGTAACAGAAATAGCAATTTTATTTTAAATATTTTTACAGATTAAAAGTGTAGAAAAAAAGCAATAATGTAATTTATGAAAACTAGGCAAGTCACCTTAAATCTAAAAATACTTTATTCTAATCTAGTACTTAAATAATATTATAAATTGGTATAAATATAATAATATATTTTAGGACTAATTAATGAAATTTGACTTATATTTAATTCTTACATATTTTGGCGTTAAATATGACAACCAAGGAATATATGATAATTTTAAACTTAGTTTGTTTTAGTTTATATTAAGTTGAGGTATTGTTCAATAGAAGATTTTAAGGAGTAAATAAAACCTGGCCTCTACGGCCCAAAGTATAAACTGCATTGCATGGATAGATTAATTGTCAAAAAATTTAAAATGACTCACGCCTTGTAACAGCTGGCAAAGATGCTCTTGACAATCAGGACCAACTTTTTACATATATATATTTATTCGACAGATGGATTTTTTCACTTTTTGGGGGATTGGCCTATTTTGGTATAACCAAAGGGAAAACAACCGTAGCCCGTTGTAACAATTATTGCGCAGGATACGACCCAACGACCTCCGGTTTGCAGAGAAAGGATCAATATTACTAGGTCCATGGTCTAGTAATATTAAAAAGCGGTAATAATAGGGCAGCCGCCTCTTGTTTCCTTGCGCAGGTATTGTAATAATTTTAAATGCAGTTAATGAAAATCAATTTAATTAGTAAGTCTACAAAATAGGAATTATACTTCTAGTATGGAACGTCGCATTTTATGGTATTTCCTACTAACGTTGCAAACCTGCAAAATTTTTCCCTTGCAAATAACACACTTGCATTTAAAAGTGAGGGTTTTTTGTAATTATAAATATTTTTAACAGTATGTGGCCAGCGTGATACCATTAAATACAATTACCATTAGGGTTAATCCATTAACTTAAAATGCACAGTTTTAGCGAAGACGTTAAAGCTCGACCGTTCACGTCTACACGTCTACGTTTACGTCTCTGCAGTTTGTGCTTGTTGCTTTTAGACCGACTTCCCAAAAGAACGAATCAATCCGGAGTGCATTTTTTATATAATATGTTACCTCATTTCTCCGCTCCTTTAGCTCCGATTTTAATTTTTTTTAAGTGAAAGGTTAAAATTAAAATTAGGAAAATTCAAAGCTATTTTAAGGTAACAAAATATAAGTCCTTGTAAAAGTAAATACATTAAAAGAATTGTTTATTCTATAGTTATTAAATATATTTGTTCATAAAACGTGTCATAGGTGGCATTTTATAAAATATATATCCTAAAACATATAAGACATTTTAAATGCGACGATAGAAGTCGAGGCAGTGTAAATAAGTATTAAGTTTATTTTTTATCGTAATCTTCTTGCATTTGTGTCAATACTTGTAAGACTAAGTGGATTGTACAGAAAAGTTTTTTTATGCTCTATGTAGCATAGTAACGTTTCACTTGAAACAGTATGACTTCAAAACTGTAAACAAAATATGTTAAAAAAATATAGATGACGGTGCATATTCGGCAAACAAAGTCTGTTTACAAACAGCTCTCGGCGATTTCCAATAATTGCATTTCAATTTTTGAACTTTTTCATTGAAATATTGTGAAAAAATTCTTGTTTTGTCTACCGCATATTCCAAATGGATATACGGTAGATAAGTGCATTTAAATCTATACTAGAAGTGGGCCACTCTCAACGTTTGATAAATTAATTCAATTCACGGGAGGTTAACCAATTTTCTCCTAGTCGATTCCGACTACGGTTGCCGATATATATTAGGGATCAGTCAACTGTGCAGGGGATATTACAGTGCACAAGTGGTGTAGAAGTACGGCGTAGTCATTTTATATTATTTGACAATATTATAAAAAAAATATTACGATGATAAGCATCTATAATATGTTAATAATTCATGCTATACATATAAGCTGGCGTAATGATATTAGACCTTAGTTGAGGAAAAGAGAGAGTTTCTTAAGGAAAACAGACCGAAAGAAAATTGAGACGATCTATGATAAATATTAAAAAGTGATAATTTAATGAAAGCTAATTTAAAAATATTTAAACCTGAGCTAAATATGATCTAAAGCATTTCTAATTAATTAAATGAGTAATCTTACTACGCATCAATAAAAACGGATACATGACTTATTGTATGGTTACCAAACGGATGATGAAAACCATATTTCGCCTAGCGTTAAGTCCTTAAACAGACATGTGACATGAACATTCATAACTCTTAGGCACATGAGGTAACGTCTCGTTAAAAGTTTAAAGGTTTTGCTTATTTGTATGCTAAGTACTTTATCTAAATCTCAGCAAAGAGATGCAAAGGACCTTACCCATTATAAAATTTGAAAGAGTGCTTTAACCGTTTACTGTCACATTGTAAATGTTTGTAAAAAGAATAAATAAAAGTTGATCGCTTTCAAGTCGATTTAAAATTTTTATGTAAGTAATATGTAAGAGCGCTTCGTATGGATTGTTTTTGTTAAATATGCATTTATACAGTTTTAATTAAAGGCTTGTTTAAGTGAACATATTTATGGTTTATTATTTTTCTCTGAAATAATGAAGACTTCAATATTTCTTAACTATTCAAAGTTTAAAACGGTAAAATATTTATAACTCAACTTAGAGTTTTAAATATTTTTGCGTGTTAAACTTTAATATACAGATTTTGTCGTGATTTTTGTGTAACGTACTTATTCATCATCATCATCAACATCATCATCAGCCTGTGACAGTCCACTGCTGGACATAGGCCTCCCCTAATACAGCGCTATCCATTAGGGGGTTTTTGGACCGAATCCCACCACGCTGGTCCAATGCGGGTTTGTGGGTGGACCGACTTTTTACATGCCCATCCGACGCATGGATCATCTTACTTTTCAGACAATTGGGTGATTGCCCTAACCAACTAGGAAACAACACTGAAAATTTGTTGAGTCCCCGCAGGATTCGAACCCATGACCTCCAGTTTCTAAAGCATACGCCTATACCACTAGGCTACGGAGGCAGTTAGAGGCAACGCACTTATTCGTCGCCAAAATTGCAAGATAATTTTTTTATATGGTATTTTTATAGATGAGGTATTTAAACTTTAATTATGATTAAGTGAAAAAAGACGGTAAGATTAGAAGTCTATTTTTATGAACATTTTATTTTTCATGTTTTCTGCATAAAGGCGAAAGGCCATAGAACAACTGCAACGGGCGACCATTCCGCGTTATGTCTGCATACCTTTCTTTCAATACGTGCCAACTGCAGTGAGCAAATGTAAAAACGCATTCGCTGGCTATAAAACGTACAAAGTATTCTTTGTGCGGTGTGGTATAAGCCCCCGATGTTTTTATAGCTAGCACGTGAGGAAAATAATAACGAGTGTCCCTGAATGAATACTGCTTTGTTATTGTGGCAGATAAGAGTTGACTGTTCCATTTTACCTATTGTTTAATATAAGGTTAAATTAATCTCTTTCCTAAAAATAAATATTATTCAAGTTTTAGGGGCCTCAAGTATGCACTAACTTTATTTCATAACCAACTATACGTGTTTAAGCTTCTGATAGAGACATAATTTTGTACATCCCTTGATAAGAAATTAACGTCTCTTTGCAAGTAAATAACATATAGATCTGCTTATTATATATATTATAATAGTAAATTTTATGGATTGAATATAGTTTTGTATAAACCTTAGTTTTTTTATATTTCCGAATGTACACGAATTAACAAAACATTTACAAGAATTTAAAATCATTTCAACTACTTTTGTGTAAAAAATTTTCTCAGAGGCAAAGGGTAAGGAAAGAATCTTTATAGCCGATTAGGCAAACTAAACCTTTTCAGCAAATGTCGTTTAGTATTTTTGATTTTGTTAGTTATATAAGTAATATTTTTGTCATACCGAAAAAATATAATCAAAAAAGCAATGTAAGTCAAGTTTTTTTTACATTAAGTAAGGCATATAAAATGAGAGAGGGTAGTTCGCTGCGCCGCTATTTCAACAAAATAATATAAGAAGCATCCAAAGTTTGTTGTAGATGTGAGAGTTATCAAAAAAGTGACAACAATATCTATGTAAATACCGAGTGTCGTTGGACTAAATAGAAGAGCAAGTGTTATTTAGTGCATGAAGTGGTGCAAGAAGACTGTTAGTAGTAGTGATATATACAAACAAAAAGTTAAAAAGTTATTGTAGTGAATAAAGGAACAAGACATTAAATTTAAAACAAATAATAACGTAACTTAAAATTATTGTTTTCATCGCCATCTACAGGGGAGTAGAAGTACTAGCCACACTTCCACCTATAAAGAAACAGCTGTAGTCTTCAACATTTAGGAATCTAAGAAGGTCGGTTTTTATCGATTGCTCAGAAAATTAAAGAAAAGAAGAGACCACGGTAATAAACCAATTACTCACCTTAAAGAACGAAATTAAAACCGCAAATCATCTTACATCATTATATACAGTAGAAAATATTTGAACTATCATCTAGTGACCAATAGTAAAACTATTTGTGGAAAATCGATGTTGGTCTTAAACGCCACCTGGTATCAAAGAGCAAAAACCTTTATAAAAATATTGTCCAAACTACTACGATCGTAACGTCTGAAATGGACGATATTGTTAAAATTATACAAATTATACAAGATGATCTGGCGATACAAAACAACTACCCTCCTTTTTTCCTTTTAATTTTTCCTCATCTCGCGATAAGAAGAGGGTATAAGGTGAATACTTTGTGACGCGGTCGGCGGCCAGCGCCACCGCTGTCGACAATTGCTTTCAGGACTTCCTACGCAGCGCATCATATTTTAAAATCACGCGACGCGAATGGCCAACGTCCGTTCTAATAGTTTTAAATTCACCGCGAACCCCAACCGCATCAACGAAGACGCCTGCAGCTGTGCCGCCATCATATGAGGTATTTATCCTTCCTATTATCGCATTTCCAATCCGGCTTCATAACCACGTTGTACGAGCCGCATTACGCAAATGGTCCTTCGAACCGCATCCTCGCTGCTGTTCCATAAATAGGATGTACCATATCGCCGTCACTGAAGCTATTTGGTCCAATCAAATTGGCTGACGAAACTTGAGTGACCACGCGCCCGCGCAACCAATATAAAAGAATCTATTAATAGCAATATAGAAAAAAAATTAAATTTATCGAAACTAAAACTAAACAATTAGAAATAAAAATAAAACAACAGCAAAAAAGCATTGATTGCCTAGAAAAGCAGGTAAGAAGAAAAAACGTAGTTTTTTCGAGATTAAAGAAAAGGAAAAGGGATACGAAAATCTGCTTTCTAAAATGCTAGATGTAATTAATAACATTTTGAAAATACTGTGTCACAAATGGGAAATAGAAAATGTGACTAGAATGGGAAAGTATTTTGGGAAAGTGCGACCGGTGGTACCACAAATACAGTCGGCAAAAAAATCAAAATAGTCAAAAACGGAAAAAAGAATATTAATACAAATATGTGCCCATCACAAATAAACCTAAGCACCGACACATCGACACAAGTAAAGAATACCCGAAAAAAATTTATTACTGCCTCTTCCACCCTCCACCTCTTTAAAGTCAGCCGGTCACCGTGAAGGAGTCAGACCATCACCTCCCAACTTGAAACAAAAAAAAATGTAACGAGAATATAAATATAACCAAACATAAAAGACAAACATCACTAAACCTACATATTGCAACAATCAATTTAAAAACTTTACTGTCAAATAGCAGAATTGAAGAATTAAAATATGCCATTACGGGCAAAAAGTGGGACATTATTGGTACGAACGGAAGAAATGGAGTCGGATACTTAATAAAAAAAGAATTGAAAGAAAACATAGAGCTTTTCTGATCGAGTTGCGTTACTGGAAGTAAGACTACCTGACAACTCGAGCTGGCCTATCAGTCTCACGACTAATTTATATAAAGTATTTTCAAAAATAATTTTAAAAAGAATAACTATTGATTTAGACGAAAACCAACCGCGCGAACAAGCTGGCTTTCGCAAAGGATACTCGACTATAGATCACATACAAGTTATAACACAATTAATCGAAAAAGCCAAAGAATACAGGAAAAAGTTATATATGTGTTTTATAGACTACACAAAAGCCTTCGACTCTTTACACTTCAACGCGATATGGACGGCACTAGCTGAACAAGGCGTTAACCCAACATATATAAATATAATAAACAGTGTATATACAAAATGTTACGCTAATGACAGGGAGACCCGCTTTCGCCAAAAATCTTTTCAGGGTTACTCGAATCTGTATTTAGACGTCTTGATTGGGAAAAACAAGGAATAAATATAGATGGGGAGTTACTGATTCATCTGCGATTTGCGGACAATATCGTAGTATTTGCTGAAAGCGCAACACAGTTTGAGAACATGGTTAAAGAACAAACATTAGAAAGCTACAAAGTAGGACTGTCACTCAATGCTACAAAAACAAAGATCTTAAGTAATGGCGATCCGCAAGATATTGTTGTAGAGGAAGAAAAAATAGAATATGTAACGGAATATACTTATCTTTTTTGTTTTGTTTTCCGTTCCACCTCCGGCAGACAAAATAAAAAATCAATAAAATTAATCAAATGAAATATTTTTTTTTATCACAACACAGTAAGCAACTGCTATCAAAGTATTTACAATTAACAAAAAAAAACACACAAAGAACGCTAAAATCAAAAACAATGTGTACATGTATATTATAATAACGGATTTTTTTTATAATATACTTATCTAGGTCAGTTGGTATCATTTGAAAGTGGCACCGAAAAAGAAATACAACGTAGGAAAACACTGGCATGGAAGAAATACTGGAGTCTGAGAGAATAAATGAAAAACAATACAGTGAGTCAGAATATAAAAAAGAAACCCTACGAAACTACGATTTTATCATGCCTAACTTACGGTTATCAGACGTGGTCATTAAGAAAAGAGGACGAAGAGAAAATTGCTATCTGCCAAAGGAAAATGGAAAGAAGCATGCTGGAATAAAGCTATCGGATAAAATAAAAACAGTGATGTCAAAGCAATACAAAATCATAGACATAAGGAAAATAATTAGACTACTTAAATGGCATTGGCAGGTCATGTTTGCCGGTTGGATAACAGATGGATAAAACGTTTGTCTGAGTGGAATACCACTGGAGAGTAAAGAAGAAAAGGAGACCAGGTAAAAGATGGAGAGATGTCTTTAATCACAGGTGCGTGATTACTGGATGCAAATGGCTCGAGAAAGAGATGTTTGGAAAGGTTTGGGAGAGGCCTACGGCGCAGAGAGCGACTTCTATTAGCAAATTATAATATCTACTCTATTTTACGTAAAAATTAATTTAAATTAGATAGGAACTGAATTATTAAAATCAGAACTTACACACACACAGCACACCACACACACGCACACGCACACCACACCACACGCACACGCACACGACACACACACGCCGTACGCACGCACACACACACACACACACACACACGCAACACACCAAACACACACACATACACACACACACCACACACACACGTACCCCACCACACACACACACACACACACACACACACAACACACACACACACACAACACACACACACACACACACACACACACACACACACACGCACACGACACGCACACAC
The DNA here is from genome assembly GCA_029286875.1 of Lamproptera curius. Taxonomy (NCBI): domain Eukaryota; kingdom Metazoa; phylum Arthropoda; class Insecta; order Lepidoptera; family Papilionidae; genus Lamproptera; species Lamproptera curius. The sequence continues at coordinate 3,150,316 of JAGSMT010000031.1, forward strand.
ACACACACAGCGCACGCAACACATACACACACATGCAGCGGACACACACGTACCACGCTACTTCAATAATAAGTATGTCTGTCGATTTATCTGGTGATATTTTGCTAAGTAAGTGCTCTTATCCTTTTCTTATTTTATTATCTTTATATATTATCTTTAATGTTTAAAGGTCCCAATACTCTTTGCCATCTTGATTTCGACAGGTAGGCATCCCACAGGAGGACAGCTTGAGTATTGAGGCTGCTCAGAAGTAATCACAGTAACTTTTAGGACTTCATTCGAATTTAACACTACATTTATGGAAACTGATATTCATTTAAAATTAATAAAGTGTTAAAAATCATGATTCTTTTAAATAATAACTGGCGTAAAGATCGACACGATAACAAAAATATATCTAAATATTTTTGTTTGTGAAAAAGTTTTAAAATCGAAAAGCAATTACTTGGAACCGCCTCTGGCGTTATTTTCGAACCGATTTTGTTTCATGTATTTTCGCTGTCTTCTATACAGTTATTTATTTCAAAACATGTTAGCTGCTCTAGTTAGGTTATATAACAATGATAAAATAAATATCTCTTAAACTCATAATGTGCAACACAATATTAGTTGTTATTCTGCAGAAGGTAAAAATTTTAAACATCAATCTCAAAGTTTGCTTCAGCCAGTTTCAAAGTCAAAGTGCCAAGAGATCTATAACTATACAGCTAATTAATTTCATAGTGTAGCAGACTAAGTTGCTAACCGCAATACCTAAGCTTTAAAGTGAAATTAATATATGGAATATACTTGTATGAAATTCACTTCACACAGCAAACGGTATGTCACCTTGCAGGGCGAATCGGGACCAAATTAGGTTTAAATATATTATTATTTACTTAAAAAGTGTTACATTTATAAAATATTTGGTTTCTTATATTATATTACAGCTGAACATAAAGCACTGTTACTAAAAATATAGAATAGAAGCTGCATTATATAGAAAAAGTACGTGGGGTTGTTATTTTTACAAATAAATAGGTTAATAACTATATTTTGTCTTTTTGTCATCAAGTTCAGACTGAATAGATTCAATTAATTCAACGTAATGACTTGAAAGAAATCCGTTCGTAAATGGTAAATTTAAAACATTGCTACTTCCTTATTAAAGTCTGCTAATGGCACTTATTACAAAATGGTCATTTAAATATTATTAGAAACTATACGTGTTCTACATTACTTAAATTAATTTGCATTATTTATTTAAACGAGAAAATTATATTTTGATACGCAAAAGTGATTCAAAAAATTTTGTGCTGTTTTTTTTACAAATTGCAAACATTATTATTCAACAACCTGCATTTCTAGTGCCCACATACATTTAGATATTGTAGTATTAACCTGCCAAATCGCATGACATTCATAAGCGCTCACTCAATATCATTGCCAATATTGAGTGAGCGCTATTGTCAATTGTTACAAATGCAGCATAGAGAATTTTATGTGGATTCGGCCTTAATTTAAATTGTTATTTTAATTCCTTTATTTTTCAGTATTTACATAACAGAAGTGTAGAAGGACTTGAAATATTATTGTTCGTTTCACATTCACCGACTTTCACCGACATTTACCGACTTTCCAAAAGTAGGAGGTACTTAATTCGAACCGTATTTATTTTATACATCCTTCGTTACTCTGCTCTGATTTTGTTCACTTTCATGTGGTCTCATTTTCTATAATAATATTGTGATAAGTAGTTTCGGAAATAAAAAAACAACGTCGTCAAAAATCACAACCTTGTGCGATTAAATTGCAAACGCTGACATAACTGTTAAAAATGGACTTAACCATTGTTCTACGTAATTGTAACTCTAATGTTTTAAGAATAACTCTAGTTACCGATCTATTAGTAGAGAATGCAGAAACATTATGTAAAAGAATCGTAAACAACTACACAGATACAATTTGCTATCAGTAGATTTTTTTAACAGAACAATATTTCAGTCAATTAAATTGTCTGTATTTGCAATAAATTCATTATAAGACCGTGAAGCACATATAATAAATTAACGAGTTCTGTCCATTTAATACAGAACGCTGAATTTGGCATTTATATATTGGGTTAATTTGGGAAACATAACAGGAGTCGCTTACTGCCAGTCGTCCATAACTCACTTGAGCTTACTTCGTTTAATTTTAACCGAGATTTAATGTTGTTGCGCTTTTGCATATGTGAAGCATTGTAAAAGGTGAAGTTAATCTATGGAGATGTTTTCTTGAACATATTTTAAGTAATTTAATCTGCTTAATACTGATTTATCGCGATTGAAAAAAAAACTTAATATATAAGTGAATATAACATCGTGTAAATGCAAGATTTAATCATATTTGCAAAGCAATAGAAAATAATGGAAGCATGTTTTATTACAAACTCATTTATATAAAACTCAAAATTATACAACTAACTGTAATTAATAACAATTACATATATAAACAGAAGAAAACGTCAATAAAAGTGACTACTTTTACTTGCGTTCTCTCTTGTTTTTAAATAATAATTTTTAATTAGAAAATTAAAAAAATATATTAATTAAATATTGAAAAATAAACACTCTAACGTCTAAACTAGTTTTATAGTGTTTTCTTTTAGGCATTTCTCAATATATATAATCTATTTAAACTGCGTAAATAGAATGCTGCATAAGGAAAGTAATACCATTGTTTTTGTAATCTAAAAGAAACGATGGGATCAACGAAATACTTGCGCCGCTTTATTTATCGCTGTGGCCTAAAATTCGTTTGGAAACTGGTTTCATCATTTCAATCGTACGGAGAAAAACCTATAACCATAATCCGAGGATAACGTTGCCACCAATTCTTTTACTTATTTGCTTTTTCTTAATTAAAGAAGGATCAAAGTAATTCTTAAAAATAATTTACATGTACTGTCGTAACATAATCTGTTGTTATCACTACGTGTTACATACTCGTACACTATAAAGAATCTTCTGGATAATTTTATCTTTTAAGTAAATAAACTTTGAAAGGAATTAAAAGGAGATATTCTGTAATCTTGTGAGTGAGGCCTCAAATGTCATTAAATAAATCTAAAATAAAATCCATAAGTGAAAATGGCCAGAAAAGTATAAGAAGACCACCTGACCTATTAAAACTAGGTACTATAATATATGTTTACATAGTTTAGATATTGAATTTATAAATATAAAAGACTAGCTGTTACACCCGACCAAGGTGTTATTATCGTATGTCTATAATTATACACAAAATCTCAAGGCTTTAGTTTCAGCGATGACAAATCGCCACATTGACTTTTATTCCCATTTCGACTTCTAGTTCATTCCCATAAAATTTCATGGTACAAAATTCTCTCATTCATTTCAAACATCTTAATAAAAAAAGGTAATTTTAAGTTCAATAATGATATTTCTAAAAATAAAATAACCCCTATTTTACTCTTTTGCCCACTTTTATCCCAACAATTAATTTCTTTATGAAATTTCATCCCCTATGGCTCTTTTGATCACTTTTATGGCAATAAATAATAGCCCATGTCCTTTATCGGAGTTAATTGTAAGTATATGCCAAATTTCATTAAAATTAGTTCAGTGGTTTGGACAGTAAAGACGGACAGACAGAGCTACTTTCAGATTTATATATAAAATACAGTATTATTATGGATAACATATCAAAAGTAAAAAATAGAAAAAAAAATTTTGACAGATTAGTGCAATAGTGTTTTAAATGATTGAACATACAAATATATCATTAAAGGCAGTGTTTCAATCTTTACACATAGGAACCAAAAATATGTTATTACAGACGCCACCTGAAAAACACATGAATTAAAAAAGAAATTGCGTCATGTCCATATGCGGACTTATGTCTGTAAGCCTGATCTTACACAAAAAGATAATAAAATAGCAAAAGACTGACTATAATTTAATTTTTGCGTGACACAGCGAATACTTGAACTCAATAGAAGTAATGGTATCTTTTAGTAAGAAAGGCTTCTAATGATTTCTTGGCGTCCGCGGACCCGCACTTGATTAAATTGTCTATAATTTAAAAATCGGTACAACACGTACGTGATTATTGGCGCTGAGTCAACTAGATCTACAGTGCGGATAGAAGTGCCACAAGGGTCGATACTCGGACCGCTTCTGTTTCTGGTGAACGTAAATCACTTTTATTCAGTTGTAGACAAGTTGTCCAAAACAGTTACATTTGTTGAGGGCCCTTTCTGCTATGCAGGTGAAATGCCAGGTAACTACCTGGGTCTAGTGAGGTACCACCGCGGTGCCTATTTCTGCCGCGAAGCAGTAGCAGCTCTCATCAAACATTCAAGTTGCCAGAAATCAACTTCTGATTCCGCTGAATTTGTAGAAATTTCTATTGATTCCCATTTACAGAGTGGGGCTCATATTGACAGAATATCAGTCAGGCAACTGCTAAGTTAGTTTATTTCGCGTATGTGCATAGCAATATTTCATGCGGAGTGTTGCTATGGGGATCATCAACCAGTTTCCGTTGCAGAAATAGGCTGTCCGCGCAAACTATAAACTGGGTCCCCGATAGTCCGTACAGAACGTTTTTAGTAACGTGGGAGTTTTCATTTTCTAATAAGCAATTAAGACCGAGGTGGGTACAGAAATAGCCCTTACAGTTATCCAGGTTTAGACTGGCTATAAACGTGACACAATGACAGACACTCTCAGGTGTTGCTAAATGAATAGCCGATTATTCTATTAGAGTTTACATGGACCAAGATGTGTGGAAATAATGCATGAATGATGCTGCCGGCCCTGGCGTATCCATTGGCAAATGCTTGAATAGTGTAATTTAGATGATTTTTATGTATTGATTAAATATTTATATATATAAAAAAATGTCCACCGTAAAGTTTCTTGCCGGTTCTTATCTGGACAGGTCAACACTTCCAAACCAGTGGTAGATTGACGTTCATAAGAGCTCGACAGAGCGTAAATCGTATAAAAAATCTTTAATTTGAATTTCAAATAATAGCAACTGTACTGTTAATTAAATTGTGCTAAAAATTTTACCCGAAATTATAATGAAGCGGTTTTTATTACTGTTTTAACGTGATCCCAGTATTAGCTATCTGTCCTGTATCCTTAACTAATCTAATTTTAACTTAAAACAAAATCTACGTAAATCAAATTATAGTCTATATAATGATATTTAAGACGGGCAACAGAAAAATTAAGAAACGAGTTTAGGCTCGTAGGAACGTCGCTGGGGAATACGCAAACACATAAGTTGAGGACGTTGTGAAGATACGTGGTCATATTTACGAAGATTAAAGCTATTCAGAAATCGGTTAAGTTTATTGAGGTGATCTGCATCCAGGTCAAGATAGCACTTTCAACATCGCTATCGATGATATCGCACTACACTATTAACTTTCCGCATCACACATGCACTTTATACTTTATCCATTAGGAGACTTATGTATATTCTTATACACGCACATGTCCAACACTAACAATATAATTGTGGGATATCAAATAATGATACCATGTATATAATCTACCTAGTCTTATCTTTTAAATCATAACTCTTAATGAAACACTTAAATACGGCTTAATAAAAAATGTGTATTTTGTGGCAATATAAAGTTGCGCTTAAGTCGATATATGTACTCTGGTGCTACACTTTAGTATTGCTTTTTAGGGTTTAAATATGTTTACATAAATTATTATAATGAACTTAATAATATTCCACAAAAAGGTAGCTATGAATGCTAAATTTACGATTTATCACCCTCCATTGTTGAAGTCGAATGCAAAGAGCGTCATGCAATGGAGCTTATGCCTACTTTTGTAAAATGGGTGCTATTTATTTATAGGTATTCTTCCTTGCCAGCTATTGTGCAATGTATATTGGTAATTTATGCCGGAAATTTACTAATTATTTACTTATTAATTCTTGCCTTCTAGAAACAAAATGGTATTTTTTATTAAAAAACAACTCATTTTCTTATCTGTCTTAAAAGGTACTTTGCTGATCTCACCTTAATTGAGTGCAGTTTTTCTTTACAGGATTACAAAATTAAATTATTAAATTGTAAATCTGTAGTGTTTTTTTTAATAATCGTTCACAGAAAATATCTTCAAAAGAAATATTCATTAATTATTTCAAGCTAATAATTATAAAAAGAATTAACCTTTGTTCTTTTATTGCTCATTCCTAAAAGCCTTACTAGCTTTCACTTGAGTAGCAAAAAAGCAGTATAGTTGCCAGATAGAATAATAATTTAATATGTTTCCCTAGTTGATCTTGGAAAGTCATTTTATTATGATACAAATACAGAATACAGATATCGTAACAGAATGTGGTTGACATGGTTTTTTTTATCTGTTATGTAGTAAAATCTATACTTAATATAACAAATAAAAAATAAATCTGTCTGTGCATTTTTAGATATAATGTTTACTGGAAGAAGCTTATGTCAGGGGCCTAGTTCTATTTGTATCATTATATAGATGATTGAAGATTTAATTTTAACAATGCCATAATATAATGAGTATGCTTAAACTTTCTATGAATAAATGTTGCATATTTTTTGATAGTAGCATATATCAAATGATTTAGCATTTGCCTAACACTTATCTGAGACAATAACAAACTTGACTAACAGTACTTGCAGAGGGACCCTAGTTGTTACTTTCTTCACGTGCTAGCAATAAAAACATCGGGGGCTTATCCCGCACGCGCTATTCTTTGTACGTTTTGTAACTGGCGAATGCGTTTTTACATTTGCTCACTGCAGTTGGCACGTAGCGAAATAAAGGTATGAAGTCATAACGCGAAAGTCTCTCGATGCAGTTGTTCTATCGCACTTACTGTAGAAAACTTCATAAACATGTTTAAACGTGGATTCTCTTTTAACATTAACTTATTTTTGTATTATTCAATAAATAGTTGTGACGATTCGATCCGAAAAATCATATCTATAAAAATATTACAAAGATATTTTGTGCATGTCGAATAAACAGGAATTATTGTTTTTCTCGCGTTTTTGTTGAGGTAGTTTTACATACAAAGAATATTTGAAACCGAACTCTTGATAGTTTTCCGCTGTTGCCCTTGTTTCGTCTTGACAAGGACGTCCCAAATATGAGACATTCAGATCTAATTTCCCACCGCCAAATGGTGGGGATTCTGGTTTTCAGATTTTTTCAAAAAGAAAATTGTAAGTCATCCTCATAACTGACACAGAGTATCGCGTTACAGAATGTCAACAAAATTTCTATAGTTAACGATAAAAAAAAATATTTATAACAGAATATATACACGAATATTAAGTAAAATAATATTTATACACGTTTTCGAAAAATTTGCTGGGATACGTTCAAATACATTATTCAATTTTGTGCACGCGTAACTTACACTGCGACTGTGACAATACTATTGTGTTACACATAATGCATTATACAACATAAAAGCTCCGGGTATTGAGATATTCGATTGCAATGAACTGTCATTAAGTTTTATGTAAATAAATGTAATGAAAAAGTAGAAAAAAGTAGTTTTTTATATTTGTTTAAGATGTAATTCGAGGTTTATAGGTTTTCACAGGTGAAATCACAAAACGCTTCGTCTTATAAAAAATAAAACTGTCTTAAACCTATCAAATATAAATATCGATAAAATGACAATATATTATTACAGCTTTTAAAAATATAGTCAATGACATAACACAATATAAGTTATAAATCGTGTTTACTGTGTTGGAATATTTCCTTTCAGGAAAATAATAAGAGGAAACGGCAATCGCTTTATATTTTTTAGGCACCCTGCGGAATCATTTTCATCAAATTGATTTTCTATAGTACAGTTTGCAAAAGTAAGTAGTACTATATAATAAATTAACATAGCATTTTAAATAGTATAAACGTTTGTTAAATAATTCTGCTTTATTAATAGACTTTTTAGTAATTTTCTATAGATGATCCATGAGTTTTCGACAATTATTCCAACGATTTTATTTACGGTTTTTTGTAAAAAAAAAATAACATGAGTTTGGCTTTAAAAACGGATCACTTATACAGTACAGTTTTGAAGATATGGAAAATATTTAAAACCGTTGACCTACATTGTGAACCCGTACACAACTAGAAGTGTTGATCTTAGGAATCTATTATGAGAACGATAGCAAAAAACAAGAGGTGTGATGTATTTATTATTCAAAATGGTTCTGTTTTGAGTTATAAAAAAAAGTGTACAGTTTTGTAAAGATATGTAAAACAAAAAAATGTGTAAAGATCTCCACGACACAGTGTTCTCACGACAAAACTTTTTTACATAGTGCTCGACTTCATCGTGCTTAACTTTTTTCATTAATAACCCAAAAAATATTTATCCGTCAAAAATCCGTTAAATATTTAGCCGTCAGCCGACTCCGTGGTCACCAGACCAGTCTGCCCCGTGACCACGGCAACGGGTGTAAAATAAACGCGATAAAATCCCTAAAAAGTAATTTTATTTAATAATGTATAGCATTCGCGTAAACAAAAGCAAAAAATTATGCATCATTATATTTAATAGTAATGTCAACATTAACAATTAATTTACAAAACGCCTACGCTGATACAGAAAACAACTTTATTTCCACAATATCAAGATTTTAACTAATCAACGGTTTCACAAACCGTCTTCTCTACATCTCTTAAGAGAGCTAGCCATCGACAGAGTATTAGACCAAAGCCCACCAGAGATAAATGACATTGCTAACTGAAATTCATAAGAATACGTTATGGCCACATACAATAAAAGAACTTTAAAATAAATAAAATACGTAGAACGTTTCAATACTCAAGAAGACGTAAAACTTGATTAATTGGACTATTCTACATACGATAGGCAGGCATTACTCGGGCGTGGGTAGGTGTGCAAAAAGTTAACTCGTACTTTTACATTGCTCCCGTACTTTAAATTTAAAATATTAAATACAAATTTAAATTGTTTTCAAATAGTTTATTTCACTAATACTTACATCAAGAGTGAGTTTTATGAAAACTTGAATCAACACTATAATCACCACCTGCCAGCATAATTTTTATCACTTACTTTTGGTACACATACACATTGGACAGAATGTCAAACCTATCTCGAATAATAACAACACAGAGCCGTCTTGAGGGGACCATTTAGAATTTGATGACTTGCAGTCGCAAATCACTAATGCGGTCATCCAAAGACACTGTTGCAAGGTTTGGTGAGGAGCGTCGACCATTTCGTGAATTGATCTTTGGCATACTCGGTTTGCTGCGACAACAAATTAAAGAATGTCAAAACAAGTGGACGACCTGGACTCAAGGAGCCGCAGAAAGGCCCTTATTGGCTGAAGTCACTGAAAGTGACAAATGGACTGCATTAAATAAAATTTAGGTATTCTTTCATACTAATTTAGGCCTGAGTAAGATGTCTGCATCTGATATTGGTGTGCCACCGTCTCGGGTCATCTGGAAAAAACCACCTGTTTTAGTTGGGTTTACCTGTGTGGTTGCCGGAGACAAGCCTGGAGGGCCAAAAAAGTTGAAGGCAATCCACATCATAATGAGTTTCTGACAAAGGGAAAGGAAATCAGATTTACCAAAGCTAGCCTTCATTTTAACACACTCTGTGGTCACAGAATGGAGTTATTATCATAAAAAACTTGGGAAAATAAATAAGATTACCCGGGCTTACTTACATCTAAATATCCACAGGGTCCAAAAGTTCCCGATAAATAATAAAATTAAATAACTCTAAAACTAGAAAACAACTGAAAATTTGTTGGTCCCGGGTTCAACCCCGACCTCCGGTTTCTGCCAATGCCATACCATAGGCAGGAGAAGTTTTTGTTTTCGGTTGGTTAGGGAACGGAGGCAAATTGTCTGAAAAGGATGATCCCGCGTCGGATGGGCATGTAAAAAGTGGTCCCCACCAACCCGCATTGGACCAGCGTGGTGGGATACGGTCCAAAACCCCAAAGATAAGGTGTATTGGGGAGGCCTATGTCCAGCAGGGACTATCACGGGATGATGATGAAAATATAACTCCTTATGTTGTTATCGAAATTTTACCTTCTTTCGGTTTTTTGTATATTTTACTTAATGTTTAACTTTTTTATGATACACAAAATATCTCTATTTATTCACATAGACTAAAACAAAACTAGTATAAAGTTTAAATTACCTCTTATTTTTTCATTTTATATTTTTTTGATAAACCCTCGTAAATGTTGAATTAATATGATTAATTTTATGGCCCACATCTGTATCGGTTCTGTTTTTTTATATTTTACTTTTTAACTTATTTATCCAAAATTTTATATGAAAAACTGTTGTTGTTATTAATGTCTTTTTTCTAAATACATTTGAAAATATCACAAATAAGTTGTTGTTTTTAATTTATCCCAAGGGAAAGGCAAAGGACTTTAGTCCTACAGCCAATCTTGTTCTAGGTAATATTTGGAAATTTTTATAGATTTAAAGGCCGAAGCCATGTCTTCTATTATTGATGTTAAGGCCAACCTGTCTTGTCTTATTTTTTGATCATAAGGCCTAACCACCTTTGATGTTGATTGTTCAAAAAATGGTCGAAGTCAAGTCCATAACAATATAGTAGTATCCAAACATAATTATTTGTATTTCCAGGTGATTGTCAATTATCCATTTAGTTCCGGGGTAAGTCCTCTTAAATGTTTTGAACCGTATTAGAAATAAATTCATGGATGATATCGCTATCATGATTCAAAGCAAGTCTTGAATACAGCGCGGATATTTTCGGTCTTTATGATAGTTTAACGATTAGAAGACAAAAAAGCGTTGAATATGGAATTAGGGGCACAAAGAATATGTGGTCCTAAAGTTTAATCGACATCTTTGCAATACGAACAGGAGGGGAAATTAATAATGCGCATGCGGTGTAAATGTAATTAAATCTGCAATGTCCAAATCTAAGGCGGCAAAGTATCATAAAATCTTCTCTTTTTAAATCTGGATTTAAAAACCTGGTTCGATATCTTGGTTGATTGCAGCGTACCCGGCCCTTTTCGCTAAACTTTTTGCCAAACATTTTAATCCTGATTGTTTTGACTTTAAAGTGGGTAAATCAGTGTCGGAATAAAATTGTTATCACCTGGCTGTCGTTCAACAATCGCACGTGCAAGGAAATCCCATACTGTTGCCTGAGACCCTATATGCGAGGGCGTCCATAAAAATTCCCAATTGTAATCTTTTTAGATAGCATATAATTATATCTGATTTGGTTATTAGTTAGACTTAGCCAAATTGGTAATTTTGAAAACTTTTAGAACACTCTCTGTCTGTGGGATTAACCAAAATCTTTCAGAACGATCTTCAATCAATTTAATCAACGTTGCAAGAGCTTCTGCAGAAAATATGCTAAATTTTGTTTAATTTAGTACCTCGTCCAAACTTCAAAATGGGTATATGAATGCCATTGAAACCATAACCTCCTTTTTCGAGCCATCTGTATAATGTGATTATAATTGGGATATTGAGATTAGATTATAGACTTTTGTCGATCTCTCAGTTTATTGTCTATAGTTGTGCTGATGTGATTATAATACTTTATAGCTTTTAGTATAACAAAACCAGTTATCTGATTTAAAGATGCTGTGCTGATTGACCAGATTTAACAAAAAGGAGCTCATGCAAAAGATAGGGATAATTGCTTGAGAGGGAATTTGGGAAACTATTGTTCAGATGGAAGAGTTTGTTAATAAGGAGTGACTGTTTATAGAAATGGTTTAAGAATAATCTCCTTTTTAGATATTGAAAACTTAAAATAGAGGAGAATGTTGCATTCAACTTGGAGTGAATTTATAAGTTGTTCTCCATTGCCCAGTATGAGTCGAAGACTATGATTTTGAATGACATCTAATTTGAATAAATTGGTTTTTGAAGCAAAACAAAAGAAACTGTATTCAAAGTGGCTACGAACAAGAGATTTATATAGAGTTAAAAAATTTTAGGCACCAGTAAGATCCAGCAAGAGACCTCAAAATATTCAACGCTTTTATAGCTCTGTTAGTTACACAATCATAATTTTACCCAGGAAAATTGTTTACAAACAACACACCTAAAACAGCTTCCGTTAAGCTGGTAATTCTATAAATTGTAATATAATTTAATGGAAAGGGCCCTTTACTGAAAGACTAATACTTGGTTTCTCTATTAATGTCTAAAAGCAAGATAATTGAAATAGGTATGTAAATTTAAACTACTATCCAATTTAGGGCTGTATTCATGGAGTTGATATCAGAGTAATATACCACTAAAATCATCAACAAATTGTAGATTACTACATTGGGATCTAAAAAGTTAAGTTTGTGAATATCAAATGAAAGATTAAAGGACTTAGAATGCTCCTTGACAGGTGCCTTTATAAGAGGAATGGGACCAAATCTTGTTATGATATTTAACAAAAGACTTTTCTACCATCAAAATCAAATATCATTGCACAACCTTAACAGGCAGACCAAGGCACAAACAGAAGCAAAATATGATGATTTACATTATTAAAGCCCCTACAACAACAAAAATACACTGACCAAAACATTATTGGATTTGAAAGATTGGAAGATGTCCAAATGTAAATGACATACCTCTCTTGAAAATCTCCTTTCTAAAACCAAATTAATTAGAAGGTAATATTTTATTTAATTCTATAAATGTCTAATCTTTGTTTCAATAATTGTTCAATATTTTCCTACACAAGATGTCAAAGCAATAGGTCTATATGAATTAAAATGAAATTTCTCCTTATTGGTTTTTAGTATGGGACTGGAATAATCCAATCTTCCAATCATCGGAATCAAAGTTTGTTCTAAAAAGATTGAAAACATTAAAAGTACTGATTTGGATTGAGTGGATAAGTGCTTTTAGCATTTTAAGAAATACCGTCGGCCAGCTGTTGTGTCTCTTCTAGATGATATTATGACATTATCCGTAAATGAAATGGTTCCAAAAGTAGCTGTGATTTGGGCAAGACCAATATTGATTTTCAAAAGAAGGATGCTGGCTCAACAGTATCTGGAGTATATTTTAAGAAAATGTGTAATTAATCATAATTGTTATCAAGCTGAGATGAGGTAAGTTTTTAAATTACATATGTGACCAAATATTTGAGATAGGTAGTTCTGTTAAGGATTCACATAATTTGTTCCAACTTAATCTTCTTTCAGACCTAATAATAATTTTCTTTGCTTGAAGCTTTTAAAGTTTATATAATTCTCTTCCGTTGGGTCTTTTTAATAGATGCATTTTTGCTATCTAGAAGACTTTAAACAATTTGAGTTCCACCATGGGGGGATTTTTTTTTTTGTTTTGGTTTCAGACGAATTTGTGACCAGATGAAGAGCAGTGAAGAGATTCTGTTAGAGCCATGTTAAACTTTAATTAGTTTATTGCTAAAATAGGATCTTGACTATTTGGATAAATAAGAAAAGTAAGATCAACTTTAGAAGAATATAGACCCAATAACAACTTTAAATTCAAAGAGAAGGGAGGGACTACTATCAGGTATATCTGTAGAATAAAATTATTATAACTAAGTACATTTTGTAACAGGAGATGATAGCGCCTAATGGATCATTGTGGACCATCCAGTTACATTGAAAAGATTGAAAGGAGAAACAATGGTTAAATCCAAGACACTAGGTTTCCATTGTGGAGCCGACTGTAGTCACATGACCATCATTCAGTAAGACTAAATTGTTATTATGAATGACATCTAGAATGTCCCTGCCCTGCAATCAGAGGTTTGGCTGCCCCAGAGAACATTATGACTTATAAAATCCCCGCCAAGAAAATTGGCCTCAGGGAGACTTTTAATTAAATTATTAAACTAATGTGGTGAGAATGGAGGGTTTCAATTCCTGGACTGTAAAGGAAACACAATAATTCCTTGGCTTGAATATTTAATCCTAATAGCTATATTTTGAAGGAATTATTAAACAGTATTCACATTAGGTAAAAGATAGATCTTATGTACCATTATGGCTACACCATTGTAGGGTTTTCAAGTCTGTCTTACACATTATCATTACGCAATTTAAATTTTTGATGATCTTTAGCCATATCTCAAATAATACCACATGAACATTGTGGTCTAAAAGAAAATGGTTAAAATATTTGATTGCAAATACTCTGGAGCATTCCATTGTACTATATTTAAAGTATCCATTAAGTTATTGAAGATTGTTTACTACTTTTCTTTTTGAAGATCTGTAGGACATCTTTTCAAGTTTCAACAAATTGATTCATTACTTGTTGAGAGTGATTAATTTAACAATTGATTCAGTAATGGTTTTAAGAACTAATTTGAATTATAATAAAAGGAATTGTCTGTTTTATTGGGAGGAAATTGTACTATTAAGAGCGTTTTTACAAATTTGGCTATGTGACCATATCTCCAACGGAGGCACTGTTTTGTCAGGTATGCACCAATACTTCAAATCTCCAGCTATTGAGGTCAACCTTCGGTAGTTTGGACAAGAAATGTAATGGACAGTTTTGTCGGCAAATTTATATTACGTTCTCGACAATCCACGCATGGAGCGTCTGATTGATACTAATTTTTGGTGCTGGTCATGGCACTGATATCTCCTTGTTTGAAAGATCTATCGACATGACTAATCACGCCAATTGTTTCTGTCGCAGCAGCTGGTATGCTTGCATAAGTTTGTACATCCGAAACTTTTTATTTTTAAACTCTAGCCTGGTCCTCAAATATTACACCTGTTTCCTTTGTTAATTCTTTTTAATTGTTTCAGCCTTTATTATAGCGTTTGATTGCGTTGGCGAGGAACCACGTCCCTTGAGCCTATTGGTTTTCTTTGTCTGTGCTTTCCAGAAACATATATTCAAAATTCCACCTCTTGGATAAAACGGACGTAGTGGCTAATGAAATGGAAGTACTTATCAGCATCATCTTCAGACATAATAGATTCCGACCCGGTCCCTCACCGCTTTCCTCGAGTCTCCTCGGCATCCTCCTTCTTTTACGCGTTTTCTACGCGGGACATCGCGCAACAACCACAACCACTTTTATGAAAATAAAACTTTCAATAAAACATTTGTATTATTTTTCAATTAAACTTTAAAGCCCCTTTAGTTTGAACTTTACCGCGCTTTTTTTTTTTGTCACAAATAAGTTAAACTTTGACGTTTGACGGTTGCTTCTAGAGCGACTCGTTTTTTATTTATTGCGTTCCTTTTTACAATTATCGTCAATTGTTTTCAACACAAAATATATTTCAGTTTTATTATTTTTTTTATCTTTACATTTGCTGCTTATTGTTTACTGTTTAATTTTGATTGCCAGTTTTTTTTACTCTTTGTCGCTACTTTTATATTTGTGTAACTTATTTATGTGTACCGTAATAATTGTTTTTTTTTATGCTGGCGGGTGGTGCAGAGATTATTTCTGCTCAACCAATCGTATTGTTATTTTATATTTTTATTATATTTTTATTTTAGATATATATTTATATTTTTAAATATATTACATTTATTTGTTTTTATCAATTTTATTTATTTTACTATGTCTAAAAATCTGATGATGAACCATATTTTTCCAGAATAATCCTTGAATTCAACCCATTAGTTCTAAATTTATTTGCATTATATTTCTCTTTTTAAATAAAAATTTTCCTGGAACCTTAGCCACTTATTAAACATCTGTCATTTCAATGCCAAAAGTATCCTACACTTTTCTGATTTTGATGGGTTTTCAGACTCAAACGATGCCATCATAATTTAGGAAGCTAGCCACATCTGCCGTCTATTTATCTTCTTCTCGGTTTTATTCTAATACGGAATGATCGTATAGGTAAAGGGGGGGCGTCACAATAATCTAATTCAATCTTCCTAAAAATTTTAGCTTCTCTTCTCAAAATTACTAACTTCGAGTACTCTTTCTTGAGGTTACCCAAAGAACAAGACTGGTTTTAGCTTGTTGTTTCACCTCCAATGAAATATTTCACTGATGATTTCACTTTGGGTTCAGTAAACATTTTGTTATCATGGAGATTTTAACACCAATCTCCTCTTACCAAATCGCCACGAACCTAAAACTCCTTCCATCGTTGAGTCAAGTTCTTTACATATTACCCTTCAAGCCACACATCATAACCTCTTCAGTGAGAACTTAGCTCGACTGATCCTGTCATTAATTCTTCTTGGTATCTCATGGCCATTCCAGCCCTGATTTTCGCCCTGACGTAATTTTCCTTTCTTACTTCCGACTCCTAAACCTACACCAAGAAAGACAGAGTATCGAACGAAATGTCGTGGGGATCTGTAATCGAGGAAGGACAATATTGACAGCAAGATAAGCACTTTCAACATTTGATTAAGAACCCTTTGATGCATCCCTGTCGAGTTTTAAATTAAGGTATCCACCAACCAAACCGTTGACCGAAGGTATCCGGATGGCCATGAGACGCAGAAATCGTTCGTTTCGGAAATTTAAATTAGAGCGTACTGACGAAAATTAGTTCGTATACAAATTGGCAAGGAATCGGTGTAATCAGATGATACGCAATGCTATACGCCGTTAATTCCTAGAAAATATAACTAAATCTTCTCCTGCTGATATCTGGATGTTTCTTGGAACTTTGGGTATCGGTTAGTTGCGAATATCAAATCTCTCGAGTTCTATTGGCTTGGATTATTTAAATCACCATTTCACAACCACTACTTCTTTAGATCATTTTACAACATTTAGACCTATTACCTATTTAGATAGTTTGACGTTACCTTGTATTCAATCGTTTAAATATTCTCCAGTTACTCCCGATGATATAAAAAAAACAATCGTTTCTAAATAAGTCAGTTGGCTTTGATAAAATTGCAGGCGGAAATTACTTTATCTTGATTTTCTTCTCCAACGCTTACTCACATTATGTTTCCTTATGTCAGTACATTTCCTTACTCCTGGTAAGGCTTATTCGTCCACCAGCCCAAACCCATTACTTCAACTCAATATCGACCTATCTCCATTTTCCTTTCCTTTCTAATTCTAGAGTCTTGTGTTCATAAACAAATTTCAAGTTCATTTTCAGCAACAAACTGATTTGTTCATTACAATCAAGTTCAGCCTGGACATAGTACGAACGCCCTGCTCAAGTGACGCGATAAGAGGCGGAATGGATAAGTAATACCATGGCAATTCTGTGCTCATTGATTTCGAATGGCCTTAATACTGTCGTCCGACATACTCTGCAGTCCTATCCCATGTTAGATTTCGAAAGACTGGATTGGTTCCTCCTCTTCGAGGCCCAACCGTTGTTGCGATGAACTGTCATCATGCTGGCGAATCCTCAAGTCTGGTTCCTCAAGGCATTTCCTGTTTTTATAAATATTACTTTGATCCGAATATGCGTATCATCTTTAGGATGACCCCAGCTACGCTGACGAATCTACCGATAATTTAAATATAGCTATCAGTAAATTAATAAGGGACTTAGTACATAAAGACCTGGTGCGACAAATTGGTTTTGGCTGTAACCCGTCTATGCAAGATAATAATTGGCAGTCCACGATTTGGCCAAGGTAGACTTTACTGCAATCTCATGAAAATTTTAAGGAAATCTCATCCCATTTAAGGAAACAGCAAATAGCTAGTGTTGTTTAAGTTACAGGTGTCGCGGTTGCCTGTATCCCGATTCAAGTTTTGCCCATTCAGACGAAAGTGACGCTTGAAGCTCTAATTTTCCATTATCAACTAGGTACTTGCTATCTTGACCTGAATGCGGATCACCTCAATTAACTTGACGACTTTCAAATAACTGCATTCGATTCGTTTTAATTGTAATATGACCACGTCTCTGCGCAACGTTCCAACAAGTGGTTACCTATACGCCAACGACGCTCCTTACGAGCCCTTACCACTCTATACTCGTTTCTAATTCTCCTGTGGCCCCGTCCTAATATCTTCCCATTTTCATCTTATGAGATGTCAGCAACAAAAATCTTCGTTCGACGCATACTCGTCTGCTGAAGTGCATGAAGTCAGAACGATGAATAGGGCATTGAGCCCTATTCATCGTTCTGACTTCAAGCACTCCTTTTTCAGACAGTCTGTCCTGTTATGGAATGCGTTACCTCTAGAAATCAAGACGGCGAAAGGTATTGTGTCTTTTGAGAGAAAGGTGAAAGAGCACTTGCTTATGAACTTATCTCAAATTTAATTATTTGGTCAGATATAGATATAAATATATGTTTAAATTACTTTCTCTATTTCTAACTTACAAATATTTGCACCTCCCTACTTTTTTATCTCTGCATCACCCCAAGGTTGACTGGCAGAAAATGCCTTTGGCATTAAGTCCGCCTATGTACACTTTTTGCAAAAAGTTTATATAAATAAATAAATAAATACTCGGTTTTTGTTAGGAGGAGGAGGTGGAGAGATAAGGAAATAATAAGATAAGCAGAGGAGGGATAAGGAGCTCGTTGTCTTACAGCAGCTAGGAGTACACACGAGTACTGCGAATGTGGTCTTTCCAACTTAGGCCAGTGAAAATGATTTGTCTTGGGACGCATTGCATGAAGCACGCATGAAAAACGGCTAATGTGAAGCACTGACGGTTAAAGAAGCCTGCAGTTTGCGGCTAAATTTTGGACATCATTCATAAATCATTCATCAGATACAAAAACCATTGTAAAAGAATAACAAATCCTATAAAGATAATTTGTGAGGCTATTAAAGTTAAAAGACATCCTAAATGTTAAAAATTTAAAGTTGCAAATAATTGGATCTTAGCCACACAAATACTGAATGACCTCATGTTACTGTCAACAAAATTGACGTTCGCCAAACGCTACCGTTCGGCGCAACAAATACATGTTAGACGTCCAGATACTAAAAAGTTGGAAATGGGCCTTTTCCATGTGATCATAAATGCGTTAGAGCAACATGTTTTCAACATTCACACAATCTTTACTACTAAAAAGAAATGCGTCCATAAGTCTCTTTAAAAATACACAAATAACTCACAATAAATATTATAATTACATAGAGATATTTAAGATTATTAAATAATAGATTATTAATTAAATAAGGAATTGACCAATCTTCTTCCTTTGACCACAAATCCTCGCTAAAGAACACTGATTCCTACCAAGGATGATCCGTGAGGCTATTGAGATAAGAAAACATCCAAATTTCAATAGAGAAGATGATTGGGTTCTACCACCTGCTTGGGACCCCATAATTAATAAATTAAAATTTGAACCCAAGCATAATACCATTGCTGGCTCTAACAATAAAACCAGTCCATTTTGCATAGGAGACAGACTAAAAAAAATAATTAATTACAATTAAGATCTGGAAACCCCGCTTCAGCACTAGCAACAAGACGCATGATATCTCAGTCTACCCCGTGACCACGGCCGCTGGAAAGTGTTTGAAACGTAAGGAACTTAAAATGTAAATAAACGCGATAAAATCCATTAAGTCATTTTCATTTAATAATGTATAATATTCGCGCAAGCATTAAAAATAATTACATTTAAGATTATTCAAGAGTACATTATTGTTAACATAAAGACACTGTTTAAAAGCATTACAATAAAATCACCTCTAATATTACTTGTATCACAACAATACTTTATAAAACTTTATAATACTCGAAATCTCGTTGAGAGCACTCAAAATGCCCCAGAAGAAGTGACTAACACTCAAAAAATGATACCAATAGACGAAATTTTAATTTGCGGTGAAAAAAAAAGCAGCAATTAAACGGCTGAAATCTAAATAGGCCTCAGGTCAGATTTGATAATGAATCAAATAATATAATTATCTCGTTTGCTTTTTGCTATTATCGTAAAAACATTTGGTCGTCAAAACATGTCGATATAAAAGAAAGAAAAATATTAAAATATTAAGGTTTATCGACTCATTAATCCAATACCTGCTCTACACAAGCTGTATTAGTTGAAAAAATTAGTACCGTATAGTAAATGATTAAAAAGTATTTAAAGTGCCAAAGAACACTTTACATAACATGTCAATATCTTTCGATAAAAAATACCATTCATGAATACTAAACACTCAAAATATTTAAATAGTAAAATATCTATTCAACAATTAAAAGCGTACATTGAAACTTATCAATAGTCCAAAATTCTTTATGTTCAAATGAATGCATCTGAATAGAACGACTCATTCTCGTCCTGATTGTTCTTCACAGTAATAATAGCAGTAACAAACAAAATAAACTGAAATGATTTATCTAAGCAGCACTCATTGCTTATATACAAAGCATATGATTAATGATATCGCCGATTACAAATACGGTCTGTTAATAGCACCATATATCACGCTGCAAGTACATCCCAAGGATTTCTTTAGGATTATGACTATTTCATGGCAAAACAAGTGTCATAAATTTACACAATACCTAAATGTTCGTTACAACATGTTAATGCTTTATCTTTTAAATAAAAATGTGTTTTTCTTTTAGTTAAGGCTAGTTTCAATTTGTTTAATCTGATTTCACTTAATCACTTGAATGACTTCATTTATTGACATGACTGTAAAAGTGATAAATATAATTTTTTTAAGATCAGTAAACCGTCTCCATAACCCATCAGTTCGCACCATAAGAGTAGTCAGATTGAATGCTATTATTAGATATACGATTTATGTTGCGTTTGTTTATGACTGTTTTTTGTGTAAACGTTACTTTTTGCGTGAATATGCAGTTTGCAATTTATGAAACGGAATAAGAAAAATGTACTACCTACGCATGTAGTACTAATTCTAGACGGCATTTCTAAAAATTTTTTCTTCAATTATGAACGAAAGTTTGACAGGTTTGACCAGCTAATGATTTATATATATATTTTATATAGTGACAGAATTTGTTTCTTGAACAAACTCCTGGTTTTTGTCTAAGCATATTGCTCTTGACAGATGATACAATCAGACTAGCTTTTTTCTTCTTTACGGTAAAACTAATTTTATTTGTAGCTAATTTCATATATTGTAGAAAAGTAAATACCTCAACGGGACGCTTAAATCCACTACCTGGTATGGGTCCAATTAGAACTTGTCTATTTTGTGTCTGAAAATAAATATTGACATTTTATGCATGTATTATGCAATAAAGTTAAAAAAACAGGTTTCTTTTATAAATTTGTTACTCATTGATCTTATTCTAAGAATGCCAAATGTTTTACTTGTCAATAGAAAAATTTTCAGAGAAAAAATCAAAACCAAATAACAAACTTAATTCTTGAAAACTTGACTTGATCTTTGAAAAACCGGTTTAGTGTCTTATAATTAAATAGGTTCAAAACATAAAATGTTCTAACTTTTTGTTTTATTAAAATCCTGAAAACTAATTGACCAAGAGATACAATTGTTATGTATTATGGGGTATTTCTTTTAAAGTTGTCAAAACAATGAAAGAAGTAAAATTTTTAATTAAATGACAACATTGCGTATTAATAAGGTCATTTAACTAAAACAATATTTTACTTTATCTAACTATTAATAATTATTTTGTTATAATTTATTTATTAAATAAATATTTTCCGGATTTTATCGGGTTTATTTTATTTTAAACCCGACGTTTAACCTTTCAGCCGTGGTCGGGGTGACCCTACCCCCGTGACCCGCCCCCCTGCTTGGGATTATAATTAAAATTTAAAAACCCTCTGACAAAAAACCAGTCATTTGCAGGAGCAGACAAAAAAAAATAATTTAAATAATTATAATTAAATTAAGATCTAGACCCGTAACTGCAAAGAAAAATCCAAAGCTCCCGTGAACGGCGGAAAATGTTCAAAACGTCGGAATTTAAAATGTAAAATAAACCAATAAAATCCAAAAAATTTTTTTAATAATGTACTTTTATACTTTCCCAAAACTCTAAAATTTAAATAAATTGGTAATTAATATCAATTAGCATTTTATTTCCCCATTCAAGATTATATGTCCATTTTTGTTTAGGATTCCTAGCCTTACAAACTTTCACAAATATACCAGGGATCCTATAGAATCAAAATTTTGAACATCTAGGAATACAAAACTGTTTGCAAGTTTTTTTCTTTTACCATGTTTTCCAGATCAGATATTGAGAGATGAAAACCATTGGCCGAAACTTCCGTCCATTACGAACATCTGGAATGATGTGTTTGGCTTCAACATACCCAGTCCTGAACGGACTTTTTAACCATTGTTTCAAAAATTTTTAAGAACTTGGAAATTAAAGATTGGGTCTGTATGAAACCTAAGAAAGCTGGTGGTTTATCTGGTTTTGAGGTAAGGGATAACGCACCGTTTCCAAGCCTTTTGGAATATATTTAAATTAAGCCAAAAAGAATTGAAGGATATCTGAAAAATTTTTGGAATTTAGATTTTTAAATCGGTAAGGATAGTCATTCCATACCAGGGTTTTTGGGGTCTTGAATTTAACAAATTGTAAAAATTTGACCATGTGGGGTTCAAGTAAAAATGTTGGGAGTTTGATTTTCTTGGTTTTAAATTAAAATAAATATTCAGTTATTAGTGTCCTTAAATTACTATTATCTGTTAAGTTATCTAAAAATGAAATGAATTCATCTCTTATATGACCGATTTCCGGTTTTAACACCTTTTAAACATTTTAAGCAAATTCCAAATCTCTAATGGGTTGTTTTCTAATGGAAAGTATTAATATTTTATTCCACCCAATTTTTTTGTTCAGCTATTGTTCGTTTTTTCCTGTGCATCCTTTTCTTTATAGTTAATATAATTCTCTATGGATAATACATTTTATATAATTTTAAAGCATTTTTAAGATGTGACACTTTGTTCCAAAATATTATTCCACCAAGGTGTTGGAAATCTGCTTTTTAAACTACTTGACTTTTGTAAAAAGATTTGTCATTAAGTTTTTAATATATCCAAACAGGAACAGAAAGCGTTGTGGTTAACAAATGGGTCATCTGAATTTAAGACAATATTTTTAAAAACCATTGTGGAAAAGTGTTAAATTTAGTCCAATCTGCCTTTTTATATAAGAATCCTATCTACTGGTGAACCAATGATATTTTATCAATAGTTAAGGATATTTCTGTTATTGTTTTTGTTTATTTTGGTAATGATAACTTGCCATGGTATCATCATGGACAGACCACTCACAATAGATGGAGACTTAGCACCGATAAAACCAACATCAAAGCAGAAAGGGTTTTCTGGGATAGTTGACGTTCTAAATCCACCATCATTTTAGAATGCATAAACCAAGTCGTAATAATATTAAATAAACTATGGCCTCGACCTTCTAGATAAACAACCCAAAATGCTAATGATGGAGCATTAAAGTCACCACTTACAAATATTGGGTTTGGAAAGATTTATTAATTAACCTATTTAATCTTTGAATTTTAATATGATGACCTAGTAGGGGGCAAAAACACGACAACCAAATTAATTTTCCTTTAATTGATAAGATAGATCAGCAGTTTGGAATTCCTCATAGGAATTTAGTGTGAATAACATTGTACTTAAGGTAAGGCTTAATTAAAATTGCCAAACACCATTATGGCTGTTGTTTGAATTTCTGTTATAAATATCCCCTTTGGTATTTTTAAATTTGTCATCTTTAAAACCAAGTTTCATTAAGTAGGCATATTCAATGTTTTGTTGTTTGAAGAATTTAATAGGAAGGGTTTTTATTATTAACACTTTAATTTATACCCGAAAAGTAACTTAATTCTGTGAAGGATCTGAATCCCTTATTTCAAATTTTTATTAAAATATCCTTTAATTTTTTTCACTAAAAGGTGAATCTCAATTTTTGCCAACTCCACCAATGTTTTGTACAAGGGCCTTAAGTACATCATCGTTGGAGACAATTTGATTTTTAATATTTTTTCTAAAGACATTAAATCATGCTTTTTTTTTTTACAGGTTTATTTTCAGAATTATATCGGGCTTAACAGGAATTATATACAGGGCTTATTAACAGAACTATGTACAGGCTTATTTACCCAGAGTTTTCGGATTTTATTTAACCTTAATATATAAGTTGTTTTGTTGTTGGAAGTGGGGAAAGCATTGTTATTTCTTTATTTATTAAGGTAACACTTGCCAAAGTAATTTTGGACTTTTCAAAATTTTCTTCATTTTAATAGGACATAATTTTGATATAGCTAGATGAGGTCCACTGCAAAATAACCAAACCAGATTTCATAGGGTTTATCACATTCTTTATACAAATGCTCCCTCCACAAATGGAAACATTTTTGTTTACTTATTGATATTTTAGCTGAATGATTGAACTTGAAACATTTAAAACATTGTTGTATAGGTAAAACATTTTTAAGTACCTGTGAAAATGTCATTTTTGTACTTTTTCCCGGTTGTTTGATAAAAAAGTTATGCTGACGGTTTGTAATGGAACATGTTCATGTCCGACTTTTGGAAAATCTCCTAACTGCAAAATTTTTAAAATAGATGAAACCCACTGTACAACCTTTGTTTGAGATATTCCTTTGGAACCCGAATCTTATTATTCCGTTTTTCTTTTGTGCAGCAGGGAATCAAAAGCCTTCATTTTCATGTTTTTTTTTAAAATGGTGAATTAATTTAAAGTTGTTTGCTGGAGTTGTACTGTTTAAAAATAATCTATTTTATTGGCATTCACTTTGGAATTGCCCTTCCCTTTAACTTTGTGTAGCAAATATGTGATTTAAATAAATGGGGCTTTTGTTGCCCAGTCCTGGCCTAATTGGTTGCTTCAACAAATACCAAAACTCTGTATTGACCCGAGTTTTCGGATAAAGTCTTTTTAATTTGGCTTGTTGGGTAGATAGGAGCCATTACGCTCACCTCCACCGCCTGCCAAAGGTTCGCCTTGGGATCATATCACCATCCTCATTTCGAGTCCTTTTTATTTTGGAAGTGGGGGGTTATCCCGCCCTTCATTCCCTCCATTTCCCAAAAGGTCACTGCTTCCCAATTTTACTATTTTTTGATTATAAAAAGAAAAAAAAATTTAAATTATAATGGAAAAGAAAAATTGGGTTGCGGCCTTTCGGGAATTCCCGCCAAAAGTTTCAAAACAATGAAGAAGTAAAATTGGCACAGATTAAAATGGAAGAAATTTACATATTAATAAATGTCATCTTAACATAAAACATTATTTTACTTTATCTAAATATACTTTTATATAATTATTTCTATTGCTTGCGCGAATATTATACATTATTAAATAAAATTATTTTACGGATTTTATCGCGTTTATTTTACATTTTAAATTCCCGACGTTTCGAACACTTTAGTGGCGTGGTCACGGGGTAGACCACAGTCTTCCTCGTGACTAATTTTATTTAATAATGTACTTTTATACTTTACCTGAAAACATCTAAAATGTTAAATAAATATTGCGTAATTAATATCAATTAGAAACATTCTTTATTGTGTAAGTTCTAATTACAAGATTATCCAAAACATTGTAGCCTGAGCTAGTATAAACTGTGTTACAGACTTTAGCGTAATAATTTTAAAAATTATGTCTAATGAAGCATTATACTCAAGTAGACTCCCTAAAAATTTCCCCATAAGATCGCTTTCTTCCATTCTTGTAGAATTAGCAATTTAAAAGAATCGATTACGATTAAAACGTTTGCCTTGCTATCTATATCACAAAGTGCATTAATTATGTATGTATTTATGCAGCATGCATCAATAGTAAGATGATGAAGAAGAAATCGTATGTGTATGATTGTTACCCTTTTTTTGTGTATAATTAGCAAATTGACATAAATTTGACAATAATTATTTCCAGAAAAGATTTTTTTAAATATTCTATTCCAAATTATGATTTATTATGATTATTCCAAAGTTGATGTTATTACATTTTAAAAAATCCAGAATCGTATTGATAAATATAAGAATATACGCATCATTATATAGCTATACCTCAAATCTGTTTAAGTATTTAAATATATCTTCTTTCCGAGTAATAGTGGACACAGTATCTAAGTATACAAACATAGTAGTAAACCATGACGCAGGTTGTTATACTCTATGTTTTGTTATATGTAACGCCACTGTATTTGCCCCCGGAATTTATGAGTCATGACGTACGGTAATACCTTTAAGTGCCTCAACGTTAAAGGTTAACTTTCTTCCATATACAAATCCTACTGCGGATCTGTATAAAAAACAAATGTTCTTACGGTAAGACAGCTCTTCGTATTGTACACAGTCCTTAAAAAATACAACAAACTAGAGTATAATCCAAATAGTTCTCAACAAAATAAACAAACTGGTCGCATTTGTACTTCGTACCAAAGAAACTCATCTCATTTTTCTCGTAGATTCTACAGTTATATTGGAGGAATTCTTTACAATAAAATAAGACAACAGAAGCTCAACATTTATCCACTTACTAGCTTTAAAACCAAAAAACTGTAACACAATGCTTAACAAGCTTAGATTATAAAACTACTGAAGATCTTCTCAATACACTGAGATAAACATACACACACACACACACACACACACGCGCGCGCACGCGCACTCAACAAACGCACATACTTAAATTTTGTACTCGCCCAGTTGTTGTGTATTTTCAAGCAATTTATGTTGACTGTTTACATATATTTTCACCCATTCAACAACAATTTTAGTAATCATGTACTTGTCTTTTCGGAAGGTGGGACCTGGTAGCCTAAAATACAGGCATTGATTAGTTTAGGCATCAATCTTCCACATTATGCTTAATGTAAAATGTGTATTACCTAATTTTATTGTGTAATTAACGTGGTGAGAAAAATGAATTATTATTATTATTATAGTTTTGTAACCAATCCATCACTATATCTGAATGAAAGAATAAATTACTGTTTAAATAGAATATCTTTCTGTGAGTAAATATAGTTAGCGACTCTTCTATAAGAAAACTTATAACATAAACTTACATTTTGACAATGTAATCCAAATGCGCAACGGTTTTAATTAAATCATTAAGAGTTTTAAATTGGCTACATCTTTAAAACATTACAACAGTTATAATAAAACTCTTAGTAAAGCTAACAATTGATACTGCGACACGATTTTAAACACAAAAACAAACTAAATAAATTTAAATAACATAAAGTTAAATAAAATCAAATGACAACATAAACCGGAGAAATTTTATACTAAAAAATTAAATACTTCTTAAGACGAAGTTGCCTGTTTTAGTTGAAAAATGTAAGAAGCCTATTTAAAAGAAAAACCACGAAGCCTATCAAATCGTGTTTGTCTCATGTTTAATCACCTCAATCATAATCTCAGGTTTGATTAATTCTAACTAAAGAATATCTTTATTTTTACCAAACAAGATTCTAGAGTAAACTAAAGAATATTAAAGTTTAAGGCTTTTTATTTAGGTTTTTTTTACAATAAAAAAGCGAGGACGAATTCGTAGGCAACAGATATTAATATTTTTTAAAAGTTTATCATAAATCATTCATTTAAGTCGATGCGAACACACCATATGAAGTTCTTACTGCATAGGTCAGGGAAGACCCAACGAATTGTAATGTCACGGTTTAATTAAGATCTGCCAAATCATTTTATCATTAGCAGTGTAAAGGCCTAGGGCGTAGTCTGTTCTGTGACCACGACCACTTCAAAACATTTTAAATATCGGAAGCTATAACGTAATTTAAAAAAAAAATAAATTCAATAAAATAAGTGTATTTTATATATTACTCTATTTAAAAATCAAATAACAACATAACTATGTGCACTATATCTAATGGTTGATGTTTTATGGTTAAAGAAGAATATTTTGTGAACATATTTCTGTTTAATCAACGTAACTTACCATTTATCGTATTTAGTGATTTGTATTGTACTTTCTTAAGCCTTTAATATTATCACCAACAACTATTATATCTCTACATGAAATCGTACATTTTTATACTAAATATGCTTCTCTAATAATCTCTGAAATTAAGCTATTAAACAAATCTTCAGAATTCTTATCTTCCTGGTCAAGAAGCTTTAAAGTGGTTAAGTTCGCTCGAAGACATTTTGAGACAGAAGTGTGAGACAACTTTATTTACAACAAAAATT
Source organism: Lamproptera curius (assembly GCA_029286875.1). Classification (NCBI taxonomy): domain Eukaryota; kingdom Metazoa; phylum Arthropoda; class Insecta; order Lepidoptera; family Papilionidae; genus Lamproptera; species Lamproptera curius. The sequence goes on from JAGSMT010000031.1 coordinate 3,178,417, forward strand.
GTATTCATGAAGACGAAAAACTGAAAACTTTTCAGTTCCGTGTGATATATGTTTAACTTAGCTGTAGTAGTACAAATTGGCAGTTTATAATAAGAGTTTAAAAATTTAATTCTATATTAAAAATATATTATTTAAGTAAATCAGTTTCATACCATATTTTAAAGTTTTGCCTTACATGTTTACAAAATGTATTAATTGTATTTTGAATTATATGAAATAAACCTACGCTAAACTTACCTATATTCTTTATTAAATTTTATTGGTAGATATGGGTTTATACCGTTATTTTTCAAAAAAGAGGTATAAAGAAACACATGTCCGATATTGATTATACGATGGCATTAAAAGATTATTTATGCTTGACTTAATTAAAATGAGTTTATTCTTTTCCAATAACTTTTTACAAAAGGTATATGTGCAGCACTAGATATAGTAAAACTACAAATGGTTTTAAAGAATATCAATTAAACCGCACCACTTTATCTAAGAGATGTACGATTAATATGAGAATCAGAGCCTAAACATCCTTGATATTGTGGCTAGATGGAAACAATACGCACAACTGAACTTATATAAAATAACTACAACCATAACCGTCAAACATCATAACATCATCAGCCTTTGATAGTCCACTGATGGACATAGGGCACCCCTAATACACCCCTATCCATTAGGGGGTTTTGGACCGTATCCCACCACGCTGGTCCAATGCGGGTTGGTGGCTGGACCGACTTTTTGCATGCTCATCCGACGCATGGATCATCTTACTTTTTGACACAAAGTAAGACAATTGGGTGATCGGCCCAAATTGCCTTAACCAACTAAGAAACAACAATTAAAATTTGTTGAGTTCCCGCAGGATTCGTACCCGTGACTTTCGGTTTTTAAAGCACACGCCTATACCTAGGCTACAGAGGCAGTGAAATAAAGTCAGTCAAATATCATTAATAATAACATAATCAAGATAAAGACATTAAATGTGCATCTAAAACTAAAATATTAATTAAGCTCAATCACTACATAGTATAAAAAAGTAGCTGTCTCGGACCCTACATTTCTTTGCATGCTTAAATTTAAAAAATTACGCATCGGATTTTGATGCGGTTTTTTTTTAATAGGTATAGTGATTAAAGAGGTATGATTCATGAATAATATTGGCGAAAAACGCTGATATATTTATAAATTTTACAGATATCGGTATAACAGAGCCGGGGCGGGTCGCTTATTTATTAATAAATAGTAAATCCTCTCACAATTTCGCAGATTTTTATCTTACTCAATTTAAAGCCGGTAAGCCTTATGATAATAAGAATAAACAAAGTATAAATCTTTCTTTTTTTAGTGATAATTTACTCTGAAAATTTTTAATAGTTTAACTTTCCTTTAGAAGATAGTAATAAGAGAGCAGTATAATCTGATAATATAAAGAATATAAATTTTTGTTTTACATTTGTTTACATAAAAACATTATTAATAAATATTAAACTATTCTGTGGTCGGCAAAATTTTATAAACATTAAAAGAACAATTAGCAAACGGTTTTTACAAATTTGCGCACTGAATTTACGTTTATAATTAATTATAAATGATGAGGCATTTATATGTTAAATACTAAAACACAAAAATTGTATAGAATGATATTTCATAATGCACAAAATAAAATAATATGTTAAGTACTTGCACAACCATCAATTATAATGCGCCACAGGCATCGTTAACCCAATAAACATTGGACTACACAAAATGATGTGTGTGCACCATAATTATTCAAAGTAAAAACTTGGAAAACTAATTCGCATTTTTTATTACAATTTTACTTAATATGATTTAAACGAAATGACTATTTACTCTGATATTTAAAATATATATATTACCGGTGGTAGGTCCCCTGTTTACAGGTGACCGTCTGGGTGGATACCACTGCGGTGCCTATTTTTGCCGAGAAGCAGTAGTGTGAAAACACTGCTGTGTTCCGGTTTGAAGGGCACCGTAGCCAGCGTATTTACTGGGTAAACGAGACTTAACACCCTATGTCTCACGGTAGGCAGCGCGTTGGCGATACCACCTGTATTACTTCCCATCAGGTGGCCCGACTGCTCATCTGCCTGCGTATGCCTTAAAAAAATGTGTATTTGGACCATGTCCAAATTAATTTTATCATAAACTTGGAGTATTTCTAAATTCATAAGCAGATGGATTAAATTTGGTACAATATTTTTATTGTTAATTCTTACGTTGGTAAAGCCATGCAGTTGTAATTTTGACTGCAAAAAATAAACAGGCTCGAGCCGTATCAGTACCTCAATCTCACAGAAAAACGATGCGAAGCAAACTGCGTTTCGTCTGGTGAGTGAAGTGGCCGTAAGCCCTTCCCTAACCCCTCCCCTTTCCATATGGTAGCGCAAGTAAAAGAAAAGCTATCCTGTATACTGTAACTTCTGGACCAGTGGTCATTGCAGATAACAACAATCGCATCTATGCGTGTCTATATAGGTCACATAGTGGTTATACAGAAACTTACCGACTCATTGACCATGTCCAAATAGCTACAGGTTCCGTGCTTTAATGATGTCGTGATTCATGGTGACTTTAACGCCCATTGCACTGAGTAGCTAAAGTTACGCCCCACCGACCATGCTGGGTGATCTGTTTATAACTTTGCTTTGACATATGATATGACACCGTTGGTAAGGTCACCTACCAGAATACCTGTCGTGTTAGATGATATACTTTCACTGTTGGATCTTCTGCTGATTACACATCCGCAAAAGTATCAGGTTTATGTTTATACCCCTTCAGGCTCGTTTTGTTCAGAAACAAAGCGCTAACTCAAGGTGAAATGCAATTTATATCCCTTAGGGTTTCGCCGTGTCTGGCACTACAGGAATGGAACTTATATTCCATACTATGTAGTTCCCGTTGGTGGGTGATCACGTCTCTGGTTTGACCGTCCTTGTAAACTGGCATCCAGCTAAAAGTAGGAGTGTTACCAAGCCTAGGCCGCTGCTCTTTTTTCACGAGGTGAAAATATTAGTGCTCTATAAAAGAAATATAACTTTTCTTCCAGATCCTTCAAAAAAAAATCGTCTTTGCAAAGTGATCGATCCTTCCTTCGGGCAGTCAGGCATTTTGGTCTCTTGCAATCTTTGCACAGGGTGCATCTCTATCTAGCACTGGGTTCTCAATGCCGGAAATCCGGTTTCACACAAAACGTAAAGCTTTAGTATACCCCGATATCCAGAAGTCGAGTAGGCCTAATGGAATTCCTTCTTTTGTTCCTGGGACATGTTCGCGTCTTTTAGGAAACTCTGGAAGACTACTCTTGTGCATTTGATCCCTAAAAAAAGCAATCACTCAGATGCATCCAATTACAGGCCTATTGCCATCACTTCGTTGTTTTTCAAACTAATAGTGTCAATTATAAGCTGCAAACATTTCTTTTACCTCGAACATCAGCTGATCAATAATCGTCAGTATGGCTTTCTAAAAGGTCGTTCGGCTAGTTATCTTCCAGTTTACTTGACTAACAGGTGAGTGGAGGCGATGGATAGAAAGGGAGAGGACGTAGCAGTTAGTTTTAACGTTGCAAAAGCCTTCGATCGGGTTTAGCTCGGGGCACTTCTCTCAGTCGCACCAAGTTCTGATTTTTGGTTCCGTATTTTAAAATTTCTCGAATATCTACAGTCGAAAATTTACAAACAGTGCAGAGTTCCATAGAAGGAAATGAAGCGTGAAATTGGTAACGTCTTGATCGTAAACAAAATTCGAAATATTCTATCTATAAAATATTGGGCATGCTATGTTACGTTCGCTCTTAATTTAGGAAACGAATGAATACTATCACGATACGTTATCAATATTTTAAAGCAAGTAGTTGTTCAAGTGCATTACGAGTATTTATTTAAGGGTAAACATCCGTACTAATCACATCAGGATACGTAATAAAATTAAGCCAATATTAAAAGAAGGGTCATTTGTTCCAGTATCAGATACTTATTTAATTGTGTGCATAAAAATGTATACTAAGTAAATCGAAAATCGACGAAATATATAACTATTGTTTTTGGTAAGAAAATATTTCATTAAATTTTATTCTTTAGTAAATTGATGAAAATTTAAAATGCGAATCATAATATTCTATTTTTTCAAGTTATACTTCTTTAGGGCGTTATGAAAAAATGATGAAGTGAAATTTTAAGATGCGTGACACAAAATTAACAGTTTTATAATGGAGTTGTTCGTTTTTATTTACGATAGTTGTTGCATAATATATATTATTATTAATAATATATTTCATATTATTAATTATATTAAATATATTATTATACAAATATATTAATTTTATTATTGACTGTCGTTCGAAACAATATATTAATAATTATTCCAAATACATCTGAATAATTAGAAGTAACCAAATTAAAGTGACGTATAACTATTGTTAATTAACTTTAAAGTGCAATTAGTTTTAGTGGATGCATTTTGAGTCTGATTTGAAATTTATGAAGCCATCGCACGTTTTGGTGCTTTTACCGACCGCCTAATCAAGATAATTTTCCTAGAAAGGTATATACATGGAAATTAATGGAATTAGCAAAAAAATTTGGTATTTCAATCGCAAATATTAATTATTCAAATGAGAAAGTAAACTATTTTAGTAATGCTTCTGTTAATTAAAATGCATAAATGCACAGTTTTAATCAACAGAGGTAGGTGATAATGTCAAATCTTTCCAGAACCAATAAAGAAATTTGCTATCTTAACACTTCTAATATATTGATATGGAGGATGACATTTCATTGAGGTATATGCTATTTAGAAGAAAGAATTAAAGAATTTTTAGTACACTAAAATATTTTTTTATGTGTAAATGGATTACGACAGTTCGAAAGTTACAACAATTTTTAGCAGGATTTTCATTTCTTCTAATTGGAAAATAAGCAATCACATTCTGGGTTGTTGTATACATAAATATTCAAAGAATTTGTATTTAATTGAGAACAAATAAAAGATTTAAAAAAAATATGTAAAACTGACATATAAAAGAAAAAAATGCTACAATACTGTGGGACTGCGGGAGTGGAAATAAAATGAAACTTATAGTTTAAATACCGTTTTTAATTAAAAGAAAAACCATGAGCCGGTTTTGTCGTACATCGACCATAGCGCACACACGGAACAACGTCAGCGGTGCCAACTTAAAAATAGCTAAATTATCTCTCTTACGTTCCTTTTCAAGCACCTATCGTTCTCACATTCTACAATACTGTTTCAAATATATCAGATTAGAGACATATCGGCACAAGACCCATACGGAGCTAACTGAAATGAACAATATGAATCCATACGCCTATAATTATTATCCCCCATTTTATAAAAATCAAAAAGGCCATTTGCAGCATTTCGATATCATCATATCATCATATCAGCCTATCAAAGTCAATTGCTGTGGATAGGTCACTTCTTGAACCGCCAAGGGATACGCCTCTACGCCACCGGCATCCACTATATGCACATTTTGCATGCCCAGGAGGAGGCAGACTAGCCAATAACATTTAATATCTACGAATGTGTTAGTGGAAGACTATCGGAGTAGACTTCCAAAAAATAAATCGTTTTTGTTGGTCGGTAAAGTTAAATCGGTAAAGTTGGTCAGAACCAGCTTTGTGCAGTGTGTTTTAAGATATCGTCGTCGTCTTCGTCGTCTTCGTTTCAGCCGGTCAGAACCCACTGTTGAGCATAGGCCTCCCCCATAAGTCACCAAGAGGTACGATCCTGTGCCAACTGCATCCACTGACATCCTGCACATTCAAATTCAAATTCAAATATCTTTATTCAATATAGAAGTTTACACTTGCTTATTGATTTTAGTAGTTTTGCATCTACAGTTATTCCCAGAAATATAGTTGATTCAACAACGTCTAACGCGTCCCCATTCACAACCACTTCTAATTTACCACGCTTCACATTAGGAGTCATGAATCTAATAAATTTTGTTTTTCAATTCATTCAAAGCACACCCATTCACTAAAAGCTACAGAACCCTTTGATTTAACCGTTTTAGAAGTAAATATTGATTTAAATTCTTTCCGTATAAAAGTGAATAATGTATTATATTTTATTTAATCTAAAAGAAGCAAGCTGTCCACAGTGGTCAGAAATTAATTTTTTAATAATTGACTTGTTTAAAGGTTGACAGTTTGTAAATATATTATCTATACATTCAAGAAATAAATTGATAAGGTTATATAAATTTAACAATGATCTGAATCTAATTGTGGTTGTAGAATTATCTAATAAGTTAATATTGAAGGCACCACAAATTACAATATACTTATTAGATTCATAGCTTTTTTAACTGCCTCCGTAGCCTAGTGGTATTGGCGTTTGCTTTAGAAACCGGAGGTAGTGGGTTCGAATCCTGCGGGGACTCAACTAATTTTCATTGTTGTTTCCTAGTTGGTTAGGGTAATTTGGGTCGATCACCCAATTGTTTGAAAAGTAAGATGATTCATGCGTCGGATGGGCATGTAAAAAGTCGTTCCACCGAAAAACGATGCATTGGACGAGCGTGGTGGGATACGGTTCCAAACCTCCCAATGGATAGAGGGGTGTATTAGAGGAGGCCTTTGTCCAGCAGTAGACTGACACAGGCTGATGATGATGATGATGAGTAGCTTCTTCCTGTAGTCGCCTCTTACGAAACCCAAGGGAAGAGATAGTGAGGCTGGAGTTTTAAGCCGCAGCCCCACAGCAATTTTTAGATATAACTATAATTATTGCCAATATCATCTGCTAGTCGATAATGACAACTAGCGGGAAGATGGAAAAAAAAATCCATACGCCACAAGTTATAACGTTAGCAATATTTTGTAAGATATCTCCTGTAGAACAAAACAAGTGAAATTTTAACAGAAAATGAACAACTTCAAACAGTATACAACCATTTTGCGATTACTTAAGAATACCTCGTGATTTCTGCCGACGCGTTTTATATCTAGGATATTATATCTTTTGAGGTGTTAATTTAATATAAATGCCGTATAAGACATGTTTTACGCACATAAAATGAAGAATTTTTAAATGCATTTACTTACATAAAAGCTATGAATATGCCTCACTTTTTTTTTTCAATATTTCATAGAAATGCTTACTGTTTAAGGGTTCTTAAGACAAATAATATATCTTTGCTCTCGATTTTCTTGTAGGCAGTTCTGGTAGGTCCAATAGTACAATTATGTAGAAAATAATTTATGTCTATCTTTTAAGGTTAAGCCAGGATGTGAATTTTGACGCCATAATTTCTACAATTTTTAGATATGTACTAAACTACTTATTACATAGTTATCAAAAATAAGACCAAGTAATACCTACCATTTAAAAAGAGAATGATCAGAATCGGAGCACTAGGAGCGGAGCAACGAGGTGTATATATAAAAAAAATACAACTATAGCGATAATTTGTTTCTTGAATACGTGATCAGAATGCAAATTGGACCTTATCGCGCTCGAACAAGGACAAAAAACATCACTAATATTATGCAATACAAAGTATATAAGAAATCTATTTCCTTGATTTATGAAGTTTTGGTCCACCAATTAATCTTATTTTCAAATTATGTATATTGTATTAATTGTATAGATTTAAAATTAAATTGTATAGATTTTATGTCTTTTTAAATTTATACCTTTTGTGTACATTTTGTAATAAAAGACATTATATCACATAATAAGACAATAAACTGATCAGATCAGATAAAGGGTACGCTTTCCAAATGAACAAAACAGCGTATTACGTTAAAAGTCCGCTTTAATTGTATATACGCTATTTTTTGGGTAAAAATCGCAAATATTTACTCAAAATTTCAGTCTACGGTGCCCTACAAACCGGAACACAGGGACTTTATCTCTCTCCTTGTTTGCTTTTAAAAAAGGCACCACGCTACTACTATCTTAGTCAGGCGTCTGAAAGACTTTTCACCAATAAAATGTATATAAAAGTTTAAGTTATTAAAAAAAATATTAAAAACAAAAAACATTTACAATTTAATATTGTATGGAAATGTCTTTAAAAACTATTTTAATAAGGTTATTTGGAGCGTTACTTACCTATAAATCTCTATGAAGCGTACCCTGAGATTAAGTCGACAATACTATGGATGTGATTAAGGTTTAATCCTTAGTCTGGCTCAGTGCAGAGTTCAATGGAATTAAATAGGATTTAATCTATAATCCCTTAATTAAAGCTAATGTTTACAAGATATAACTGGTCTATCTGAATGTATTTCACTTTTGTTTTATTACGAGACATTGTTTATCAGTCTTAGCTTTGGGTTACAATATAGACATGCATTCTATATCTCACTTAGCTGTAATTGTAGTAAGTTTTTTGGTTTTGATTGAAGTCAAAAAAATATCATACCATCTTAAACACATTTGTGTATTAAAAATTATTTTTCACTTTTAACAGATCCAAATACTTACAACACCCTGACAAAATGAAAAATTTGATAACAGTTGAATTCATATAACCTATATAAGGTTCATGTCGGGTGTGAACTATAAAGATCGACGAAACGGCGGTCGGTAGACTGAGTTTTCGCCGTAGGGGGCAATGAGAGCTGGCGTAAATCACGACGTGTATTTGTAGCGATGAGTACCAGCTATTTGTGTGTATAGCCTCATTGTGTTATCACGACCATTCTAGTTGCACTTAACAAACTGGAGTTTGTGGGTTCGAATCCTTCGGAAACTCAACGAACTGCCATTGTTATTTTTTACTTGGTTACGGCAATGCGTACCGTTCACCCGATTGTCTGCCAAAGTGGTAAAATGCGTCAGATACGCATTTAATAAGACGTTCCTACCTTATGTCACTCCGGTTGTGTCGAATTTCCGTCCCATCGGACTATGATAGTATATAGGAAGACACGAACAGCTTACGCACCTGCGTTTGGTCTCACACGGTGGTGCACAAACCACAATAAACATGGCCGCCGTAGTCAAAATCAACTCGATGTATATATATTATTGAATAATGTAGTTTACGGGATCCTATTTTTGTTTGACAAAGCCTTGACGATAAAGATAATTTGAAGTCCTGTTAAATTGTAAAACATGTTTATGAGCTAAAATTATTAAACTCTGATTAGGGCTTAGCCTTTTATTTAATTCGTACTGGGTTGACTATATTATTTGTTTTTTAACTTAGGGTAATGGGATATCGGCCTTCACTGCGCTGTGCCTTAATTGTAGTGGGAATATGCACCTCCACAGCCTAAGGGGATATCAATCCCGTAATTTTTAATTTTATAACGTCTATACGTGAAAAGTCTCCTGCAAACCCCCTTAACTTTGTGCGTTTTGAATAAATGGTAATTAATTTTAAGAAGACAGCCAAAAACTCCTTGTTATATTTCTTTTAATGCTTATCACATATGTAAATAAATAAGCCCATTAAATAAAAAGGCGAAAAAGAAGCACAGAGTCATCGTCTTTGTTAGATAATCTCTCACGTTTTCCATTTTGCGTAGACAAAGTTACCGAAAGCCCTGTCTTATAACTGAACTCCATTATCAACACCTTACTCTCACGTGCATGTTATATGAAAAGTGTTCTCACGATGATACAATTTTTTTTTCTATAATGACTTACATTTCATACCGTCTAAAAATGTTAAAATATGTTTGAATTAAATCGACATTTACTATGAACTTAAAAAAAAAAAAGAGAAAATCCTAAGCCATTTCGTACTACAATACACATAATCTGATAAAACAGATTCGGTATATATTAGAATATAACTTTAAAAATCAGCAGAACTAATGTTAGAGATAGATCAAATATATGTAACCACCATTAAAGCAGTTCTAGAAAAAGGAAGTAATGTATATATCTGAAAATATTTCCAATGCGCAAAATTTATCAAATCAGTTAAATGGAAAAAATATAAATATGAAGAATACAAGTTTACAGCTTGGTTTCAATAGACTGAAATACAAAGACTGTGATTGTGATAAACGTTAACAAGAAACACCACAGTCATTCTGCTTTCTTCCTGCATGTTAATGCCAAGTAAAATCTGTCATCGGTAAAATAATTTACGAAAGTAGTAGGAAATTAATAATATCCAAGAAAAACAAATGTCCTTATTACAAAAACTTTCACGGTGCTTATATATAATTAGCCGACGTTGCTATATAAAAGAAAGTGGGATTGATAAGAGTACTTAAGTCTTGGCGATGAGGGTCATGGCACAATTCTCACTCTTTTAGACTATACTCGAGAATATAGTCTAAAAGAGTAAGAATTGTCTTTTGACACAATAAATACATCACTCTTACTCTCTGAAATGTCTTATTATGGGTTCGATTACACTGCTGTCAACTGGTTTGTTAGCTACCTTTCTGACCGATCTCAATGCGTTGAATTACGTAACGCCAACGGCTCTCCTTTAAAATCTTTACCTGGTTCTGTCCAATAAGGAGTACCACAGGGATCAATACTTGGCCCTATTTTATTCATATTATACACGGCTGATATAGTTCATAATATAAAATTTTGTAACTTGCAAATTTACGCAGATGACCTTCAAACATACATTCATGCGCCTTTTATTATATACTGTTATCTTCATAAACATTAAGTTATCCCTACCCTATGCGAACTGGCTTTACTAAAAATCAGTGACTAACTATTGCATTCTTATGCTGAGTGGGAACAATTTTTGACAGAAAAGACAATGTTATTTTGTACACTTTTTTTTATTTTAAATTATATTATACTTGTATAAAAGCAAAATAAAGTTAGAGCTCTGCGTATGCGTATATATATCATATAAAGACTAGCATTTTATATAAGTGCATTATATTTTTTGTTACCATTTTTTTTCTCGTAATAAATGTCTTTATCGAAATAAAGTTTATGACTATGTCTATGTCTATGTCTGATAATAGTAAAAATATGTGTATACTAATATAAGTTACACTTGTATTTTTTTCAATATTGGTAAATATACGCAGTATATTGACTTTTATTGACATTCACCCACCAACCATTGAACCAACGTGATGGGATACGGTCCAAAAACCCTGTAATGAAGAAGGCGTGCATTAGGGGCCTAAGTTCAGCAGTGGAAAAACACAGGTGGATGATATTGACATTACTTAATAGCAATAAAAAAACTACAGATTACATCTTAAAAAATAATTTCAACAGAAATTATTAAAGACGTGTCCCACATAAATAATTGAATGCTAGAGAAACATAGTTTGTAAACAACCTTATTAAGCTCCTTCGTGCATAGGTAATACAAGGTTGTTTGTCCTTATAACACAAACTAGTTGTAAATTTCTGAATTTTTTATGGCAATTTACAAAGGAGCCACAAGCACTAAGATTAAACTAGCGAGCACATTAACACTTCTTGGGTATTTTATATCATCATCAGCCTGTTTTAGTCCACTGCTGGACATGAGGCCTCCACTACATACCCTATCCATTAGGGGTTTGGACCTAGTCCCACCACGCTGGTCCAATGCGGGTTGGTGGGTGGACGACTTTTACATGCCCATCCGACGCATGGATCATCTTACTTTTCAGACAATTGGGTGATCGGCCGAAATTGCCCTAACCAACTAGGAAACAACAATGAAAATTTGTTGCGTCCCGCAGGATTCGAACCCACGACCTCCGGTTTCTAAGCCACACGCCTATCCACTAGGCTACGGAGGCAGTTATAGAGATAGATCTCATATTACAGCACTTACAATAAAAAGTATAAAAACCGGTGAATGTTAAACAAATGTTGAACACAGTTACTAAAACACTGCAGGAAAAGAAGAAGAAGTTCAATTTGCTCTAAATATAAATTTGATAATAGTGTTTTGCGATTTTTTTTGACGTGCCCCGCATGAACTTTGAGTTTAGCATTGGACCAGCGTGGCGGGATACGGTCCAAACCCTCTAATGGATAGGAGTGTATTAGGGGAGGCCTATGTCAAGCAGTGGACTATTACAGGTTGATGACGATTACATGACAAAATTGATAATTCTTTTTGAATACCGCTAGTCTATCTAGCACATTTGAAATGTGGTCGGTGTATTGAATTCTGAGCTTGGTATCTATCAACATGATGATAACAACAGTTGTAAAAAGCCAGCGGATAAAAGCCCCCACCAATTACAAAAACGAAAAGAAATGCTGTTAACAGAAAAAAAGAACACAGATTTTAAAGAAGTATTTTTCATGCGTATTCGCATTTTTTTGCATTGATCTTTTCTTATAAAATTGAAAATAAATTCTAAAATTTATTAGTCCCAAATGTGAGCCCCGATTTCACTACAATATGTAAAGTACTAGACGCCCTGTAAGTTGCGTTTGTACTCATGGTATTGTTATTAATTTATTATTACTTAAATAGCGGTAACCTTTAAAACATAACCTTGTATAAATCTTTATACAAGGTTATGTATATTAAATGAGTATTTTATATATATATAAGGTATATATATTTTATATATGCATTTGTATTTTATTATTGTATTTGTATGCATTGTGTATGTATGTAGTATGTATAATTATGTAATTGTATGTACTATTGTTTTCGTTACACTTTACACTATGAAGCCAATATATGGCTCTGTAGAGAACTGCATCTGACTACCCTGTTATCTAGTCTTAACAGGGCACCCCATGTAACCGTAACAAAAGCTTAACTTTGTCACCTACGGATCGGTCCAAAGCATGCTTCTTAATTCATCCACCGATCTGATTACTATTTCGCATTGATCATTTCGCGATATTTCGAGGGAGTTTTATGTAAGCTGCAAATAATTATTGTCATAAAATACCCCCTACTGTTTTGAGGTCTAAAAAAACTAGCAAGTTGTAAACTAAATTTGAAAATTTGTTGAATATTGCTATATAATACCAAACATTCTCAGTATTTTATCGTTACGTCTTTTTGTCTAATATGTTAGGTATAACATAACGATGAGTCTGATTTATACTAATTACTATAAACATTTTTTAAATAATCATACTCCTTTGCTAAAGAACTATTGTAATTGGATTTTTGACGAAATGGCACAATATTTATAACTGTTATTTTAACAACGCTAATTTTAATATATTTGTACATACATGTATACTTAAGAAGTTTCCACCTATATATTCACTCATCACTACATCTCGGGAGTAGCGACTTGGAATTTGGTAGGAATATTCCTTTCGCCAAGTAGAGGTCAGCTAAGAACGGATTTTCCGAGATTCCCTGTAAGGGGGTTGCTAGTATATGTATAAAGGAAAAGAATAGTTTGTGTACCTCTTATTGTTTTTGGCAATCTTATTTCTTGTTTTTATATATCTTTTCTTCAAAAATATTTTTTCTATTTGTATGTTGTCGTATACTTTGTGGGCTTAGTAATTAAAACATCTTTTTGAAATACGACGAAAATAACGGTCTTCATAAATTTATACTATCAAATAATCAACATTAGGCAGTACAATATGTACACAATTAAAAAGTTTTATTTCTTTTTTAGAGAAAAGATTTATCTTATAGCTGGTTAGTGACGATTTGTTCTAAATTAATTTTACTATGTTAATACTATCGATAGAACAATATGGAACAGTATGCGGTCGACGTTCACTCTGTAAAAAATGGCAAAATTTTACCAAAAAATAATATGATATCTTCAAAAATCTTCGGCGCTATATAGGAATAAATTGCAATTTGCACACAATCTCTCAGCTGCGGTAAATGTGGCGAAGTCATATATTTTGTGCACACTCGCAATGCAGAAAATTTTGCGACAATTATATTGTGTACGTCAGGTAAAGGCAGACACAATTTCTAATGATTTGTGCAGCAAAGCAGTTTTCAACAAAATACTTACATGTACTGATTTTACGTCGGATGTTAAGACTTCTGATTAATTTCATGCTTATCCTATTAATTACTTCCAACATTTATTTTAACAACTTTCCATCACCTAATTTTTCCCTTGCTAATGAACTTTTGTGTGAGGTTTATACATGTACTACTAAAACATGCGAACACAGTCTTTAAAAACAGCTAATGCAAAGTTATTTACAAAAATTCAATAACCATAACAATTAAAGATATAAGCGTAAAATAATATTACAAATCCGACGTCATAAAGTGTTATCGCCTCTAGATTAACTTTTGCATTCCGATCTGAACAATTGATATTTTTATTTTTGTGCCTTCTAAGTTTTAATGTTGAAAAAGTAGAAGAGATAAATATGAATATATATTCTTGTTTCATAAAGAAACAAAGGAACAAGACGTTCACTTCATATGGTCACTAAAAATCCGCTTGCAGCTATAAGACATGGAGTGACGTCTTGTTTATCGTAATGTAGTTATACTATAGATAGAAAACCTTAAACCATTACACCTGGTATGGAGCTCCATATAGCTGCGTGTAGCCCCGAGTAGCTGCTCTTATAGAATCTTATATAATATAGTTATATATTTTTAACCAGTATAGTACTCACCTGTAAAGTAGAGTTGAACATCCCCAATCGACAACGGCGAACATATTAGTATTGTAAATTAACATGTTCGTTTTAAATAATGTCGACTTTCATTTAGTACTTGATAAAATACCTCAAATTTATAATAGAAAAAATAATCTTGGCTGGTTAATCTCTAAAATTTTAAGATTTTTTTTCATAGCTAGTGCTATTTACCAGTTTTTAAATTATGCCATATAGGGTATAGATTTTATTATTTGAATAGTAGTTGGTGGATGATAAATTAATATCTTCAGGATGAGACCGTATTTTTGGTAGGTAAGGTTAAAAACTTTTAAAATTTAATCAAATAGCGAAAATGCTTTAAACAGTTGAAATAACTACAGGTCTTACTTAAAGTTGTCTATCAAGTGGGCTATAACTAACGTTATACTACAACCCACGCAGATATATGTTCTTTGATTTACCAATTAACCTGGCGCTAACGTAGTATATGCTGACGTTGTTTCGGCGCTAATTGGGTAGTTGGTTTCGGTTTAACAAGGCAACTTAGCCAGCCTAAGCTCTCCATAAAATAATTGCAGTAACGAAGAAGCCTAAAGGTTCTCGCATATTTTTAAAAAGTAATTTGTAAAACAGCTCCGCACCATGACAGCTCCGAGTCCAGCTGTAGTCCAAGATTTCTTGCCTCAAAGACTCGCCCAACCAGTTAAGCGAGTCTTTGAGGCAAGATAGATATATAGATAGATAGATATAGATAGTGTATGTTTAGTCTTACTGTTATATAATTATGTTTACGTTGCTATAAAATCTACTTTAAAATATTTTACGTTATATTTCAGGCGGAGCTTTAGAGCTAGCAATGATATACAGAAACGTTTGCTTAAGATCACATTACAATAATTCCTTTGATCACTGTACCGTTTATTATATATGTTCTTACTTAAATGATATTTTATGTATATATATATGTACATATATATATAACATCATAACATATGTATTTGATTATGTAATAGTAAAATATTTAACATAACACTTTGATAGCTTAAAGCAATGGAACTGGTCACAAATTTCAAAATTACTTGTAATATTTATGCCATAAGCATTGACTATATGTAAAAATGATAAGTAAGTATTTGACAACTGCATAATAAAATGTAAAATGACTAAAATATTAACAAACAAGTACGACTGCCATTCACTCGCAGATGTATTTCTCTTAAGCGAAACTTATCTGCGTAACTTAACTTCTACTTCTCTAACTTTTACTTCTTAGATCATATTTGTTTTTTATTGTAAATTTTAATACTGAACTATATATTTATACGTTTAGATATTAAGTATGTTTTAAGTTGTTGATGATGTGTGCTAAGATTAAAAAACTTATCCCGTGCTAATAGAGGGATAATTCAATTTAAAAGGATGTTGAATTGGCGCAAAAAGATAATCAGCCCAAATTGCCCTAACCAACTAGGAAAGAACAATGAAAATTTTGTCGAGTCCCCGCAGGATTCGAATTCAAGAACTCCGGTTTCTAAAGCACACGATCTTACCACTAGGCTATGGAGACAGTTGGCACACGCCCTTACTACTAGGCTACGGAAACAGTTAGCACACGCCCTTACCAACAGGCTACGGAGTACGTCTTAAACAAAAAACACTGTTGCAATCACATAATTAAAAACATTTACTCCAAAAAATTTTCATGCTTAATGAAGAGATATGGTAAAAGTAGTATTTTAAAGTCTTAACTTTTTGCTGTATAGTTAATATATAGCTCTTTAATATTTACAGTTTAAGCTCAACCGAGTTATAGGTGACAGGAAAAACGCGACATTTGTTATGTTATACAAATCACATCAATAAATAAATGTCAAATTAGGTGTTCTAATAAACATTGAACGTCAGGACGGACAGAACTTTTAGTATTCTATGTGTATCTTGTAGTGTTTTATCAGTATTTAAAAGAATAGAAATATAATTTTATTGCCCTTATAATGAAAATCTATTGACATCAACATTTTATAAATGCTGTCCACAATTCATATGCATATATGTTATTGATAGATAAAGCTGCTTCAAGTGCCTATTTTAAAAATTAACACAAATTCTATATTCAAGTATTTTTTGTCGTTGATTATATAGAAATGAGACTTTATCCAGTCACTTCGCGTAAATGAAAGGTTAATATATTTGAACTGAGATTAAATATTGATTTATATTTTTGTCAAACTTTCGTAAATTTTAGAAGAATTGAATTGTATGTATAAAAAATATTTCCGACTGCGTACACTTCAATAAGACTTGCAAGTCAAGTGCAATTTTTTATATTATAATAAGAAAACTTATGTAAAATATAGAAATTTTCTAAGAATTATTTCTAGCTATTAAATTAACATGTTTTTATTCAGGCATATAGCCCTAGTTCCAAGGAATACTGCAGCTGCATACTGAAGAGTGATATAACAGCTAAGTGTAATAAATATACGCTAACTGCTTTACTTTATTGTAGATCAACTCAAGGCGTACAAAATTGATTTTTTATCAAAACAAGAGATTTGAAATTAAAGCACAACTTTATGTTTTAATACCACTCATTACAAAATAAATATAATTAATATCAGACCACGTTATAATTTTCGTTAAAAACAAAGCCAAAGTAAATAAAGAAATCGATCGATAAGGAGTGAAGTAATGTGACCGTATTAATAAATAAATAATATATATGTATGTTTCAGATTGAGTAAGATATTTTTACGTTTTTCTCTTCTGGTAAATCGGTAAAAAGCTTTAGATCTAGATGGGAATTGGGCTTTTCTAGAGTACTTACCATCTTATCTCTTGCCTGAGAAATTAGGCATGCGTTGACGGTCAATTCTCTGATAATTTTTTTTTGAAAATTTATACAAATTGGTGCGAACGAGTCACTGTATATAATGTGAATAAATTTATTAAATTGTACTAGGGCTCCCAATGCAGCGGCTCGGTCCAAAAAAGAAAATGAAACAGTAGTTAATTGTAGCATTTATTAAATAAAAAATCTTTTTTTACAAATTGTTAAATTTAGTGTCCATAAAAATATAAATAAATGAGGACAAACAGTAAAGTACAAATGTCACGTTTCAATTCAAATCCCAAGTCGTGATTTTTTTATAACGTGATCCGTTTGCTCGAGATATAGTGCGCAAAAGTAAGTACATCTTTAACATTTTAGACTTCATGTTAAAATTTAAAATTATTACACAGATAATGTTTTAAATATTATGCAAAAAACACATGTACTTCAACGCTAATTTATTTATTATTTTTTCATGCAATTTGTCCAAGTTATCGTCGGGTCTATAGTCTAACATGAATCTTTGTTATAACACCTAACTACCGACATCTGATTTCCATGTTCAGAGAGGATAATATCTATTTGATAAATGGGTTAGCCGATAAAATGTTGAAAGATACTCTTGTCCTACAAAGATAGAAAATCATTGCTTGAGATCCTAGACAAAGCTTACTATTACGACGATTAAATAAATCATTTCGATTTTAAGTAAAAATTAAAAGTAATTGCCTCAGGATTAAAATTGTACAACTATATTCCAATCGTTTTTGTACAAAATTTAAACTCACTGCTTATTTTTGGTAACGCAAAAGCTAATACTACATGGATCACAAAGGTATTAAATATCATACCATTTGCATGCGTAATCAATACGCTCTTTAATTCTAAAACATGTATGTAACAAAGATTGTAAAGCATTTATATAAACAGTAGATTTTATAAATATCATTTATCAAAGCTTTTGCTTGTACTATCGAAAATAATATACTCAAATATTACTATAGATAACTACTTAATATTGTTCACGTGAATGCTACACGTTAAATAAAATACAATTCCGTAGATTTTATTGCATTTAATATAATAACAATTATCCAAAATTATACCAACTGCTCAGATAATTTTTGTCGCTCATGGTCACAGGCAGATGAAGATGTTGAGCATCATACTGTCAACGTTCATCCGGTTAAAGTTTATTTTATGATGATGCATGAGGAATGCCGAGCGGATATCAACATGAGGTATTTTTAATTCACTAATATAACTAAACAATAATAATAAACTTATTAAATTTTCTTAATAAGGAGATCCCAAGGCCGTTAAAGTTTTCTAAAGACAAGAAAATCAAAAAAATATCTGCAAGGGATAGATAAAAGAATTTGATAGGGGGGAATATTGAAATTATATTTATTATCTTTGTGGTGCTGCCTGCTAGTCGTCATTGTTTATTATAAGGAAACATTTATCTCCCCGTTTTGAATGCCTTTATTAAAAAAATATATTAAAAATAAAGGAAATTTAAGGGGTTTCGTTGTATTGTGTGGTCCGTGAAGCTTTTGCTCCATTCTATTGCTTATGTGCGGTGGAGCTCAAATAATATTGTGCTCTGAGAAAGCTCAAGTAATTGCGGCAACCAAACGGTAGAGTGGAATTGCTAACAATTAAAGAACAAATTTGTGTACACAAATTTCATAAATAAACTTAGTTAAATTAATTTGTACATTTTATTATTTCAGTTATTATTATTTCTGGAACGTAATCTGCGTATTCTGAAGTAAATTTTTTAGTCAATTTACGCTATGTCAGTTGTTTAAAATCGATAAGCATAAATAAACGAAAAAGTTTAGTTTAATAAATAAATTAACTTTTAAAAATTATTAAAATAATTTACACTCCCTACCTTTTTATTATTGTTGCGCTGAGTAATTTTGTTTTATTAACTAATAAACACAATATAAGTTAATTGTTAAGATTAAGCCTGCTATATGTGTCTTGAGTTATACAAAAATTTAAATAGTGTTTTTGGTCCAACAATTAATAAAAACGAAAAAAATATTTTAAGGCATCAACAGATTTGAGTAAAGAACTTTGTATTTCTTTAAGAAAAATACATAAAAATGACTTGGGGAACATTAACTTTAACTTTTGCATAGGAAATAGAAATACTACTTTCAAACGTTTAGTTTTATTATTGTTTAAAAAACTCTACAAATTATTTGTAGTGTTGAAAGTTATTTCGACCCAGTAAAACAACAAAATATTAGAAAAATTATATAAAATTATTATAATAGTATTAATTATAGAATAGTATTTTATATATTACCACCCCAAATAGCCTAATAAAAATTTTAAACTGTACACTTAATTAAAAATTTGTTCATTAATGTTTATGGCGAAAGTCAAGATGTTATATATTATCTTAAAAATAAACCGTATAAATATCAATGCTAAAACTGGCCAAATAATAAAAAATTGATAGAAATCCAAATATTTTATATAATGTAAAAACGTAATTTATTTGGTATATGGCAATATACAGCATTCTGCGCACGATTTAATAGCCGCGGTGAATGTGGCGTAATCGCATATACCGTGAAAACTATCGCGATGCGGAAAATTGTTCGACAATTATGTCGTGGACGTGAGAAAATTGTAGATTAAGTTTGTATCGATTTCTTCGAAGTCAGATGTCAAAATTGCAGGTTTAATTTTTTATAACCGTTTCTTACGATACTGTGAAAATATTCGTAGTTTTTTGGCAAAAATAGAAATGGGATAGGATGAATTATAAAAAAATATTGACATGAGAAACACAGACATATTGGGTCGGTAGCAGAGGTCGGCAAATATATATTTTAGAACTTTTAATAAGAGACTTCAGATGCTTTACTTGTGTTTTGTTTCACAAATGTTTACTTCATTAAAATATTGAATATTTTTATCGCTTCGAATTGTAAATTTCCTTGCCAGCAGATTTCTGTGAGGCCATGTTGGTTTTTTTTATTGATCTAAAATAAAGTCAGCGGCTTAATATCGACGATAGAAAACATAAGACGCCGTAACTGACAAAAATTAAATGAATTTTCACCAGAACCCGAAAAACAATTATATAAATGATTTAATACATATTGTTATGACGTAATTGAAATAATTATATAATACCGCTAAATAAATTATATGACCCACTGTAACCAATCATTTGTAACCGACATTTCCGCAGTGAATGTGGTTGACACCGACTATTCAAACGGTCACGACTTAAATACAATCATATTTTCTATAGAACTTAAAAAAAATAGGTCTAAGGAAAATATGACGATAAACTGAAATTTTGAATTACCTACGAGATTTTATATCCTCTAATTAATAATTTTTTGCACGATTACATTCGTATTTGTACATTATCTTTTAATATCATCATCAGTTTGCGTTAGTCCACTGCTGGACATAGGATTGGAAGGAAGAATTAAAGGAATTGGTAATATATGACTTTTTATTGTTATGCGTATTGATCTAAGAAAATGTTATTCATAATATTTCAAGAAACCACATTTAACCATGCCCTAACCCACCATGACCGTTTTTATGGTCTGAAAAGTCAAAATTATTACAAGGGCGCTTGGAAAATCGAAGATATAGGGTTGAATCGGTACTATATAAGTTTATATTTGTATATACATGTTTATATATTATAATGAGCAAGCCTTATTTTGTAACTGGATGTGATTAAAGTTGTACATCAAAGTAATTACTGTACTGCCATATCGGAGCCCCGCCGCGAAAGACAACAGAGTTTTAATTTTCTGTTAAATAATTTAGCCTCTGTTTTTGCTTACGAAGGCAGACAAGCGTTTCGGCCACCAAATTGAGAGTGGTTACCAACGCCTATTGACATTAGTAAGACCAGAGGTATTATTACCTATACCTTACATACGACAGTATTAAATACTACCGCGTTACGGAAAAAATTGGCACCACGATGGTACCACCCAAGACAACCCCTATAAAAAGGGTTTTACCACCTCTGGAAATTTATACCCAACCATTTTTTTGGTAGTCCGAACTATCTACGTTCATACTCTAATTTATACAGAAACGAGCCTATGTTAATGTTAATTATTTGATTTTTGCGTAAGAGCAAATTAAAAAAATGGAAAGATTTGTCATATTTTAAATTTAAAATACCCTGACAATTATTCCAAAAACATTGAGATACAGATTTGTACCAACTTGTCTGCCCGTGACCATGGTTGCTGAGAGTCCGTACCGTCGAGAATAAATATATATAACTAAATCAAAAAATCCGTAATTTCATCGCTTTTTATAAAAAAAAGGAAAATTTGTTATCGCTATAAAATACATAAATTATATTGTACATTCAATTTTATTTATAACATCTAACTATAAGTTATCATCGTACGATTCCTTAATATGCAGGATTTAGGTTAAGTTTTGTTTAATTTCTTCGAAGTATATTTTGACAAAAAAACCGCATTGCAGTACTAAAAATTAATACCTTTGAAATAATACATACCGAGATTTTCCGGTTTCCTAGACAACGGCGTAGGAGAACGTCCGCGTTATTCCACTTCACCCCTTTTTCTTTTGGGATCAACACTACGATCTACACACAATAGCACTTGTCGCCTTTAAAAATATTTCTTTTGTAGCAATATAACGAGCAACCTAGTTAAAAGAAAAAAAATGTCGAATTGAACGAAGCTTATTTATTTCCAATTTTGTCAAAAATTAAATATAATAGGTCTTTTGTAATATTTTTGATGTTTGACAGATAAGTTATTTATTGAATTCCGCATAAAAAGGACATAACTTTAAAATACAAACAATTTCGTTAAGAAATTTCTTTATGTTCCAAAATAAAGTGTCACTTATACCTACAAAACAACTAAGTTTTGGTAGACAAAAGTCAAATTATGATAAATTTTTGACATTTATTTAATTTTTTAAAAATATTTTTGTACCATGTAAATAAATACCTACCTTGTTAGCAAGTGCAAAAAAGGCTGCTATAAAATATTTTGATATTGATAAATAATTATAAAATAGATTTATTGTAGTATAATAGTATTTATTGTAACATAAAATTGGAATTTAAACCAACAATTTCTCAGAGAAACAAAAACACTAAAAGCAATAGAAACATAAGTGTGCCAATAATAAATAAAACAACAAAAAAGTACGGATCCAAACTTGAATCAACCAGTAAAGTCATTCGTTAAGATCATCTAATTGTCTGAACAGTAAGATAATTCATGGGTTGGACGGGCGTGTAAAAAGTCGGTCCACCCACCAACTGGTATTGGACCTGCGTGGATATGGTGTAAAAAACACCCTAAAGGAGAAGGAAATAAAGTTACGGGGGGTGCAGTGGACAAACACAGGCTGATGACGATAATGATGAATCGACCAAATATTCAGGATATTCATTTGATGGTAAGTATTAGACCTTCAAAGTAAGTGCCATTTAATGACACTAGTGTCTACAATGTATTTATAATATTTTTTAGAAATTACAAAGAGATTTCCAAAAAGTGAAAATGATGACAATTCTTTATCCCACTTCTGATTTTACAAATATCAAACAGATTTCCAAAAAGTAAAAATGATTACAATTCTTTTTCCACTTCCGATTTTAGAAATCAGAAAGATAATTCTAAAAGGTAAAATTGATGACAACAACTGATCGTCTCTAAAAAGACATTGAAATAGCTAACGTGACCCCGACAACAGCCACGATGTCTCGTACGGACGAATCCATGCATAACACCACTCCTCCGGCTTCACCGGGGGTGCTTGCATAATAGTCGTCTCGTATTATAGAATCGCGTTAAGGCAAAATGCCCGACACTAGAGTACACTCTGTCAGACCTCGGCCCCGGCGTCGGAGCAGTCGGAGGAAGATTCCGACACCATGACTGAAGATTCCCCCGGGGATTCCGAAGATACCCCAACTCCATCGTCCGAATCCAAAATGGATGTCGAGACTGAGGTCGAGGCCAAGGAAGCCTACGACAGCGACGCTGGAGGGTTTCTTCACGTTAAATCACGCAAAAAGCGCAAAAAAATAGGTCCCCCCGGGTCCTCGCCGTCACCTGACCCGTCCGTCAAAGCGCCGAAATCATCGGCTGACGACCTTCCAGCCGCAAGGCCCGCCTCCTCTGCCTCAGGGCCAAACTTAGCCGCTTCATGGCCAT
Organism: Lamproptera curius; assembly: GCA_029286875.1. NCBI lineage: Eukaryota > Metazoa > Arthropoda > Insecta > Lepidoptera > Papilionidae > Lamproptera > Lamproptera curius. The sequence continues at coordinate 3,201,970 of JAGSMT010000031.1, forward strand.
CATCGAGCGCTGTATCACAGCACGTCGCTTCCACCGCTTCACGGCCCACAACCAATGCTGTCTCTCAGCAAACCACCTTTGCCGCTTCACGGCCTGTCACAAGCGCTGCCTCACAGCCAACCCTAACCGCCGCTTCACGGCCAAGTACTAGTGTTGCCTCACAGCCATCCACATCAGCCGCCTCACGGCAACCACCAACTGTCTCGCCTAGAGACAAAAAGCCGCCGCCACTATACATCCGATCCAAGGAGAAGTGGGCCGAACTAAGGTCGGCACATTCTAATAGATATAAATTTACAGTAATTGATTCCCTACCAGGGATCAAATTGCAACTCGAAACGGTGGAAGCACACTGAAATGTAACGTCGTATCTGCAAAAGAACGACTACTACTGTCACACATACGCGCTCCCGGAAGAGCGCGTACTACTAAACATAAAAAATCAGGCGAGCACGCCATGTTCCAATTGACTCCAATTGACTCGGACGATGAGACGACCGTCGTACAAGCACGTGTGAAAACACCGAGACAAAACGCACACCGCCCTCGCCGTCGAGGGCAACAGTTCACTCCGTTCAGTAAATATCGGCAATATAGGGCGGTTATTGTTTTCTCAGTAATAAGTCCTAAAAGCAACCTATCGAGCCGAGGTTCGGCCCACCGGGGCGTCCTCGATAAGTGTTGCTAACGGGTACAGGTATGGACCTGACCAGCGGCTGATCGAGCCGAGGCTCGGCCCTCGTGGGCACCTTCGATCAAGCACACTTACGGTATATATACAAAGTGGCAGCCCGAGCCGTAGTCCCCCTTCAGGAGTCCCTCGGAGCTAAGCCACAGAATAGAGGTGAAGTCTGTGCACATTTAAAGTTGCACAGACCCTCGAACCCGTCGGGTTGTAGCGGTTAACTCCACCAACGTGAGTTCATCAAAAAAAAAACACTAACACTATCACAGACACACAACACTTACACAATATCACACACGAAGAGAGTTCCGTTACGGGTAGCAGCTAACAAGGATCTTGCCTTCCTATATTTCAGACCCGTCTTTTATACACGATCTCGGACATACATAACGTCAATATCGAGACTTCTTTTCTCCAAGTACCAACAATGGAGGTAGTATTCTGACTCGGCCTTTTCTAACAATGTGTCGCCCACAACACACACATTCATTACACATAAACAAATATGCCTGGACAGACGCATCACCGAACCGTTTGTCCAATAAAACACCTGTGAAGACCCGTACGTCCAACACATACACTAACATCATTCGTAGACGGAGGTACCACTGAATCCCACGCCCAATACACACAAACAACATACGTGGACAGAGGCATCACTGAATCCCTTGTCCAACAACAATTAACACATGTTAAGACAGGCATCGCATTTAACACATACGAGGACGGAGGCATCGCTGAATCGCTCTTCCAACATATACAAATAAAATTCATATGTGGTCAGAGGCATTGTTGAATCGCACGTCCACCACCAATAAAAACGATACACGGACATTGGCATCACCAAATCGCATGTCCTACAATACTTACATACGGTGAAAACGAAAGCCATACCGAGACAAATTTGGCACTCGAATCACCGGAGTAACAGCCTGTGCGATCTTTAATAACTTAAGAAGGTACAACGTGTAATTTAATAATTCTTTGCAGGTAATGAATTTTTTATCCAACTTGTGATTTTAGAAATCTTAAGATAATTCCGAAAAGAAAAAATGGTGACGACAACTGAAAGTCTCTAATACTAAAAAACATCAAATGGCTCACGTGACCCCGACAATAGACACGATGTCTCGTACAGGCGAGTTTTTGCATAACACCACACCAATACTATCACAGATGTACTCTTATCACACGCGAGGAAGGTTCCGTTCCTGGTAGCGGTTTACAACGATTTTATACACGATTTCGGACAGACGTCACGTCAATATCGATACTTCTTTTCTCTAAATATCCGCTTTAGAAATAGTTTACTGGTGGTAGGTCCCTTTTTACAGGGGACCGTCTGGTGGGTACCACTGCGGTGCTATTTCTACCGCAAAGCAGTAGTGTGAAAACACTACTGTGTTCCGTTTGAACTACTGCGTCTTGCCTGCGTCGGCGAAAAAAAAAATCAAGTGATGAATTATTACATTTAATAAATTCGTTTCTTGCAACTGAACGATTTGAATAATCTTGTTATTATTGCCTAAATACATAAAAAAATGACACCCGATCAAGGAAGTATGATTTGGATTAATTAATTACTAAAATTTTATTAAGCGCTATTCATGAAGGGCAAGTTTAAAATAGCTTAATATGTTTTTTACCTGAAATAAATAGAGGCTGAAAAAGTAGTTTTTTATACCGCCTCCGTGGTCTACACGATTGGGCTTTGGTTTATAAACCGGAGGTCCTGGGTTTGAGTCCCGCGGGAAAACAATTTTGTTTTGTTGTTGTTTTCTGGTTGGTTAGGATAATTTGGGCCAATTACCCAATTGTCTGGACCAGCGTGGTGGGATAAGGCCCAAAAACCCGTAATAGAGAAACCGTGCAGTAGGGGAGGCCTATGTCCATGAGTGGACTGACACCGGCTAATGATGATGAAAGTAGTTTATGGTTATCTGAGCAGTTACTTTTATTATTTGCTATAATAGCCAAAACACTTTTAATGGTGATTATCATAATGTTTATGTTATGATAAAAAAGAATGCTAATGATAATATTTTATATATAACGGATTATAAGTAAGTATTTAGTGTTTATGTATCAAAGGCTGGCTTGTTTCAAGTATTTTTAAAAATTTTTTTTCATAAAAGCATCTAACTCAGATGGCTAACGATGAGCAAGCTACAATTTTCTATTAATAAAGGTTTACGATCTATCAGTAATGGCTCGCGTTGGTTCGACTCTTATCTGGCGCAAAAACGAAGCAGTATTCGTTGAGGAACACTCGTTGTTACCTCTCTCACGTACTAGAAATAAAAACGTCGGGGGCTTATCGTACACCGCACTATTCTTTGTACGTTTTATAGCAGACGAATGCTTTTTTACATTTGCTCACTGAAGTTGGCTCGTACCAATATTAAGGTGTGCAGTTACAGCAAAATATTCACTCGTGTCGCTGTTCTATTACTGCATTTCTAGCTCGTAACGAAACAAAAATAGGAATCTTAAGTACGCAGAGACCCATTTACCGGTACGGTTATCTTGAATATCTCTTCGGGGTATATTTTGTACTGTAATTTCAACAAACAGCAGTAGAATATAATGAAGGTGAAAGCAGAAATTATCCGCAATGATTGTTTTATTAGGCTGTTTAGGTTATATTAGCTCATTACCTAACAAGCGCAGTATACTGCTTTCGGCGGAACAGAATCGCTCTTGGTTTTGTCGCTCTAGGTCACATGCTTTAAATCGTCAGTAAAGAATTTAATAAAATTTAATTTATCTATCCGATGCAGTTAACTATTTTTGGGTTGTAGAGGTAGATTTATTTATTTTTCATCAATTTTTTTTAAAGTTTTCTTATGTAAGCAAAATTTTGAGCAACCTTTTTAAAACGTTTGAAATTCAGGAAGTCACGTCTATTGGCACAGACATGCGAAAGGTCGAAATAAAGATTATTTGTTCCATAACTGGTTACGTATTGTTAATAACTGAATTATTGAATTAAAATCAATAAAAAATGTCTTAAAGATGTTACGAATGACAGACTCTTATTTAAACAAATGTATAGAAGCTATATATTCATCTCATAAGTAATATAATTTTAAACATGGCTACGATTCGCTTCGCACTTAAAGTAATGTGTAGCGAAAAATTAAAAATCTGAATTGGTAAATTTCTAACATAATTTCACAGTTAAATGTCACATGTGAACAGAAAAGACAGGATTTTTAAAATATCTATCAACAGCCTCTATTCGGCTTATTTTCTTTATAAGATGACGCGCAAACATGTTAGCTTTATGACAATACGTCGTGCATTCATCGAAAATAATCCATACTCAGTTTACGTAAGCCGAAGCGCGAGATAACAATGTCCTCATCCAAGTTATCCTTCAGTGTTGAATGCTGGACATTGAGGTATCTAATATTTAGAGAATCATTAAAAAAACTGTATCAAGCGAGACATGTCCGCATTTAATATCGATAACAAGCGCTGGGAGGAGCTTGTGGAGGATAGAATTGGATGGCGTAAGAGTAAGAAGGAGGGTCGAGTTCACCACGATACAATCTGGTTTCAATTACTGGCGGATAGGACACATAAGAGACACACTGTCACCACCATCCTGCCTAACTCCCATTTCTCCTATCGCTGGTGTAGAAGAAAATGTCGCTCCAGAATTGGCTTATATAGCCACGAAAAGAGGTGTTCCTCTGTTCAGACACATGCTTAAATTGTCTATAAAAACGCAAAGGCTTTTAATAATATTAAAAAATAGTTTACTGAAGAAGAATATACCTCCTTTAATCTCTGCACCAACCTAAGGTTGACTGGGAGAAAATGCCAATGGCATTCAGCCGCCGTTGGGCAAGAAGAGTAAATAAATAAATAACAATAATAAGTAAATCAAAAAATGCCTTACAAAGCAATTTATTTGTCATTTAATATTTCTGTTTAATATAAATAATTAAAAGAAAAAAAAACTATTCTTGAATATTTTATTTACAAAAATAGTAAAATTGATTTAGGTATCAGTTTCTTAACTACTACTTAACTTTAAAATGTACTTATGAAACGGATTTAATCATGATAACATAACTTAGCTTCTTTTGATCGCATATTTGAAGTCATTAAAGATTAGTGACAATTTAACAAAAAGATCAAAATTATTGGGGTTATTTAGTTGTTTCCAATCCCGTCGCATATTAAGACTTCCGCAATTCGAAAGTTCGGGAACTTTCGAGGAAATAAGCACCACGTCTTTGTAATTTTTATATAAGAGAATATTCCGAATTTTATATATTTATAAAGAATCAAATTACGGTCTTAGGTTTTCGAGCTTCTTTTTATATCAATACGCTTCATGTGATTATCTAATCACGAAGATCTTGGGGTCTCCATTAATATATCATAAGTGATGTAGCGAAATGTTTTGCTCTGTCACTGTATAATTTTATCGTTTGGTGATATCCGATATTTTACGTGTCAACATTTTTTTCTCCCTTGCCAAACTTTAAGCATCTCGATTTAACGTCACAAGTAGTATTCACCTGCAGGGTCTTTGAGAAATTTAAAATCGCCGTGTGGATTCGTTAGTCTCTGCACGTTTTGTCGAATTTGCGAGGTGAACAACTCTTATGCACTGCTACTAACGATATTTCGTTAGAAAATTCAATATTCACATGCGATTATACGTATTAACTGATTTAACCGTGGAGATTTTTTACTTTTGAAGAAAGTAGGTTTCCTGTAGAATTTACCTTTAAGGTAAGTAGAGACATTTCTTCTTGGTCAAGCGGGCGCTTGGTCACTCAAGTTTCGTCAGCCAATTTGATTGGATTCACCAGTTCGAGGACGGCGATATGGTAGATCCTATTTAAGGATCAGAAGCGAGGATGCGTTCGAAGACATGCGTAGTCCGCCTCGGACAACGTGGTTATGAAGCTGGATTGGAAATGCGATAAAAGGAAGGATAAATACCTTGTCTGATGGCGGCACAGCTGCGGCGTCTTCGTTATAGGCTTGGGGTTCGCGGTAAACTTCCTAAGGAACGGAGTTTTGGCCATTCGCGTCGCGTGATTTAAAATGATGCGTTGCGTAGAAGTCCGAAGCACTGTCGACAGCGGCGGCGCGGATGCCGACCACGTCACGAAGTATTCTCCGTTTACCCTCCTTTCTTTGAGATGAGGAAAATTAAGGGAAAAAAGGGAGGCAGGGAAAGAGGGGAGTAAAAGTAAAGGTAAGAAAGGCAAGGAAGATTATTGCGTAACCAATTTGCGGCTGTTTTAGGCGACATAGAAATGCGCTCGAACACTTTTTTGGTTTGAAGGACAAAGTAGGCAACGTGATTACTAGGTAAACGCGACGTAACATCCCATCCTTTTAGTTAATTTAATGATGAAAATTGATTTGATGTTATTCGAAACAGAAAACAATAATGTTCTTGCTGCTGTTTTAAGAACCCTCTATTATTTTTATGGTTTTTTATTTATTATATACATCCATAAATTACAACTACGCAGGAGATATAGTGCACTCCTCATCCTTCAATCTCAGAGATGGATAACCGACCCGACCGGTCGGGTCTCAAAAACTTTAAAAAAGAATGAACAAAATCTTAACACTAGGAGCGGATTAACAAAGTAACATACGCATACAAAAACAATGTTGGTTTGCTCCAAATTAAGTACCTCCTGCTTTTGGGAAGTCGGTAAAAAATATAGTTCCTAACAAAACTACATGGAAACGATATTTCTTTGCCAAATTGGCTAAAAGTCTCTGAGAATATTTTCTTCATACTAAATTAGGTGTAATGATTTTAAATTCTACGTGGACATTTTAAAATATAAAATAGGAACTTAGGTTTATTTAAAACGCCGATGATGAAATCTACTATTTTAATAAGTGGAACATTAAAACTGCCTCCGTAGCCAGTGGTATGGGCGGTGCTTTAAAACCGGAGGTCGGGGTTGAACCTGCGGAGCAACAAATTTCATTGTTGTTTTACTTGGTTAGGGCAATTGGGGCCGATCACCCAATTGTCTGAAAAGTAAGATGATCCATGCTCGGATGGGCATGTAAAATGTAGGGTCCACCCACCAACCCGCATTAGACCAGCGTGGTGGGATACGGTCCAAACCCCTAATGGATAGGGGTGTATTAGGGGAGGCCTATGTCCAGCAGTGGACTAACAAAGGCTGATGATGTGTGATGTGGACACATTATTTACTTGCGAAAAGACGTCGACGTGTTCATCAAATATGCGCTTTTAAACTTTTTGAAATAGTATTTTGAAATAGTATTTATTTATAGCAAAGAGATTAATTTGACCTTGGGTTAAACTAAGCATAACAGCTTGAAGAAAATCAGCTTTCTTACGAGGTGACCGACAAGGCATATTTTTACTTCGCCGCTAAGAAAATCGCTAATACTGTAGTGTATTGGTTTAATAGACCAGTATCTAGATAGCTGTATTTAAAGTTTGGATAATATCACATACGCTGACTTTTTTCTTCAAGAAAAAATTACGCAAGCCTACAGAGTAAGGTACTCAAATTAATAACTTTAGTCCTAAGAAAGATTACCCTCGTTCTTTATTTTTTGTTATAAATTAATCCTAATACGATGAAACGAGTCATTGCCATATTTTCCGACTAAAGTTGTTCACTTGGTTTCCTGAAATAAATTATAAAAATATGTCTACTACTACTACAACTTCCTATAATTAAATATTAGGATATTTTGCTAATATCACGTGCTTGTCTAACGCATATCTGATGCAATAACAAAGCAGTATTTGCAGAGGGACAGTCGTTGTTACTTTCCTCACGTGGCAGCAATGCAAACATCGGGGGCTTATCCCGCACCGTACTATTCTTTGTATATTTTAAAGCTAGCAAATGCACTTTTACATTTGCTCACTGCAGTTAGCACGTAGTGGGATACGGGTATGCAGTCATAACGCGAAATGGTCGCCTGTTGCAGTGTTTCTATACGCAGAATACATGAAATGAGATATTTATAGACCTAGACGAAATTTTACCAAGACTTATTTTTTTTGTCACTCAAGGAAGATTAAAGTTAAAAAGGCCATCTATATTACCTTTAGTTTATCTAGCAGCATTATGCAACTTATACAACGACCTTATACCAAAAACTTAAAATTTTAATGGAAACGAAAAAAAATATTTCAAAAATTCATCAGATAAAATGAAAATGACTTGGAACATTATTAATAAAGAAACCGGAAAGGCCGCAAGGAGCAGCTCTATAATAACTTTAAATGTTGATAACCATAGAATTGAAGCTGACATAGATGCTGCTACTTATTTCGAGAGATTTTTTTCGGACATTCCGGTTTTCACTACCAAGTCACTTTTGGCTTCTCCATCAGTTACCGAATCATTCTTAAAAGATAATTTTATTGAATGTACAAAAATTTTTAATTTTACTGATGTATGTAGCAAAGACATTATAAGTGCATGTAGACAATTATAGGATATTAAAAAAAAACCGCAGACCTATGGGGGATCTCTGTTAAGGTAATAAATTCGATTATTGACGTAATATCACCACATCTAGCAACAATATTTAATGTAAGCATCCAGAGAGGCGAGTTTCCTGACCTAATGAAGCACAGTAGAGTTATTCCGGTTTTTAAATCAGGGTGTAATATGGACCCTAATAATTTTAGACCTATCTCTATTTTGCCTACTTTTAGTAAAATAATTGAAAAACTATTATTAAACCAATTAATAAAACATTTTAACAGTAACTGTCTTATTAATAACAAACCGTACGGTTTTTCTAGGGGTCACTCCACGATTGATGCTGGCGTTATGCTCATTAAGAGCATCTTTGAGGCTTGGGAAGCGTCGCAGGATGCCTTAGGCATCTTTTGCGATCTCAAAAAAGCTTTTGATTGCGTACAGCATGAAACTCTAGTCGCCACACTCAATCTTCTGTCTTCGTACTTGAGCCACCAAACTCAGAGGGTTGTCGTGAATGGTAAAAGATCTCCCGGAGCCCCGGTAAATATGGGTGTCCCACAAAGGTCTATTCTTGAGCCTTTTCTCTTACTACTCTATTTAAATGATATACCATATGATATTAATAAAAACAAAGAGATAGTATTATTTGCTGATGATACTTCCTTAATTTTTAAAGTTAAACGACATACATCAATAAATGACTATGTAAATAATACACTCTCTCAGGTGGCGCACTGGTTTAGTGCCAATAATTTGCTACTAAACCAGTAGAAGACAAAATGTATTAAATTTATGATTCCGAATGTAAGACCGTGTAAATTTAAAGTGTTTATAGATGAGGAAGAGATAGACATTGTTGAGTCAACTGAGTTTTACGGGAACAACAATAGACACTAGATTGCAGTGGGGCCTTCATATGAATAGAGTTTCGAATAAACCCAGCTAAGCGGTATACGCTGTCAAGAAAATCAGACAATTAACTGTCGTGAAAACAGGCCCGGTTAGTATACTTTAGCTATTTTTACAGTGTAATGTCTTATAGCATTCTACTATCGGGAAGAGCGGCGGATACTAAGACAATGTTTGTCCTCAAAAACGAGCTATTCGAGCGGTTTATAACCTGGGCCCCAAAGAATCACTAAGAAAATTTTTCACAAAGATTAAAATACTATCCGTTGTTTCTCAATATATATTCGAAATTCTTATTAATTCTTAATGTATGTGCAAAAAAAATTTAAATTATTTTCCCAGACATTGTGATGCACATAACATAAATACTAGAAACAAACATAATTTAATTCTTCCAGCAACTAGACTGCGAAGAATAAGTAAATTTATTATGAGACAGTGTATATGCTTTTACAACGAAATCCCAGTAAACGTTCAGATTTTAACTGTTAATAAAATTAAAAAAAGTAGTAAAGGAACGTTTATGTGTTAAAGGTTATTATAACATGAATTAATATGATAACACAGCCTACTCCATACTTTTTCAAATATAATATACGTATGATATAACTGTACGTAGTTCATAAGAAAATTTATATGTATAATTGATTATTTGAAAAAAAAAACAAAATAGGCCCGCTGAGTTTCTTTCGCCGGTTCTTCGCAGGTCGGAGGCGTCCTATTCCGAACCGGTGGTAACGTTCTTGACAATCAATAAGCGAGTGTTACACTTCTATGTTGAATAAAGATATTTGAATTTGAATTCAAGTAATATTTAGTTTAAACATTCTCAGATTACTGATAAACTTTTAAGTTCTGCTCCTATTGAGTAATGGCAAGAATTTTGAATTATTTTTATAATTTTCATGTACAGAACAATAAAAAACACAACATCTACATTTTTTGTTTATAGTTTTAAAGTTATACAATTTAAAGTAAAACGTTACTACACTATATACAGTGAAAGAACCACTTTTCGAAACAGCTCACTCTGTCAAAGTAATACTGTCACAAATGCAAGTAGATCACGAAAAAAGCATAACATATTACTTAATTTTAAAAATTTAACAAAAAAATTACGTTGATAACAACGTGCACGAAACTTCAGCTGCCTTCCGACTCCTATCGCCGCATTTCAAACGTCATATATGTTTTAGGATATATATTTTATCATATCACCTATGACATGTTTTATGAAGAATCGTTTTTAATAATTATAGAATAAAAATTATTACATGTAAGTACATTAATACTTACTTTAACAAAAACTTACAGTGTATTACCTTAAATAAGCTTTGAATTTTTCTGATGTGAATTTTTACCAATTGAGACGGTTACTGTTTATTTTTCTTACAAATATAGATCTATGCAGTCGTTGAATTTGTTACAGACCAATTCACGTATAACAAAGTTTCATATTCATAGTAATGTTACGTGAATACCATCAAAATGCGATGTTTCAGACTTGAAGATTAATTTCTAATTTGTTTACTAACAAATTATATTGATTGCCGTTAACATATTATGAGCCTGCCTGCCCTATTGTTACCGATTCATTCTTTATATGATAACAATATTATGTTGGCCATGATCTAGTAATATTGATCCATTCTTTATAAACCGGAGGTCGTAGGTTTGTATCCTGCTGAATAATAGTTTCAATGCATTACAGTTGTTTCCGGTTGGTTATATCAGATTATACCGATCCTATACCCTATTACCGTAAAGTAATAAATCGGTCTGTCAAATGAATGTATACATATAGCCGTTACAAGATGCCAGTGTATTAAATGTTCTGATTACTAATCCTTCCATCCAGTGCAGTTTACCCTTTGAGTTGTAGCGGTGAGTTTGCATTGACTGCGTAAAACCATGAAATAACCAAAGCAACTTTGGAAAACGGCTAGCAGAAAGACTTATTTTAACTCCGAGTGAAAAACACTGAGATGGTACAATAAATAGAAAAAAAATATTTAAAAAGATATTTAGTTTAATAAATACCTCAATTTGTCAAACTTTATATGCTTATTTGTAACTTTAAAAACAAAAATATACGTAAAATGTATAAACGTAAAATGAGATACAAGTTTAAAATGATTACTCCTTGGTTGCTTCGTTTAAGGTCAAAAAACGTAAGAGTTAAATAAGTGTCAAATTTCATAATTTAATTCTAAATTTAATATAATTCACCAATTTATAATGTAATTTCACGTATTAATTAAAAATAAAATGTTTAAGAGTTTTAACGTGACCCGTCTAGGTATCATAGATTTTATTATTGCCTGCTTTCTGGACACCTAAAGTGTAAAATTGATTGTTTTGTGAGTTAGAGCACAAATTAAACTACGCGTTAAAGCAATTGTAATTCTAGACAAGATAGATACACAAAAACATAGTAGTTATTGGCATAATTTTTCTAATAATATTTGTATTTTAATTTGTTTTGATGACAGTAACAGTAAATTAAATTAAACTTCTCATAATGAAATTACCCGACATCAAACACCAATTCCTATTCATTCACAATAATTCGACATCGCACCGTCCACGACTTTAACAGGATTGAATTAGTACCATATTATTTATATATTACTTTTATTCTTCAACTTAAACATGCAAAACTAAAATTTTATATAAATGATTTTTGTAACGATGATTTAAAACCACAATTCCGTCTATTATTTCTCTCTCTGTAATAAGTTTGCATCTGTCAGTTTTATTTCTTTTTTTGAAAGTGAGTCTCTCTTTCATTTAGGAAGTCGTTCAAAAATTAAAGTATTAAATCTTAATAAACAATAGAGGTTTAAATTCATGTTAAATATTTTCGTTTATATACAGAAACTTCAAAACCAAAGTAGTTAACAATTCAAAACACCGACCACGATAGGAACTAAAAAAAAACTGATTTATTTAGGCAGTCAAATCGAATAGGCATCGATCTGCTAATTGGTACCGAATAAATAAACATTCATTTACCGCAGCAGCCACATATTTGCCCTATTAAAAGATTTAAAACATGCACGATTTTTTTAGAACATTTGATTTGACCAAATCCATGTGTAAAGATTTAAAGATTTTTATTTAACAGACATTTGTACATAGACCAGTATAGGTCTGATTTATAAAGAGGCGTGAGCTGAGTATCAGAAACCAGTACCTTCCCCTTTTAAATTACAATATTACCTGTGTACATTTAAGATTTAAGTAACAAAAATAAATTTAAAGACAAAACCATTTTATAATAACTAACACAGACATAAAGGGATAAAAAGAAAATTAAGTTAAACAATCCCAAAAAAAAACACATAAACCTTCATTGATATAAATATTATAAAAAAGAGAAACTTACAAAAGTACATTAAAAAAATAATAAATTATGGAAACAATAGATTTTGTTAATTATATGAATTAATTTTGCGTCTTTGTGTTCTGCAGTAGACAATAACGCCAATTACGTTGTGCAAATTTACTTTTTACTTTTGGAACCAAAAACTCATTTCTTCTGTTCGTGCTAACTATTTTTAGAAATCGAACAGTAAATAAATAGTTTTCTGACGGATAATACATTAGCTAGCTTGTGAACGTCATTTGTTGGAAGCCTAAAGGGCACTTTCATAAAAACTTTTAGAACAGCTCATTGCGCTCTTTCTATCTCGAGCATTTGTGTTTTAGTAGCTCCACCTCAGGCGCACAAGTTAAAATACTTTCTGCTAAGGCCATCTAGATTTGTACACCAAATAATAAGTTTATGATTACAGAATATTCTTAATAGTTTAAAAATATATAAGCTTTCTTACTTTGCCCGTTACGTATGTAAGTGCTTTGTCCATTTCAGTTTTCCGCCAATATAAACTCCTACATATACATGTTAGAAGCACAAATTTTAAATGCAAAAAATGATTTGTGAGTTTTTTAGAAAAAGTTTCCAATAGTATACTGGTCACTTTCCGATAATATATCTATAAAAATTGGGAATTAAACCTTTATTTAAGCATTAATTTTAAGTAACGCCGGTAGTAACTTAGAGGTAACCACATTAAAACTCACCATAGTGACGTAGTAATCAGTCATTTATAAATAAACAAAGTTGTATTTGTTGCTTTATATAATATAATACAAAAATGATGCGAGTTTAAAATACAAAAGAATAAGTGTTCTATTGATGAAGGTAAACGTTGATCCCAGCCTAGCTTCGGATTTAATGTCGTTTCTCTATGAAAGATTTTGAGACGACGTTGGCACAACAGAGAAATTTATTTCTACCTGTTTTTATGTTAAGAATATTCAAAATTTATGGTTTTAAATGAAGAAACAGTTTAATACAACTTGGTATACCTGTACAAGTTGTATTAAAATCACTTAAGATTTTTATAAAAGCTTCCGCAGCTTATTATTATGCGACGGCATGACCTCCGTTTAATTTGATGTGCCGTTAATGCTACTCCAATTTATTGTTAAGGTACATCATTTTTCAACGCTGTTATTAGATTTTTCTTCATTTTACTATATTTTTTTTAGATCAACGTTTTTGTGTGTACTGAAAAACATTTACTCTTATTTTGCTTGACCTTTCATTTCAAAATCTACATAATCAACGAATGATACTGAGTTTTATACACAGACTAAAATGAAACATTTTTTTGATGCGGGTATAACCATCAGTCGAATGAATTGTTAACAATAGATAGTAAAAGACAGTAAATAAATAAAAGTACAAGTATTTTTATGTTACGCTTATTTCAGCGGCGTAATTAGGGAATAATAATAGTTACCATTGAGTGATTTAAGTAGTCACCGGGGGAATACGGTAGAGGAAACCCTTAATTGTTAATCATTATTATGATCATTAGCCAGTATCAGTCCACTGCTGGACGTAGGCTTCCCCCAATGCATGCCAATGCTTCCGATCCTTGGTTATTGTCACCCAGGCTACACACACCACTATGCGAATTTGTCGTCACTCCATCTAATTATGTATATACTGTGTTTATATTAGAATTATTTTCAAATAATTAGGCGTAACAAATATTACCGTTAAACTTATTTAGGTCCGAAGACATAACTTTGTTTATTTTAAAAATATAAGAAACCTCTAAATTACCATACAAAAATCAGACGCATCACAATATTTTATATAATATTTTAATATAAACACGTATTTACTTATGATTTTATGATCCTATTATTTTTGTTGTCGTTACACTTAGTGATAAAATATTCTTAAAAATAAAAGCAGAGTTAAGTAACTTATAGAAAATATTATGCTGTACAAAACTACTATTTAATATAATAAAGCTATTTACAATCTTCTCAGAACCTTTCCAGTGTCTATGGTTACGGACTTGTACAATTCTCGTAAACAGTATAAAGTTTTAATTTTATACTTGGACATTATCTTAAACGAATTTCAATAGTTTATACAAAAATATTTTCTAACCAGATTTACAGGGGCCACACATTCGAAAAGTTGTACTGTCTCTTTCACAGTTTGTATTACGAGGATCAGTTCATTTCTATTGATTTAGTATAATGAATCAATAAATATAAAACATGGTGTTAAATATATCTACTTAAATCGTTATTTATAAAAGTAACATATTTTAAGAAATTACATACGCTTTGTAGAATAATTTAGACCGCGTCCCGTAAGTTTGTAGGATAATCTTTTTCGCAAGTATTGAAGACTTGGTTACTCCATTAGTAGCAAAATGACTAACGCCAAACCTTTGATTCAAATAAATACTTTTTTTTTAAGTTTGAAACATGTTTCTGAAGACAAAATTAAGATTTTATTCAAAATTACGAAATTTGTTATTTTTATCTAAGTTAAAACTATTGACATTAGACATGTAAAATCTTAGCAAATATTACTATGTAGGTTATAAGGTTATTAACAACAACTAGTATGACAATAAAAAGTTGTTGTAAATAAGAAAAAATGACAGATTATTGTTAAAACCAGAATATTTTTTTAATACTTATTTCGTTATAGGTTTTTAGCAAAATTAACTTTTGGTTTTGTTAGGTTACATTAAATTATTATTAGTTATCACTGCCTCCGTAGCCTAGTGGTATAGGCATGTGCTTTAGAATCCGGAGGTCGTGGGTTCGAATCCTGCGGGGACTCAACAAATTTTCATTGTTGTTTCCTAGTTGGTTAGGGCAATTTGGGCCGATCACCCATTTGTCTGAAAGTAAGATGATCCATGCGTCGGATGGGCATGTAAAGAATCGTCCACCCATTGGAACCACCAACCCGCATTGGACCAGCGTGGTGGGATACGGTCCAAAACCCCTAATGGATAGGGTGTATTAGACCCGTGACATATTTTGTTTCTATAAATTTACAACTTAGCGTGGGAGCGTATTATTGTGGTTAGTTTGGCCTGTGCCTCACCATAGACTTGGTCAACTGTTTTGTTACGTAATACTAATAGTAGTAATTTGTCGCTAAAATAAAAACTATTGTCGCCTGTCGTATAGCAGATTTGTAATAAAAACGATAATTTAAATGAACGACACCATGCTGAATGTCTTCTCATCCCATACATACTGCAAACAGCCACATTAAAACACCCAATTGCAAAACAGCCTGGTCACAAAGACAAAGGAGCGTTTTTCGAAACATTAACATTTTTTTAGTTTAGACTATCCCCGAATTTACGAAATGAGTGCATAAATAACAAAAGTGGCTGATGCTGCCCACACACAGCTTTGTAACAACGCATGAATGGCCTAAGACTCTTTATATCCGTGGTGTGGCCAGACTGAAGAC
Source organism: Lamproptera curius (assembly GCA_029286875.1). NCBI lineage: Eukaryota > Metazoa > Arthropoda > Insecta > Lepidoptera > Papilionidae > Lamproptera > Lamproptera curius. Next base: position 3,217,853 of record JAGSMT010000031.1, read on the forward strand.
GTAAAATGTCACGCGGTGACATAGTGCGAGAGCTCTTTAAACTTCTCAAATGCTTGGTATAAAAATCTGGATAGTAGCACAATACGCTCGTAGTTTAAATATGGCTCTATCTTTGTTCTTTCATTAAATATAAATACCAGTAATAAGTAGGCAAAGTTGTAAGAGAACATTAAAAAAAAAAAAAACGTTATTATCAGCTTCGTCACATCGCAAATGGGCATGGTGCAAAATACTTGGTAAGGTATAATCAATGTTACTTCCTTTTGAAGCTGTTGCTAAATGACTTTCGAAATGTTGACAAAAACATTTATTTATTTATTTATTTATTCTTTATGCACAAAACATTTGTACAAAGGCGGACTTAATGCCGATGGCATTGTCCCAACTCAACCTTTGGGTGGTGAAGAGATAACAAGGTAGGTGCACCAAAATAAGCAAAATGAAATATTTTAAAATGAGTTTTCCATAATATAATAAGATAAAGTAAATAAATAACCTTTATATATATATATAAGCAATAAATATCTGTATATATATCAATATATCAAAGCATTCATAGAATACATATATAAATATATATATATATATATATATATATATATATATATATACATACACATACATATTATGTACATATATGCCATTGTGATAACAATATGTATTATCCTGTTGACAGTTTTTTAAACATGTGATCATGAACTCTTTTCTTGAAGGCTAGATAACTTTGTACCAACCTGATTTGAGAGGTAACGCATTCCACAGAAGGATGGACTGAACAAAAAAGAGTGTGTAAAGTTGGAACGATGGGCCGGACATAGAGAAGACGGTTTATTCGTCGAGCGAAGATTTTTATCATTTACAGTGCTAAGAGTATTGAAAATGGGAGGATAGGTAGATGGAGTAAAAGATGAATTAAGGAGAGAAAAAAAGAGTTGTTAGTGCTCTTAATGAACGCCTTTCACGGATGAGGCAACCACTGTAATTCTAAACGATGTGAGGAAACACGGTCATATTTTCGAGGTTGAAAACAGATCGAATGCAGTTGTTCGAAGTCGGTCAAGTTTATTGAGAGATCTGCATTCAGGTCAAGATGCACACTCACCATAGTCGATTACAGGAAAGATTAAGGTCTGGACGAGGCGTTTTCTTAGTTTTAATGGGCAAGAAATTTTTAGTTTGTAAAAGCAAACGCATTGTGTTTCGATTTACGACTTAGCGCTTACTTGGTCTCTCCAACTGAAAGTACTGTCAATTAAGACAGATTTTTGACATTTTGGCTTATCGGAATACACGAATTATGAAAAACTATAGGAGGTAGTAGCAAGAGGTTTACAGTTTTCATAATCCGTGAACTTCCTACGATAATGAGCTTGACATTTTGCTATGTTGACATTGAGCCCAAAATCATTACTCCATTTTTGATTAAAGATAAATCTTTATTTATGTTTACAATCGTTTGTTGCAGACCATCAATTGTAGATTGAGCATACAACTGAAAGGTCATCAGCATACAGATGATACGCACATTGAAGTTCATAGTAATAAAGTTTATAAAACAGAAAATAAAATGGAGAAAGAATACGCCATTGAGGGACGCCACTAGGCACATCTAACCAACTTGAAGTCAAGTCGTCGAAATCACTGCTGCCAGCGCCTCGAAGTATGAGAAAACCATTCCAGTCCTTCATCGGAAACCATTGAATAGGAGAGGATGGCTAATAGGGATATCATGACTGACTGCAATGAAGGCATTGGAAAAGAATCAATTAAGACCATAACAGTCACCATTGAATTCTCCATCCTGCTCTAATTCGCCAGTCACTTTGAGGAGAGTAGTGGTTGGTGCTATGACCTGGGCGGAATCCGGATTGAAATGAACATGTTAGAATTGTTACTAAGAAAAATGAGAAACTTGATTTAGAACACAGGACTCGGCTATTTTTGACATGAAAGGCAGGATACGAGATGGGTCGAAAGTGAGAGGAGTGGAAGGATTAGAACACTTAGGAAGGACGTCACAAGGCATTGCGCCACAATGAAGGAAAGGAGCAAGTATCAGAGAAAATTAACAAGATGAGTGATAGCGGGAAGTAGGAAATCAAGGATAGATTATCATCCGTCGGCTAATTTTGTCACAGCCGACTGCTAGGATTTTATGAAAAGAATACATTTTTAACGCTTCCGAAGAGACTGGAAAACTTAAAAACATTAATACTGGGACGCTTCAAACCATTTAAATACGAAACTGTTTTACATTGTTAAGTAGTCCATTGTGGAGGTAGAAGTAAAATGTACATTTAAAGCATCTAAATTAATAGAGGATGTAAGGTTTGAGACACGTGACTTACCGATACCAAGAGTCCCTAAGAACCTCCAAATATCAGTAGACGTAGAAGATGAAATATTTTGGTGAATATATCGGCGTTTAGCATTGCGTATCATCTGATTACAACGGTTTCTGGAGGTTTTAAGCTGACCAGCTTTCTTCAGACCGCTGTTTTTAAATTTACGAAATGCGCGGTCTCTCCGTCTCATGCTATTTTTATAAGTTCCGTCATCCATGGAGACCGCCTTGCGTATAATTTTAATTTTTTAATTGGGGCGTGAACATCATATAATTTAATAATTTTTTCATTTAGGATGTTGACCTTTTCATCTATATTGTTTGCGTCTAATAAAGGCTTCAGTCTATATCACAGCATCCTATTTAAAATTCTACATTTATTTTGGATAAGAACCAAGTGCAGAACCTTGGACTTGAGTTTTGGAGGTTTAGAGATATAGGATAGAATATTAGGTCGTGATGAGAAAAGCTAGGAGCAGGATGTTGTCCACAGAGGAAATAAAGAAAGGATTAGAAGATAGGATTATGTCAAGCCTAAGTGTCTTCTACCAGATATATTACAGTGAGTAGGTTGAAGAGGTAAAATATGAAGACAAGCTTGACTCAACTAAGTGTGAATTTACGGGTACAGAGAGTTAACTGCAAGGAATTGGTGTTGAAATCGCCCATGATGACGTAGTGAGCGTACTTGGACCCCAAAGATTCTAAAACCAATTCAAAATCAGTGAAATAGTCAGCATTTGGGGACAATAGACTCCCAATGACTATCTTGGCAGATTTGGCTTGAACTTCCAGGAATAAATACTCAGCGGAGGCTGAGTAATTTTAGGGAGGAGGAGGTCAATACCGTATGTGAGGTCACTTCTCAGATATTTGCGACACCCCTCCCCTTTTCCTATACAGTCATTCGAATAAGGACGTAGTCAGGTGGCAGTACATAGTAGAGAGTAAATGTGGTTTGAGCCAACTCTCCGAAATCAGGATGTCGTGCACATTAGAGTTAGAAAAGACATCACACAAATCCGTAAAGTGACTTGGGATGCTTTGAGCATTTATGTGACATATGTTAAGAAGATTTTAGATTTATCAGAAAAATGTCCTTGATAAATTCATCTAGGTATCTAAGAGAACTTAAACTGTCAATGGATTCATCAGCGGAATAATAAATTTCGTCGTCTGAGGTAATGACATATAAAATATATATATAAGTAAATATAATAGATATTTTTATTAATAATAACATAAATTCTAATTAATTATCGTGACAAGATTTGGGGCCAAATTATCTCAGCACCACCGCCAGATCACATTGCCTTAAGGTATTAAAAATATAAAAATTAACAACTAAAACTAATATAAATAAAGATAAAGTAAAATTAAAATATAAAACAACAAAATATACGGCTTCAGAAACATGAAACGGAACGCAAAAGAACATTCAATCTGACATCTAACCAAACGTCGCACTTCACTAGTAAACAACAAACATTGTTTTAAATATAATTAATGGACAGCATATATATCAAAATAACTAAAACAAAACTTAAACATTTAACACTAAGTTATAAAAAAAAAACTGATTAGGTTATAAGTTACATTAAATTAAAAAGTTCAAATGCTGCTTAAAGGAAAAAAAAGGAGAAACAACAATTTTAAAAGGTAATGTAAACATTAGTTTGTTGATGAAATGGGAGATAAATTAACAGTGCAAAGAGAAAATATAATATAATAAAGTAATTGGGTTATTTGACTAGTTAATAAGTTGATTATTAATTTTAGGTTTTACCGACAGCTGCTGGAGCCTTATCTGTAGTTTTTGGAAACTGCACAGTAAGCGGGGTCAACTCTTCCTCGGTAGTGATTCGATGACTGCTGCCACATGAAGTTTTTATGCATATGACTCCATTTTGTGTCCAAACGGCTCTCATCCCAAAATGCAAGCGAGCTTTAAAGAATACAGCCTGCCAGTGTTCTTGTGAGAAATTCTTAACTGCTATGGAAGAGCCCTTCAGCTTCGACTTAAGTTTCCACACGCAAGTTTAGTGTCAACCTGAAACCTCACTAAAATGGGCCTCCGGCGTTCTTTGCTTGAAGTTCCAAGACGATGGCACACTGTTATTGAAGACTTAGAAATCACTTAAACCCATCTTTTATCGAAGACTTCCAGCAACGCTTAGGTACAGTCCTCTTTGTCTCTCTCTGGTATTCCAGTGACAATGAGGGCCTTTCTTCAGTTATTCATTTCAAGACTGTCAACTTTTGGTACAGTCTTGTTTGTGCCTCAGCAACCGAAGAATACTCGAAAACTAGCTCCCTGAAGCTCAGGGCTCCTCAGCAACCTTGAACCGTGTCCTTGGATGACCCCACTTTGATATTTGTGTTGAAAGATCATCCAGCCTTTTGGATATATTTTCTTCAAGTCTCTGCTGTGTTGATATTATGTGGTCAAAATTGGACATTTTGGTGATTTTTCTTTTAAAGTCACTTGTATAAAAGTGATGTAGTAAGGACAATGAGCTGCAGGTGGTGATGTTCTTGAAGTTATAATAATTACATAAAATTTGTTACTACAATAAGTTGCTTTTAATTAATGTTAAGCTTTAAACTTTTAAACTAAATTATAACTAATCAAAGGTGAAAACTGTAAAATTTAATTAAATAAATGGAGCTATGACAAAACTAGACCGAACTTTTGACACCTACCCACGAAAAAAAACATCTCCTAAATTTTAAAACATTTTAATAAATCGCCTTAAAAACTGTTCAAAGTTACCTAAGAACAGTTTTGCTTATTATTATTATTACCTATTTTGTTCAAAAATAATTTTCTTTCTTTAAAAATATTTAAGTTGTGGTTTGTCTTATTTTTTCTTTTACTTTGATTTAAGATCCATCACGTTCGTTGATCCAACGGATATCTCATTGTTAAAGTACACTGACGAGCTTGTTTAAAATTGGTATTGATATTTGAAGTTGTCGATGTCCATCAGTGTAACTGAACTTTTTGATTAACTTTACGTGCTATATGGATGATACGAATAGGTTTCGTAGCGTTTCTGTGGACCTGTTATTGTAACTTTGCTTTTTGTAATGGTTACTGCTTTAAAATACTATTTTTGTAATCAGTGCTAAACAAACGCCATCTAGTAGTAGTGGTATTTATTAAAATAATATTTTTAGATTCTATTCATAAATATGAGAGAAACAATATCGAGTCATCGTCGTCATCGTCGGTTTTTATAGGCCTCCACTGACGTCTTGCACGTTGGCATAGGTCGTCACTCCACCCTAGATGCAGAAATCCTCGCGTCACTGTCCTTCTGGCGCGAGGAGGCGAGATCTCGGGGTTGCATGCCAGCGTTAGAAGAAATGATGAATGAGTTGCGCTCCGTTGCAATCCAGGAGTGGGAGCTGCCGCTGGTGCACCCCAGCGCCAGCCGTCGAACAATGGAGGCCATACGCCTCGTTCTTAAGTGTTGGCTAGAAAGAGGACACGTCTCCCTAACATCCCGCGCGAGGCTGTTTGCTCCGGCATGGCACCTAAAGAGACGGTCCAGGTGTCCCAAGACATCCGGGGAAAGAGGCCCGCGAGGGTCACGTCGCGCCGAGGTCGCTGAAAACTGTTCATTCAATCAGCACCCGCGGCCCCAGCTACAACGACATGAAGTAGGAGCCACCGTTGGTTTTTTAGTGGGTATACCGACCGCTCCATCTTGGTCCGAGGAGCCTCACATATCCCTGCTGCCACCTCACTCTGGTGGCGAGGAATCCGTAAGCTGGATTTTGCCAACGGCGAAAAAAAATTGGTCACTCCATCTCTAACCATCTAGGAAACAACTACGAAAAATTTTTGAGACCCCACAGGGTTCAAAGCCACGGGCTTCAATTTCTAAAGCGCAACATCACCAGGCTACGGAGGTAGTTAAAAGATAAATAAAGCTTATGTTAAAATTTTGTTATATTATTTATTAAAAGTTAAAATGGCTCGAAATTAGTAGATTCATTTAAATGTTTCGGTCTGTACATGTTTCGCTAAATTTACGAGGCATTTTGGCGTATTGTGGGTACATGCGGAAGAGGTCTTTGGCTGTTTTGCATTGGCAACGGATGCATCTAACGTTGACTGCGAGAGTACTGTTTATTTTTATGCACGGAATATGTTGTAAAGTATGTTATATTTTATTATTTAGATAATTTTTTAATTATTTATATAAATCATATAAATGTAAAAATATATCATATAAAAATAAACAGTTAAATATTTTGAAAAAAAAAATGGGTAAATTTATATTAAATGCACTGTAAACATTAGACGCTCAATGAAAAAGGAGGCCTCCCAAGCCTAGTGGTTTGGCCTTGCTGTGAAATCGGAGGTCGTGGGTTCGAATCCGGCGGGAAAACAAGTTAGTGTTATAGTTATTTTCTGATTGGTTAGGACAATATTGGCCGATCACCCAATAGTCTTAAAAGTAAGCTGATACATGCGTCGAATTGGCATTTAAAAAGTTGGTCCACCCATCAATCCGCACTGGACCAGCGTGGTGGGATACGGTCCAAGTACCCCTAATGGTGAAGGGATGTAGGGTGTACCCTAGGGGGTACCTATGTCCAGCATTGGACTAACACAGGTTGTTGAAGATGATAATGATGAATATAGATGCAAAAAAAAGTTATAGATAGTGAGAATTATATGTATATTTATTAATTATTAAATAATGAGATTTGGAATGTTTTTAAATAATATTACTAAATGCTAACGCTAAATCCGAATTTAACACGTTTCGTTAAAAATACTTGAAAACGACTGAAAATATATTTTACTTTTATAAAGTTCATCATTTTCATTGGTATAAAAGAAATCTTGCCATGACAGGCAATTCTGAAACAGGGAATCGTCGCCTCGGTGAATCTTTTATGGAAAAAACGGAACGCAGGTGATAAATTTCAGGTATTTAATTGGAACTTATGTCGGTATTAAGCTTCATTTTACATATGATTATAGTTTAGTAATAGGATAAAATTTTTCGAGGTGGCGAAGGTAAGTACTTTTAGGCCGATAAATCCGCAAGAATGTAAAGAGGAATCTGCTTAGCCTGTCAAGCAAACTTTGTCATGATATGCTGCAAGTAGGCGGAACTCGCTGTAGATGCACTCATATGGGTACAGGGTATAGATTGTAGGTAGTAAGCGTTCCGGTCTCTTTATCCATTGCAGCTAAGGAGGTAAAATTGCGTTAGCTTAATATATTTTTTTTCATATTATTTATAAATTAATCAAGAGTGTCAAGTGTTTAATCTTTTTTAATTGACATTGTTTAATACATTTATCAATTTTATGCACATGTATAATTAAAAATACAGTTATCGCCTTTTTACGTTTATATTCATATAGGTCGTAAAAAAGCCAGTTTTATTGTGTTACTTCAGTTTTACCAAAGGATGTCTTATTTGTTTGTATCACAATATTTTCTGGCACCAACTGTTTTTAAAACTAACTCATTTGTAATTAATTTAATTTTGTTTAGCTAATCAATTTACCTCATATAACATTTTAGGTTCCTTCCTTAAAGGTTGAAAAAAAAGAGCATTTTTTCCAGCCTTTGTCACTTTGTCAAAATTTGCTTATTAACGTAGAAGGAAATTTTATTTACAAAAACCATTTAGCTATATTCATTTTATTTTTGCTCTGTTAATTTGACTATTACATACAGATTTAATTTCTAATATTATAACATAGAAAAGAAAATAAATGTTTTTTTTATAGCATACGCAGGCAGACGAGAGTCAGAGCCACTACCGATGATATGGTCATCACGCCATGATGCATTGGCAATACCAGTGATATCGCCAACGCGCCGCCTCCGTGAGACATAGGGTGTTTAGTCTCGTTTACCCAGTATATACAGCTGGCTACGGTGCCCTTCAAACCGGAACACAGCAGTGTTTTCACACTACTGCTTCGCGGTAGAAATAGGCACCGCGGCGTTACCCACCCAGACGGTCTCCTGTATAAAGGGGACCTACCACTGGTACTACCGATACATTCTCACATAACGATGAATACTCCCCCAAGCCCTCTTTATTTCTCGAATCGAATGTGACTATTACACATAGACTAATAAATAACACGGAAAGCAGTTTCTATTCTACTTTACACTTTTTAAATTTTGAATACATATGAATTTGGGATAAAACTATACGTATATTTTATAGTTGAATGAAAGTTAAAAAAAAAGCCTTTGAAATTAGCAACCTTAGATATCTTAAATAAACAGTAATAACTGTACGAGTGGAGATGTCCATAAAAAGGCTCGTTCTACGTTTATTGATAAATAACAATTATTGAAATTAACGAGCTGTGTTTCTGTAGATGGTTAATCAATTGTAAATGGCGTTAAGTTACTTTCATAATAAAATTGAATATTGAGTGAAGTTACAATAATGTACTGTCAATGATAATATTTTTTTGACGTGACAACGTCTTATAAATTGGTCCAAGATAGGGAGGCGGTCTCGAAAACTGTGTCACAGCGCTGCTCACGTGACGCTCCCCATAAAAAACCATAAGGAAAGTGAGAGGCACAGGTCTCTCTTACTCGTGCGCAGTTGGCCTGCTTAAGTGAAACAGAGACAGAAAGAAAGAGAAAGAGGTTTGATCCTTCTTCATATACAAATGAATATTCACATTACATTCAATCTACCTCTAAAAGACGATGTCACTTTCACCCGTATACCGATTTTACAGGCAATCAATTTTTTTTGCGAACATAATTTTTTAAAATTATTTAACATAATACATCTTAGAGCAATAAAAGATTTAACTTCAGTTTTCCATAATGTTTCATTTCATATTAGTTGAAAGTAATATTATGATGTATTTTATTACAGATTACATTCTTCCAATGTAATGTAGCCGACATAATTGAACCTTAAGCTAGCAGTCGATCATGTGGATATGGACAGACTACCGCTTATACTTTGTGTTAATTACTTGCAGAGCTTACAAGCTAATTTACTTAACAATTGTTGTTGTCCAAAAATAGTTTTTTATTTCCATGTCTATTTTGTCAAATTAAACTCACGGAGGTAAGGTTATGTTTATTTTTATTATATTATGTTACGGAAAATTAGTAACTAATTGTAATAAGTTATCTCTTTATTGTATGTTTATGAGGCTCAGTTGTATTTTATTGACAATTGCCATTAATGAAATCATCACAAAAGCTAAATATAAATTTAAAAAAAACTAACGTTTTTCTTGACAAAAACACTTGAAGTTAGAACGTTTATATGTTAAGAGATATTATAAAATAAACGGTTATTTAAACGACAACTCAACCTGCTAATAGAACGCACGCTTCCGATTTTTTTTAAATCAAATATGTTAACTTATAATTGTTTGTTTGATTATTTAATTTTATGAAAGTGAGTAACTTTTTGGGTCAGATGCGTCCTATTCACCATTTAGGAAAACAAGTGTTTTTGATAAGCATGTGTAACACTTTTACAAAGAAAAAAGGATAGTTTTTTTTAAGTTTTATGATAATTATAATTTTTCATAAACGAAATTTTAACATAAAAATATGACTGACTTCCAACAGCGTTTAACTATTTTACGCAATATGATGGCCTCCTTGTCGTATCCGACAACGGCGACCTCTGCTATTTATTTCTTTGATGAGCCCGAACATGACTTGCAAATCCGATTTTGGTCTTAAAAGTGCGATCACACTGCGTACAATAAAGGACTCCTGAAGTATTATAAGTGTATGTATAGGTGACCTTTGGGCGGGTTTTCCGAAGCACACGCTTGGTTTCCAGATCTTTAAGACGAGACTCTTCAAACTTCTTAAGTCCAGTCTGAGTAGCAACACGCCATTTCGGCCTCGCATAGGCAAGCTCTTCCCATTTCTCTGGTGCGATCTCGCAATTACTCAAGTGGCGTTTCAAAACGTCTTTATATCTTAGGAATTGACCTCCCGGTTTCCTTTTTCCAACACTAAGTTCAGAATAAAACACTGCTTTTGGCAAACGGCGATCATCCATGCGCAGGACGTGCCCAGACCATCTAAGTTGGCATTTCATTAGTGTAGCTTCCATGCCAAGCATGCCAGTGCGCCGCAGAACCTCTGCGTTGGATATATGGTCCTGCCATTTGATCCGAAGGATAGACCGCAAGCATTTAAGGTGGAAGGAGTCCAGCCTTCTAATATCTCTTCTATAAAGACACCAGGATTAGGATTAAGCAAGTAACAAGTAACAAAGTTCTCCGTACAAAAAGTGGCAGGAAACGCGACGCAGTTTTCTTAAACGATATAAGAGTTTTAGAAATCGAAAAGAGGTTTCCAAAAAGTAAAAACGATTACAGCAACTGAACGTCTCTTATACTAAAAATCGTTGAAATGGCTCACGTGACTCCGACAACAGCCACAATGTCTCGTACGGACGAGTCGATGCATAACTACACTCAACACACTAACGCTTTGCGTCAAATGCCTCGGAGATCACGGCACCGCCTCCTGTCCCAGACCCAAGGAGAAAGAGTCCTCGCCACCTACGAACCTCCTGCGTGCGTAAACTGCCGCAATCCCGGCCACACGGCCAACTACCTCGGCTGCCCTAAGGCGCCAAAACGCAGAATCCCTGCAAACCCAAGGGAAGCCTCTTCCAGGCGACCACCCATCCCATCCAACACCACCGCATTCCCACCCCTCCGTCCTTCCAACGCTTGGAAGTTCCGCCTCGTGTGGCAACAGCCAGCGCCGGAGCCGACTCCGAGCGCACAGCGGCCCGCCGCCGCCTAAAGAGCCACGAGCATGCTAGCCACTAGCAATGGCAGCACAACTTTGGCGTCTTATCATAACTTTTTTATGTCAAAGCAGACGTTCGCGTTTACCATCAGGTAAACCTCCTGCTTGTCTCATCGTTTTAACAAATTTAAAAAAGTATTGAGGGTAAAAAGTTTTTAAATACGGTAGTTAAATCAGACTGCCTCCGTAGCCTAGTGGACTGCCTGCCTAGTGGTATAGGCGTTTGCTTTAGAAACCGGAGGTCGTGGGTTCAAATCCTGCGGGGACTCAACAAATTTTCATTGTAGTTGGTCAGGACAATTTGGGCCGATCACCCAATTGTCTGTAAAGTAAGATGATCCATGCGTCGGATGGGCAGGTAAAAAGGCGGCCCACCAACCCGCATTGGACCAGCATGGTAGGATACGGTCCAAAACCCCCTAATGGATAGGGGTGTATTAGGGGAGGCCTATGTCCAGCAGTGGACTATGCAAGGCTGATGATGATGATGATGAGTTAAATCAGATAGCAATGTCATGGTAAAATTTATTAGTATCTACTTCTATTGCGACATACAATGTAATCAGTTGCATCCTTAGATTGTTACACGAGTACGGTATGCTTCCTTATGAAATTGATTTATATAAAGAGTATCAATAACCTTTGTATGCCGATAAAAACTATTGCTCAAAATATATGGTTAAAATAAATTTTATCTACATGAAATTTAAATTACAGAGCCCAGACGAGCTAAATCGTATATGAAGAGATTAGTTTTAATGGGAGAACCAAACGTTATAATATTATTTCTTTTAGTATAGTTTTCTTCTCGTGACAGTCATATTGTATGTTAAAGTACAAGTGAAATATGTTATTTTATTAGTTAATATGTAATATATTCTAAAGATCTAATTATGTATAATTTGTGTACCAAATAATTATTCACTATATATACATTCATTTGTGTACTGGCTAAAAGTATATATGAATATATCACAGAAAACGGTACAGTGAACCAACGAATAATGATAATGTATACAGATCTTACGCAAACGTTTCTGAATATCGCTCTAATCTCTAGAGCTTGGTTACCAATTTACATATTTGAACTTAGTAAATATGTATCTTCGAGATTTTAGCTGAAGTTTTATTATTTTTATATGAAATGGTTAAAATTTATTTTGAACATGGTATTTATAGACCGCCCTGTGACCTATTGACTGTTACTAGGCACTTTTCAAAGTCCGTTGAAAAGAAATCTAACCGTCAGCAACAAGAGATATGCAACAAACGCAATAAATTCTTTGATGCGTTTTAGCAATAGTTTTTATTTCATATATGCCTAATTACTATTATCTAACGTTCTTTACAGTACAAGATTATTGTAATTCACTTCTTATGTGTTTATCTTGCACAAGGTTACAAATTATAATATAATTTTAAATACGATTTAGGTCTACAATTACATTAATATTTATTAACTTCAATCTAGAACCTATGATTTTTAATAAATTGCATTTACATAGCATTCAATTATATATAAGCAAGTAAGATAAAGACAGGCGTCTTTTTTGAGTACCTGATATATTATATTTTTTGTTTTAATTTGCAAATATCTATACAAATAGTAAAATTCAGTATGTTTGACCAGTAATGTTTATTTACTTAAAGTAACTAAAATGCTTACAAAATTTCTTTGCTATAAATTGAATAAAGTAGAAAAAAAAATACGCAAAAGTATTTGTCTTCATATTCGTCCATTTATAAAAAATACACTCATTTATACAATGTAGTAGTTCCATGAAAGCAAATAAAGCGTGAAATTGAATTGGCAACATTGTAAACAAAGTTAGGAGGAATCGATATACAAGACGTCTGACATCCCATTACGTATTCACTCAATCTGTGAAAAGAGAGGCGCAGGAAAATAACACAAGACACTGTCATCTCATAGTCTCTTAAAAAGGGTTTATTTAGACGCGACCATCTACGTTTTTTTTTTCGAAATATTGAATAAGAAAAAGCCATAGTTAATAATGTATCAGTTTTAGCAATAGTTAAAAGAGATATCAAGAAATTAATAAGTTATATAATAATGGTGGTTTCTAATAGAAATTTTTATTGTTTTTTATATAAATTAAAGGGACGAGAGGAAAAGTATATTCACCCAACGATAAGTAATAAACCTGCTTATAAGACAGGTTTTAACACGTAGTAGGGTTCTGTCTATAGCGATAATACTGGAAGTTTTACCGCTGTATATATATTTGCCACAAATCGGTATTAAATAAAGAACTACTATATTTTGTTTAATAGGGCAACATAACTAGCGTAATCACTGGGTAAACGAGATTAAACATCTTATGCCTAACCGCGTAGAGTTAATTTGAAAAAAACGCCATAGTACTCATTCAACTTAGAAACTAAAACAATACTGTTTAAACTTATACAGAACTGTTTTACGGCAAAAACGGAAGATCTGGTATAATTATCCTTTGGAAAGTACACTTAATAAATATACATAAAACTAGGTACATAGTATCGCCGATTATACCTATCCGTACGTATACGTTCTAAATATAAAGAAGATATTCAATATGGTTTATTTAAACTATATTTCATTCAATAAATTTATGATTTGTTTCTTAAGATCCTTAATAAATGTAATATTTTTTTAATGAATTGATTTCTTATTTATACATATATTACATATATTGTTGTGAAACGTAAGTCAATTTTTTCAAATTAAATGAAGATAATTACATAGACTTAATAATGCAAAAAAAATTCCATCGTTATGCGTAAATCTTAAATATCTTTTAGTATATAGCGGTTAATTTTTAATAATAAATAAAACTAGACCAGAAAAAAATTAACAAATGAAACTTTATTTTTATTTTTAACTAGGTTCTTAGTCCTCCTATTACTACAAGAATAAAAGAAAGGATAAATTTTCAAAAAGACTTTGTTCTTTTTGACAAAGTACTATTGTGTAGAGATCGTGGTGTTGTCTCTAAAGAAAAAGTGTAAAGTGAAATAACGCGGACATTCTTTTAATGCTATTGTCTGCTAAATTTAATAAAACCCTGATATAAGGTTCATTTCGTAAAATTAATCTAGTATCAGTGGTGCTGCGTCGCGACCATTTTGCCGTAACTATAATTAAGATAGTTTAAAAAATTTTGAGGAATAATCACATTTAGACTTAGCGCATAGACGATCTTGACGATCGAGGTGTAAGACTAAATAGATAACGTTTAGTCTTACACCTCGTGCCTGAATTTAATGGTAACCTACCGTCCCTACTCGATTTATATGTATATTTATACGTGACCATATATGAGTAGTGCAGTCGGAAGTAAACTAACTAATTTATGTTTGCTGACCTTTATATTAGTTAGTCGGACTTAGGCTAGATCATATCACTATATTTTTAAAGTGACTGTTGACAGAAGAGCTGCCATGAAAAATACCAAAGTCACAGTCTTTGTAATAACAGATTTCTCAACGCTTTTTAAAGCAGTTAGTGACGATACCCTTTTAACTATGTACTCCCATCTAAAGGTTTCTGATAAAGCACTGATTTGGTTTTCTTCTAATCTTCGAGACCGTCAGCAGTCTGTTAATGCCATTGAAATGATTTCAAACTGGCTAAATCTCACTGGTAGCGTGCTCGAATGCGATATTTTTTCTCCAATTTCATTTTCCGTTTTCATTATTTTCATAACTACTGAACTTCGATGCTCGTATCATCTTTATGCCGACAATCTACAATTGTACTATCAGGACACAATAGATATGATCCCAGACAAAATTCATAAATTGAGCGATGGCCTAGACGCTATAGAGTGTGTTCATTGAAGTTTAGCTTGACTGTCAATCCAACAAAGTGCCAAACTATAATAGAAGGGAGCAATCGCTTTTGAAGTAAGTTGTATCTACATAACCCAACCAAATCCCGAAATAGAGAAGGCGTGTATTAAGGAAGGCTTATGTCCAGAAGTGGACCATCACAAGCTGATGATGATGAATCAAATTTGACAGCCAGCCTTTTAGTGCCAGTGCGCAGAACCTCGCACAGTTGATTCATTCCACACTCAGTTGGAAACATCAAATAGCATGTGTTTCGCGGAGAGTTACAAGCGTACTAAAATTCCTCTATCGTACTAAAAACTTGCTTCCAATAAAAACCAAAAATTACGCTCGTGCAGTACTTAATTTTTCCATTAATTGAATATGGTGACGTGAACTACTTTGACCTGAGTGTAGATCAATTCAACAAACTCGACCAGCTTCTAAATACTTCCATTCGATTCATATTCAATACTACCGATCTCAAATCCAGTGGCTACCAATTTGTCAGCGTCGATCGTTAAGGGCACTAACCGTTATTTTTTCTTTACTTGTTTCGTCCTCTTCTTCATATTATTTGTCGGCTTATTTCCAATACCTCAGGGTTGCTAGTCTTAGAGATCTTCGTTCGACGAACAACTGTCTTCTTTAATCCAATTTACTGTGGAATGTGCTACCCACGGAAATCAAGATGGCTAAAAACGTCGTTCGTTGAAAAGAAAAGTGCGAAAACAAATTTGGAGCACTAGAAGCCTATAATCTGTAATATGATTAGTAATTATGATCACAAAATTCTGATAAAACACAGAATTAAATACTGATATCACATCGTTTAATCTACATTGAAAAATAGTTTTCCAAATATTCGAAACATTTTTAACAATTTGCGATTTAACTATTGAATAGAAGACTTTTCGTACAATATGAATTTATGTTAGTATTGCATTTGGGTAATGTAAAATAGAACGGTGTAGTCATTTTTATTCACTTTCATTACATTACGTAGATATTTATAAATCGAAATATTGCAAAACGATTATAAAAAAACAGGTCGTCTGTAAAGTCGGTTTACTGATAACAGTTGAACCTGACAAAATCATAAGAAAATACTGATGGAGTGGTATCATTTTTCAAAAGAAAATTTTAAATTTATTTGTTTTGTATGGATGTAGATAAAGAGGTATAGAGGATTACAATTGAATTTTCAAATTACATTGACGAAAACATGTAAATGTTTTATTGTAGCTGTCCACGTGGATGCGTGGCTCACTCAAGTAGGAGAGAAACAGATATAGAACGCTGCCGAACGCGGAGGCCAATTGTGCCTCTTTGTCGCTCGTTCAGCGATCTTGCACTTCAAGCTTTGAACGGATCGCTTCAGAGTGAGGTTTTTTCGTGCTTGCAGCGGGTTCCATCAAATTATAAGTCATTGTCACGTCAAAAACAGCATCAACCGTCAATTGATTATAAGGAGTCCTTTTTATCTAAAAATTTAACAAATAGTACCTAAAATTAGATTTTACCAAATACACATGTATTATGAGAATTCCCTGCAATATAGAGTAAATTAGCGGTCAAATATATATCTCTGTTACTTGTTAATATGCATTTGAATGATTTTTAGGATTTAAATTATAAATAGTAAGAAGTTAAACATATTAAAAACAAAATTGCTACAAATCTAAGACATTCCGGAAAAATAGAATAAATAAGAAGCATTAATTACCTTTAAATTCAAATGGTAGACAATGTCGTTTAACATTAACGTTTCAGTAAGTTACCGATGTGATACACCTATTCCAACATTCAAGGCAACGGAACAAGTTATACATTTTGAACGTTAAAATGTCAAGGTAAATAATTCTTTTTCGTTGAATATGTAATCTTCAATGTTGAATATTAAATTATTGGGTACAACTTAAGAATAAAGAGCTGTTATTTTAGAAAATAAGTAACCTTGGTTTAATTTTTTAAATACCTAGATTATAGCAGGTCGAGTAGTAACGACCAATATCTACTAAAATTAGGATGTTTTTCTATTTTGAATGATATTTTTTGGCAAAAATCAAGGTTTTGTATGTTACAATATATTATACTCTATAGTTGTGATAGCTCATGCAGGGCAGCTTAGCAGTTGGAAAAATTTTACAAATTTTATCTATTTAGTTACATCTTGCTTTTACTTAACTTTCTTCGTAGAAATATCACAAATAAAAAAACTGTAGCAGTTCACAGTTACTCTATCTTTTTATATGTATAAAAAGCAATATGTAACAAAATATTAATCTAAAGGTTTTGTACTAAGATGCAGTTATATTATTTATACTTGTGTCAAGATACCTCAAGGGAGTTAGTTTACGAGGAAGACATGTACATTAATAATTATAACCATAATATGTCAAAATCAAACAAAACCATAGATAATTCGATCATAAAGCAGATGAGATGTTTTAAAATCTTTAAAAAAACAGCCAATCTGGAGCGAAGAAATCGCGTAACGTACTATAAAAAATATAAGCTTCAAATATATATATATATAAATAAATAAATAATTTGGTTCAGATAAAAAATATTTTCTCCAAGTCACTCGATTAGAAACCTAGTTTGATTTTACTAACGAAGCAATATATCACAGTTGCCAGCCGCCATGGTGTCGTTTATACATTTGCGCTGTGTCATCCGATTTAGTTAGTAAACCGAGTGGAAGACGATTAATGTGCGATCAGATTTGGAGCGATCGTTAATTGTGTTAAGACATTTGTTTATTCATGCGATTTTATTCCCATTTCTTAAGTGGTTTTGCTAAAACAGTTGAAGCAACAGTGATAAAACTGATACAAATATACTTAAGTTTTAATTTAAAACTACAAGTCTACTTATGTAATAAATATTTTACAAAATAAAGCACAAATACCTTTAAAACTATCGAAAATAAATGCCAATCGTAAACGTGAAGCTTAAAGTTATGTTCCATGTACAATTCTTCTTCTGAGACGTAGCACTCTTTACAGATTGGTTGCGGTCAACATTTCAAAGAGTCTTATGTGGATCAACTCTCGCCATCACTTGCGGTTACTTTGAATTTTGCCCAGTTCTTGCAACGGTTTGCCCGACATGGTTTGAATTAGTTTGGCCCACCGCATATGCATACCATTTAATAAAATCGTTACGACGTCTTGAAAAATTGACGCGTTTCGAAAAATTGGGAGAGAGAACTATGCTGGATAAGCGCTGTATGATATGTAGCTCGTTAAGGATATATGTTTTTGTCCTAAAATTTGTCCATAATATTCCGAGCATTTTTATATCCATCCATCATCCATCATCAGCCTGTGTCAGTCCACTGATGAACTCAGGCCTTCCCTAATGCACCACCACCGCTTCCGATCTTCGGCTATTCTCACCTAGCCCACAACGGCAGCTTTGCGAATATCGTCATCAATTCCAGGATGTCCAACATTACGTTTGCAGAGCCTCTGTCTCCAACCCATAGCTTTCCGAGTCCAGCGGTCGTCAGTTCTGCGGCATATATGACCGGCCCACTGCTACTTCAGCTAACAAATTTTTATCTATGCATTATTTTATGTTAATATACACTGCCTAAATACGATCTTGAACAAGGTAACCGCCTCATCCTGTGGTATGGGCGTAGCTTTAGAAACCGAAAGTCGGGGTTCAAATTTGCGGACTCCAAATTTTCATTGATGTTTTAGTTGGTTAGCGCACTGGTCGATCACCCAATTGTCTAAAAGTAAATGATCCGCGTGGATGGCATGTATAAATTCGTCCACCAAAACTAATTTTAAGCAAAGTTTATTTGACTTCTCTAATAACTAGCATCATAATATTACTACCTTTGAAGCAGTTTTATAAAATATGAAACAAAATATTTAGTACATATGTTTTACATTGCCACAATTTTGGTTTTTTACTAAGCAGTAAGATAAAACTTTTAACTGACTCAGATAGTAAAAAGTGGTCAATTTACAGAAAGGCAGAAAATATGTATTAAACAAAAAGGCAATTAAATCTGTAAGTGAATTCAATAAATAACTGCTTAGGGCATATAGGTAGTCACAAAGGTAGGTATCACAAAAATTTATCTAAAGTCATATTCAGAACGTGCCAAAAAAGGCTCTGCATCGAGCAGACTCTACCATGTAACGAAATCTCAAAGTAAAGTGTCGCTTAAATATAAACTTGTTATATAAGGTATCATACATACATACATACAATCATCAGCCTTTGATAGTCCACTGCTGGACATAGGCCTCCTCTAATACACCCCTATCCATTAGGGGTTTTGGACCGTATCCACCACGCATACCTGTATAACAATTATATAAAAACATTGAAAAGTTGATATCGCAATACAGTTTACTAATTATTATAACAGTATTTTATTACCACCGAGTCAAAACCGCGGGTTGAAATAATAATGTTTAATATTAGAGACAAGGGTATGCCAAGTCACGTAACACATTTTCTCGTATGTAACATTTTTCGCAGGTGAAGTCACCGAAAGTTTTATCTTAAAAGAAAAATACCGTTTTGAACCCTCTCACGTCTTTATCTCTACGGTTTGTTTTTCTCATGGCGCTACTTTTCTCGGTACGCTTTACTCTAACTTTGAAGTCAAACGTTTGTATTACACATATGTAACTGTATAAAAATAGTGTAATAATGATATTAGATATATTTAAAAAATACATGAAATTATATACTATGGCTACGTTTGTTTAAAAAGATTTGTGGTGTAGCTTCTTAGGTGGTGGTTCTTAATATCTATCGTTCAGTTACATCATAAAGATTTATACATATTTCATTATCCGTATATTTTAATTAAAAATATATACGTTACAAATTACTCTAGCATTGTAACAAAATCTACATATTTAAGTAAGCATTGTATATTCCAAGAAAAAAAGTTTTAATTTTAATCACTGATAACATAGAATGGTACATAAAAATATTATCGTTTCTATACACAGTACTGAAACAATTACTTATGATTATAAACAACTATTCTACGCATAAAATTATCGAAAGTTGAAAAATCCTTCTGGATTGATCAACGCCTGCGAAATGCTGCTGAAACGGAACGAACTAGATCCATTTTTGAAGCGGATGGTGACTGGCGACAAAAAATGGATCATATACAACAATATCAAGCGAAAATAGTCGTGGTCGAAGGCTGGCTCATCCCAAACAGTGGCCAAGCCGGCATTGACGGCCGGGAAGGTTTTGCTGGGTTTTCAGTGGGATTGGAATCATTTACTATGATCTGCACCCATATGGCCAGACACTTAATTTTACCATCTACTACGATCAACTGGACTGCTTGAAGGAGGTTATTGACCAGAAGCGTCTAGAATTGGCCAACAGGAAGGGTGTAGTATTCCACCAGGACAATACTAAACCGCACATTTCATTGATGACTCGTCAGAAGCTACAGGAGCTCGGATGGGAGGTTTTATCGCATCCACCATATAGTCCGAACATAGCGCCAAGTGAATCCACCTGTTCCTGTTCATAGCGAACGCCCGTGGTGGTGTAAAGTTGAACTCAAAAGAGGCTTGTAAATAGAATCTGTCCGAGTTCTTCGCAAGTAGAGAGAGGGGCTTCTACGAGGGGAGTATTATGAAGTTACCGTCAAAGTCGAAACAGATTATAGCACCAAAACTAAATCTGATCACTGTAACACTAACACTTTTATAAAGCATTGTAAAAAGAGCAAAAAAGCGAAAGGGAGATATATGACAACCTGTTATTAGTAGATAATATCGTGATAAATATGTTTTTCAATACATTTTATATTATTTATCATACGGCAATAGATGATTTTGAATGATAATAGACAATTTAAAAGCTTTTTTAATCGAGTATTAAGATTATAATATTTAACGGCTTCTCTTTCGTTTAATCGATGAGTTTTTATCTTTCATTTAAAAAGTTAAATAGAATCCCAATTTTGTTGGCAATTAAAGGTACTTGTAAAAAGTATAAACGTAAACAACAATTTAACCCACAAAGGTTCAGTTGGAAAAAAATTATTAAAAAATAAGAATTTAATTAGTTGGATCGGAAATAAGTACTAGATTATTATGTAATATAACTGGTTTAAGAATACAGTTTTTGTTATAAATTTAAACAGCTCTTTGGTCACATATTTTTAATCAAAATCTTATAGTTTGCTATATAGTAGAAATGTTACTCATAAATTTTCTAGTGTTGGAATTGGAGTAGCCTCTCACAGTTTACAGTTCACACACAGTTTTAGTGTCGGGCGTTAAAAATGTATTTTTATTTTTAACATATAAGTTTGATCACTTTAAATTTTTAAATTTACACATTCTTAAAAACATTACAATAATAAGATGTTAAATTATTTTTTGACCGACTTTCCAAAAGAAGTAGGCACTAAATTCGGAGCGTATGCATTTTTTTCATTACCTCGTTGCTCCGCTCTAGTTCTTTAATTTTATTCTTTCTTTTCTTAAATGATAGGTATCATTTATCATTTGGTCCCATTTTTCAAATAATTAACTATGCTAAACATGTACGTCTTTAAATGGTTTATAACAAAATCCGCAAGCGCATTTATCTATGTTTTACGAATAATCCACAAAAGCCATTTTAATGTAATACATTGTTTAAATTGCAAAGTTTACATAAAAGTTGCATTGCATTTAAAAACCTTCATTAAAAACATGCAAAAACGTGGATATGAATTTTTATTTAAAAATACCTTAAAATGTATTACAATTTTAAATGGGGCGGAACCTGCGTAGTTTTTGAGACGGTAAGTTGTTGCTTTGGTGCGCAAATGATTATTATTCTGTTTGAAGTCGGTCATATTTTTTGTCAAATTTACATTGTATAATAATATGATATTTTTTGCATATTGAATTTGGTATAGTCATTGCATACTTATTAAAAAAATTAAAATACTAAACATCAGTTATTAAAATCGTTAAAAGAATAACTTAAAAATATGACCGACTTCAAACATTACAAAACCATTTTACGCAATACAAGCGCGTAACAAAATAAAATTGCCCAGTGTTTTCTGCCATGTATTTTAAATCTCTCGTATCTTTTAAGATATTCATTTGATCAAAATGTCGCGTATGACATGTTTTATGCTAATATAATAAAGAAAGTTTTAAATGTATTATTTTTTATGTAAACTTACACTTGTACAACGTGGGTTCGAATCATGCGGGGACTCAACAAACTTTAATGAAGTTTAAATAAATTAAATCAAGCTTCTTACAGTAAAACTACTTGAACAGAGAGTTCGACAAACCTGTGGGCAAGAAAAAATTCTTATACTTTTTAAACATTCTATAAGATAAAGTCTATATTTTATGCACTAACGTAAAATAAAAAAAAAATAAAAGTTAAATTCTTCTTAAAAATTAAAGGATGTTTGTTAATGGGTAAGTAGCATCGCTGAGGCATTGTAAGGTATTAAGATAATGGCGTTAGAATACGTAAGGAAACATGTAAGACTTCAGAAACTATTTAGTTCCAATTCTTCAGATACCTATTTTTTTATTTTTTTTTTTAAACAAAATCTACAGCTCATAGTAAGTTACAATTATAAACAAGACATCATACATAAAAACTTCAAGCCAGAACTGGATTTACATTATCTCGATAGAAATATATAATCATACAACAGTGAACAGTGAACAAATATGACAAATTAGCTAATAAAAATACATAGTAAAAAAAGACACAAAAAAAGAATTAAATAATTAAAGGTTAAAAATACTTCGCATATGTGTTGTGTGTGTGTGTAAGTGGAGGTAGAGTGACATAATGTTTGTTTGGGCTGTTTTACACCTCTTCCATTAAAACTCTTAGAACATCCCTTTTAAAAATATTCTTGCGTGTGATAAATATGTAAGGTCTAGAAACTTGTTATTGTACACCGTTTGTAAGCGTTGACCAAAGAATTTTGAGCATATCTAGTCGATGATTTTTAGCAAAGCGAACAGCTCGCATGTTTGGTTCGCATTTTGGGAGGATAAAAACGCAGAACTTTTGAAGCTAAGTCCCCGCAATCAATAGGTCCCGTGCAGAAACAATGTAAATAAGTCATATCTTAGCAGCGTACGTCGACTTTTAAGACTTGTGAGGTGGTAAGACCTGCATAAATGTTCATAATTTGCATTAGTCGCCGGTTTTTGAGGTTTAAGTATTTAATGAACCCATGCTGGATCTTTTTCTAAATGATAAATTTGAGTAATATATTGTGATTCCAAGTAGTGCTACAGTATTCAAGAATTCTTCTACGTATGAATTTTAAAGTAATTTTATACAAGTAATATCTGAAAAAGGTTTTATTACGCGCAAAAATAAACCAACGCTCTGTACGCTGTTGACTATAGAATCAATATGATGCGAAAATGTCAATTTAGTCATCTATGAGGATTCCTAAGTCCTTCACAACAAATTATTTGATTAAGACTGAAACCCTCAATTTTTAATCAAAGACAATGGTTTCTCTTCTAGTAAACGATACGTAATGGCATTTACTAACATTTACATCTATACAGTTATCACTATAAAAATTCTTTGCCGGTTAAAGATCACCTGGAAATTTATACAAGATCATCTGAAAGATTAGATATTTTCATAAATGATTTTTGTGTCATCAGCGTACATGAGAAACTTTGTATAGTGAAAACATTTACTAAAGTCATATAAGTAGCAAATATATAAATGAGGCCCAGGATAGACCCTTGAGGAACGCCAGAAGAGATATTTCAACTGAAATTAGAATGATATCCTCCTAAGACCACTGCTTGAGACCGTTTCCACAAATATGACTTCATCCACCTCAAGAGATCGCCGCGAATACCAAGCACGTAAAGTTTTCGCAACAGTATGTTGTGGTCTACGCGGTCAAAAGCCTTCTCAAAATCAGTGTAGACCAAATCCACTTGAAAACCACCATCAATACTTGTCGTAACAAAGTCGATAAAAGTACCCAAGTTTGTGTCTGTAGAACGACCCTTTATAAAACCATGTTTTTCAGCTGGTACGGAACGTAATATAACGGGATAGACATGTATATGACCAATTTTTTTAAATAACTTACTAAGGACATATAAAATTGAAGTAGGCCGGTAATTCTCAATCTTTGTTTTGGGCCCTTTTTTATATATTAGAATAATATGTGCTTGCTTCGAGATATGTAGAAAGTGGCCGGCCTTAAGATATCTATTAAACAGTTGTGTTATAGGCGCAGATAACGAATTTTTACATTTGACAAAAAATATGGGTGATAATTTATCATTACCAGCGCCTTTTTTAGTGTCAGGCTTACTAATTATTTTATGTACTAAGTAGTAGTACAAACTCAATTCTATGGATGATATTTGAGTTTGAATTTCAGTCTCAATTAATGGTAAATAATTATTTTTTAGTATGTGTAAAGTTTGTGTGAAAAAGTTTAACTTAATTATAAATTCTGGATGGACTATATAATTTTAGCTCACCATATGACATCTGTTGGGGATAACCGGAATAAGCTTTACGTCTTGACTTGACATAACTCCAGAACAATTTTGGATTTTATTTAATCTTTGTTTGAATTTTTTTTATGTATGTAATTTATTTTAATTAAACACTGTTTTTACGAATTTATATCCCTTCCGAGTCGCGACTGTTTTCAAGATTTGATCTTTCCTTTTAAACTTGTTTACTAACAGAATCCTAAAAAGTTCAAGCAAAAGCAAGCGCCAAAAGTTACAACTTAGTTTTTTATTTAGTGCTAAGCACATATACGCAAACAAGAGTTTAACTTCAAAATATAGTACTACAAAAAATTAAAGAGAGATAATGAAAACAACAAAGCTACAAGGTTTACTTGGCCCTTAGTTGGAACCGAACATGTATTATAATTATACGCGATGCTTATAGCAATCTGCTTGTTTCACATCATTATTACATACTATCACCGAACCATGTTCAAGAAATAAGTAGTGATTATATTTTACATCACACTATTAACAGTATTCGGTCTTTGAAGATATTTAATTGACTATAGGCATAAATTTATTGGTAAACATTTAATAATCGCACGCAAGTATTTTCCCTTAATTACGAGTTCTGTATGTTTAAATAGAATATGTACTACTATAATTAGAATATAATTGACATAATTTAAACGTGAATATCTGTACATGCCCTTTTTAATGTTGTCCCCTGCATATAGGTTTGGTTTAAAATTTACAATATGTTTGACATATAATGTTTAATTTAGATTTTATTATTAAAAATTACAAAAACGAATTAAAATTGCTTATATAACTGTAATATGACAGACAGTGGTGTTGGTGTCTACTGTAGTAATCTACACCACCACTAGTGTAAAAAG
The DNA here is from genome assembly GCA_029286875.1 of Lamproptera curius. Classification (NCBI taxonomy): domain Eukaryota; kingdom Metazoa; phylum Arthropoda; class Insecta; order Lepidoptera; family Papilionidae; genus Lamproptera; species Lamproptera curius. Next base: position 3,243,230 of record JAGSMT010000031.1, read on the forward strand.
TGGAAGAGCCTTAAAGTGAGGCCGCCACCTGGAAGTAGAAGTCATATCACTAGAAGGGTTTTGGAACTCTTGGCTCCTGGAGAGGAGATTATACGAAAGGTGCACTAGTGTAGATTTCAGACGGGGCAGCCTCGACAGTCAGCGCTGGTACACAAAGGTGTGAAAAAGCAAACCTGTGACTTTACATTTTATTTCATTTCAATTATTGATTGTTAAAAATCTACTACCGGTTCGGAAAATGACGCCTCTGACCTGAAAAAAACCAGCGAAAAAAACTCAGCGGGACCTTTTTTGCCATCTTTTATAATAAAATTGAAACAATTACAAGTATTAAGATATCATATTATTAAAAAAGCCTTGAGCCAGCATTCCTTTACAAGGATGTGTTATCATTTAAAACTCATTAACATTGTAATAACCATAAACACGCAAACGTTCCTGCACAACATTTCTAAATTTATTAATGGTTAAATCTTTAACGTTTTCTGGGATGTAAATCTATGCTTGTTCCTAGGATTAATGTCATATGCATCACAATGCCTTAAAAATAATTTTTGTTTTTCTGCACATACATTAAATTTTCAAAAATATATTGAGAAATTTGACGTGAAAAATATACTTTTTTTTACGAGATTGTATATAAACATTAATACATAGTTAAATTTTATCATTACTTTATATATACAGTTACGACCTTAAAATTATACAGTAGAACATAACTTTAATTTTTGTTTAAACTCATACTTTATTAGATCTTGAAGTATACTACTAAGTGTCCTTTTTACTGTGCCTGGTATATTGATCAGGAAAGTCTCACCAGTGCCTGTTTCTGCCTCAAAGCTTTAATACAAAAACACTTTTACCTCCTTTGAAAGGCGCCTTTGCTTGCCTAGTCTAATATCTTAGCAAACAGGACGTAACACGTATGTGGCAGTTAGAAAACGGGCAATGTACTGCATTTTTAATGGGCAAGATATATGGTGTACTTACCATCAAGTGAATAGCCTGTTGTTTTGCGGTTGAGTTTAAAAAAAATCCTCATAAACTAGTCTAATAACTCATAACTGTCATATTTATATGATTCATCAATCAAAGCTATTGCTTTGATTGATGAATACACATAAAATTGTAAAAAAATACACACAAATACACATAAAATTAGAAAAAAAAAACTGCTAATAAGCAGAATTTTTTTTGTATGTTGATTGTGTTTATGTTTATTGTAAGAATGTTTTTCTTCTGCAAGAATAAAAACGTGCAAAAACAATGCAATACAATTTTATAGCTGTATACAAACACAGCGCGATGATCTAACTATCTCCCATAAAATATATAAAACTAAACCGGGTTATTATAAAATCTATATACGTTTCTGCACGTTGATAATTTAAAAATAATATATGTTACATGCATGATGAATAAAAATTTAAGCAAATTATAACATTATTTATAACTCATCGGATATTTTACTTTATTAAACAAGATTTTTTTCTACAAAATGGCAACTTAAAGTAATACTGCGACTTATAGTAAATTTGTAAGAAATTTATGTAGATTAAAATTCTTATCACACTTCAGGATGGAGATATATTGTACTTTCACATAAAAATATAGTTTAAAATTGTATTAACTCTGTCAGACTCAGCGTTGATCAAGATAGTATTTCTTAAGGGAGCTACTCAAGATAACATTTATTTATCTGAGACTATGCGTAAAGTTGTATTTAATAAACTTTAAAAAGGAACAAAGAAACTAAAGAAAAAAACTTGAATAAAGGAACAAAAATAGAAATATTTTTTTTATACACAGTAAGACGTTTTGAGAACTTTTAAATGCATCAGTGTCATATGTAAATGCCTATTCTTACATTTATTCTGCAATGTAGGATTTTTAGATAGACTCTAAAGACTAATCAAATAAACAAATTTACTTGTAATTAATCTATTAAGCTTAACCATGCTGTAAGTTTTTTTTTTAAATAATAGAAAACATTTTTACCGCCCAAATACTTTAAAATAATGCAAAATCTTAAAGCTATCACATTATATAGTGATCGTGACTTTCCGCATTTCTCTTTTCGTCAAATAGCCATAACCCCGTAACCGAATGTCGTGCTGAGTACTTCAGGGAAGATATATAGACCTATTATCAGATGGTAGCTGCTGTTTTCTAAAACTTATTCCGTCATAACAAAACACTGTTCTGATATTAATATAAAAAATAAGTTATTCCTTATTTATATAGGCTTTAGTTCTTTTTAATCAAGTCTAAAGAATTTGTAGCTTAATATTGCTATACATTATATAACTGAACATAAATCTTAGCATAAAGAGTTACGTGGTTTTTAGCTACGTAAGCCACTGGGTTTAAGAAGCAGACGACTGCATATTACTGAAATTTATGATATTCGTGTTTTTTGCTAAGTGTAAACTTGTAAGATGCAATATTATATTTTTTAATACTTCCTAATTGCTTATCGCCAAAAAAATGGGACTACATACCAGGATGGTAGGTCCTCTTCTTATAGGGGCCGTCTGATGCAGTACCACCAGGCTATGCCTTTTTCTTCCGTAAGCAGTAGTGTGAAAACACTACCGCTTTGAAGGGCACCGTAGTCAGCGTATTTAGTCAGTACCTGCACCCTGAACCAAGGAGGGATGATAAGAGTAACTAATAATGTAAGAAATCGCTCCTTTTAGTTTTTTTTTTGCTTTTTTTGAAATCAGAGCCCTACAATTCCAAACTACGACAGCGTTATTGAATAAATGGACTGAATTTTTTATCAGTGAATTGATTATCAGTGAGTTGGCATTATAGTTTTTTTTAACTACTCAATAGAAAATGCGACTTCAATTTCTAGACGATAGATAATTATTATCTCAAATAGTGAAGGAGCAATAATGTTTCGCTAGGTTAAGCAGTTTTCGTGACTTTGAAATGCCTAGCTACACTATCAGTCAGTCCTTATTAAAATAAGAACAAATTTTGCTTATTTCTTTGTTTTTATATAACAATTGGCATAGTTAGCAGAATAATATTCGTACATTTTGGCAGCAGAATATTGTTTTATTACATTATTTTATAATATCTGCAGTAATTGATTGTTATATTGTTACTGAGTTTTTGTATACCATCTTACATCATAGGATCTTATGTATTTTTGCATTTGCTGCCTTGCCGCTGATGTAGCTGTCTTATTTTTAAAATTCACTTTATCACAACAATCTAAATATTGTTATTTTATTTCGACATTTAGGTATTAATAGAATTTATTTATCTACATTGTTTTGAAGAGGATAAGATAATGTAATATTTTTTTACATAATTCAATATGAATATCAGAAATAACATTTCACCGGTAAATACATTTGAAAGGAAATAAAACATACCAAAGATATTAATGTATACGATGTCGGTTGTCGGCGTTTCTTTTCATATCGAATAAATGCTTCCGAGTGCTTATACTGGGTATATATGTATGAAATATTAACACATAGCTTATGCTTCTAAATAATCGACTGCATGTGAGTAAATATTACTTGCTATAAAAATAAAAAAAAATAACAGTGAATTAATATTTCTTATGAGATTTTTTTTTAATAAAATGGTTTTAAACTGCAGGGTACTAACTGGGAAATTAAACAATACGGTTTGAATATCTGCTACAAAGCAGTAGTTTGAAAATGCTACTTTGTTCTGGCATAAAGTTTGCCGCAATCATCATAAAAACTGGATAATCTACTGACCTAGGATTTGTAGTAATGCGCTGTATTTTCAATTAGCAGAGCTCATCGCTTGCCATCAGGTTATTTTTTCATTGTTCTTTTCACTTCATTTATTAAAAATACATATTTTGTAAAAATTTTTGTTCCTTAATTTTATAATTAAATGTTTTACACTTTATTCTTAAGCTATAATAGTTCTATACAGTTTATTCCATGTACGCGAATACATGTAGTCATAGTTAAAGTCTTTAATATTTATCTAGGTTACTGAACTTGTTAATTTCTTATACATGCCGTCTAGACGGAACGACTGTAAACCCACATATAATTGTTATTTAAAAATATTATTTTAATATAAAGGCACGTCCTTTCTATTCGATTATGGAAATTAATAAAAAAACCCCTGTATGTCCTGACCGATTCTTTTGTAAAACTATTTTTTTTATAGTAATAAAACATTTTATAATTTATCAATTGTTATAAGTGCACTGTACTTATAGTAATAAATAGGTGAAAGTGTCTTAACATCCCATGCGTGTCAGTGAACTATTGTAAACTGAAGCAGTATTAATGAGCACTGCTCATTTATCGTCTTGCTTATACTGATATGTTTTACTGATTCGCTTCTCGCTTATTTCAATATAGAAAAGGCTCGATATGACGTTTAAAAATACGACCAAGTATTTTAAAACTTTTAAAACTCGCTATATATTTCATATTAGTTATTTTTTTAAAAAAGGAAGAAACTCAGCGGGAATTTTATTTTGTCATCTTTTATAATGAAATTGAAACAATAAATAAAGGTTAATCCCGGTTTTCAAGACCATCTTGGGCTGTCATAACAGATCATGATCTGTACGAAAAACTTACTTTACTTTTGCATTTAGGACATCAATAAACTAGCTATAACTAATAAAAGAACACATATCTAATAAATTTTGGTTCCACAAATTATCAAAACTTATGTAGATTATAAAAAAAATGTTGCTGTCAAGTTGTTGTGGATGCATTTACAACTATTGAGGGATTAAAATAAAACTAATTACATTACGAATGAAATTTTTATTTACAAAAAAAGCTTAAAAAACGGGAATTATTTTTTGAAAATGACATCTTCTAAATGTAGTCCGTTGCGATCACGGCACTCTTGCAAACGACGTCTAACATTGTCGATGACTACGCGGCACGTCACTGCTGAAATGCTTGTCATTTCTCTGCCGATGTTTTCTTTTAGGGCCTCAATTGACCGCGGGTTTGTGTCGTATACTTTAGCCTGAAGGTAGCCCCACAAATAAAAATGCATCGGGGTCAGATCTGGACTACGTGGAGGCCAGGAAATGTCCCCTCTCTTAGAGATCACTTTGCCACGAAAAGGTGGACGGATAACGGGCATAGCAGTGTTAGAGGTGTGAGAAGTGGCCCCATCCTGTTGAAACCACGTCCAGGCATTAAAGCCTGAAAAGTTTTGCAATCCTGGTATGAAAAACTCTTCGATCATAGCCACATATCGCTCCGTGGTAACAGTAACTGCGCGCCCCTCTGCCATCCTCAAAGAAGTAAGGCCCTAGGATACCATGGGCTGACATAGCGGCCCAAACAGTCACTTTCGGACTATGTAAGGGCTTCTAATGCTTATGTTTTGGATTGGTGGGGCTCCAATAGCCGGCAATTTTGTTTACTAACATGCCCGTTAAGATGGATATGAGCCTCGTCAGAGAACATTATGTTATTGAAGGAAGTAAACCGATTCAACATTTCATTCGCATAATTTTGTCTTTGAATACCGTCAGTTTCCTTTAATTTTTAAACCAACTGAATTTTGTAAGGGTGCATTTGTAAATCTTTCTTCAAAATCCGTTGTAACGATGTCCTGGATACGTTTATTGCTCTGGCGCGCTTACGAGTTGACTGTGTTGGATTTTCGCGAATAGACTGTGTCACTGTGTCTATGTTTTGTTCCGTACGTGACATCCTTGGGCGACCCAACCGCGGTTTATCTAACGTCGAACCGGTCTCCTCGAACTTAGCAACCCAGTTCTTAATGGTTTGAAGAGTTGGAGAGTCGTCAAAGTTGTGTAACCTTTGTGTTCTTGAAATTTACGCCGCGCAACGGTTGCCGCATTGTCGTTTTTATTTATACACAAAACGTACGATCCGCTCCGGTAAAACGCTCCATCGCGACTAAATTCCCAGAAACCGAAGTTACTCCCCCCGCTTCCCCTGCACCGCTCAAGCGCGCCCTGTTCGATTTATTCAAATTTTACTTTTCAAAGGACTTATGGGCCACCCTGTATTAAATGCGGCTGTATATCAGAGTATAAATTAAAACATAATTAGTTTTATTTGGTAGAATAATATTCAATCAAATGAATCATAAAAAGAAACCGTTTTTATTTCATATTTTTCCTTTTTTCTTAAAATTTAATTTAAGGAATTAATCAAATATTATATTAGTATATTATATATATTACAAATTTCAATGAAAGAGTGAAATAATTCTAATTTTCAATTTTAATAATTTCCCATTTAAAAGGTTAACAAAAGAAATACTTTTAAAAGCGAGTAGCAATATTGCAAAAAGATCAGTGCATTTGTATACAGAAGACTTCGGTTGGGAAACGGTATAGCACAATGTAGTGTAGTTTGTGGATATTGAAGTTGGAAACAATATTTTAGGATTTATTTATTTATTTTAAAGAACTAACAAAAGATAAACATGTTACATAATAATTTAATTATGACAATATCTTTGTTATAAGAATAACATGATTCCACGTGAAGTTTGCTGTCCAAGTGTAAGTTCAAAAACTTTATAAGCGTTTAAAATGTAACATGAATAGTCTTTGTATGCTTTCTAAACGGTACTAGGTTCGTTATCTGTTTTTACTAACAAAAAATTAAAAATATTTTTTGTAATTAAAAAAATACTTTACAATTTACCGGACGTCTCAGACACTTTACAGGATCCATAGTAACGGGCAGACTGAGATGTTGTTCGTCTCTCAAAGTTTTTTACCCGGCCACTGTCATTTGTCAAAAATTTTGACAGACGAACAACCGCATTCCGCAGGATGTTAAAGATCTAAAGGTCGTGGGGTTGGGTTCTGAAAGAACGTGATGGCCCGAAAAGAGACAGGGAGGCAAACAGCGCTCTGGGTTTCCGCAGACGAAGGCCAGGGCGCTAAAGAGCCCTGAGCCCCTGGGCCGCGACTATTGAACGCATTTTAAAGAAATTTGGTTCTTACTTAGAATAGATTTTACGAAAGAACAGGCTATTAATTATTGCGATAAAACTGCCTCACATACACACACTGTCCGAAAAGTATGATGATCCATACATCGGATGGGCATGTTAAAAGTCGTTCAACCCACCAACCCGCATTGGACTTGCGTGGTGGGTGGGTGGTCGTGGTTGATAGTCCAAAATCCAACTATGGAGAAGGCGGTGCATTATGAGCGGTTATGTTTTGCAGTGGACTAATACAGGCTGATGATAATGATAAAAGTGGTTAATAGAGTTGAAAAAGGGGATAAAAGTCAACATGGAAATACTTCATCACTAAGCCAAAAGCCAAAAAATTTTGAGTTTAATTTCTCCGTTAAGTAGTTCTAATACAAAATATACAATAGTAGTTTTTATATAAATATAAATATAATAGTAGTTCTAAAATAAATATATATTTGGTCATGTTGGTGATCAGTCTGCATTGCTAAAACTAATAGGAAAGAAGTATGAAAAAGTGTTAAGTCCCCACAGGATTTGAACCCATGACTTCCGGTTTGTAAAGCATACGCCCTAACTTTAGGCTACGGAGGCAGTGGAGTCATAATGGATCATAATAGCTAGGGTACGTAGTCAAAAGACGTAGGTAGTATATTGAAAGCGTACGTTTTCTGATAGAAATTAAAGATTTTTTTGTTCAAATAACGCACAGTTTCCATTACAGGAAACATAAATCTACCTATTATATCGAATGGTGCTAAAATAAAGAATTAAAGCTAACCTAACCTTTAAAGATAAATCAAAATATGTTCAATAGAATGTTTAACCCAATGTCAGAAAATCTTCTTCATAAATGAAATTTAAACTTATCATGAGCTTCGTCACATGATAAAGACACTGACTTCAATTTCTATTATGCGTAGGTTTTACCGCATAACAAGGCATACGTTTCCGAACCTATAGAATGTATGTTCGAAAATATTTATATGCCGCATGTAGATTGCTGCTTCAAGTTAATCTGTTAACTGACTGAAGTCTGATAAATTTTACGAGCAACTACATTTAAATACTTTAAGCGGCACAAATAAATAGGGTAAGAGATAAACCACTGTAAGAGGTAACGTTTTCATTTTACCACAAACAAAGCGAGCAATAAGAACCCGCCTAAAGGAACAAATAGCTGACATTAAACATAAAAGACCCAACAAGTCGGCATTGTATGACCATAGTTTAAATCACCCAAACCATTACATCAGATATGCTCGACCCCAAATCCTCGCTAAAGAACACCGATTCCTAACAAAGATGAGGCTATTGAGATTAGAAAACATCCAAATTTCAATTGAGAAGATTTTTATCACCTGGTTCTACCACCTGCTTTGGACCCCATAATAAATAAGCTAAAATTTATACCCAAGTATAATACCACTGCCGGCTGTAATGATAAAATCAGTTCATTTTTCATAGTTTGGAGTACAGACTTAAAATAATTAATTTCAATTAAGATCTAGAAACCCCGCTTCAGCACTGGCAACAAGGCGTATGACATTTCAGTCTACCCCGTGACCACGGCCGCTGGAAAGTGTTTAAAACGTCAGGAATTTAAATATGTAAAATAAACGCGATTAAATCCGTAAAAAGTCATTTTATTTAGTAATGTATAGTATTCGCGTAAACAAAAGAAATAATTATATTATTACAGAAACAATTTTTATGACATTAATTTTTACCTTGCAAACTTCATGATTTTTAACGCGCTTTTATAAGTTCGGGATGTATCTATGAATGTAATGGAATCTTTGAAAACCATTTTCACCGATTTCGAAACGTCTGATCAACTTGATACTTGTCATACGTCTCAAGGACCGATGACAATGCAATAATTCAAGTTTTTTTTTGTTCTATGTTAACAGGAAAAACCCCATGCAATAGTGAAACTTTAAGTGAGATGAACAGATTACGAAACGGTTCGTAATACATTTCAATACCACACGGCCAATAAAGAACAGTTTGAAAAAAGTAAAAAAACACGCTTTTCCTTTGTTTCGCTAGCATTTGTGGTTGTGGTTGTGGTTGTAACCTCATTTTATGGTTGGAGTCATAAAGCACATAGTCACATACTGCAGATTTATTCAACCGGTGGTGCTTCACATCAGAAATCTTGCAGAGGGATATTACACTTAACAGGCGATAAATACTGACTAATTTTCTTAGTTGATTTGCAAAAAGTTTTAATAGAAGTTTTCTTTTTCTTTTTTCACTTTCTCTTACGGATTAAGTAACCTAAAGTGGCTTTGGGTTCGTTGTACCTATGTAACTAAAGAGTATTGTGAAAACGAATCTTTAAGAAGTTACCTCATAAGAAAGTTAACTAATTCCTGCTCAGGTAATATATAATATCAGGACAAAACAAAAAAATATTTTTCCAAGCCTGATCTAATAAACCCCCTTTAAAAAAGAACGTGACAAAATATCTCCATAATTTTTATTTACCTTATTCACAGATTGAGTGAGATCATGATGGGATATTTGATGGTCCGTATATCGAATCTTTCAAATATTGTTTAAGACCGGGGTACTCTTAATTTTTACGCTTGTTTTGCTTATAAATAACTAGAACTGTTTGTATAGCCTGAAAAATATAATATAAGGCTAAGTGTAATATTTTTACTGTTTTGAATACTGACATTTTTTATATTTATAATTAAATTCAAAAAATATACTAAATGAATGGATCGGAAACACAAGAATTTTCAAAACACTTTTTTTATTAAACAATATTTGACTGTGAATTTCAAATGTTGGCGTAAAATTTTCTTGTGTACGTTGTTGCACTCTACGACGCCATTGAAAAACAATTATTGGATTGCAACAAATAAAAGTCAAAAAGATGTTTAGAATCTCGCCTTATCCGTAAACCTATAAATGTAATAGTTCTGATTCCGGTACCAATGGCGTCAATTTGACTTGACCGCTCGCGCAACACAACATAGAAACTTCATTTTGAAACTTAAATGCCTTACAATATTGGCGTACAGCGTTCATTGGTCCAATAGTAACGATTTGTTGTGAATTGTACTCGATTTCAAAATTATAACTGAATGCAAGTCGGGGTTAAACGCCACATGTCTATTTTGTTGATTTTGAATCCTTCGATTCCGTTCAACTGCATTCCGCGCTTCGCGTTGCTCGTCAGTTTGATTTGCTCTTGCATATCTTTGACTGGCAGTATTGCGAATTCTTCGAATTAAGTTTGGACGTGTTATGGCATTTTTTAAACAAAAATATAATTGTAAATCAAATAAAACATACATATGTTCTATATAACATATAACCTAGTAAATCATATGATATGTTAGTATCGTTCATGTTATTATATGCAAACTGACCACAACTCTTTATTAAATTGATTTATAATATAAGGCGTTATGGCTCTAAAATACCCGTGATGTACACCAAGAAATTCAACTTCTCACATATTTTTTGTGGGAAATAATAAATTTATTGTTTTACATGCATTTTCAATGAATAAAAATTTTGGTTGCCAAACCAAAGCATTTGATTTTATACGTCTAATATCATAATTTAACATTAAAAAGGTAATATTGTCCAAAGCGCTATGGATAGAACAAAAAAGATTCTTAAATTTTCTAATTTTCAGCGCAATTTATAAACATCTTCTGTCGTAAGGTCTTTCTTCTGACAATAACAAACACCACAAAAATAAATTGTGTAAACATTTATGTATGTACTGGCCGACCCGTTTATTTGGTTTTTTACGAAATAAACGTCGAATCACTTAAGTGTAGTTCATATCAACGAACCTAAATGCGCGAAGCTAATTATTTCCCATTGTAGGTTTGTTTATTGAAAAAACACCATATCTTTACATGACACATTTGCACATATATTTATAGACTGAATTGTAATACTCAACGTCTCAATATGCTTTTATAATTCTATAAATAAGTTATGAATATGGATCAATCCAAAAGTAAAAAAAAAAAAACAAAAAAAGAAACGGGGTAAAAATTCCTATGTCCGTCTTCTGGTTCTATGCTACCTCCTCACTAGGTTTCTGCCAAATCTGTTCAGCGGTTCTTTAGTTAAAAAGTGTACTTAACACGACTGTCTTTCCTTTAAATAGTACAATTAATACGACAGTCAAAATATTAACACAGCATAACGATTAAACAATTAAAACTTTCTTGTACTGATAACATATTCTATAAACGGCTAAACTAACGTGAAATCGGTATCAGTGCCGCCAAGTTTTGGACTTATCGAAGGTCCTTCATCAGGACGATTGGGGTAACTTTACGGTTAGGACATCACGTGAGTTTAGCCGTTTATAGAACACGTTAACAGTATAACGATTTATATAACATTATTCAAGTCAAAATATTTCCTGTTTTTTATTTGCTCATAAAAAACTTAAAAACCTTTGATACTTTAAATAAAACTACATGAATTCTATTTAAACTATTCTCTCCAACTTAGGATTTCTCTTACCATGATACTAAAGTAAAATTTTCACATGGAGTAAAAGTTTCCGCGAGATACAGCGGCAGAATTATGACTCGTGGTCCTCATGGGAGCTCTTTTATAACACCTCGCCATTAAGACAAGAAGGTATTCATAATAATATAGTAGAAATATACTATTTCTGATTATGATAAAGCGGCTAAGAAGTAACCTGGAATCTTTCCAACTGATTATAATAATATTACCATTTATAGAAATGACATGTTATAATACGACATAGTGACTTCAATTTTACAATTTCATAATTGAATAGGTTATAAGAATAGTTAGTCAAATTAATTCATAAGTAGATCAAAAATAATTTAACCAAACAAATAAAGTTGCTATTTTTTATAATATGAGAGTGAAGATGACATTAATTAAAAGCTTGATGTATAGGTTTGGTAAATAATTTAGTTAATTACTTTGGATGTAGTGTGACTATTTATTTTAGAAGTTACTAAAAAAATTAAATTCTGATTGCAGAATGATTAACACCAATCATTCTGCAATCAGAATTTAATTTTTGTCTGATTTCCAAAAAATAGTAAGTAGTTACATAAAGCGTAATTTTCTTTTGAATAAATATAATCACCTCTATTTGCTTCGAGTAGAAAATTAGAATTAACATTTTTTTTCTTAACAAAACAAAGACTTAAAAATTCTAAAACTTGTACACGACATTGCTACTTATATAAAAGAAATAATAAATAGCAGTTCTTGTTGAAAATGCTCTTTAAAGAAATATAGACGCTTTCATTCATAACTCGATGTGTAAAAACTTGCAACATATTACTTTACTTTATAGTAATAAAAACTTATATAACTAAAAATTTTTCAAATACTGCAGAGTAAATTTAGTAAAGTCCACCACGGTGTTTTGTTATTTAAAAACTAAATTGCACCTCTAGTGCCATGCTAAAAGTGATTTGCCTAACGGTATATTTGTAATACTTTAATTTTAAAGTAAGGTTTTCAGGTCAACAAATATTAAAGCAAAATCTCAGTATAGGGTATTCACTGCTGCCTGCTGTAAATGACTTTTTCAGCAATTATTACTTCGCAGACTTGTTCATTACAAAAATACCGACTCTTTCACGGACTCTTCGAGTTGTTTGGATACCCAAACAACTCGACGAACTTTTAACGAAGTCCGAGGTTATTCAAATAGAAAAACACAGTATTCGCTATGCATGATTCAAAACCTTGCGTGACTTTATTACAAAAATAAGCATTAAATTTGTATTCAATTCGTGCAATAAAATATTCGATTCAGCCAATAAAAACTGTTTTTATATAAAGATTATTAATTGATTTTCTGTTATTCACTCAACACATTTTAACACGATTTATTTTTGTTTGTTTTAGATGGAAGAAAATGTTATAAAATAAATTTTCAATAAATACCAAAATAGTAAGCAAGCAAAGTGATATATAAAAATTAAATACAATTCTTTGTAATATTTGCTTATTTATAACTTGATATTTGAATTTTTTTATTTACGCGATTATTATACATATCAAATCCACTAACGTCGGGAATAAATAATATAGAACTCACGCGAGAAATCCGTAAATTAGTGGATTTGACATATCGATATTTGATATTTAAGACCATTTAAACAAGTTTTCCAAAAAGAAAGTTCAATTCATTGAAAAGTGTAGGTTTATTTGGGGTTAGTTTTTATTATTAACATATCCAATAATTAAAGTTTTGTTTGAAACTTTAAAGGTAATATTAATGATAACAAAAAGACAATGGTATCATACTGTATCGCTCTAAACATGCCTGACTTATACCTAACTTGACAGATATTTTATTATATTATTGACACAAATAAGAATTATTGTTTAGGAATGACCCTCAAGTACATTGTCACTTATCGATCTGTATTCCAATTTTTGATTAACTATGTAGTACAATATGGTTTAACATGTTTATTAATATCAACTCGTAGAAACTTAAATAAAACATGAAACACCAAATTAAAGTTTCTTGACATTGAAAATAAATTTGGGCCATTTATATTTATTATAATAATTATTAACAAAATATGACTTCTAACAGCCTAATTTTTTTATCAATAAAGCGGTGACAACTGTTCTCCTTAAAGGTGCGTTTTCTGCCTACGTTTTAAATCCCAACTTTAAAATGAATAAAAAAATTTCATCAAATGTTTCTATCACACGGTTTGTACATCGAAATAAATAAACCCCTTAAATTTTATGGAACTTTAACTAAAAATTATCTTTAAAACTTTAAATATGCATGATTCAATTTTTAAGAATTTTAGATTAAAATGCTTAATGTGCTTATTCAAAACAAAAGATGTTTTTTATGATCAATTTTTTACCAATTTAATACAAATGAGAACATACATAGAGTCTATCTTCTACGTTATTTACAGCGTTTGTTATTTAATCACACAAGGTTGTGGTTTTTGGTGTCGTAATTTTTAATTTCTTTAATATCTATTTAACTACTTATCACAAAATTATTAAAAAATAGGAACAAGGAAAGAGTTTTAGGAACAAAGTTACATAAATATGAAAAAAAACACACGCTTCGAATTAAGCACCTCCGTTTAGGAAATCGGTTAAAAAACGAATACAATATAGATCCTTGTAAAATTTTTATGTATACATTATCAACTCTAGAAACTGAGCACTGTTTGGCATCTGTTCGTAAAAACGCCCCGGTGTCTTCTGTTTTTATTCCAATCTTTAAACGGGTAACGGATTTTGAAGCGGTTTTTTTGATAAAGGGATTCCCGTGGAAGATTTATATTAACGTTACATGAATAATATTGAAAAAAACTAAACTTACGCTGTTTACAATCAAAAGATATTCATAATCATAGCAAAACTATTCAAGGATACGTTAACAAGTTTTTACTTTTTGTTAATTTAAATTTCATTAATGACAGTGCTAGTGCCGGATTATGTAACGTGAACAAACATTTTAAATGGCTAATGTTAACAATTGTTGAAAATAAAAGGAAATAACAGTTTCACTGGTACAATGCAGCTTCTAGAAATTTTCTTAACTTTGTTAAAGTTTGTCTTGTTACTTCTGTAAACTTTCGTGCCTCGTAAGTTCGTCATTGGTTATCGTGTCACGTAGCTTTATTATAATTATAACCTTTCTTTAAATTTTGATAATTCTGCATGAGGTAAATGTGCCGAATAAATAGATATAAATTATATTTTTCTCCTGGGACCGGGGTCTGGGATAAACACAGATACCAGGTCATTTTGGTTGATTTTCTTTGAAACGACATCAAAATTTCCAATTTTGTAAAAAAATATTTTTAATCTTTTTTTTTTTTCACTAATGAACTTTGAACAAATAATATCTGGAAGAAGGGAAAACTTAAAAGTAAACCAATATGATAGAAGCAAATTATTAATATTTATAGAAAGAAACGATTTAGGCAAGGTAAGTTACAATTAAGATTTTTATTTTATATTATTATTTTTTACCATGTATATTTTTTAATATCTAAACACGAAAAAGGAAAAAATATTTTTATTTAATTAGTACTAAAATAAAAAATAAGAGACCGGGTTGGTTGACTATAGCGGTGGATGACTAATTATTAAAAACTCGTCGATACAAAATCTTTGAGCCAAGTGGGAGCACGAGAATTCCACCCACCCCGGACCGCCGGAACGGGGAGTCCGCCGCGTAGTTTGAGACAGGCTCAATATTCAAAACCCTACGAAAGTAAATGTTTTGTCAAGGCTTATTTGTAATTATGTTTTTTTTTTTAGTTTTTATTTAATTCAAATTTGATTGCTGGACTTTCTTTATGAATTTTAATAATCGTTTCACCGCATTTTTTGAGGTTGGTCTCTGGTTAAAAAAAAAAGGTGGTTCGGTAATAGACAATAAAATGGGGTTGGGACCGGGATTAACCACACAATTATTATGGTTTTTACAACAAAAAATAACAGTGGTTTTTAACATTTTATTAAAATTGCTGTTTCGGGAAATAAATTACAAAAGAAACTTATAGAGGAAAAAAAGATGTAATAGGTGGCTTTTCAAAATTATTCATTTACAAAAAGTGTTCCCACCGAATCTTTTTTTTATCCTTTTGGTTAAAAATTTCCCCCACAAGTTAACAAAGGTGTGTTGTTACTTACCCCTATTTAATGTCAACCTACCCCAACATGGGGTAGGACCATTTTCAATACCAAAGTTTTGATCTTGCCGCCTTTTTGAAAATAAGTTTTTTGAAGCTTCTTTAACAATTTGTACATTAATATTTCCGTATAAAGACATACAGATAATAGATTTATTATAAATTTTGTTGATCATACACTTGCATACAAAAACTCAGTTAAAAGTATAATTTAAAATTCATATATGTTTTTATTTTTATAAAGATAAATTAAAACTAGAGAAGAAAAAATGAGCTTAATCTTTGAAACAAAATTTAAAGAATTCGTTGTCTTAAGGAAAAATATCATCTTAAGCAAGATAAATACAAAGACTTGTTTCCCATAAGATACATATACTTGTTTAAATCCTTAACTTAAAAGTATAGGTATGTTTAAATCCTATTATGAAAAGCCCTCTTACGGAAAAACAACATTAATCTGGTTTTAGTTTAACCGTTTCCTATCGACCAGGGCAGATGTTTGCATTTGTAGTTCACACTAATGAACGGTTTTAATAAGCGACAGTTTATTTTCATAAGGTTGTAACCTATTTATAACATATTATGGTACATTACATATTTAACTAAAAAGTATTTCTTTTACTTAAAATGCTTTTCTTATACTAAACTGTACTACTAAAATGTAAATGCAGTCGCTATATATAGCCAAAAGAACCCTCTTTTGGGGCCTTCCGATTACTCATTTCTAATTAATTTTAATTTTCTTACTTTTCAACTCTAGTTATATGGAAAAAAAACTAAACATAATCGTCGCCCTCAATTCTATTCATGTTCGGCAATCACTCGTCTCCATACAATTGATGCCTTTTTAATGATAGCCCAGACGACTGATCTTGTTGGCATTTCGTAAGATTGCTCATAATCGCTAAGCAGGTGAATTGGTAATTGACTAATTGCAATTGTACTGCAGATCTGTCTCACTGTATGGCAGATCCACGTCAAGTGGGCGTTGGGTGTAATCCCTCCAAATTGTATTAAAATCCAAATATGAAATGTTTATTTAAGTTTTTTACAACCCAATAAATTTGCCATGTATCTTAAATATCGAAAAGATCAATGAGTTAAGCTCAGTTGAAGAGGACAGGCAGTGACATCTTTATGTTTCGCAAATGAACCCAATAAATAAATCCGAATCCAGCTAAAATTTTTTGAATCAACTGGGGTATTAATTGTATTGTGCATCCGAGTTTTTAAATTATTTCATAATATTATTGTCCTAGCTAAATATTTCATGATGGGAAAGTTCATATACAATATTCTACAATTTGTATATTTGTATGTATATACTATTTATTAACATTTTTGCGTACATCCGCAAAATCGTTTGAATTATCCATGGGCCTTTAGCCCAAGCGATTACCTTTTTTGTAGAACGTCCAAATAATGTTTTAAGCTACCAAAATAAATCTAAGTAATAAGTTTATTATTACAACTATATTTGAAAAAGTTGACAAAACAAATGAGTCAATTGCTATTCTGCTGTAATAATATAAATAAATACTAAAAATTCCTGAATAACCAAATATACAAATTAAAATTCCGTATGTTTATTCAACGGAAACAATTTTTATTATATTGATGGGTTCTTTATAATAGAATAAATCAAGTTTTTGAAAAGTTTCAAAAACATTTAGCATTTTTTTAAATTACGATAAAGATGGGCTTGCTTGTAGTACCCGAAAAATTAGATTCATTCTATTCATTCCATTGTTAATTCTGAGCTTATGACTTGCAACCATAGTTTTTATATGCATTCAAAATGGATTATTCAAACATTAAAAAGCTTTGTTATACAAGGTTTTTACGTTTTTCCCAAACTTTTGCTTGAAGGTTTTGTGATTTGGCTTTATGTATTTCTCGAGTGTTAAAAGAAGCGAGTTCCTTCAGCATCACACGAACAAACTCCTCCCATTTATCTGTTAAAATTTTACAGTTATTCAGATCACACCTGTGCAAAGCTGGGCTAGGTCGCTAGCTTAAAATGCGATGTAAAGATTTAACTTTAAAATTAAATCGTGGACAATATATACTTATTTTGCGAGGGAAGAGCATCTATTGAAACATGATAGGTGGCTCGCGATTCAATATCATTCGCATGTGAACTATGGAAGGACAATATCCTACACTTACCATTTCCTGCAAATATTACAAAATGAGCAGTTCTACTCAACCGTGCCTAATTTGAAAAAGATACATATTTATATACCGGTCCAATTTCGCCTCAGTGTAATGTCGTATGTTAATTCGAAACTTGAGTTATTAGTAATCAATCCCCTGGTTAGTATCATCTTCTTTATCATCATCCAGCCGAATAGTTTAAGCTGAACATGGTCTCCCCAATACACCCCATTCATTAGGGGTGTTTTGGACCTATCCACCGCGCTGGTCCAATGCGAGTTTGGGTGGACCACTTTCATACCCACCGACGCATGGTTCATTTTCAGACAGTTGGGTGATCGGATTCCCCCTAAAAAAGGCGAAAATTTGTTTAGTCCTTGGGGTTCAGACCGACCTCCGGTTTTGCCCCTACCACTGGGCTGGAGGCAGTTTTAAGGCTGAAAACCTAGTATTTATTTTTATAAATAGATGCTAGCGGGGTTTTTTTAGAATGGTGTAACTGCTAAGAAGGATAAATTAAATAACTTTTTTGTCTCCTCTTTCCAATACAAAGTTTTGTGTTCAAAGCCTTTAGATTTACCGAAGTCTTATTCATCTATCGAATGCAATTCACCCTCTGGGTTGTCGTTACTGCAATGGGGTTGTATTCGATTAATTTTAAAGCAATTGTAGCAAATCAAGTTTTTTTTTCATCTTAAATTTTCAAATTGTTGTTTCTATCACAATGTATTATAATATGTAAAATATGTAGTGTATAACCTAAAATTTGATAACCTCTTTCAATATGTAAATAACTATAATACTCATTAAATAATAACTATTAAAACAATGGAAACGATGATCATAAAACAATTTGCAAATATACGCCAGCGTCAACATAAATTTTCAGCAACCGCTCGTAAGTATTTTTTTTCAATTATTGTTATTTCATGATGACATAAAAAGTAATAAATCATTACTTCTTCTATCAAAACGATTACTAACTTTATCTAAACATCTTATGGTGGTCGGTCTCTTTATTAAGGCACTACCACCGCGGTGCTTATTTCTGCCGCAAGGCAATAGTGTATAAACATAATTTCTGATTAGATGGACACAGGAAATAACTAAGTAAAAAAATATAAAATGCCTGAGGGCGGTAAACGTTATTAATTAAAATATATCAAGGAATTTATTACAACAAACTAACATTCTTCTCCTTTTTTGAATCGAAGGACAGTTATTTATGACCCACATTTGCTTTGCCGGTTCGAGACTTTGACTTACAGAACAACATTCCATTTGTTGCTGTAACTTCTCTGCTACATAAAGGAATGTAGCGAGTGCGGTTCCGAGCGCAGTCTGCTACACTATGAAATTCAATAGTTGTTTTGTTATAGTTTATGACTGTGTGCTTCAACATTGAAATTTACTGAAACGCAATGCTTGACGATCAAACTTACTATAAAATATTTAACTAAGACTGGAGACCGGAGACTAACAAACAACAATCTATTTTTTTATTTATATAGATTGTCTTGAGCCTAAGGTTTCTATTACCGTAATACTAAAGTAAAATTTTTACAATTTTCGCGTGCCACAGTAATAGAATTATGACTAATGGTCCTTCTGTTATATCTTTTATCACACCTCCCTATAAAGACAAGAAACTGTTTTAAATAAAGTAGAAATATGCGATACATATACATATATTTCTTTTGTGATAAAATAAAGCGACTAAGAGTAATTCTTAAATTATCAAAAAAAGGAATGTTTCTAACTGAATGTAATAATATTTGAAAATAATGTTACCATTTAAAGATTAAACCCCCCTAATGGATAGAGGTGTTTTAGGGGAGGCCTATGTCTATGTGGACTATCAAAGGCTGATGATGAAACATATAAGATGTTGCGAGGGCTGCACTAAAAGTATCGGGAATGGAATATTTTTACTATTCGTGTCATATTAAAATCTTTTTAATTGCAAACTCCTTGGTTTTGAAAATCAAATACCATTTATTTATTTAAAAAAGATTCTTGGACTTGTCACGAAGTCTTATGAAACTTTTTTAGTCGTTAAGGAAATGGAATTGACTCGGGAAAATTCAAGAGTGATGATTTTTTATAACTTTTGAAGTGGCTTAACACAAAAACAATGTGTTGGCCGGAAACTACAATTTATCGCTGGTTTGCTGAATATTAACGTGGACGTGTCAAGCTTAGTAATGATGCCCGTCAAGGTCGTGCAAAAACTACAGTCACACAAGAAAACGTTTAACGTGACATACTGCAAAATTCAGGCAACTTCAGACATTGGCATGAGTCAAATACAAGAATAATAACCATGCATAAGCAATTAGGTGCAAAAAAGTTGTTTTCCCGATGGATATGGCATTCGCTCTGTGAAGAGCAAAAAGCGGCTCGCGTTACTTGGTGCGTAAGAAATCTCGATAGATTCCACGCAGGATCCTCAAATGCTGTATACAACATCATATCAGGTAACGAGTCCTGGATATATTCGTAAGAACTCGAAACAAAAATCCAGTCACGATTTTAGTGGTTCAAAATTGAGTTAAAGAGTGTTGCGAAAAAAATGGTGGCCACCTTTGTCTCCAAAGCCGGCCATGTTGCGATTTTTACTCTTGAGGGACGACGAATGGTTAATGCATAATGGTATGCTAGCATTTGTTTGCCACAGGTTATTTCTGAACTCTGTAAAGAGAACTGTAATAACCGCATCATCCTCCATCACGACAATGCGAGTTCTCACACCGCGCACAGAACAAAGAGTTTTTAGAGTAAGAAAACATAGGATTAATAATTTTATTTATTTATGCTTCTTGACAATTTAAGTAAAAAAGGCGAAAAACTTAATGCCTTAGGCATTTTCTCCCAGCCAACCTTATGGTGGTTCAAAGAGATCAACGTGAATTACAAAAGAAAATAACGGTTACCAATATTATACATAAAATATATATATTTATTATAAAAATATAAAAATATATAAATATATACATGTCGTTATAAATATTATATAAACACTAATAAATATATATTTATATCGTTGTTATAGAGAGAGTAGTTCTGCCGTCGTCCCATCCAAGAGATATTTTTGCATTTTTCTTTTAAACTGGTGAAGTGTCCTAGCCAACCTGATCTCCAACAGTAGCGCATTCCACAGAAGAATGGATTGAATAAAGAAAGATTTATGAAAAAATCAGAACGATGTGAAGGACAAAGCAAAAGACGATTGTGTGTCGAACGAAGCTCTTTTTAGTAGCATCACTAAGGAGTTGAATATGAGGAGATAAATTGGTTGGGGTCAAAGAAGAGTAAGGAAGAGAAAATAGTTTGGTGAGAGCCCAAAAGCGATCGTCGTTGACGAATTGACAACCAATGCAGTTCTGAATGATGTGACGATACATGATCGTATTTTCGACGATTGAATATGAATCGAATGCAGTTATTTAGAAGCCGGTCAAGTTTATTGAGTTGATCTGCATTCAGGTCAAAATAGCACATAATTCTATGTTTTCTATTTCTACAGACCATTCCCCGTACAGCACCGACATGAACCCCACTGATTTCTATACTTACCCTCAAATAAAGAATAAATTGCATGGTCAGAGATTTTCATCACCTGAAGAAGCTGGACGCCTACAAAACGGCCATTTTGGAGACCGAAACTTCTGAATGGAATGGTTGCTTCAATGGTTGATTCCATCGTACGAAAAATGCGTCCAATTTTCCGGAGATTACTGCGAAATGCATTAAATACATTTTTAAATAGTAATATTGTGTCACTTTCTTGATTTCCAAAATTTTCAGTGCCGCCCTCGTGAGGTACGACATAGTGATATCAAGTTTACAGTTCTATAATTGCGTATATTGAATTTGTTATAAGTCTAGATAGTCAAATGAATTAATGAGAAGATTAAAATTAATTTAAAAGAATAAATTAAAGCTTCTATTTTTTATAAATATGTAAGAGTCTAGATCTTATTAAATAAAAGGTTGATGTAAAGGTTTAGTAAATACGATGTTTAATTTTTTTGCATCTAGCGTGATTATTTATTTTATGAGTTACTAAAAAAAATAACGGCATTAATCAAACTGCGACCCAAATTTAATTTTTGAATGACTTCCTTAAAATAGTTAGTAAATATTTAAACCATAATGTTTTTTCTATATAAATGTAATCACCTTAATTTGCTTCTAGTGGAAATAAATAAAGATTATTCAGTTCAACTAGAGTTTCTTGTGCAATTTTGTTGTAGGTAGCTTAAGGTTATACTTTTTTCTTTGTAGCAGTAGACTTATACCATAGGCTTATAAAATAATGTATGGAAATAATATTGCTATTTCAAATAACAAAGACTGAATCATAACGCATATAGGAGTTGATATTTCAATAAATAATAACAGCTCTTTTAAAAAATAATCTGCTCAGAAATATCGACGATCCCTACCTTAACTAACTAGGTTTGTTAAAAACTTGTATAAAGTTATCTTCATTTATTTTTTAGTAATAAAAATTTATAAAACTTAAAATTTTTTAATACTGCAGGAGAAAATTTTGTAGAAACACTGCCAGTTATACGGTCATGCTTCGCGTTATCGTTTCGCCCGCCCTAGTTACGTGTCACGGCACTACCGATTGCGCCTGACCGAAAGACAAAGAAGCTTCACTTTTGAGCCCAGATCACAATCTTTTGGTATTGACATTAGCAACACCAAATTAGATGAAAGGTCTGGGTTCCTCGCACCATTTCTTCTCCCGCTCAACGCTTAGAAGTGGTATATTGATAGGAGCCTTCAAGCTTAAAAAATTATCCTCGGAAACCGTCCAATCGAGCAAGACCTCGGCCCACCTGGCAACCTCTCATCTCCTCCTCCTCTCTCCTCCTCCCCATCAGCATGCAACGGAATCATAAAAATGTAGGGTATAAATATTTGATATCTCTAGACTTACGTATAAAGCTCTTAGTAGATCAGTCTGTGCTTTTAAAATTTTTATGGCCATGGCTTAAAAATACTGCAATCATATTATAATATTGTGCTGTAATTGCTATAAATCTAGAAAATGTTCCTTTCCATAGATTCCAATTGCGTTTAAAACTGCAATTTAAATTCAAATAAAATGGAGTATAGACCGAGCGATTCCATCTCCAACCAATGAATTCTTAATAAATGCAAACTTTTACATGTACATGTTTTGTTTTTCTATATTTTTCTCAATATTATTTTTACTATTATATATTGCAGCAGTTTATTATTGAACTTTATATTATGTCAAAAGGACTATCAGCGACCATATAGTTTTTGACAGTTTTCTTTTAAGTATCAGTGCCGGTAAGACATTAATTTAAAATTAACATAATTATATTTATTTCTTTACTTTTGATTATGGTAAAAGGCTTAAGAAAAATAATTTTAACGATAATATCAGTTCTTATGGATAATAGAATGACTGCTATTGTATGCGCTATAATAAAATTAACTAATTAAAAACTTTTGTGAAACTAGTACGGTAATAACATTAAGTACCCAGATAATGTTCTGTGGTAATAATTATTTCCTATTACAAGCACAACGTTAACTAAACATGGAAGATCATTTAAATTTTAACCTTTTAAGTTTTTAACCATATTTGGAAGAAAACGCAAACACTTAAAATTAATATAAAGATCTGCCGACAATGTATCAGCAATGACATTAAGAAATGAGCACTTTCAACCACAATCGCTAAAAAGTTTTCGTAGCATTGCGAGTTAAAATAGTAAACAGGTTAAATCACTGGTAGGTCCCTGTTTGGGAGACCGTCTGGGGTACCACTGCGGTGCCTATTTCTGCCATAAGCAGAGTGTGAAAACCTGCTGCGTTCCGTTTGAAGGGCACCGTGCCAGGTATTTACTGGGTAAACAAGACTTAACACCCTATGTCACCGGTAGGCAGCGCGTCGGCGATACCATATAATGTGTTATGGGTGTCGGTGACCACTTCATCAGGTGGCCCGCTGCTCGTCTCCGTATGCGCAAAAAAAATCAGAACATTTCAATCAGGTGATAGTACTCAATCAATCGAATCACATAACTTAATATTTAAAATTGACGGTAGCCGGTAATAAACAATGACATATCGACGCTCAACGTCTTAGTCGGTCCCTTGACCATGGACCCTGGGAAGGGTTTGAATCACCGGGTATAATTTTAAATAAATGCAATGTAATTAAAGTCAATAAAGTCCGTAAAAATTGTAATATTTATCACATATAGTATACGCGTGAACAATGGAAAGTATTTTAACGTGTAATATTAATTTAATACTAGATGATGTAATAAAATAAAAAAAAATGTGAACTATTGTTTCTTAAATCGAAATATGAATCTTTTGTTGCATAGTAATGCATATCTCAATATTTACATTTCTTATTTTGAGATATCTCCGTCTGAAAACATCTTCGCGCTCGCTCAACCACTTGGGTGTTTCTTGACCTGGAAGATGGAAACTTTTTATATTTGTTATAGAGCCTAAGTTCAGCACTGACAATGTTTTTTCAAATATCAATAGCAACTGAATTAAAAAGAAATATTTTTTACAAACATATTCACATACAATAAAAAACATTGCATTGATATTGTACTATACAATATATTTTAATACACCTCGCAGACATTTTTCCTATTCCTCGCGATCGAAATCGCGGGTAGCTACTGTAATATAAAGTGAAACAAAAGAGATCAAAATAATCAAAACAAAAGATAAATAAGGGTTGCAAATATTAAATGCTCTTTCCTAAAAAAACAAATTATGTAATTTTTATTGTTGCCTTAACTGAATATATTGCTTCAGTAATGGTCTTCTTTACGTCATCAGTATCATCATCATCAGCCTCTTATAGTCCACCTGGACATAGGCCTCCTAATACCCTACCATCAGGGGGACGATCCCCCACGCTGGTCCAATTGGGTCGGTGGTGGATGGCTTTCGCCCATCCGACGCATGGATCATCTTACTTTCAGAAATTGATGCCAAAATTGCCTAACCAATAGGAAATGAAAATGAAAATTGTTGAGTCCCGGTTCGAACCGACTTCCGGTTTTAAAGCATCGCCCAACCACAGGCTACAGGCAGTTGTATGTTGCATACTAATCAATATGTTAGAATCAAAATAAGAGCCGATTACCTTGCAAAAGTTTGTTTATTAAAAAAGTTTTGTGATTGAATTAGCGTGTTTCTTTCTTGTTTATTTATATATTTCGTGTTTAATACACACCATATTATGAAGTTTATGAAAACCCCGCAAGGAACTGAGTGGTGGAACACAGAGAAAAATGCCAGAGTTCTGTGAATGTCTTCCCAACTTGGAAGTACATTACAATTCAGAAATAGATACCATATGGAATCATTTCCAAAAATCCATCATAACTGCTGCAAAGAAAACTCTTGGTCGTATTAAAGGAAGACGAAGAAATAACAAGGAGACCAGGTGGTGGTCAAATAAAGTGCCAAATACGATCCAGCTGAGGAAAACTGCCTTCAAGACCTTGCAAACTACACAAACATCTAGAGAACGTAATATTTATAAGAATGATAGAAAAGACACCAGAGGATTATAGCTACTCATTAAGCCGAATCCCAGAATCACCTTTACAAACAACTTGAGAGTAAGGAAGGTCTAAAACACATGGAAAATAGCAAAACAGCGATGCCAGGGCACAAAGGATCCAACTAGGTGCATAACCATAACAGGTCCTAACGGCGAATTATTGTACAAAAACAGAGATTTAATAACAGCTTGACATCATTATTTTGAACAACTCCTCGATTTTAACAAAGTTCTCAACCAGGGGAGTGTTTCTGGTATTTGTTCTTCCGCCATCCTAGCAGGATAAAAAGCCTATAAATGATGCCTAAAAAAGTCTGGGCCTGGATGGTATACCATGAAGGTTTGAAATGCTTAGTGACGATGGATTCTGCCTTACCAAACCTTTAATGCTGGTTCTCTTCAAAATGCCAGAGGCGTGTATGATTAGCACCATCGTCCCCTTTACAAGGGCAGAGATAGCAAGTACGAGTGTAATAACTATCGCGGAATCAAACTTCTGAAGTCAAACAATTAAGCTTTATAAAAGAATAATCAACAGCCGCATTAAATTTGACTGCTCTTATACCAAAATCAATATGATTTCTACTGGCTATCGACCATCAATTCTTTATTTGCCCTGAACACCATTGCTGAGGAATATCGCTCTAAGGCCCGGCCATTGTTTGTGGCATTTCTAGAATAAAAAGGCATTTGATCATATTCGACGAGAAACAATTTGGTAGAGTCTTCGAAGAAAAAACATCCCGGATCAATATATTAAAATCTTCCGATTGTAATGGGTAAAAATTAATGGTTCGGACAGTGGTGTGGCGACCAACCGATTAACTAAAGTTCATCAAGGCTCGATTCTAAGACCTCTTCTGTATATACTCGCTCACAGGAGACAGCGCAAAGTTCGTTACGGCTTTATGATGCGCCTGGCGATCGATAAAGCCGTAGATGCTCTTTGTTGTGGAAGATTAGTTACAGGCCGTGGCCCTGAGTGTTGCAAACCCAGATTCTGTTCTTCAATGAATCAGATCCGTGCGGACGACGTCGATTTCCATCGATGGGCTGTTACCATTTGCAACCAGAAGATCTGGGTAGAGCCTCGCAGCCTGTGTAGGGCCTGTGCTTGAACCGGAGGTCGGGTTTCAAATCTGCGGGCTTAACTAGTTTTCATTGTTGTTTCCTAGTTGAAATTTGGGAATCACCAAATTGCCTAAAGTAGGTGATCCCATCGGATGAACGCAAATTGGTCCACCACCCGCACTGGGCCAGCGTGGTGGGATCAATCAAACCCCTAATGGATGGGGGCCCACATCCAGCAGGTTGACTAACACAGACTGATGATGATCTCAGTAAGTATGATCAACTCTGGGCGATAAGTTGGGAGAAGGCTGCGTATGGCCACGTGACGAGGAGGCCACCTGGCCAAGCCGGAAATTCGGCATTACAGCCTTCCATCTCCGGTCAAAGGCCAAGACGTAGACCCGAAATAAGATGAAAAGATGTAATAACCAAAGACATGGTAGAATGCGAAGTTATCTAGGAGGCTGTCGAAGATTGGGCGATAGCTGACCCCACCACCATGTTGGATAGTAGCTAGGGAGAGAGAGAAAGTATTCCGTACACAGCTTACTTAATATTACAGAAAAAACAGCATAAATACAATTTATGTTGCAAATACACAACGTTTTAGGCTTACGCTTATTCCGTTCCTAAGAGTAATTAAGATCTATTGTTCCTTCTTACAGTATTAAGTCTCATAAATAATATTACTACATTTTTATAAGTGTTCAAATTAAATAAACATATAAAAGGTTAACCTGTTAAATTTGACGAACTTGTTTGTATACCCAATTGGTCAAGTCATCTAGTATGGAAGAAAAAAACTATGAAAATTTCTCGGGAGACATTATTATAAAGTTAAAGCCCTTAATTAAATCACTAATCAGACGCGTAGCGTTACCTGCCCGTTTTATAGCCTCCTCTATGACACCGATTGTTTTCCACTTCTCGTAATAGTGAAGCTGAAAGGAATGCGGTTGCCTTAGAAGTAAGGCCAGCCTTGAACTATTCCAATAAGATTAAATAATTCTACTTTGGATGCACCTTGAAGTATGCGTAATACATAAGCGTGCATAAGATACGTAGAAAGTGCGTTCTACCTTCTCTGTTATCAGCAGCCGAGGTGGAGCCGCGAGGTAAGAGGAATATCAATTTCAGTTTTAATATACCACTCTCTATGCTCCTTACGACGGGTCCATGCCTTAGTTCCTAGAGTGCTGCGACAGGTGAGGAAGAGGGTCTGGAATAGTCGATCTGCGGCTTAAACAGCTTAAACGGCTTAGACGGGTTTTTTCCGGGTATAACCTTTTAAGATTATAAAATATGTTAAATAACTGTATCAGATACAGAATACAAATTTTATAACGTTTGCGTTATTTTTCGAAAGATCTAACCATTGAATATTTACTGTCAAGGTCTATCTTAATAGAAAGTAATTTTAATAAACTATGATTATCTATTAGAAAACTTGTTGTCAGAGCTAATTAATTTGTTAGGCTACATTTAATCCTATTAGTGTTTAATATACGCTTAAATGGCCAAGGGCTTAAACAGTTTTGTTTATATATAACATCGAAGTGATATTTTAAAATTATCTTTTTTGACGAATAAAAACTGGAATACATTTTTTATTAATTTTTATATTACAATTATAATGAGAATCGATTCTTAAAAATGAGTACATTCAATAATGTGATATTTACATACAATACTAATTTTATAGTCTTACATACATATAATATATTACTAGCGAAAATTTAAAAAAAATTCTGAAAATATACCTTCTCAAGATAGTGTTAATATCAAGATATTATTACCAAAAACATTACAAGCAATACATTTCCTGACAATTATTTAGGAATATGTTCTGTTATTATTACAAATAAGCTCTCTAGTAGTAGTATGACTCTGTTTCGTGCGTTAATTGGGAAGGTTCCTTTAAAAGGTTACTTTAGTTCCTTAAAAAATCGACTTATTCATCGAAAGCTTGCCACAGGATAAGTTTTCCTAGAGGAAAGCTTATAAAAGTCACGTATGTTTTTATAAATCTATCGGTTGAAGCTATGATGCAGATCGTTTTTCAATTTTTGCAACAATCAGTTTAGTAAATCAGATTTTTTCGTGGGAGATGTAAAATATAAGTTCAGACAAATTTAGTTTGAATGGGTTTCTTCTTCTGTACTTCTGATCTGACCTCAATAATCTTAAGAATTTCATATAGTATGCTCCAGAGACGACGACCAAACTGTTGGCTGTAAAAAGATTTTTTTTATGTAAAAGAAAGCTCAGATGCTCAGCCATACATACCCATATCACCTTCTAAACATCATGATTTATACCTTCTAAACATAGCTAAGAATTTTAAAGCAGTATTCAGCAAACATCCCTGGATTTTTTTATAGCTTACGTAAGCAGATGAGCAGTCGAATAGGCATCGGCATACAGGTATCACCAACGCGCTGCCTACCGTGAGACATAGAATGTTCAGTCTCATTTACCCAGTAAATACGCTGGCTACGGTGCCCTTCAAACCGGAACATAATTAGTGTTTTGTCACTACTGCTTTTCGGTGCCAATAGGAACCGCGGTGGTACTCATCCGGAAAAATAGGGCCTACCACCGGTGAAATAGGGACCTACCACCGGTAAAATGTGGTCCTACCGGTAAAATGGGGACCTGCCACCGGTAAAGATCTTTTGACTTCTTTTTACCGGTTTTTATTAGATGTTTTTTGTTATAAATTAGGGTCGAAGCTTATTTTTGTTCTTTAAATGGTGCTTCTATCATAGAAGAATGTTAATAATTAGTCTACAGGTTGTTGTTTTTATTTTATATTAAAACATGGTTTTGTAAATAAAATGCCTCAGAAAATTTTAAAAAAATCCGTTATTTCAATAGAGAAAATAGTTGGGCTTTACCATAGGTTCAGGATCCCTATTCGCATTTAAATTAAACCTAAGCAAATCAAAAACAGCAAGAAGAGATCGAGAGAGTCCGAATCTGGACTCTCTCGATTACCTTTGTCTTGAAGTTTTTTTTTTAATATGGGGAAACATTAAAATCTGGTGGCAGCTCAAGTTAACTTTTAATAAAGTTTAATTGAATATGTCCCATGACTGTGGTTACTGCAAAGTGTCTGAAAGTATTTTTTTGTAAAATTAGAGCCTTACCATTATCTTAAAGGTAAAATAATCATTAAGTCATGCAATATTGTTTTGCCAATTTTTATTACCAGCCTAGATGTAGGGTTTAGATGGAGAGGATTAAATTAGCATTTTATTTACTATCATTCATCTTTACAAGCCAGGATTAGAAGGTAACTTAACAATTAATTATTGTGGACAAAATAAATTGTAAAAATATACGCACAATACTTTGTAGCTCAAAACTGTATTAGCAATATAACAATACTGCGAGCGTAAATGAGAATATGCTTATAAGTATATATAGTGGAAAAATTAACATTAATTTTATCCGTTTATTGCCCTGAGCTATTTACCTGTTTTACAAGTATTTAGTTTCCCTGAGAGCCATTCAAACAAATTACCAACTAGTTAAAGTTATCAGTTTCATTTGCTGAAATTGCCTTCTAATTTGCTAGTTCCCGATGTATTCTTTCTGTTTGTTTCAAGACGCTAGTTGTACCAATTAGATACATTAATTATGAAAAGTTTTGAAATACAAGTGTTACATTCTATTTTCCTGAACCGTAAGGAAATATTTCCCGTATATATTTGTTATTTATCAATATTTTAACAATTTCATTACGTTGTACAGGAATTCGTTTCTCTTCTTCTTATAAATGCGAAAGATAAACGAATTATTTTATGTGATACGTTACATTTGTTATTTCAGAATTTTATTCTGTTTTGGTTGGTATAGCATATTGTATTGAATTTACGATTATGTTGTGAAAAAAGCATTCTATTATTTTTAGTTCGATATTTTTACGATCGTTTGAGAAACTTTTATGAAGAAAGCCATTAAATCCTTAGCTAAAGTTAAGTCTTACTTTAATTATATATATTTTTTTAATTCCTAAGAATGCTGTACATTCTGTTTTTATTCAATAGGAATTTTAATTTGTAATAACCTTATACCTAATGAACTTAAATTTTTACTGCAACGCTACTATTATTTTTTTTTTAATCTAATTTATGGAGGATTTATTACAATGGGACTTTTCTTCTTAACTTTTCAGAAAGAGATCCTCGTTGCTCCGCTACTAGCGCTCCAATTTTGTTCATTTTTTTTAAAATTATACGTACTTGCTATCCATTGTTCTCATATTTTTTTAGATAATTTTGTGAAAAATAGTTTCATAAATATTTCAGAAGTAAAAAAATACGGTAACAAAAATCACAACCTGCGATTATCTGCGATTAAATTACAAACGCTGCCCAAACCGTAAAACACAGACATAAAGTAGGTTTTACATTACTGTACTACTTGATTTGGTCTACAAAAATCCGTCCGCGATAGCACATATGTTTTAATAATACGCACATTTTAATGAAAAAAATTAAAAAAAATGCAATTAAGCACATACGCTTATTTAAGATAAACAGGTACTCATAAAAGTTAATGCATTAAAAAATTATTAATTCCATGTACATAAAACGTGTGATAGACGACATTTTTATAAAAGAATACCTTAAAAGTTATCAGAGATTTAAATTGCGGTGGCAGAAAGCGCGACGCAAATCCGTACAGAGGCCACATTGTTACCTGCTTTATTGGTAAAATAGTTATACGCTGTTAGAAGTCGGTCATATTTTTCGTTAAAATTTCACTTCTTCTTTATAGTTTTTATACTTGATATTAATAGTTCACTTTAAATGTTTATTAACCACATATTTTTTTAAGATAAACTTATTTAATTACATTATCGTGTTCATTTTAAAAGTTTTAGTTAACATTTACGTAACCAATAATAACAATAAGCATAACTTTGTCACTTAGAAATTTATGTTACATTTTAATAAAACGTAGTAAGTACTCGCTATATCATATATAAGAGAAGCCTAAATTTTATACATATGAAATAATTTTTTCCCTGAAATTTATCCGTATATTTGTCATTTCGTCAATTTGTTAAATAGATTCTTGTTATTACTGGAGTATACGCTATCGAGTTCAATGCATACTGATAGTAGTAAAAAAGAAAGGATGTCTGCTATTATGTATAATATTAAACCGCCTCCGTAGCCTAGTGGTATTGGCGTTTGCTTTAGAAACCGGAGGTCGTGGGTTCAATCCTGCGGGACTCAACAAATTTTCGTTGTTTTTCCTAGTTGTTAGGACAGTTTGGGCCGATCACCCAATTGTCTGAAAGTAAGATGATCCATGCGTCGGATGGGCATGTAAGGCAGTCCACCCACCAACCCGCATTGGACCAGCGTGGTGGATAGGTCCAAACCCCTAATTGATAGGTATTAGGAGGCCTATGTCCAGCAGTGGACTATCAAGGCTGATGATGATAATGATGATGATGATGATGTATAATTATAAAACCTTAGTAGTATTAAGTTTATGTATAGAAAAAATCTGAGAATAGCCGAAGATAGGAAACGGTTGCGTGCATTAGGGGAGGCCTATGTCCAGCAGTGGACTAGCGCAGGCTGACGATGATGATGATAGAAAAAATCTAATTTCGGGGTCCTAATTTGAGAGTTTACATTTAAAATTTACACGAAAATACGTCACCATAAACGATAAATTAAAACTAATAGTTGTTAAAGTTTAGACTGTAGACATTCAAAACTATAACAACCTATTCTACTAGCCCTTTCAACTGCCCTTTCAAGGTTATCCATTTATCTAACCTTGATATTAAAGTAAAATATTCTCTCGAACCAAAACATCTAAATTGGTCTGGAGGTAACATTATGAGTAATTTCCCGCTTGGGACATATTCTATCACAATTCACCACAACGTAAAGCAGGCATTGTGAATACAAATGTGCTATATTTAAGCAACGATCGTACTTGTTACGTTATTTAATAGGTTGTATTGAGTTAATTTTGTCATATAAATACATTACATTAGTTACATAATTAAAAATGTGAAGTTTTTGTAACTAAAATGTTATTTTGAACGCTTATTAGGATAAGTCATAGTTTTAACAACATCCTTGAATATATTTACGTAAGCTTGACGATAAGTTTCTCATTGTATCTACAAGAGAATATATTTTTCAACCATCGATAGATATTGAAGGAAATCAAGCCAAAGTCGCAAAGCAGGCGTAATAAAGAAGTAAAACTCCTAGTAGTCTTTTATAGTCTCCCCTTTCCCTGTAAACATTAGAATTGTCTTATCTATAACTGTGTTGTCAACTGTACAGTACTTCTCATTTGGATTTGTCGTTGAGCTATTGTATATTTAAATTGAAATGTTAAAATTTAATATCTGTATCTAGTAGTTTTTACAGCACAAACACTTCAAGAAAATAATAACTACTGAAAGTCCTCTCTTTTGAGTTCGACAAGCGTTACAATAATCCGACAACATTACAAAATTAAAATTTGATTGTTAAAAAAGAAGGTACAATTGCTCACATAATAGGAAAAACGCAATGAATCGCATTAATTAATTTTAAGTTGACTTATTTTTGTAAACAGTTGGAAATTAGTACGTTTGTATCATATGTAATCTAAATCTTATAATTTTTAGTAATATGAGAAATTGGGACATATATATAAATATTCTTCTTATTTTTTTAAAGGGAAGGAGGCAAACTAGAACAAACCAGAGGAAGTGAAAATCTAGCCTTGTAAGAAGGAGAAGGCTCTTTTTGAGAAGAACCCTAAGTCAATTCAGTCCGGAAATACCACTGATTTGAATTCTTCCAGTCGTTTAGGTCGGCACAATTAAAAATTATTATTACGTGTGATAAAAATAAAGAGGCAATATGAAAACACGGATTATTTAATCCCAGCCTATTAAATAGAAAAAAATTAAGCAATAATAACGTGTGTAAAAAATTTGAAATAGATATTTAGCATGCAAAATATAATAAAAGTTATGTGGTATTCTCTATAATGATATATTCGTAATGACGACATGTTTTCTTGATATAAATCGTATTCAAATATTTCCGTCTTTAAATACCAATCCAGTTTTATATTAATGTTAATTTTTCCCTTTTCTGTTTGTAATTCCGTTATCTTTATCATCTTCAGCCTATTTTAGTCCACTGTCTATGACATAAAGTTCAGTTATCGTAATTAAAATGTAGTGTGAGTGTAAAGAAGTAAAAAACACGGAAATTTCATAGATTAAAAAGTGTAAAGTCCGTTACATTTTTAGTAATATTATAATATCCCCACTTGGAATGAACATTGGTAAACCCTTATAAAAACTTGACCGGTGGTAGGTCCCCTTTTTACAAGGGACCGTCTGGGTGGGTACCACCACGGTGCCTATTTCTACCGCAAAGCAATTGTGTGAAAACACTACTGTGTTCCGGTTTGAAGGGCACCGTAGCCAGCGTATACTGGGTAAATGAGACTTAACATCCTAAGTCTCACGGTGAGGCAAGCGCGTTGGTGATACCTGTATGGCCAATGTCTATGGGCGTCGGTGACCACTTTCCATCAGGTGGCCCGACTGCTCGTCTGCCTGCGTATGCAATAAAAAAAAATCCACATTTTCATACATCTTAATTACTGCCACTGGTTTAAAAAACTTTTTAAATTTTGTTATATATGTTTAATTATTCCGTTGACTTGTTTTTTAAACGACCAACCACTATAGCAGGTGCACAAACAACTTACATAACTTTTAATGAAATCGGAAGTTATTTAAACAGAAAGTGACCGAGTTTGTCTTGTAAGTTTTAATAACGTTTGTAATTCTTTAATAAAAATAAAAAATTTAAACAATTTTGAAAAGTATATGAGAAAATAGGTTTATGTCCGGTAACTTATTATAAAGGGGACAGTTAGAAAGTCCAAGATAGGAAATTATTTTATTTTAAAATGTAAATATTTAGGGATAATTTTTTATAATAAAAAGAGCACTTAATAATGAATTTCACGTGGCTAATGAAATTTAAAAGAAGATAAATAAAGTTTTTGGTGTAAAAATCTGATTAAAGGGTAAAAGGGCATTTTAACAATTGACGTGCGTCTGATAGAAGACAGACGTTTCAATAAAAGATATTTTCATAGTTACCTCAAAAATACTTGTGATTCATGCAAATATACGTTTCGTATTTTAACAAAATGAGTATCACTTACACAAATCCTAAAATAAACTAGGACAGTATCGTAGATAAACCACGTTTTTATCTGCTTGTATTCCGAATGGGCTTCACATATATTGTTAAGAATCGAAGTGCGAAATGCTGCTTATATTCCGAATGGACTTTACATATAATGTTATTTTCCATACTTCATACAATTAAAACTTGAAAATGTGTTCATAGGAGAATAATGTACGAAAATTTCAACATTAAATTAAATAATGCTTTTATACCAACAATTATATCGTCCATTTCGTGTTGATCGTAATTGGTATTCAAAACAAAAACACTAAATATGGAGGTAGGCGGGGGACTCTTACCGAAGAAGTTAAATAAGTTATAAGACAGTAATTTACTTACTTGGTTAAGTCACCCGTACTTTTTATACTAACTTAATTTACTTTTACTTACGTTATTTTTTGTTACCATTTGATTACGTAACCTTATATTTTTAAGTGTGTCATCAAATTTGCCTTCTAACATGTTACATCCTGTTTAAACCTTCACGGAAGTCGATTAGCGCATAAAATAATTATCGTTAGAATACTTATTATTACTGAACATAAAATAATCATATAAGCATTTCGTGGATTTTTCTGAATATAAGTATTTATAATAAAACTATAGAAATTAACTTCGGGAGCATACAGACATAGTTATTTCTTGAATAATTCCTTTTTTTAAATGCATACGCGATATGTACAACAGTGCAAACTAAAATATTTCTTACATATTAATTATACTCTTATGTTCATGGTTATGTTACTTTGATTTAAATATTGTTTATCTTCCCCAAATGTAACCAATTAATACGCTATAATTAAATTTAATGAAATTAATATTATATGAATCAGGAACATTCAATTAAGACAATACCAAGAAAGAATGTCCGCGTTATTTCACTTTACACTTTTTCTTTTAAGAGCAACGCCACGATCTCCACACAATAGTATTTGGCTCTTTTTAAAAATTAGTCCTTTCTTTTATTTTTTTAGTAATGGGACGAAGAACTTAGATAAAAATAAAAAAAATAGTTTCATTCTTTTATTTGTTCTGGTGTTGTTTATTTATTATTTTGAAATAACCGCTATTTACTAAAAAGGTACTTAAGATTAATTGCCTTTCGCAATGATGGAAGTTCTTTGTAAAATATAAATTAATCTTCTACGACAATAGATGTAGATAAGAATTTAACACATTACAAAAATATTAAATTTTTTTATTTAATTTAATAAAAATATAGAATCACTATAGGGTCACTTACCGTCGGGTAAACGAACAAAAAAACAATTAAAAAAATATAAATTTTTTTTTAGGCACAGCGTAATATAAGAAGCATATCTGCTAAAGATGCTTTAGACGGTACCCTCTGTTAAGCGAAACATACTAGATGTTAAAACCTGTCTCATAAGCATGTTTATCACCTAACGTTGGGAGTATATCCTTTTCGTCTCCTCGCCTGAATTAAAAAAAAAGAACAAAAAATTCCATTTAAAATCATCATCGTTATTTAAATAAGACTAATTGAAATCTCTGTTCAACTATTGCTAAAAACGACGTACGGCGAACTGCGGCTTTTTAAGAAAACATAATAGGTCGCATCTAAATAAATTACTTTTTCGAGAATATTTCGTGCCTCTCGTGTTAATTTTCCTGCGCCCCTTTTATCACAGATTGAATGAAAACGTAATGGGATATCAGACATCTTTTGTATATCGATTCCTCCTAACTTTGTTTACGATCTAGTCGCTTCTAATTTCACGCTTTCCTTGTTTCCTTTGACAATATTTTAGGCACAATTATTGTGATTTTTCTAAGTTGACTATTATGATCATGAATACGTTTAAGTACTTTTTTATCTTCTTTATTAAATTGATAGCAAATAATCTATCTAAATGCTATTTAAATATAAGATAAAAACCTTTATTAAATGTAACTTTATCGTTAAAGTATCGATTTATAGGAAAAAACTATTAAACATCGGACTACAACAAATATACAAGAGTTAGCAGTTTGCAATATATGACTAAATAATTTATTTCAAGCACTTTTATTACTCATCCGAGTAAATTCTGCTGTTCCTGGCAGTGAGGCTTATTAGACATTTTTTTTTCTAATAAAACACAATCTTTTACGTGATTGTCGTATCATGACTATTATCATGCCCCAGGTTTATTCGATCGTTTCATTGATATTATTATTATTCACGAAGATATCAACAACGAATCAAAAAAGAAACAGAGAAGGGTTCCAGAAGCAAATGCTGCTCAGTTTGTTCTGTTATGACACATTGAATGATGACCTAATATACTGGGCCATCAACACACCTAGAGAGAGAAGAACCTCAATGGTAAAGACGTTCCGAGATCGTTAGAGATTGTCAGCAGGTAAGAAAGGAGCTGCTGTTGGTATTTAATGCTTATATACACCGTTCCATTATGGATTCTACAAACACTAAAAGCCCTCTCTATTTAGTAGCTTAAGGTTGGTAAACTAAATTTCCAATGACAAAATGAAGCTAATCAAAGAAGTCACTAACATTCATGCAGATAACCAAGCAAACATTTGCACAAAACATTACTCAGTGGCCTGCTTCTGTTCCGAAAAATTTGTCTTGACAAATGTAACTCGTGGTCGTTCCATCCCTTACCTGAGCCAGACATAGTTTTTGATGCTAGAAACAAACATTAATGTTCCATCCTCAAGACAAAATAAATAGGTGAAACAACTTATAGAGAAGTTTGTCGCATATTTAACGATGTTTAACATATAGCAACATACGGATCGATTTCTGCCTATTAGGTACTGCAAAAATAAAAACTTTAACTAGGTTTTTACAACTTCAGCAAGTTAGTAAGATCGTATAGTGCTGGTATGCTTAATCACTGTGGGCAAAATGTATAATGTGAAGATTGTAAGACAATAGTAATTAATTACAGTTCTAATAAAAACAATTATTAAAAAGCAGCAAAGATACATTTATTGCTTGGGTTATAACTTTTTACAACATAAATAACGACAAGGATTGTCTAATTTCTACGAATTTATCACATTAGTTTCATAATCTCTTGTTGCCGACCGTTAGGTCTCTTTTCAACGTCGATAATCACAGGGCAGACTTTAAATACAGTGGTAAAAACAAATTTTTGGCAATTTCGAAAATATATGCATTTACTAAGCTCAAATATGTATAATGCTAACCAAGCTCTAGAGATTAAAGTGATTTTCGCTAATTATGGTGAGGTATTTATAAGCTCTACATGTTTTTTAAGATAATCAATTATACAGCTTGTAAATAAGTCGATGTAACTCCTCTGCTTCGCAGAAGGTAAATTTGCTGCTGCATTTGCCAAAAGTAAACAGTCACATCTTCGGTAAGAGAATTATAAATCATGAAATAGTGGCATTGTAATTTTGTTTATAATAAAATGCATTGGCAAGTAATTATTGTGCTAAAAGCACTTTTTGCCTTCATTAATATAAATGCTGCAGTACAAAAAGCCTGTCAGAACGAAAAGATTCAAGAAAGCTTGAAAAGTATATAAGAGGTAATTACTTCATTAGATAAAAAAATCAAATACAAATGAGTTACATATTGTAAATATTTAAATACTTTTTTGTGGGGTAGTGGTAGTGGCAAACACTTACTTCAAGAAAATCTTCTGGTACAAACAAATTTTAGCAGCTTTGGTAAAAGTTAAAGAAAAAGCTAAAATACAAAATAAAACTGACTATTTTATAATTGCTTAGAATCAAATTAATTACCACTATTGATACAAATGTAAAAAGTTGATATCGGCTTTATCAATTATACATAAATTTGATAAATTTACTACACAACAACAATTATAAAATATAAAATCCTTGAAACATTTAATTAATGAACAAGTTGTAATATATAAAGAAATACTAAGCAAACGATTAAATAAATTTAAAAGACGAAAGAATCGTACAATTATTTCTGAAAGGATAAAATATATGCTGATATTGCTTTATTTACGAATTTGCCTTCTTAACGAGGATCACTTGTTCTAATAAGGAAAAATACATGATCACAAAAGGTAATTTAATGATTATTTCTAGAGGCACATATTTTGATTTACAATTTAAAATTGAAAATAATTTAAATTTGGAATGAACAGAGTTTACATTTAAGTCATGATTACATTTTGTACATGTGCATGTATAGTAAATAACATTAAATAGCTAATGACATGTGCATAAAACTCCGATCATTAATGTACCGTGGTGTTGGCGGATAATCCCGGCAGTAACGTGGGTATCGTTCGACACGCTTCGCTAAGCAATGTGTTTAAGAGTTTAAAATGCCAAACGAAAGCTACAAGCGGAATTACGTATTTACTTATTTCATGTTCGGAAAAACTATTTAAACTAGCTATATCCTTTTGTCAACTTATTGGGTTAATTTTGATAGATGTTTTTAAGGAGGCGAATTTAACCTATTTGCTTAGGTAGTGAAACGTAGACAATTTTATGTCATAATCGTAATATCGTCTCTTAACAATATCATCATATCTTTTCTGAGTATGGAAAAAGTTTTGTATTCTTTTGGCTATTTAAAAAAAATTATATTGTAATGTCTCTTTACACATAAAAGTTCTGACTAAAAGTGCAATTGTTGTGAAGAAAATGTGTGAATTTTTCTGATTTGTATTATGCTTCTGTAATGATTCTATTTCTCAGCCTCATATATATAAAATAAAAAAATAACTTATTACAATAGACCTTGTCATTTTAGTAACATTGGTAACATATCCTAAAGAAAAAAATCTAACCTCACCACATGATTATGACTGGTGAAATTCATTTGACAGAATTAACTACTAAATAATAAACTATTTTCGTACAGTAACAAGTAAGTTAGCTTGTAAGGTGTGCAAGTAATTAACACAAAGCAAAAGCGGTTATCTGTGTATATCCACACGATGGAGCTTAAAGTTCAATTATGTGAGCATTATTACCTTGGACGCATCTAGTTTGTAATAAAACACATAAAAATATTCCTTTCATATAATAGAAAATGTGACATCATAGGAAACTGAATTAACTTAAACTACTGTTTTTTTTATAATATCATGTTAAATTTAGTAAGAAAAATTACGGATATATTATAATGGCAGCACGCTATATTGTTAAATAAATATTTACTTTTACTACGAAAGTAACTATGCAGCTCGTTAATTTCAATAATTGGTATTCATCGATAAATCAGGAGCGTATTTTTTTTAACCTTTTTATAGAAATCTGTACTCTTACAGTCATTACTGTTCAATGTAGATATATAAGGTTACTATATTAATGAAAGTACATAGATCTAGGCACATTTTATCTACAAACATTTTGTTATTATGTTTCTATAGAGATGTTTATACAAAGCGTTTAAATCGTTTGAACACTTCTCACACTGTCACCGTAAGTGACACGACAGTGACATTTTACGTCCTCAGTCTGGCCACACCACGGATGTAAAGGGTCTTAGGCCGTTAACGCGTCGTTGTTTTGTTGTTTATGCACTTATTTCGTTAATTCGAGTAGATGTAAACCTAAAAAAAAAACATTTTGAACAACGCATCTTTTTCTTTGTGATGTATCGTCTGATACATACCGCAATTACAAACAGCCTGTCTGTTTTGTAATTACGGTATGTATTAGACGATAAGACATTCAGCATGGTGTCGTTGATTATGAACATCGTTTTCTACACAAGACTGCTATATATGACAGGCATCACAAGTTTTTGTTTTAGAGACAAATTAATCGCTTCAGTATATGTGTTTATACAAACTTTGTAGTATAACGTAACAAAACAGTTGACAAAGACTATGGTTAGGTATACTGCGATTCTAACCACAGCAATACTCCTCAACGCTTCGTTGTAAATTTATAGGAACAGAGTACGTAACTTGTATTATATTATAGAGATCAAATAAATGTACTTTATAATGGTACAAAAAACGTTATCTCCCTTAAAAACGTAAAACTTAATATAATGAAGTATGTATTAATACGCACGTAAAAGTCTTGTTCAGGGACAAACCCAAACCGAAAAAATTAATTAAAAACAGCCTAAGAAACCTAAGCAACATAATTTAGTTTAGAAACAAAACTCGTGAAAGA
This sequence comes from Lamproptera curius, assembly GCA_029286875.1. Taxonomy (NCBI): domain Eukaryota; kingdom Metazoa; phylum Arthropoda; class Insecta; order Lepidoptera; family Papilionidae; genus Lamproptera; species Lamproptera curius. Next base: position 3,284,032 of record JAGSMT010000031.1, read on the forward strand.
AATCTTTTGTGATATTTGTAAATATTGAATTAGAGGCGCGGTCCGTCAAGCGGTTTTATGTAATTAAAGATACATCTTCTGGTATTTTAAATTGAGCCTCTTTTCGACAAAGTTTCCAAAAGCAGGAGGTACTCAATTCCAAACATATGTAATTTTTTTTTTAAATGTTGCCTTGTTGCCCCGCTACTAGTGCTCCAATTTTGTTCATTTTATTTTAATGATAGATATTAGCTGTCATTTGGTTCCTTTTTTTAAACCGTAATAAGTAGTAGTTTTAATTCACATATCAGTTAATGCATTTCAGAAATAAATATTCTATGTAGATAGAACGTGACATAGACGACATAATGATGAAATGAATACCTTAAAAGTTATCAGAGATTTAAAATGCGGTGGCAGAAAACACGATGCAATTTCGTATGGAGCACATCGTTACCTGCTTATATTGCGAAAAATAGTTATACGCTGATAGAAGTCGGTCATATTTTTTGTTGATATTTCGCTTGTATATAATATAATGAACACACTTAACTTTCTACTAGTAGCCAAAGTTTAAATGTGCTACGGCAGCTACATCATGACTCATTACCGTCCTGGGAAGTCTTTTATCGCTTTCCTCCTATCGTAAGCCCGAGAGAGAAAGTACTTGTTATATTGTTTTCTATATGGTCAATGTAGTAGGTTTTTAACAACCGGTGGTAGGTTTCCTTTTACATGGGACCGTCTGGTGGGTACCACCACGGTGCCTATTTCTACCAAAGCAGTAGTGTGAAAACACTACTGTGTTCTGGTTTGAAGGGCACCGTAGCCAGCGTATTCACTGGTAAACGAGACATAACATCCTATATCTCACGGTAGGCAGCGCGTTGATGATACCAGTATTGCCAATGTCTATGGGTGTCAGTGACCACTTTCATCAGGTGGCCCGACTGCTCGTCTGCTCGCGTTAGCTATAAAAAAAAAGTATTTAAAGGATTTATGAACTGTTTTAATCATAAAATTAATTTTATGATATATTACTACAAAAAAATATTTAGAAGCTAAAGTTTTTATGATAGTGCGTGCTGACGCGATCAAATCCCAAAAAAAATTATTTTTCAATGAATATAAGACGAGAATTGTAGTTTTCAACAACATAATTCGCAGTACATATTTAATTATTTTTGAAAGCTAATTATGAAATTTTTTATGATACTACTGAAATTTATTTTAATAAAGTTTAAGTTTTAGTAGAACATTACAACAGATGTGCAAATCCATAGAATCTTTATTAGTGTTTAATGTTTTTTTAATTTCAGCCTCTACTTTCAGCTGTGCATTCACTTGCATTGCATTGTCTTTTTAGACAATTCAACGCGACACGAAATGACCGATTCGATATGAAATTTCTTCCACAAGTGTTGACATAGGTTCGTCCTAAATGATATTATTATTTAACACTTAGTCTATTTTTGTGAGTAGCATTTTCAATTTATTCGTATAAAATTCATATTTGTACAACATTTAAATAATATACAATAATTATTTTACTTCTAACAGATGCCTCACCATAAAAACCAGATTTTGACATAAAAATGAATTAATTCAACCTCGTTGGTACTTGAAAATGCAGCGTTGTATATGTCAAAGTAAATACCACACTTTTATAAGTGATATGACTCGTTAATTAAGCCGCACAATGACATTATTTATATAAATGTTCTCGTGAAACTTTTAAAAGTTGTACGAATGATTGTTATATAAGCGTTAGACTTAAAAATATTATAGGTAGCAAACGTTGTGTACTGAGACCTAAAAGTTATACTATGACATCGCAAAAACTAGCCCGCCGTCAGTTTTGATTTATGCTCACACGAGAGTTCCCCTTAACATTCAATTAATCATGAATTGCCGATATCAGTAAAAGTAGATATCTCATAGTAATCCTAACAGAATATTACTTCGTCTAAAAAATAACTAAATGTCGGCACTACTCTAAGATAAGCCAAACAGCTAACAAGAATAATAATTTTCCTAAATTTCGGCATTTTTTAGTTGTATAAAAGATACCAAGTAATATTTTCCACACTAAAATTGTGACTCAATATTTATAAGCATGTTGCTTTTACAATGGCAGTAAATCTATATTAAATTAACTTTATTTAGGAGGGTAAATTTATAGACTAGAAATTTTATTGTATAGAATACATTAATCCGTGCAATTACTTTTAATTGCAGGCTAAAGGGGAAATTTAAGTGAGGAAATAAGCTCCTTAGAAGAAGAAAATGAGAAATTTAACTGCGGGAGTTTTACTGCTCCAAAGATAAAACATAAAAAATAGAAAGTTTTAAAAAAAGTCATTAAATATTAGTTACTGAAAATAAACCCTTATTTCGTGAATTGTCATTAGTTGCATATTATCACCATTCTTGTTGTTTAGAAAATAGTTTTCAGAATTTGAGGTTATTTTTTATTCTAATTTCTATAGAATCTTGATATCAAGCACATCGTCTAGCCCAGCTACAGATGAGCTGCAATAGTTAATATTCTTTAATTATGGAATTCTAGCATATATTGTAACACAAACAACAAAAGCAAAACGGTTATAGTTATTTCATAGATATTAAAAATTTCTTGTTATATAAATTGCACACTGACCGCCTTAATCAGCCAAAATTTTGACTTACCATAAGATTTCATATGCTTAGGTATTGTTTGAACTGTGTCTAGATGCTTACTATTAAAACGTTTTTAATATTATTATTAAGGCCCGATAACACTTAATAATAGTCAATACATTTAATAGCCAAACAAAATTATTAGTTCTCTAATCTTATTTATGAAAAAGAAATTTACTTAGGTCAATAGTAATAAATCAAAGTCTAGCTATAAAACAAATAAAAGTTTCAAAAACTGTTAATTCTGAATAAGTTTTTTTTTTATTGAAACTCCAATCAGACTCAGTTATTTTTAATATAAAATACGTGGATAATCTCTCAGTTCATCACAAAAAATTATAAATTATTTGCATAGGTAAGAAGAGAGAATTACAATTTTTTTTGTTTAATTCAAAGTAATTATGGATACAAGTAAGATAGACTTTTGCGAAAGGTTTAAGCTTTATTTATTTAAATTTCATTTGATTTCTGCCACCAAATTTAAAATTTTTGATATCTCCTAAGGTGTTCATTTCATAAAATTTCGCTTATGAAACGTTTTATGCACATAGTACGATTTTTTTATGGTCGGTGAAAACTAAAAACGTTGGTCATGATCTCTCTCCAGTCAATCAAAGTCAAATATCTGTATTTATATGAAAGCTGTATTCAATAACAAAGCAGTTTCTTTTCGATTGTCATATAAACTATCACAGGTTTGGACATGGTGGTCTCTGGTCTTTGACCTCAGAAAAACTGGCGTAAGAAACTCAGCGGAATTAACTTTTTTTTTCATTGATCAAATATAAATATAATTATATAATTACAAGGTTATAATAAATCTTATCCATAGAAAATCATGTTTTAATAGATTGAGATAACCTTGAGCAAACAGGGCATTACAAGGGTGTGTTACAGATAAGTAGTCCTTAGTTATATCCCTTTCCCCAAACGTCCCATTAAATTTTTTCTTTTTACAGATAATATTTGAACCTTTCTAAGTTTTGTTGTAGAAATTATAAAAGAGTATAAATACATTGTCACATAAAAGATTTCATTGTTTTTTGGAGTCTTGTTTTTGGAAGAACAAAATTATGCTTATTTCTATTTTTTATAAAATGCGTATCGTTATTTTTTAATAATTAATTTTTATGTTTATGAACATACATTTTAAAATATGTGTTAATAAAAAACAGTCATTACATTTATTTCTTTCTCGAGGCCGGTCCTTTTTTGGGGCCCAGATTATAGACGGCTCGAATTTGTGTGGGCTATCGAAATTGTCGAAATCGTGGTCTAATCTTTAATACATAGATAGGCTGCCGAAGTTAATCGCTTCCTTGAGCGCCTAGGGTATCATTGTCCGAAAAACGACTTTGGATTAAATCCGCTTCTTCAGAGATACCGATATTGCTTTAAACTTAAGGACGAATGTGTTCAGTTGTTTTGTATAGAAAATAACAATTATTTTCGACTTTTATTTGGTTCAAATATATATACCGAAATAGTGTACTACGCGTAAATAAAGAAAATACCGTATAGGAACTTTCAATAAAATTTATTTACACAAATAATCTTAATAGAAAAATTATGATATTTAAATTGTTTTGATTTTTTATTCCCACTACTTGACCGAATTCCTAAAAGAAAAATTCGTTATATATTCTTTATGCTAGGCAAAATAGTTGTACACCTTTTGAAGTCGGTTATTTTTTTGTTAAAATTTTGCTTGTCTGATGTTAATATTTTATAGTCGGATATATAACTTATCAACTACATTTTAAAACAATATTGATATTGCCTTTATAAAAATGATTATTTTTCAAACTTACAAAAAACGGTTGTATTTGAATCACTAGTCTTTAAAAAAATCTAAATTTAACCTTTTCTAAAAAAAGGTTTAATATGGCGTAAACATTTTTGGCGTTGAATAAATATCTACTAATTGAGTAACTGAGTCTCCCATCATCATCATCATCATCAGCCTGCCTAGTCCACTGCGGACAAGCCTCCTAATGCACCCACCCTTCCTATCTTCAGCTATTCTCATCCAACCAGCCACTTTCGAATTCGTCCTCCATCTTGCCGCAGGGCGTCCTACCTACGTTTGGACCTCGGTCTCACTCCCAGAACTTTTCGACTCAGAACTATATGACCGTCCCTGCCCGTTACTAATCCGGTGGAGCTATGTCAGTGATTTTGGTTCTCTGACGGATCACGTCTTTTCTGATGCGGACCTTCAGAGATACTCCACATAGCTCGCTGAGCGACTTCAATTTGTGGACCAGTCGAAGGTAAGTCCAGTCTCGCACCGTGGTCAAAACGGGTAGGAGCACTGAACCAAGACTTCGATTTGAGCACTGTGGGATGGGTGGAAAAACTCGGCGAAAGCTTGACTCGCCAGTCAGATCCTTCTGTTGGCCTCCCCTCAAAGTTGTTTCTCCACCTGGTTGGAGCGTTTTGCCCTGGTAAACGTCTCGAAATCCTTCAGGAGGTGCCGTCAATTGTATCGGTCCCGGATCCGTGCTCGTTAAACTGACCTTGGTTTACCCAAGTTCATCCGGGACCGATGCGTCGAAAATTCAGCCAGCTTTACCATTTCTGCAGGTTCTTTTGCGGTCTTAGCCATGATGCGATATCATCCGCAAATCGCAGATGTGAGATGTACCGCCGTTCACTTTCCGTGTCGCCCAGTTAAGCGTCCTGAACTGTCCTCAAGCGCGGCGAAGAACAATTTCGGAACAGACGCTCTGTCCTCACCCGGCGGGGGATGGCTCAGTCTGCCCACTTTGGACTACGACAGACATAGTGGCGGCGTTGTCGACATCTCAGCATCTCGATACCATCGCCAATCAATTTAACCGCTGTAAGGACTCGAGGAAGACCGGGTCTCGATGGGTCAAAAGCCTTCTCATAGTACACAAATGCCATGCACAGGGGCTGGTTACTCAAGTGTCTTCTGTTAACCTGCCTCACTTCATGGATTCTCTATAGTGCTTAACCCTCGAAACCGCCTGTCTCAGGCTGCGCTTCGTCGAGTTTTCGTGCAAGACGATTCGGAGACCTCGAAACAACTTATAGACATGACTCGGGGCGATATTGGCCGATGGTTCTTCAAAGGGTTTTATCACCTTTTTTGAAAACAATACGAAAACCTCTATGCCCTCAGGGTACTCCCGGAGAGAAGGGCAGGGTTAAATGAACGACGGGTCTTCAGCACAGTTTACCAGCGGCCCAAATCCGTCTGACTCCGTCCTCTCCGGGGCTTTTCCATTTGAAGTTCTCAAGAGCCCCCTCGATTTCGTCTAAGGCGATTTCTGGAAGATCCTCCGACACATGGCGGGTAGGTGGCTCGAAATCCTTCTCATCCGGCTCCGGGTGTGCCGATCGACCGCTTAACTGGCTGTAAAGTTTCAACCTCCGGAAACCTCTGGTCTCGAAGCGACGACTTCTCCGTTCTCTTTGGTCAACTTCGTTAGATGGCTTCTTAAGCTGTTGTGCGAGACTTTGGACCCCGGTTTTTGCTCAATAGCTCTCTGTATTGAAGGATTTGGAGTGACGGAGGTCGCGCCACCAACGAATGGTTTGTTAGAACCCGCTGTTCTAACAAGTGACGGTTGGATCATTTCGTCGCTTGCCCGGATCAATGTTTCTCCGAAGTTTAGACTTTTGCCCTACGTCGCCAGACCCGCGATTTGGCCCTCGTCGAGTATTTCTGCCCTCGATCAGGTTCCTCGTCAACGTTCACGTCGATTGTATTTTTTCCAAGGGCAGCATCGATTTTCCAGATTGATCTAGAATTTCCAGGATCAATGATGGCTGGGCAGATTAAGGCCGTGAACCATCAATCAGGACCGTTCAAACTTCAATCTATATTCGAATTGCCTCTCAGAAGTCGGTGATCCTTCCGGTCTTGAACCTTTAATCACTGAGACATCCCTGAATATCACCTTTTGTCGATATAATGAGTCTATCTCATTTTGAATTCATAGTATCGGGCTCTGCCATCCATTTCCTTAGGGCTGTTTCTTAAGAACAGGTTCATTGAACAGCCCTCCCTCGAAATTGACGAGCATTGCCCTATGATTTCTGCTCCTGATATGTCCCAGCATCGATTTGCTGCCTGTACCTCCTCTTTGGCGTTAAATCCCCATGACAACGTTGAAGGAGCCTTGTGGTGTTATGTGGCTCTTGAGATTCCTCGTAAGATATCTTCGACATCATCATCCGAGTATGACGACGTTGGTGCTACCACTTGGATAATTTTCAGGCTAACCCTTTGGTTGGCTTTATCAAGGTACACCCCCTCAACACCGGATACTTAATCACAGTAATAGGATTTATTGACAGGAACCCGGCTCCACCCTGTGATGGATTTCCTGAAGTACAGAAGATGGCCCGACTCTGGGGTTAGAGTATCCCCCTTCCCTGGACTTCACTCAATCCCAAAACTACCATCTTGCACCTCAGTTCCTCTTCAGTTGGGCCAAATAGAATCTAGCATGGTGTGTCCGTTTATGTTGCATTGTCAGTTTGTTGGGGCGGCCTCGTACTCCGGGGATTCTTGCACCCCCCCCTGCCGTTACCGTAGCCGCCCGCCTTGGCCAGGAATAAGGCTCCAGGAACTGGGGCCGGGGCATTTTCGTCTCATCATTTGGGTTTTGGACCGTATACCACCACGCTGGTCCAATGCGGGTTGGTGTTGGTTCGAACCTCGTTCGTTTGCGCGTGCACCACGTGCAGGTAGGTTGCGGGTTCCTAAGATGTTGGGATCCCTACCCCAAGTCTCCAAACTAGGTAATACCCTAGTAACGGGACAAGGTCCTAAATTATCTATAAGCTTGTTTCTTTTATTAAAATAAATATATATTTTATAATTAACTAATTTATGTTTATATAATAACATTACTATATGATTGCTCGTTATATTAGAAAAAGCTTTATTTTTTATATTCTTATACCCTGCAAACAAAGAATATTAAGATTTACTTTATAATACACATAAAGTACATGGGTTGAAAATTTATATTGATTGTCTCCTTCTTTAGTATCTATTGAGATATTGGTACTTATTTAAGCAGTGTATAATATGGGCGATTTTTTTTTAATCTTTCAGTATCACAAGTTTTACTACTTGAACACCTTGTTTAAATATTTAAGTTACGTATTTATGTAATAGATGAATTATACACTATGTTCCTTATAAATTTAACATTTTACCAAATTAATGGATTATGTAATGTCAATAAAACTTGTGGTGATACCTTTTAGGTCTGGATCCTGTAAATTTGATTATTATCAGGAAATATTTTTCTAAAAGGTTTCGAAATTCATTCCAGGAACATAAATTTAATTTGTACTGTTTACGAGAACACTACAGGTTTCGTGACCAAACACTGCAAACATTAAAAAAATTTATCGCTATAAAATTCTCGAAATTATGCTATACAGCATAAAATAAAATTTCTTCATATCTTTGCATTATTTTAAGTATTATTTTATGATTCAAGTCCATTAACATTTTTGTTACCTGCTAATATTGCGTAAAATAGTTATACGCTTGGATAAAGTCGGTCATAATTATTTGTTAAAATTTTATTTTAAATTATAGGTATAAGCTGTCATTTGGTAACATTTTTAAAAATATTTTTGTCATAAGTAGTTTAATACATATTAGAAATTGAGAAAATTACGGCGTCAAAACGATTAAATTGCAAACGCTGGCTCAATGTTAAGAGATAGACTTAAAATCTGTTGTACATAATTGTACTACTTAAATTGCTATGCTACTACAATAAAACAATTCGCAAGATTTCGCATATATCTATTCATTTTAATATGAATCTTTAAAAATTAATCACATTACAGTCCGCATTTTAAAAATGTGGTGGCAGAAATCCATGAAGCAAATTTGTCTAGAACACAGTGTTAAATTCAGATTCAAAATCAAACGAAACAGATGATGAATTTTATAGCGTAACAGACTACGCTGCTAACCACAATACCTAAGCTTTAAAGTAAATTAATTACATGGATATTACACAGCAAACGGTATGTTGCCTTTCAGGGCAAATTGGGGCTAAATTTGATTAAAATGTGTATTCTTCATTTCTTAAAAAATGTTAAATTTTTCAAATATTATATCTTTTATTAAGTTAAAAAGCACGTCACTTAAAAATTTATAATGTCAGCTCCATTAAAAGGTATATTGGTTACACAGGTTAATAAGAATATTGTTTATTTTGTCTATTTGGTTTTCGTAAAAAATATTTAATTTTAAATTTATTCAATTCAGACTGAATTGATCCAATAAATTAAACATAATAACTTGAATGATTCGAAAATAGTAAATTTGCAACGTTGCTCCGACAGTATAAAACTCTGTTAAACGCGTAGGGCGATGGAGCACGTTCAGCCTTGCCCTTTATCATAATTGGGTTTTCTACATAAGGATTTTTTATTTCCACAAATTAAATGTTAATCAAAGATAATTAATAATTTTGCCATAAATTTACTTGTGGAAATTATTTTTTTTTCGGAGCAGCTAAAGTCCAAATCAATTGATAGAATCTTTTTTTTTTCAATTATGTATATATTTATACGTCAGCAAAAGATTTTTATTTTTTAGCTTAAAAGTGATTTTTAAAATATTGATATTGGCCAAATTCTACGTAATAACACTTTATGTAGTGGGTGTAAGTGTACGTTAAAAGATTTTGTTATGAACGTTCTAAAGTTCTTTTTAGAAAACGTAAAAAAAATACCTTGTACACTTTTTTTAAAAGGACACACATTTTTTGACCTAAACGTTATGTTGTGAAAGCGTTAGTGATTTAGTGACGTTTGCAAAGGTCTCTTGATGATATAATGACGTAACCCAACATCCTTACTTAATTTATTAACATTAATTTTAATTGAGGAATTGTTTTTTGTGTGCTAGAAGTACGGTAAAGATAATAACTTAACAAAAATTTTATATTCTTACAACAATATTTCAGGTTTCGTGGCCATAGGCACTAGAAAGGTTGAGAACCTTTATAATATTGTATAGTAATAAAACCCTATAAGTTTGTTGAAATGGTTTCACAGTATTAAACACAGTATACTTAATAAACTTATTGTGGCTTTAAAAAAAAAAATGTTTGACTCCATTTCATATGTAGGTATAAATTAATTTGATGACTTTACGTGTAATATAAAAAAAACATAAATTACACTACATTGAGTAAAAAACTAGGAGTGGTAGTTCCTTTTACTGAGCCGCAAGGGACGTTACCTGATACTAAACTTTCGCTGCAAAGTAGTGTAAAACACTTGCGTTGCCGGGTTGAAAAGGCCTAAAACTTTAATTCGGTAATCGAGACACAAAATCCTATGTCTCACGTTAGACAGTGCGTTATTGATACCAATGATATTGCCAAAGGCTATGGGCATCGTGACGACTTTACGGTGGACCTCCCGCCCGTCTGTCTTCATTAGCAAAAAAACACAAATAAACTCTTTGGTTAAACCTGCACCAGTTGAATTACATCAGCCACAATTTCACACGACACCTAGAAGCAGGAATGTTACGTCTCGTCTTTTAAACGGGACGATGGTTTGTGATTACACCACGGACTTGCCGCAGTATTCAGCACCATTGTTGCCCTTACTTGTGAATAACTTATATTTCAGCTGTCACGTCTAAAATGTAATTCTTATCGGTAAAAACCTACAGTTCAATATCTCTAACAAAATCATTGGCAACGGTGCATGAGTCGTTCACCTCCAAATTCGGTAAACGTCACGATAACGAATCCACACGGCGGAATGGGTTCTGCATTTGAACTTAAAATCAATTTAATGAATTTAATATTTTATATAGAATAAATCATTTTATTAAAAAAATATTCTTTTAGAAACCCACAAATCAATTTATAAACCAAGGGTTTATTAAGGAAGGGTATGAGGCATCAGAAACAGATTTTATTAAAGTTTTTCTGGTTTCATAACGAAAGTTTGAAAGCGTGAAAAAAATATTGATACGAAAAATATCGGATATAACCGAACGATAAAATTATACCGTGACAGAGCAAAACATTTCCTCGTCCCTTGATAATTGTAATATTATGGAACCCGATCTTCAGTTAATCACATGGCGTATCGGGATAAAATATCCTGAAAACCTTAGACCGTTATTTATTTCTCTAGAAATATATAAAAGTCAAAATTTTCTTTTATATAGAAATCACAGAGGCGCAGTGCTTATTGTACTAAGTTCCCAAACTATTCTTTACTTACTATTCAATATCAAGCGATATAAAATCACGAATAAATCGGTTTTCTGTTTATAGCAATATTTTTATATTTATTTACTCTTCTTGCAGAAGTAGTACAAAGGCGTACTCAATTCCTTTGGCATTTTCTCCCAGTTAACCTTGGGGTGGTGAGGAGATTAAAGGTGCGGAGATGGTATATTTTTCTTCAGTAAACTATTTTTTTTTAATAATTCTTTCATTATTAGATACCTTAATAAAAGATCCTCATCCAAGTTATCCTCCAAACATTGACTTAAAATTTTCACGTATAACATTGTTTCCCGCTCCGCACGTTACTGGTGTGGATTTCTTCCGCAGATAGACATATTTATAAACTAACCTTTGCGCGTCATATTATTTAGTAAATAAGCCGAAGCCGGCTGTTGATACATGGTTTATAAAGCCTGTCATTTCTGTTCACATGTGACATTTGATCGTGAAATTACGTTATAAAATTTACCTTTTGAAGTTGTCAGGTTATATTTATAATTGCTTTAAGTGACAAGCGAATCGTGGCCACGTTCAAAATAAAAGTACTTATGAGACGAAGCTAATAAATATTTGTTCAAATAAGGGTCCGTTCTTTTGTAATTATTTTCAGATATTTCTTATTGATTTTTTTGAGTTTCGTTCTATATCCAAGTTATCAACAATACAGCCAGCTGCGGAAAAAATAATACTTATTTTGACCCTATGCATATTACCGTGCACGTAGACGTGATTTCGAAGATCATCTACTGCCGTTTGTTTAATATTACAGTACAAAAGATATCCCAAAAGGTAATTTAAGGTAACTATACCGGTAATGGACAAAAATTCTATATTCCTTCTTTTGATCTAAAAATACGGGAATAGACCTGGTTACGATTAACTTTTCGCGATTAATGCACACCTTTTTTTTTTTTTTTTAAGGATCTGCCATACCCTCCTCGGGAAAGGAACCAGGTTATGTCGGACTCCCCTTTACTAAAAACCACCCGTTGTTCCTTCGGCGCCTTTGGATGGGGTCACAGGAACGTTTATCACTCATCCAACCCACCAGCGCGCGCCGAAGCAGCTCCATCTCGGCCTACGGCCATCTGCCTCCCTCTGGGCGCTCGGAACAAGCGCGCCCTTCGTCTCGGCCCCTGTGGTCGGGTGCTCCCCGAACCTGCCAGGGCCATGGGCCAGGAGTTTCCCGACCAAGCAGACCACCAGCCCCAGCGGCGGCTCTGATTGACCTCCGCCGCTGCTTCATTCAGCCGCAGAAAGAGGAGAGATCGACGACCCTGCCGAATGTCCCTCCTCCCGGCCTCTCACCCATCAGCGTGCGGCCCCCTCGAGTCGCGGAGGATAGGAGAGCAGCCACAGACTCACTCCTCTTCCCCGCGACTCCACCCTGGTTGCGAGGGACAGGAAGGGCGGCCGTCTACTCCTGCAGCCCGTCCCTCGCACCCTCCAAGGGCTCGGCAGCCTCCTCCCGGCCAGCCTTACCTCAGGCGGCCGGTTCCTCTGGCTTCCCGCGCCCTAAAGCCGCGGTATAACCGCTCGAAAGGATAACCTGTTCGGGGATAACACTGCCCGTTTGGTAAGTGCCAACTTCAGTAAGTAAATGTTGAAGTGCATTCGTCTGCTATAAAACTGAGGGTATGGTGCGGTGTGGATAAGCACCTAACGATTTTACTTATGGCACGTGAGAGGTAACAACGAGTGTTCCTCATCGAATACTGCTTTGTTATTGCGCCAGATAAGGGTCAAGCAAACGCGTGCTATTACAGATAGATCGTAAACCTTTAGTCACAGAAACTTGTAGCTTGCTCATCGTTAGCCGTCTAAGTTTGTTGCTTTTACGGCAAAACTAGGTCTCTTACTTACACTTTATACAAAAGGTTATATTAAACGTCTTGAATAACAGCTAGTGTGTTCGTCAATCATTAGTGATTGATTTAGTTATAAATTAAAATGCATTTATAACATGTCTGTTATTTATAATATTCAATATCTTTTATCATAACATAAACATTATTTTTTAAAAAGATTTGGTCATTGTAGAAAATAATAAAAGTACTGCACAGAGAATCAAAAAACGATTTTGTCAGAAGTGTAAGTAATCTAGATATGGGTCGATAATTTTTATTTATATACCTTGGTCCGTAATTGTAAATAGGCACCACATGAACTTGTTTCCAAACACTTGGCATACATTCATTACGAAAATGCCTTCACTATGCTTATGCAAAATGATTTTATTTGACCTTTTTACTTAAGTAAATAATTGTTAAAAATTATATAGAAGCTCCGTAAAAAGCCTAATTAGAATTCTACTAGTAGTAAATTATGCGATGTACTAGAGGCGTGCAAAGAAATATCTATACTCAAATATTGTACCATATACTTTTATCAAAAAAAGTAAAAAGCGATTACTGGAAACCTGCAGAGTTTTTTTCATTCAGCGTTGTTTGCCAAATACACCCTGTAAATTGTTGAGTTTCAGTTTTTTGGATAATATTTCATAGTTTGTAATTTCATTAAAAAGATAGATTTATGTTAATAGATATATGTATTAACCTTAAATTACCTTAAATACAAACTTAGGATGCGTTTATATCTACTGGAATTAGCATCACGTTCGCAAGGGTAAAATTTTTATAATTTGATAGATTCTTATTGTTTTTTACTATTTTTTTTATTTATTAGAGTATTTCTAAACATATTTATACTTTGTCTAAACATATACATAATATTTGCATTTTATTTTTGGACATCATTTCGCTCTTAAAATAATTTGTGTTGATTCTTCCTTTACTCATGAACCTTCCTAACTATCTCTTAACCACCCTACGGTTAGCTAGAAGATAATACCTAAGGCATAAAGCTCGCCTTTGCATGTTCAATCTGTGCAGAAAGAGTAAATAAAAAATATATGCCGAATTTAAACTCTACTGCACGACAAATGAAATTGTTTATTGAGCGAGAAATTCAGCTACAAACATTTTTCAATCTAACAATTAACATATACTATTTATCCCTATATTTTCTCTGACTTAAGTGAGCAAAGTAAGAACATATTCATGCATTTATGCAGCTGCAAAGATAAGAATATCTTTTTATTTTTATCTATACCGGACGGAAGTACATAATTCAGAAATGTTTTTTTCACGTACACGAGGAAAGTATAATTTACAGAAATTCTTAAGCTGATCATCGTGTTTTAAATGCTTATAAGACAATGAGAACTTTTAAAACGTGGTTTGAATTGATATTAAAAAAGAAACAAAAACAAATTGTTGATTACTAAATCACTCAACGTGAAACCATAATCTGCATACATTGAAAAATAATTTAAGAAGTTGTCCCCGCACTTTATTGTGTACACTAAAATGGAAAATCTTTTTATTTCAACCTCAAGTGGAAGCAGTACCAAAGTACTTTCCTACCAGAGGGTGTCGGCCCACACGGGTGATCCGAACAGGACCGTAGACCTGACGACCACAGCACAGCACTCATTCATAACCAACATTCCACAGGTGCGGTTCCAACACAGACCCGTGTGGATATCCTTCTCACGACACCTCGTTGGTCCGGAGCCAATCACGGTACTGAAACTTGACACGTTGGTGCGACAGGTGGGCCCTCTGTGGTATTAAGGCTTTAGCCAGACAGACAGAAAACATCGCCCTCACACCGGGCTCCAGGGCGTCGCGTAGTAGTCAGCGTAAGCGCGCGTCCCGCAATGCTATTGGGATTCTGGGCGGAGGTTTGCCTCTCATTTTGAGAAGGGCTGCACTGAACTCTCCAAGGGTGGCTTCTGGCGCTAGGACCTACGGCGCCAGACTCTCTGGGAGTGGCGAAGCCCAAGAAAAAAGCGATGATCCCTCGACATCAATAACAAGATATATTTATAGAAAACTTTGAATCAGTAAATAAGTTTATAATAATGTATAACTGGTAATCGCTTGCGGAGTCATTTAAAAAAAAAACTTTATTAAACTAAATTTATAAACAAATTGTGTTAATTTTTTTATTACGAACGTTTTAAAAATAGTCTTATAGTTTCATATATTATTTAAACGGCTTATTGCAGTTTTACTGCAGAATAATAAAACAAGCATTTGTATTAAGACACAGTATTTTACGTAATCTGGATGCCACGAATACAAAGTCGCGATGTCACGCAGTTAAACCATTTTGCTTCATGAAATAGCTCGTATAGTACATGAAAGCTTTTAACATTGTCAAACAAAAACATTAGAAAATACATTTATACATCTTACTATATATCTATCAATAGAAGAAGAACAGCGTTGGCTACATCAACGTTAATTAAGTAATTAGTTAATCTGTCCTATATTAGAGGAGAATCATGCAAAATCGGATAATTAATTAAAAACGTAACAAATTAAACATGTACCTTTATAGTGAGATTCGTTACAACAACATCAGCAGCTTAAACCGTTAAATTTTCCTATAACTCATAACCACTAAAACGGTAATCATGCCAAAATCTTTATTGTATTATATAGATTTAAAGAGTTAAACGAAACCTTTATGGGTTAACATCAGGAATATTTGTAACATAATTCTGATTCTTGCAAAATAAGGAACTATTTATTTTTCTTACACGTACTAATTTCACTATTTCTATACATTTTTGTTTTTCTTTTTGAAATCTTTACACTGAAAGATGTTCAAAGAAGAAAATTCAATAAATAATGCTTGTCACATAGTACTATTTTTTTAAATAAAATGGAAATGAGTGCTTTCTGAGTTATGAGATTTAAAAAGTTATATTAAGCCTTAGAAGAAGAACTAAAACAAAAATTGACAAAATTATAGAAATATGTATATGCTTAGGATAAAAAACAATAAATAAATATTACACATAATCGTTACAAAATATTGTGAAGTGATGCGAAAACATATCAGTGATGCTAAAAGCGTGTTTGCGCACGTAAAATTTTTATATTGTCTGTTTCGAGCGAGAAATACCGTATACTGCAAAGAGCGGACATTTTGAATTGTAACTGCATACCTTAATTTCAATTCGTGCTAACTTTGAAGACTGCGATGCGAATGCGTAATAATGCGAGTAGAGTAGAGCGAGTGGCAATGAATGTCCTTTTGCGAATACGGTTGTGTTATTGCGCCAAAAAACAGTCAAGCGAACACGTGTTACCTATAATATGATCACCAAGAAAAGTCACAAAAATCTGTCTTAATTTTCAATTACAAACCAGAAGTTCATGCGTTTTAAAATATTTGATAAAGTATTTATAATTAGAATACTTTTTGATTAAACTTGGATGATTGTAGAGTAAATATTTTTATTTAAAGTAAATTTCAAAACTTTAATATAGTTTTAGTTGTTTTGACATATGTATCAAAGAAGATAAAACAGTTAATAAATTTAAAATTAAGGCATATTTGAACACAAATCTGCCTTAGGCAATATCGAATAACTATCAAGTCACAGTTTGTTTAATTTATATTAATAAATTTTGTATAAAATAAGCGGACAACAACGAGCTCTCTGCGCGTAACTGCCCCGCGTATTCCGCCCCTGCATTTTAAATCACTCATATCTTTTAAGGTAATAATTTAATCAAACTTTAGTGTATGACACGTTTTATCCACATAATTAATACATTCTTTAAAATGTTTTTGCACTTGACATAATCTGGATACAATACATAACATTTAAAGCTCTCATAGCATTGAAAATGGCAAAAGATATTGGAGTAACATGATGGATGTTATTCTCAATGTAAAAGTTTATTAAAAAATCGAATCTTTCTGTATTAGAGATGAAACATTTTACGCTTTTTCCGTAAGTTTTGTGTTATTTCGTGTCAGTTCTTAGAAGAAAATGTAGGAGAAAGGATTAAAGGAAGGAAAACTAATGGCAAAAAAGCTGCGGCTTATGTGTTTTTTAAATGTGTAAAGCTTACATTTTGCGCCTCCTAGTTAAATACTGATTTGTGATGTTAAAGTTGTGTGAAAATTAAGCAAGTGAAAACAATTGTAGCATTTTGTTACAAATCTCACAGTAAACATTAAATGTCGTCATTGAGGACAGAAAAAGAAAAACACGCTTGTTTTTATTGACGTTTTGATTGTTTAACGTCACGTAAAACATGTCAAATTTGTATGTTTATTAAACTACGAGTTGTAGCTTCGAATAATGCTGGGAGACTCATTTTTAAGAATGTTGTTTCCTGGCTGTTTAGCGCAATATCGGTTGATTAATCAATAGTAAAATCAATCTTTGTCAGATCTCATAGGATTGCTATTGTGTCTAGTAACAAGTCTTTGTACGTCAAGTCTACAAGTCACATTATCAAAGAATTATTTCTTGATAAAATTTAAATAAGATGTAAAATAACCCAATTGTTAGTTTTTTAATAGCCTATATTATCGATATATGAGCAATAAGATCTGTGCGTGTGCGAATGTAATTTTTTAGGATTATGTGAATGTAATTAAGTCTCCACGAGCTACAATATTCTCTTCTGATTAATGGTTTTCCTAAAAAACATATTACTCCAGTTACCAGAACAAGCCCGTAATACACAATAAAATATAAAGTATCACGGTATACAGTAATTTAATTATTTGTTTAGTCTTTGATTTTTAATTATTGCGCTACCGAGGGCACCTTACAAAAACATATGTTGTATATCAACTACTCAAGAAAAATTAATAAATATACTTTTGACTCGTATTCTAAACAAGAAAGTTTTTAACTTAGTAAATCCGTTGCCTATTAACAAGGGCAAGTTGTTTGCAATAGCCAAGTATTGCATCTGTCGTTCATGACTTGATCACATTTTCAATTATCGACGAATTATTTAATTGAACGAGTGTACTAACAGTTTGTAGTAAATTGATATATTTAATTATTTCTATTGTTTGCGCGAATATTATACATTATTAAAAGAAATGACTTTACGGATTTTATCGCGTTTATTTTTACATTTTAAATTCCGACGTTTCGAACATCTTTCCAGCGGCCGTGGTCAAGGGAGACTGAGATGTCATGCGGTCTTGTTGCAGTGCTGAAGGGGTTTCCAGATCTTAATTGTAATTAATTGGTAACAGCAGTGGTATCATGGTTGGGTTTAATTTTTAATATTAATTTGGGGTCCCCAAGACAGGTGGTCCCATCTTCTCTGTTGAAATTTGATGTTTTTATCTCAATAGCCTCACGGATCATCCTTGTAGGAATCGGTGTTTCTTAGCGAGTTTGTGGTCGAACAAATCTGATGTAATGGTTTGGGTGATTTAAGGTATGGTCACCACTGCCGACTTGTTGGGTCTTTTATGTTTAATGTCAGTATACGTTCCTTCACGCGGGTTCTTATTGCCCGCGTTGTTTTGTCCAATATAAGAGGCGCAGTCACAATCTAGCTTGTACAATCCTGGATCTTGTAGAGGAATATTGCACTTGACAGGTGGTAGGAATTGACCAATCTTCTTCAGCGGCTTGAAATAAGTTTTGATTTAAGCCAGTCTCAAAATCTGCCAATCTTGTCAGTTGACACTCTCACCAAAGGTAGAACGGCAGGTACTCGCTCCACTGTGGCTGACTTCACCGGTCACGTGACGCTGCCGTGGCCAGCAAGCTTTTAACATGGTGTAAGCTCAGCGCGGTGTTCATCATCACAGATCCCTCAGTTACTCTGAAACAAAGATTTGCCCACGGTAGCTAACTGGGATGGATGGTGGTGTAAATTACCGTTTAAATATTTATTTGTATGGGTTGGTTTTCTATACACGTATGGCTCAAAGGTGTTATCAGGATTTGCGAATAATTGAAACATCAAGAAAAGCTAAAGAATTATTATTTTCTAACTCCATAGTAAACTGTATTTTTTAATTAATGGAGTAAAGATGGTTTAAAAATGTATTTATTTTATCATATGGTAAGATGGTAAATGTATCATCTACATAGCGCTTATAAAATCTTGAATGAATGGGAGCAGTGAGTAGGGCCTTCTCCTCAAAGTCTTCCATAATAATGTCAGCAACAATATGGAGACACTGGGCAACCCACCGCTCACCATCCATTTAATTAGAACCATCTTTCCACAATAAATAGCCAGATGTTAGCAATGTTTTAGTAAAAATGCATATTCTATTGGGATGTTATTTACCTCTAACTTTCTTGTTACAATATTGATGCAATCTTCTATTGGTAAAGATGTAAACAAATATTGAACATCAAAACTAACCATAATTTCATTGTCAGTAAGATCTAGATGTTTTACCTCACTAACACTCCGAAAAACCACCCATCTCTAAGGCGCCAAGAAGAAACGTGTTGGTTTAGTCGGTGCACGTCCGACGTAACCCGTCTTTGCCCTGCAAGGACAAACTGTTATAATGTATTAAACTAATACTTTAACGTGGCCGATAGCACTCAAACCGCATCCCCTATTTTACAAAACCTAGTTTACATAAAACAGGTTCTTTCGTAAAATAATATCAAGACTTCAAGTGTGACTGTGAAGTGAAAAGATCTTCTTAGTCGTTACACTCTTGGCAGAGTGGTCGTGCCTGTCAATCTCCAGCTTTTGCGCAATAGACAGTACCCTGTGTGCTGTTCGTCAATCGGCCACATTATGTACAAGGCGCCCACCGCAGCCTTTATGGTATCCATACATCTCATTAAAAGTCTTCCTCATGGTTGTGTGCCTTCGACTTTCCCCCGTACAACAAGATGTTTTATGGAGTTGTTTCATTGCTGATTAACATGCTTAAATAACTTTAATATCAGACTTGGGTGGATAGTCGCCCTTTGATGTCCAGTTCATCGAGAATGGATGCATTAATTCGGAACTTTGTCCATAAAAATCTGAGTATCTTCCTCTAACACCACACCTCCATAGCGTCTATCTTGTGGGTCCATGTTTCGGCGGCGTATAATAAAATGGGAAATATCAGCGACTTTACGAGCTTAACCTTTGTAGCTTTTGTGCTATTTTTGACTCCATATTTATTTAAGCTTTTCCTTTGCACATTTGCTAATTTAGCCATTCGTCTCTTAAATTCATCTATGCAGCCTGCTCGGTTTAAGACAATGGCTACAAGATATGATTGTAAGAGCTTACAGTTTCTGATTATGTTTGGCAAGTTGTTGGTGTCTCTATTGAAAATCATCAACTTGGTTCATCTGCAGTTTATGCGCAAACCAAATTCTAGGCTGAACCGTTCCATATTTTGCAGAAGTTCTTTTATCCGGCTTCTGCGAGTGGCAGGAATGATTGTATCATTTGCATATCTTAGGTTGGAAATTTTGTACCCAGTCACTCCATCTGCCCAGACCTCGAGGGTTATACGAATAATTATTTCCGTGTAGACGTTGAATAAAAGCGAAACTATGCAGCCCTGTCTGAATCCAGCGCTAAAGTGGGAACCGTTCAAGAAGACTTCATTTGTGTTCGCGGATGCGGTTCCGTCTTCGTAGAGGCGTCTAAGAAAATGCACCAGATGTTTCGTTGTACCCATTAGCAACTATCTGTCCCACAGCAAAGATATATTGGCTTGTTAAATTTACGAGCCTTTTAGATGATTTGGTGGACGATCAAGATCGGCTCCTCTTTTACCTTGTACAAATCCTGCCAGTTCTGCTGCTATTTCCGTACATAGGAAGTTTTTCAGCCATTCATTAAGGATATGTAGCATGATCTTACTGGCATGAGATGTCAGTGCAATTATACGTTAGTTGCTCCATTTCATTGTTGAACCTTTTAAATGCATTGGAACGAATACCATGTGAGTCCATTCTTTAGGCCAGCTACCCGTTGTACATATCTTGTTACAGAGTCTAAAGAAGGTGGTTAGACAAATCTCACCATGAGCTCATAAAAGTAAATTTTACCGTCGGTACACCGTGACAGTCCTAAGAGTTTGCAAATAATGTAGTCTCCACTGTTCAGAAATATTCATAACATTAATCTAATTAAATACGGGAGGTCCGATTTTAAACTCACTGATTGCGATATCTTTAAAGCTCTAAGAGCGATTGACATGAATTTTGGTATAAATATTTCTTTACCCAAGTAGAGATTATTTATGAAATTGCGGGATCCATTACATCAAAATTACTACGCAGACGAAGTGGGAGTCAACAGCTAGTAAAATACGAGTATGTAACATAAATAGAAAACATTCTGAGTATTTGACTTAAGACTTGCTGCTAAAAATAGTTTTACAAATAATATGAATATTCTATATAAAATGGTTATTTATTTTCATTTATACCGTAATATATAGAAAATATGAAAGTCGTAGGCATCACAAAACTGTATTTATAACTTGTACTAAATAACCTCAATATTTGGAATACGTGTACCAACTTACGATTTATGTTGTAGATGCGGGAATATTTTTTAATAATTATAATAATAAAAATCTTTATTTAAACTAAAGGTATAGCATTAATACAAAGTGCAAGATACGTACAATACAATAAAAATATGTATATATTGTATAATTTGAGTGAGCAATAAACATTTTGTTCCTGATCTGCGTTTGATCAATGACCCTGCACTAGATCTGTAGGCCCTTAAGTGTTGGATTGATAAGTATATTACCTAAATTAAAATATAGTAAAGAGTTGTAATGTATATAAGTTTTGTAATGTTGAGACGTGTACTACATGTGATAGTGGGGTCAAATATTCATACAATGTTAATTTATGTAAATACTGCAATATCACGAACTGAATTATTATTATTGTTTTTTTAAGAGTGAATTATTTTTGTTCAACCTCAAGGCTATTTTTAGAAATTGCGCATTAATGCATTTAACTGTTATTTCTGTAACTACCATTAGTTTTAGTAGACTAGACGATTTTGGTAACGTGTATTTATTATAATTCCTTTGGGATGGTTTTTTGCAAATTAATTTGGCATCAGAGTACATATATCAATAATGAAGTTTTTAACACGCATAATCACCGCAAATTTATATAAATAAGGTATACAAATTTTTACATTACATATAAATTAAGAACAATGTATAGACCTTGTGAAGATTTAAATGTGAATTCAATGAATTATGAATCGTAAGACGGACAACGGTGAATATTTGTTTCAATTGAAAGTAAGCATTTTGTAAATAGCAAATTAGAAAAATATAGCAGTACCGAAATATTTTCTTTCATATTATTAATACCAGTTAATATCATTAATTCAGCATCGTGGTCAAAATCAATAAAGTATTTTCAAATTTTAAATTTAGGTTTAGGGTACAGTAGTTTTACCTTTAACTTGCCCGCATAGTGATACATCAATAAAGAAGACGATTTCCACTGAATATTGTGGAAATCGTCTTAATATTTAAATTATGTTTAAATATATATTTTTTTCTACATCCAAATTATATTTAAAGTGGATTTCTGCATTAAATAACCAATAATAATAATCCAATAGTTCCATCCATCAAGTTGTGGCCATATATTCTTAAAAAAATATATTTTAACTTATTATCATGAGTATTTTAGACGATAATTCGGAACAAAGCTGAAGTTTGTCCAAATAACAAAGTTTAGTTGACATTTTGCGGCATCTAAGGCATCTCGTAAGTTCGTAATTAATTTCTTGTAATTGAAAAGAGGCTTTAAAATTTTAATTATATCAACTAATTATATTAGCATTTTCTCGTAAAATTCTCATAATTTTCTTTAAAGTTTTTTACATAGTGTCAAAGAAAAAGGGAATAGCTAACGACGTTAATAAAATAACTATATACATATAAAAAAACATTAAATACGTTAGAAGTTTTACCTAAACTGGTAACCACAAACATAAACGAAAATTTTTTACAATCATTGTTGACATTTTGAAAGTCACGAAGCGAAGAGCAATGCAGTTAGTTACATTACGAAATTCATCAACTATTTTGTTACAGTGTATGAGTAGTTATTTCGGCGTTAAGACTCGCTGAAGCAAAACGTTAGATCCGTGTTTAAGATGTTTACTTTCTTCCCAATATTCAACTTTAATGTTTAATTGTTATGTACATTACAATTCCTAGGATCTTCTTTTATAATATGTGATCCGACTGAGCTGGATTTTTGTTATTGTCTATATTATTACAAAAAACGGGATCACATGACAGCTGCTACCTCTTTTTGATCAAAATCAGAGCACTAAGAGCGGAGCTTGAGGTAATAAAAAAAAACATGGGCTCTGAATTTCTTCTTCTGCTTCTTTTGGGAAGTCACCCAAAAATGTTTATTTAAAAATAAGATAAAGTTTCAAAAAAGGATCAAACTCCAAACATAACATGGAAAAAAAAAATTGAATCTAAAAATCTGGCACGAATCGACCAAATAATACATAATACCCATATTTATTGAAATGAAATGGAATAGAAATTCCGATTGATTTTTTTCGATGATACCTTAAAGGGATCAATTGTATTTTAAGTGATTATGAAAAATTTATCAATACTTATCACAAAACTTAAAACATTGTATTATTAAAAATACGTCAGTACTTATTTTTCAAGCATCTATCGTTTTTTTTCGTAAGCCTTTATAGTATGTAATTATAAGAGAAATAAAATACAGTATTAAATACCAATACTACACCGTTTATTCTGCATTGATAAATAATTACCCAAATATTCGAAATATCTGCAACAATTTCCGATTTAACTGATTTTTTACTTTACTTAATTTAACTTAATTTATGTTAGTACGGCAGTCGCGTAATCTAAAGATTAATCGGAATAAACTGGTCCGATTTTTATAAGACTTTCACTGAAAGATGATCTGAGTTTTTTGTCAGCGTTGGAAGAATCCAGTTTACGGATTCCCCTCTGCCAGAGTAAGGAGACAGCTGGAATATGAGGACTCCCCGACCATGATGGAACGGCCGTTAAACCCACTAAAAACCAATGGTTGCTCCTTTCTCATGTCGCTTTCGCCGGGGTCGCGGGTGCTAATGACAATTCGATCACCCGGACCATCGCTTTAGGTGCCGTGCCGGAGTAAACAGCATCGGCACTCCCTCTAGAGCCTTTTGTTGGCGGCGGATGCTCTCTCGCCGGCCGCCCACGGGCTCAGTGTCAGGGGGGAAGGTTGCGCGTGTACGCTACTCTATGGAGCCCTGGATTTCTTTTGCGGATAGCCAGAGCACTGTTAACCATCCTGTCTTTAAAAAAATGTTTTGTTCTGTAAATTACAGCGAAGATGACAGGATTATATAAAACAGTGTAGTAATTTTTATTAACATTTGCATCTTTTTAGAGTTTAGGTATTTATAAATCGTAGTATTGAGAAATTAAAATTATATATGCGTCAGCCGTTTGGCAACCCTTTATCGATAATAAGGACTCCTTATTGTTTCCAAAATTAAAAAAAATTTACTTGCAACTAGTCAATTTTATCGATTTTATATACGTATTGTATGGAATGAATTCTTTTTTATGGTATGAAGTAAAAAATTAGTTGTCAATTGTATATTTATCTTAATCATAGTCAGCCCTTATCAATCCAATACATAGGATATGCCATTTTTAAAGAACGTCAACGAATTTCTCTTACTTACAAGCATTCATTATAAAAAAAAATCACTTAAATTATAATTACTTCTTTGTGAATCCCAATAAACACAATATTACAAGAAATCCTCGATATTTAGAAAATATCGAATAAATAAGTCGGATTAATTAAACTTTAAACTCAAATGCTCGGCAATAACTTTTTCTATTTTATGAAGCGCTTTTCAATATCTTTGGCAGTCGTTCTACAAATTCAGTCAAAATTTACTGACAACTAATTCATCCTTAGAATGCAGTTTACCATTTGGGTCGTGGAGGTCAGATGCGCAACGCTCTGTGTAAAAACTGTTATTCAGGTAAATCTAGACGGATTAGAAGCCGACCCATGATATCTTGGGAAAATGGTTTGGTGAAAGAAAAAGGTCAAATTTAAGCATAAAGTACGTTACCTTACAAAATAAGTAAACTTGGTTGAGGTTTGTAAACTCTTTGATAAAAAGCGGATGGTAGTAGCCATCGATATTAAGGTTAAAAAACTTAAAGGTTAGGGTCAATTTTTTAAATAGATTAGATAATATATTTTGACAAGAATCTTTTACTGTAATCTGTGCTTGTGGTAACACACGCAGTGTTAGCGATTGGCAAAATTGTATAAATTTTACATAGTTTCCATAGTTACTTTGTTTTCTTCGTAAAGATGTCACTAATATAGATTGGTCACCATAGTCGTAATAGACTGAAGAACATTATGTGGGGAAATGAAAGAGGTAATGAAATGTCTGCCTGTTAAAATATCTGAAAGCTAAGCACTATAACTAAAACATCTTTAAATTTCTCAAACATATTCATGTATCTCATTCCGAAGTGGGTCGAAGATCTCTAAAAGTGATTGAGTGGGCAGGCGAGTACGTTATTATTTATAATGGTGATAAGTCAAAATCAAACAAAGCCATAGATAGTTCGACCATAAATATGGTTAAAAAGTTTAAAATTGGTTCAAAATTCTTTTAAGGAATCAGTCAATCTGAAGTAAAGAAATAAGGTGACGTACTTTCAAAAAATATACGCTCAGAATTCAGTTATTTTGGGAAGTCCGTGAAACACATTATTCGCTTTGGCGGTATTTTTTTTAAGTAAAATTTTTAATGATCATATAAATATGTACGTAAGCAAAATTTAGTCTACAAAATAAGTATTCACTGCAAGTCACTTGACTAGAATCCTAGTTTGATTTTACTAAAGAAGCAATATATCACAGTTGACAACCGCCATGTCAATTATACATTTGCGCCGCGTCATCTGATTTAGTTCGTAAACCGAGTGGAAGACGATTAATGTGCGATCAGACTTGGAGCAATCGTTAATTATGTTAAGTCGTTTGTTCATTCATGCTACTTTATTCCTAATTATAAAGTATTTTTTTTGTTAATCATTTTTTTTGTTAAACAGAGATGAAACATAATACAAATATACTTAAGAAATAATTTGAAAAACCAAGCCTACTTAGACATAAAATTATTTAAGAAAAAATTTAATTTTAACAAAAAATATGACTGACTTAAAACAGCATACGATTATTTTAATGGCAATATAAGCGGTGACAACGTGACAACTGCAAAAAATTAATTGCATTTTAAATCTCTGATAACTGTTAAAGTATTCATTTCATCGAAATGTAGTCTATTACACGTGCGTGCATTCTAAAGCAGAAATATTTATTACAACCATTTATATGTGAACTTAAACTTAACTTTAATCTACAATAAGCTTTGAATGTGCCTGATTGCCATTTTTTTAAATATTTACATTAAAATGCTTATACAGTTATGTAACAAATACTTTATGATTTTCTTTTCGGTTTTGACAGCGTTTGTCTTTAATCTTATATAATTTGAGACCAATGGGAAGCTAATATGAATCGTTAAAAAAACAATGAACAAAATCCAAGCTCTAGGAGCAAAGCAACGAGGTAACATATATAAAAAATATACATACGCTCTGAATTGAGCACCTACTTTTATTGGGAAATCGGTCAAAAAAGCAGACCTTTAAATTGTTATAAATAAAAACTTAATTATAAACACAAAGTCTGTTCTGCCTGTGTTGTGACCCTAGCCATATTTTTCGCCGAGATTCTGGTAATTTTTTACAACACTATGCCCAGTATAGTTTTAATTCTGTGCGTCCTACGAGTCCTGGTACCTTCTCTAACGAATTAATCTTCTACTTTATCATGTCTCGGAGTCCATGTGTTACTGGTATCATATATATATGTTACCTCCTTGCTACCGCTCCTAGTGTCTCAATTTTGTTCATTCTTTTTTAAATGGTACGTCATTTGGTCCTATTTTTTATTTTTCTTAAATTGACGTACAATAAAATCCGCGAGAGTATATGTCCATGTTACAAGATTAGCCCTCAATAAGCATTTTAAATTAAAATTTAGGTTCTCACTTCTTGTGAAATACAAGAACTTGATAAACGCCCTTAAGGAATAATAGGTTGTGACACCCAAGCAGTAGTCAAACACCCCCTGTACTTCGAGTGTAATACCAACACACACATTCATGACTACGGCCCCACCGGTGAGGTCGAACTTACACACCCTTTGCTATCTTGCCCGTCAAAAAAATATAAGCCTTCCACTTTAATCCCTCTATATATTAAAAAAACCGCGTCAAAATCGGTTCCTAAGTTTTAAAGATCTAAGCATATATAGAAATTTAGGGACAAAGAAAGACATTTTATTTTATAATATGTAGTGATTTTCACTTAGTGAATATCGTAAAAGATATTACGCATTTGAATTGCAGTGGCTCAAACCGCGGGTAATTTCTTACAGAAGACACGTTGTCACAGTCTTATATTGCGCCAAATGGTTAAACACTGTTTGAAATCGGTTACATTTTTTCTGTTAAGATTTTATATGTATTCTTTCAGATTTTACTCAATGTTTTATCCATTGCGGTTCTTGTGATGCCCATGCGACTCGTTAGTTATCATATAACAGGTTTCATAGATTTTTAAACTTTTTGCGACTTCTAACGAATCAAAAATCGGGGTGGACAAAGATATAAAAATACTTTTGTTGCGAAAATTTATATTTGTCATTACAAGATTTGGCTTATATGAAATTGGCTTATTTAAAATGTTCTTATTATATTGTAGAAAATAAAGTTTAAGTAGGATTACCAATAAATTGGTTAGGATAATATTTAAATTTTTGTGATAAGATGTCTAAACTATTGCTCTGACTTTTAACTTCCTATTAGATATGAGGGATTTTTACCGATTTTAATGTAATTGTAAGTAAAAAAAGATCATTACAAACGAACATGTTATTTATACTATGTGTAAAGCTCTAAATAAACAAACGCAGTGCGTGTGTAATAATGCCCTTGGGGTATAGAATCTTGGCTGAATGCAAATTTAAAGCAAAGTTAATATAACTTCTCACATAACAAGCTATACCTTTTTGAGGTGAAGTTCTTATAAAATTGTAATAAAAATAAAATAACAAAGTAAAAAATATATCACATATTTTTTACTTTGTTGTTTTACTTACTATGATTTTACTAAGCAATTAGCTAAAAGTGTTAATTGACACAGATGATTAAAACTATTCACTTTGCACAAGGAAAATATGTATAAAACTAAAGACAATTTAATCCGTCTTTCTTCCTAATTTAAATCTGCAACGGCCAGTTAAGTCAATACAATCGAGCATGAAGGTAGTAACAAAGACTGAAATAAATATAAATTAGTTAAAAATAAAAAAAAAATTGTTCAAACTGTGTTTACATTAGGTCTATAATATAAAAATAATTATACATAAGGATAATTAAGATATACCATCGTATTTCTAGTATGATGGAGCACTTTCTACCAGATATTGGATGTGCCATACATGGCATGTATTTTTGATTTGTTAGATACTTAAATAGCAATTATATGTGAATAATTATTTAACCAATTTTCCACACCGTAGAGCGAAACTAGTGTCTAATAATAGTGACAAGGAGATGCCAAGTCACGTAACACATTTTCTCGTATGTTACATTTTTCGCAGGTGAAGTCACCGAAAGTTTTGTCGTATAAGAAATAATACCGTCTTGAACCCTCTCACGTCTTTATCTCTACGGTTTGTTATTCTCATGGCGCTACTTTTCTTGGTACGCGTTACTCTAACTTTCAACTCATACGTTTCTGTAACACATAACTATTATTAAATAGTGTAGTGATAACGGTAGAAATATTTGAAAAAATACATGGAATTATATATAATTGCTACGTTTATTAAAACGGTTTGTGATATAACTACTTAGTAACGTGCACCGTTTAGATTCCCGGAAACTTATTAATATTAATGAGGTGATCCTAAATCTCAATTTTGTAGTTACACCATAATGATTCACACATATGTTTGTATATGGCAATTCACATTACAATATATACTGCTCTATAAGAGCAATATATAAATATCTTGCTCATGTATGATAAAATTTAAATAAGCATTAAAATAAATTTCGTTGTGTCATTATATATTGTTTCTAGAAAATAGGTGCATAAAAAGAATAGCATTTCTATACACGGTATCAAAACAATTGCTCATGAAATTAAACAATATTAATATTTTAAAATAATCGACAGTTCTAAAATGTCCACTGTTCTTATTATAGTTCATAGTATAATTTTTTTCCTATCCGTACTACATGATTACTTATACAACAATTGCCTTTAAACCATAGAAAGTTATTATAAAATAAGTCACTTTTTTGACCCAGCTTTTAAATTATCATATTAATACAAACGCTTCCTCTTTGATTTATAGACTAATTTAATTTTTACATTTAAAAAATTAAATTAGATTCAAATAATTTGCGTTTGCTGATTCCGGGCTTGCAATAAAGTGCTCATGGACCCTTTCCAATCTGTTTTTAAGTAAATGAATTCACTAGACTCGGTAGTACAAGATGACTGCTTTGAGTTTACTTCATAACTTTAGCAGTTTAATTACAAAATCATTAGGACTTTGTTGGTACTTGAAGATTCTCCTAAAAAGTATAAATGTTAACGGGTATTTTAAATATAAAGATTCATCAGGCAAAATAAAATAAAAAAAAAAGTAGGTTCATGCAAAATAAATAATTGATTATTATATAATACAATTATAATACAATTAATAACTAAATCTTTTTTAATAAATTTAAACAGCTCTTAGGTCACATATTTTCAATAAAATATATAGTTAACTCAATAAATAATTAGAATCAGAATAGTAAGAGCCTCACGTTACAATTCCACTTCTTAATTGTTATGTATTTTATAAATGTTAAATTTGTGATCACTCTTTTTTAAAATGATAGATCATCATCATCATCGTTATCAGTTTGTTATATTCCACTACTGGACATTGGCCTCCCCTAATGCACGCAACCGCTTCCTATCTTCGGCTTTTCTCATTCAGCCCACACCGGCGACTTTGCGAAAGTCGTCATTCTATCCGTTTGTCGTTCCACACTGAGTTTGCCGAGCCTCGTTCTCCACTCAAGAACTTTCCGACTCCAGCGGTCGTCAGTTCTATAATTTATGTGACTAGCCCACTGCCACTTTAGCTTACTAACCCGGTGGGCTATGTCGGTATCTCTAATTCTCAGACGGGTTACATCATTTCTGATGCGGATATTTCAAGCATAGCCCGGTCCATAGCTCGCTGAGTGACTTTAAATGTCTAAATCAGTCGAACCGTAAGTGTCAAAGTCCCGGCACCGAAGGTCATAACGGGTAAGATGCACTTTCGATTTTAGACACTGTGGATTGGGTGACCAGAAAACTCGACGAAACTAGTGAAAAGCTGCCCAGCCTAGCCGAATTCTTTTGGTGGCCTCTTCCTCAAAGCTGTTTCTACGTAGTTCGATCGTTTGCCCTAGGTAAACGTACTCTAAAACTACTTCGAGGGAGGTGCCATCAATTTTTATCGGTCCTGGATCAACGTGCTCGTTGAAGATGACCTTGGTTTTACCCAAGTTTATTTGGAGACTGATGCGTGCAGAATACTTAGCCAGACTTTGCAACATTTTCTGCTGTTGACTGTTAACTGTCCTTTGCGGTCTCAGCCATGATGACGATATATAAAGCTTTCAAGCCTCTGGTCTCGATGCGACGACTTCTCCATTTTTTGGTCAACTCTGTTAAATGGATTATTCCAAGCTGCTCTACAAAGACTTTGAACTCCCTGGTTTACAAGGTCAAATTTAGGTCCCGCGCATTACAAGCTTGGAGATTGGTCTTGGTTAAAGATCGTGACTTTAAGCTCTCAAACAAATATAAAGAGTACCCATTTTCCAGGTCAGAGTGGAGTACCAATATAGACATATGCATAGTAGGAGACGGTTTCGCTCAATAACTTTTTGTACAGAGAGCGTATTGGAGTGATGGAGGTCGCGTCTTACAAGCTTGGAGATGGTCTTCGTTAAAGATCCTGCTGTTTGACCAAGGTGACGGTTGAATCATTACGTCACTTGTCCATGAGATCCATTGTCTCCCTTAAAAGTTTAGATTTTTTTCTTGTACGTCGTAGACCGCAGAGTTTAGTACCCTCGTACCGAAGAAATTCTTTCGCTCGATCGAGTTCCTCTTTAACGTCCACGTAGATTGTATTTTCCAAGTCGGCAAAACCAATTTTCCAGATTGATCTGAAATGTGCCAGGATTAATGACAGGCTGGAAAAATTAGGCCAGAGCATAGACATCATCAAACGGGACCGTTCAAGCTTAAAATCTTTATTCATGGTGCCTCTCAGAAGACGGTGATCACTTTCGATCTTAAACCTTGTGATCACTGAGACATCCCTGAATATGCGCTTTGTGTCCGATATAATATAATCTGTCTCATTTTTGGTCATAGTATTGCGGTTCCTCCACGTCTATTTCTTTTGGGGCTGTTTCTTAAGGAATGAAAACTTCCCTCTTGCTCGAGGAAATTGACGAGCATTTGCCTCCTCTAATTTTTGCTCCCGTAACCATATGATCCCAAAACGATCGATTAACTGCATGCCTTAACTCATAATTTGCACTTGAAATCCTCCATGACAACGTTAAGTTTAGCCGTTGTGGTGGTATGTAAGGCTCTCTAGATGTCCTCGTACATGTATTCAACATCATCGTCCGGGTATGTCGACGTTCGCACGTACATTTGGTTAACTTTTAGACTGTTTCTGTTTGTCAGCTTAATCACAAGGTACACGACCCTTGCCGTCTATGACGGATTTATTGACAAGGAACCCGACTCCCCCTGTGATGGATTTTGTCTTTGTCTAATGTGCAGAAGATGGCCCGATTCCAAGGTTAGAGTGTCCTAACCCTCTCCACTGACGCTTTACGGTTATTAGGACATAAACCACAAGTATGTAAATATATATTTCATAAAAGATATCTTGTATATACTAAAAAAAAAAACAAAAATCAATCTGTTTTATTTATGTTATTCTTAATACACGAATATAACCATTGTTGTCTTTAGCTCCGAAACAAATATTAAGAGCACCTATTTTCCAGGTCAAGTAGTTTCTAAGTGGTAGAGTGAATGCAAAGGCATTTTGAGACAGGTATGTTTCAAAAGAAAAGTGTAAATATTGAGATATGCATAGAAGGAGACGATTTTGTCTAGAACAAAGGATTAGGTACCGGCTTTAGAAAACGTACGCAATACGGTTTCGTAAATATTTAGCTCATGACTTTGGTTTTAAATCGATCACAGATAATCAAAAATAATCTCTGGAATATTCGATTGTTAAAATTAGAACATATTACTTTAGATTATCATTTATTTGTAAGAATAATGTAAACCCAAATGTGCACATATCTCTACAAATTTATAGGATTTTTGTATTATCATTTTAAAAGCTCATGCGTCTTCAGTGTATGTTTTCGCCTTTTATCGACCATTCTCTCCAGTTTTACATGAATTTAAAACGTTGATATTTGTACACATTTAAAAAAATATTTATTTATTAGTATTCAGGATTTATTCATTAATCTTTTGTTGACCCCTGAGAGTTTGTTTTTTTTTTAAAGTTAACAAGAATGAAACCAAATTAATATTGCATTTCAGTTATTCAAAAATTATTGCTTAAATAAACACAAGTATGATAGGAAACGGTGTTGGTGTACTACTGATTTCTTTTTGACAAAAAAGGCACCGCGGCAGTTGTTTCTTCTAGCAGAGCTAGAAATGAACACTTAAAAAAGTTAAATTTTGCCTTTTCTTCTTCTATATTGAAAAGGTCATAAAAGTATTACATATACATATGTATATAAGACAGTAATCGTCGATTTTGATTTGAATTTGATTGCGAAATTGATTTTTTTTATTTTAATCTATAAATTATTGTCTGATATAATAAAAAACCTTTATTGAAACTATTATAGAAAAATAGTCGTTACAAAATCTCCTCCTCAAAATACAGGAAACTACAAAAAGGGGTAGCAACTTATTGTTTCGATTTAAAGTAAAAACTTCCAACTGCATCTTTTCAAGGAACTTGAAAATTCTCGTTTCAAAATTTGTACTACTACACGATACAGAACATTGCGATAATTTTTTATTTCACAATTTTTTTCAGATAGGCACAAAATACTTAAGGAAAAATAATAAAGGTTAAATAAGAATAAATAATAAAGGACTTAAATACAAAATGAAAATGTTTTTCCAATTTGCTATTTTGCCTGTTATTAAGTAATAAACTTGTACAATGCTTTATTTAACTTTACAACTATGTTACAAAATTCCTGATGTACTTTATTTACTGATGTAAATTGAGAAGCTAAGAATAATAGATTTACTAGGAAAGTAGCCTAAGTGCAATAATACTTATGTATTTGTTTTTAAAGGCCCTTCGCTTAATTAGTGTAATAACTTATGTAATACGAGCAAATCTATTTTTTACATGGACAATCATTATGGTGTATCACTTATCGTTAAATTAGCTTACAGTTTGCTTGACGATTAGTGATACACCATGCCTTGCAGTCAGATTAAAAAAATATGCATATAAACTACTCTTCAACAACAACAATAATACTTGTGTTTTATATGAAATACCTAGTAAGTCACAAAATTTTACAATAAAGTGGTATGCTGCTTGTGGTTCTTATTCTAAGACTGCTTATCTGTTGTAACAATAAATAAGTGAAATAACAATTTAATACATTTTTATAGCTGTATACAAATACAGCGCGATGATCAAACAATCCAAGTTAAAAATATGAAGCTAATATAAAATATGATACTTTTAATAATTATTATTTGTATTAGAATTTTAAATAAGATTGCATTTTTTTTCCCAAAGTGAGAGACTTAAAATAAGCTACTAAAAAATTAAAGTCATTTAAAATTCTTATTCAACTTCAGGATGAAGAAATATCGTACTTTTACGTATAAAGTTATATTAATGCTGCTAGACACAGCGTTGATCAAAAAGGTATTTCTTGAGGGAGATGCCTAGCAATACCGCGTTTATTCACTCGAGACCATGTGTAAAGTTGTATTAAAATATAAACTTTTACTTTACTTAATGCATTCTCTTGAAAGATAGTAGAAAATAGGAAAAAAATATAGCAAAACATTTCAAATACAAAGTGAGTCGTTTTGAGAACATTTAAATGCATCAATATCATTTTGAAATGCCTATTCTCACTTTTTTCTGCGATCCAGGATTTTTTTTGGTAGACTACAAGGGCTAATCAAACAAAAAAGTAAAGTTGTAATTAATACTTTAGAAGTTGCTTTTATACTTTTATGATTACCGCTAAAGTAGAAAATCGTGTCATTTGATAAACATAGTAGGAGGTTATTATTTCTAATTACAAAATTATTATTAAGCTATTGCATAGCTTCTATCGCGGACCTTGATCGCGGTGACCGAATCCAGATATACTGCACAAGCATTGGACAAACCAAAGGGCATGGTGAGGTGACTCATACAGTCCATCAGGGGTAACAAAAGCAGTCTTCTCTATGGACTCCTCCGATATGCAAATCTGGTGAAAGCCAGGTGCCATATCAAAAGAATTATAATAAAACCATCAGCTAATTTAACAATTTGATCGGAAATTAATGGAAGTGGGTAGTGGTCCCTTAAAGTATTTTTTTTTTCTAGTTATCCCTGACATGAGTGATCAATGTTTTCTTTGCTGTGATAATTAAATTTCAACATATTATTTTGGACAATTATAATTACTTTGTTACATTTTCATTATTTTGCTACATTTCTATTTTCAAGGTAGTTTTACATTTATTTTCTGTTTACATGTATATCATAATATCCGGTTTCTACTTTTACATTTACGTTTTTTTTTTTTGCTGTGATAATTTAAGTTTTAACATGTTATTTTACAAATTATAGTTACTTGAAAATTTTTACTTGGTTTCACTTAAAGTATTGAGTTCAACTCGCAGGTAGTCAACGCATAAAGCCTATCATTGCCGTTTTCTCTTTTAACGAGAATAATAGGGCTTAAATATCGGCGACTTACTTTGCGTATAATATTATGCTTAAGATTCCTGTTTATTATGAACATTCTCGGCCCCCTATCAAATGTAGCCTTAATTAAATTATCACCAATATTTACTAACATGGAGGTAGTTTTAGAATCTCCTATATAATTTATATTTGTAACACTTGTCATATGTATGACCTGGTTTCATACAAAAGTACAAGTTGGTTTATTACGCGAAGGATTTGAAGAACCCTCAGTTTTGTTTAGTAACGGATCCTTATTATAGGTCGATGGATTTTCCCTAGTTCCAAAATAGCAATCACGGATTAAATGATTATTTCTTTTGCATATACGGCACTGAATATTATTCAAGCGAACGCGTTTATTGGGTACTTGTGAAGAGGTCGTAGTATGAGAACGTTTATTTCGTATAGTGGAAGCAACGGATATTAGCTCCGGCACAGACTTTGTCGAGCATTTATTAATTCGATTCTGAGCCGTTCGTCGTGCTTAACCAATAATGACAGCTTCAAGGCATTATCATTATCAAGCTTATCTTTAGTTACGCTCCACAAAACCAAGCTTGCGATAAAAATTCGAAATATCTTTTAGTATTGTCGTAAGAATGTTCACGAAACTTTTTTCACATATTTAATAAATAAGAAAAATAAAAAAAACATTAATAATTTATAACATCAACTCTTTTGATAGAATTTTGCACGATATCAACAGAAAACATTTTGATTAATCGTCTTCGGTCTGTCCACGTTATATACTAATCCAATCGATTTTTATACGAGAGTTATGTTTTCAACGTTTTTAGGTGTAACGGTAGCATCATCAACGTCATTGTTTTTATACAAATGACATTTATGTAATAAAAAATGGTGGTCATCATGACTTATATTCTCCTTCCATTTATCTTAAGCCCTTAAATTGTTTATTACAATGTAAAATAAGTAAATCCTAGCCGCAGCAACGCGTGGCAGGGTCCGCTAGTAGATGTATTTATGTACAACAGTGAATAGCTGTACTTGTAAAATTTGTGTATAAAATGTTTTGAAAATATAAATCAGAGCGGTTGACAACTTTTCTATCAAAAACATTGAATTTGAAAATGAATAACGATCCCAGAGTCCACAACAAAATATGGGACCACCATTGACGCGGTATTTTCTAGGTATTTAGAGGATATTAAGTCGCAAACTTATGCTTCTTATTTCAGTTATCATAGACCTATAGTTTCAATGATAAACATTCCTGAATAACCAACAGCTACTGTAAGATAATAAAACCCACATGAATTCTAAAATAATAAAAATATTTTAAACAGTATTAACTTTTTTAATTATTTATTTAATAATAAAAAATTGTTTTCTTTTCGGTCACGCTCAAAAGTGTAACTTGAAATATATTAAAGAAAAGAATATGCAAATAAATAATTAGTGCATAATTGATACAAAATGCTGTGCAATAGCTTTACCGCGGCAGTCCCGAGTGCCACACTTCTTTTTTTTTTCAACATTTATTTAGATGTTGCGTTAAATCATTTAGTACATTTAAGATTTCTGCTAACCATTTAATTATAATATTATTATTACATAATTGTGCAATTGTGCAATTTGTACAAGATGATTTTAGTCCCTTTACGATATATTACAGGAAATAATAAGAAGTAGTTCTTTTTAGTTTATTTTCTTTTTTTAAATATCAGCCATTCAATTCTGAGGAAAACGTTATTGAATAAAGAACCTGAAACAAATTTTTATCGCGATAATGATTATTAATAAGGTGGGATTAAACTCTTTTTTTAACAAGACTCTAGAAATGGCTTCATCAATATAGCCCTAACAATAATTTTCGAGTTGTGCATGAATTTGAAATCTCAGCTACAATGTCTGATAGTCTTCATTATAATGAAAAAACGTCCCCTTCAGAACACTCCCTCGTTATTATTTTATAATTTGGCATAGTATAATATTATTCGTACGTTTTGTAGAAGAATTTTATTCGTTATATTATTTATCAATGATTCAATTATTACATAATTACTGCGTTTTGTTCATCATATTACAATATAGATTTGGCCTACTTCTACTCTTTTTATATTTTCATGAATTAATTTTAAAGCATCAAAGAACTTTAAGTTGTAATTCTTATTTTAATATCGTTTTGCCAAATTAGCTTCTTCTTACTTTTGAATATTTTTTTTTGTCAAGAACACAAAATATCATTTCATATTATTATCATTTAATCATTATCGTCTTAAAATAATATCACGTTAAATTTTATTTAAGAGTCTTATATGTATACAAATTAGTCCTGCAAATATTAAGGATTTTCAATATGCACTTATTTTGACAGTTAATAACCGGAACGTTGTACCAAAATTAGTCTATCTGCTTATGAACTTGGGTCCGCTCCAAGTTTTTGCTGAAATTAATTTGGGCGTGGTCCAAAATTTATTTGATAATAGTAGAGCAAATAATCATGTAGTCCAAAAGTTTATTAGGTTCAAAAAAAATTATGAATTAATTAAAAGGCAAAAGCCAAATAATACATGTGTTTGATCATGAAAACTTACATTCTTTGTTCTATAGTAACGTAGTAACTTCGTGGGTAATACGTAAAGGTGGGTCGTTGTTCTCAGGTTATGTAGAGGTTTAATTGATTACTTATAAAAACCAAAAAAATGTAGTATCTAAGTATGATATCATAAACAAAACGTTATGATTTATGACGTCATTTCTTGTTTTAGTTGTGACTTCTAGTGCCTACGGCCCAGCTCAGCTTTAAGGAAGTAGAGAGGAACTTGGTCTGCTGGGAAATCAGGCTGGCCATGGGGGTCGCATTAGCACAGCGAACTAAATAACCCCTCTGTGGGTGCACAGGGAATCGGTTAGAGATGGTAAGTGTGCCTACTTACATACCTTTAGTATTGAAGTAGGGAAGATTACGAGGTAGCGGGGATTTAAGGGGATTTGTGCAAGTGTCAAGGGTGAGACAAAGGTTAACGCTGGTACCTACGTAACCTGAAGTGAAGTTAGAAGAGTGAATCACTGAAACTGCAAAAGCGTTCGTGCATTCTTATCTTTTTGGCACCAGGAAAGAACAACGTGGAGGTTTTAGTTCGGATGAGTTCATCATGACAAATACTGGCCTCTGGTAGGCTATGCGTTGGTATTTCCCTACGTAAAAAGATAGTTCCCATATATAAATCATTTGATGTATTGAGTCACATTGCCCCCGTGCTATTCATCTCAACATTTTAACAGTGACGCATTGCACAATTTTATTTTTAAAAGGAACACTTGATTCACCCTGTCGAAGGACCCATAATGTTCGTGAAATTATTTTCTCATTACTAAATAAAGATTCATACTGTTCAATTTTCAATATTCATAAGTAGAGTCAGTACTATTTTACTAGCGAAGTATCGAAAAAAGTCCTTTCTTATAAAATAAAGATTTTTTTTTCCTTTTAATAAGAATAAGAGGAATAATTAATTAAAACCTCATTTTAAAAGAAAAGTAAATCCATTAAAAATTTACGACGCAATAAGCATTGAAAGAGCAAAGATTTAATCTTTCTAATTTTATTTCTTATTCCCATAAGGCTTACCTGGCTTTCAATGGAGCATTAAAAGCAACGAAGTTTTCAGAAGATTAATAATTCAATTACAAATCACAATCTTTTATAAATGATTTAAGTTTTTGTAAATAAATTTACTTTTACAAAATGTATGGAAAAGTCTACGTTTACGTTTGTAGTAGAAATGTATTATTCTGATATGATTGACATTGGATTTAATAATAACTAATTGACCCGGCAGACTTCGTACTAAAAGCCGTCCTCAAGTTTTAGGGAGCCTAAGGAACAGCAATTGATTTTTATAAATATATATAGATATAAATTTTAATAGATTCACTAAATGGTATCAACTGAGTGTTACTTCTAAATAGATGTAACACTAAAAAGTTTAGTTTCTATTTAGTTCTCATTATTTATAGATATATGCGCTTGCGGAATTTATTGTACACAATTTAAGTACTTTAAATTTATGTAAAACATAGTTCAAGTCCTATGTTTTACGGTTTCAGCAGCATTTGTCATTTAAATTTTGATGTCGTAATTTTTTTTTATTTCTCAAATATCTATTTAACTACTTTTCACAGAATTATTAAATAAAAACGGGAGCAAATGATAGCTAATACGTATGAATTAAAAACAAAATAAACAAAATTGGTCTAAAAAAAGGAAAATTAAAAGTAAGTGAAATAAACAAACATAATACTGTCTATTTTTTTTATTACTGTGTACATACACTTTGGTACATGAAAAATATTTTCCTTAAGCATTAATGAGGACATTAGTAGTGTTTTAAACAATTTACTTTATCTGACATTTATGTTCATAATGCAGCTCATTCTTGTTGAACACCTAAAAATCTCACAGTGATACTTTTTATACACCTCTTTACCCAGTATGTCATAATTAATAATAACTTTTTTATTAATAATCGTGTGCATGAAAGGCATCAATTAAAAACATTTTTGAGTTCTTTAATATTTTTTTTGTACAGTTTTTATTTATTTAATACTATTGTAATCAATAGTTAGAAATGAATTTGAATGATCATATGTTATTTGAATAACACTTGTATTTTAACTGCTTTTTAAGCTTTCACATCAACTAAGCTTATGTTCTTTTAAGGATGACTAACGGCCTCATTATATATTATATGCTTATAACAAGTGCTATCTTAATTTTTTTACAAATAAGTAATACAAGCTCTATAAAGAGGCATTTACAGGCGATAAAAGTTAAAAATATTACGGTACTGCGCGATTTTAGAACGATAAAGTTTTGGAAAATATTGCGATGCAAAAAGTAAATATTTAATCCATTACCATGCGTCCTATTTAAATAACGTTAATTAATTTATAAATGTCTATATATTTTTGTTACAGCTTATTACTTTTATTTATGCGATAAAAATTAAATTAACTTTTTGCATTTCTCGCTTTAAATCTTTATATATTATTTTCGACGTCTCTCCCCACTCTCTTTCTCTCTTTCCAGTCTGCCCGTGATCAAAGACTCTGGAAAGAGAGAAATATTACAATTCATTTTATTATCATTGGCTGAAGGATATGTACCGAATATCTGGAAGTCGAAATTTATAACACCTATCCATAAAACTGGATTCATAAAAATAATGTTGAAAATGATCGGCTTATTTCTAAATTATGCGTCCTGGCTAAAGTTTTGTATAAAATCATTTTTGAGAAATTGTATGCTACCGTATCCACATCTTTAATTTAGCAACAAAATGGATTTATGAAAAAGAGATCTACCTTGTCCAATCTATTACTCTTCAACGATTATGTTAAATTTGGTAGGGATTCGGGCTCGCAGGTGGATGTCATATTTACAAATTTCACTAAAGTGTTTGATCGTAGTGACCATAAAATACTACTTCAGAGAAGTTAAATTTTGCTGGCATTCACGGTGGTTTATTTAGATGGTTTACCTCCTATATTCATAACCGATCTCAAGCTGTTGTCGTAAATGGATACACATCTTACTGGACTACAATTCCTTCTGGTGTACTAGAGGGTTCTTTGTTAGGTCCATTGCTATTTATTATCTTTATAAATGATATTGACACCTGTTTTTTACACTCACGTAACTCACTCACTCAATAAAGCTGTACGAGCTTTAGCCAAACTAATATGTCTAAAATATATAGCCATGGTTTAAAAATATTGTCATTATGTTATAATATTGTAATTCGATGACTTTTAATCCTAAAATGTTAGCCTCTATTTCAATTACGGTCAAAACTGTAATATAAATTTTGATAAAGTGGAGGATAAACCGAGCGATTCCATTTTCGACGAAAGACCTCTTAATAAATGTAACGTTTTACTTAACCGTTTTATTTATTTATTAAAACTTCTTGGAAAAATTTAATGATTCCATGGCTAGATTAATGCCGTAGGCATTATCAACAAGGGTAACTTTGGGAGGTAAAGAGTTTTCACAGAGACGTTCCGTTTCACAGGGACTGTCTGGGTGAGATATCACTGCGGTGCCTATTTTTTCCGTGAGCAGTATGTGAAACACTGCGTGTTCCGGTTGAAGGCACCTACCAGCGTATTTACTGGGTAAACGAGACCAAACACCCTATGTCTCACGGTAGGCAGCGCGACGGCGATACCACTGGTATGTCATGTATGCCAATGTCTATGGGCGTCGGTGATCACTTCTCATCAGGTGGCCCGACTGCTTGTTTGCCTGCGTATGCCATAAAAAAAGGAAATTTTACTGATATCCGTTGCAGTTTTTATACTTGATGGAATTAATAAAACATCTTGGCATTTCATTAAAATGTAGTTAGCCTAACTATATTATAGGCAATAAGTATATATAGCCCTAAGCACAGAAGTGGCATCATTCGTCTGCTATTTTTATAGATCAATGGTCACCAAAATGGCTAGTAACACTGTTATGTACAAAATATGTGTATGTAATCTCAGTTATGTTTTAAGCTATGAATATGTCATTTTAAATTAAAGCTTTTTGTTGCGGACATAAGGATTTAATTGTAATTGTTGTTACATGCGTATGGGCATTTAGTTGTTTTTTGAAAGTCAATTTG
This sequence comes from Lamproptera curius, assembly GCA_029286875.1. Lineage (NCBI taxonomy): Eukaryota > Metazoa > Arthropoda > Insecta > Lepidoptera > Papilionidae > Lamproptera > Lamproptera curius. The sequence continues at coordinate 3,325,620 of JAGSMT010000031.1, forward strand.
TAGAATATCAGTCAAAAAATTTTCCTAATGTTGGTAGATCTTCTATTTTACTAGGCACCGTCTGGTAGTACCACCACGGTGTCCAATTTCTACCACAAATGTTATTGTTTAAAATCTAATGTGTTTCGATTTACAGGGCACAGCCGGTTTTATTACGAGGTAAGTGTTTTTACATACATATATTTGTTACATACAAATAAATTTGAGAAGGAACATAATTTTTTCCCCTCGAACTTGTCAATCATTTTGTATCAATTCATTTCAAACGTGAAATTGTTATTTAATACTAGGTACTATGTAATAAAATAATAAAGTAAGCTATTGTTTTCTAAATCTAAACATGATTCTATTGTTTTGAATACAATAATCGTGTGGAATGCATATCTTAATATTTACATTTCTTCTTTTGAGATATCTCCGTCTGAATACGTCTTCGCGCTCACTCAACCACTTCAGTGCTCCTTGACCTGGAAGATGGGAACTTTTAACATTTGTTATAGGGCTTAAGTTCAGCACTGACAATGTATTTTTAAATATTAAAAACGACTTGAAATACTACAGAAATATTTTTTTATCAAGCCATGTTGATTAATTACTTAATATTTGTTTACGTATACCTACCTAGAACAAATTAAGTAGTATAAATATAATTAAGTTTTAAATGATGAATTGTTAAGCTTTCTAATTTTGAATTTATGTAAATGTACAATTCATATCAAAGAAATTGTCAGTTATGGATTGAGAGGAATGCAGAAATAGAAAAGAGTGACTTGCATAGATTTGGTTTTCATAGAGATGATGCATGTCAGGCATAAATATTTAATGTTAAAATATGTAATAAAGATGTAACACGAAGCATGCATATTTAGAACTCTAATTACTATCTGTCAGAAATGTACTATTTTAAAAATGAATCTACAATAATACGCAGGATATTTTTTAATTAATTGACTATTACGATATCAAATCCACTAATTGACGGATTTTTCGCGTTACTTTTTTTTTTATATATATTTATTCCAGACACTTCGGATTCTTTCCCGCATCCATGATCGTGTGATTGTGGATGGTAAATTAGTGGATTTTATATGTATAACAATCGCGTAAATAAAAGAAATGACTATTACAATAATATTTTTACATAAATATTTTAAAATATTTTGGATTAGTAAAGTATAGTATTTTTTAATAGACGCGCTATAAAAAATATATTTAATATAAAGGGAAATGAGAGAGATAAAATTAAGAAAAAGAAATAAATTAGGTACATATTTATTAAGCTTAACTTGTATATTATTTTAAATAACTTTTACTAACACTATAGCTGAATATGTGGCTTCATATTACTGTACTAATCTTATACACGCTAGGAATTGTAAATATAAGCCCGTTAGTTTCTGTGCCAAAAGTTTGTTTATAAAAAAGTTTTGCGATTGAATTGAGCGCGTCTTTCATGTTTATACATTTCGCGTGTCATACACAACTTTGTAAATATTACTAAACTATAACAATATTGTTTGTTACCTAAATGAATGTTGATCAAACATACCTTTTATTTAATTTATTATAACATCAATATTAGCTCATAACACGAGCAATATCAACATAAAACGATGAAATGTAGTGTTTAGATACTCGAAACGAGCTATAAGTAGTGTTTTGTAGCAATCTTATACGGTTTCAAACTGTATGACCTTGGGATTAAAATGGCGATAAAAGTCAATAAGAAAATTTATCATCGCTGGAGCAAAAGCCATAAAAAATTGTGTCTGATGATAGGCACAAACAATAAAAACACCTCATTTATATTATACTATACGGTATACTTCAATATACCAATATTTCTGGATATTTCTTTTATTCTACGCGGACGAAGTCGGCGCGCGCGCGCACAGCTAGTTATTACATAAAAATTCTCAACCCCGTTACATTTAACAGACGCTGCTTCGTATACTCATTAGTGAGATATGTAGAATTCATCTAGTATGAGAATTTACAAATATTGCAGAAATTTCTAGACAGTCAATTTGGGGCCATCAGTTAAATCGTTCCATGGACGCGTAGAACGTTATCTCTCCCTTTTGTAGCCTCGTCTACATCTAGGATAAATATGCTTACAGAGGAGCTTATAAAGGTCATGTATGTTTTTATAAATTGGTCCGTCGACGCTATGACGCAGATTGTTTTTCAATTTTGGCAACAAACAATATAGTATTTCACATTTTTTGATGCGATTACGTAAGATATAAGTTCAGAAAAATTTAGTATGAGTACTTTCTGTACTTCTTATCTGATTTGGTAAATCTTAAGTATTTCAAATAGAATGCTTAATTTGCAGAGGACGTCCAAACTGTTATTTTTTGTAAAAAATATTTTCTTCTTTAAAAGCTCGATTGGATGGAATAGCAGTATCTGGATACCCGTTATGACCCATTGTGGCCTATGGCTTAACGGCGGACTTCTCAGCATAGCTTGCAACTAGATAAGAATTTAAGCGGAAATAAATGCATTTTACGAGTCTCTTTTAATTACAATTTTATGGGATAAGGGGCAAATGTAAACTAGAGTCGAAGCTATGTTATTTAAATAGTTCTTCAAAATCTTATCATAAAAGAATAAATTAAATAAATCTCCAGTTTGTTGCCATATTTTAGATTAAATCAACATTAAATGCCTCAGAAAAAAGAAAAATCCGTTATTTCAATAGAGAGAATAGTTGGGCTTTACAACAGGCTTGGGATCCCTGATTCTCGTTAAATTAAGCAGCGTATCAAAAGCACAAAAGAGAACAGAAGTCCGGTGTGCTCTTTCGATTACCTGTTTTGGAAGTTTTTATTTGGGGAAACATTAAAATCTGGTGGCAGCTCAAGTTCATTTTGAAGTAAATTTAAATTGATTCTGCGAGCGTGAATGAGAAAATGTTTATAATTAAATATACTAGAAATACTTACATTTATCTTATCCTATACCGTCTTTAGCTACGTACCTTTTTTACAAGTATTTAGTTTTCCCGAGAGCTAATCAAACAAACAACTAACTAGTTAAACCACTCTGTTTCATTTGCTGAAATTGCCTTCTAATTGGCCAGTTCCTGAGTTATTCTATTTAAGTTTGTTCATTAAATAGTAGCTGGCATTTATAATACTTATTAGAAACAATTTAGAATTCTACTTTATCTAATTCAAACATCACAAAAATCCTAAAGAAAAAGCCAATGTTTTTAAAATAATAAAAAAGATGATCAATTTTATACTTTTAGGCTATGAACCAAATCCTCGTTGTTTGTAAGTCTTCTGTCAAACTTTGAATATAGTATCAATATTTAATTAGAATATAGAAACTTGGGAATATCTCTATCTTAGGATCATTGAATTTACATTGTAATATTAATTCATAATTAAATAGTGGCACAGTTTTAAAATACTTATACCGCTTCAGAAAATAATTTCATAATTCGTTTTATCATTGAAATTGAGAACGTCAGAACAATCTACAGTACAAAATGATAATCGATTATTTAAAAATAAGATAATAGGACGATGATGAATTATCAATGTATCATATGAATCGATTTCGCTTTTCTAAAAAGTTGTATACAATCTTTGTATATAGATAATCAAAAATAAAATTTGAATTCTTGAGAGAATTGAGGAAAAGATAATCTTTATCGTGGGACAAATTTCTCTGTAATTGAAATCAAAGTAGTACTTTTACTGTACTTTTAACTGTATGTTGATAAAATTATATATTACTATACATTACGTGAGTAAAACAAAAAGCAACTTTAAAACCAGTCATAAATTAGAAAATTTAACTAAAATAATTAATACAAAAAGTAAATAATTAAATAGTTTTCTAAGTACAAATTAAATTAAGAATTATGTAGTATTCTTCATATAAATGATAATTGGTACTGTTGACAGATGCGATACTCTTGACTTTTGTTTGATATGAACCGTGTTCAAATATTTCCTCTTTAATCCCGATCCAGTTATTTTATGTAATTACTGTAGTACACAAAATACTGATGTACTGGTAGATACAACAGTTAAACACTTCATTAACGTTACCTTTTCCTTTTTTTTCATAAATAATACGCTGAAAATATCATCTAACTTGTATTCAGAGGTAACTGCAGCAGAAAGGTTCTCATGAAGATCATCATGATTTATTTTCAAATAACATGTATGTAAAAAAGTATTGGGGTAAAAAAGCTATTACTGATGTTCACCTACCATTACCCTTGAATAGTTTGCTACAATGAAGTATTACAAAAATTTTAGCACCATGTCGTGGTGCTAACATTTAACGCTTAGCAACCTTGTTGTCACAGGAGACAGTAATCAGAATTGAAATCAATAGTGAAAAAAGTGAAACAGTTTTCAAAAAACGGAAACTTCATAGATTTAATAGTGTAAAGTTGGTTACATTTCAGTAATATATTACTCGTATTCCAATTGTAATGAAAAAACTTAAACCCTTGTTAAAGCGAACATTTTCATATAGATTAATTACTGTGATTGTGGTTGTGCTGGTTTAAAAAACTTTTTAAACTTTGTTATATAACTTTAATTGTTAATCCGTTGGCTTGTTTTTTAAACTACCAACTCTATACCTGGTGCCCAAACAACCTGGATAACTTTTGATGAAATATGAAGTTAATTAAACAGATAGTAACCGAGCTAAGTATTATTTCAAAACTTTTGTAATTCTTCAATTAAAGACAAAAAATGCCTATTTATATACATAAGTCAAAACTAATACAATATTTAACGGTATTTATGTTTATTGTATTTTAAACCCTTTGATAATTAAGTATTTTTTTTATAAACTTATAATTAACCTTGCTACTAATTATAAGGGAAACAGTTAAATAGTCCAAACTACAGGATCATTCTATTATTTAACTAATATGAGCAATAAGTAATAAATTTCAAGTGGCAAAATAATTTTAAAGGTAAATATGTAAAATTGTAAATAAAAAATCAGATATCTTTACCGTTAAGTACATTTGGACATCTTAATCATTTTGCCGTGAGTGTAATTTTAGACAGATTTTTCGATCCTTCTTTCTCACCTCGATAGTGCTGCGCGTTTACTTGTGCTTGTAAAGGTTTCGTGTTAATTAAGTATGTCATTGAAGAAATTTTATAAAATGTATTACATCAAAATGTATTTAACTTAACAATTTCTAAAACATATCAGGTATAAAATAAATAGAGACAGTTTTGTAGATAAAGCTTGTTGTTATGTGCTTATATTCCGAACGGGCTTAACATATTTTGTTAAGTATCAAAATAACGTTTTATATTTCATCCAAAATAGAAGTTCAAAATCAATCAAGAGCAGAATTATGTATCCTCCTATTTAAATTGGAACGAGATATTTGTGCCAATAATTAATATAATTACATTTTTCATTTTGTGATGGTTGTAACTGCTTACACAATTAAATTACGCTGCCACAAAAGTAGGCGAAGAAGTTAAATCAGTTAAAATACTCTAAAGCATACATTTTATTGAAAAAGTTTCGTTACTTTCTGGTACCATTTCATTACGAGTCCTTTTATTGGTGCGCAATCTAATTTGTCATTACACTCTTATTACTTTTTCGAGAAAGTTGATTTGAGCAAAACTTAATGTGATAATAAGCGTTTAGTATTTTTCTTAAGACTTTTAATTGTTATAAAACTGTATAAACTATTATGACAATTGTACTACCCTACTTACCACATAAATAACTTTTGGTGTATACAGACATCTACTTCTTGATATTTTTTTTTAAGTGCAGACATGATATGCAGAGAATAGTCTGAAGTAAAATATTTCCTAAATGTTAACTATACATCTTCGTTTATGGTAACGTAGTCAGTGATAGTCCACTGCTGGACATAGGCCTCTCCCCTCACCCCTATCTATTAGGGAGTTTTCGGACCATATCCCACCACGCTGGTCCAATGTGGGTTGGTGGGTGGACCGACTTTTTACATGCCCATCCGGCGCATGGATCATCTTACTTTTCAATTGGGTGATCGGCCCAAATTGCCCTAACCAACTAGGAAACAACAATGAAAATTTGTTGGGTCCCCTTACGATTCCCCTTAGGCCCACTAGGCAACGAAGGCAGTAAGTAATGTAGTTTAATTAAATATTATTGCCCTGTCCCAAATTTAATCAATTACTACGCTGTAATTTAATTCCACGACATGAATATTGTATGAATCAGGGCTTTTCAATTTGGCAAACAATAGTTAGAAAGAATGGCCGCTTTATTTCACTTTACACTTTTTCTTCAGAGACCAACAACACGATCCCCATACAACAGAACTTGGTTCGTTTCGATAATTTGTCCTTTCTTTTATTCTTGTAGTAAATGGGCGAAAAACCTAGTTGAAAATAGAAAATAAGTTTCATTAAATAATTTTTTCTTGTTTTGTTTATTTATTATTTCAAAGTAACCGCTAATTATTAAAAATGTACTTAAGATATGGACATAAAGATGCGAGTACTTTGGTATTATTTACTCTATAAAATTAAGATACTTTGAAGAAAATAATTGTACCCTTAAACGGCAATAGGTGTTGATAAGGAATAATATATTGAAACATTACGAAATACGGTAATAAAGTATTAACACCACATAAATGCATATTTCTCAGAGATCTTGGTAAATTAAGAATAATATTTAAAAACTCACAGCATTAATTGCCCATATTACTTTACATTTTATTTTATATTCATTTATTAGCATTTTTTTGTAATTCACCTTTAAGATTATATTGTATATTTTTTTTTACAATTTTAATTGTTCAATTGATTTTGATACGTTTTTAAAATTTTTGCACTTTTTGTAATTTTTTTTATCTTTTCTGTACCCATGTGAGGAAGCTAGTCCCCTCTGGCACAGGGAATCCTATTGAGGGGATAGTGTTCTTCAAATCTTTTTTGTTCGTGTATTACATGTACAATTTGTTAGAGATAAGTTTATAGAGATAGAGGTAATATAACATAAAGAAAGCAATCTTTTCTCTTTGGAACGCGCTACCCCTCGAGGTTAAGGTAGTTAAGAACATTTCCGAGTTTAAAAGTGAAGTTTGAAAACATATTTTCCATAAACTGTCAGTGGAATAATTAGCTTCTAGGATTACATAAATTAAAATAAATATATAAGTAAGTATTTATTTAGAACATATTTGTATATAGGTACTGCCTCCGCAGCCTAGTGGCAATGGCGTGTTCTTTAGAAACAAAATTAACTAATAACCAGCATCATATTTAACATTTTTAAAAGAAAACGTAAAAGGTCGACTCAAATTATCGAAATAAATTATCCTTTCGAGAATATGAGATAACAGTGTCTCGTGTTAATTTTTTTGCGCCTCTTTTATCACAGATTGAGTGAATACGTAATGGGATGTCAGACATCTTGTATATCGATTCCTCCTAACTTTGTTTACGATCAAGTCGCTTCCAATTTCACGGTTGCTCTGCTTTCATGGAATTACTACATTGTTCATACAACTTGCGTCAGGAAAGATGCTTTTTTTTAAAGTTTTGTACAATTCTAGTAACTCTTTTTAAGGGAGAACCTTAAACATGTAGTTATATATTTTTTAAATGTTTAAAATAAGATATTAAATACACTTACAATTTTCATCTGAAATTGTTATTTAGCATTAAAGAATATTAAGCAACTGCATTACTACTAAAAAGTTAACATTCCTGGGTACTACGAATGCAATATTATTTTTAGCTTTTCAACTAAGCTCTGGTTTAAGTTCTATGCTCATTAGAGCTATTCGGTACCCACGGCTTCCTGAATGCGGCGTCCGCTGGTTGTTACCACGTGATCCACTGGTTGCTAATTCATTTCGCCTAGTCTAATAATTTTCAAGTAAGTTTTCTAAAATAATCACGAGTTTTAGTAACAGCGAGCTGTCTTTATGAAAAAGAAAATTGTTAGTGAATTCGCGTCGGCCTCGCCGTCAACTGGACGACCGCGCGTAGACGACTTACGCTCGAGACGATTTCCTGTATCAGGCGACCACGTGCGGACGGCAGTTAGACTACGAGACGTTCTATTTTTTTTTTTGGGATTTATCAAAATCCTTTGAGCACCTACATGAAAGTGCATTTTTCGGAGTACATATAAATAGGGTAAACGCTCCAGCTAGGTTGAACAACTTAGAGGAAGAGTGTCTCCCTCTGAATAGACAAATATACAATAGAAAATAATTTATGTAAGTTACCGATGACGCGCCAAAAGAAGAACGCCATGTGAGAAAGGATGAGCAGCTGGTGTAAGTTCTTACACGCTGTTCTATCTTGATCGAGGAATTTCACAATCCCTAAACGCCACCTCTATTTAACGGCTAAGTTTTTAATTAAATAATATTTCAATCAAATACGATATATAGTTGATCCAAGAATTCACTAACACTTTTAAAGATAACTATGCAACTAAATACCCAATACGTACTTAGTGGCATGCTTCTGTTGTGGAACTTTTGATTTGAAAAATGCACCTCATCGTCGTCCCATCCCTTACCTGAACCAGACACAACTATTTATATCAGATTGAAACATTCATGTTCTATTCTCAAGACAACAAGTAGAACAACTTAATAGATGAGTTTGTGTCATATTTATCTATTTTTGTTAAATAGCAGCAAAGATATATGGGTGATAAGTTTTTACAACAAAAATAAATCAGTCAACGAAAAGAATAATCCAATTTTTATGAATTTATCGCGTTAGGTCTTTTTAAATAGATGTTAAAATGGACCTAGTGGCAATAACTAAGTCACAGGGCAGACTATAAATAGCATCCTAGAGCACATATTTATATATATCATCTCGTATTAAACGGCAATTTCAAAAATATGTATTTTCTAAATTTAAATACGTATGGAATTTGCAAACCAAGCTCTAGAGATTAGAAAGATATTCAGAAACATTTGCGTAAGATCTGTATATATTATCATTATTCATTGGATCACTGTACCGTTGTCTGTGATGTATTCATATGTGTTTTGAGCCATTATACAAATGCATGTGCATATATGTACTTGATAATTATTTGGTATACGAGTTATACAAAATGACATCTAGAGAGATATAAGCATCTAATTCTTATATAAAATCATAAATGATCAAAAATGTATCAAATTTAAATACTTGATTAAACAAGCTTAATTAAATATTACATTTGGTACTACATATTATATTCATTATGTTGACCGTTCATGAAAAATTGTACATACTGTACATTCAAATGCTACTGTTATATATTATAAATATTTTTTGGTTACACAAATACATTAAAATAGTTTAAATGCAGTGACTATTTCTTTATTTAAAATTGTTAAATGTAGTTAACTAGAAGAAATAATATGCTTACGTAAATTAACCTTTGATAACCATTAATTACCTACTTTAAGTACTTTTACTTACTCGTTATATAAGGTACAAAATCCGCTGTAATTCTTCATTGTATGTCGCAACAGAAGTAGATAACAATAAATTTTACCAGGACACTGCTATTCACCTATCGTATTTTAAAACTTTGTTAATTTAAATACATTTTTAAACTGGTTAAAACGATGCGACGAGCACGATGTTTACCTGATAGTAAGTGTGAACTTCCGCTAAATGAGATGTAACATCTTGTTTACCCAGTAATGAAGGTGACTATGGTCGGCACCATACATTTAAACCAGTAGTGAGTAATGTTTATGAATTTCTGGCTTGCGGCAGAATAGAGAGAATAGAAGACAAGTGGAATTTCAACAAAAAAATATGACCGACTTCAAACAGTATATAGGTTATATACTACTACGTTATTCGGGAAGTCCCCGAGGCGTATTGAAATATAATGTGTCTATTGCCTATGCCTATTAGTCGACACAAAGTTTTATGGCTTTTGTCTCAATGATGACGAATTTTTATAATAATTTTCATCGTCATTTCAACCCCTAGTTCATCCCCGTACACTTTGTAACTATAAAACTGCTACAAAAACAACACTTATGGCTTGTTCTGAGTATTGCATTTAGTCGTTCTACGTTCAACAGAGACGATTTATATATAAACTTTCATACCCAATGACAACCGTTTCGACAACTTTTATCGCAAAAATTTATAAAAACATACTCCCAATTGAGTACTTACTTCTATTCTTTTATTTTATTTTTTTAAACAACATGACCGACTTCACACTGTATATAATTTTGCGCAATATAAGCGGGTTACTATGCGCTTTGTGCACAAAACTGTCCCGTGATTGAAATTTCCCCACCACATTTTAAATCGCGTTTACAATTTAATTGCACAAGGTTGTGATTTTTGACGTCATAATTTTCTGAATTTCTTTAATATCTATCAAACAACTAATAAGAATATTATTTTAAAAATCGGACCAAATAACAGCTGATAACTAATAAAAAAATTAACAAAAGCAACGTGATTGATGTTGGCGTTATGCTCATTAAGTGCATCTTTGAGGCTTAGGAAGCGTCTCAGGATGCATTAGACATCTTTTGCGATCTCTAAAAAGCTTTTGATTGCGTACAGCATGAAACTCTGGTCAGGATGTTAGGTAACTATAGTGTAAGAAACGCCGCACTCAAGCTTCTGTCTTCGTACTTTAGCCACCGAACTCAGAGGGTTGACGTGAATGGTAAAAGATCTCTCGGGGCCCCGGTACCTATGGGTGTCCCACAAGGATCTATCCTTGGGCCTTCTCTCTTTCTCATCTATAAAATGATTTACCATATGTTATTAATAAAAACGAAGAGATAGTATTATTTGCTGATGATAATTCCTTAATTTTTTAAGTTAAACGACACACATCAATAAAAGACGATGTAAAAAATACTCCCTCTAGAGTGGCGCACTGGTTTAGTGTCAATAATTTGCTACTAAACCAGAAGAAGACAAAATGTATTAAATTTATTTCTCCAAATGTCGTGTAAATGTGAAGTGTTTATAGATGAGGAAGACATAGAAGAGTGAGTCAGCCGTGTTTCTGGAAACAACAATAGATTCCAGATTGCAGTGGGGCCCTCATATTAATAGATTATTGAATAAACTCGGCTCTGCAGAACATGCTGTCAAGAAAATCAGACAATTAATTGACGTGGAGACGGCCCGATTAGTATACTTTTGCTATTTCCACAGTGTAATGTCTTATAGCATTCTACCGTGGTGAAGTGCGGCGGATACTAATACGATCTTTGTCCTCCGAAAACGCAGTTATTCGAGAGATTTATAACCTGGGCCCCAAAGGATCTCTGAAAAAACAGTTCACAGAGATTAAAATACTAACCGTTACTTTTCTATACATATTCGAAAACCTAATGTATGTGCAAAAAAATAGAAATGATTTTCGCAGACATTGTGATGCACAAAACATAAATACTAGAAACAAACAATTTAAATCTTCACAGCATTAAATTATGCTATTATGACTGCGAAAAATAAGTAAATCTTTTATGGGACAATGTATACGCTTTTACAACAAAATCCCAGTGAACGTTCAGAATTTAACTGATAATAAATTAAAAAAAGTAGTAAAGGAACGTTTATGTGTTAAAGGTTATTACAACATGAATGAATTTGTAAATGATAACATAGTCTGGTAATGGAATGCTCGCTCCAGGCTTTTTCAAGTATAATATACGTATGATAGAACTGTATGTATCTCATACGAAAATTTTAATGTAAATATTTGATTATTTTAAAAGATGACAAAATAGGCCCGCTGAGTTTCTTTCGCCGGTTCTTCTCAGGTCGGAGACGTCCCATTCCGAACCGGTGGTAAATATTTATTAATTTGTAGCTTAAAATTTAACGATTAATGTTTAATTTGAGATAATGTCGAAAATGCATTAGTAAACCAGGACTTCCGCGAATGGAAATAAAATTATTACAAATGTTATTAAAGGTATTTATATATTCGATTTAGTAAAGTGTAATTGTTAAGAAAAGTTTGAAATTCCAATTAACCAATTTTATCTTAGTTTTGCATGTAATGGCAAATCTTTTATGATAATATTTAAATGAAAGATATATAAAAATAAAAAAGGTGAATGAGTTTGGCACATACTGTTTAATTTTATTTATCTTTTAGAATAGCTATCGCGAATGAAATGTCAATACTATAGTAATAGAGAAGTCCAAATATATAATCGAGTTTGCGGGAACGTAAAAATGTTCTTTTAAAAACTGCAACTAATTATTTCTATATAAGTGTTAACTTACTTATTTATTGTCCGACTTTGCAATAGAAGGAGGTACTTAACTCAGAGCGTATATCTGTATATTTTAATTAATTTTGTGAGGAGTAGTATAAGAAAAAAAACGGTACAAAACCACGCCTCGTGCGATTAAATTGCAGTCCAAAACCGTAAAAGATAGATTGAAATTATGGTCTACGTAATTATTCTTTTAAAAATGGTCTAAAATAGAATCCGCGAGCGTATATATATATATATATATCTATGATGAATAACCGACAATAACAGTTAATGCAAAACATTACTAAAATTTCATTGAGGCATACTCAAAGCTCGTTTATAACACTTAATGCGTTTAAAAATTCTTTATCGTATGTAAATAAAACGATGCAGTGGGAGAAATCGCATGGTACTTTTAGCAGAAAGCACGTTATCATCATCATCATCACCAGCCTGCGATACTCCACTGCTGGACATAGGCCTCCCCTAATACACTCCTACCCATTAGGGGGTTTTGGACCCTATCCCACCACGCTGGTTTAATGCGGGTTGGCGGTAGGCGTGAGCGTTATTTCACGTCATCAGTTACAATAACTGTTTACGCGATATAAAACGCAACAACCGTTTCGTGACAAATTAAAAGTAGTTATTTTTGTAAACAGGTTATACGGGCGAACTCGGCCGTCATCGTCTTCGTTCGTCAGTTGAGTGAGCGTAAAGCTCTATATTTCTTTCGCATCTTGCCTACCGACCGTGCGAGAGAGATGGCAGTCCAAGACTTGCCGAGTAAGCGCGAGCCGACTAAATGCTGTCACTCGCTGCGAGTGATGCATTTAGTTTTCATAGGTATGACTAATACACATAGATATCACATTCGAGTGACCCCTGTTGGCAAACAATGCCTTGCGATTCCGGGAAACCAGCAGTTAATTAAATCAAAAGTAAAATAAAACAAAACAAAGATTTTAATTTTGTTATATTTTAATTTTTATTTAAAACTGAACGGTGTATATAAGAGTGAAAATAGTTATAATAAAATCGTTCAAAAGTGTAAACACACCAAAATCGAAAATATTAATCATCGTCATTGTAACAATAAAACTTAATTTTAAAAACGCCAGTAGTAACATTTTTAATGAAATCATAAATTCGTAGTAAATAATAATCAATCAATAAAACATTTTATAATTGTAAACCGGAAATATGCAAAAAAGTAAATATATTGATTTAACTATTGGGCATTAAACACGAAACCGTTATTTTTGTTTAGTATGTAACCGATAGTTAAGAAAGATAACCGTATAGTTGAGAAACGCGTAACCGTATGTGATGAAACTTAGTGTACATAAGCTGGATGAAAGTAGCTAGTTACTAAAATAACTAGTTTTAAACAAGCGACGCCGTCACGTAACCGGTTACGTTTCGTTTCTAAAGTGACGTTACGACCCACGTCTAGTTGGTGGGTGGACCGAACTTTTACATGCCCATCCGATGCATGGATATCTTACTTCAGACAATTAGGTGATCGCCATTGCCTAACCAACTAGAAACAAATGAAAATTCGTTAAGTCCTCAAGGATTCGAATCACGACCATACGATTTCTAAAATAGCCCATACACAATGCTACTATACTTCTTAAAGCCCAGTTAAACTTTGGTATCATACAGATTACCTAGACTATCATTTGTTTTTAATTCGAAGCTGAGAATGTGAATGCTGAGGGCCGTAAAACTAGCAACATTAGGTCTCTTGCTTACAAGGGACATTCACACACACATCATGAGCCAGTGTTAGTCCACTGCAGGACTTAGGCTTCCCCTAATGCCCGCCTCCTCCATAGGGGGTTTTTTGGACCGTATCCTGTCATGCTGTTCCATTGCGGGTTGGTGGTTGGACTGGCTTTTTACATGCCCATCTTAAGCATGGATCATTTTACTTTTCAGACAATTGAGTGATCGGCCCAAATTGCCTTAAAGAACTAGGAAACAACAATGAAAATTGGTTAAGTACCCGCAGGATTCGAACCCTTCAGTTTCTAAAGTACACGTTATTTAAATGTCTTTATTTATACCACAATATTTAAAAAAGTGTCTCCCCTTGTTACGTTAAGTTGAACCAGTACTAGGTAATAAATCAAAATACTTTTTCATCTAAAAGCAGATAAACGATGATTTCCGTATCGCATCAGATTTAATAACTTTCCATAATAGATTTCCCGGCGACGACGACGATATGGCAGAAAAATGACAACTTCCCTGTTTAAAAATCGTCAGCCACGCTAAGATTTCCTTTGGACAAATAAAAATTATATATATTATAAAAGTAAAATGTACTTTCGGTCGTTTTCAGAGAATTTTTAACGAAGTGTAAAATTCGGTTTTACTTTTTTATTATATGGATAAGTATATTATGTGGATACTTTTGGTATATTTTATTAACATTCTAAATTTATTTAGTAATAATCAATAAATACATCAACCTGCAGTCAATGTTAGACGTATCCATTGGCAATGCAAAACAGTCGGAGAGCTACTCCGCATGTTCCCACGGTACGCCCAAATGCCTCGTAAATTTGGCCAAGATGTACAGACTGAAACATTGAAATGATGTTCCCAATTTTAAGTAATTTTAATTATGCAAGAAACTAAATGTCAACACAAGTTTTTTTATCCTCAAACTACCTCCGTAACCTAGTGGTGTTACGCTTTAGAGGGTTTGAATCCCGCAGAGATCTTGGTTAGAGAAATGCGGGCTGATTACCCGATTGCCTGTAAAGTAAAATGATCCTGAAAGTAGGTCCACTATTGCGCACGATAAATTTTTTTACGACTTTTTGACTACCACGAAACTTTTTTACTACTACTAAGAGACTTATCTGCTACAGAGAGGTAAGCCTCTCTTCAGTGGTGTCGGTTTTCTACACTTTCGGATTATTATAGTATAAAAGAGAGCGCTCCTGTATTTACGCGTACACCCGTGCACTATAATATCTTTGTCATTTCGTGTTATTTTAAAATTAATAATAGTAGCTATGATTGGAATAATGAAAGAACAACCTAATCTTTTTAAACATCAGTAAAATTATATTCAATCTATCGAAGGTAAAGTCAAAGCTGAATGTTATAAAGAGAGATGATAAAGAAAATACTTTATCAATCCTCTCACGTCCACACTATCCGAGGAATATTCTCACAGCGCTATTATTCTTTGCACGTTTTATAGGAGCTTTGCATTCGTTTTACCAGATCCAGATAAGTCAGTCACATAAGTTAATTAAAAAGTTCTGACTCACATATTTCGAATATTCAACGTCTGCATACATAATCATATTTTATATTTATATGTTTGTAACGGCTATTTCATCATCATGCCACATTACATTCACTCACAGACGATATTTTGATAAAATGTGTACCTCAAAAGATGTTATAATGCGGTGGTAAATATTGTCGGGCTGTTACGTGTGGAGATGGTGTTTTTTATCATTTATTTTGCGCTAAATGGTTAATTATCCTGTTGAAGTAGGTCTTACTTTTTATTTAAATTGATTTATTTTATATAATAATATTTAGATAATAATAATTGTTAAACCGAATAAAATTAATTATTCTATTATTCTTTACGGTCCCAATTCTCCTTTTATAAACGTAAAATTTAAACTATCAAAACAGCGCCATCTATTGAACTAAAACACAACTTAACTAATAGATATCATCAGAATCGTTTTGGAGCTAACAGTTAATATTAAATAATGAAATAAAAATTACATGGCAATAAAACAACACTGTGACTTTTTATGAACTTTATACGGTGCGCATATATTATACAAATTGGATAAGTAGTTTAAGAAAAATGAAGTAACACTTGAAATATATATATTAAGATTTATAATCAATATCTGGGCCCATATTTATAAGCGTTAATGTAGGAATACCGCCCCAAAGGGCAATTGTCTCTTCAGTTGAGATTATGATCAAGAATATAAAGTTGAAAAAGTATTTTAAATGGTATAAATATGCATTTATATTATTGCATTTCATTTGGAAAGGAAAAGTTTTTTTATTAAATAAAAATAGGAAATGACAGTTCTGAAAACTCGTCGTTCGTTTTGTAAATTAACGATTGTCAACGAACCATGATGGATCTTATATCGAAGTAAAATAAAAAATAAGACAAATTAAATTTTAAAAATTATATATACTTAACCGCCGTGTTTTACCGACAAAGATAATTATTATTAAACAAAATATATAACAAAAATAAGTAAAACTGTATATACGTAACTTTAAAACAGTTTTTAAGAGATTTATGAAAAAGTTTTACAGGTCAAGTTAAAGAAGATGTTTTCTTTAGAGTTAGCTTAATAGAAATATTACCTACATATCAAGTTTTATTTGATAACAAAAAATAACGGAAAATATTTTGTCGGAGTGTTGAGATTCCTCATAGTACTAGCCTGCCCCATTACAAGTATCTTTGAATATTAATGAAAGTACAAAGATCGAGTCACAATTTATTTACGAGCATTTTGTGATTATGTTACTATTGAGAGGTTGTTTGTTACATTATACTACTAATTAAATAGTTTACGTAAATATATTTATTGGAGAGATTATTCGTCGCTATAACAAAAACTTGTGGTGCCTGTCGTGTATCAGTTTTGTGATAAAAACGATGATTTAAATCGAAGACACCATGATGAATGTTTTCTTATCACACACATACCGCACTTGCAAAATAGCCTGGTTGCAAATAATAAGAAGCATTTTCAAAACACTTTTTACGTTACATTCTTTCCGAATTAACGAAATTAATGCATAAACAACAATACTGCCTTATGGGAAACATTAGTCACAGTTTTGGAAAGATCCGTGAACGGCAAAATTAAAGTGATAAAGTATGAATTATTTCGTACGTAAGCGTCTATTAATGAATGAATAAATTAGTTACAAACTGTATTTAATTTAAAAACAAAATTTATAAAAGAAAACTTTTATTATATTTGTCAATTAAATAAGCAGGTCCGGACCCTCAAGTGTTTTTTATGTAATTTTTGATTTATTGATACATCTTCTGGTATTTTAAAATTATGATTCTATTTGACCGACTTCCCAAAAGAAGAAGGTACTCAATTTGGAGCGTATGTCATTTTTTTTTTTATAGGACACCACGTTGCTTCGTTCCTATTGCTCCAATTTTGTTCATTCATAGATATTAGCTCTCATTTAGCCCTATTTTTTTTGGTAATAACCCACTGCCTCCGTAGCCTATTGGTACGGGCGTGTGGTTTAGAAACCGGAGGTCGTGGGTTCAAATCCTGCGGGGACTCCACAAATTTTCATTGTTGTTTCCTAATTGGTTAGAGCAATTTGGGCCGATCACCTAATTGTCTGAAAAGTAGGATGGTCCATGCGTCGGATGGGCATGTAAAAAGTCGGTCCACCCACTAACCCGCATTAGACCAGCGTGGTAGGATAAGATCCAAAATCCCCCCTAATTGCAAAGGCATACTGAAAGGAGACCTATGACCAGCAGTGGACTAACACTGATTGAATAAGTCAGCGTCAAAAATCACAACTTCGTGCGATTAAATTGCACGAAGTAAAATGCAGACGATTTGTTAGAGATAGACTTAAACTATGTTTGACATAATTGTATTTCTTTAAATTGTTTCTAATTTAGACAGAGACCACATATATGTTTTAAGATTAACCCACAGTAGCGATTTTAATGTATAATATTGCTAAATATTGCAAGAAGGCATATTTAAACTTCATTTAAGATAATATAATGTAAGTTTATAAAAGTTATTCCTTTTAAAAAATACTTTATGTTATGGCATTAAATTTGCCATACATGTCATTTTGATTAATGGAAAGCTTAATAGATATAAGAGATTTGATTTGTAGTGGCGGAAGCCGTTGGGTAGTTTCTTGCAGAGGGATGATTGTCGCTTGCTTATTTTGCGCAAAATGGTTATAAACTGTTTGAAGTCGGTCACATTTTTTTGTTTTAATTTGATATTACTTAGTGTTCTTAAGTTATTTAATGCCATTAATTCCTTACTTTAGATTATTTGATTTGGAATTTATTACAGAGATTTATTAGTTTCTAGATGGCCTTTAAATAGTGATATTTTTAATAACTAATTTTTAATCAGATTATAAGTTGCAATATTTTGCGCTGTTACAGTGAAATTTCATTTTAACGACGTTAAAATTTCCTTATAGGTATTTACCTAATAATTTTTCAAGAAAATAAATTACATTTGCAAAGAAAATGCATAAACTAATAAAAAGTTTATTAAAACGCCATTAAATTATATATATAATATATAAGCAAAATTACTGACATTAGCTAGGTTTTGTGATAGAACAAGCAGAACACACAAAGTTCGCAAAGTAAAAAAATAAACACCAAAACTGGTTTTCTTTCCTTAAAAGAAAAAATTGTTTTTATTTAACAAATAATTTGCCCATCTTTGCTTCACCAATTAAAAGATATTTTAAAATGAAATTGTAGTTATTTTATATTGATGTTTAACCTAGCTTTTTATATAATTAAATATCGCTATTAAATATCGTACTTTTTATGGAATTAACAATTTAGTAAGCTTACAAATTGTTATTCTTTCGAAACTAATATGGATATTCTTTAAATTAATGTCGATTATTATGTCGTATTATCATATATAAATGACTAAATTTATGAGAACCCCATTTTATATAATATTATGAACACACCTAACTTTCTACGTGTAGCCAAAGTTAAAATGTGCTACGGCAGCTACATCATGACTCATATTCGTCCTGGGAAATCTTTTATCGCTTTTCTCCATTATCGTAAGCCCGAGAGATAAACTACCATATATATTAATTTATATACGGTGCAAGTTGGTTAAAGGAGTTACGAAATGTTTTTATCCTAAAAATGTTCTCAGTAATACATATAAGCAAAAAATATTTTTGATTATATCCGTAAATTTACTATAATTTGATGAATATATGATGTGAATTGCAGTTGTCAACAACATAATACTCAGTACATATTTAATTTTGTTTTACGATTTGTAAGTTTAATTTAAATGCCTTTTCGGATAATTATATCAGCACTAAATGGATGATTTACAATGCAGTGACTTCCACAAATTTCTTGGTTCCACAAGATTATTTTGTCCTAAAAGAACTTATTATTGTACTTTTAGTTTTAGCATTGTATATTAACGCTCACTTTATTGTATATAAGTTTTACGCGTTAATCTTTTTGTAACATACTCTCAGTCTATACCATACACCAGGAAACTTTTCAATCTAATCGTTCAATATTAAAGTTTTTAAATTATTTTTAACATTTTTTTTAATTATTACAGATACGCAATAAACGTGAATTAATATAACCTCATTGCTACTTGATAATAAAGCGTCGTATACCAAAGTAAATACCACCCTTTTAAGAAAGACGTTAAGAGACACGACTCGTTAATTAAGCCGCACAAGACTGAAGGACTTAATGAGCCAAAGCTTCGTGTAACTTTCTAAGAAAAATACGTTAAGTGGGATGCGGAAGCACTGAAATTTTATTAAATTAATAATAGAAAGTTGAACAAAATTAAATAAATAGAAAAATTTACATTACACTATTTTTATTTCGTTATATTTATTATTTTTGGGCACTGCAGTTTTCTTACAATTAATGTCAATAAAATTGTTTAGTTTATAATATTTAGTGCTTAACTGTTTATTCTTTCATACTAAGTATTTATTAAATTATTGTTTAGTATTAGTTTTATACCAAACTATAATAATTGTTAATAAGGATAAGAAGAAAAAAAGGCGTTTTAAAATATCTTTTCTAGTTCCCTGTCATAATTATATACTACTACTACGTGCTAAATATGAACCGTGCGTTATTAGGTATATGTTCTTTTTCTGCTTAAAAGTCTCTCCTTCGGTTTAAGATAACTTCATTTCAGCACATTAGATACTTAGGTAGTAAAAATACCTCACAGAAACTGTTGTGAAACTTTTAAAAGTTGTTTGAAATAGTAATTTAAGTGTTAGACTCAAACGTATTATAGTTAGCGGACATTTTGTAGACAATTTTGGAATCCTTAAAATTTTGCTATAACAGCGCAAAAACTAGTCCGCCATCACTTTTGATTTATCTTTTGTCCCACGAACATTCACTTAATCGTGGATCACCGAAACCGATAAAAGAGATGTCTCACAGTAAAATTAACAGAAAATTAATCGTTTCAAAAACAAAAATATGTGCACCGCACTAATACCGAACAGTCACACAAACAATCATTTGCTTATTCAATTTTTAAATTGTATAAAAACTTATATTTTCATTATTTAAATAGTGTTTTAATATTTATGAGTATGTTGTTTTAACAATGACTGTAAATCTATAATGACTTAACTTTATTTACGTAAGTAAATTCGTAGACTGAAATTTTATTTTATACATTATACTGATCTACGCAATTACTTTTAATTGCAATCTAAAGGATGAATGCATGTGAGGAATAAGCTCCTTAGAGGAAGGACATAAGAAATATAACCACTGAAGGATTACTGCTTTGAAGATAAAGCCTTTGGAGACACACTAGAAAATTCATTAATTATTATAAATTACTGAAAATATACAGTAAGCAGAGAATACAGAAGAGGTAGAGTATTCATTCTTGGTAATGGAATGGATTTTTTTAATTTGTTCTGTAATCGAAAAAAGTAAACAATTTTTTCAATAATAGGGGACTAATTATTATTAATAATTAATCATAAGATTTTGTAGTTTTAAAAATTTTGCGTATGAATAAATAATTCTACTTTGAATTTTAACTTAATACTGCACATAAATAGATAAAAGCAATAATTTACTTTTTAGAAAGGGTTTTATTATATTTAATGATTGTATTATTACATAATCATCAGGCCAAAAAATAACCGTAAAAAGAAAACTTTTGTTCGCAATATTGACCCGTAATGTTTATTGAACTTAAAAAGAACATGAAAATTACATAGTCTATTAATTCATGTAAATAGTAAAATAATAACATATTGTTAATTTACTCGATCTTTAGATAATTATAAATTTGAGTTAATATTTTTTTAATTATATTCATTTAAGAGTTGGTTTATAAATTTATTTACATTTCGTATCATTATCAGTTCTAAATCTATACTTCAAGGTTGAAAATATTTGCAGCTTCATCAATAAATATATATAAAATTAGTTCAATAGCAAAACTACAGTTCTTTTATTTAGGTCAATATTCATAAAGCAAAGACTTGCTGTCAATAAAAAAGAGTTACCATAAGCACTCCATTCGTTTTTTGATTTATTAAATCTCCAAACGGACTGATTAATTTTGAATACAAAATGGCTGAAGAGCCTCTCAGTTCATGAAAAAAAAATGGGTGCGTGTACTTATGTACGCGCGTGAGAAGTTATACTTCTTTGGCATCATTAAAAAATAGTTTTTAATTGCATGCAAATAATTAATTACAATAAAATAATAGAAGGATTGGAAAAGGATAATCAACAAAGTTCAGTTTAAATTTGAAAAATTAAATAAATAAATATTTATTATTTATTAAATTGTCTTATTATTCGAATTGTATTTTTAATTAAATGATGTCCACTTCCATAGTATCTTCCCGTAATGTCTGAATCGGAACTTCAGTTATCATTTTTTATAACTGAAGTTTCAGTTTCATTTCATTTTTATCAAAAAGTTTTCATTAAATGTATTTAGTTATTTTTATAAATATTTATTATTTATTCAATTTTTAAAAATTATAACAAATATTAAAAATTAATATTATAATTTGATGTTCAATTTTAATTTTTATCACAAACTTTTTATTAAATGTTTTATTAAATTTATTTCTTTATTTTGTGAATATTAAATAACCAATAATAAGTATTTAACATGATTAATTTAATAATATTTAGTGTTAATTATATTAAATAAAAAGTATTTTAATTTATATCAATAAATAATACATATGGATAGTTAACCTCAATCATATTGGAGCACTTGAAAAAGTATATAAGCACAATTTTTCACTAATATTCACAAATAGTAAGTAATATCAATCAGAAATAATTAAGATAATTAAAGATGATAGATTTACAAGAACTAATCATAAATAATTCGATTAGGAATTTATGGATTCTACAAGACGTACTTTGATATATCATATAACTGGTAGTTCAGCGCCATCTGTTGCTTACAAATGTAGAATTCCTAAGAGATTTTGGCTTACTTGTACAGCGGTACTATAAATCAGAAGCTTTGATTATGTGTGACTAGATGCGCTTATCTAAAACGTATTACCATTATATCAAGTTGAATAAATATCATTACAAAAATTAATATATTTATATAATAATATATTTAATATATATATTTAATATAAATTTAAATAATAATATATATATATATATATATATATACCAAAAACGAACCTTAATCCCAACTCATAGAGCACATTATGCAACAACTATCGCAAATAAAAACGACAACTCCATTTCACCGTTTTCATTATAAACTGTTAATTTTGTGTCACAGGTGCGCGCCCATCTTAAAATTTCACTCTCATCATTTTTTCATAACGTGCCTAAAGAAGTATAACTTCAAAAAATAATTTGCATTCGGTTTTTTTTAAGAAAATTTTAATATTTTTTCCGTTTGATCTAAAATAATAATGTAAATGCACGCATCTATATGGATCTAATTCTCCACCTACGAGGTCTAGCAGTATTGATCCTTGCTGTATAAACCGGAGGTCGCGGCTTCGAATCCCACGGGGAAACAACTATGTGTTATCGTTGTTTTCTAGGTGGTTAGGATAATTCAGGCATATTAGCCAATTGTCTGAAAAGTAAGATGATCCATGCGTCGAATGTAAAAATTCGGTCCTCCCACCAACCCGCAATGTACCAGCGTAGTCGGATACGATCCCCCTAAA
Source organism: Lamproptera curius (assembly GCA_029286875.1). Classification (NCBI taxonomy): domain Eukaryota; kingdom Metazoa; phylum Arthropoda; class Insecta; order Lepidoptera; family Papilionidae; genus Lamproptera; species Lamproptera curius. The sequence continues at coordinate 3,348,838 of JAGSMT010000031.1, forward strand.
GGAGAAGGCGTGAATAGGGGAGCCCTATGTCCAGCAGTGGACTAACACAGGCTGATGATGATGATGATGCATATGTTGATGAAGTTAGAACCGGCTCGAGGAACTTTATTATCGATACTTAGGCTTTTTTTAGGAATAAGAACTTTCATGCCATCGGGCTATCGCTTACTTGACCACATATCTCTTTCCGAAAAAAATACTAATTGGATATTATCATTTACTTCAGGGATCCCGAAACAACCTCTAAATATTAACAGAATATGTGGTCAGCCTATGAAGCACCGCATATTTATTACATCAATCTTTAGCCATCAGATGACACTCTTTAATGCCTGTCCTTTAGGTGTAAAACGATATTCTGTAGTCTAGGGAAAAAATATTTGCTTTCAGCTACTCGGCCTAAATAGCGCTAACCTAGTTTCCGACATATGTAACAACAGGATGTATGCACTCGGACTCATAATGTACAGATCCAAATTACTGCTGCTGCTATAGAAAAATTTAAACTTCCTGTTTTTATAATGTTTTCGATTTCTTTAAGTCAAACATTTATTCAACTAGATAGGAGAATTTTTTTTATTAACTTATACATACTCCTCCAAGTCCTACAAGTCCAAATCCTCCAAGTCGATTCCGACTATGGCGGACGCACAATGTAAGAGATCTGCCAACTGCGCAGGAGATATCATAGTGTACCAATATACTTGCAAACACAGGTGCAATCCCTCTTTCTACACTCTCATAGTCCGATGGGACGGATAAGCGACACGACCGGAGAGAGATCAAGTATAGGACCGACAATGTACATGTCCATCCGACTCATGGATAATTTTACTTTATAGACAATCGGGCGATAAGCCCGCATTGCCCTTACCAACTAGGAAACAACCATAAAAAGCTTTTTAGCCACTACAGGATTTGACTTACGACCTCCGGTTACAAAAGCAGATAGAACCCTTACCTCTGGGCTTCGGAGGCAATTGTAATGCAGTCATTTATAATAATAATAATAATAATAATAATAAATCTTTTGCAGACACATAGATCCATATTCATGCAAAGTTAAATAAAGTGAAACTAAATTTTAAAAAATTAAGGTAATACAATGATATATACATATAAAAGAAAAATGTTTTCTACACGTTTAGATTGTATAGAACACACACCCTCCCATTACATTTTAGGCAGCTACATCCATTCATCGTTTATACATTTTGCTTTGTATCAATCTCTCTGCCAGACTCCTTATGATAACATTATCACACGAGTCAACTCTAGACATAAATGAAGCTATTCTTTTTCGCTGAATAGCGTTAAATGAGTCTACGCGGGACTCAGTGAACATTTCCGAAGCGCTGCAAAAACGCTTTAAACCCATCAGGTGTCTAAAACGTTGTTATACCAACACGGATGCTATCATGCGTGTTTTTTGTGTAATCAGTCCAGAGTTGACACGTGTAAAAAGTCTGACAAAAAGTCACAAACAGTGTCTTTCTCACGTCAAGCGAAGATTAATAGAACTTTCTCGTTATCATGTTACCCACGACGCAGAGAGCTCTTCTCTGTCGTTCTATGTCCGCGTCATCTTTTAGATTGGACGTCACTATGTGGCCAAGATACCTAAAATTATCAACTATTTCAACTGGTTGTCCATTAAGATATACTAGAGGCACAGCTTCAGGTCCCCTTCCCGATCTAAATATCACCATTTCGGTCTTTTTTGCATTATATATTAATTGATGTTGTTTCGCATACCTTTCACAAATTGTAATGAGTTTTCTCATTCCTTTGATCGAGGGGCTCAGCAGCACCATATCGTCAGCGTAGCTCAGATTGTTGACGTATCGATTATCTAGTCTGAGCCCCACAGGGGTACCGCTCAGCTCCACGATCAAATCATTCACAAAAGTGTTAAAGAGGTCAGGAGAAGAGAGCCCACCCTGCCTCAGCCCGCATGAGATGCGGTAAACGTCAGACAGCTCGGCGCCCCACTGGACGCTGTTGGTCTGCTCGCGGTACCAGTATCCGAGCAGGTCCACAACCTCAACCGGCACACCCACGCTTGGTGCTCGTAGCTTTTTCCACAGTAGATTATGATTGAGGGTATCAAAAGCACGACTTAGGTCTAGGAAACAAGCGTAAACGTAACTTGTAATAATTGACTACTTGCTTTAATGCGAAAATAGCCATATCGGTTGATACCTTAGGTCGGAACCCGAACAGCCCATCGTCATTATTTATACTTCCTAAGTGCATATGGGTGACACGTTCAAGAACCTTGGAAACAATCGTAGCTAACGAAATGGGTCTGTAGTTGGCCATGCTCGATATATCACCCGTTTTGTTCTTGGGAATAGGCACAACCAATGTTCGAATAAGCTCCTCGGGTAAGTGCAATGCCTTACACAGAGATTGAAAGCCGAGCCAAAACTTGACAAATATGCTGGCCCGCATACACAGGTGTTCTATACTCAGCCCATCATGCCCCGGAGACTTACCACGCGTCATTTTTCTTAAAATGATTTCTATTTCCTTCGAAGTGTCATAACTGTTTGATTGATTGTCTTTATTATTTGAATTACTGTCAGTTGAAATATTACAATGCTTGCAAAATAAATTAGCTATATTTCTTTTGTTCTTCTCTCCTTCTACGCTGACAGGTAAATTACTTTTTCGATCCAACTCTTTGTTTCTTTCCAAAATTCTATAAAATTACCAGCACTACGATGTCGAGCCAGTAGATCCATCTTGATCTGTTCTTGATGGTTTTGAATGTATTTAACAGCGGTCTTAAATTCCTGCATTGAAAAGTCATTTATTGTAATAATACCCCAAGCATGGCCTACCATACGTAATCCATTTTAAAAAACTTTCTCTGGCCTTAACATGTGATGGCCTTACGTGAAAATTCCAGCCTATCAATCTATGTCTTCTACTCATCCCTCCTTGATTATACCATGTACCGCCGCCAATTGTAACGATTTTATAATATCATAGTAAAATTCGTCTATGAATATAAAGTGATCCTTATTTTTACATAATCTATTTTTATCAAAACATTCTAACATATTACTAAGCTTAAATAATACTGTACATAAATTTTCATTACAACACTTATAATAAGAATTTATTTGTTCGGGTTCTCTATGCCCCTAAATGTATTGACTTTTAAGATTATCATTCTCACTACAATTTTCTACTTTGGGCCGAATGAAATTACTATTACACTTAATTACTAGAGGTAAGTGATCTGACCATAGCGCATCGTATTGGATGTACATGTCTGTAACGAGAATAGCCGCGGCAGCAGTCACCACACAGTGGTCGAGCCAGCGACACGTCCCATTCGCTTCGCTTATGTATGTATACGAGTTAGGGTCGAATCTCTCAGGTCAAGAATGCGTAAACATTGATCACCACAGAATTCATAGCCAGCTCTTTTCCAAAAAGAGAACCGGTGCGCGTTGTAATCACCAGGGCTATCACACATTCAGTCCCAGAGCTCTCGATCTGGCACTAACTTGGCTAAGCACTGGATAAATTCCGGGAGATTATCCTTACAGTCCGTAGGCATATACACACTAAATACTATGACACTACGTTCATCTTGCACTAGTCGCACTGCCACAATTCTGATCACTGTCACACTGCATATCTCGGCCCCGTTGAACAAGTTCGAGCGCCACATGAGCGCCGTCCTCCATAGGGCCTACCACGCAGCACGCCTGCTGGACGTATCCACAGAGGACTTCGCACAGCAGCCAAATTCCTTATCAATTTCGTTTATGAAACCTAGGTCATGTGGCATTAGCCAGGTCTACTGGAGAGCTATGACGTCAGCGTACCTGCATAGATCTCTCACGTGCTGAACGGACGTCTTTATTGATTTACAGTTAAAGGAAACACAGGTTAACATTCCATTTTGTACATTCATAGCTGTTTAGTTATTCCAGCGGTATCGTTCCTGATAGATGCAGAACGCGATTGTCGATACTTTCGAAATACCAAATTTTTTGGCCAAAAGTCTTTCTGCAGAAATAAATTTAACTTATGGGCATGGACTGTTATTTTAAACGAATTAAAATTCGTTTCTTTTATACTGTTTGCCTAATAAATAGAAAGAGAACATTCTGAAACTACTTTTTCACATAAGTTGTCTAAATTGAAAAATATGTAAATGATTCTCTAGTTTTAATACTCTTAATTTGGATGAATATTATTTCAGTTTTTCAGTTTGAATAGTTTAAAACGTTTAAATGATCGGAAACGGTTGTATTTTAATCAAGCGTCTTGCAAATAGTCTTTGACGCAAAGAGAGTTTAGCGTTCAATAACTAATACTAATTCAGTAACGAAGTCTCTAAGACCTGTTAAAAAAACTACCCTACTAACTAACGGGATGGGGTCTAAATAGTTTAAAAGGCGTATATGACTTTTTTTTTAATTTATAGCTTTTATAATCAACGAGTGTGTATATAATAACATTTACTATTAAATATGCATCAAGTAAAAGTGTTGAATATTTTCATTGATGGTATCAAGATATTGATTCAAAGTTCGTTAAAAGTAATACATCATACATCGTACATCATCAGCCTGTGATAGTCCACTGCTGGACATAGGCCTCCCCTAATACAACCCATATCCATTACAGGGTTTGGGCCGTATCCCACCACGCTGGGCCAATGCGGGTTGGTGGGTGGACCGGCTTTTTACACGCCCATCCGACGCATGGATCATCTTACTTTTCAGACAATTGGGTGATCGGCCCAAATTGCCCTAACCAACTAGGAAACAACAATGAAAATTTGTTGAGTCCCCACAGGATTCGAATCCACGACCTCCGATTTCTAAAGCTCACGCCCATACCACTAGGCTACGGAGGCTTACCATGTAAATACATACGGCTAGCAAACGTAATAACTTAACATAAATCTAATACTTGAACCTGTTTACGTTAATATTACAGATTTCGTAACCATATATACTTTGTAAAATTTGAAAGGTTCCAATATAATTGTAAAGTAATGAAACGCTATAAATTTCCAGGAATAGCTTTTTATGGCATAAAATAATTTTCATAAAATAAATCTTCTAAGAAAATTACGTAACTGTGCTTTATTTCAAGTAATATTTCAGGCAAGTCCATTTACAAAATGTTAATGCGCCCTACCTTTTAAAACTACGAGGGTGGTCTGAAAAGTTTCCGACCTAACAATGATAAAAGATTTTTTTCTTACTTTTTTTTTTATTTTTCTACACAGTCTCCTTGTAACTCTACACACTTCTTCCAGCGATGCTCCCATCTCTGTAACCCGTTCAAATAGTACTTGGCCTCCTCATTTGACGAAAATCTTTGTCGTCCAAGCGCAGTTTATAGATGAAGGAAAAAAAAGAAGTAGCTTGAGGCCAGATCTGGTGAGTAAGGCGGATGGTCTAGCAGTTGAAACCGTAACTCGTGGATTTTTGCCATGGCAACCGCTGAGGTGTGAGACGGTGGGTTTTCTTGGTGAAACAGGATTTTCTTTTTCTGCGAATGTGGCCATTTTTCCGCAATTTGTGCCTTCAGCTCGTCAAGTAATAACTCCATGACTATCCCAAAAAACAGTCGCTATCACTTTCCCAGCCGAAAAAACAGTTTTTGCTTTTTTTGGAGCTGGTTCCCCCTTTGCAGGTTCACTGTTTTGACTGTAGTTTTGTTTCGGGCGTATAATAGTGTATCCAAGTTTCATCTTCAGTAATTAATCGGCGGCAAAACTCGGATATATTGCGCCTAAACTGCGCCTGTGAATTCCAACGTGAATGGAAACATGGATGCCAATGTGCTCGCTCCAGTAGTGGTGGAATCAGATGACGCTGGAGTGGACTCCCATGAATTAGAGCATATGAGGAGAGCACTGAAAGAGACGATATTGGAAACGCGCGAAATGCCTCTCGAAGATCGCCCACGTCTTCCCCGCATATCCCTAAGCAAGCGAAATCGCGCTGTCGTTAGGGCCCTTAATAGTACGCTGGCAACTTATTTAGAAGCCAGCCGAGATCTTTGCGATACGACCTCCATCCTTTATGGCGCTGCACTACCAGCTTATCATTTAGTTGGCGCCAAATTTCCTACTAATAGGGGTGCCACTAGGAATATAAGCGTGGTATACTCCCCAGAGTGGAGTAAAAGGATAGAGGACCGTATCGCAAAAGCAAGGGCTATTATCGGGCAGGATCCTTAGCTTCAGGTCTGGGAACAGAAGACCAAGAATAATGCGAACAGTCAGCCTAGCGCTTGGTGGGAATGATTTAAGTCTGACCCAGCCGAACATGGCCCAAAGACTGGCGGAGCGCATCGATAACTTGAAGCAAAGGATCGCAGCTTGGGGAAAGCGAATTCAGCGATATACCGAGAGGTCAAAGCGGTTCAACGTCAGAATCGTCTCTTCGAGAGTAACCAGAAGAGGCTCTACAAATCCTTGGAGCGACGACAAATACAAGAAGCGGGCGAAAGACCTAACAAGACTGAAACGGTCGCGTTTTGGCACAGCCTTTGGTCAGAGCCCGTTTGTCACATCAATTATTCGACATTTAAACAATAACCGGATAATGTCCCGGTCTCAGAATGTATGTCGAGGTCGTGGTACCAAGGAACCGGTCCTCATAGACGCGATCATAGGCAGAATAGTCAAATGCAACCGTCAGACCTTCTCTGCCGCCTGGATAGATTACAAAAAGGCGTTCGACTCGGTACCTCATACATGGCTAGCGAGGATACTCGAACTATACAAGATTGATAGTGCACTAAGAGACTTCCTCGGGTCGTGTATGGGGCAATGGAGTACCACACTTTGTTATCTAGGCGAGCGGATGACGACTGCGGAAGACAGAATAAGGATACGTAGGGAAATCTTCCAGGGTGATTGTTTGAGTCCAATATGGTTTTGCCTCTCCTTGAATCCTCTTAGCACATTGCTGGAGGCTTCGGGTGGAGGATTTTAGCTTCAGCGAAGAGGGTGACCCACTTTTTCTACATGGATGATCACAAGTTATTCGCCCCCAATCACTCTCATCTAATGGAATTGTTAAAGAATACTTGTGATTTTAGCAAATGGATGAATGGAGTTGGGAACGGATAAGTGTGCGATTTTCCATGTTGAAAGAGGTAAGGTTACCCACACCGACGGGGTCTATATAACTACAACGGTTAACATAAGGACCCTCTCCAAAGCTTAAACATACCGGTACCTGAGTATGTCACAAAACGTAAGTATCGACGAGGCCAGTGTAAAACAATCAGTTTGCAAAGTATTTTTGGACGCTTGACAAAAGTGCTAAATAGCTTTTTGTCAGGCGTAAATAAAGTACCGCTAGAGTTAAAAGTAGTAAACGAGGACGGCATAACCGTCCTCGTTTATCTTTTGGCATTCTGTGTCTCAAACGCCTGACAGAAAAGTTACCATTTGACGTCACACAGGATGCACCACCGAGATCGTCGGATGAGGTTATGCCCACGGAAGCATGGTGGGCGGGGCTTATTAAGGCCTTGCATGATAAGAAATCGATGATGCATTCTACGCAGGCGTCATTGAGAGTGATAAAAGACTACCCTCTATCCAGCCAAAGAGCAGTGGCAGACCTAGCAGTGCAGAGCATCTCCAACCGTGAGACTGTATGGAAAGGAAAGAGCGGGAAAGGGACACGCGGTTCTCAGTCTTCAGGAGCATGTAGAGCCACTCGCCTCAGTAAGCTGCTAGGTTTGGTAACTTTTGAGAAACGAGCTTGCCTGTGAATAATAGATCAGGTTATTAAGACCAAAACTACCGAGATACATCCTGGGATGGCACCACAGACGTTGTCGAGCCTGTCGCCATCCTGGGGAGACCCTGCGGCATGTTATCTCCGGTTGTTCGACTCTTTCTAACACTGAGTATTTGCAAGGCACAACCTAGTAGCCAGGATACTCCACCAAGAACGCTCTAGTACTGAAGTTATAGTGGGCTTTGTGGTGATTAAGGCCGGAGACATCCTCAGTGGCCTCCACTTCGTCGTCGGGCGTCGAAGTGGCGCGTACACCTGTATCACTTTGAGGAATACCTCTTAGTGAGTTTTAGAACAATGTACGCTACCCTACCGACACGCCTGAAACTAGACAATGTTGTCAACAAGGATTTATTGACGAGGAATCCCAAGCCGCCTTGTGATGGATGGTCGCGTCTCGGAAGTAGAAAGTGACCGATGGCAAAGTTATTGTGTCCTCTGGTCTTCGGACTTCACACAACCTAAAACGTGCTACCGGATCTTGCCAGTTCTACCTCCAGCTCGGCCAGGTATTCGCCAAGTATCAACGTTCGTCCATTATACGACCTTAACGTATTGCCTTCGATTGGTAAAGTAGCTTTAAAACCACTTTACAGCATCTTTACTGAACGCGAAATATTTAATTTTGGCTAATAGTAATGGTATGTTTATGCAATCGAAGGCCCTAGAGAAGTCTAGAAGTACCAAAAGGGTACACATACCTTTATCTTGAGCTTCAATAATGTTTTTTGTGACGTCAAGCAAACAGGAGGTCGAACTATGGCTTTTCCAAAGAAATTCTGGCAAGATGTAATTGCTCTCTAAGTATTCGAACAGTTGAAGCCATATAGCCCTTTCGACAATTTTGGATATACACGGTAGGATACTAATAAACGAAGGTCGTTTAACCCTTGAGGATTGTTAATTTTGGGCAATGGTTTTATTATCGCTGTTTTCCAAAGATATGCTGATGTTGAAAGAGAGGTGTTTGTGGCGCAGTCAAACGAAACATTTTAAGAGATATGCCATGTACTCCTTCTACGTTTGATTCAATTGTATTAATTATGTTAGCAAAACCTGGTCGACAGGCTTAAACGAGAAATTTATGCCAGGTTTAAAATGGAAAGTTAGGGTAAAGTTATTCTTAGGCGGTAAAATATTAGTTTTTAAATTCTTCCATTAAATTTTAGGATATTTTAAATAATTATTGAGGTTATGATTAAAATAAGCTTTCTTTTCTAAATATAATACCTTTATGACAAGGGATCTTAAGTTGTATAAAGCTATCGTGTCCGACTTTGACCTTGATATCTTGCATGTGCCTCATTACGCAAATTCATCATGAACTTTATTGTTGGCGTAATCCATGGTTGAAATTTATTTTTAACAACAATATGCACAACTACATTCACTAGGTTTAATTAACGAGTGGCGCCATCTTTTAGTTGAGGTCGGAAACTTTTCAGACCACCCTCGTAATTCTCTGATGCATAAAATCTCGACAATTTTTTCTTTTTACAGCTATTTTCCAATGTTTAAATTCTGTTTCTTTTACTTCTAGATTTAAGTGATTGAGTCGTCATTATGAACTTATGACATGACATTTCATGTCATGAGTTCATCGAATCCATTTTACCTTTAGGGTTGTGATTTTAGTATGTTTCTATTCATAAAAACTGTTAAGCAAAGGTAAATATAAATTGGTTAGACTTAGGAAATAGGTAGAAGAAGACATTATCAAACATTAATTCGAGTAAGAAGGTTTAAGTAATTCAAATGCATAGACAAAGACGTAAACTTAATTAGTTTAGCAAGCAAAAGGGTGTGTTGGGTTCGTTAGTCCTCGTTATGCAGATCAAATTGGGAAGAAGTTTTTATCATATTAAGGCACTAAGCTGGCTTAGGAGATGTAGTATTTGCAGTTTATTTTAAAAATAAAAAAAATATAACAAACTAACATTGGTTACATGAGAGAAACATAAACACGCACATAAAATAAATTATAGTAAAAGATTAGTAGTCGTAAAAAAAGATCATAACAAGAGTTTTAAAGCTAAACTTAATAGTTTTGTAAATATATCGTCAATTGCGTAAATCGTTTTTACATTAATGATATACATATAGTAATAACAGATTTTACTTCATAATTTATGAGGAACGGTCATGTAAAATATTTGATAATGACTATTCTTATAATTTTTCTTTTATGTAAATGATTAAATAAATCGTATTTTTATATTACATTTTAGAATGTTAATGGCGTCTTTAAAAAGCATAATCACATGCTATCATTTTTTTAAATGCTGACTATTTCTTTAAAGATAGACTCGTCAATACGAATTTTATTAAAACATTATACAAGAATATAGTATTGCATTTGACTTCATGTTGAAAAAAAAAAGAAAAACAGTTTTAAGGTGGTAATTTATTCAAAATAAATAAGAATTATTTGATATAATTTCTCCTACAAGTCAAATTAATTCTAACGCATTTACCCACGTTATACAAAATTAAGGGTTTCCACAACCGTATTCCCCCGGAGAATATTTACATCATGCAATGGTAACGATTATTATTTCATAATGCCAGTCTATTATTATCTATAAGAGACTGTCACTTGTGCTTTTTATTTGCTGAAAATTCACTCAAAGGGTGGTTATACCTTCATTAAACAAATACATTTAATATCGTATTACTGTCAGAGTTGGTTTATTAATTACTAGCAACCAAGCAACCCCCCTCCTTGTGGGTGGAATTTCGTGAAATCTTAGACGACCTCAACTTGGCAAAAGGAATATTCCTAAAAAATTTCAAGTCGCTACGCCTTATGGTTCCGGAGATATCATGATGAGTCAACATATAGGTGGTAATCTCTTATATAATATATCTGGATATAGATTTTGACGTTAAAGGTCGAATTATTGTTCTCAAACGTTTATCTAAAACATCTAATAAATTTTGTAAAACAAAAAAATTAAATATAATTGCATTGAAAAATTATGTACCTTTGCAATAAATTGGAGTAGCCTTAACGGCACATCAAATTTATCGTAGCTCATGCCGCCGCATAATAATAAACTTAGAAAGCTTTTATAAAAATCTTGAATGCTTTCAAAGTAGTAGCGCTAGTATATTCTAAGAAATTTTCAACCAGAATAAACAGCTTTTGAAACTTGAATGTCAATTGAATGCATCTACAAATAATTAATAATCACTTCGAAAATTAATAACTGTAAAAGCCTCAAAGGATATTCTACTTTATTAAAAAAAAATAATTCTGATTATTGTTATCATTAAAGAGGTAGAAATACACTTGTTAGTGTAAAATTTTATACTTGTAAACTTAACGTTAAAAATACTATATATTCATTGTTTTATATATGATTATACTATGATTGTATACATTGTTGTATATGTGAGTTTATTGATTTATTCGATTTAACACGTAAAGACATTAAATTTTTAAGCTTATATATTTATTTTGCTAAAATGCATAAAAATTTGAATGATTTTATTTTTATTACGGGAGAAACCTTACATGTTGTCAAAAACGAAAAAAAGAAGCTAAGTCTTTGTTGTGCCAACGTCGTCTCGAAAAACTTTCATAGAGAAACGACTTTAAATCCGGGGCTAGACAGGGATCAACGTTTACGAGCTTCATAGATGGAACACTTTTTCGTTTGTATTTTAAACTCACATAATTTTTGTATTATTTATTATAGAAAGCGATAGATACAACATTGTTCATCTATAACCGCATGAGTAACAAGTTGTAATGACTACGTTGTTATGATAAATTCGGTCACATCATATATTTTCGAGTAAAGTCATTAATTTTATAATTTTTTAAAAGGGTACATATGTGGCTACTGTGGTGAATAAATGTTTATTTATTCGGTACCAATTAACGGATCCATTAATTCCTGCCTATTCGATATGACTGCCTAAATAGACCAGGTGTTTTAAGTTCATATCGTTATCGGTGTTTGGAAGCGTAAAATACTTTAGTTTGGTTGTTTTTGAGTTGTATATTAATAGAAATATTTAACAATATAAATTTTTAAACTCTTTACTTTTGTTTTAGAGCTTTTTTCGACCTAGTTCCCAAAAGAAGGATATACTCAATTCAAAGCGTACGTTTTTCTTTATTTTTATTTGTGCAACTTCATTTTGCTCTCCGCTTCTAGTGCTCCGATTTTGCTCATTTTTGTTTTTAATGAAAGGTGTTAGCTGTCATTTGATCCCATTTTTTGATAATTTTGTGACAGTAGTTTAATATACGTTTAATAAATTAACAAAATTAAGGAATCAAAAATCACAACCTGGTGCGATTGCAACTTAATCGCAAACGCTGGTTCAATCTTAAAAGATAGACTACAATTTTGTTCAACATAATTCTACTACTTAAGTTGGCCTACAATAAAATCCATTAGCGAACATGTCTATGTTTTAAAAAAATTGCAATAAGCATTTTTAAGTAAACATTTTCTAAAAATTGCCATCGGTTATTAGAAGCTCTTTTAAGATGAACACGATAATAAGTGAACTTATATAGTTCAAATGTTTTAATATTTATCATGCTTGTTTTTAAATATGTTTATATAAAATTACTAGAATTTCTGTATTAATACCCTAGAGCGCGGTATCTATTTTCTTGCCAGGTTGGTTTCATTACTTCCCAGCAGTAACCGCTATGACTGGTAATTATCCATTAACAAATCTTTATGTTGCAAAGTTTTCTTACCTTTTCAAACCTTCGCGGATAATCTCGCTTTATGAACAATCGGTTGGTATTCTGATTAATTGACGACCAATTAGAGTAAAATGCTCTTATATTAAAGAATAAAAGATATTATGACTTTCTTTAAGTCATAAAGAGAACTATTCGTTTGAAGATATTTTCTTTACTTAGAACAAAGAACCAAGTACGGTTTTGAAATATTTAAAACATTGATTATAACAGTTAAAAAGTACAAATATCAGGATATAAGGAGCACTTTTAAAGAAACATTTAAAAAAATGTGACATCTGTAAACGCATTATAAGAGGGGGGTATTGTTTAAATACATATTTTTAGTGATTATTTATGAACAATATAAGGGACTACGGTTTTAAAATATCGTTACAAAAACTATTTATATAAATTCTTAATGTTGTATATATGTGTTTTATATATGACACATAGTTAAATGACATAAAACAATATATTAACTGCAGTATACTACTATGTATTAAGTCTATTGCGATGCGAGTCGACTTATGTTGAATGAATACGAATTGTGGTCAGGTGTTGATAATCTTCATTATAAGATTTCTATTGTTTTGAAGATTACTTACCTGCTTCAAAAGTTATTAAAATAAAATATTAACAAAATAGTTGTGGCAAGAACTACTGTTTTAATACATTTAAGTAACAAAATAAGCAATTTTATTTTAAATATTTTTACAGATTAAAAGTGTAGAAAGCAAGCAATAATGTAATTTATGAAAACTAGGCAAGTCACCTTAAACCTTAAAATATTTTATTCTAATCTAGTACATGAAATAATATTCTAAATTGTTATAAATATTATAATATATTTTAGGACTAATTAATAAAATTTGACTTATATTTAATTCTTACATCTTTTGGCGTTAAACAAAACAACCAAGAAATATACGATAATTTTAAAACTAATTTGTTTTAGTTTATATTAAGTTATGATACAATAACAGTGGAAAATGGCCAGAAAGGTAGCCATTTTCCCAAATTATCATGGGTTACCTTTTGACCTATTTAGATATTCCTTTATAACAGATTTTAAGATGTAATTAAATCCTGACCTCTACGGACCAAAGTGTAAACTGCATTGGACGGAAGGATTAATTGTCAAAAATTTAAAAGCACTGACGCCTTGTAACGTCTGGCATAGATGCTCTTGACAATCAGGACCAACTTTTTACATGTATACATTCATTCGACAGATGGATCTTTTCACTTTTTGGGGGATCGGCCTATTTTGTTATAACCAAAGGGAACACAACTGTAACACATTTTAACAATTATTCCGCAGGATACGGACCAACGATCTCCGGTTTGCAGAGAAAGGATAAATATTACAAGGTCCATGGTCTTGTAATATTGTTAAGCGGTAACAATAGGGCAGCCGCCTTTTGTTTCCTTGCGCAGGTATTGTAATAACTTTAAATGCAGTTAATAAAAATCAATTCAATTTGTGAGTAAACAAAAAGGAATTATGCTTGTAGTATGAAAGTCGCATTTTTAAAATATTTCCTATTAACGTTGCAAACCTGCGAAATGTTGCCCTTGCAAAACAAACTTGCATTTGAAAGTGAGGGGTTAGTTAGAACCATATGAAAGTTTCTGTAATTATAAATATTTTTAACAATATGTGGCCAGCGTGATACCATTACTACAATTTGCATCAGGGTTAATCCGTTAACTTAAAATGCACTGTTTTAGTGACGTCGTTTAAGCTCGACCATTCACGTCTACACGTCTACTTTTACGTCTCTACAGTTTGTGCTTTTTGCTTTTAGACCGACTTCCCAAAAGAAGGAGATGCAGTTTCAACTCAAACCGGAGTGCAGTTTTTATTTTATTATATGTTACCTCATTTCTCCGCTCCTATAGCTCCGATTTTACTCATTTGTTTTTTTAAGTAGAAGGTTGAAATTAAAATCAAGAAAATCGAAATCTATATTAAGGTAACAAAATGTAAGTCCTTGTAAAAGTAAAATATTTTTTATTCAATTCTGATAAATTAATTCAATTCTCGTAAGATTAATCAATTTTCTCCTAGTCGATTCCGACTACAGTTGCCGATATATATTAGGGATCAGTCAACTGTGCAGGGAATATTACAGTGCACGAGTGAAAGTGTAGAAGTACGGCGTAGTCATTTTATATTATTCGACAATATAATAAAAAAAATATTACGATGATAAGCATCTCTAATATGTTAATTAATCATGCTGTATATTTAAGCTAGCCTAATGATATTAGCTTTTATTTGACAAACCAGAGGCCGTAGCTTAAAATCCTGCAAGAAACAGCCTAGTATTATTGTTGTTTTTTTAAGGAAAACATACCGAAAGAAAATTGAGACGTTCTATGATAAATAATAAATAATAAAAAGTGATAAATTAATAAAAGCTAATTTAAAAATATTTAAACCTGAGCTAAATATGATCTAAAGCTTTTCGAACTAATTAAATAAAAACGGGTACATGTTTTATTGTATGGGTACCAAACGGATGATGAAAACCATATTTCGTTCAGTGTTAAGTCCTTAAACAGACATGTGACATGAACATTCATAACTCTTAGGCACACGATGAACCGTCTCATTAAAAGTTTAAGTAGTAGTTTTAAGGTTTTGGTTATTTTTATGCTGAGTCATCATCATCATCAGCCTGTCATAGTCCACTGCTGGACATAGGCCTCCCCTAATAAACTCCTATCCATTAGGGGGTTTTGGACCGTATTCCACCACGCTGGTCCAATGCGGGTTGGTGGATGGACCGACTTTTAACATGCCCATGTATGCTGTTTATCTAAATCTCAGCATAGAGATGCAAAAGTAACTTAATAAAATTTGAAAGAGTGCTTTAACCGTTCAATGTCATATTGTGAATGGTTGTGAAAAGAATACATAAAAATTGATCTCTTTTAAGTCGATTTAAGATTTTTATGTGAGTATTAAGAGCCTTCGTATGGATTGTCTTTGTTATATATGCATTTATACAGTTTTTATTAAAGGCTTGTTTAAATGAACATATTTATGGTTTATTATTTTTCTTTAAAATAATGAAGACTTTAATATTTCTTAATTGAGTTGAGTTTTAAATATTTTTTCGTTTTAAACTTTAATATGCATATTTTGTCGGGATTTTTGTGTAACGTACTTATTCGTAGCACAAAATTGCAAGAAAATTTTTTTCATGTGGTATTTTTAAAGATGAGGTTTTTAAACTTTAACAATCATTAAGTGAGAAAGGACGAAAAGCTTAGAAGTCTATGTTTATGATCTTTATATTTACTGCATAAAGGCGAGAGGCGATAGAACAACTGCAACGGGCGACCATTTCGCGTTATGTCTGCATACCTTTATTTTAATACGTGCCAACTGCAGTGAGCAAATGTAAAAACGCATTCGCTAGCTATAAAACGTACAAAGAATAGTGCGGTGCGGCATAAGCCCAGATGTTTTTATAGCTAGCACGTGAGGAAAATAATAACGAGTGTCCCTGAATGAATACTGCTTTGTTATTGTGCCAGACAAGAGTTGACTATTTCATGTTAGCTTTTGTTTAATCTAAGGTTAAATTAATCTCTTTATTAAAAATAAATATTATTCAAGTTTTAGAGGACTCAAGCATGCACTTACTTTTTTTCTTTAAGCTTCTGATACAGACATAATTTTGTACATGTCTTGATAAGAAATTATCGTCATTTTGCTTATTATATATATTATAAGAGTAAATTTTATGGACTAAATATTGAAGTTTTGTATAAATCTTAGTTTTTATATTTTCGAATGTACACGAATTACCAAAACATTTACAAGAATTTAAAATCATTTCATCTACTTTCGTGTAAAAAAAATTCTCAGAAGCGACGGGTAAGGAAAGAACCTTTATAAGTACGATCAGGCAAACTAAACCTTTTCAACAAATTATTCGTTTAGTATTTTTGATTTTGTATAGTTATATAAGTTATATTTTTGTTCATACCAAAAATGTAATTAAATGAGCAATGTAAGTCATTTTTTTTTACATTAAGTAAGACATATAAAATGACACAAATCAGTATAAACAATTTTCTGATAGAAATATGAAAAGGGACATAAAAAGTAAAACTAGGAAATATTAATAGAAAAACATCGCGATCTGGCAATAAACACCTCTAGTTTTTTAAATAAAATCAAGCAAGCTTCAACAAGAAACTAAACCATGTGTTACTTAAAAGGCAACAGAAACGAGCTGTTATCAACACATTGAATTAGTGAGTCAAGCAAGATGATTTTTGTATTTTTATATATTTATTTATTTATTTAATCTTTGTGCACGAAATGTACAGAGGCGGGCTTATACCAATGGCATTTTCGCCGTCAAGCCTAGGGTAACGCAGAATAAAAGTGGGAGGTGCAAATATGTTAATATCGTAAATTGAAACTTTTATTATAAATATATACTATAAATAAATATATGGAAATACAACAAATGCACATATATATATATATATACATATATATATATATATATATATATATATCATATAATAATATATCATATATATATATATATATATACATGTATATATATATATATATATATATATATATACATATAATACATATATAACATACATGAATAAATAAATACTTATAATAATAAGTATGTCTGATGATATCATTTATCTGGTGATATTTCGCTAAGTAGGTGCTCCTTTACTTTTCGTTAAAGGTCCCAATACTCTCTGCAATCTTTATTTCCAGAGGTTCCAGAGGGCTTTTAATATTTTGTTCGCTATATTATATTACCGCTGAACATAAAGCACTTTTACTAAAGTATAGAATAGAAGCTGCATTATATAGAAATAAGTACGTAGGGTTGTTATTTTACGAATAAAAAGGGTAATAACTATATTTTAAAGAAAGAAAGAAAGAGAACATTTATTTGGCTGCAGAAAATTGAAAAGTACAGTAAAGAAAAAAAAAATGGCTTGTGACCAAAATGGCATCCACTCAGCTAACATCAACAAGACAAGTGAATTTTCGTAAATGCTGATTTTCAGTGGACCCTTTTAATGTAGAGGTTGATGATGCTATTTAACTTAATTTATTTAAAACAAAAATATTTTAAACAAAATAAAATGAAAGGTAATTTATGCTGTATAATACCGGAATACATTTCCCCACCAAGAAAACAGTATTAAAGTTTTTAATATAATAATTTTAATTTAAAGCTCCTGTATTTGTTCATGTTTTAAATAGCAGTGCTGGACTTTTGTTTTGTAATAAATTATTGCCTTAACTTAAATTAAAACGTTTGATTCGAGTGTAAGTTCTTGATTGGAGGCGAGAGATTGTTCAAGTACTTACAAACGGAACGAAAATGGTACAAAAGGAAGCCGTGTGGTACTTTAGACAACAAAGACTGAGTGCAGTTCTTACGTAGCGCTGAGATAACTTTTACTTTTATACAAATAACTGGGTTCCCCGGATCTTGATTACGCCGAAAAGTAATGTTGCAAGATGGAGAGTCCGCGCTGGACATGTTGAGCATGTCATGTCGGTTAAGAAAAGGTGCAATATGCGATCGACGCAGGAACAGTGAAGCAGTAACGCGCAGGCATTTTGCTACTCTTTGAAGAATTTTCTTAGTCTTGGCGTATAGATAAGCTCCAAATACCGTATCAGAAAATGATAATTTATATCGAATAAGGGTGTCGCACAATTTGACGCGCATATCAACCGTTATATAGTCCGAACACGGTATAAAACCCTTAACCTGTAGAAGCAATTACGTGTAGTTTCTAGTATGTGCTTTCGAAATGCAAACTTCTATCCATGATTAGACCCAAATTCGCGCTAATAACTGCTCCAGGAACAACTACTGATAGAGATTTTGGATGGAAAAATTGTATGTTTTCAATGTTTTCGTGTTCCAAGAATCAAATACTTGGATTTAGTAGGATTAATTAATCCTTTAATTAATTGGTAAATGATGCGATTTAAATAGTCTTATATAAGACTTTTGACTCGCACCATTAACCAATGTCTTCCAAATCTGAGTTGATTTTGTTTATTGCCACGATGGTGTCATTGTGTTTAAAGATATGTACAACTGCACATCGTCCGCGTACAAGAGATATCTGCTATGCTTTATGGCACCGATAATGTCGAGCAATATATAAAACAAAAGCATTGGCCCCAAAATACAGCCCTGCGGTACACCTCGAGTGATTGGTTTAACGCAGAAACCATGTCACGATCAACGCTATTTTGAATTTTAACATACTGCATTCTATTGTTAGAGTAACTAGCAAACCATTTTATTGCGGAATTGTCAAAACTATAGAATGCCAGTTTAGACAGGCGTAAGGTTGTATTCAATGTATCAAAAGCGCGGTAAAATCCAGCAAAATAAACAAAGTACCTTGTTCACTATCACGCGCTGTAATGATATCATCGACGACATCCAATAAATCAGTCGTTGTACTTCGTGATCTGCTAAAACCCGATTGTTTACGAGGTAAAATATGATTTTGTTCCAGGTATTCCATCATCTGAGTAAAAACAATTCGTTCTAAGATTTTAGATAAGAATGGCAGAATGCTTATTGGTCGGAGATCCTTATATACTTCAGAGTTTGTTTTCTTTGGAATTGGTTATTATAGCTGTCTTCCAATGCTCTGGAAACACTCCTGTTACTATGGATTGGTTGATCATTCTTGTAATTACCGTCAAAGTTCTTGGTAAGGTAAGCAAAATCATATTTAAACAAATTCTATCGTCACCTTGTGCATTACTTTTCAAATATTTTACTAGCCTTAACACCAAAGACTCATCAACCGTTTTAATTTTGAAAGTATTACTATTAAATGTATTAAATTCATAATAAGTCAAAACAGATAAATTATTATTATTATTATTACCAGGAATGTCAAGAAAATAGTTTTTAATGTCATCAGGACGACACAAATGGGTTGGCAGGCAATGGTCATTTTGTTTAAAATTTGCTACGATCTTTTATACTCTCCCATAACGATTTTGGATTCCTTGCGGAGTTTATGTGTTGCATGAAGTACGCAATTTTTTCATTGTGAATTGCCAGTTTTACAATATTTTTTAAATCTTTATAATATTTAGTATGCGTTTTTTGGTTGAGTAACCTTACTTTTAAGAAACGACTTATCGCGAAGCCTCATCATTTCCTTTATAGTGTGCGTAATCCACGGATATGAATTCTTTTTAAAAATAAAGGACCGAACAGGGGCATATGTATTAAATAGATCGAGGACTTTTTCACTAAAATTGCAAACCGACCCATCAACGTCACCGTCAACTATATTTTCCAAGCCTTTAAGATCAAGGTCTCTATTAAAACTGTTTGTATCGATGTCCAAAAGTGGCCTATAAACAACCGTTTTCGTAGATGGCCGTTGGCTTTTAATGTTAAATTTTGAACAGTTACAAAAGCATGGTGAGAAAGTTCAGGTATATGATTGATTGAAACATTATAGACAACCATATTACAACAAATTACTTCAATTAGCGTCTCGCTATGTTCCGTACAATGAGTTGGCTGTTGACCGTACTGTGTGAGGTTGATATATGTCAAAAAAAATTTTAATCTTCTTGTATTGGCATCATGTACATGTAAGAGATTAACACTAAAATCACCTAAAAGGAGAATGTACTCATACTCAGGAAAGGAAGATACAGATTCTGTAATTACATCAATAAATACATCGACGTTCAGCCAAAGGGGTCGATAAGCTGTACCAATAGCAATCTTAATACCGTTAGCACTAATGCTTAACCATATTTGTTCAATTTCCTTGTTTAAGGGACACGCATATTTACGGCAATTTATTCCTTGTCTAATATAAAGCTCAACTCCACCACCGCGCAACCGTATATTAGAAGGACGCGGTATGTGCACTAGCCTATAAACTGGCGGCAAAGGAGCCCGCCCTTCCCTCTCCAGTTTTCAATCATGTTTCGTTAATGGCTACGATGTCTATATTGAACCGCAACATAACTGCAATAAATTCATCATGTCGTGTTTCCAAAGACCTGGCATTTAGAAGAGGAACAGATATATTTTTATGAAAATCAATATAAATGCATATGTAATTTCACAGTACTTACAGTGAAAAATAAAACCGCACAATAGAAATAAATGTCATCTGTCCATAGTATAGAATAATCATTCAATTAAAAAGTATTTATAAAGATGTTTTTAGTTAAGCGCAGGTAAAGGAATATTTGCAACGTGTTGCTCAAAAACGCAACTTTTCAACAGTGTTTGTCCCTACTATAATAACGTGAACAAATCGACGCACAGAATGATAAAAATACAGACCAAAAAAGTTAATTTTACAACAAGAATTAAAGTATAAGTAAGCATTATAAAACATATTAAAAGTCCAGTACCAATAGCACCTAATAACATAATAAAAACATGTTAGTGAAGCATAAACTTGATTAAACGCAGTTAACTCGGTAACAGCATACTCATACAACGACGAGAAGTGTATTTTTAAATATTTATATGACAATACTAACATTTTCAAACTGCAACTTAGAGGTCTAAATATTAATAAACTATAAATATAATAACAAAAGCATTGTTTTTGAAAGCAAAAACCAATATTTAAAACTTTGTAACACTTAAAATATAGTATAAATAAGGCATAATCTAATATAGTGTAAATTCGGTAGTTACGAACAAACTGCAGTAGTCCCCAAAAACTTTTGCCAAACCGCTTTCTGACCGTAGCCAGTGACGGTGTTCTCCATTATCTTTTATGGCAAAAATTTTCCCGTCCCGGGTACACACATGATTCCAATTCGTCCGTTTCGCTTCCATACGCGCCTTATAAAATAGCCGTCGATTATTTTTAGTAAGGCTTTCGTTTATGTGAAACGGACAAGCGGGAGAAGCAAGACCTAAACCGGCAGTTGTGGCACCACGACGAACTCGAGCCGCTGCTAGAATATCATCACGTTGAGCGCGTCGGGCCAGTCGAACCACAATCGGGCGAGGCCGTCGTGAAGTTTCGATGTCTTCGCGTAGCGCTGGGCCAGTACGCTGCGCACTTACGATATCTCGATCCTCTAGAGTCACGCCCAGTTTAGTAACTACAGCCAGTACTACGTACATCGTGGGTTCATTGTTCTCCTCTGGTATGCCAGCGATCTCAACATAGTTGCACAAAAAATCTTGGTCACGATCATCTTCATCAGCTCTATTTTGCAGTCGGATATTGTAGTCTCCAGCAGAGAGATACTCTCAGACGATTTAGCCTCTTGTTTTGACTCTATCACTTCTATACGAGCCTCGAGGGCATTTACTCTTTGACTAGATGCGTCAATCGCAGAAAGTAAATTTGACATGGTGCTTCTGAATTCAAGCATGTCACTGCGCATTTTCTTTATATCTTGACGTAATAACTGGAGTTTACTAGTAAGTTCATTGTTCTGCGTATTAGTCAAAGAGGATGTAGGAGCCGCAGTTTAATTTTTTTCCTGCGAGCGAGAGATCGTGGCCTTCGGACAGCTTAATTCATCCCTATTGTGCTCCGGACTGTTCTTGCTTCCATAACTTTGCAAATATCACACTTTCAGTTATTCTTATTCTCTATAGACATTATATTATAAAACCGTTTTGCCGAAATACTTGTACAATTTAGATCATAATGCTTTCGACAAGTATGACATTTTAAAAATTGTCTATTGAATTCATTTCATTTCGTTTGAACATTTATTGCAAAAGACTTTGTTTACACCACGTGGTGCATTCTCTTATCACTTATGTGCTGTTACGTAATATATTATTTAAGTCAAAGATTAACGTAACGTTGAATGAGCGCAAGTAATTATACCTAGATGGCACTGTAATCGTCAATTTTTAATAGATTTGAACTGTTCTAACGGACAATAATAATATTTACTTTGGATTATTTAGTGTTTCACACAAATCTGTGTAGCATAAGTCACTTCTACTTAGCACTTTTTTATGATATATACTTAATAACTATTTTAAAATCATAATAATTTACGGAGCTAATATTTACTTGACAGCGTGCGCCATCTCACTCCGATTTTGTCTTTTTGTTATCAAGTTCAGACTGAATTGATTTAATTAATTCAATGTAATGACATGAAAAAAATCCATTCGTAAATGATAAATTATTTGAATGAGCAAATTATATTTTTATACGCAAAGGTGATTCAAAAAACCGACTGCTGTTTTTCTACAAATTGCAACATAATTATTCAACAACCTGCATTTCTAGTGCCCACATACATTTAGATATTGCAGCATTAACCTGCCAAATCACTTAACATTCGTAAGCGCTCACTCAATATTGTAATGTAGAGGCTTCGATAATGTCAATTGTTACAAATGCAGCATAGAGACCATAATAATTTCAATAAGTAACAAACCTTTCTCCTTTGGTAATTTCTGGCTGAAATATATATATTATTCAGTATTATTTTCCTTGTAAAAAAGCAGACAAGCATCCATTTTTCGATCTGAATTATTTGAGTGCTATGGGAACAGATCGATGGGTAACCTCCCACCGGAGGTGCTTTTGATAATCAATCCTTTCCCTCGTATAACCTTTTAAAAAGTCTAGCTTTGTATCTAATAATTTTTGTTGATCAGTTTTTCTTGAACACCCATTTACTTGGCAATGCCTTTTTTTATCTGTAGGAAGTGACAAGCTCCATGTTTCATTTTCTATCGGGTTATACTTTCATCCTCCTTTTTTCTCCATTCTTTGGATGTGGAATGTCAAAGCTTGTCTACCCTTTTGTGGTCTGTAATATTTGTATATAAACAAAGAAACCATTATTAATCATTTTCAGAGGTCCCAGGGTTACATTACTAGTCTGTTGTTCTTGCTTAATAATTTCTTGGCGGCTGGTAACTGTCATCAAGATCAATGTATCAGTTTATATTTGGGTTTTATTTAATAAAGTTTCTGTTGCAATTCATCTGACTGAGGAATAGTGACAATTTTGGTCTCTTTCTGACTTGATTGACTCGCATCAATTGGATTGACTGAAATTGTAATTCATTAGACTGATTCATTTTCAAAGAAAATAAATCTCTATTTTTGTCCTTCATGTGTTTGTGGATGCATTAACGGATCCTTTTTGTATATTCACAGTAACCGCAAAAAACATTTTTGACTTTTTTGTCCCATTTTAGACGTTTCTCCTTTGGAATTGAACCATGACCTTTGTGCCAAATATTCTCATATGATCTAACTTTTGGTTTTTCCTGTCCAATTTTATAAGGAGTAGTGTCTTCTAGTACTTTGTTGATCTATTAAAATGTTGCAGTGTGGCTGGCCTCACCCACGGTTTTTTCTTTATAAAATATCATGCATCTCCTTTTCTACCAGTGTTCTACACCTTTCCGCAACTCATTTTGCTGGAAGTTAGGAGTTTAGTCTTTGTATAATTCCAGTTTGATAAGTATTCTCAAATTGGAATTGCAACTTTTACCATTTCTTTTCTTATTATTTTAATTTTATAATTCCAATTGGTTCTCACCCTTGTATTAAAGTTTTAAAAATATCTGAATTTTGTTTATCTTTCATAAAATAAATATGGACCATTCTGGAGTAATGTCGATGAAAAAATGAAATTTTAACCCCCAAAAGTAGTTCCTAGGGACAAAGGTCAGAATTTAACTTGTGTGGTTCTGTGGCCTAGAACCTGGATTCTTGAACGGCAACCTTGCCGTTTCCCTAAACATGTGGAACATTGGTATCCTTATGAACTCCTTTCACTAACACCTGGCACAATCTGGAATTTCTTTAGAGTGAAACATTTAAATGTCCATCCCCAGATCCATAAATTAATCTTTTATTAGGTTTATTTAACCCATGACGTTTAAATGGTAGTATAGAGTCCAGAACATATAATTTATTTATTACGGGGGAACATAATGTTTCCCTAATTATTAATATTGCATCCTTTCTCAGTGAATGACACATTACATCCATTCTTAGTGATAGTACTAACTGACAGTAGATTGGCTGCAAGTCCGGGTACATATAAAACATTTTCACCTCAATTTTATCATGTTGTGTGATATAAATGCTGATATCTCCAACACACTCCACTGACAATGGCTCCTGTTTGCCACTGTGATAGTTTTCACCGGGGCTCGCGTACATTGTATATCCATTCTTTATGCTACACATGTGCATGGAAGCACCTGAGTCAATGTACATTTCTGATTTTCTTTACCTGAAAAGGCTGAAAAAGCTGCAATGAAACTTTCTTGATCTTTGTTTTCTCTGTTCATTGTCTTCTTCTGCTTTTTGCAAAACTTGCAAAATGCCCATAACCATTCAGTTGTAGCATCGTGGGCCTTTAGTTTTACCTGAGACTTAGAGTTATTGTGTTGATTCTTAAAGTTTTTCTTTGAGTTCGAATAAAAGGCTTTGTTTGAATCTTCACTTCTCACTTCTTGGAGTAATTTTGCTTTTATAAAGTCTGCACCAATTTTAGCACCAGAATTCTCCAATCCCATAATCATTGGTTTATACTCATCAGGCAAGCCGGCTAACATCAATGTGCCAAGCCACTGATCATTAACTTGAAAGTTAATATTTCTAAGCTTGTGTGCAGCATTCATAATCTTGCTAATATAGTCCTCTATCCCATTACTTGATTCCAGTGAAGTATTGATTAACTCTTTTAACAGGCTTACCCTCCATGTTAGCTCCTTACATACATACTTTATGTAAGCTGTCCCACACTTCTTTGGCGGTTGTGCACTGTTGGACATGAACATAGTTTTGAGGGTCCAGTAGCAGAATGAGTTTAGTTTTGCCTTTATGTCTTTTTGCTGCGTCGAACGTATATCCTGTCGGTGGTTCGATGCAACTCACAGTTCCTGCATGGTCGAGATATATTTAACACTGAATTTCCAGTTGTGAAATTGTCTCGACCACTCAATTCTCGAGATTAAACATATTCGAGCTCGACATTCTGAAGAAACGGAGTTTTTAGCGCTGACCACAAAATGCCGGTAGGTAGGTACCTGGTAACCTCAAAATTGCACTCTTCAGTAAAACTTCGAATTACTATTTATTTTTATCTGATTTCTTTTATCCACAACCACGCTCTGCTACCATGTAGGATTTAGATGGAATAAAAGAAATTAACTGAGTAACTATCTTGTTTTATTGTAATTAAAGTGCAAGCGTACACAATGGTGAAATCATTCAACGTCATGAGATCACAAATAAGTAAGAATAGACAGTGGCGCCCTCACAAAAATATTTAAAAAACTAATTGGGTTGTGTTCCAATTCTATCAGTCATACCAAAAAAATATAATTAAATAAGCAATCTAAGTCAAGTTTTTTTTTTAACATTAAGTAAGGCATATAAAATACACAAATCGAGTATAAACAATTTTTCTGATAGAACATGAAAAGGGACATAAAAAAGTAAAACTAGTAAATATTAATAGAAAAACATCGCGATCTGGCAATAAACACCTCTAGTTTTTTAAATAAAATAAGCAAACTTCAACAAGAAACTAAACTATGTGTTACCTAAAAGGCAACGAAACGAGCTGTTATCAACACATTGAAGTAGTAAGTCAAGCCAAGACGATTTTTTATTTTTATATATTTATTTATTTATTTAATCTTTGTGCACAAAATGTACAGAGGCGATTACTAGAGGCGACTTAATACCAATTGTATTTTCTGTTAGTCAACCTTAGTGTGACGCAGAAATAAAAGTGGGGAGGTGCAAATATATTAATTTCGTAAATTGAAACTTTTATTATAAATATATAACTATAAATATAATATATAAATATATACCAATACTCTCTGCAATCTTGATTTCGAGTGGTAGCGCATTCCACAGGAGGACAGAATGAGAATTGAGACTGCTCAGAAGTAATCACAGTAACTTTTACGACTTCATTTGAATTTAACACTGAAATAACAACTGTTGAAAATGGAAACTGATATTCATATAAAATTAGTAGTGTTGAAAATCATGATTCTTATAAATAATAACTGAAATAAAGATCGACATAATAACAAATTTGTATCAAAAATTATTTCAAAACATGATAGCTGCTCTAGTTAGGTAAAATAATAATAATAAAAAAATATCTCTTAAACTCATAATGTAAAACACAATATCAGTTATTATTCTGGAGAAGGTAAAAGTTTTAAATTCGGGGCCAAATTAGGTTTAAATATATTATTCTTTTAATATTTTGTTCCTTATTTTATATTACCGCTGAACATAAAGCACTTTTACTAAAATATAGAATAGAAGCTGCATTATATAGAAATAAGTACGTAGGGTTGTTATTTTTACAAATAAAAAGGGTAATAACTATATTTTTAAAGAAAGAAAGAAAGAAAAACATTTATTTGGCACAGAAAATTGAAAAGTACAGTAAAGAAAAAAAGCAAAATGGCTTGTGTACCAAAACGGCATCCACTCAGCTAACATCACGAAGACAAGAGAATCTTCGTAAATGCTGATTTTCAATGGACCCGTTTAATGTAGAGGTTGATAGTGCTATTTAACTAAATTTATACAAAACAAAAATATTTTAAACAAAATAAAATGAAAGATAACTTATGCTGTATAATACCGGAATACATTTCCCCACCCAAGACACAGTGTTTAAGTTTTTAATATTACATAATAATTTTAATTTTAAACACCGGTATTTGTTCACGTTTTAAATAGCAGTGCTGGACTTTTGTTTTGTAATCAAGTATTGCTTTAACTTAAATTTAAAAGTTTGATTGGAGTGTAAGTTCTTGATTGGAGACGGGAGATCGTTCAAGCACTTGGTGGTAGCAAATCTAAAGCTACGACAAAAGGAAGCCGTGTGGTACTTTGGACAACAAAGACTGAGTGCAGTTCTTACGTAGCGCTGAGAAAACTCTAACTTTTTATACAAATAACTGGGCTCCCCGGATCTTATTACGCCGAAAAGTAATGTTGCAAGATGGAGAGTCCGCCGGCTGGACATTTTGAACATGACATGTCGGTTAAGAAAAGGTGCAATATCCGATCGACAAGGAACAGTGAAGCAGTAACGCGCACAGGCATTTTGTACACTTTGCAGAATTTTCTTAGTCTTGGCGTATAGACAAGCACCAAATACCGTATCAGCATATGACAATTTATATAGAATAAGGCTGTCGCACAATTTGAAGCGCATATCAACCGTTATATAGTCGGGAACACGGTATAAAACTCTTAACCTGTAAAAGCAATTACGTGTAGTTTCTAGTATGTGTTTTTCGAAACGCAAACTTCTATCCATGATTGGACCCAAATTCCGCGTTTCTAATACCTGCTCCAGGGAACAACCACTGATAGAGATTTTTGGATAAAAAAAATTGTATGTTTTCAATGTTTTTGTGTTCCAAGAATCAAATACTTGGATTTAGTTGGATTAATTAATCCTTTAATTAATTGGTAAATGGTGCGATTCAAATAATCTTATAAATATAAGACTTTTTGTATCGCACCATTTACCAATGTCTTCCAAATCTGAGTTGATTTTGTTTATTGCCACGGTGGTGTCATTGGGTTTAAAGATATGTACAACTGCACATCGTCCGCGTACAAGAGATATCTGCTATGCTTTATGGCACTGATAATGTCGGCAATATATAAAACAAAAAGCATTGGCCCCAAAATACAGCCCTGCGGTACACCTTCAGTGATTGGTTTAACGCAAGAAATCATGTCACGATCAACGCTATTTTGAATTTTAACATACTGAATTCTATTGTTAGGGTAACTAGCAAACCATTTTATTGCGGAATTGTCAAAACCATAGAATGCCAGTTTAGACAGGTGTAAGGTTGTATTCAATATATCAAAAGCGCGAGTAAAATCCAGCAAAACAAACAAAGTACCTTGTCCACTATCACGCGCTGTAATGATTTCATCGACGACATCCAAGAAATCAGTCGTTATACTTCGTGATCTTCTAAAACTCGATTGTTTACGAGGTAAAGTATGATTTTGTTTCAGGTATTCCGTCATCTGAGTAAAAACAATTCGTTCTAAGATTTTAGATAAGAAAAGCAGAATGCTAATTGGTGGGAGATCCTTATATTCTTCAGGGTTTGTTTTCTTCGGAATTGGTTTTACTATAGCTGTCTTCCAATGCTCTGGGAACACTCCTGTTACTATGGATTGGTTGATCATTCTTGTAATTACCGTCAAAGTTCTTTGTAAGGTAAGCAAAATCATATTTAAACAAATTCCATCGTCACCTTGTGCATTACTTTTCAAATATTTTACTACCCTTAACACCAAAGACTCATCAACCGTTTTAATTTTGAAAGTATTACTTTTAAATCTATTAAATTCATAATAAGTCAAAAAAGATAAATTAATATTATTGTTATTACCAGGAATGTCAAGAAAATATTTTTTAATGTCATCAGGACGACACAAATGTATTTATAAAGATGTTTTCAGTTAAGCGCACGTAAAGGAATGTTTGCAACGTGTTGCTCAAAAACGCAACTTTTGAACAGTATTTGTTCCTACTATAATAACGTGAACAAATCGATGCACAGAATGATAAAAATACAGACCAAAGTAGGAAGTTAATATTACAATAAGAATTAAAGTATAATACCTAATAACATAATAAAAACATGTTAGTGAAGCATAAACTTGATTAAATGCAGTTAACTCGGTAACAGCATACTCATACAACGACGACAAGTGTATTTTTAAATATTTATATGACAATACTAACATTTTCAAACTGCAACTTAGAAGTCTAAATATTAATAAACTATAAATATAATAACAAAAGCATTGTTTTTGAAAGCAAAAAACAATATTTAAAATAACATTAACTTTGTAACACTTATAAAATAGTATAAATTAGGCATAATCTAATATAGTGTAAATTCGGTAGTTACGAACAAACTGCAGTAGTCCCCAAAAACTTTTGCCAAACCGCTTTCTGACCGCAGCCGGTGACGGTGTTCTCCATTATCCTTTATGGCAAAAATTTTCTCGTTCCGGGTCCACACATGCTTCCAATTCGTCTGTTTCGCTTACATACGCGCCTTATAAAATAGCCGTCGATTATTTCTATCGTTTATATAAAACAGACAAGTGGTTGAAGCCAGACCTAAACCGGCAGTTGTGGCACCACGACGAACTCGAGCCGCTGCTAGAATATCATCACGTTGAGCGCGTCGAGCCAGTCAGAATCGGGCGAGGCCGTTGTGAAGTTTCGATGTTTTCGCGCAGCGCTGGGCCAGTACGCTGCGCACTTACGATATCTCGATCCTCTAGAGTCACGCCCAGTTTAGTAACTACAGCCAGTACTACGTGCAACGTGGGCTCATTGTTCTCCTCTGGTATGCCAGCGATCTCAATATCGTTGCACAAAAGATCTTGGTCACGATCTTTGAGCTCTATTTTGAGGTCGGATATTGTAGCCTCCAGAAGAGAGATACTCTCAGAAGATTTAGCCTCTTGTTTTGCCTCTATCACTTCTATACGAGCCTCGAGGCCATATAGTCTTTGACTACATGCGTCAACCGCAGAAAGTAAATTTGACATGGTGCTTCTGAATTCCAGCATGTCACTGCGCATTTTCTTTATATCTTGACGTAATAACTGCAGTTCACTAGTAAGTTCATTGTTCTGCGTATTAGTCAAAGAAGATGTAGGAGCCGCAGTTTTATTTTTTTCCTGCGAGCGAGAGATCCCCTATTGTTCCCTATTGTTCTCCGGAGTGTTATTAGTTCTTGCTTCCATAACTCTGCAAATATCACACTTCCAGTTTTTCTTATTCTTAATAGACATTATATTATAAAATCTTGTAGCAACTTAAAGTAAATATTTGCTAACTAGTAATTTTACCGTAAGTATTTTTTATAATAAAATTTATTTTGGATTATTTAGTGTTTCACACAAATCTTACTTACACTTAAAGTAAATATTTGTATATATATTTATAGTGGAAATCTTTTATCGCTTTTCTCCATTATCGTAAGCCCGAGAGAGAAACTACCATATATATTAATTTATATACGGTGCAAGTTGGTTAAAGGAGTTACGTATATATACATATACAGACTCACCAAAAAAATCCGATTTCGTTATAAACGTGAATTAATATAACCTCGTTGGTACTAGAAATACAGCGTCGTATCCCAAAGTAAATACCACCCTTTTAAGAATGACACGATTCGTTAATAAGCCGCACAAGACTGAAGGACTTAATGAGCCAAAGCTTCGTGTAACTTTCTAAGAATAAGACGTTGAGTGGGATGCCGAAGCACTGAGATTTTATTAATTAATTATTAGAAAGTTGAATGAAATTAATCAAATAGAAATAATGTTCAATACAGTATTTTTATTTCACTATATTTATTATTTTTTGACACTGCAGTTTTCTAACAGTCAATGTCAATAGAATGGTTTAGTTTGTAATATTTTATTAATAATGATTATGGATTTATCGTTTATTTTTACATTTTAAATTCCCGACGTTTCGAACACTTTCCAGCGGCCGTGGTCACGGGGTAGACGGGAATTTAAAATGTAAAAATAAACGCGATAAAATCCGTAAAGTCCTTTTATTTAATAATGTATAATATTCGCGCAAACAATATATTGTTTAATAATTATTGTAATCTTTAATATTAAACAGTTTATTATTTAATAATAAGTATTTTTAAATTGTTGTTTGGTATTTGTTTAATACTAAACAATAGTAATAGTTTATAAGGATAAGAATTAAAAGTTTTTTCTTATCATAATTATATAATTCTACCACATACTAAATATGAAACGTGCGTTATTAAGCATATGTTCCTTTTTGTAAAAGTCTCTCCTTCGGTTTATAGATACTTATTACTTATGTATTAGATACTTAGGTATTAAAAATACCTCAAAGAAACTGTTGTGACACATTTTGATGTTGTTTGAAATTGTTATTTAAGTGTTAGACTTAAAAATATTATAGTTAGCGAACATTATGTACTGAGACCTTAAACTTTTGCTATGACAACGCAAAAACTAGTCCACCGTTACTTCTGATTTATGTTTTGTCACACGAGAGTTCCCTCAAACATTCACTTAATCATGAATCGCCGAAACCAATAAAGGAGATATCTCACAGTAAAATTAACAGAAAATTCATCATATACAAAAAATATGTGCACCACACTAACATCGAACAGTCACACGAACAATTATTTGTTTAATAAATTTTTTAATTGTATAAAAACTAATATTTTCATTAATGAAATTGTATTTTAACATTGGCTGTAAATAACTTTATTTACGTGAGTAAATTCGAACACTGAACTTTATTCTATAGATTATACTCAACTACGCAATTACTTTTAATTGCATCGTAAAGGGTGAATCCAAGTGAGGAATAAGCTCCTTAGAGGAAGGAAATGAAAATATATCCACTAGAGTATTACTGCTTTGAAGATAAAACCTTTGGAGACTTTTAAATAAGACATACTAGAAATTTCATCAATAATTATAAATTACTTACACTATATTAATATATAAACCAACTCATAAATCAAACAAAGCTTACTAGCAGGTGGAGAATTCTTTCTTGGGAAGGAATTTTTTTTTAATTTGTTCTGTAATCGAAAAAAGTAAGCGTTTCTCCAATAAAACATATTTTAATAAATTATTAATCATAAGATTTTATAGCTTAAAAAATTTTGCGCATGAATAGATGATACGACTTTAAATTTACTTTACATTTAAACTTAATATTTTGCACATAAATAGATAAACGCTATAATTTATTTTTTGGAAAGGGTTTTATTATGTTTATTAATTGTATTATTATATAATCATCAGGCCAAAAAATAAGCGTAAAAAGCAAGCTTTAGTTCGCAATATCGACCCGTTATGGTCATTGAACTTAAAAAGATCATTAAAATCTAATAATTCATGTAAATATTAAAATAATTGCATATTGATAATATACTCACTCTTTAGATAAGTTATTTTTAGTTATTTTGATTTATGTGTTGGTTTATAAGTTTATTTACAGCCTAATTTATTAACATTAACAGTTCTAAATCTATACTTCAAAGTTGAAAATATTTGCAGCCTCATTGATAAATATTGTTAACGGAGTTTTTATGTTTACTCCATATTCAAATCGAACCGCTCTACAACAATGTATATTTTTAGTCTCGTATCAGACGCGACCTATTGTTTTTGAAATAAGTCCAAATTAGTTCTCTATTGTATTGTATCGAAGCAAGTTGTACTTTTGTGTTATTAAATCTATCTTGCACGACCTCCTGGTTTTCCTGACCATCCGCCATTACCGATCACTTTTATTCGGGTTTCCAGATTAACGGTTTGGGCGACGTGTCATACTGCTTGGGAATCGAGTTCTCTAGAGACGAGTCGACGATCACCATGTGTCAACGCGGTTATTATATTCGGGATGTCAAACTGTCGACCAGTAACAACGCCACTTGTGCCTGGAACTAAGCTGTCAAAGGACGACATCTGGCGTGAGGAAGACGGAGAGAAACCGCCGTATCGCGAACAAATTGGAGCCCTGCACCACGCGAGAACCGAACATATTGATGTATGGCATCACTTTGTGAGAGAGGTTCTATCCGCAGGCGAGATCAATCGGGAGTACTTACCAACTGAGAAGATGCTAGCGGACGTGCTCACTAAAGGGCTTACCAGTTCCAAACATTGGAACTGTCTTAATTACTTGGGCATCGAAAAACAGATTGTTTAGACGAGTATTGCTTTGAGAGTTAGATTTTTGAGGTTTAGGTTTATAGAACTTTATTATCAACAAAGACAAATCAAAGTCCTTACGTGATAACATAGTTTACAATACACAATTAAACTTGTTGGTTGTTGCACAAAATTTTAAGTCTACCAAAAATTACAATTTATAATACAAATATTTACAAAATATAAGCTTTACATATAAATTATTGTTTTAGAAATAGAGATCAAACCCACTTCACACATTTATATTATTTACAATTGATTTACCAAATGTTTTGACAGCTGCTTTTTGAATGCATGAAGTCAGTTTACATTTTTTTATTTCCGAGGGTAAATTGTTAAAGAGTCGCGCTCCTTCAATTGTAAGCATCGTTTTGCCGTAATTAGTGCGATGCTTAGGTATAGCAAGAAAAATAGCGCGTCTTGTTTGAGTCGTAGACAGCGATTTTTGTTTAATAAATGTTAGGTTAGTGTGGATGGGACTGGTTAATTTTTTTTAATAAATGTACATATATTATATTTGTAAAGTTGATTTAAATTCATTATTTTGGTTTCTTTGTAAATTTTGTTATTTGCTGTCAAATAATCATAATTATACAATATTTTGAAAACTTTGTTCTGCATAGTTTGATTTTTTTTTAGATTTGTTTGTGCTGCACAACCCAAATCTCAATAAGATATGTTAAATGTGGTTTGACTAATGCGTTATATATCATAGGTCCCAGTTTATGTGGAATGAATCGAGTTATATTGCGGATGGAACTGCAAAGTGATACTATTTTGGAAATAACATATTATATGTGTGTAGTCCATGTTAGTTGAGAATCTAGAAACAGGCCGAGATATTTTTCATTAGTTTTACATTTAAGGGGTACATTATTAATTTTCAATGGAGTAAATGGAGGTAAGGGTTTATTTTTCGCCTTGAATATAATGTAAAATGTCTTGGAAATGTTAATTGTTAATAAATTGTATTGAAACCATTCAAATAATATGTTAAGATCGTGTTGAGCTTGGGGAATCAAATCATTTATTGATGATCCGAAGTAAAACAAGCAGGTGTCATCTGCGTACAAAGTAATGTGGCCATTAAGCTGTAAGTCTTGTATATTATTTATGTAAATGTTAAATAATAACGGCCAAGAATTGCGGAAAACCACATGTAAATGGTAACGGGTTACTTTGTGTAGAATTATTAACTTTAACTACTTGTAATCTGTTTGTTAGGCACGTTTTAAAAATTTGTAATGCTTTACCTGTTATACCTACAGAATTTAATTTTTTAATAAGTAATTCGTGACTTACGGTATCGATATTTACTTTTTTTAAATCTATAAAAACCCCTAAAACTAAATTCTTTTTGTCAATATTGGATTTTATCTTTGTGACAAGATCGACTGTAGCGGTTTGGGTGTTACTTTTTGGTCTAAAGCCGTATTGTCTGTCAGATATGAAATGGAATGAATCTAAGTATTTTTCTTATCTACTATGTAAAACTTTTTCAACAATTTTTGATAGAAATGGCAACACAGAAATAGGTCTATAATTACCTGGATCGTGTTTCGAACCGGACTTGTGAATTGGTGTAACTTTTTTTAGCGAATCCGGAAAAGCACCATCATAAAGTAATTGATTAATGCATTCGGTTAGGGGTTTAGATATTAAAAAATTAATACACTTTATTGACTTCGTATTAATTCCATCCAGACCAACGCTACAATAAGAATCAAGTTGACTAATTATGTTCTGGATTTCACGTTGAGTGCAAGGTTCAAAATATGAGATTGTCGAACTTACTGCTTTGTTAGTAGGTAGGGCGTGCTAATAGTTATCATGAAATGATTTGGGTATTTTGTCTGCCAACTGTTGTCCTATATTTGAAAAATAACTGTTGAATGTTTCACAAATATCAATAGGATCTACTACATCAATGGAATTTACAACAAGTTTTGGAGGAAGAGTATTCTGCTTTATTTTACTCGAACCGAGAGTATTTATTAAACTCCACATTTTCTTTGGTTTATTGTGACTTTTAGAAATTTATTTGTTATAGTAAGACTGTTTTTTTTGCTGTTTTAGTTTTGCTACTTCGTTTCGTTTCATAATAAATTCATTCCTTAGTACTTTATTATCTGGGAACTTTTGCATTTCTGCCCACAGCATATTTCTTTTCTTGATTTCTGTTGGAATTGTTTTGTTTATCCAATCATTTTGCGGTTGACTAATTATTGGGTTTTTACGACCTTACTGATTTCTATACAACGGTTTATTTGTTTTTCTAGTTTTAGGTAATATTTTTGGCAGGTATCTTGTGTTGTTACTTCTTCCACCCTGTTTTCATAGATTTTAACATAATCTATCGCTTCATATTGAACTCGCATCTTTGATTGCGGCTTTATTTTTTTAACTTCCAAATAGATTTGCTTGTGGTCGAAAAATAGAGAAGAGACTGTTACCATACGAAAGGTGTTATTTTTAAGATTGGAGCTTACATGGACTAGTACAGTGTTTTTTATCTATTTTGTTAATCAGTTCTAAGCCCGACCGCTTCAAAAACATTTTATACTGTTTTGTCTTCTTGTCTTGTGCAAGTAGGTCTATGTTAAAAACCCCAAAAACAATTGCTCGCTGTTTATTAACAATATGTAATTCAAATTCTGCAAGAAAGTCATAATTGTTTGTATATCTTGGTTTGTAAGAAACTACAATGTCTAGTGCATACTTTTGTGAATGAATCCAATATAAGATAGTTATTTCCTCCACTGTATTTAGATTCTAATAAATTATGTTTTAAGTTATTATGTATGGATGCAGAGACTCCACCTCCTATTCATCTGTTCTGTAATTATAGTAGTGGGTATAGTTTGGAAGCTCAAAGTGTATCGCTTGAGATTCCGTACGAATCCATGTCTCTGATAGTAGGATAACATGTATGGTAGTTGATATTCCCCGTATGATGCATTGTAACTCATCGAATTTGCCTGGCTTGCATATGCTGCTAGCATTAAAGTATAAAAATGAAAATCGTGACGAGCTTGCCGGGAAATTTTCGTAGCTGTGAAGTTGAGGGGGGTTGTTAAAGGAGTTTTTATGTTTACTCCATATTCAAATCGAACCACTCTTCAACAACGTATATTTTTTGTTTGGAATCAGACGCGACCTATTGTTTTTTTAAAATAAGTCCAAATTAGTGCTCTATTGTATTGTATCGAAGCAAGTTGTACTTTTGAAAATCTAACTTGCACAACCTCCTAGTTTCCTGACTAATATATATAAAATTAGTTAAGTAGCGAAACTACAAATCATTTATTTAGGTCAATAGTCATGAAGAAAAGACTTGCTGTCAATAAAAAGAGTTCCATAAGCACTCCATGAGTTTTTTGAATTATTGAAACTCCAAACAGACTTATCAATTTTGAATACAAAATAGCTAAAGAACCTTTCAGTTCATCAAAAAGATTGAATTACGTTCGGTTTTTTTTAAGAAAATTTTAATATTTTTCGTTTGATCTAAAGTAATAAAGTATATACATGCATCAATATGGATGTACTTATCCGCCTTAGAGGTCTGATTGATCCTTGCGTTATATGTGTTATAGTTGTTTTCTGGTTGGTTAGAACAATTTAGGCAGTTTAGCCAATTGTCTGAAAAGTAAGAGGACCCATGCGTCGGTTGTAAAAAGTCGGTCCTCCCACCAACCCGTAATAGACCAGCGTGGTGGGATCCCCTTTATGGAAAAGGCGTGAGTAGGGGAACCCTATGTCCAGCAATGGACTAACAAAGGCTGATGATGATGGTGCATATGTTGCTGAACTTGAAATCGGCTTGAGGAACTTTATTATCCATACATTGACTTTTAAACCTGAACTAAAAATGATCTAAAGCTTTTCTAACTTGAATTTGAATTTGAATTTGAATTCATCTATAAAAACGGGTACATGTTTCATTGTATGGTAACCAAACAGATTGTAAAAACCGTATTTCGTTTAGTGTTAAGTCATTAAACAGACATGCGACATGAACAATCATAACTCTTAAGCACACTTACATCGTCTCATTAAAAGTTTAAATTAGTAATTTTAAGGTTTCCTTATTTGTATGCTAAGTACTTTATCTTAATCTTAGCAAAGAGATCCAAAAGTTCCTTACCCTGCTATAAAATTTGAAAGAGTGCTTTAACCGTCCATTGTCATATTGTGAATGGTTGTAAAAAGAATATATAAAAATTGATCGCTGTTAGGACGATTTAAGGTTTTGAAGTAAGTAGTAAGAGCGCTTCGTATGGATTATTTTTGTTATATATGCATTTATACAGTTTATTAAAGACTTGTTTAAAATAACATAATTATGGTTTATTAATTTTCTTTGAAATAATGAAGTTTTTACTATTTCTTAAATGAGTTGAAATTCAAATTCTATCAACGGTTCGGTTTTATTTATTTTTCCGTTTTAAACTTTAATAAAAAGATTTTGCCGTGTTTTTTGTGTAACTTACTTAAACGTCGCACCAAATTGCCAATGTCATTTTTTTAGGTGGTATTTTTATAGATGGAGTTTTAAACTTTAACCATCATGAAGTGAAGGAAGAAGGAAGGTAAGATTAGAAGTCTATGTTTATGAACTTCTTATTTTTCATGTTTTCTGCATAAAGGCAAAAGGCGATAGAACAACTGCAACGGGCGACCATTTCGCGTTATGTCTGCATACCTTTATTTCACTACGTGACAACTGCAGTGAGCAAATGTAAAAACGTATTTGCCAGCTATAAAACGTACAAAGAATAGTGCGGTGCGGGATAAGCCCCCGATGTTTTTATAGCTAGCTTTTATAGCGTGAGGAAAATAAGTCCCTGAATGAATACTGCTTTGTTGTTGTGCCAGATAAGAGTTGATTTCATATTAGCTTTTGTTTAATTTTAGGTTAAATTAATATCTTCACTTTAAATAAATATTATTCAAGTTTTAGGGGACTCAAGTTTGTATTAACTTTTTTTCATAATCACAATACGTTTTGAAACTTCTGATATAGAAATAATTTTGTACATGCCTTGATAAGAAATTAACGTCTTTTTGCAGGTAAATAACATATAGATCTGCTTATTACATGTTATGATAGTAAATTTTATTGATTGAATATAAAGTTTAGTATAAACCTTAGTTTTTTATATTTCCGAATGTACGTGAATTAACAAAACTTTGAACTGACAAAGAAAATAAGTAAAAGTAGTAAATATTAATATAAAAGCATTGCGATCTTAGTTTTTGAATAAAATAAGCAAATTTAAACAAGAAACTAAACTATGTTCCACTTACAAGGTTTTTTTTTTTTTTTTTTATAGCTTACGCAGGCAGACGAGCAGTCGGGCCACCTAATGGAAAGTGGTCACCGACACCCATAGACATTGGCAATACCAGTGGTATCGCCAACGCGCTGCCTACCGTGAGACATAGGGTGTTAGTCTCGTTTACCCAGTAAATGCGCTGGCTATGGTGCCTTCAAACCGGAACACAGCAGTGTTTTCACACTACTGTTTCGCGGCAGAAATAGGCACCGCGGTGGTACCCACCCAGACGGTCTCCTGTAAACAGGGGACCTACCACCGGTCAACAGGGGACCTACCACCAAGGTAACGAAACGAGCCGTTATTAACACATTAATTTTTGTTTTGAGGCTTCTCAGAAGTAACCACAAAAAGTTACGACTTCATTCCAATTTAACACTGAAATTATGTAAACTGATATTTATATAAAATTAGTAACGTGTTAAATAACATGATTCTTACAAATAATAACTGAAATAAAGATCGACATAATAACAAATTTGTATCTAAATATTTTTCATTTTACTTGTATGAAAAAGTTCTAAAATTTAAAAGCAATTACTGGGAACCGCCTCTGGGGTTTTTTTCAAACCAATTTTGTTTGATGAATATTCCCCGTCTTCTATTCAGTTATTTATTTCATAACATGTTAGATGCTCTAGTTAGGTAAATTAAATAAGGTATTTTGAGATGAAGAGAACATATTTTGAGAAAAATTTATCCTTTAAATATACAATTTACATTATGTATCCACATAATGTAAATTGATTGAGAAAGTAAGTACAACCGATAAAAACCAAAATGTCAAATTAAAATAAAATTAAACGGAACCATAAATGTTAAAATTAGGGAAAATCTAACTTTGTGGTTACATAACTATATCTCTTAAACTCATATTGTGCAACACAATATTGTTATTATTCAGCAGAAGGTGAAAATTTTACACATTAACTTAAAAGTTTGCTTCAGCCAGTTTCAATGTCGAAGTGCCGAGCGATCTATAACGATACAGCTGATGAATTTCGTAATGTAGCAGGCTACGCTGCTAAGCGCAATACCTAAGCAATATAGCGAATTTAATATATGAAATATTCATATAATAAATTCACTTCACTCAGAAAACGGTATATCACCTTGCAGGGCGAATCAAGGCTATATTTGGCTAAAATATTTTATTCTTCACTGAAAAAATGTTACATTTTTCAAATATTATGTTCCTTACATTAAATCACCGCAGAACAGAAAGCAAACTTACTAAAAATATAGAATAGTAGCTCCATTATGTACAAATAAGTGCGTAGGATTGTAATTTTTACAAATTATTAGGTTAACAACTATATTTTGTCAGTTTGTTGACAAGTTCAGACTGAATTGATTCGATTAATTCAAATTAATGACTTGAAAGAAATCCATTCGTAAATGGTAAGTTTACAACATTGCTCCTGCCTTATTGAAGTCTGCTGATGGCGTTGTGCGATGGAGCACACTCAGCCTATTCTTTTATTTTGAATGGATTTCTTTGCAATTCTTTTACTACATGAGGAATTTTTACCGTCAAAAACTTAAATGTAAAGCAAAGATGCATGCAAAAATGTTAATTTAAGTTTACCATAAATTTACTTATGGAAATTTGAATTGTTATTTGACGGCATTGTATTCTACACTAAAAATCAATGGACGGCTAAATCAATGGACAAAATACTTCCTTAGAATTATTTACATAAGTGAAAATTTATTTTTTGTCGCTTGGGAAGAAATGGATGACAGCTAAACTCGCCATAGATGCAGTTTATGTGGAGTAAAGTGTACAACATTTTTTTTATACATACCTTAAAAGTACGCTTAGAAAAACCATACACACACTAATTACATAATGGTCTTTTAAATATAAAAAAGTTAACTATTGTACATTAGTTAAATTAATTTGCATTTTTTATTTAACTGAGGAAATTATATTTTTATACGCAAAGGTGATTCAAAAAACCTACTGCTGTTTTCGCACAAATTGCAACATTATTATTCAACAACCTGCATTTCTAGTACCCACATACATTTAGATATTTTAGCATTAACCTGCCAAATCGCATCACATTCATAAGCGCTCATTCAATATTGGCAATGTAAGGCTTTGATATTGTCAATGGTTACAAAAGAATAGGAAATTAATGTGAATTCAGCCTTAATTAAATTTGTTATTTTAATTTCCCCATTTTTTCAGTATTGTAAAAACGTGAAGCTTAGGTCCTATTGGATATAGTTTTCTGAACATTTTAAACAATTAAATCTGCTTTATATTGATTTATCACTTTTGTAATAAAAATACTTTATATAGGAGTGAATAACATCGTGTAAATGCTAGATTTAATCATATTTGCAAAGCAACAGAAAATTTAAGGATAATTTAAATGTGAGAATGTTTTATAACAAACTTATTTACATAAAACTTAAAATTATACAGCTGTATTAAATACCAATAACATATATAAACAGAAGAAAACGTCAATAAAAGTGACTACTTTTACTGACGT
Organism: Lamproptera curius; assembly: GCA_029286875.1. NCBI lineage: Eukaryota > Metazoa > Arthropoda > Insecta > Lepidoptera > Papilionidae > Lamproptera > Lamproptera curius. The sequence continues at coordinate 3,390,005 of JAGSMT010000031.1, forward strand.
TCTATCCTGTTTTTTATATAATAATTTTTTATTAGAAAATTGAAAAAAGAATACTATTTAAATATTAAAACAGAAATACTAAAGAGCACGAATTATTTGTTCGTGTTATACTTTCTAAACTAGTTTTATAGCGTTTTCTTATTTTACAACATAAGTGTCCCAATACTTTTCCTTATTTAAATATTAGAAAAAAGTATTAAAAAATATATACTAAATTGTTTAAACTACTGTCAATAGAATGCTTGATATAAAGTATCCATCTGTATTTTCAATCTAAAAAAAGATGGAATCAAACAATACTTAGCGCTTTATTTTCTGTAGATTTAAAAGTTCCTATTGAAAACTCAGTTCATTAATATCGTAAGGAGAAAAACCTATAACCATAATACGAGGTTTACTTTGGTACCAATTCTTTTACTTATTTCCTTTATTTTCAATGATCAAAGTATTTCTTAAAATATTGTACATGCACTGAAATAATATTATTTGTCGTTATTACTACGTGTTATGTACACTATAAAGAATCTTTCGGATAGTTTTATCTTTTAATTAAATATTATATACACAGAATATCTCCTTTTAATCCCTTACAAAGTGATTAAAAGGAGTTATTCTGTAATGTCGTTAGTTATACCTCAAATATTTTAAATAATATCTTAAATAAAATGCTTTATATAGTTTGAATATGCAACAGAAATTTAGTAATAATGATGACCAGCCTGACTCAAAATAATAAACTTAAGTTACTGTATTTTAATTATACTAGTTTAGATATATTAATTTCAGAAAATATAAAGACTAGCTTAATAGTGACTTCGTATCCGCATTGTGTAGTATAGAAATGTCAGCTAGTATTAAAAATACTGTACTGTATTTAAATTTAAATGAAATGGTGATTATTATTGTATATTGCAAATATATGGTCTACTTATGCTGATGTACTTAATTTGTCACATCGATTTCCAATCTCATTTTGACCTTAGTTAATTTAAATTAAAATTTTAATGTACATAGAATTGTTGGTAAAGTAACCATATATAGCCATTTACAAGAAACATAATCTAATGAAAAAATTACTGTTATTATGTGTAAGCTCTAATCTAATAAATAGTTTCCAAAATTAAAATATCCTAACGATTTTTCAACCTCTATTGACTACTTTTTATTCGCAACAATTAATATTTCTATGAAACTTCATGCACTAATATAACTCTTATTCTGTATACTACGTTTATGCGTAATATAATAGCCATGTCTTTCTCGGAGTTAATTGAAGTTTATATTCCAAATATTCATTAAAATTGCTCTAGTATTCGAACAGTATAAACGGAGATAATGACAGACTACAGAGTTACTTTCCTATTTATAATATTAAATATATATTAGTATGATAATATCAAAAGTATAGTAGATAGAAAATAAATGATGTATTATTTCACGATTCTATAGTTTGATATTTTTTATGGCATACACAGAGACAGCTTACAGTGCCACTCTGATGAGGAAGTAGGTCACGACGCAGTACTTGGCAATATCAGTTGTATCGCAAGCTGCTACCGTGAACAGGTGTTAAAGTCTCGTTAATACCACAGAATAAGTTACTTACAGTGCACTTCAAACGAACACAGAGTGTTTTACACTAATTGCTTCCATTATTAAGAAAATTAGTAACCATTGCTATTTCAAAGTCTCCTTAAAAGTGACAACCAAAGTGTAATGAGTGTTTTAAATGATTACGAAATAAAATACAAATATTAAATTAATTAAAGGCAATGTTTTCATTACAACTAGGAACCAATAACATGCTTTTCGACCCTTTATGGAAACCCATGATTTGAAAGAAATTGTGTCATGTCCAATTATGAGACTAATGACTATAAGCTGATTTACGACAAAAAGGAATGATATCTGAAGACTAGTTCTGATTTTTAATAACATCAGTATTCCAACTGCGTACACAGCTAATACTTGAATTCAAAGAAGAATTGATATCTTTTGATGAAGTAAAGGCTTTTAATGATTTCATATGGTATCTGCAGATACACTGCATTGACTTAATTGATTTTAATTTAATGGATCAGGGAACAACACGTTGTGATTATCGGCGCATAAGTCACTTTGATTATGTGAAATGAAGTGCCCTAGGTCATACTGTCGACCGCTTCTGCTTCTGTGAACGTAAATGACCTGTTTCTATCAATAAGTAGACAAGTTTCCGAAATAGTTAGATTTTCTGATGACCTTCATGCTATGCAAGGTGAATAATAGAATGACCAGAATATAAATCATCTTAATAAAGGCTTTATACATGAGGCTTCAAACTGGTTTGATGTCGAAAGCTAGTGTAGAACCAACAGTGAAAGCGCTAAGTCATTAATGCTTAATATTTACAAAGTTGCAACTCTCATCAAATATCGAGTTGTCAGAACGCTATGATTCTCAGTGGTAAAAGATTCCGAATAGTACATTTCTAATGATCCTAGTTATGCAGTGTGAAGGCCTAGCTGTACATCATCAAAAGCAACTGCGTATACTGTCATGCGAAAAGTTCTAGTGGATCAAGTCAATCCGATTTTGTAATATCTAGTTTCAAGTTTCAGAAATAGGCTGTCCGTATATACTATAACCTGGTCCCGAAGTTTACATGTATTTTTAGTTAACTTCAGACGTGTTTACGTACTGTCTTATATTGAATTTGCAGAATATCTCATAAGTAAATCATACTTCTAATAAATTCAATTAAGACGGATGGGATCAGAATCATGGCTCTTGAATTACCTAGGTTTCAGATTGCATAAACGTAAGCTAGTCTAAACTGACTCTCCAGAGTCTTACAATGAAAACTTTATTTGTAATAGAGTTTTACATTGACCAAGATGTTGGTAATGATTACATGAATGAACTCCGGTACGGAATATCCATTGCTTATGCTCTGAATAAGCGTAATTTAGATGATTTGTTATGTAATATACTTAAACTATTTAGCTACTAGTATATAAAAATGATTGCAGGTAAAGTTCTTATCGAGTTCTTATTGATGGTCTGACATTAACATTACCAAACCGGTGGTAGATTGATGTTCAAGAGCTCGACAGAGCGTAAATTGTCAAAATCTTTTAATTTGAATTTCATATATTAACAATTGTATATTAATAAAATGTCAGCCAAAATTTCTACCGAAATTATATGACATCAGTTTAACTGTAGTTACTGTTAAGTAACGTATGATAACCTGTAATTAAGCATATCAAATAGTCACTGTATTGTTAATAATCTAATTAAAACTTGAAATATAATCTTTACGTAGTATATACGAATCAAGTTTTAGTCTATAAATTATTATACAACTAACTCAAAAACTCCGAATTGATTACCTCTTCTTTAGGAAGTCGGTAAATCATTAATGGTACTAATGCTATTTAATATATATATGATCGATCCTCCAAGCGCCTTTGTATGTGTAAACTGGTGTGTGTTGGTAAGAGAATCTATATATATATATATATATATATAATATATATATATATAATCATTAATCCTGTGTCAGTACACTGCTGAACATGGGCCTCCCCTTATGCACCTTACTGCTTCTGACCTTCGGCTAATCTCATCCACCTCACATAGGTCACTTTGCGAATGTAGTGTCCTCACTTCATCTTGCCGCAGGGCGTCCCACACTCGAGTGGCGAGAGCAGCGGCAGCTCACGGCAGACTGCTCCCCAACATTGGAGGACCCAGCAGCTCTTGTTGCCGCCTTTACGCAGGAGTCGTTAGGTCCATGGTCACTGGGCACCTGTGGCGACCCTCCCCTCAAGACGTAACACCACGAAAACACCCCAGCGCCACCATCGTACTGTGGAGGTCCTACGCCCCGTTCTAAAGAAAGAGGATGCTGACTAGAAAGGATACATGGCTCCATCACATTCCACGCGATGCACGTTCTCTCGGGACATGGCTGTTTTGGGAGGTACCTGTGCCGCGTGGACTCCCTACTGGCCGCCCACAGAGTAGTGCGACCGCTGTGGCGTATGTGTGGAGGAGATCGCCATTACGCGCTGGAGGAGGAGACTGCTCAGGAGGTTTAGCAACCCGGCACGGCACCTAAGGCCATAAGCCATATCAGACCAAGCGGCCCCGCTACAGGACTGAAAGGTGCAAAGTTTTTTAGTAGGTATACCGGTCCATCTTGACCCGGGGTGCCACATATATACTTTCTGCCCTCTCACTCTGGTGGCGGGGAATCCGTAAGCTGGATTTCCCGTTCGGAAAGGGCGTCATACTACGTTTTAGAAGCCTCTGTCCCTTCTCCGGAACTTCCTGAATCCAGCGGTCGTCAGTTCTGTGAACCAGCTCACTGCCACTCCAGCTTACTAATCCGGTGGGCTATTTCGCTGTTTCTGGTTTTCTGACGGATTACATCATTTCTGATGCTGTTCTTCAGAGATACTCCAAACACAGCTATGTCCGTAACTCGCTGAGCTACTTAAAATTTGTGCAACAGACTTGCCGTAAGCGTAAGCGTCCAAATCTCAGTACTGTAAGTTTTGACAGGTAGGACGGATCGATCGAAGACTTTCGATTTGAGGCACGGATGAGTGGCTGAGAAAATTCGACAAACCTTATGAAAAGCTGTCCAGCCCAGCCGAATCCATATACATATACACACATTTATATTAATTAAAACTTTATGCACAAGTTGTATAGAGGCGGCCTAATGCCGATGACATTTTCTGCTAGTCAACCCTGTGATAAAGTGGAGAAAAAGATCGGGGCGGTGCAATTATCTGTATATTGGAACTTGAAATTTTTAATATAAATATGTACTTGTAAAAATTTATAAATAATACGCACGTAAAGTAAATAATATGAATTAATAAATACATATATACGATATACATGCATAAATATATGTATTTATATAATGATAAGAAAATCTGGTGATTTAATAATTAATTTTGGCAATGTATACTTAGCAATCTATTCACATTCATGTCTCAACATCAATATATTCAATCTGATATCAATTGATACAGTATCAATTATGTATGTCATCTCTTTAGGCATAAGATTAATGGAAAAGGATGAGGCATGATATCAGAACGTTAAATAGTGTTTTGGATAGTAAACAGGTATCGTTCGATATCGAAGATAGGAAGATATGATATAGACAGTGCAACAGATGTAGTTATTAAGATAACAGTATGGGCTCTATCAACTCGCAGAATAGGTACAATCACTTGAAAGTCGGATGTCAGAGATACATGGTTCATATTTACAAAGATTATATTAAGTATTCATCGCAGCTATTGTGCATCGCACCATAGTAACTTTCCGAAATTACAATACTTTATTTTTATCCATTAGAGATTCAATGTATTTTATGTTAAATCTAAACTGCATATTTTTCCTAAGTATTATTTATTATATGGTTCTTAACATACACATTCAACACACAACACACAAGCATATGTCATTACACATTAACTATATGATATTGTGGATATCTATAAGAACAATACATTTGGTATCATTATTTGACAGATTAGATAATAATATAATCTATGTAGTCTTATCTTCAATAACTATACTAGAAACATCTTAAATCTATATTAAATGATATGTATTTTGTGCAAAATAAGTTGCTAATGTTTTATATGAAGATAACTATTAAGTCGTATATGTCTCTTCGCTAAACTTAGTATTGCTTTTAGTATATAACTGGACTTCTCAAAAGATAAGCATTACATAAATGACTGTTAAATTTCATGATTTATCAACAACGTACATTGTTAACGGATTTTGACAAAGGTCTCAATGGGCTTATGCCACTACTTTTGTATAAATGGTGCTATTATAGTACTTCATCATATTGAGCAATAAATAGTAATCTTTGCCGGAATTTACTAATTATTTACTAATACTTTTGCCTCAGAAACAAAATTATTTTATTAAACAACTCATTTCTTCGTCTTAATAAGATTTTCGAGATCAACTTAATTGAGTTTTTAATGATATATTAACGAGCATTACTTTCAAAGACGATAGAATTTTCATATACTTTGATATATAGTTTATGCTTTTTAAGTCAAGATTAATATTTAGCAGTTTTCTTATCTGGATTACAAAAATTAATTAATAAATTGAGAACTTAGTGTTTTTTTCTAATAATGTCACAGAAAATTTCTTCAAGTACTATTCTGAATTATTTAAATATTATTAAAGTATTAACCTTTTTATTTCTCATGCTCATTGCAAAAGCTAGTTTCATGTAGTAAGCAAAAGCAGCGGACTTCCCATGAAAGAATAATCTTAAACTATAATGTTCCTTTTTAAGATTTTCACATAGTTGATCTTGATCGAAATCATTTTACTATGAATTAAGATATACAAGATTAGATTAAATACAGAATACAAATATCTTAACAGGTATTGAATGTTTTTTTTTTAGTAGTATTAAACCATACTTAATATAAACAAATAAAATAATCTGTCTGTCTGATTCTTTAGATATAAGTATGAATATAGCTTTAGTGTAAGAGCTACGTTCAATTTTATCATATTCATAGACGATTGAAGATTTAATTTCTAACAATGCCATAATATAGATGTTAAACTTTCTGATGAATTAATGTTTCTATCTTTTGATAGTAGCATATATCAATGATTTAGCATTTGCCTAACTTATCTGAGTACAACTAACAAATAAAGTACTGCAGAGGACTCCTATTGTTATTTTTCACGTGCTAGAATAAGTTTTTATTGCATAATACATGGCTTATCCTGCACCGTGCTATTCTTTAGATATCGTCTTAGTAACTGGCGAATCGTTTTACATTTGCTCACTGCAGTGGCAAACGTAGGAAATAAAGGTATACAAGATCATAACGCAAATTTCTCGATGAGTTGTTCTATGCACGTGTGTAGAAGATCTGCATAAATATGTATTAAACGGACTCTATTTTAACTATTCGCTATTTTTTGTAATTATTCAATACAATAGTTGTGACGATTCGATCCGAAAATTTATTCATAATAATATAAAAAAGAATTTTATGTACAATTCGAATAAATAGGAATTATCTTTTTTTCTCGCGTTTTTGCTGAGGTACTTTTACACACAAACAATATTTGAAACCGAACTCTTGATAGTTTTTAACTAATCCCCGTTTAACTAAAGAATTGAATTATATGCTTAGTTTTGTACATAGAATCGATTACTACTTTTGCAAAACGTTTCGATATTTCCATAGTCTATATAGATTAATAACTTTGCTTTACATGGCTGTTAGGTGTGAAATCTGCGGAAAAAAAATATTGTACAGTTCGGTATTCTTTCTTCGATGCGGAGGATGATACTAGCGAGCCATGTTCCTCTACATTTTGCTACTGGATCAGGCGGCAGGTACCAAACCCCGAAACCCAACACTATGAAATAGAGGGGTAGCATTACGGATCATGTCTTTTATATATTTTGTCAAAGTTAAAAAAATGATTTACACACATGCCTTACAATATAAGATACATCAACGAAAGTAAAGTAATATTTATACATGTTTTCGCAAAAAAATTGCATGGATAGAATTCAAATACATTATTCAGTTTTGTGCACACTTAACTTATAAGCTCCAGTTATTGAGATATTCGATTGCAATGAAATGCTATTTGATTTTTATGAAAATAAATATAATGAAAATGCGGAAAAAATTGGTTTTTTATATTTGGTGTGAAGATTGTCACCAAACTTTTTGCCTTATAAGAAAAAAACTGTCTTGAACCTATAAAATATATATCGATAAAATGACAATCTATTATAGCAGCGTTTAGAAATGTAATCAATGACATAAAACAATATTATGAGAAATAGTAGCAAAGTTATAAATCTCACTTACTGCGTGAGAATATTTCCTTTCAGAAAATAATAAAAGGAAACGACAACCGCTTTAGATTTTGTAGGCCCCTCGGAGAATCTTTTATTTGATTTTCTACAGTACAGTTTGCCAACGTAAGTTGTAACTGTATTGTAAATGAACATAGTATTTTGAGATGGTATAAATGTTTGTTAATCAATTCTGCCTTATTAATAGGGTTTTTAATAATTTACTATCGATGATCCTAAAGTTTTTGACATTTATTCCAACGATTTTAGCTATACTTATTTGTAAAAAAATAACATAGGCGTTTGGCTTTAGAAATCGTGATCACTTAAACTCTGTATTATTAGAAGGGAAATGCTTTTAAAATTCAGTTGACTACATTGTGAAACCTGTACACAGTAGTAGTGTATGATTTAAGGAAGTCTAGATCGAGAAATAAGAAAAGATGTGATTATTTCAAAATGGTTCTGTTCTTGTGTTAATACAAAAAATTTCAAGAACAAAGTTCTCATCTAATAACTTTTTTTGCATAGTGTCTAAATCTTTTAAGAGAGCAGCATACGACAGAGTAATTAGTAAAAGTCTCACCAGAGATCAAATGACATTACTAACAGAATTCAAAAGTATACGTGATAGTCACATACAATAAAAGAACTCTAAAAACAAATAAAAGACATAGAAAGAAGACTCAAGAAGACGTAAAACTTAAATAATTGGACTATTGTACATACGATTAGTAGGCATTATCGGTCTCTGTGACGCAGAGGAAGGATTAGAAGATCGTTGTCCCGCGGCGACTAGGAGTACAGACGAGTACTGATGATAACTGGTCATCCAAACTTAGGTCAGTAAAGCGATTGTATAGACACATGTCATTCGCAATGAAGTCACAATGAGAACTAATGATTATGAAGACACTGACGGTTAAAGAAGTCAGCAGTTTGTTGCCATATTTTGGACCAAGCTAACCTTAACATAAGATTTGATAAATCAAAAATCCTCGTAAAAGAATAACAAATTCCTATTAAGATATTGCGAGGCTATTAAAATTAAAAGACATCCTAAATGTCAAAAATTTAATTTTGCAAATGATTGAATTTTAACCACACAAATACTGCATGTCCTCACTGTCATCAAAATTGACGTAAGTCGAACGGGTAGCGCAATAAAAACATGTTAGACGTTCAAATACTAAAAAGTTGGGAATGGGCTTCATCCATGCGATCAAGAATGCGTAAGAGCAACATGTTTTCAACTTTCACAAAATATACTACAAAGAAGAAATGCGTTTATAAGTCTCTTAAAAAATACTCCAAAAACTCACAATAAATATTATAATTACATAGTGATATGAGTGATTATTCAAGAGTTCATTATTTTCAACATAAAGACACTGTCCAAAAGCATTACAATAAAATTGTCTCTAATATTACTTGTATCATAATATTTTATAGAACTTTAACTCGAAATCTCCTTGTGAGTACTCAAAATGCCCCAGAAGAGGTGATTAAGACCCAAAAAATTATACCAGTAGACGTAATTTTAATCAGCACTGCAATTTAAGGGCTGAAATCTAAAAAGGCCTCAGGTCAGATTTGATAATAAATCAAATAATATAATTATCTCGTTTGCTTCTTGTGTGTAAATACAAAAGAAATAAAAATCTTAAAATGTTAATCATTTCATATTAATCTTCTACCTGTTCTACAAAAGGTGTATAAGTTGATAGTAAAGGAAAAAAATAGTACCGTATAGCAAATGATTAAAGAATATTTAAAGTTCCAAAGAACACTTTACGTAGCATGTATGGACTTTGCAATAATATCAATATCGCTCGATAAAATATGCCATTCATGAATACTAAACACTCAAAATATTTAAATAGTAAAATATCTATTCAATAATTAGAAGCATACATTAAAACTTACACTAACTAAACTACACTAAAGTCCCTTCCTAGCGCAGTGGTATGGGCGTGTGCTGTATTGGGATACGGTCCAAAACCCCTGATCGATAGGGGTGAATTAGGGGAAGCCTATGTCCAGCGTTGGACTATCACGGGCTGATGATGATGATGATGATGATTAAAACTTTTCAATATACCTAAATACTTTTTGTTCGAATAAAACATCTGAATAGGACGACTAATTGTGGACCAGATTGTTCTTCACAGTAATAAGAGCAGTGACAAACAAAATAAACTGAAATGATTTATCTAAGCAACACTCACTGCTTATATACAAGGCATATGTTTTATAATATCGCCGATTACAGATACGGTCTGTTAATAGCATCATATATCACGCTGTAAGTACACCCCAGCAGGAATTCTTTAGGATTATGATTATTTCATGGCAAAACAAGTATCATAAATTCACATCATACCTAAATGTGCGTTACAATATATTCATGCGTTATCTTTGAAATAAAAATGTGTTTATCTTTTAGTTAAGGCTAGTTTTAATTTGTTTAATCCAATCTTACTAAATCAATTGAATGAGTTTATTTATTGACACGACTGTAAAAAATTACATTCATCACGAATGTAATTTTTTAAAGATCAGTTAACCGTCTCCATAACCCATCAGTTCGCACCATAAGAGTAGTCACATTGAATGCTATTATTAAATATACGATTTTTGTTGCGTTTGTTTTTTAATGTTTTATTGTGTGAACATTTTTTTTTGCGTAAATATGCATTTTGCAGTTAATGAAAACGAATAAGAAAAATGTACTATATACCCATGTAGTACTAATTCTAGACGGCGTTTCTAATAAGTTTTGTCTTACACTATGAAAGTACTGTACTTACTAGCTAATAATTATTTACAATTAATTTTATTTTAGTGAGAAAGGTGCAACGTTACCAGTCCAGTTTAAACAAAGTCCTGGCTTTTGTCTAGGCATATTGCTCTTGACTGATGATACAATCAGATTAGCTTTTTACTTCTTTACGATAAAACTAATTTTATTTGTAGCTTATTTCATATATTGTAGAAAAGCAAACACTTACTCAACGGTGACTGGCTTAAATCACTACCTGTAATGTAAGTCCAGCATTTAGAACTTGTCTATTGTGTGTCTGAAAATAAATATCGACATTTTGTGCATGTATTATGCAATAAAGTTGAAAAAACAGGTATCTTTTATATCTTTGTTATTCATTATAATAAGAAACCGGTTTTTTACGAGGATGAGATCAATATCTTATCCCTAGAATGCCAAACGTTTTACATGTCAATAGAAAGATTTTCAAGGAAAAAATCAAACAAAAAAAACAAAGTTTGAATGCTCTCGTGCAGGTTTCATGGTCTTTGTCTTATTATCTTTAAATTGGAAATTTTTAAAGTAGTCAAAACAATGAACAAGTACAATTGGTACATAATAAAATGACAGAAACATTACGTATTAAAAAAAATTGTCATCTATAACATAACATAACATTTAAACCTTTTACTTTGTCTAAATATGCTTCTATAATTTATCCGAAAATAAAAAAATTAACAAATATTGTGTTAATAATATTAATGAGAAATAATTTTTATTGTGTAAGTTCTAATTACATGATTATCAAGAACATTAAAGCCTGTGCTAGTATAAACTGTGTCACAGACTTTAGCGTAATACTTTTAAAAATTATGTCTAATGCAGCAATATACTCAGATAGACTCCCCACACATTCCACATTAGATCGTTTTCTTCCATTCTTGTAAGAATTAGCAATTTAAAAAGAATCGATTACCATTCAAACGTTTGCCTTGCTATCAACAGAAAGTGCATTAATTATGTATGTATTTATGCAGCATGCATTAATAGTAAGATAAAGATGTGTACGATTGCTAACCATCTTAATTTTTTGTATATAACTAGCAAATAGTCATAAATTTGACAATAATATTTTCAGAATAGATGTTTTAAATATTCCACATGTTATGAAAAATTATAACAAAACTATCTAAAAGCTGTCAATGGTTGTGTTCCTTATTTTAAGTTTTACTATTCCTCATATTAGGTATTAATAAATATTTTGATTGTCTCTAACTTTATTGTAAATTAATTTTTTTTCTGTTATATTTTAATATTTATAGGATCGCAAAATCTGATCCAGATTTCCAGCAATTATTTCGTAATCAAATAACCGTGACTCTGAAATCGAACGCCTGAAGCAAAAGTAAACATATAATAAAATATATGGACTTCCTAGCTAAAGTTGCCCGCGACAGCGTCCTCGTGAAATAGTGAGGTGTATTTAAAAATACTGTTAAATAAAATAAATGTTTTCTAATGGAATATGTCTACAATTAGACACAAAGTTTTATGGTCTTATGTTCAACAATAACCAATTCCCATATCAACTTTCTTTCGCTATGTAAGCCCTTTTAACCACTTTTATCTCAATAAATAATTACCAATGTCCTTTCTTGAAAGCTATTCTACGTGTGTATTAAATTTCATTAAAATCGCTTCAATAGATTTAACGACATAAACAGATAGGCAGATTTACTTTCGAATTTATAATATTAGTATCATCATCATCAATAATGTATTCTATGAAAGGCTAAACTCACGTGAAATCAGTATTAGTGCCAACTAGTTTCGGACCTGTCGGAGGTCGGCGTAATAACTTCACGGTCGCTTTCCGTCTCGCACTAGGTTCGAAACTAGTCGGCACCAATACCGATTTCACGTAAATTTAGCCGTGTATGGAATACATTATTAGTGCAATGTCTCACGCAAGTTTTACAGTTTAACAATCATCATCATTGGCAACCCCTACCCGTCCACTGCCGGATATAGACCTTTTTTATTGAACGCCAAAACAGCCGATTCACTGCTACTTGCTGCCAACTTGAACCGGCTACTGTATGGAGATCGGCATCCCATTTGGTCGGGGTTGACCTCCGTCTTTCCAAACGCGGCCTCCACTCTAGAACCTTATTGGCCCATCGGCCATCGGTTCTTCTTATTATATGGAAAATATAAATAAGGTATTTTAATTGTATATGTATAAAAGTCAACGGTAAGTTTCATAGCTTTATCGTCGACAATTAAGAATTTGCATAATGACTTATATCCCATTTCAACCCCTTGTAATAAGTATATTAAAAAACCAATGAAATATTACAAAAAATAAATAAAATGATGATTAGTACAAGAATACCATCACTAGACTCTTAGTAAAAATAAGATCTTTCTCTTGGTCATTTTCCAAATTTATCGCGAGGTCGTCCAGGCTGGCTTACCAGAAATTGCGTAGAGCGATAGACATCGGACAAGAAAAATTTAGATGGATAGATTACTTCTCCGTGAATAGGATAATAGTAAAACGGTCGACACCAATGTATTAATGCCCCTTTACCGTATAGATTATGATTTCAGATAATTATTACCCAATTGTTTAGATAGTTAGAATAAACTGCAAAATAGTCGAGTGGTAAAGACGCGTGCTTTTGAAACCGGAGGTCATGGACCGGATTTAGCAAATTTTCATTGTTTTTTCCTAGTTGGGTAGGACAATTTGGGCCAATCACCCAATTGTCTGAAAAGTAAGATGATCTACGCCTCGGACGGGCTTGTAAAAAGTCGGTCCACCCACAAACCAATTGGACCAGAGTGGAAGGATACGGTCCAAAAACCCCCTAAATGGGGAAGTGTGCATTAGGGGAGACCTATGTCCAGCTGTAGACTAACACAAGCTGATGAGATTCCCTAGATAGTTCTAACCAACCAGCTAACAACAATAACACAAAATTGTTTCCCTGCAGGATTTGAATTTGTAATGAAAAGCTCATTACTCCTTGCATTTAAGACGTAACCTTGTATTTATTAGCAACCAAGAAATTACCAATCAAGAACCAAGCTAAGTTTAAAAAGAGCTTAATCTCGAATATCGATAGAACAGGGCGTGTAACAAAATAAAGCGATTAAGATTCTTGATCCTGTCAACCAGCCTACCGTCCTGTTGTGCCTGAACTTTAACCACCATTATTTGCTTATTTTGTTAGCTGAGCTTCTTCTTGTTATTAATGAAAATCGAGATACAGTTAATATCTCAAATCTCCTCTTATTTTTTTTATTAATGAAATCGGTTAAATTTGTTTTATTCTAAAACTATTGAATTTCCGTTCAAAAAAAGTTTGACTAGCGTCCAAGGACTTACAATACAAAAAAAATATTGAGTATAGAACAATGATTCGAATTTAAAATCATTTAACAATTGTATCATGACAATTTTTTTTTGAATTGCAAACATTATACAAATTTGTAAAAAAATCAAACAAAAATCTTTTTCTTTATATGACATGGACTTTTTCATTAGAAAGTGAGGTATTATTTAAATTATAATAAATATAATTATGTTGTATTTAATATGATTATGAAAGTATTTTTGAAATGCAGGCACGATTTGTTATTACAAGTGCATAATCGGTAAAGTACAATTTTTGATCAAGCGAGATACACGAAAGAATTAAAGGCACCTCTCAAAATTTGCAATAAAAAGACGTGAAGTGACTATTTGTTGTATTTTTAACAGTGAGCTGTTTGTATCTTTAAAACGAATACACTTTTTTTGTGTTTAAAAAAACTAAAGATTGTAAAGCAATAAGCTACGTTTTGTATAAAAACTAGGGTTATTCGCTGCATGCACATTTTGCGCCTTTGCATCGCAAATGTTTTTTAAGCCTTTCATGAAAGAAATGTAAATAATTACTAAATATCAAAATATAGTAATAGCTCATTTCACTCAATTATACACTGATTTTGTATGGTAAACAAAAATAAATACTTAAAATATGTTCGCAGACTAAAGAAGTAAAACTTAGATCAAAAGAGTACAGAACCTCAGCAAAGCACCTCCTTTTAATTTTTTTTCCTAGTACTGACATAATTATGTAATTTTGAAAGAAGTAATTGCGTTTTTTAATTAGGAGCAAAGATTGTAAGATAACTTTGTTAATACTCTCACGTCCTGTATGTCAAATATTTCCACTATAACCTACGGCGCTTTTATTTTGATTTATCATGACTTTGAACTCGTGCCTTCCAGACAACCCGTAAAATAAATTTCAAAGTTCAGTCATGTTGATGAAAATCAAAAACTTTAACAGAAAACGCATTCATTCATTCAAAATCTCAATATTTATACTTTCAAAATTAAACGAATGTGTTAAAAATTTATGTTATTATATTAAAAAATCCAAAATCTGAAATCTGTTTAAATATTTAAATTTATTTTCTTTCCGAGTAATACCGGACGCAGTATCTACGTATAAAAACATAGTATTAAAACATGCCGCAGGTCTATGTCTTGTTATATGTAACGCCACTGTATTTGCCCTCGGCATTTATGACTCATGACGTACGATAATACCTTTAAGTCCTCAACCATCGAGGTTGTATAGGAGGCCGAGAATACACAAATGCAAAGCTCTATAATGGTTACACTGTAAGCCAAACTGACTTGCCTATGCACAAATGCTAACATTTAGAAATAATCTTCTCACCGTTTAGAATACAACGCTGAAAATAAAACTGCGGAAAGTCGCCGATGTCCAATCTTTATCTGCATCGTTACTAAATAAATATTAAATAAACATTGTTATAATAAAGTAAGACCAATGCAAAATCCAGAACTTATATGTAGGTCACTAAAAAAAAATTACTAAATATCTGGTTATGTTATTAACTGCGATAGGATGAATTTTAAATAAAAATGGATATTATAGCGACTGCTTCCGCAGCCTAGTGGTATGGGCGTGTGCTTTAGAAACCGGAGGTCGTGGGTTCGAATCCTGCGGGGTCCCAACAAATTTTCTTTGTTGTTTCCTAATTGGTTAGGGCAATTTGAATTTGAAAAGTAAGATGATCCTTTTGCGGATGGGCATGTAAAAAGTCGGCCCAATGACCAGCTTGGTGGGATACGGTCCAAAACCCCCTAATGGATAGGGGTGTATTAGGAGGCCTATGTTCAGCAGTGAACTAACACAGGCTGATGATGTAAGTATGTATTGGCGAAAAACGCTGATAAATTTATAATTATTTTCATAGATTTTAAAGATATCAGTATTGCGGAGCTGGGGCGGGTCGCTCATTTATTAGTAAATAGGTAATCCCCTCAGAACTTTGTAGATTTGTATCCTACTTGATTTAAACCCGGTAAGCCCTATTTAAGTGGTAATTTTCTCTGTAAATTTTTAATAGTTTAACTTTCCTTTAGAAGATCGTAATAAGAGAGCAGCAGTAATAAGAAAACAAAAATTTATATATTTTTTTTATTATTACGTATCATGTAATAATAAAAAAATATATAAATTTTGGTTTTTCATTCCTGTTTACTTAAAAACATAATTAATATTAAGCTCTTCTGCGGTCGGCAAAATTTTATACAGTTTGAAAGAAGAATTAACAAACGGTTTTTAAAAATTTGCGTCCTGAATTTACGTCGATAACTATTTATAAATGTTATTCATTCATCATTTCGATACGGTCTAAAACACAAAAATTATATAGAATGTTATTTTATAAGGCTCAAAATAAAATATTATGGTAAGTACTTGAACAACCATCAATTATAATGCGCCACAGGAATCGTTAACCCAATATAAATGAACTACACAAGGTGATGTGTGTGCACCATCATTTGTCATAGTAAAAACTCGGACAGCTAAGTTAACTAGTTTTTATTACATATTTACTTAATAAGATTTAAACAAAATGACTATTTACTCTAAAATTTCAAATTATATTTCGACCATGCACAAATTAATTTTTTCATAAACTTAGAGCATATCCGAGTGCATGAGTAGATCGATTAATTTTGGTAAAAGATTTTATTGTAAATTTTTACGTTGTTAGAGCCATGCAGTTGTAATTTCGACTGCCAAAAATAACCACGATCTTACAAAAAACGGCGCGAAGCAAATTGCGTTTCGTCTGGTGAGTGCGGTGGCCGTTAGCCCTTCCCTAGCACCTTTCCATATGGTAGCAGAAATAAAATAAAAGCCATCCTAGGACTGTTCCTTCTGGACCAGCGGTCATTGCAGATAATAACGATCGCATCAATGCGTGTCTATATAGGTCACATAGTAGTTATACAGAAACTTACTGACTCATGGACCATGTCCAAAAAGCTACAGATTCCGTGCTTTAATAGGTGCCTTTTGTGGAAGTCGTGATTCATGGTGACTTTAACGCCCATCACACTGAGTAGCTAAAGTCACACACAACCAACCATGCTGGCAAAGCAAACTTATAAACAGATCACTGTTTATAACTTTGTTTTGACTTATGATATGACACCGTTGGTAAGGTCACCTACCAGAATACCTGACGTGTCAGATGATATACTTTCACTGTTGGATCTTCTGCTGATTACACAACCACACAAGTATCAAGTTTATGTTAATACCCCTTTAGGCTTGTCTTGATCCGAAACAAAGCGCTAACTAACTGCAATTTCATCCATTAAGGTTTTGCCGTGTTTGGCACTGCAGGAATGGAACTATATATCCCGTACTCTGTAGTTCCCGTTGGTGGCAGATCACGTCTCTGGTTTGACCGTCCTTGTAAGCTTGCATCCAGTTAAAAGCAGGAGGTGAAAATATCAGTGCTCTATAAAAGAAGTATAACTCTTCTTCCAGATCCTTCAAAAAAGTAATCGTCTTTGCAAAGTCTGAGTACATTGGCCGAATTGATGAGACATTGGTTCGCGTTCCTTCGGGCAGTCGGGCATTTTGATCCCTTGAAATCTTTGCACAGAGTGGATGACTTGCTAGCCCACATCGCAACAGCGAAGCCCAATCTCCTGGGTACTCTTTTGCATCCAACTCGACTCTGGACGTTGGTGACAATACACCATCCTCTATCGAGCACTGGGTTCCCAATGCCGAAAATCCGGTTTCATACAACACGTAAAGCTTTGTTATCCCTCGAAGTCCAGAAGTCAAGTGGGCCTGACGGATGTCTTCTCTTGATCTTAGAACATGTGCTCCTGAGTTGGCACCAGTTTTAAGGCGTTTTTTCTGTTTCTCTTATTCTTTAGGCGCTGATCCCTAAAAAAGCAATCACTCAGATACATCCAATTACAGGTCAATTACCATCACCTCGTTGTTCTTCAAAGTAATGGTGTCGATTATAAACTGCGAACTTTTCTTTTACCTCGAATATCAGCTGATCAACAGTCGCCAGTATGGCTTTCTAAAAGGTCGTTCGGCTGGTGATCTTCTAGTTTAGTTGATTAACAGGTCAGTGGAGGCGATGGAGAAAAGGGCGTGGACGTGGCAGATAGTTTCAACATTGCAAAAGCCTTCGATCGGGTTTGGCACAGGGCACTTCTTTCAATCGCACCAAGTTCTGATATTTGGTGCCGTATTTTACTATTTCTCGAATATCTATTAAACTTCTTTTACGAAATTGAGCTCTAGTAATAGAGCAATAAGGTAAGATATGTATAAACTGAGTACCTCCTTCTTTTGGGAAGTCGGTCAATAATGAAGTACACGTAATTCGCATACTTCATTATCAAAAATAAACCAAGTGAAATTTTTACCAAAAATATGACCGACTTTAAACAGGGTATAACAATTTGACACAATATGATAAAAGTAGCTTAGTAATGTTTATTTATTATTTATATACAAAAAATTAATTAAATATTATGTTGTTATTTATTTTCCGCCGTTCCAAATTCTTTCCAGTAGTCGATGTCATGGGACAGACTAATACGATAAAACCCGTCATAGCACTTTTACTCAAAAATCTTTTTTTCTTTAACTTAGACAACGAAAAAAATTAGCAAGAAAGTCTCGCCATTTTTTAAGCAATTTTTTCGCACTTACAATTTTCGATATGACAAGGCGCAAACTGCTTATAAACTACTAGTTATATGTACATACTTTGAGAAATCTTTAACCATATCTTTCATAAAGTATTTCATTTTATGTGTGCGTATATGTTGTTTTGAGTAAACGCTAGAAATAATACAGAACTCATGTTGTTATAGTAAACAGGATTCATTGCATAGATAACTTTAAGTAATTCATATACACTACTAAAAGTAAGCAAATGACTTAGTTGATCTTTAGATTTATTTGAAGAACAAGATGTTAATAAAAATTTGTAAATAAATCATTCTCTGTATAGTTTCGATTATATTTTTCCCACCACGGAAAAAGCCCCACCACATTGAACTCTTTAAATTCGCGATCACAGACCTAATTGATGGTTTTCATCATCATCATCATCATCGTCAGACTGTGTTATTGTGCCGCTGGACATAAGTCTCCCTGCATCACCTTCTCCATTAGGGTTATTTGGATCATACCCCACCACGTTGGTCCAATGTAAGTTGGTGGGGTAACCGACTTTCTACATAGCCATCCGACGCATGGATCATCTTTCTTTTCAGACGATTGGGTGATCGGCCCAAATTGTCCTAAACAACTAGGAAACAACTTAGAATAGAAGTTGAGTCCCCGTAGGATTCGAACCCTTGCCATTAGGCACTAAAATGAGATGAAGTAAATTTGCCCATATAGAAATATAGTAATTTTAAAATCTTTTATAGATAGTGAATAAATACGTTGTCTGTAACAGACCATGGTGCAGTGGTTTACGTTATATCTGTCCATTGAAAGCAAGTCCATGTCAAGAGTAAATCTTGATTGCGTTTCCATCTCATTTAAAACAAACATATCTGCGTGCTACGAATGTAAAAATGAAAAATATTGATGTTTTTATAGCTAGATATAATATATACTGCGGCACTAAATCCTAAAGTTTCGCGGAAAAGTGGCATTTGTTACCTATAAATTAAGAAACAGTTTTTTTTTTAATATTGGAGTTCTAATTTTTATAATTAATAACATTATTTTTAATTTCAGATATTCAAAAATTTAACACGTTCTATGCCAAGATTTCTATCTTATGCTAACGCGGTCAGTGTTGACGCGTTAGCAAGAGAAGGTGATTATATATTTATCATCTTTAAAAACATAAATCTTAGTAAAAAGAATAATTTTCTGTGTGAATTGTGCACTGTTTGTTTATTAAAGTTTATAAACAGTGCAGAGTTCCATGTAAGGAAATGAAATGTGAAATTGTAGTAAATAAATAAATAATGTCACGATACGTTTTTAAGTAACATTTTTAAACAAGTAGTTGTTTAAGTGTACTAAGGATACGAATCATGTAAGGATACGTAATAAACTTAAGTCAATATTAAATGCCCTTTAATTGTTTCTGTCTCAGATACTTATTTAATTGTGTACATAAGAATGTGTACTAAGTAAGACTTATTTGTAGCTTAGTCTTTTTATTAAGTTTTAAAAGTAAATCGACGAAATACATAATTGTTATTTTTGGTAATAAAAAATATTTCATTAAATTTTATTCTTTAGTAAATTGATCGTAAAAATTTTAAATGAATCACAATTTTTTTTTTTATTATTATACTGTCGTTCGAAATATTATATTTATTATTATTCCTAATATATTTTAAAAATTAGAAGTTAACATATTGAAGTGACGTATAACTATTGTCAATTAACTTTAAAGCGCAATTAGTTTAAGTGGATGCATTTTGAGTCTGATTTGAAATTCATGAAGCCATCGCAGGTTTGAGCACGTTTTGGTGCTTTTACCGACTGCTTAATCAAGGTAATTTTCCTAGAGAGGTATATTCATGGAAGTTAACGGAATTAGTAAATAAATTGAGGTATTTCAATCGAAAATATTAATTATTCAAATGAGAAGGTAAATTTTTAAGTATAACTTTTGTTATTTAAAATCCATAAATGCACAGTTTTAATTAACTGAGGTAAGCGAATATGTCAAATGAATAACATGTTCCTGAACAAATAAAGATATCTGCTATCTAAACACTACCAATAAATTCATGTGGACGATGACAATTTATAAGGGATTTTCTATATAATGACATCTTTATGTACTTCAATTTAAGAACTTTAAGCACACTAAAATATTTTTATATGTAGATGGATTACGACAGTTTGGATGTTATAACAAATTTTTGCAGGATTTTTATTTCTTCTAATTGTAAAATGAGCAAATATCCAATCATGCATTGTTGTATTACGTTGTGGGTTGTTGTACACATAAATATTTATAGAAATCATGTTTAATTGATAACAAACAAAAGGTTTATATTAAATTTAATATGAAACAAACAAATAAAAGAAAAACAATCTACAATACAGAGACAGTTTCTAATATATCTGATTAAAGACATATCGGCACAAGACCCATACAGAGCCAACTGAATAAAACAGTATGACTCCATTTTATAAAAATCAAAAAGACTAAAAATCAGAAATGCTGCAAGCATTTCAATATCATCATATCAGCCTATCAAAATCAACTGCTGTGCATAGGTAACTTCTTGGGCCGCCAAGGGTACGCCTTAACGTCACCGCTATCCACTCAATGCACTTTTGCCCAGGAGGATGCAGACAAGCCGATAACATCTAATATCTACGAATGTATTAGCGGAAGGCTACCGGGGTCGATTTGAAAAAGATAAATTTTTTTGTATCAGATAAAAGTTGGTCAGAACCAGCTTTGTGCAGTGTGTTTCAAGATATAACTATAATTATAGCCAATATCATCTGATCATATGATTACTAGCGGGAAGATGAAAAAAAAAGTCCATACACTACGAGTTTTTGCGTTAGCAATATTTTATAAGATGTCTCCTGTATAACAAAACAAGTTAAATTTTAACAAAAAAATGAACAACTTCAAACAGTATACAACCATTTTGCGACTACTTAAAAATACTTCGTTATTTCTGCCGACGCGTTTTATATGGTATCTTTTAAGGTGTTCATTTAATTAAAATGCCGTTTAAGACATGTTTTGCGCACATAAAATGGAGAATTTTTTAAATGCATTTACTTTTATGTTACATTAGAGCTCTGAATAGGCCTCACTTATTTTTTTATATATTTCATTATAATTCTTATTATGGGTTATTCTTAAAACAAAAATATATGCTCTCTTTTGATTTCATTGTAGGCCTATTTCAATAGTACAATTATGTAAAACATAATTTATGTCTATCTCTTAAGGTTAAGCCATCATTTGTAATTTAATCGCAAGATGATGAGATTTTTGACGCCATAATTTTCTTAATTTCTTAAATATGTAATAAACTACTTAATACAGAATTATCAATAAAAAAGACCAAGTGTCAAGCAATACCTATCATTTAAAAAAAAATTATCAGAATCGGAGCACTAGGAGCGGAGCAACGAGGATCGATCACAAATATAAAAAAATGCAACTATAATAATATATATAAGATAATTTGTTCGTTGAATACGTGATCAGAATGCATATTGGACCTTATCGCGCTCGAGCATGGACAAAAAGGATCACCAAAATTCAATACAACGTATATAAGAAAACTGTCCACCAATTAATCATATTTTCAATTCAAAATTGTATCGAGTTTTCTCTGTTTTTAATTTTATACCTTTTGTGTACATTTTTTAATTAAAGATATTATGTCACATAATAAGACAATAACCTGATCAGATCTGCAGCGCTACTATTATCTTAGTCAGGCGTTTGAAAGACTTTTCGCCAATAAAATGTAGATAAAAGTTTAAGTTATTAAAAAAAACATAAAAAACAAAAACATGCACAATTAAATATTGTATGGAAATATCTTTAAAGACTATTTTAAAGAGATTCTTTGGAGGGTTACTTACCGATAAATCTTTATAAAGCGTACCCGGAAATTAAGTCCACAATACTATGGATGTGATTAAGGTTTAATCCTTAGTCTGGCTTAGTGCAGAGTTCAATGGAATTAAATAGGACTTAATCTATAATCCCTTCAATAAAGCTATTGTTTACGAGATATAACTGGTATATCTGAATGTATTACGCTTTTATTTTATTACGAGACATTGTTTATCGGTTTTTGCTTTGGGTTACAATATAGACATGCATTCTGTATCTTACTTAGCTGTAATTGTACTAAGTTTTTTTCGTTTTGATCGAAGTCTAAGAAATATCATAACATCTTCCAAACATTTGCGTATTAAACATTATTTGTCACTTTTTTTGATCCAAATACTTACAACACCCTGACAAAATGAGAAATTTGATAACAGTTGAATTCATATAACCCATATAAGGTTCATATCGGGTGTGAACTATGATGATCGACGAAAGCGGTCGGTAGACTGAGTTTCCGCCGTAGGGGGCAATGAGAGCTGGCATAAATCACGTTGACGTGTATTTGTAGCGATGAGAACTAGCTGTTTGTGTGTGTATCCTTCCTGTGTTATCATCACCGTTTTAGTTGCGCTTTACAAACTGGAAGTTGTGGGTTCGAATCCTTCGGAAACTCAAAAAACTTCCATTGTTATTTTGTACTTGGGTACGGCAATGCCGACCGTACTGCCAAAATGGTAAAATGCGTCAGATAGGCATTTAAAAAGACATTCCTGAGTTATGACACTCCGGTTGTGTCGGATTTCCATCCCATCTGACTATGATAGTATATAGGAAGACATGAACAGCTCACCGCAACTGTGTTTGGTCTCACATGGTAGTGCACAAACCACAATAAACATGGTCGCCGTAGTCGAAATCAACTCGATGTATGTATATTATTAAATAATGTAGCTTGCGGAAACCTAATTCTCTTTGACAAAGCCTCGACGATAAAGGTAATTTGGAGTCCTGTTAAATTGTAACTCAGGTAAAATTATTATTCACTGATTAGCGCTTAATATTTTATTCAATTCGTACTGGGTTGACTATATTATTTAATTGTCACTTAGGGTAATGAGATATCGGCCTTCACTGCTCTGTGCCATAATTGTAGTGGGAATGTGCGCCTCCACAGCCTAAGGGGATATCAATCCCGTATTTTTAATTTTATAACGTCTGTAAGTAAAAAGTCTCCTGCGGAACCCCTTAACTTTGTGCGTTTTGAATAAATTGTAAAAAGTTTTAGGAAGTCGGCCAAAAATTTCTTCTTATATTTCTTTTATTGCCTATCACATTTGTAAATAAATAAATCCATTAAATAAATAAGGCGAAAAAGAGGCACAGAGTCATTGAGTTTGTTAAATAATCTCTCACGTTTTCCATTTTTTGAGACAAAGTTACCGAAGCCCTGTGTTATAACCGAAGTCCATTATCAACACCTCACTCTTACGTGCACTTTATATGAAAAGTGTTCTCACGGTCCTACAATTTTTTTGTTCTTTAATGACTTTAATTTTATACTGTCTAAAAATGTTAAAAAATGTTTGAATTAAATAGACATTTACTATGAACCAAAAAAAGAAAAGGAAAGAGGAGAAAAATCTTAAGCCATTTCTTACTACAATACATATAATCAGATCACCTAGATTCGGTTTCTATTTTCATGTATATAATATGAATGTGGCTTAAAAATCAGCAGAACGAATGTTAGAGATAGATCAAATATATGTAACCACCATCAAAGCAGTTCTACAAAAAGGTTATAAGTAATGTATATGTCTGAAAATATTTCAAAATATAAATATGAACAATACGAGTTTACAGCTTGGTTACAATAGACTGTGATTGTAAGCTAATTAAGCTCTGGCCGAGATAAACGTTAACAAGAAACGCCACAGTCATTCTGCTTTCGTCCTGCATTTAAACGACAAGTAAAATCTGTTATCGATAAAATAATTCACAAAAGCAATGGGAAATGGATAGTATCAAAGAAAAACAATTTGAGTTAACACAGTTAGATAGTTAAAGATATGTTCTTATTATAATATATATAAATACTATGTTCTTATTAGCAAAACTTTCACGGTTCTTATATTTAATTAGCTTTATGTTGCTATATAAAAGATATTGGGTTTGATAAGAGTACTAATAATAGTAAAAGCATGTGTGTACCAAAATCAGTTATACTTGCATGAACACGATGATGATGGTTATGATATTGACATTACTTAACAGCAATAAGAAAACGAAACATTGCATAATTGATAGCATAATAATTTCAACAGAAATTATTAAAGATGTATTCCACGTAAATAATTGAATGCCAAAGAAACATAGTTTGTAAACAACCTTAACAAGCTCCTTCGTGCATAGGTAATACAAGGTTGTTTGTCCTTATAGCACAAACTAGTTGTAAAGTTCTGAATTTTTAATGGCAATTTACATAGGAGCCACAAGCACTGCGATAAAACTAGCGAGTACATTAACACGTCTTAGGTATTTTATATAAAAATAACTATTTTTATACAATAATTATTTTAGAAAATGTATTCTCTATCTATCATCATAATAAAAGATCTAGCACAAATCTTATATTACAGCGCCTACAGTAAAAAGTGTAAAAACAAATGAGTATAAAACAAATGTTGAACGCTGCCACTGAAAACCCTGCAGAAAAAGAAGACGGTTCAATTTGCTCCAAATATTTAGCCGAATAAAGTGCAAATATCGTTTATAAGCTTAGACTATCTTTTTTCAATAATTGTTTGAGATTAACGCAAAATTTGATTATTGTAATTTGCGAACTATTCTGTCGTGCCCCGTATGAACCTTGAATTTTTATAACATGTTAATATAATACAGACATCACATATAAATACAGTATTTTAACCCCGTAAAATGAGAACATTCGCCAACGTTCACGTGACAAAATTGATAATACCTTTTTTAATTCCGCTATCTAGCACAGTTTGAAATGTGGTCGGTGGATTGAATCCTGAGCTTGAAATCTATCAACATTATCATAACAACAGCTGTAAAGCAGCCAGCGGATAAGAGCCCCCCACCAATTACAGAAACGAAAAGAAATGCTGTTAACAGAAAATAAGAACACAGATGTTAAAGAAGTGCTTTTCACTCGTTTTGGCATATTTTGCATTGATCTTTTCTTAAAAAAATATAAATAAATTCTAAAATATATAAGTCCAAAATGTGAGCACCGACTTAACTACAGCTATACTAGATGCCCTGTAAGTTGTTTTGTACTCATGGTATTGTTATTAATTTATTATTACTCAAATAGCGAAAACCTTTTAAAACATAATCTTGTAAATTTTTTTGAGTTACGCCAAACACACAATTACAATAAGTATATAAAATTATGTAATTATATAAGCTATGGTTTTCGTTAAAATTTTCACAATGAAGGAAATATATGGCTCCGTAGAGAACTGCATCTGGCTAGCCTGTTATTAAGGTTCCAGAGGGCACCATATGTAACTGTAACAAAAGCTTGAATTGTTATCTACGGATTGGTCCATAGTGAGAGCGCCCTCATCAGCGGTCCCGTCCGCACGTGTTCGCCGCAGTCTCCCGAGCTCGCCGCGCAGTCTACATTGTCCGCTTGCGTGAAATCGTCACGCTGCGCCATCTGCGTTTTATGAGTGCACCTGCGCTCATAGAGCCTTTTGTCGCACTCAGCCATCGCAGTTGCGATCTAATGCACTACCTCAAGCGGTCGGCTTGTGCACAGCTGTGTTATGCGACTCGTTTGCCTAACTCCATTGTGTTGCTAGCCGCTTGTTGAAATCGCAATTCTTGTTTCTTAGGGTTAATTATCTTGTTTCTCAGCCGAACTAGTTGATTTTACAACTACACTAGGCCACGTGAACGTATCAATATTTTGTTTCTTGTAACAGAACCAGCCACGACACACCTCCCTGCCGTGGATTTCTACGCCCGGCAATCGCCGGGACTCATTGGGCAACGCAACATTTAGGCTCGTCAAATCTAGGCGCGACCTAATCGTATACAATGGTCGACCGGGAACTCTCGAGTCGCTTTGGTCTTGATACCAAGGTGATTAGTGAGAAACTCGGTCGGAAATTGTACATCAAATTGACCGACGCAGTTCACCATCTAATCTCCGAGCACGCTCCTGACCACCCATCTCCTATCTCAACGCCTAGACCGTCCCGACCATTCCCTGAGGTTGATAGTGACGACAACTATGTCGACATTAGCATCCGCACGGAATCGGATATAGACGTCGAGGCGTTAACCAATCCGCAATCCGACGACGGCTTCAAAACCGTCAAATTGAAGAGAAAGCGCAAGGTCCGCACCTCCTCACCCGCACCCATCCTTCCCGTTAAGGCTGCAAAGCCTGACGCTCCCACCACTTGCCCTCAGCAGGTCTCCAAACCGTCGACCTCCCAGTCGACAAAACCCAGCCAATCTATACATCCCGCCGATCCTAGGCACCCCCCGGCCCCTCGCCACGTCCAGCCGTCCCAGCCTTCCCAGGCACGGCTCCCCGTAGGGAAACGCCCACCTCCAATTCAACTCCGCAAAAAGGAGAAGTGGGTCGAGATTCGCTTGGCCCTATCCAATAATATCAAATTCGAGGCCTTTGGTAGCAACCAGGAGATCAAATTACAGTAAGAAAATTCCGACGATTTTGGAGAGGTGACTTTATTCCTCAGGGAAAAAGAACACCAATACCACACATTCGCGCACCCGGATGAGCGCGTACTTAGGACAGTAGTCAAATGACTGCCTAAAGAAATCCCTTGCTCTGAGATAGCTTCGGCTATCAAAGAATTAAATATTCCCGCCCTTTCGGTACAACGCATGTACCACCCACGCACCAAACTTCCTTACAGTATAGTGCTGGTTACGCTAGAGCGCTCCAAGGAAGGCAAGCGCATTTACGATGTAGATCACCTATGTGGGATCAGCCGTCTCTCTTTTGAGCGGCCGCATTCCAACATTCGTTGTCACTGTAGCTAACACCATTTTAGATAGGAGCGTTGCTGGAGTTTCTTGCGCCACTTCTTCTCCCAGCGCCAACGCTTTAAGAAGTGTTAGTAAAGTTTAGATGGAGCTCTTCTAGCTATTAAATTATCCTTGCAAAGTATCTAAATCGAGCCGATGCGTTGGTCTACCTGGGCAGCCCTCGATTCAGCATGCTAACGGGTACCAGAAAGTGACGGCCCAAGCCGAGGCTCCCCGTCTGGGGGCCCTTGGTGCAGTTAAGTCACTTACGGGGAGACGCACCTGTGGCAACGGGCCCCCCCACACCCGGTTATATTCTAATAGTTTTATTCCTCGGTCCATAGCATGCTTCTGAATCAACCGATCTGATTACTGTTTCGCATTTAGAAGGATCATTCCGCAATATTTCGAGCGAGTTTTATGTAAACTGCAAATAAGTATTATAATAACATACCCCCTACAGTTTTGAGATCTAAAAAAATTAGCAAGTTGTAAACTAAAAATTAAAATTTGTTAAATAGTGTTATATTTTACCAAAAGTTCTCAGCATTTTATCGTCACGTCTTTTGGCCTAATATGTTTGGTATAATATAACGATGAGTCTGATTTTTACAGATTAGCATCCATTTTTTTTAAATAATCATACTCCTTTTGCTAAAGTACTGTTGTTATTGGATTTTTGACGTGTAATATCATATTTTAACAAATCTTAATTTTACCATATTTGTGCATAAAGAAAAAAATTGTTTGTGTAACTCTTATTGTTTTTGGCAATCTTATTTCTTGTTTCTTCATGTACTTTTATTTTTATAATTTTTTTTGTATGTAAAGTGCTGAATGTGTCTTCTTTAAAAATATTTTTTTCTATGAGTATGTTGTCGTACTTTGTGGCTTTTGTTATTAAAATAAATTTATACTAAGAAATAATCAACATTAGCCAGTACAATATGAACATAATTGAAAAGTTTTATTTCTTTTTTCTTTCGGTTTCTAAATTTTTATGTCTTGTTAGTGATGATTTGTTGTAAATTATTTTTAACTATTAATAGAACATTAATACTATACTATTGATAGAACATTATGGAAAAGTATGCGATCGACGCTCACCTTTTACAGAATAGCAAAATCTTCGGCGCTATATAGGAATAAATTGCAATTTGCGCACGATCTCTCAGCTGCGGTAAATGTGGTAATCGTATATTTCGTGAACACTCGCAATGCGGAAAATTTTGCGACAATTATATTGTGCACGTGAAGTAATTGCATACACAATTTCTATAGATTTGTGCAGCAAAGCAGTGTTCATCAAAATACTTACTTCTAGAGGTTTTAAGTCGTCAGTCTTTGAAAACAAAGGAACAAGAAGTTCATTTAATGTGGTTGTTGATGATGACGTTTATCGTAATGTAGTTATCCTATAGATGAAAAACGTTAAGCCATTAGACCTGGTATGGAGCTCCATGTAGCTGCATATAGCCTTGAGTACTATAGTTACATATTTTCGACCAGTATAGTACTCACCTGTAAAGTACAGCTGAAATGCTCCCATCGACAGCAGCGAACATATTGTTATTGTAAATTAACATTTTCGTCTTAATTAATGTCGACTTTCATTTAGTACTTGATACAATTCCTTAAATTTAAAGAGAGCCTTTAATTTTTAAAATGAAAAATCATAATAGAAGAGTCATCTTGGCTAGTAAATCTGTAAAAGTTTAAGATGTTTTTTTTTTATCATCATCAGCCTTTGATAGTCCACTGCTGGACATAGGCCTCCCCTAATACACCCCTATCCATTAGGGGGTTTTGGACCGCATCCCACCACGCTGGTTCAATGCGGGTTGGTGGGTGGACCTCCTTTTTACATGCCCATCCGACGCATGGATCATCTTATTTTTCAGACAATTGGGTGATCGGCCCAAACTGTCCTAACCAACTAGGAAACAACAACGAAAATTTGTTGATTCCCCGTAGGATTCGAACCCACGACCTCTGGTTTCTAAAGCAAACGCCAATACCACTAGGCTACGGAGGTAGTTTTTTTATAAGTTGTGCTATTTACCAGTTTTTAAATTATGCGATATACGATATAGATTTTAATATTTTGATAGCTGTTGGTGGATGATACATTAATATCTTCAGGATGAGACCGTATTTTGTCAGGTAAGGTTTATAAAAAGTTTCAAAATGTAATCAAATAGCGAAAATGCTTAAAACAATTGTAATAATATTAAAAGTCATCTATCAAGTGGGCTATCACTTACGTTATACAACGACCTACGCAGATATATGTTATTTGATTTATCAATTAACCTGGCGCGTTGTTTCGGTGGTAATTGGGTAGTTGGTTTCAATTTAACAAGGCTACTTAGCCAGCCTCAGCTCTCCATAGAATAAATGTAGTAACGAAGAAGCTTAAAATGTTGTAAGGCATATTTTCATTACCTAATTAGGAAAAGTCTTAAAATTATTAATGCTTTGAGGAATAAATTTATTTCCCAAATTTTACTTCAAAAACACCTTATTCTGTATCTCTTATACGTCTATTTTAAAACAATTGACTGTGCTCTATGCATATATGTTGTACATTACCAGCTTTAATGTAGGTTATTAATAGTATAATTCTTTATCAATATTAATGCAAAATAAAGTAGTGATTGATAATATCATTTTGACCAATAGTAATAAAGAAGCTTCAATATTTTAGCGTATTTATAAGTCACTTTATGGTGGATAAATTTGTTACATTTCATTTAAAAGATTAATAGACCACTGACGCCTCTATGTACATAATTATTCTATATTGTCTAAGACTGAGTTGATTACAATATTCATAGTTTTCTCTAAACATATTTCAAGTATCTTAGGATCCACTCTTCTTCTATCAATTTTTTTGATTTATTGATTTTTAATAAAATATTTCTATCTCTCATTTTGTGAAATTATTAAATGGAAAATATAGGGTAAAGGGAGATATATTGGTGATATTTTTCAAACACTTTTGTATGACCGCGTTAGCGAATTGCTTTGTTCGCCAAACGCTGAGACAAATTACCGGAGCGAGTGAAAAGGTTTTATACCGTTTACACTTGTAGCAATTCGCTAACGCGGTCATACAAAAGTGTTTGAAAAGTATCACCAAATTACTTATACCACCAATACATCTCCCTTTACCCTAGCTGTTGACTCTTAGACAACAGCTCCGCTCGTATTGTTTTCTGTTTTTTAAATAGATTTTTCTGACTAAAGATAGATATAAAGCAAATAATGGTTAAATATTTTTATAAATCAGCAGATAAGTTTTTGAGTTTAAGCATACAACAATACAAATCTTTCCATTTTGTAATAGTAATATAGATAATATACGTTTAGCCAATCTGTTATTTACTCATGTTTTCATTGCAATAACATCTACGTTTTAATATGTTAATTGCAGACCGAGCTTTAGAGCTTGCATTGATATTCAGAAACGTTTTCTCATGATCTACTCGCATTACAATAATTCCTTTCATCACTTAATCGTTTATTATATATGTTATCACTTATATGATTTTCATATGCATGTAACTGCCTCCGTAGCCTAGTGGTATGGGCGTGTGCTTTAGAAACCGGAGGTCGTGGGTTCGAATCCAGCGGGGACTCAACAAATTTTTAATGTTGTTTCCTAGTAGGTTAGGGCAATTTAGGGCGATCACCCAATTGTCTGAAAAGTAAGATGATTCATGCGTCAGATGGGCATGTAAAAAGTCGGTCCACCCACCAACCCGCATTGGACCAGCGTGGTGGGATACGGTCCAAACCCCCTAATGGATAGGGGCATATTAGGGGAGGCCTATGTCCAGCAGTGGACTAATAAAGGCTGATGATATGATATATGATGATATGTGCACATATATATATTAGGATGTTCGTTAAAAATTAAATTTCTTGAGACGCCCTGTAAAAAGCTTCCTTTTGATGAAAAAGCACTGGAAATAATTTCTATTATTTCAAGTCAAGACAAGACGTGCCTTACGATGATCCAAGTTAATCTTTGCATATAATCATGTTTTTTGAGTATTTATTATTTTTTGAAAAATTTATGGCCATTATTAGATGTTATAAATATCATCTATTAAAGCTCTTGTTTCTACTATCGGAAATAATATATCTAAATGTTATTAAAAGTAACTCTTGAAATAAAATAGAATTCATCAGGTTTTATTCCACTTAATTTACTAATAATAATCTAAAATTACACTAGTTGCTTAAGATAATTTTCGTCGCTCATGGTCACGGGACAGATGAAGATGTTCAGTGTCATACTGCCAACGTACATCCGGTTAAAGTTTATTTTATGATCATGAATAAAGAACGCTGAGCTAAGATTATCTTGATGTCTTACACTATAAATGTGCTTAAAAGAATTTTCTTAATAATAAGACATCAAGGCCGTTATAGTCAAGAAAAGCCAAAGAAAAAAAAAATACTTCCAAGGGATAGATAAAGGAATTTGATGGGGGGGGGGGCGGAATATTGAAATTATAAGTGTTACCTTTGTGGTCCTCCCTGCTAAACATCATTATTTATTATAAATCTATAAGGAAACATTTATCTCCCCTTTTTAAATGCCTTCATTAAAAAATATATGTGGTCCGTGAAGCTTTCCCTCCGTTCTATTGCTTATGTGCGGTGGAGCTCATTGTACTCTGAGAGAGCTTAAAGTATTTGTAGAGTAGAATTGCTATTAATTAAAGGACAAATTTGTGTACTCAAAATCTTAAATAAATTAAGTTAAATTAATTTGTTCATTTTATTGTTTTATTTATTATTAATTCTGGGGAAGCAACTTCTTTAGTCAATTTAAGCTATGTCAGTTACTTAAAATCAAAATAATAATAAAAAAAAACGAAAAAGCATTATTATATAGAATAAATTAACTTAAAAATTATTAAAATAACTTACATTTCCACCATTTTTTTATTGGCTCTAAGCTCAGTAATTTTTTTTCATTAACTAATAACCACAATATAAGTAAAATGTTTAGATTGACCCAGTCTCTATGTCTGCCTTAGTTATACAAATATTTAAATAGTATTTTTGTCCATCAATAACTAAAAATAAAAAAAATATTTTAAGGCATCAACAGATTTGTGTAAAGAACTTTGTATTTCTTTAAAAAAGATACATAAAATGACTTGCTGTAACATTTACTTTAACTGCAATAGTTAAAATAAAATAGGAAATAGAAATAATACTTCCAAACTTTTACTTTTTTATTGTACTCTATCAATCAGCTGACTTACTTCTTAATTTTTTTAAAGTACATATATGCTACAAATTATTTGTAGTGTTTCAGTTATTTCGACCCAGTACACAATATTAAAACTTTTTTATAATATTATTATATAAAATTAATACAAAAGAAATTTAAAAACCTAAAGCTGTACACTTACTTTTAAAATTTGCTCGTACATAATTTGGCAATAGTTCAATTTAATAAGACATAGTTATTTTGATGTTTATAAACATTTTTTCATGTTGTCTTACAAAAAATTGTATAATTGTCATTGCTAAAACTTGTCAAATATAAAAAAATGATAGAAATCCAAGTGCATTCCGCGCACGATTTTATAGCCGCGGTAAATGCGGTGTCATCGCATATACCGTGAAAACTATTGCGATGCGGAAAATTGTTCGACAATTATGTTGTGGACGTGAGGAAATTGTAGATTAAGTTTGTATCGATTTTTTTGAAGTCAGATGTCAAATTTGCAGGTTTAATTTTTATACCTGTTCCTTAAGATACTGTTAAAAGTATTCGTAGTTTTCTTTTAAAAATAGAAATGGGATGAATTATAGTAAAATTTATTAACACGAGAATGATAGTAGCGTAGGTACAGAACAGAACTTAGTATTATTTTAGGAAAATACACATTTCAGAACTTTTACTATTTATTTGCTTTACTTGTGTTTTATTTCACAAATGTTTAGTTCATAAACATATTAAATATTTTTATTGCCTCAAGTTGCAATTTTTTTACCAGCAGATTTCTGTTAGGCCATGTCGGATTTTTTTATTAATCTAAAATAAAGTCTGCGGCTCTTTATCGTCGAAAGAAAACATAGTCGTCGTAGCTTACAAAAATTAAATGAATGTTGACCGTATGATATTTTTTATAGAACCTAAAAACAATAAGTCTAAGGAAAACATAAGGATAAACGGAAAAGATGAATTAACTACGAGATTTTATATCTCGTAATTACTATTTTATTGCATGATTACATTCGTATTCGTACATAATCTTCAGTTAGTTTGCGTTAGTCCACTACTAGACATAGGCCTCCCACTATGCACGCCTTCTCCATTAGGGGGCTCTCCATTTTAGAACGTATGATGACACAGTTATAGAAAACTTGCAAAATAACGAATGTTAGTAAGAACTTAATGAATTTGGTTATACATTTTGGATGAGTTTATACTATTCTGCTAGATACACAATTTAACATTACAAAAAATACATACGAATAAATACAAATTTTAAGAATTTATTTCTGGTGTAGATCTTCAAATATTCAATGAAATAAAAAATTAGGTAAAAAACAACCTCAACTTTTAACTGCTGGCTAACTTGGCAGAATGCAAAGGAATTGCTATGTATGATTTTTTATTGTTATGCATATTGACCTAAGAAACTCGTTCATAATTTTTCAAGAAACCTTATTTAACCATACCCTAAAAACTGTCCAAAAAGTCTAAAATTATTGTAAGCGAGCTTGGAAAATCGATGATATTAGGATGAATGGGTACGATATATGTTTATAATTGTATATACATATTTATATATTATAATGAGTAGGCCTTATTTTGTAACTGGTTGTGATTAAAGTTGCAATATATGTACATCAAACTAATTACTGTACTGCCATATCAGAGCCCCGCGAGAGTTTTACAAAGACAACAGAGTTTTAATTTTCTGTTAAATAATTTAGCCTTTGTTTTTGCTTACGAAGGCAGAAGAGCATTTCGGCCATTATTGAAAGTGGTTACCAACACCCATTGATATTAGTAATACCAAGAGTATTACCTATACCTTACATGCGATAGTGTTTTAATACTACCGCCTTAGGGAAAAATTGGCACCACGGTGGTACCACCTCCGATAACCAAAAATTTATACCTAACACTTTTATTGGTAGTCCGAACTATCTACGTTCATACACTAATTTGTACTGAAACTAGGCTTTGTTAATGTTAATTATTTGCGTAAGAGGAAATTTAGAAATGAAAAGATTTGTCATATTATAAATTAAACAAAACCCTGACAATTATTCCAAAATCATTGAGATACAGACATGTACCAACTTGTCTGCCCGTGATCATGGATGCCGAGAGTCCGAAACGTCAGGAATGAATGTATATAACTAAAGCAAAAATCCGTAAATTCATTCCTTTTAATAAAAAAATGAAAATTTGTTATTGCTATAAAACGTGTAATTTATTTAGTACAATCAATTTTTTTTATAACATATAACTGTAAGTCAGGGTTTCTTAACCTTTTTGCAGTCACGGACCACTTTCACAATTTAAACTATTCCACGGACCCCAGCCATAAATATTTTTGGAAATAAAAAAAGACTTATTTGTTTTAATCAAAAATTCTTTTATTGGCACTTTTAATACACTTACTACTATGTCAATGAGAAGGTTGCTGCTGTTTGGCCTCAATGAGAACGTTAAATTGTAGGACAGTCTTCAACAAGGCAAGGCGCATGTCATCTGCGACGTTTAATCGGTTGCGACTTTTTGTTTTTATTGATACCAGAACCGAGAACCCTGCCTCGCAAAGATACGTAGTAGCAAATGGTATCAGAACAGACATAGCACGCTTGACAAGAAGAGGATAAGCTTGGCTCAAAGAGCACCAAAACTCGTCAAGATCTTTTGCATGAAATTCAGCTTTGAAAACTTCTTTAGATCTCATGTCAATTAAGTCACCTTTAATAAGATCGTCGTCCCTGATATTATCAATATAGATTAAAAATGGACTCCGCACCCACGTTTCTTTTTCAAGCGATTCTGAGCTAAAATAACCTTCAAAAGACGTCTGCGATGTATTTACGTCATCTTGTTTTACCAACTCTTCCAGCATCGGAAAATTTGTTAAGTTACCTGTTTTCACTCTCCTTTTCCAAAGTGGCAGTTTACCTAAAAATCCTTTTAACCGTTCAGAGGCATCTACGATGGTGACAGCAGGACCCTGAAGAGACTGGTTAATTTCGTTCAAATGAGTTAATATATCTACCAAGTACGCTAGCCCTTGTACAAAATCTTCTTTTTATTATTGAAACGCTTTTTTTTCATTATTGAAGCTACCCGACAAAGTCTCATCGAGTTTACTACACAATTTCCTAATAAATATGTTTAGTTTAGACCAAGACTGACTGATCTACTGCGGACCCCCGACACACATGCTACGGACCCCTAAGGGGTCCATGGACCCCACGTTAAGAAACCCGGCTGTAAGTAATCGTCGTACGATTGCTTAATATGCAGTCTTTAAGTTAAGTTATCGTTTTAAATTAATACACGTTACGTATTTTAACGTGGCATTTTTAAAAGTTTTAAAATATCTCTGAAGTATATTTCGAAAAAAAAACAGCACTGCAGCAATAAAAATAATTACCTTTGAAATAATACATACCGAGGTTTTCCTGTTTCCTAGACAATGGCGTAAGAGAACGTCCGCGTTATTCCACTTCACCCTTTTTCTTTTGGGATCAACACTACGATCTTCACACAATAGCACTTGCAGCCTTTAAAAATATTTCTTTTGTAGAAATAAAACGAGCAACCTAGTTTTAAGAAAAAAATGTCACATTGATTAGACTTTTTATTTATTTTCAGATTACATAGCACGCTTTTACTACTTTTGTTTTAAAGAAAAGGCGAAAAGAGGTTCTTCATTAACACAGGAGTACACTTGTGATATAGAGTACTTCTCATACGTTTTTTTGATCTCCCGTAACTCTTTTTACAAAAAATTCTAGGTTTTCTAAAGCCAGAGCTACACTTCTACACTTTCAAGAGCTTTCATTAATTGTATTGCGCATTACTTATCTATAAATCGATTATTGGTTTTATGATTTATTACGATGCAAGCGTTTGTTTGTTCTGTAAATAATCAGGGCTTAGTCTGTCGTATAAACATTTTAAAATTATATTTTAGATACTTGTTTTATCAAAAGACCTTCCTAACTACTTTTATTAAATTTAAGGTACTAACCCTTAATCATCTAAGGAGCCATAAAAGAACGATAACAAAAAGTTGTTCCCCGCAAGATCTAAATCCGTAACCTCCATTTTACAAAGCCAGTACCAAAACAACTAGACCACGGATACGAATAAACTAAAACATACGTCGTGGAGCAAAACTCTAGAAAGGCAATTTTTTATATTAAATTTTTTATAGCACAAAAGATTTTTTTAAAACATTTCAGTATTATAAACGACAGCAATAAAGGAGATACACTGAAAATATGGAAATAACGGCAGTGTGTTCTAGTTTTATCGCAAAAGTTAAAACATGACTAGCTCGATGTTATTTATGACGTATGTCACATCATAAGTTGCATGTCAATGCGATAAAGCAGAGGTTAACATAATACATAGTTATTACATACTCAGTTAAAACATCATATATACATAATATTACTCAGTTAAAAACATCAATATCTTATTAACTTCACTTTTTTCACGTCTCTTTCATATTGAACTAAAAAGCAGTTTTTAAATTAACTTCAAGACTTTTTGACATTTAAAAAAATCGTAGTATAAAACTTAAATTAGATTATAAGGAATCATCTTAAGTGCATGGATAGCTTTTAATAATGAAGAAATATTTTGTTATTAAAAGGACAAAATCCTAATTCATCATTTTATGAAGTCACATTAACATAAATTTTTAATATCTATGTTAATATGACTACATAAAATTTTTTAAACAAATAGATTTCTTATAAAAGCAGGATTAAGATACTCCCAGAATTCCCATGACATCTTACACTCACTATCAAGGTATCGCTGCCTTTGAAAAACCAATATACTTTACAACGCTGTGGACGACTATTGGCAAAAATCGGTTGAGCCTACGATAACAATGTGGAATTAGACTCTCGAAATATAAGTCCTGAGAGCTCTGGGGGTAGTTTTTATAATGTTATCAATAGGTTATAATATTTAGACAATTAATACAATTTTACGTAAAAGTAAAGTTTAGCATATAAATGAGTAGCTACAAAATTCATTTTTTTTACAGGACATAAAATTCTTAACTATGCAATTATAGCAAAAAATTATTTAAAAATAATACTAAGACGTTAGTTATGTAACATTAAACTATATGTATATTGACGCACTACTGTTTAACATCTTTAGGCTCCTACGGGACTCCTTAATCTAGATCTCATGTTAGTGGAACTTCGTACATTCTATACAATCCGTATGCAACCGAGGTTGGTGAGCATTCTTTTGATCATTCGGTTTCTTCATAAATTTCCACTTTGCCGTAGTGGTAGTTCGTAATACCCGGCGGCCAGATTCCCTCTTGGGGAAGTTAAAATGAACTTCGCCGTCCTAATAAGAAATTTGGGTAAGACTTGGTTGCGTCGGCTTGAGGGCTAAAAAAAAATGGTTTTAGGGCTGAGGTAGCCAGTATTGGTGGTTCAATAAAAGTTAAGAACCATAAGTTTTTAAATATTTGGAGGAATACAAAAAACAACAAAAAAAAAACACTGTATTACAAATAAAAATATGTGCCATTGTACTGCTCAGTACAACGTATGCTTTAAGCGCTATGTTTTTTGCGACAATCTCATGTCTATAATGATTGAAATTTTATGTTGTATGTTGTGCAATGTTATTGCCTAAATTGTTTAGCAGACAAGACCTTACAATTACGCAAATCTCACTGGCGATTTGCTTAAAAAACTTTGCAGAAATTCCTTCGTTTCGAATACCAGTTCTCCTTTAGTTTGCGATCGTTAAGTTCGTCAAGCGCCCAAGGCATTAGGCTGTGCTTTAGAAACCGGAGGTCGCGGGTTCGAATCCTGCGGGGACTCAACAAATTTTCATTGTTGTTTCCTAGTTGGTTAGGGCAGTTTGGGCCGATCACCCAATTGTCTGAAAAGTAAGATGATCCGTGCATCGGATGGGCATGTAAAAAGTCGGTCCACCCACCAACCCGCATTGGACCAGAGTGGTGGGATACGGTCCAAACCCCCTAATGGATCGGGTGTATTAGGGGAGGCCTATGTCCAGCTGTGGACTAACATAGGCTGATGATGAGATGAGATGATGTCCAGCATTTTTAGGCTTGACATTAGATTTGTAACTTGCTTGTTTATTGATTATTTTAAAATTTACAATCGTCTTTAGTTCATCATTTCACAAGGTACATTTTGAGTCAATATTTTCGGAAGTCCGTTCCGACTGCCTGGATAGACTATAAAGGCTTTTCATTTGTTTGTTAAGTCCCCCTGTAAATGTTCTTGATATGTACTGTTTGTACCGCAGCTCTCCGTAGGAATTACGAAGCTAATTAATACAAAAAAGACTGACTAGGACAAAGTATTTGATAATTAAAAAAAATAATTTAAACATAAAGACTTTTAGCTTTTTTCTGTTTAAATGGCCAGTTATGCTAAGATAACGATTTAAGTTTGTGCATTCGCTACTTTAGTTTATAAATTTATTTAACTAATATAATATGCTTCTGGATACAAGATCGACCCCATGTCGTTTTCTTAGAAAGTAAAACGAAGCTCTGGCTCATTCAGTCCTTCAGCCTTGTACGACTTTATTAAGGAGTCATGTCAGTCCCACAACTAAGAAAATGCTTTACTTACTTTGATTTGCTTTATTTTACGCTAGAAAATGACACGGAATTTTCAAATATTACTTTGATTTTTGTAATACATGTTATGTATTTTTTTTAATATTCAAGCGTTATAACTTACAATTTATCTATCCTCGGTTAATAAAAATTGTACTTAAACATCTAAATCGTT
The DNA here is from genome assembly GCA_029286875.1 of Lamproptera curius. Classification (NCBI taxonomy): domain Eukaryota; kingdom Metazoa; phylum Arthropoda; class Insecta; order Lepidoptera; family Papilionidae; genus Lamproptera; species Lamproptera curius. The sequence continues at coordinate 3,429,667 of JAGSMT010000031.1, forward strand.
GATACTTTGAAAGTTTGACAGCGGTCATATTAACAGTTATAATACTTAGAGTTTTATTCAAATTTTCAAAAATAAATTTTAACCCTAAAAATAATTTCTAAATTTGAAAATATAAATAAGAGTATCTACGCTGGCCTCCACTTATACATTTAGTGATCAGTCTCTATTTATATTAAAAATAAAAAAAATACAACGAGATTGTTGTAATTCTTTAAAAGTAGAGTGGTAAGTAATATCCTCAGATATTACCAGTATGGTAGGGGAGCCTAAGCGGGGAATACGTGATTTACTAAAGTGCGGCAGATTAATATACAGGGATACCATGTACCCGGTTAAGTACCTTCACAAAACATGAGGCCCATATATAGGCCGCCCGTGAAGGATACAGGATCAGATTAGTAAAAAAATGACCGTCAGAAATTCTCGACCGCGTCAGATTAAGGTAGGGTGAGTGAATTACATCCTATAAAGTGTATATTCCACTAATCTGACAATTGTGAGTGACGTTAAAAAGGGGAGGGCAACAAAAATGTAAAAACGTCATCTCGACATTCTCGAGCGCAGTTAATTTTTTTTCATTTTGAAGGAAAAAATTCAAGAATAATGAAAAATAAATAATCTGAAGATTTCCGCAAGCCAAAGTAACAAAACTCAATCGACTTTAAATGCGTACAGCTGCGTGATGTCTGCATTTCCTTCTCCGCGTTTCTATTTCTCTCTCACTCTTTCTCTATCCATTACTCTCTCACTTCGTCTCCACTCTGGTTTCTGCTGCCAGGACGCCATCACAGTTGAAAATGTTGAAAAATCTCAAAAAAAAATAAGATTTTTTTTAAAATGTTTTTTTGGAATGACTTATCGGGCCTTATCGATTAATTTCAAAAACTAATCTGCCTTAGAACTTGAAATACCACGTCGATCGCCACTAAACTGGTCAAAATCGGTTGATTTTTTCGAGAGTTATCGCTAACGAAAAAAACCCAAAAAGTGTTTTTTCGGGATTACTCTGAAATTCTTGCTTTGATCAAATCAAATTGCGATTAAGAATTGAGGATGATTAAACTGCATCGAATGCCGCTAATTGCGTGAAAATTGCTTGACCCATTTTATAGTTATTGCGGTTTGAACATTCAAAAATTAGTGTTCTATGAAACTTCCATCAGACTTTTGAGCTAGAAGAGCTCAAATGCATAAAAAATTATTTCTTTGAACTCAGCTAGCTATAGAAAATCTGACGGGCTCGATTATTTTTTTTTTCTAATTTTCAACCCTTACCTACAACCACCCGCATCATGCAAACGATCAGATTAACAGAGGTACATTATTAAAAGCACGTAGCTGTTATCATTATCTGACGCGCTCGAGGATGTCCATGCAACAGTTTTTTTACATATTTAAAAATCTATAGCCGCTTCCCCCACCGATGTAAAGGTATTATAAAACATTTTTTTTTCTTCTTATCAGCTTTGCAACCCAATAGGTCACTACGACGCTCAAATATATCTCCATTTAGCATCGTCGCCTCCCTACCATTATGACAAATATCTTTACTTTAGAGATTTGGAAGCATCATTGGTAAAAGCATTGGCAGGAATAGACAGTGCATTCTGCGATTGATAGCTATTCACATCGATTCCTTAAATTAACGCGTTCAAATTGTGAATGGTTGAAGAAAAAAAATGGTTTAATACCTTTTATTTATCAAATCTCTATTATTATAAAGAAGTAAACCATTTCATTTCATCGATGGTACTACTTTCTAACAAAGAAAATATGAATATGTTGGGAAAAAGTCTTCAATCGGCCAATAAAAGTTCAATAATACCTAATAGATAAAATATTACAGGCATATATAAACATATATAAAAAGTACACTTGTATAAAAAAGTATAATTTTTATAATTGATTATATAATATTGAAGTTAGCTGAATTTTTTTACAAAGAGAAGATGCTGCGTAAAGAATATTTTATATAAAAGAATATTAAACTGAAATGTAAACAAGAATCAGATACAACGTTGTGATATTCAGTTTGCCAAGAATAAACCATTTTTATAATAACAAAAAATATATTAATGTCTGTTTATTTAATAACTGAGACTTTTACCGACACATTTCAATATAGGTACATAATATTAAAATTTATTAAGCTAAGCAATATAACAGCAATATACAAGCACTATTATGCCATAACGTATTCATGCAACGAATTTCATAATATTAATGAATCCCTTACACTACCCGCTATAATTAATGTAACAATACAAGGGAAAGCTTTTAGCTTCAAATCCACTTGTGATGGAAATTAAATGTTTATATTTGCAGAAGTGAAGGTAACAAATTAACAAAATTTAATTTAAAATAAACTTTAAAAGCAACGTACTTTGCATAGATACTCAGTAGTTTCATTTTCTTATATGTTGGTATAAATGAGGCTTACATAGCGTGTTTTTATTGATTGGACTAATTAACTGCTTTTCAGGTAAGTCCAAGTAATTTGTTTTTATTTTCAAAGACTATTTTATAACTACGTTTACGTAATAAATGCAAAGTACATAAGAAATAAAATGGACAAAGAAAAAAAACAAAGCAATGTATTCGTTAAAAAACAGCTGTGACGTCCGTGGGCGTGTAATTGTAAAAAATTAAGATATAGAATTGTAATAAATGTAATAGAATGTAATATTTATATGTTTTTTAAATACAATAAAAAATATTTTCCTTTACGTATGTTAGTATAAACTTCCTCACACACATTATAATACAATACAATAAATTTCAAAAATAAGTACCCTATTGTACACAAAGTTATGAACACATCCACCTCTCTTCTCGTAGCCAAAGTTACAATGTACTACAGCGGCAACATCATGACTCATGTTCGTTCTGGGAAATCTTTTATCGCTTTTCTCCATTATCGTAAGCCTGAGAGAGTAACTTCTATAAATTAATTTATATGCAACACAGAGTGGATATAACTGTTTTTATTTTTTTTGTAACATTTTCTTTCATTCTACATGCTGTTGTTGTTATTATTGTTATTTTACATTTGAGTAAAATTTGCTTTCATGTTACTTTGCTTATTTTAATTTGATACAAAAATAGAAATTTATATTATATTTATCCAAACTTATGTGAATATCATGAGTAAAAACTAGGTTTACATCAGAAACAAAATAAACTTCTTTTATAAAATTATATTTTTTTTTTTTTTAGAAACATGGTAAAGTTTTTTTTGAGCTAACTGTCACATAAATTACACTGTATTAAGTTTGCCAGCGTGGATAAACGAGACATAACTTATCATGGTATCCAAGGTAAAACTTACCACCACCACGTCCTGCACGTCTCATCAACTTAAACAATCAAAAAATCGTCAGCAGTAAGACTATGTTGTCAAACCTTTTTTTCTGTTTTTTAAAAAAAACTGTTTTTTGTTCAAGTTTGTCATAGTCGCTTCTAAAAATTATAAGAATTTAAATGCGTATAATAAATATAAAGGATTTGAAACATGGTTTAGTAATTAGAAAATAAAACAAGGTACTTGACATATATTTTTAAATTTTTTTTAATTTCGCCAGCTGAGAATACTATTAGTTAAGGAAAGAAAAAAATTGACTGTTCGAGAAAGGTTAATCCAATGTAGTAGAAGGCGACTAGCGATATTGTAAAAGGACTTCACCTAAAGTACTTGCAGTTTGTAACTTCTCAAATATTATTTTTTTGTAAAACAAGTTTATAAATAGTAAGTCAAAAGCAATATCTTACACATCTGTGCGGTATTAATCGTTATTCTATTGGTTTTCTGCTTTAACAACTGTTTGCTTGGTATACAAGTAAATTTTAACAAAAAATATGACTGACTTCAAACAGTGTACGATAATATTTAACACAATATAAAAACAACCACTCTTTGCTCGAAATTGCCCTCGATTTCCATATCGTTTTAAATTTCTAATATCTATTAAGGTATTTATTTGGTTAAAAATGTCGTCAAAGACATCAGTTTTATTATAATGAATACTAAAAAATATGTGAACATTATTTGTTATTTTAAATGATCTTGAATTAGCCTGATAGCAATTTTTAAAAATGTTTACCTAGAAGTGGTTAGAACTAACGAACGCTTGTCTCGGCTCCTAAGTTAGGTAACATGATCCCCGAGTCTGTTACTCAGGGCTATCAGGAGCCAGGAGTTCCTAGACCACCAGGGACGAGACTCCTAGCCCACGCAGGGACAAAATAAAACAAGGTAATTTGACATTTAATTGAGTTTTTTTAATTTAACCAGCTGAGAAATTTAGTAGTTAGTAGCGAAAGAAAAAAATTGTACTGTTCAGAGAAAGAGTTAATTGATTAAAAGTAGATTTCAAAACGAACATGAGTCGTTGCCGCTGCTCAGTACCATTGTAACTTGGCTACGAGTAGAGCTGATGTGACATAACTTTGTAAATAGCCACTATTTTTGAATTTATTGTATTGTTAAATAAAATTCTTTGACAGATATTATCGCGTTTATTTTACATTTAATTCCCAGAAATTGAAATTTTTGGCTTCAGGCCGGAATACGTTTTTCAGATTGACAGGGATCTGTGATGATGAACAACTGGGCACTACCATTTTTAAGCAATACTGCGAAAAAATTGTTCGCTGCGCACAGGCACGTCCGTGAAATTTGAATAAGGCGCCACAAGTTGGAGCAGTACTGTTTCTACCGCATTGAGAGAGCGTAACTGACAAGATTGAAAGCTATATTTTGAGAACGTGCTTCAATCAAAACTTATTTCAAGCCGCTGAAGAAGATTGCCAATTCAACTACCACCTGTCAAGTGCATATTCTCTGACAAAGACCCAGGAGTGTCAAGCTAGATTGTGACCTGAGCCTCTTATATTGGACAAACAAAGTGAGCAAAAGAACTGTGAAGGTTTTAACCATTAGCTGACATCAAACTAGAAACCAACAAGTCGTGCAGGTGTGACCAATACTTAAATCTCTCCAATACATTGCATCAGATTTGACAGACCTAAAATGCCTCGCTAAAGACACGATTCACTATCAAGGATCGATCCGCTGAGGCTAATTGAGATTAAAAACATCCAAATTTCAGATAGAAGATGGTCTGGTTCTACTACGGCTTAGGATCGCCAAATGCTAATAAATTAACTAATTTAACTCAAGCATAATACCATCTGGCTGTAAAAGATAAAATCAGTTGTTTTGACAGGTCGAGATGCCGATTAAATATAATTAATAAAACTAAGATCTGGAACCGGCTTATCACTGTAGCAACAGACGCTATATCTCAAGTCTCCACGTGACCACGGCCGCTGAAAGATTGTTCGAAACGTCGGGAATTAAAAATGTAAATAACGCGATAAAATCCGAAAGTAATTTTATTTAATAATGATACTAAGCACATTGACAATAAATAATTATTTATTTGTGTTATAATTGTGTTGGGAAGTTTAACTAACATCTAAAAGGGAAAATGTTTTTAACGAATACATTGCTTACGTATTTTTTCAATTAACCTTTTATTATACTGTACTTTTTATTTATTACGAAATTAGTTTAAAATAGTCTGAAAATAAAATCAAATTACTTGACTTACCGGAAAGCGTTCATTAGTCCAAATCAAAAAAACACGCTATAAGCCTCATTTATACACATATAGAAAGAAACTACTGAGTATTCTATCAAAGTCTCTCGAATTGGATCACTAAGTTATATAGACTTTAGAAGATTCATTACAATATTTTACTTTAAAAACCAGTGAATTTTGTTTTGAAATAAATTCAAGGTTTTGTAATATTTCTCATTTTTCTATAAAATATAAAGGATGATCTATTTGTTACTATAGACCACATTAACTTGTTTGTAATAAAATAAGGATGAACTAAAAATAAAAAAAAAATCGTCAAAGATCTGTGATTATAAGACCTAAAAATTTTGATAATGATTAGTGTTTTAAAACATAATTTTTTTATTTACTAAAAACTTCGTTAGTTTGATAATAAAGATTAGTTCTTAAAGGTTCCTTATAAAGAGATATTTTCACCACATTTTATCTAATTTATTGTTTAAAGTAAATCCATGAAATGTTTTGACCCACTCTCAATATAATAAGTATAAGCTGACTAACTAAAGATTAAAGATTAGCCACTTTGTATTGTAAAGAAAAATCTTATTAAAAACACTTGCAATCAAATCAATTGCTCTTTTGAGTTAACCTTTTTAACGGTCATTGTGATTCTTTGATTATTAACTTTGACTTTTATTATCATTAATAAAATGTAGCAGAATTAAAGTAAATTACAACTGTCTAGAAATGAATAAATAAGTATTAAAATTAATCACCACCAAAAGTAAAGGTTATTTAGTTTTTAATAAAAATTAGAATATGTTTTAAGATGATTTTTAAAGTATATTATAAGCAAAGTTTTTTATTATTCAGTATCTAAATTTAAATTATTAATGATTGTTAACGTTTTTTCTTAATACTTGAAAATTTTGATTTTCAGGTTTTTTATGCGCATGCGCAAGAGAAGCAGTCGGGCCACCTGATGAAGGAAGTGGTCACCGGCACTCTATGCATCTGACAAAATACCAGTGGTTATGGCGCCGAATTCGCTACGTCCGTGAGTTACTATGGTGTTAAGTCTTGTTTACCATAACTACTGCTACGTCCTTCACTCTTGAGCAGAGCGTTTCCACTGCTTGCGGCAAATAGGCACCGTGGTGGTATCCCACAGACATGTCTTCAAATTGACTTAAGAATTTCATCGTGTACTTAGATACATTGATTTTAGCTGATTATATAATGGTTTATAATGTTTGAAATTGATTATCTGTTAAGTTGAAAATAGCAGTATATTGTCAACCTTTTAGATATTATCAATACAGTTATTAATTCAGTTGTAAAATTATTGTAGCTATAGAATAAGTAGGTAATTGGTTTCTATTTAACTTGTTACAATATTGAATTTCAAAATAATACTGCGCGGCAATTTCTATTTGAAAAACTACTTTTGCTAATTCTAAATTTTAAACGCATTTGTGATAGTAGTTTTATTTTTATAATTCATTTTTTTATCTAGGAATGTCACTAGCTACGGCTCTTCTTAAAGCTAGAAGGCACACTACTTAATTGTTACATAAAAAGACACCGTGCTGCTAATTTCTTAGTCGGTCCGCTATACAAAATGTAACCAGTTTTTTGATGTGGCGGAATTCCTTACGGATCGCTAATTTTTACTTGTGTATTCTTTTAGGCTATTGCGTTGCTGCCTTAAACTATGCTGACCATCGTGACGAAGCTATTTTCAACCTCTGTTTCTTCCATCTTCTCTTGTAGAGTACGTTGATGCTGGGTACTCTCCAGGATACATAAGGAAAGTAAGTAGGTGCATACTTACTAATTTTAATATATAAGAAAAGTTAGTAGGAGTATACCTACTGAATTGTTAGTTGTTGTTGCTCTGGTTATAGGCGTTGTTTTTTTTCCAATATCTTAAGTTGTACATCTGTTCGAGCAGAGCTCTGTCCACAACACTTTAAGCAGTTTTCTCTACCTCCAAATAAGTAAAGCGTTTATTTTTTTTTACGTTAGATATATCGGAATCTGCGGAAAATCGACGCGTTTCTAGTCGAGATAAAACGGTAAAAGAGCCTGGTTTAAGGGGTTCTAGTAAAGTTTTTTGTAACTTATATATCTTTTTCTTACAGACAGTGATCGCCATGCGCCGTTTGATTTAATTTCAAGAAAATTTCCATATTAACATGCATAATAAGCGTTCAATTAGACTTTACATTCTATTATATATGTTATCTCTAGAGAGTTTTAAGCGGTACGATCGATGATCATAAGTTTGTTTTCAGTACGATTTATCTGTAAACCAAATTCCAGTGTTGCGGTTTCCATCCTCTGGAGATATTTACAGTTTACAGTTCATATATTTTATACTGTTCGGCAGTCGTGCCATTATATATCATCTTTTAATTTGTTTTCTAATAATTAAAATGATAGATATGATTTTTCTTTTTTATTTAAAATTAAAATCTTTGATATATCATTTTTTTCCTTTCTTGCAATTTTGCTAGATACTAAATCTTAAACAAAACTATTATATTTATTTAAAGAAATTTAGTTACAACAACATTTTTTGCAGAAAAATTTCTTAACTTCTTTAATGTCTAATTATTAATTAAAAATTCATACAATTGTGTCCAAACACGATTGTATGAATTTTATAGACGATTTTAAAAGAGGAAAATCTATTAATAGTCATTACTATTTTTGAATTAATAAATTTAAAGGTCGTGAAAATAATTTTGATCCCAAAGCTGATACTACTAAACTAAAACATGTCAAAAACTGATGAACTTTCTTTCAATAGGTAATTGGAGACATTTAATAAAAATATATTTTCGTACTTATGATATAATATTACATCAAACGTTAATGGATTCTCGTTTAGGGGCACAACTTAACATTGCCTCTAAATTTTTGCTTTTACATTTTAAACTTCTGATATTGTGTTGTATTATATGTATTACATAAAATGATTGCCGTTATTTTTTTACATTAAACGAAAAATCTCTCAATGAATTCACTTAGATCATTGGATCAAGAATTTATTGCTTTTAACGTGCCACAAAAATGCTTTATTACTTTTTTATTTTGTTTACATTACAATGCGTCTTAAACATTTTAAAATAATATCGCTTAGCAATCGTAGCAGAATAATTAATATCATGTTCCAAAAAAAACTAATTTCTGGAAGCATAGATTGTAATCACTTACTTTAGGAAATCAACTTTAGTTTTCCTTACTAGCACCCACGCACCCTATCACTAAAATTTCTATATTCCGCAAGAAGAACAAAGCTCCTTAAATATTCCCCTGTATCAAAAGATTTGTAGCGAATATAACCAAATATGTGCATTAATAGACGGCATCGAATTTTTACGACACGTGTCCTGTTTTAAAAAACAAACTAGTTTTCAAGTTTCTTTGTTCAATTGATCAGACACTGTAATATTTAACTCAATTTTCGTTTTTTTCTTTAACTTATTCTTTTTGTGTCGTATTTTTACAATGCTTAAGGTTAAGTCTATTGTTCGTTGTTTGCAAAATTATTGTAACATGTCATAATGTGTAATAAGATATCGCTGTACATGCCTGTAACTGGCTTACATACCTGTACCTAATCTATTATTCGGTAATTGTAATGTTGAATGTTTTGCGTGTATTGCTGTTGGTGTGTCTAAATAAATAAATAAATAAAATGGATATCGTGGATTATTGCTAATGTAAATCGTTGTTGGCATGTATTAATATTTAGATATATATTATATATGTATATATGCCAGCGATGATTTTTTAAAGTAAATTAAATAAATTTAAGACCTCTTATACTCTATTACGAAAATTTTAGTCAATCTCTTCAGGCTTAGTTAGAGTTTCCATAGTAATTTAAATAAATTGTAAATTTTTAAAATTTTATGAGTTTTTAGAAAACATATTTTTTTAATATATTATTAATTGAGTATTCTTTTTGGGAAGTCGGTCAAAAAGTAGGAAATTTAATGAGAAGTACAGGTAATACTTGTCATTTTAATTAAAAAAAATTGTCCTAATTAATTAAAAAAGGTAGCATAGTAATATTATCGAATTGTTCGATATTCACAATTTTCTTTATCGAGGTTTTTGTTATGTTTTCGAATATTTTCTATAGTACTATGATACGTATTTGATCACTTTAAATACTTTAATGACTGCTGCTATTACCGTTCATTGCGCAAATTAAAGCATTATTACGGTGGTGGTGTCTTAAGTCTACATGCAAGACGGAATTCAGATAATCTTTATAAAATTAAGCTAAGGATTATACACTCGAATGTTGTGTTTAATGTTTAAATTATTGAATAAACTGCGCATATACAAATCTAGATTCAAGGAGAATGAAATATTTTAATGTGTTTTAAAAAACAATTAGTCTGTGTTAGTCCACTGCTGGACATAGACTTCCCCTGCTGCACACATTCTCCATTAGGGGGTATTTGGACCGTATACCATTACGCCGGTCCAATGCGGGTTGGTGATAGTTGGTGAGTGGACCGACTTTTCACATGCCCATTCGAACCACGACCTCCGGTTTCTTTCTAAAATACACGCCCTTACGCCACTAGGCTACGGAGGCAGTTGCAAAATTTCTATAGTCCGGAGTTCAATCTCATCGTAATAGGCTTGTTGCGGTAAACTTGAAAATAAAATGTCTGTGACCCAACATTAGGATCAGCCATATTTTTGTGCTCATACCAATATTTTTTTAGATAAATTTGCATACTGGACTATTATTTTTGACAGCAAAATTGATTGAATTGCATATATTAATATTTACTTCGTATTTTTCTGTTTAAAGGTAAAACATATTATTCTTGACTGTTTATTAAACCATAGAAATTAGTTATTCAGATTCATCCTAATTTTAATTCAGAGAATGGTTGACCTTTTTTCAGAATCCATTTATTATACAAATTAGGACCGACTCTATTAAAACCGCAATCCGCATTTACTAGTTCTTATTCAATCCGTAGCTATTTTTACAAAATTAATATCAAAATAAATACAAAAAACTACTTTACACTTTGAATAATGACGATTATTCGGTAAAATGGCGATTCTGTTTTCCACAGACACACACTCCAAATTTTAATGTAATGTCCTTCTGACAATAGACGATGGAAAGAGCCCTAAACATAAATGGATATAATAACATTTATATGGCATTTTTATCTATATATAAAATAAAAAAAATGCATCTACTTGCATTACGAATATAACTAAGTAACTAACTTTAAATAAGTTATTGTAATACATATACTTATAAAATTTATACAGGACATTGTGGCTGAGCGTTAAGACTTAGACCTCATATGTTAGCTTGTATTGTGAAGCATGTAAAGTATTTTCCTGTATCTTAATGTTGTGGTATTCAATGTTAAAAATATAGTCATAGTAATTTTTATTTGTATTTGAAATTAAATGCGTGACAGTTTGGTTTCCACTACGTTAAAGGCATATCCAATTATGGTAAACAAAGATATTATTATTGTAACGCTAAGTGCCGGAGCGATGTAAATGTCAACTTCACTGCCGGGATTATCAGCCAACACCGCGGCACAGTTATGACTGAGTTTAAGTACACGTCATTACCCGTTAAATGTTATTTATGGCATGTGAAAATATAAAATACGAGCTAACAATTTATATTTAAACTCCGTAAATTTTAAAGCTATATAATATTTTAAACCAGTTTTTGAAGTGAAACTTAACTCTACATAGTGAAATTTGGTGGAGGGGTTGTTCTCGTAGAGATCCATAACATCCGGCCCAAGCGGAGGCTCTAACTCGAAGAGTGTACACAAGTTCACTCGGGCACAAAGAGGTCACGAGGCAGGTCAACATACCCGAAAACAAATCGCTGTGCGACCACGGAGTCGGGAGATAGTCCCTTCAAAGATTTCAGCGACCCTCAAACCGGAAAAATTTTAAATCGCCATAACTCAGTCATTTTAGACGCTATTGAGTTCTGGTTTTCAGTATAGTGTGAAGGATTATAATCCGCTTTTTATAGCTAAGTAACAGCGATTACTGAAAAATTTTGTCATTTTATAATTAAAGTGAAACTTAACGTTACGCGCCATCTTTTTCTTATCCCTACCACGCGTGATTTAAAGTAAACTTTCTCCAGCGGAGTAGTGTAAACAATATTTTTCATATTTCAGTTACCATAAGCCATAAATAACACAAATAATAGTAAGAACTAACGCTGTTCAAAAGGTGCGTCTTTGAACAAAACGCTGCAAGATTTCTTTACGCGCGCTTAACTAAAAATCTCTTTATAAAAACTCTTCCAATTGAATGCTCATTCTATACTATGGACAGACGACATGTATTTCTATTGCGCGGTTTTATTTTTCTCTGTTAGTACTGTGAAATTACGTATGCATTCATATTTATTTTCATTTATAATAATAAAATGTTTGCTGCGCTTTTAAATGCCGGCTCTTTGAGAACATGACATGATGAATTTATTGCGGTTAAATAAAGACATTGTAGCGATTAACGAAACATGGCTGAAACCTGAAGAGGAAGGGCGGGCTACTTTGCCCCTGGGTTATTAGTTAGTGTACATACCGCGTCCTTCTAAGGGCGGGCGGTGGTGGAGTTGGGTTTTATATTAGACAAGGAATCAATTGCCGTAAAATTACGTGTCCTTTAAACAAGGAAATTCAACAAATATGGTTGACCATTAGTGGCAACGGTATTAAGGTTGCTATTGGTACAGCTTATCGACCTTATATCCATGGATGCACTGACAGAATCTGTGTCATCCTTTGGTGAGTTTAAATACATTCTCCTTTTAGGTGATTTTAATGTTATTCTCTTACATGCACATGCTGCCAATACCTTCTGGTATTCAGTCTTCTGACAGCAAAGTTTTTTGACATATATGAACCTCACACAGTACGTTCAACAAGCAACTCATTTTACAGTACATATCGAGACGCTACATGATGTAATTTGTTCTAATATGGTTGTTTATAATGTTTCAGTCAATCATCATCTTTCCCACGGTGCTTTTTTACCTTTTGAAATTAAAATTTCATATTAACATACACTTTCAAAATTTAAACGGTTGATGAGTCTTTGTATAAAGGGTAGTAGTAAGATATCGTCACCTTGTGCATTACATTTTAAATAGTAGTAAGATATTTAAAAATTAATGCACAAGGTGACGATGAAATTTGTTTAAATATTATTTTGCTTACCTTACCAAGAACTTTGACGGTATTTACAAGAATGATCAACCAATCCATAGTAACAGGGCTGTACCAAGATAATGGAAGAGAGCTATAGTAAAACCGATTCCGAAGAGAACAATCCCTGAAGAATATACGGATCTACGACCAATAAGCATTCTGGCTTTCTTATCTAAAATCTTAGAACGAATTGTTTGTCCCTGGATGACGGAATACCTGGAACAAAATCATTTCTTACCTCGTAAACAGTCGGATTTTAGAAGATTAGGAAGTACAAAGACTGCTTTTTGGATGTCGTAGATGATATTATTACAGCGCGTGATAGTGGACAAAGTAATTAGTTAGTTTTGCTGGATTTTACTCGCGCTTTTGGTACATGGAATGCAACCTTACTTCTGTCTAAGCTGGAATTCTATGGGTTTGACAATTCCGCAATAAAATGGTTCTTTATTTACCTTAACAATATAATGTTAAAATTAAAAATAGCGCTGGTCATGACATGATTTCTTGCGTTAAACCAATCAATCGAGGTGTACCGCAAAGCTCTATTATGGGGCTGATGCTTTTTGTTTTATATATAGCCGATGATATTATCGGTGCTATAAATCATAGCAGATATAATTTGTACGCAGACGATATACAGTTGTACATATCTTTTAAACCCAGTGACACACCCGTGGCAATAAACAAAATCAACTAAGCTTTGGAAGACATTGGTAAATGGTGCGATTCAAATAGCCTCATAACTAATCGTACTAAATCCAAGTTTTTGATTCTCCAAGAATACACAAAAACAAATTGAAAACATACAAAATTCAACTACATAACGGTTAATCAGCGCGTCAAATTGTGCGATACCTTTATTCCATCTAAATTGTCATATGCTGATATGGTATTTTGTGCTTGTCATACGCCAAGACTAAGAAAATTCTGCAAAGAGTACAAAATGCCTGTGCCTGTTATTAGCTTCACTGCATAATGAGTAACAACATTACTCATTATGCAACTGTAAATTCTCTTCTAGTGCCACCAGAGCAGAACCATGAGTTTTACTCGTGCCTAGGTATTTGAAAGAAGAAAGAAAATGAAAGAAAAAGGAAGAAATACATTTATTTGGCATCATCATCATCATCAGCCTGCGCTAGTCCACTGCTGGACATAGGCCTCCCTAATGCACGCCACCGCTTCCTATCTTCGGCTATTCTCATCCAGCCCACACCGGCCACTTTGCGAATGTCGTCTCCATCTTGCCGCAGGGCGTCCTACATTACGTTTGCCGAGCCTCGGTCTCCACTCCAGAACTTTTCGACTCCAGCGGTCGTCAGTTCTGCGGCTTATATGACGGCCCATTGCCACGTCAGCTCACTAATCCGTGGGCTATGTCAGTGATTTTGGTTCTCTGACGGATCACGTCATTTCTGATGCGGTCCTTCAGAGATACCCGAGCATAACCCTCTCCATAGCTCGCTGAGTGACTTTAATTTTGTGAACCAGTCGAACCGTAAGGTAGGACGCACTGATCGAAGACTTTCGATTTGAGGCACTGTGGATGGGTGACGAGAAAACTCGACGAAGCTTATGAAAGCTGCCCAACCCAGTCGCATCCTTCTGTTGGCCTCCCCTCAAAGTTGTTTCTACCTAGTTGGAGCGTTTGCCTAGGTAAACGTACTCCGAAACCACTTCGAGGGAGGTGCCGTCAATGTGATCGGTCCCGGATCAACGCATTTGGCATCAAAAATTTAAAAGTACAGTAAAGAAAAAAAAGAACATAAATGGCTTGTGACTATCCACTCAGCTTAGATCACGAAGACAAGAGAATCTTCGTCAATGCTGATTTTAGTGGACCCGTTTAATATAGAGGTTGATGGCGCTATTTAGCTATATTTATATAATACAAAATTATTAAACTCAATTAAATAAAAGTTAACTTATGCTGTATAATACGTTTTAATTAGCAGTACTAGACTTTGTTTTAAAATTAAGTATTGCTTTGACCTAAAGCCTTTGGACTTGAGTATAAGTTCTTGATGGGAGATCGTTCCAGCACTTGGTGGCAGAAATCTAAAGCTGCCACAAAGGAAGCGTGTGCACTTTGGACAACAAAACAGAGTGCAGTTAAAATGCAAAATGCAAATAACAGGGCTCCCGGATCTTATTACGCCAAAAGTAATGTTGCAAGATGGAGTCCGCTGGCTGGACATGTTAACATCTGTGTACCAATTAAGATAGTTTATTTTAATGGAATCAGTTAATCCTAGCGAAACTTAAACAGACCGTATACTTATAAAAATACTGAAACATTAACATTTCAATTCAGTTATTGCTTTGAGCATAAAAGTTTTCCCAGTTTTCAAATTTCAGTTAGAATATTAAAATAATAGAGCTAGTAAATACCCAAAAATTTAACAAAATTATTTGTGTAGAAGTACTACACTTTTCTTCTTTATTTTATGTAATAAAAGGGCTTTGTAACAAAAAGAATCAATGACATAGTTGTACTATGAGAAAGTAACGAGGTAAAATTTACAATTGAAATTTTAACAAAAAATATGATTGAATTTAAACAGTATATAACTATTTTACTCAGCTTAAGCGGTAACAACGTGATTTCAGCAAGAAATTGCCATCGCATTTTATACCTCTGATATCTTTTAAGATATTTAATCATCATCATCATTAGCAGCCCCTTAATATACGTTCGCTGTTGGACATATTCCTTTTTCCAAGACGACCGATCGCATGCTACTTGTTGCCAACTTGAACCCGGTACTGCACGGATATGAGCTCCCCACCTGGTTAGGGGTTGACTAACGCTCCGTCTTCCCAAATGCGTCCTCCACTCGAGAACCTAATTTGCCCATCGGCCATCGGTTGTTCTTACTATATAACCGGCCCATTGCCATTTCAACGAGTTAATCTTATGCACTATGTCGATGACTTTAGTTCTGAACCGGATAAATTCGTTCAGAATTTTATCCGACATAGAAACTGCAAGCATGGCGCGCTCCATAGCCTGTTGAGCTACGGCAAATTTGTAGACTATTTTTGTCTTTAAAGTCTGCGGTATCGATGACGTGAGAGTGCTTAGCTTCCTAAATGTTGCCCAGCCTGAATCGATCTATCGGCTTCTCTCTCGAAGTTGTGTCTTCCTACATGCAATATGTGCCCAAGGTAGAAAAATTCATCGACAACTTCGAGAGTAACACCATCGACATTGACCGGCCTCGGGAGATCGTGTTCGTTGAACATGACTTTCGTTTTGTACAAGTTCATGGAAAATCCTCCTGAGGCCAATACCCAGCGCATTGCAATGTTGCACAATATGAATGAATCATCATTCAAACCGTGCATTCAAACAATGCAAGCTCCTATCGTCGGCAAAACGGACGTGTGAATGGTACTCGTCGTTCATGTTTATGACACATCCAGCCCAGTCTTAGGTCTTGAAGATATCCTACAAGGCATTTGTGAAGAGTTTCGGGGAAAGAACATTCCCCTGTCACAGTTCTCGATGCACATGGATTGGTCTCGTTCAACCCCCCGGAATCAGGACAGACATAAACGCAGCACTGTAGAGACAGATTATTCATGATTATCAACAACTCGACGTATTGATAATCAACCTGGCATCGTTGAAGAGCTTCCAGAACAGCCCAAGTTTCTTTAGAGTCAAAAACTTTCTCATAGTCCACAAAAACGATGCACAGAGGCTCAACGCACAATTTAAATTTTTTCAACCGTTGGGTTTCAGACATTTTTCCATTTTAAATTTTAATATTAAAATTTTGCCGTGTTTTTATGTAACATACTTAAAAACACGGTATACGTCGCATAAAATTGAGAGATATGTATATTTTAGGTGGTAATATTATAAACACGGTTTTTTAAAAAAAACAGTGACGGTAAGGTTACAAGTCTGGGTTTAAAAACATCTTATTTTTCATGTTTTCTGCATAGAGGCGAAAGGCGACAGCACAACTGCAACGGGCGACCATTTTGCGTTATGTCTGCATACCTTTATTTCACTACGTGCCAACTGCAGTGATCAAATGAAAAAACGCATTCGTCAGTTATAAAATGTACAAAGAATAGTGCGGTGCGGGATAAGCCTCTGATGTTTTTATAGCTAACACGTGAGGAAAGTAAGAACTAGTGTCCCTGAATGTTTACACACTATATACTGCTTTGTTATTGCGCCAGATAAGAGTTAACTTTTCATGATAGCTTTTGTTTAATTTAAGGTTAAAATAATCTTATCTCTTTACTATAAATAAATATTATTCTAGTTTTATGGGCCTCAAATATGCATTAACTTTATTACATTATCAAGTATACGTGTTTAAGCTTCTGGTGCAGACATAATTTTGTGCATGCCTTGATAAGAAATGAAGGCCTTTTCGCAAGTAAATAACATTTCAGATTGAATATATGCATGCTTTGATAAGAAATGAAGGTCTTTTCGCAAGTAAATAACATATCAGATTGAATATAAAGTTTTGTAAAAAGCTTTTTTTTATATTTTTCAATGTAGGTACACTAAGAATTTAAAAAATTTCCACCTACCTACGACAGGTAACGAAAGAACCTATATAGCCGATTTAGCAAACTTAACCTTTTCAGCAAATGTCTTTTTGGATTTTTGATTTTGCTAGTTAAATAAGTTATATTTTTGTCATAACGAATTTTCTATTAGAAGCTGGTAAGTAATCCCTCAATAAACGTTTAGTTATATTAGTTTATTTCATATATTTAAAATTTTCATCTTAAACTATTTATGCAGTGTGTTGTAGTAAGTAAATAATATTTATTTTTTTCTTTGTGTGCCGCCAAATTTTGAAATCTTTAAATATGTGCCGCAACAAAAAAAGTCCTACTTTTACGAAACGCATTTTATATAATTTTTAGGGGTTTGGAAAGCTTTAACAGATGGTTACTTACCAACGACATAAAAGCAGAAAAAAAGGACGATTTTTGTTTTGAGGCTTCTCAGAAGTAGGGCACAAAATTTTTTACGTGTTCATTCGAATTTAACACTAAAATGATGTGAAATGGTCTTCATATGCAATTAGTTAAGTGTTAAAAACCATGATTGTTATAAATAATAACTGCAATAAAGATCGACGTAATAACATCTTTGTACGTAAATATTTTTCATTTTACTTTTATGAAAAAGTTCTAAAATTTCAAAGCAATTACTGGGAACCGCCTCTAGGGTTATTTTTAAACCAATTTTATTTGATGAATATTCCCTGTCTTCTATTCTGTTATGTATTTCATAACACGTTAGCTGCTCTGGTTGGGTAATTAAAATAAGGTATTTGAAGTAGAAGATTTTTTGAAAAAAAAAATTACTTTATATATACAATTTACATTATGTATCTATATAATGTAGAAAGTATGTATATCTAAGCTAAACAAAAATTTCAAATTAAAATTTCATTTAACGGAATCATGAACGGTAAAATCAGGGAAAATCGAATATAGCAGTTACAAACCTATATCTGTTACAACACAATATCAGTTATTATTCTGCAGAAGGTAAAAATTTCAAACATCAACCTAAAAGTTTGTTCCAGCCGGTTTCAATGACAAAGTGCCGAGCAATCTATAACGATACAGGTGATGAATTTCATAGTGTAGCAGACTGAGTTCCTAACCGTAATACCTAAGCTATAAGGTGATTTTAATAAATGGATAATACACAGCAAACGGTGTGTCACCTTGCAGGACGAAACGGGCTAAATTAGGTTAAAATATATTATTTTTTACAAAAAAATTGTTAATTTTTTCTAATATTATATTCATTTATTTATATTAACGCTGAGCACCAAGCAATATTACTAAAAATATAGAATAGAATCTCCATTATATACACATAAGTACATTGGCTTGTCATTTTCACAAATAAATATGTTAATAACTATATTTTGTCTATTTATTGTTTGTGAACGCATATTTGACCTCAAATTTAGACAAGTACAAACTGAGTTAATTTAATGTGATATGATTCCCATAATTTATCTTGTGGCAATTTTAAATCATTGTTTAACGGATCAGTATTCTACGCTGAAGACTCGATTAATCGACAAAATACTTCTTTAAAATTATGTACGTAAGCGAAAGTTTCTTGTCGCTCATGAAGAAATTTATTAACGCTAAAATCGACATAGTTACAGTTTATGTGGAGAAAAGTGAAAAAACCGTACACGCACTTATTAGTAAATGATTTTCTAATGTTATTACCTTAACGTTATTTGTCAATAGGCGTAAGTGATTACATTCCCTTAGGTATTTTCATATAAAATACGTTACCTATTCCACCTGAGTTCATTTTTAGCATTATTTATTTAATTAGGGAAAATTGTATTTTTATTCGCATAGGTGATATGAATAAACAACTGCGGTTTTTTTACAAATTGCAACATTATTATTCTGCAACCTGAAATTGTAGTGCCCACATACATTTTGATATTGGAGCATTAACTAGCTAAATTACATAACATTTATAAGCCCTTACTAAATATTGGCAATATAAGGTTTCGATATTGTCAATTGTTACAATTGCATAGCATAGACAAATTTATGTGAATTCAGCCTTAATTTGAATTGTTATTTTAAATTTCCTATTTTTTCAGTATTTACACAACGAAAATGTAAAAGGACTTGAAATAATATCATTTGTTTTGCCGACTACTAATCTAAATAGACTATTTAACAAAGTTCTTAAGCGTGCCTAGAATATTAATGACCATGTTATAATAATGATTATGTTATGCAATGATTATATTATAATGAAAAAATATTTTTTTGTTTTGGATTTATTGCTTTTAATTGCGTGTTTTTTTCTAAAACTGCAGTGCGCAGTAAAATGCCACATACTTTAAATGGCGCCATAGGTTAATAACGTGTGTATGTAAATTGTAATTATTACATAAAAATAATAAAATTTTCGTTTTAAATTAAGTTTAATGCTTTAACTGTTATTCGTAACTACAAAAAAAGGAGTAAACTTTATTTGTCGACTTTCCAAAAGGAGGAGGTACTCAATTCCAACTGTGTTTTTTTTTGTACATGTGACCTCGTTTCTGCGTTCTGATTTTACATCATCATACATCATATGCCTGTGATAGTCCACTGCTGGACATAGGCCTCCCCTAATATACCCCTATCCATTAGGCGGTTTTAAACCGTATCCCACCACGCTAGTCCAGTGCGGGTTGATGGGTGGACCGACTTTTTACGGATGGATCATCTTACTTTTCAGACAATTGGATGGTCGGCGGAAATTGCCCTAACTATCAACAATGAATGTTTTTGAATTGGTCTAACAGTAAAATTGGCAAGAATAACTCTAGTTAAGTAGCTATTAGTTTATGACGAAAAAAAAAATATGTCAACGAATCGTAAAAAATACACGGATAGCGTTTGCTATCAGTAGATTTTTACTACAAAGCAATATTTTAGTCAATTTGATTGTCTTTATTGGCAATAAATTCATTATAAGATTATGCGGGCATATACATTCAATTATAACAAGTTCCGTCAATTTTGTAAAAACGCTGAATTTGGCATTTATTGGGTTAATTTGGGAAACATAACAGGAATCGCTAACTGCCAGTCGTCAATAACTCAGCTGAACTTACCTCGTTAAATTTTAACAGAATTTTAATGTTGTTTTGCTTTTGTATGTGTAAAGCATTGTAAAAGGTGAAGATGTTGCTTGAACACATTTTAAATGATTAAATCTGCTGTTTATTGATTCATCGAATTTGTGAAAAAAATACTAAATATGATAGTGATTATATAAACACCGTGAAAATACAATATTAAATTATAATTCTAAAACAATAGAATATAATTTTAATTTAGTAAGCATGTTGTATTACAAACGTATTTATATAAAACTTAAAATTATACAAATAACTGTAATAGATAAAAATAACAAATATAAGCAGAAGAGAACCTCAGAAATAAATATTCCTTTAGAACTTTTCTAATTATAATTCATTATTGAATATCAATTAAAAGAGAAAACACTATATAATACGAATTATTTTTTCGTAATATGCTTTCTTAACTAGTTTTATAGCGTTTTCTTATTTTAATCATACGATTCCAATATTTTTCTAAATCCGAAATAAAACTAAAGCTTTACGAAAAAAAACTGCCTAAATCTATTTAAACTGCGTAAATAGAATCTTGCATAAGAAAAGTAATACCATTGTATTTGCTATCTAGAAGAAACGATGGGATCAACGAAATACTTGCGCCGCTTTATTTATCGCTGTAGCCCTAAAATTTGTTTGGAAACTGGTTTCCATTTGAATCGTACGGAGAAAAACCTATAAACATCATCCGAGGTTTACGTTAGCACCAATTCGCTTACTTTTTTTCTTTTTTTTCATTGAAAGATGGATCGAAGTATTTCCTTAAATAATGAAACCACAGATTACGTTATTAAAAGTACATTTATTTATTAAAATAAGTACAATATTGACTAAGTATTATAGGTATATACTATTAAGAAGCTTCCGGATAATTTTATCATTCAATGAATAAAACTTTGTGAGCGATTAAAAGTGGATATTTTATAATCTCGTTAGTTATAACTCAAATCTTTAAAAAAAGATCTAAAATAAAAGGAATATGGCCAGAAAAGCCTAAAATACCTGACCAATTAGAACTAGGAACTATAATATATTTTAGATATTATTTGCAAAATATAAAAGACTAGCTGTTACTCGTGACATTGTCCGCGTGAGTAGGTAAAAGTCCGCAAGTTGTATAAAAATATAGTGTATTTTATAATATAAATAAGGTATTATAATTGTATGTCCATATTGTATGAGTAAGACACAAAATTTTACGCCTTAGCTTTGGCGATGACCATTTTTCACATTGACTTTTATTCTTATTTCAACCCCTAGTTCAGTAAGGTAAAATTTAAAACTAAAAAATTGTTGGTAAAAACCACCCACAAAAATTTCAAAAATCGTCATGAAAAAATTTTTATTAGCGTTTTATGTTCAACAATGATATTTCCAAATAAAATTTCATGAACTATTTCAAACCTTTTGACCACTTTAATCGCAATAATTAATTTCCTTATATACTTTCATTCCTTGAATCAATCCTTTCGGACACTTTTATAGCAATAATTAATAGCCTTTCTTGGAGTAAATTCTAAATATGTATCAAATTTCATAAAAATCGGTTCAGTGTTGTTAAAATGCAGATGTCACTCTGTCTATCTATTCATCAGATAGACTCATAGACAGACAGAGTTATTTTCGCATTTATAATATTAGTATCGATAATAGATAAAATTGAACAAAAACATAGGTAGTTTGAATTTTGACTGATCAGTAGTGATGTAAATGATTGGCCATACAAATACCTCATTAAAGGCAGTGTTTGAATCTTCACACATAGGAAACAATAACATGTTTTTGCAAACGCCACCTGAAAGCCACAGGTTTGAGAAATTGCGTCATGGGCATATGCATATTAAGGTCTGTAAGCCTGATCTTACGCAAAAAGTTAATAAAATATCTGAAGACTTTTTTGATTTTAGCATCATATCGTGACTCAGCTGATACTTGAACTCATAAAAAGTATTAGTATCTTTTAGTAAGAAAAGTAGCCTTCTTACTTGATCTCTTTGGCGTGCGTGGGCTTGCACTTGATTTAATTGTATGCTATTCAAGGTGAAAAAGATGATCCAACTATAAATCATCATAAAAATGATCATTAAATAAAATTAAATGTATTTGCTCCACACTTACAAAGTTGCAGCTCTCATCAAACACTCAAGTTGAAATCAACAGAAATCAACTTTATATTCAGATTCCGCTGAACTTTTAAACTTGGTATTGATTCCAAATTACATAGTGAGATAGACCTATCAACAAGGTAGCTTACTAACGAGGCAACTGCTAAGTAAGTTTATTTCGCATATTTCCTTAGCATCCTGTCATATGGAGTGTTGCTATGGGGATCAGCAACCGGTTTGAACACTGTGTTTCTGTTGCAGAAACAGGCTGTCCGGGAGTCCTTTCGGGACGTTTTTTGTTACCCAGGAATATTTTTATGTATGTTTGAGATTATTATCCATATACGTAAAAAATTACACTTATTTTCTAAAAAGCAATTAAGAATCGAAGGAGACAGGAATACCCTTAGAGTTACCCAGGTATAGATTGGAAAGAAAAATAACATATTTATGTATAACTATGTCATAATGTATTTTAAGTTAAAAGACTCTAAACTGTTATAACGTCGATTTCATGTTGTAAAAGCAACAATGAAAATAGAAAAGCCTATTATTCTGTCATTAAGGAGCAAGATGTGTGGATTCATGAATAATGACACCGGCACTGGCGTATCTCCTGGCGACAGATTGTTATGTGTTGATTAAAAATTAATATACATAAAGTAATGTCGAACGTAGAGTTTCTTGTCAATTATTATCTAGACAGGTCAACACCGAACCGGTGGTAGATTGACGATCATAAGAACTCGATGGAGCGTAAATTGTAATGAATATGCTATACAAAATTAAATATGCATTTCAAATAATAGCAATAGTACTATAAATCAAATTCTGCTGAAAATTTTACCCGAAATTAAAATGAAGCAGTTTTTTATTACTGTTTTAACGTGATCCCTATATGAGTTATCCTTCCTGTATCCGTAACTAAATTATTTGAAACTCAAAACAAAATCTTTCTTAGCATATGCTGTAAATCGAATTTCAGTCTACATAAATGTATTATATAGCAACTTAATTAAAAACTCTGTTTTCATTACCTCTTTCTTTGGGAAGCCGGAAACAAACATGATTGGCTTTATTGGTACTTTGTACATTGGCCTTTGTTGTGCGCAGATAATTGGCACCTAACTCCAAAACAGTATAACCGTATGAACCTGATGAGGAGTGATCAGTGTGACCCAACAGTAAAGACGAACTACGACGAACGAATCTACGAAAATATAGCACGTCGCATAAATAGGTTCCGCATAAATAATACAAACATATTTTTTCCATGAATTTCCTTTTAAGTGAGTTTCATTTAAAAGCAAAAGCCGTACAAAAATGATTGTGATCGACCAGGATCCCTACAACGTCTTTGTATGTGTAACCGTGTGTGTTTGTGTCTGTCGAGGTCTTTCCGAATATAACTTCATTCGTAACATGCTTAAATTTCTTGAAATAAAAATACATTCACCGTTCTTATTTTCTTAGAAGCAAGTGTTCACGCGCATTTTATGTCGCCTAACACAGCCGCAAATTGGTTACGCAATAATCTTTTTTCCTGTTCTTACTATACCGTTCCTTTCACCTGCCCTCCTTTTTTCCTTTTAATTTTTCCTCATCTCGCGATAAGAAGAGGGTATAAGGTGAATACTTCTTGGCGCGGTCGGCGGCCAGCGCCGCCGCTGTCGACAATTGCCTTCGGGAGTTCCTACGCAGCGCATCATATTTTAAAGTCACGCGATGTAAATGGCCAACGTTACGTTCTAACAGTTTTAAGTTTACCGCGAACCCCAACCGCATCAACGAAGACGCCTACAGCTGTGCCGCCATCATACGAGGTATTTACCTTTCTTATTATCGCATTCCAATCCGGCTTCATAATCACGTTGTCGGATTGCACAAATGGTCCTTCGAACCGCATCCTCGCATGCAGTAAGTCTAATGTAAGAAGTAGTCAATTTAGATATTTAAGAATAATTGTGATACTCACAATGTTGCTTGCAATTCTTCTTGCTTAAAATTGTTAAAATTGAATTTAATTCTGATGTATTTTTTACTTTTTAGGTAACTAATTTTTGTGGTTTGGTTTTGTTGGATGTTGATTTTATGTCATCTTGCGAAAGGTATATTTTATCCAAAATTTATTGACATTGATACGTGTCAATAAATTTTTCAGACTACTAATAAAAGTAACTTAATTTTTTTTAACGAAAATGGTAAATTAGGGTACATTTTTCAATATAGCAAGATATATTTTACTGCAATCGTACAATTAAACATTAAATTCAGTTTACTAGTACAACATCAAGTAAATATAAATCATCACCAATGTTCGTTAGTGCTCTTGTTTAAGTAAATAAATCGTCGTTAATTGAATCCGTGATTAAAGCGCAAACAACAAAAGCAATACTCGGCTATTGCAAACAACTTGCCTTTGTCAATAGTCAACGGATCTTCTAAAACAATATTTATGTCGTTGATACTTTTAGTAGTTATATATAGCCTAAAAGTTTTTTTGGAATTGGCCTCCTATTTGCAATTTGTTAATATTTCAAGGTTCTTGATCTTGATTTTAATTAATATTATACAATAATATCTATATCTCATAACTTACTAGCGACCCGCCCTACCTTTGGACTGGTGCAATGCTGAAGTGATAATACCTGGCACTGCTGCACCGCTACATCCCTGCATTTTAAATGTGTAATACCTTCGGAAATAATACATTAGTTTAAAATACGCCTTAGTTAAATGAATAATTACATGCATATTAAATGAAAAAATATTCAAGGTATACAATGCTGTATAGCTTAAAACCACTTTGTATGGCACTTTTATCCGTTTAAATGGATAAAAATGATTATTGTAGGTTATTCTTAAGTGATATAATACATGCATCATATATCCCTAAGCGATATAAGACGGTGTATATGTATTATATATGTCAACCTTTCTCTTGAAACACTTTACCCATTAAAGAAAGCCGCTTCATTGCGTAATTTTTTTTATATTTAAGCACACATAGGCACGGACAAACCACTAAAGTCAATTTGGTTTATCATCATGAGCCTGTAATAGTCCACTGCTGGACATAGGCCTCCCCTTATACACCCCTATCCATTAGGGGGTTTTAGACCGTATCCCACCACGCTGGTCTAATGCGGGTTGGTGGGTGGAACGACTTTTTACATGCCCATCCGACACAAGGATCTTATTTTTCAGACAATTGCGTGATCGGCCCAAATTTCCCCAACCAACTAGGAAACAGTAATGAAAAATTGTTGAGTCCCCGTAGGATTCAAACCCCCTACCTCCGGTTTTAAAGCACACGCCCATACCTACTAGGCAACGGAGGCAGTTTATGTGGTATAAAAAAAAATATCCTGTAATCACGACAATGAAGGGGAACACCAACGCTGTCTCGTGTTGCGCTAATACATTTTAACCTTTTTAATAAATACATACAAGTGTATTTATATAATGATAAGTATAACTCATTGCTGGGGAATAGGCAACCACTTAAGTTGGAAACGTTGTACAGAGACGTGGTTATATTTACGAAAATTGAAAATGAATCAAATGCATAATTCAAAAGTCTATCGGGTTTATTGAGGTGATATGTACCCAGGTCAAGATAGCACAGGACACCATAGTCGATAATAGGGAATGTCAAGGCTTGCACTACCGTGATCTTATGAATACGTATGAATAGAGAAAAATGTTAAGGGTTCACCTCAGTAACTTTCTGCATCATTCCATTTGCAAATAAGTCTTTTATCCATTAAGTAATTTAGGTTTTTTTGTTTGTTAGCGCTAAATGATTTTTTCTACGAAATATTTATTTTTTTACGTGCATATATATTATTATAATATATAATATATACGAAATTCAATCAAACACACACACACGCACACTAATATAATTGTGGGATTTCAAATAATAATACCAAGTATATAATTTACCTGGTCTCATCCATTAGGAAGCAATGACGCTAAAAGTCGATATACGTACTCTGGTTCTACACTACAGTAATGCTTTCTACGGTTTAAGTATTTTTGATATTTTATTATAATAAACTTAATAATAATCCAAAGGAGGGTATTCTATTATATAAATGCTAAATTTGCGATTTATCACCCTCCATTGTTAAAGTCGGATGCAAAGAGCGTCATGCAATGGAGCTCATGCCGCCTACTTTTGTAGAATGAAAGCTATTTATTTATAAGTACTTTTCCTGGGCAGCTATTGTGCAATGTAAAGTGGTAATTTATGCCGGAAATGTACTTAATATTTACGTATTACTTATTGAAAATTCCTGAAATGATAAATATTATAAAAGTAATAAAAAAAGATGAGAATATTAATCAATTAAAGTTAATGGTTTCTTTTCTATGATATTTCTTCATATAAAAATTGGTTAACCATTGTAATATGCTTTCTTACTACATGGCTTATTGTGCAGCTTATTTTAAATTCTTGTCATATTTTTATTTCATCGAGGTGCTTTAGCTGATCAAAGTCCTTCTAGAAACGAAATGATTATTTTTTATTAACAAACAACTCACTTTCTTTTCTACATCTTAAAAGGGACTTTGCTGATCTCACTCTTATTAAGTTTTAATTGATATATTAACGGATCACTCCAAATACGATAAGGAACTTTAATATTTATGCATATTGGTTATTAAATTTGATGATTTTTAACAAGTCAAGATTAAATATTTAGTGTAGATTTTCCTTATTGGATTACACAAATTGAAAAGATTAAATTGTATATCTGTATTTTTTTATCCTTATAGTCTTTTACGAAAAATATCTTTAAAAGGTATATCCATTAGTTATTTAAAGCTTATAACCATTAAAAGATTTAACCTTTGGTCTTTAATCATATAATAACTTGTTCCTAAAAGCCTTACGACCTTTCACTTAAGTAGCAAAAAAGCACTGGAGTTGTCGGAGAGATAAATATTTAATAATGAATAATCCTAGCCTCCGTAGCCTAGTGGTATGGGCGTGTGCTTTAGAAACCGGAGGTCGTGGGTTCGAATCCTGCGGGGACGCAACAAATTTTCATTGCTTTTCCTAGTTGGTTAGGGCAATTTGGGCCGATCACCCAATTGTCTGAAAAGTAAGATGATCCATGCGTCGGATGGGCATGTAAAAGAGTCGGTCCACCCACCAACCCGCATTGGACCAGCGTGGTGGGATACGGTCCAAACCCCCTAATGGATAGGGGTGTTTTAGGGGAGGCCTATGTCCAGCAGTGGACTAACAAAGGCTGATGATGTGATGTGAATCCTTTCAAAGATGTTTCCCTTGTTGATGATCATGGAAAGTAATCTTAATAGGGTGTGATTGATATGTGTTTTTTTATCTGTAATATTTTAATATCCATACTTACTTTAATAAGTACAAAATAACTTTGTCTGTCTTTCTGTGCAAGTTTAGATATTATGTTTACTGGAAGAAGCATATGCAAGGAACCTTATTCTATTTGTATCATTTTGTATTCATTTTAACAATGCCATAATATAATGAGTATGCTACATAATTCTTTAAATAAATGTTTATATTCTTTTGATTGTAGCATCAAAAGATTTGGCATTTGCCTAACACTTACCTGAGACAATAAGAAAACAGTACTTGCAGAGGGACCATCGTTGTTACTATCCTCACGTACTAGCAAAAAAAACATCGGGAGCTTATTCTTTGTACGTTTTATAGCTGGCGAATGCGTTTTTACATTTGCTCACTGCAGTCGGCACGTAGCAATATAAAGGTATGCATTCATAACGCGAAACTGTCTCTCGTTGCAGTTGTTCTATCGTAGCTACTGTAGAAGACAGCATAAATATTTCTAATCGTGGACTCTGTCTTACAGTTACCTATTTTTTCAATTATTCAATAAATAGTTGTGAGGATTTCATGATATTTCCATGTAGGTGGGGAATTCGTTAATTAGATTTTTCCAAAAAGAAAACGGTAAATCATTTCCTCAACCGACACAGAGTCACGCGTCAACAGTATGTTAACATAAATAATAGTTAAAGATTAAAATATTAACATTCATGTATATACTCTGTTATAAAACAGAGTATATACACGGATATTAAGTAAAATAATATTTATACATGTTGTCGCAAATATTTACACGGATGGGTTTCAAATACATTTTGCAATATTGTGCACGCGCAACTTATACTGCAACTGTGATAATACTATTGTGTTACACATAATGCATTATATAAAATAAAAGTTCCAGCTATTGAGATATTTAATTGCATTGTACTGTTATTCGATTTTATGGAAATGAATATAATAATTTTTATTTATTTAAGATGTTATTGAGTGTCTGTAAGTTTTACAGGTGATATTACCAAACGCTTTGTCTTATAAGAAATAAAACTGTCTTGAACCTTTCGAATATATATTTATAAAATGACAATATATTGTAACAGCTTATAGAAATGGTCAATGATAACAAACAATATTATTAGAAAGAGCAGCATAGTAAAAAATCGCACTTACTGTGTGGGAATATTTCCTTAAAACTTGAAAACGGCTAACCGCTTTTATTTATTTATATTTTGGTAGCTCCGGAATCTTTTATTTGATTTTCTACAGTCTAGTTTGCAAAACTAAGTATTGCTATATAGAAAATGAATGTTTGTTTAACATTTCTGCTTTATTAATAGGCATCTTAGTAAGTTATTATCGATGATCCTTAAGTTTTTGACACTTATTCCAACGATTTTAGCTTTACTTAAGAACTTAACTGAAGAAAACTTTTTGCATAGTGCTAATAGTATAAAATAACACAAAACAATAAATAAAAATACATGACTCAATAATTTCATAAATACTAACAAATGTTAACAAATTATACTTTATTACAAACAATAAAAATTCGATGCTCAAGAAGACATAAAGCTTAAAATATTTGGACTATTCTACATACAATAAGTACGCTTTACTCGGAACCTGTGACGCATGCGAAGGATTAAGGAGCTCGTTGTCGCACAGCTGCTTGGAGTACACAGAGCTCTGTGAACGTGGTCTTTCCAACATAGGCTAGTGAAAGAGACGTTTTATGTTTTATGATTGAATCACGTTGGTGGAGTGAACCCCTACAACCCAACGGAGTCGAGGGGCTGTGCAACTTTAAGTGTGCACAGACTTCACCTCTTATTATGGCTTAGCTCCAAGGGACCCCTGAAGGCGGACCTCAGCTCGGGCTGCCATTTTTTTATCCCGTAAGCATGCTTGATCGAGGGTGCCCACGAGGGCCGAGCCTGGGCTCGATCAGCCGCTGATCTGGTCCTTTCCTAACCCGTTAGCCACATGTATCGAGGGCGCCCCGGTGTGCTGAACCTAGGCTCGATCAGTTGCTTTAGGACTTAATTGAGGTGATTTTTTTACGGATGACTCACGTTGGTGGAGTTAAACGCTTCAACCCGGCGGGTTCGAGGGCTGTGCAGTTTTAAGTGTGCACAGACTTCACCTCTATCCTGTGGCTAGCTCCGATGGACCCCTGAAGGGGACCTCGGCTCGGCTGCCACTTCTTTATCCGTAAGCGGGCTTGATTGAGGGTGCCCAAGACAGCCGAGCCTCGGCTCGATCAGCCGCTGGTCAGGTCCATGCCTATACCTGCTAGCAACATTTATCGAGGGCGCCCCGGTGGGTCGAACCTCGCCTCGATAGGTTGCTTTTTAGACTTATTAGTAGAAAGTTAAAGCCGCCCTATCTGGCTGGTGAGAATCGGCCAGGTACGTGCTGATATCTTTTATACGGTGAATTCATTTGCCCTTGTCGGCGAGGAAAAGATGTTGCGTCTTTGTGAGTTAAAATGTGCTTGCACGATCGTAATCACATCGTCCGGATCTGTTATCGCGTTTCGCGCTCTTCGGTGGACGTCGTTTTTAGCGAGTGAAATTGTTGGTTCGTAAGCGGCGGCGCTCCGAACTAGATCATTTGGGTGTTGCGAAGCCGAGTCGAAATATCGGATAGAAGTTTGTTTTAGGTACTGTTTGATCGTAGGCAATTTCAGATCCAGGTGCAGGTCAATGTTGCGCAGTTAATACGCGCACCAGTGGCCTGCGCATAGATCTGTTTTGCAGGACTCGAAGCTTGTCAATGTGAGTTCGCTTTGCATGTGCAAATACGGACTCGCATATGTTAATATTGGACGTATGACTGTCTTGTATAACAACACCTTATTGCGCAGAGATAACTTGCTTTATAGGATTGATTAATGGAAAGAGTCGACCTAAGACGTAGGCCACTCTGTTTTTGACACGCGTAATGTGCGGGCCGAATGTTAAGGATTTATCTAAGATTACGGGATAGGGCAATGTAGGAGTCGGACATTGGAACTTGAGGTGAGTTTATACCCGACCTATATGTTTGGCGAAAACTGGCCTGGCACGTGCCGGTACCTACTGTACGGAGTGAATAGTTGGCGAAGGCAGTATGTTATTTGGGCTGTGTTTTTGCTAGAGCTTACTGAGTGTGATTTTGTCGTCCTGTTCTTGCACGGCAGGCGCCCGCCTGAACCGTTTGTGATTACTAAGAATATGCTTGGTACTATGTTGCGGTTACGTACCAATTATTCTGATAGCGAGCCATCGAAATATCTAGTTGTTGCTTATTTGGTACTGTTTTCATTTGAATCCCAGATCCATGTGCGGTTTTCGTTGCGCAAAATCCATGGGCACCTAGATCCTGATCTCGATACTGTATTAATTATTAAATAATTGTTTGGTTTTTGGCGTTGATATTAATTACGGTTCAGAAGCGTATATTCCACGGTTACTGTTGTAAGGAGATCTGTAGTCAGGATCTGTTGCTTGGATGATGCGGTTAAGGCGCCAGGGAAATCCTTATTTTTGACTTTAGTCGGAGCCAGAAACGAATGAGTTTTCTTACAGCGCAGTGGTATTATCTTGAGTTAAATTTTAATTACATGATTGGATCGCCAAGAGACGTGTACCCAACATTCCTATTGAAATTTGGATGTTTTTAGCTCAACAGCCTCACGCTGATGGATCCTTAGAATCCTATTTCTAAGCGAGGTTCGTGGGTCGTCAATCGAGTAATGGTTTGAGTGATGAGGTAAGTAAGAATTTGCGATTGACGCTTAGATACGTTAACAGTCTGTGTTCCTTGCCACTCGGTTCGTATCGCTTTGTTTGTCCAATAATAAGGCTTCATACAAATTTTAGTTTAGTTGTCTTGTCTTGTAGGTGAAGACTTGACAGTGTCAGTATTATTGATCTTAAGCGAGCGTATGAAAAAGATTTGATTAGCACGCCTAAAAATTGCCAATCTTGTCTTAGCCTTCAATGCGTAAGAGCAATGGTTACTCGTCCAATTCTTCACAAAGTAACTTGACGCTCTGTACGACTTTTAAATTCACATACTTATAATATTTGAATTATTAGCGACTTAAGATTGATTCTCCATCATGATCAACTAAGTCTCTGTCAAAAAGATTTCATAAATTCCTCTAGTATGATGATGTATGAATAGATACATTAAATACTTTATTATGCTATGTAGTTTCCTAAAATGTCCAAATCAAGGTATCAGATCAAAATAATAACACATTAAAGCTAAAGCATATTAAACTTTGAATCTAGTAAATCTCAGTCGATTAATGTTAATGGATTAAAAATGATTATTTCCCTCATTGGTAAGTATGGTAAAGTGCATCACGTAGCGCTTATAAAATCTTCATGATTGAACTTTATACTAGCACTTTCTAAAGTCTTCCATAAAATGTCAAAATATGGAAACGAATTCGATAAACTAACCATTCATCTGCATAACTAATCATCAAATTATTTAAAGCAGAAATTGTTGCAAGAATAAGGATATTAAAACTTATGAGATGTATTCCTTAACTTTCTTGTTACAATATTGATGCAATATTAGAACGACTAATGTAACAAAGATTGTTACTTCAAAACTAACCATGTTCATTGTCAAAAGATGTAATGTTTTACTCGCAACAAATGTTATTGAATACATGTAAATGCTTTTGTATTGTCTTACGAAGTGTATGAGATTTTACTAAATGTTGAGCTAATTACACAGGGAGTACTTTGGATTAACAATTTTAGGGCGCAATGGAGCATTAATTGTATATTAGCACTACAATTTTGGGGCTTGGACATGATGCTATTTATCAATTTAGATCGAGATTTATTGTAATTTAGGTGTTTCATTAGTCGTAGTTAATTTAGCATATCAGTAGGAGTCAGTCTTTTTGACTTCCTATAGTAGTTTTAGATTTAAAAGTCAGTTTTGAATTATAATCATGACCATAGTTCTAGAATTAACGAATGTCTCTCATTGAATGTGAGTCGATTATTAAATTTCGAGTTTTGTTATGCAATAAGTTCATCCTTAGGCAGATATGGAATTTCAAATCGTACTGAATCAACTGTGGAAATACTTCACGGATACCTCAAATCTTCCTTTTGCAATGATTTTAACAAACAATCCTTCCAATACATACAATTTGTCATAACGATTTTTCGGGTAATTGAAAATTAATACACTTTTGATAATACTTTCAACGTCGATTCATCCAGTGATTGTTGCGACAGATTACAAACCGCGCGTACGTCATTACTGCTGTCACTTTGGGAAAGTTGCGTTCCGTTTGAACGTTGTAACGATTCTTTAGGCTTAGATTTGTTTAATAATTTTTCGAATTTTATTATTTGTTTATTTTTGCATTTATTATAAGTAGTTACTTCATGTTTATTTAAAAGTATTAATGCAATTTTCAAAATCGAATGGCGTTAAAATTGATTTTATATCACTGGATGAATTTTCAATGTGGTATTTATGACGCACAGATCGGATCGGTGTTGTTGGATTACCCTCCTCAACAATATAATACTTGCCTGGTTTAAGATCTTGGCGCTACCACGAATGTCCGTTTGAACGTTGTCAAGATTCTTTAGGCTTAGATATGTTTAATAATTTTTCGAATTTTATTATTTGTTTATTTTTGCATTTATTATAAGTAGTTACTTCGCGTTTATTTAAAGTATTAATGCAATTTTCAAAATCGAATGGCAGTTAAAATTGATTTTATATCACTGGATGAATTTTCAATGTGGGTATTTATGACGCACAGATCGGATCGGTGTTGTTGGATTACCCTCCCAACAATATAATACTTGCCTGGTTTAAGATCTTGGCGCTACCACGAATGTCCTTTTTAGGTGATATCCGGATACACGTGGGGACGAGCTCGTTGTCCCTGCATTTCTTCATGAAATTTAGAGATGTTACATGTCTTGCGCGCTTAGTCATCAGACCTTCCAACCGGCGAATTTTGTTTGCGGTTTCCAGTCCGTACTGGTACACATAATTATTTCTATTGCTTGCGCGAATATTATACATTATTAAATAAATTCTTTACGGATTTTATCGCGTTTATTTTCATTTTTAATTCCCGACGTTTCGAACACTTTCCAGCGGCCGTGGTCACGGGTAGACTGAGATGTCATGCGACCACGGCCGCTGGAAAGTGTTCGAAACGTCGGATAAAATGTAAAATAAACGCGATAAAATCCGTAAATAATTTTATTTAATAGAATTCATTAATTAGATTTTCCAAAAAAACGGTAAATCATTCCCTCAACCGACACAGAGTCATGCGTCAACAGTATGTTAACATATAATTATAGTTAAAGATTAAAAATAATAACATTCGCGTATATACTCTGTTATAAAACAGAGTATATACACGGATATTAAGTAAAATAATATTTATACATGTTGTCGCAAATATTTACACGGATGGGTTTCAAATACATTTAGCAATATTGTGCACACGCAACTTATACTGCAACTGATAATACTATTGTGTGATATACTATATACATAATGCATCATACAAAATAAAAGTTCCAGCTATTGAAATATTTAATTGCATTGTACTGTTATTCGATTTTTATGGAAATAAATATAATATTTTTTTAAAATTTAAGATGTTATTGGAGGTTCGTAAGTTTTTACTGATGATATCACCAAACGCTTTGCCTTATAAGAAATAAGACTGTCTTAAACCTATCGAATATATATCGATAAAATGACAATATATTGTAACAGCTTATAGAAATTATCAATGAAAAAAACAATATTATTAGAAAGAGCAGCATAGTAAAAAATCGCACTTACTGTGTGAGAATATTTCTTTATCGAAACGAAAACGGCAACCGCTTTTATTTATTTATATTTTGGCACCTCCGGGAATATTTTATTTGATTTTGTACAGTATAATTTGCAAAAGTAAGTATTGCTATATAGAAAATTAACGTTTGTTTAACATTTCTGCTTTATTTATAGGCTTCTTAGTAAGTTACTATCGATGATCCTTAAGCTTTTGACAATTATTCCAACGATTTAGCTTTACTTATTTGTTATTCAATAAAAGGAATTTTACGGATTTTATCGCGTTTATTTTACAAATTGAAATTCCCCACGTTTCGAACACTTTCCAGCGGCCGTGGTCACAGGGTAGACTGAGATGTTATGCGTCTTGTTGCCAGTGCTGAAGCGGGTTTTCAGATATTAATTGTAATCTTGATCTAATGAATCTATGATGCGAACAAAGACGAAAGATGTGTGATATATTTTTCATAATAGTTCTGTTTTGAGTTATCAAAAAAAAGTGTACAATTTTCCAAAGATATGCAAAACAAAAAAACTTGTGTAAAGATCTCCAGGACACAGTGTTTTAAATGAAGAAAACTTTTTTGCATAATGCTTAAAGTATAAAATAACACAATACAATAAATAAAAATAAATACATGACTCAATATTCTCCATAAATACTAACAAATGTTAACAAATGGTTTTTATGGTAATTACCAAAAGTACATCATTATATTAAATAGAAACGTTAACATCAACAATTAATTAACAAAAAACATTCATGTTGTTGCTTGTTTTAAGTACTGTTTGATAGTTGGCAATCCCAGATCTATGTGCAGGTTTTCGTTGCGCACAAACCGTGGCGCACCCGTAGCCCTGCGCATATATCTGTTTTGTATGACTTGTAATTTGTGTATGTGTTTTTTGAGGGCGTGAGCAAATACAGGACCGGGGGAGGTCATGATTAGGCGGATTACTGTTTTGTAAAGCAGTATCTTGTTACGCAGGGATAACTTGCTTTTAGGATTGATGAGCATAAATAGGCGGCCTAGGATAAATGCCGCTCTATTTTTGACTTTAGTGAGGTGAGGGCCGAAGGATAAGGTTCTGTCGAGTGTTACCCCGAGGTATTTGATTTGATCAACCCAAGTGATTGGGCAGTCTCCTTGACTGTCCAATCCCTTGGGTATTGCGGATTTTGGGGAATTTTTGGAGTGGCAGACGCTTCCGCAACGAGAACAGAATCGCTGCGCTTTTTGATGGATTAATCTCAATCCTCCATTTCCGAAACTATTCCCCTAGAGTCGTGGCCGCGGTCTGGAGTCTTCGAGCTATGAGGATAAGTAAAAGAGATTTGTCTAGACACGCATTGAAGAACTGACAGTTAAACAAGTCTGTAGTTTGTGGTCATATTCTGGACCAGGCTAACCTTTACAAAAAATTTGATAAATCAATAATTTTCATAAAAGAATAACAATTCCTAACAAAATAATTTACGGGGGTAATAAAATTAAAAAACATTCTAAAAGTCAAAAAGATTTATTTTGTAAGTTGTGATTTTGTATTTCTGTGGCTGCAAGACCTCATGTTACTGTCAGTATTATTGACGTTATCCGAATGGGTAGCGCAACAAATACATGTTAGACATCCATATACTAAAAAATTGGAAATTTACTTTTTCCATGCGATTATTAATGCGTAAGAGCAATATGGTTTCAATATTCACAAAATCTATACTACAAAGAAGAATACTTTCATACTTCATACGACTTTTTAAAAATACACCAAAAACTTACACTGAATATTTGAATTATTTAGAGACATTAAAGACTATTCAAGAGTCCATCATTGTCAACATAAAGATACTGTCCAAAAGCATTTCAATAAAATTATTTCTAGTAGTACTTGTATCATAATACATTATAGAACTGTACAATACTTTAAATATCCGTTAAGGTACTCAAAATGTCCTGAAATAAGTAGTACAACACTCAAAAAATAATATCAATAGACGAAATTTTAATCAACAGTGCAATTAAATGGCTGAAATCTAAAAAATGCCTCAGGTCCGATTTGGTAATGATTCGAGTAATATAATATCTCGTCCTCTTCTTGCTATTATCGCAAAAACGGCCAGTCAGTCGTCAAAAAATTATCTATAGACTCTACAATATTCTACCTTCACTACACAAGCTGTATTAATTGATAGTAGAGTAAAATGAATTTTGCAATAATATAAATATAATTCGATAAACTGTACCATTAATCGATATCATACTAAACAATCAAATAATTTAAATAGTAAAATATGTATGCAACAATAAAGAGCGTATATTAAAACTTATCGATCAACCTTATGTTCAAATTAAAGCATCAGAATAGAACGACTCATTGTCGCCCAGATTGTTTTTCGCAGTAATAATGGCAGTAAAAAATAAAATAAACTGTAATGCTTTATCTAAGCAACACTCCTGTTTATATACAAGGCATATGTTTTATCATATCGTCGATTACAGATACGGACTCTTAATAGCACCATAAATTACGCTGTAAGTACACGCCAGCAGGATTTCTTTAGGATTATGACTATTTCATGGCAAAACAAGTATCATAAAATTTCATCATTCCTTACTGTGCGTTACAACATATTCCTGCTTTATCTATGAATTAAAAATGCGGTTTTACTTTAATTAAGGCTTGTTTCGATTAATTTATTCTTATTTTACATAATCCAATGAGCAATCCTATTTTTGACATGACTGTAAAAGTGATGAATGTAATTCTTAAAAATCAGTTGGCAGTCAGTCGTGTCCATGAACCATTAGTTCTCAAGATTAAGAAAAGAGTGCTACATACGGATATAGTATTTTTTTGTTGTTTTTTATAGTTTATGTCTTAGATTATGAGTATGAGTCTGGACAGTTTTGACTAGCTTATAACTAAATACAGTAATTTTATTTTTGTGAGAGCGGAACAGGCCGAATAGGCATTTTGCATCAGATAAGCTTTATACTTCATTAGGATAAAATTAATTTTATTTATAGCCACTTTTATAGTGTAGAAAGGCAATCACTTGCTCACTGGAGAATGGCTTAAATCTCTCCCTGTGATTTAGGTCCGGCATTTAGAACTTATTTATTGCGTGGCTGAAAATAAATATTGACATTTTATGCATGTATTATGTACAATATGCATGCTATAAAGTTAAAAAAAAAACAGGTTTCTTTTATTTCTTTGTTATGCACTGCTCATATCCTAATAACCCAAAATTTTTTAACATGTCAATAGAAAGATCTTCAGGACAAAGAAAAATAAAAAAAGTTTTATTTATTTATAAATTTAATGCAAAATACTAATTTTTTAAGCTTTTGTTCAATGGGAAGAGTTCTCTGAGGGATATTATTAGTACTGTACTGATAGATATTGCTTTAAAAATTTTCAAAACATTTAACTAGTACAAGTGGTACCAGAGTAAAATGATAGCATCATAAAAAAAATTAGTCCTCTATATCGTTAAACAATATTTAAAAATTTCAAATTGTCTAAATATGCTTGTATACTTTATCTAAATAAATAATGCTATAATACTTTAAAAATTATGTAAAAGAAAGCGATATACTCAGATAGATAGATAAACTCTGACTTCGACTTATTCCACATTAGATCGTTTTCTTCCTACCTGGTAAAAATTTGCAATTTAAAAATATTCGACTACCATTAAAACGTTTGCCTTGCCATCAACTGAAAGTGCATTAATTATGTATGTATTAAGCAGCATGCATCAATAGTATGGTGATAAAGAAATCGTATATGTACGATTGCTACCTTTTTGGGTAAAATTAGCAAATAGTCTTAATTTAGACAAAAGTTTCCAGAAAAGATTTTTTTTAAATATTATGTTTGTTTGCGCGGGCGCTTGGTCCCTCAAGTTTCGTCAGCCCGGCTGTATTAGGCGACATAGAAATGCGCGAGAACAATATTTATTTTGAAAAATTATAACACAAATGTGTTAAGGCTGTCGGTGGTTTTAAGTTTTTGACTTAATTCAGGCTACAGTTCCTCATAAAAAGTTCGTATAATTATTTTGATTATTGTTGCGTTATTAAATAAAACTATTGAAATAACTTTATTGAAGATTAATTAAAGACACACAAAAAAGTTACACCACGAATCTCTTTATTTTACTCTATCTCTTGTTTAGCCTATTATTAAATTAACTGCCCAAGGTTGTAATTTTTGACAAGGTATTTTTTTTCTAATATTTTTAATATTTTTGTTATATAAATATGTAACTCAGATTATGAGCAATTATTTTGCAATGAAAGAACCGTAACTCTGAAACCAAACGCAAAATGTGCTAATATATAATATTATATAAAAAAAATGGACTTACTAGTCAGAGTTACCCGCGACTGCGTCCGCGTGGAATAGCGTGGTGTATTCAAAAACTGTTAACTAACATAAATAAGGTAAACGAATTGTGTGTCTATGATAAGACATAACGTTTTATGGCTTAATCTTTAATAATAAATAATTTCCATAGTAAACCTTCATCCGCTATGTAAGCCCTTTCAACCACTTTTTGATCGAATTCCCAAAAGAAGGAGATACTCAATTCGGAGTGTGATTTTTTTTGTATTGCAGCGTTGATCGTCGTTCATCCTGGTTGCTACTCCTTAGTGATCCGATTTTGTTTATTCTTTTTTTCTATAATAGTTTCTAGCTGGCATTCGGCCCTATTTTTAACAATTTTGTAATAAGTAGTTTAATAGATGTTTAGAAATTAAAAAAATAACGGCGTCATAACTCACAATCTCGTTCGATTAGTACGTAGAGCTGATAGTTGCCTGCTACATCATCATCAGCTTGTGTTAGTCCACTCCTAGACATAGGCCCTCCCTGATGCACACCTCCTCCATTAGAAAATCTTTGGACCGTAATCGCACCACGCTGATCCAATACGGGTTGGTGGGTGCACCGACTGTTTACATGCCCATCCGACGCATGGATCATCTTTCTATTCAGATTCTTTTTAATTGGGTGATCAGCTCAAATTGCTCTAAACAACTAGGAAACGACATTAAAAATTTGTTGAGTCCCCGCAGGATTCGAATCCACGGGCTCCGGTCTGCCCACGTCCACACAAACAACACGCCCTTATATGGAGGCAGTTACTCAAGAAAATTATTAAAATAATTTTCCAAAAGTTTTAGATGTCCCTTCAATGTATAGATTATCTTTTATTTCAGGCAATTAAAAAGCGCCCAGATACTCCTAACCAAACACAAACAACGATAACACAAAATTGTTTCTCAATTGTTAGTATCACTACTCTCTACGCTTGAGGTGTAACACGTTATAAGTAATACGCCGTTTGTAGAAACCAAGTAATTACCAATAAAGGACCATGCTAATCTCAAATACCGATACATAGATTGCGACCGATATAGAAGATCGTGTGTTACAAGATAAAACGATTATGGTTCTCGATCCTGTTAACCAGCATACCAGCCTGATGTGCCTTAAGCCGCCACCATTTGCTAATTAGCTGAGCACTTACTAGTTGTTAACAAAAAATCAAAATACCGTTAATATCTGAAATCGCAACTGATTTTTTCAATAAGGAAATCTGCAAAATGTATTATGTT
Source organism: Lamproptera curius (assembly GCA_029286875.1). Classification (NCBI taxonomy): domain Eukaryota; kingdom Metazoa; phylum Arthropoda; class Insecta; order Lepidoptera; family Papilionidae; genus Lamproptera; species Lamproptera curius. The sequence continues at coordinate 3,470,076 of JAGSMT010000031.1, forward strand.
TCAAAATTATCTAATGGATGTACGTTCGAAGAAAAGTTTGAAAAGCGTCGAGTGACTTCAACGTCAAATGCTAAATACAAAAAAAATATGAAAATTATTTTTTTTCAATTGTGCAAGAAAACGCTCTACAAATTAGTAAAAAAATATACAAAACTCTTTGTGTATGAGTGATAGTGACTTTTCATTGTGAAGCGGAGTATGATTAAATTTTTAATACATTTAATTATATTGTATTAAATCTAACTATAAAAGTATTTTAAAAATGCAAGGTTGATTTGTTTGATTGAAGTATATATTCGGTAAGGCACTAAGGTTTTTAACAAGCCATTTGCACGAAAGCATTTAAGGCACCCCTCTAAAAATATTCTGCTACAAAGTGACGCTAGCTGTTTGTTTTATTTTTAACAGTGAGCTTTTCGTATTTTTATAACAAATACAGTTTTTTTAGTTTTTAAAAACAATTAAAAATGATGATCGCTAAAGCAATAACCTTTTGTATAAAAAACTAGGGCTGCAATGTTTATCAGGCGTTTTATGGAATAATGTGTATTACACAGTTTAAATAAATGTTTATTGAATAATAAAATGTAATAAATATTCATTTCACTCAATAAACTGATTGAGTATGCTAAATAAAAAAAAATATCATCTTACATTTGCAGATAAAATATATAAAACTAAGATCAATAAAATACAGAACCTCAGCAAAGGACCTCATTAAAAATCCGTTTCCTGTATTACGTTACAAAAACCATCTTATCTATTAAATGTAACTAATTTAGTTTCATAAGCAATGTTTGGGAGAAAATTTAAAGAATAAACATTTATAAGACTTTACCATAAGCCCTTCGGTGTAAAATAAGCAAATAACTGTATTGTGTTAAAGACAATATAAATTAAACAGTCATATAAGTCAAAATTTATTTCAAACTTGACTACTCGTATAATAGTTATATCTCAAAATTAAAAAAGTCTAAAAGGGTCCCAAAAAATGTTTAACCTTTTACTATGATATTTCTTATCATAATATAATAATGTATATAACAAAATATATTTCATAATTATATTACGAGCACGCTGTTTGCGATAAATCAATAAATTGGATATTTTACTCAATTGGTAGTGACTTTAAAATATAATATAATGAACACATTAAAATAATAAAAGAAAAATTATGAAAAACAGCCCCGATCCGCAGACTAAGATCGTATAAAAAATAGTCACGAACACACAAAACAAATCTACAAATTATAAATGATAATTTTTTCTAAGTTCTGTTAATATATGTTAACAATAAAACTTTCTATGTATTTATATGCTAACAATAAAATTTTCTTTCACTGATCGTTAAATCGACAGCGTCTTTGATTTGTTCAACTAATTCAGTTTACGTACTTGGGTTTGGTAAGTTAGTTAACTTTTAATGTTTCTATTTTTCATTGGTAATTGCTCGATTGCAGATCAAAATGAAATTATGGTATAAAAGTGGTCAACAGTAAGAGCTTTTAAGGCATTAAAATTTAACTATTAAGTGTATAAAATTATACATCGTAAAATCGTTTTGCAAAATAAAAAAAACAGTAATAATGTTTGTTAATACGGAACAAGGATTGTAAGATAAATCGTTTGATAATTCTCTCACGTCCTCTCTGTCGAATATATTTACTATAACGTACAGCGCTATTATTTTCTGAACGATTTATACTTTGTATTCGTGCCGTCCAGACAGCACGTAAAATAAATTTAGAAGTTCGGTCACATTGATGAATATCAAAAAGTTCAACTATAAATATTATCCTCGTAAATACAAAAGCCCAATTTTTAAACTTAAGGCATTCATTAACTTAATGTGTTAAAAGTTGAAGTTATATTTAAAAAACTCAAAATCATGAAAATAAATATTGGAATATATGCATAACTGTATGATTACACCTCAAATTTGTTTAAATATTTAAGAAGGCTTTCTTTGAGAACTCCCGGACACAATATCTTAATATACAAACATAGTAGTATAATAAATATGCCGCAAGCTATTTAGTTTAGAAATTGATGACAAAAGAAATGCCTAATAGCATTTTTTATTTCCTTTTAAAGATTGTAAATGTTATTTTAGTCAACGTAGTGCCGACGCAACTCTTACTACACTAACTAAACAATATCATATTAAAAGCTAATTAAAACCTTTCTTTTTATTTTAATAATTCCTAAATATATTTTAGATTTGAAGTTCTTAATAAAATGAATGATGCTTTTAAAATTGCACATTACGAAATAAGTTTAGTATATTTATTTGTGAAATATAGAATAAGTCTTCCGTGATATATGCAGTTTAAGTTCATTATTGTTATTCATTCTTAACAATATTATTAATACTTATTTGATGTACTAGTTTTTGCGCCTCTTGTACTAAAAATATCGATGAGAGTTTATTTCACAAGGTGCAAGTGCGTGGTACAAGTGGCGCAATTAAGAATGTAGGTGGAGTACCTACCATAAAGGTAATGCTACAAGACGGTACTTATCTGATAATGTCTTGTGTTATAATGGAAATGTACAACTAATATCAATCTAAAAATCTTTGGGCACTTAACCACCTATATGTCGATCTATGTCAAACAGAAATTCAACAAATAATATGACCAACTAAAAAAGTGTCTATAAATGACATAGTTTTTCTTACACATTATAGAATATTTTAATTGTTATACTGTATGTCTTATTATATGTAACGCCACTGGATTTGCCCTCGGCATGTACGACTCGTGACGCATGATAATAGCTTTAATTCCTCAACCATTGAAGGTGTATAGGAGGCTAAAATACACAAATGCAAAGCTCTATAGTGCCCACTTGTATGCCAAACTGACTTGCCTATTCACAAATTTGCTTAACACTTAGAAATAATCCTCTCTGCGCTCAGGAGACAAACGGTGCGTTATCGAAGACAGATACTTAATTGCGTTAGTACATCACGATGACAATAAAACTGCGGAAAGTCGCTGATGTCCGATCTTTATTAACACCGTTACTAAAAAATATTAAATATACATTGCTATAATAAAGTTAGACGTATGCTAAATCTAAAACAATAAGTTTTTAATTTAAAAAAATTTAATATGGTAATGTTAATAACTGCTACAGGATGAGTTTTAAATACATATGTAAAGTATAGCGGGGATTGCCCAGTTCCTATTGTAGTAGCCATATTTATAATGAAATTTTATAAGAATAGCCTACTCAGTTAGTAGGCTATTCTTTCATTGATCCAAGATTTTACAAGCAATATGTAGATGAGACATTCACCTTCTTGTGGGAGAAATAGTGTAAATTATACATGCTAACTCATAATTATGAGTGCAGCAACTCATAATCATTGCTTTTATTTACGCGACTAACATATTAAATACCTTTTTGGCGTGTCTTGTATATTTTTATTCCGTTTTGGATCTTTGTAGCAATCGTGATCATGAGGCATCGGTGCTTGCACATAGCTGATGTCAAGACACCTGTAGAAATCTGCGGTTTGCGACCATTTTGATACAAACTCAACCATTATATTAAATTCATAAACCAAAATGCAATACGCAAAAGAACATTGATTTATACTAAGAAATATCGGGATGCCATAAAAATTAAAATTCTAACTTTAATAGAGAGGATGGTTGGTCCTAACCATTTGCTATTAATTTCAGTTATATAAACTATAGTGCTACCGCGACTTTGTCCGTGCAGAATTTTAAAAAATCCTTGAAGTGGATTAAAATATGCTGATAGTATAATATAAATAATGTATTTTATTTGTTTTGCTATCTTAAGACACAAAGTTTCATAGACGATGTATTACTACATTTAAAATTTTTGTGTAAATTTGTCTAAATCAAAATTTAAGTCCCTATGTTTATTTCTTGTACACTTGAAACTAAAAAATGTTAAAATAACACCACTTTTGTGCTTTTGAGTACCTGCATACTACATTTACTAGCACAAAAATTATTATCCTTACTTGGAGCCTATTCTAGTAGTCCAAATATCATAGCTCAATCGTTTAACAGGAAGACAGATAGACAGATAGACAGACACGCAGACAGATAGACAAAGGATTATTTTCGCATTTATAATAAGTAGTGTTTTTTCTGTGTCTATCATCAGACACAAAGTTATGAGTTTTGCCTTGAGACGATGACATTATATGACTGACTTTCATCCCCATTTTAACCCTAGTCACTCTTGTACTGTTTGAAACCACAAAATTACTAAAATGACTATATAAATAGCTCGTTTCGAGTATCTAGATACTACATGTTATTGTTTTATGTCCCACAGAGACGATTTCCAAATAAATTTTCATCCCCTGTTTCAACCCTTTTGACCACTCCTATCGCAAAAATGAATAGAACGATTATGTGTCCTTTTTCGGAGTCTATTCAAAGTATTTACCAAAATCATCAAATCAGTCTCCATCCTGAGTATTGTCATAACAAGCAGACAAACAGTGTAAAAGTGGGTTTGGTGCTTACTCTAATATATACAAAATGAACAGTGGTGTCAGGTAAGAGGTCTAAAGCTCACCCCAATTATTTAATATTTATATTAAACAAATTATGGATGACACAGGGATACTAAGTAGGGTGCCATATTGATGGAGTTGGTATAAATAACTATAAGTTATGCGGATGACATGGTGTTACTTCTTTCATTGCGCTTATGAGAAAACGGTGCCGCTGCTAATGGAACGTTTGGAACTGCAGCACTAATAACGTTCTACGTGTGTTCGCTGGGACTCTCTCTTTTGCGTAGATGGATCCAACTCCATACAAATTTATAACATAACCACTGGTAATTGTTATTTATATTATCTGGTCCATAATAGTTTTATGTTTATATTATGTGAATTTTTGTTATCCTTTGTGCTGTATTAATTTTTATTTAAAATAATTAACGAAATTGTTTAATTAAGATATTACACTCACCGACCTTATCATTGCTACAATGTTATGGATTTTTAATCTGAAATAAATGTTATATTATTAATTAGTACGGATAAGGTCTTATGATCATAAAAGTACCTTTTCCACAATATTATTCAAAATCAATAAAATTGAAAGAAGTGTCCATAAATAAAAATTCTGAATTTTCATTTATGAGACGTTTATTAAAACACAATGAGTTAAAAAAAATTCCATATTAATCTGCCTTTCGGACGTAATGGGACGTTGAAATGAGTCCGAAACGTTTGGATTAAAAAATATAGAATAAACGCTAAAAAAATTAATAAGAAAAGCAACTTCACTTAGAGGTAAAATAAAAGCCAAAAATCCTATCAAATCGTGTTTGTGTCATGTTTAATCATCTCAATCATTAAACCAGTTTTGATCGATTCTAGCTAAAGAACATCTTTTTTCTACCTAAAAAGATCCTATTAAAGAATATTCAAGTCAAAGGCTTCCTTATTATTTTATTTTTTTTATTATAAAAAAAAAGCTTACTGCTAGTTAAAAGAAGCTTACTGGTGATACGTTCACTTTTCACAGGGACTGTCTGGGTTGGCAACACCGCGGTGCCTTTTTCTGCCGCAAAGCAGTAGTGTGAAAACAATGCTATGTTCCGGTTTGAAGGGTACCGTAGCCAGTGTATTTACTGGGTACACGAGACTTAACACCCTATGTATCACGATAGGCAGAGCGTTGGCGATTCCACTTGCCGTTGTCTATGGGTGTCGGTAATCACTTTCCATACGGTGGCTCGACTGCTCGACTGCTCGTCTGCTTGCGTTGGCAAAAAATAGAAGCGAATAAAGTCGTGGGCAAGAGATGGTAATTTTTTAAATATTATCATAAATCTAAATCCAAGCGAATACACGATATAAAGTTACTGCATAGGTACCCAAAAAATTGTAATGTCACAGTTTAATTAGATCTGGCAAATGTTCTTTAGCATTAGTAACTTAAAGCCCTGGGCGCAGTCTGTCCTGTGACCACGACCAGTCCAAAGTATTTTAAACCTTGAAAGTTATAATATAATTTAAAATATAAATAAATGCGATAAAATTTGTAAGGACCATTTAATTAATAGTGTTTCTTATATATTACTCTTTTTCAAAGTTCACTTAATGGTTAAGGTTTTATGGTTGTGGACGGATATTTAGTGTGCAAATTAATACTGTTTAATCAACGTAACTTACAATTTATCGTATTCAATGATTTGTCTAGTATTTTATTGAGCCATTAAAATTATCACCGACAATATTTATATTTCTACATGAAGTCGCATATTTTTTATATTTGATAATAAAATGCTTCTCTTGAAATTAAGCTCTCAAACAAATCTTTAGAGTTCTTACCTTCCAGGTCAAGGAGCTTTAAAGTGGTTGAGTGAGCGCAAAGATATTTTGTGACAGAAGTGTGAGACAACTCTATTTACAACAAAATCTTGTATTCAGGAAGACAAAAAAACTGAAAACAATTCAGTTCCGTGTGGTATATGTTTAATTTAGCTGTAGTATTACAGATTGACAGTTTGTTATAAGGGTTTAAAAAAATCTTTGTTTATTTAATGTTAAAATTTTGTCTTTAATGATTTTATATTAAATGTTAAAATTTTGCCATGAATTTTTTTTAATGATTTCATACGATATTTAAAATTTTTGAAATATTTTTAGTTTTTTACCTATTTTTGAACATGTGATTAAAAAATGGTATTTATTGCTTTTTATATTATATGCGTTTCATTTACGTTAAACTTACCTATATTCTTCATTACATTTTATTTGTAGATTTGGGTTTATATTTATATTGTTATCTTTTAAAAAAATTATATAAGGCAACGCGTGGTTGACATTGTCTATACGATGGCATTAAAAGGTCAAGCATAATAAAGAAGTCTATATTTTTCTAAAATTTTTACAAAAAGTAAGTAATTAATATAAACCAAAAAAAAAAAATAATCTACTATTATAATAACAGGAAAAGATGTAAAAAAACTACAAATCATTTTGGAGAATATCAAATACACTGCACTACTTTATCTAAGAGATGTACTAAACTATTGTAGCCAAACGGAGACAACACGCACAACTTAAGTTATTTAAAACAAAAAACTGGTACTATAACTGCCAAATATCATTAATAATAACATGAGTAAGATAAAAACAAAAATTTATGTCTAAAGCTGAAATATTTTTAAGCATAATTTATTAATAAATAGTAATCCCCTCACAATTTCGCATATTTTGATCCAACTTGATAAGTTTTGATATGATTTAATGAATAAGAATACACAAAGATTAAATCTTTTATCCTTTAGTGGTAATTTGCGCTGTAATTTTTTAAATAGTTTAACTTTTCTTTGGAAGATCAGAGAGAAGATAAGAGAGCAGTATAATCTGATATTATAAAAAATATAAATGTTTGTTTTACATTCCTGTTTACATAAAACCATTATTCATCTTTAAGATGGCGTGTGTGCACCAAAATGTTTCATAGTCAAAACTCGGAATTTGTAGTTTTTATTATATATTTACCTAATAAGATTTAAACGAAATTACTGTTTGGGCCACTTGGAGCATATCCCAGTTCATAAGCAGGTGGATTAATTACGGTATGCGATTTTTATTGTTAATTTTTACGGTGGTAGAGCCATGCATGATATACTGATGACTTCTTGCCAAATACTATCAACACCACCTTGGTGGCTGGCGTTTTACACGCCACTGCCACGCACTTGTGCGCTGTTGAACGAATTTTTGCCAGCGGTATTTCTGGATTCATATGTCTTACGGTCCTTTAAGGAATGAGTCTACTCCTTCTTAAAAGGCCAGCAAAGCATTTGCAGCTCCACTGGTGTTGCGAGTGTCCATAGGCGGTTGATATCATTCACTTTCAAGGTAAATGATATCAACCGCCGTAGAGTAGACTATTCTCCTTGTTGCCTCCTTTGTTTAAAAAAAATCATAAATCAAAGCAATTCACCAATTGTTACTTAAACTACACATATACTTTAAATTAAACTACACCCTCCAGGAAAAAAATGGTCGGTTTAATTTTTGTGTACCTTTACTACTATCGTTCTTGACTGCCTAATCTATGACGATATTAAGCATACGCCCAAAATTATATCGCTAATCTTAGGAACATCTACGAATTTTAACTTTCGGTTATTTGTTGTTATGTTAATGGAATTGCTAGAATTGCGTATATTAAGTCATACTAAATGATTTTAAAAGATATTTTGCATTTCCTTTATGGACACTAGTTATTATTTACAAGAGTAAAATGTTACAAAATTATTATGAATTCCGTTTATTCATGTTAAATAATTTATTATTTATTTAAAATAAGAAAAATTAAATTCATACAAAAATATATGAACGACTTCAAACTAAACAAGCGGGTAACAATTGAGTGAAATTGCCCCGTGATTTCTGTCCTCGAATTTCAAATACCTCATATTAAAAGATATGAGTGATTAAGTATCATCTTAATATTTATTTGATCATAATGTCGTTTATGACAAGTTTTATGCTTATATAATGAAGAATTTTTAAAACATAGATAAATTCGACTTTATTATAGACCAGCTTAAGAAGTACAGTTAAGTAGACCATACTTTATGTCTATCTTTTACGGTTTCGAAAACGTTTGTAATTTTTTTATTTTTGTCAAAAATTTATTGAACTACTTATTACGATATTATTAAAAAAAAAGATCAATAGGAATCTCATGGCTCACACCTATCATTTACAAGAGAGACAGAGAAAAATAAAAAAAGGGTTGATCCTTCTTCCCAATATACAAATGAAAATCACTTTACAATCATTCTACCACTAAATGACGCTGTCACGTATAACTTTAGCCCGTATACCGATTTTACAGACCACCATTTTTTTTTATAGTACAAAGTTAATTTGTTCTCTAGCAATGTTCTTTTTTTGAGTATTGTTATTTGCACTATAATTTCTTGTTATTTTATACTATTTACACTTTAAAGAAATATTAACAGTTGTATGCTAATGCTATATCATCATTATCATCATCACCAGCCTGTGTTAGTCCGCTGCTGGACAACGGCCTCCCTTATGCACACCTTCTCCATTAGGGGGTTTTCGACCGTATCCCACCACGCTTGTCCAATGCGGATTGGTTACATGCCCATACGACGCATGGATCATCTTACTTTTCGGACAATTGGACGATCCGCATTTTCACAATCACAGAGCGCCTCCAGCAGCGGTCCCGACCGCACGTGTTCGCCGCAAGTCTCAAGCTCGCTTCGCAGAAGTCATCGTCCGCGCCGTGAAACCGTCTCGCTGCGCCATCTGCGTTTTATGAGTGCACCTGCGCTCATAGAGCCTTTTGTCGCACCGCTGACGTCATCGCGGAGGAATTTATTGCGCTACCTCAAGCGGTCGGCTTGTACGCAGCTGTGTTTTGCAACTCGTTTGCATAACACAATTGTGTTGCTAGCCGCTTGTAGCTAATCGCATAATCTTGTTTCTTAGGGATATTTAATTCTGTTTCTTGGCCAAACAAGTCGTTTTAACGACTTTACAAGGCCACCGAACGTTTTAATATTCTGTTTCCTGTTTCAGAAGCAAGTCAGACAACCTCCTGCCGTAGCCGGCAGGGCGGTAAGAAACACGCCCGGCAACCGCCGGGCACACGATTGCGTCAGATGACGCCGCAGATGTCTCGCCTCAGCTGACAAAGACAGCCGCTACGATGGTCGACCGGGATCTTTCCACTCGCTTTGGTCTCGACACCAAGGCGATTAGAGAGCTCGGTCGAAAAGTATACTAAACTAACCGACGCGATGCACATCCTAATCGCAGAACACGCCCCACCGCTCCAACTCCCGCTCAAACGCCTGGACCTACCGATCCGTTCCTGTGGATTATAGCGACGACAATTATGTCGACGTTAGCATCTACCGGAATCGATATGGAGGTTGAGGCCTTCCAAAACCCAAACCCGATGACGGCTTCAAAACCGTCAAATCCAAGAGGAAGCGCAAGGTGCGCACCTCATCCCCTACACCGTCCTTCCGTCAAGGCTGCAAAGCCTGACATCCCACGACCTGCTCTCAGCAGGTTCCCCAACCGTCGTCCTCCCCAGACGACAACAACCCACTCCATCCATCCCGCCGATCCCAGGCGCCCCACACTCGCCTCCGCCCAGCCGTCCCAGCCTTCCAGGCACGGCTACCCGTAGAAACGCCCACCCCGATCTACCTCCGCGAGAAGGAGAAATGGGTCGATATTCGATCGGCCCTATCAAATAGATTTAAATTTGATGCCTCTGATAGCAATCAGGGATCAAATTACAACTCGAGACCCCGACGATTTTAGGAAGGTGACCTCTTTCCTCCGGGAAAAGAGCACCAATATCACACATTCGCGCTCCCGGATGAGTGCGTACTTAGGACAGTGGTCAAAGGGCGCTTAAGGAGATCCCATGCGCGGAGATAACTTCCGCGATAAAAGAATTAGAAATTCCAGTCCTAGGGGTACAACGTATGTACCACCCACGCACCAAACGCCCTTATGGTATGGTGCTAGTCACACTCGAGCGCTCTAAGAAAGGTAAGCGCATCTACGACGTCGAGCAGCTGTGTGGGATTGGCCGTCTCACTTTATGAGCGGCCTCACTCTACCGGTTTGCCAGGGCAGTGTCACAACTGCCAAGTATTTGGTCACGCTGCGCGGAACTGCTTGCACGCCCCGTTGCGTTAATGGCCTCGGGGATCACGGTACGCATCCTGTCCCAGACCCAGGGACAAAGAATTCCTTGCCACATTCGAACTCCCGCGTGCGTAAACTGCGCACTCCGGCACACGGCCAACTACCTCGGCTGCCCTAAAGCGCCAAAAGCAGAGTTCCTGCGATCCCGGGAAGCCTCTTCCAGGCGACCACCTATCCGTCCAATACCACCGCATTCCCACCCTCCGTCCTTCCAACGCTTGGCGGTTCCACCCGCGTGGCAACAGCCAGCGCTGGAGCCGACTCGAGCGCACAACGGCCCTCAGCCGCCTCAAAGAGCCAGCATGCTAGCCATAGCAATGGCAGCACTGGCGGCAATAACGCCGCGTCCTTCCTTAAATCGCTAGATTTGTTTAATTTAGATGAATTTAATCAAGCAGCAGACGAGTTCGCCGCCGCCGCCGGCGACGCGATGGTTAGGTTTTCCCTTCTTGTTAAATACAAGAATTTAATTACTGCCCTTAAGGCTTAGGTAGCGACACCCTAGCAGTAGCCAGACACACCCTACACTTAGAGTGTAGGACATACACACACACTCATGACATCGGCCCCACCGGTGAGGTCGATAATTACACACCCTTTGCTATATGACACTGTAGCTTAACATATATTAGATAGGAGCGTTGCTGGAGTTTCTTGCGCCACTTCTTCTCCCAGCGCCAACGCTTTAAGAAGTGGTGTAAAATTTAGATAGACCTCTTCTAGCTATTAAATGATCATTGCAAAGCGTCTGAATCGAGCCGAGGCGTCGGCCCACCTGGGCAGCCCTCGATTCAGCATGCTAACGGGAACCAGAAAAGTGACAACCCAAGCCGGCTCCTTCTGGGGCCCTTGGTGAAGTTAAGTCACTTACGGGAGAGCCGCCTGTGGCAACGGCCCCGAACCCGGTTATGTTCTAATAGGTTTACTCCACAGAGCACGAGATCCATCGAAAAAAAAAAGGACGATCCGCCCCAAATTGGCCTAAACAACTAGAAAACAATAATGAAAATTTGTTCAGTCCCCTAAGGATTCGAACCCACGACCTCCGGTTTCGAAAGTACACGCCCTTGCAACTAGGCTATGAAAGCAGTTGCTGTATATGAATGAAATTACAATAAGTCTCATAAAAATTACAACATACAAAATAAGATGAGGTAAATTTGCTTATATTGAAATATAGTTCTCTTAAAAAAAATTATTGATAATGAATAAATACGTTGTCTGTAACAGACTATAGTGCAGTAGTTTACGTTATACTCGTCCATTGAAAGCAAGTCCATGTCAAAAGAAAATCTTGTTTGCTCTCCATCTCATTTAAAACAAACATATCTGCCGTACTACAAATTTAAAGTAAGAAGAATATTGATGTGTATAGATAGAATATATTCTGAGGGTATAAATCGTAAAGTTTCAGCCAAAGTGGCATTTGTTACCCATAAATTAAAAAAGAAAAACTTTCGAATAATGTAGTTGTACTTTCATTAATAATATTATTATTTACTTTTATATTCAAAAACATAATATACATCATCTTTAAAAACATAAATTTTATTAAAATTTGTTAACTCTACGCTGTTTGTTTATTACAAACGGAACAGAGTTCCATAGAAGGGAATGATGATAATGATATTGGCAGCGTCTCGATCGTAAACAAAATCAGAAATGTTCCATCTATAAAATATTGGGCATGCTGCTACGTACTCCCAATTTAGCAAAAAAGAAGACTAATTAATACTATCATGATACGATATAATGCATAATTTTTAAATGACTCCTTGTTTATATGCTATTATTTGAGCGTAAACATCCGTATGCATCCCATATGAGAACTAAATAAATTAAAGTGACGCATAATTATAAGAAAAATAAATGAGAACTTAACAAATTAAAGTGACGTATAATTATTGTTAATTAACTTTAAAGCGCAATTAACTTTAGTGCATTTTGAGTCTGATTTGAAATTCATGAAACTATCATGGTTTAAGCACGTTTAGGTGCCTTTACCGACCGCAATTTCATTGATTAATCAATGAAATTTTCTTAGGTAGGAATATTCATAGAAATCTATAGAATTAGTGAAAAAAATTGAGCTATATCAATTGCACATATTAATTATTCAAATGAAAAAGTTTTAATCAGAGGTATGGAAGTATGAAAAATCTTTCCTGAACAATTAATGAAATTTGCTATCTTAGCGCTACCGATATATTGATGTGGAAGATCATATTTTATTGAGGAATATGCAATATAAGGACTTCTTTATAAAGTTAAATTTAAGAATTTAAAGTACTCCAATATTTTTTTATGAGTAAACGGATTAACGACAGTCAGTAAGATATAACAATTAAATAAGTTAATTAAATAGACTAATGTTTTTGCTGCTTTTTCTTCTAATTATAAAATCAGCAAATTTCTAAACATGCATTGTTATATTAAACCGTGGGTTGTTGTATACATAAATGTTAATAGAGTTTATGTATAATTGAGAATAGACAATAGATTTTTAAAAAAAATTAATATAAAATATAAACTTATAATACGCATACGCTACTTGCACTCACTCTGTATATTTACAAACAGTGGACATGAAAACATGTTTTAAGATATAACTATAATTATTGCCAAAATCATCTGATCATACGATTATTATCGGGGCGATTTCAAAAAAGTTCTAAACACAAAAAGTTTTCCTGTTGGCAACATTGTTATAACAAACATGTTATATCACATACTGGAAAAATAACCTGATCAGATCCGTTAAGGGGTACGCTTTTCAAATAAAAACCAGCGCATTACGTTAAAGGCCTGCTTTTTGTGATGTTTACCCAATATTACACGCTAAGGTGCCAAGGAACAAACCGAAACAAAAGGATACTATCTCTCTACTTGTCTGCTTTAAAAATAGTACTATCTTAGTCAGGCGTCGGTAAGAAAGACTTTCCACCAATATAATGTATATAAAAGTTAAAGTTATAAAAAAAAATTAAAAGCAAAAAAATCATTATTGAATCTTGTCTGGAAACATCGTTAAAGACCATTTTAATGAGACTCTTTAGAGTGTTACTTACCGATAAATCTTTATGAAGCGAACCCTGAGATTAAGTCGACAATACTATGGATGTGATTAAGGTTTAATCCTTAGTCTGGCTCAGCGCAGAGTTCAATGGAATAAATTGGAATAATGCAAAATCCCTTAATTAAAGCTATTGTTTACGAGATATAACTGGTCTATCTGAATGTATTTTACTTTTGTTGTATCACGAGACATTGTTAATCGGTATTTGCTTTGGGTTCAAATATAGACATGCATTCTGTATCTTACTTAGCTATAATTGTAGTAAGTTTTTTGGTTTTGATTTAAGTCAGAGAAATATCATAACATCTTAAAAACATTTGTGTATTAAAAATTATTTGTCATTTTTTTAAGATCCAAATACTTACAACACCCTGACAAAACGAAAAATTTTAATAAAAATTGAATTCATATAACCTATATAAGGTTTCATATCGGGTGTAAACTTTGATAATCGACGAAACGGCAGTCGGTAGACTGAGTTTTTAGCGTAAATCACGGTGACGTGTATTTGTAGGGATGAGAACTAGCTGTTTGTGTGTATAGCTTTACTGTGTTATCAAGACCGTTCAAATTGCGCTTTACAAACTAGAGGTGGAAGGTTCGAATCCCCCGGGAGCTCAGCAAACTATCATTGTTGTTTTCTAGTCGGTTACGACAATGCGCACCAGTCACATAATTGCCTGTGTGGTAAAATGATTCATACGTCAGATAGGCATTTAAAAAGTCGTTCCTACCTTATGTTACTCTGGGTATGTCGGATTTCCGTTCCATCGGACTATGATGGCATAAAGGTAGACACTAACAGCTTGAAACAACTGTGTTTGCTCTCACGTGTTGGTGCACAAACCTTAATAAGAGGGCTGCACTAAAAGTATCGGGAATGAAATATTTCCACTATTCCTGTCATATTTAAATCTTTTTAATTGAAAACTAAAAAAAAGGTTTTAAAATGATAACCATTTATTTATTTAAAAAATGATTTTCGGTCTTGTCACAGGGTCTTTGAAAATTTTTTGTCGTTAAGAAAATGGAATTGACTCAAAAAAATTCAAGAGCAATGATTTATTATGACTTTCGAGGTGGTTTAACACAAAAACAGTGTGTTGCCCGGATGATTTCTGCATTTGATGAAGCGAATTCAAAACCACAACTTATCGCTGGTTCACTGAATTTAGACGTGGACGTGTCAAGTTCAGTGATTACCCCGTCAAGGTCGTCCAAAAACTGCAGTCAAACAAAAAACGTTAATGCTGTGCGTAAGCTGACATACCGCGAAATTCAGGCACATTTATACATTGGCATGAGTCAAATACTAATAATCTTGCATGAAAAATAAGGGGTAAAAAAGTTGTTTACCTGATGGATATCGCATTCGCTCTGTGAAGAGCAAAAAGCAGCTCACGTCACTTGGTGCGTCAGAACTCTTTAATAATTTCACGCAAGATCCTTAATTGCTGAATTCAATATCATATCAGGTGAAGAATCCTGGATATACGCGTACGAACCCAAAAAAAAACCAGTCACGAGTTTAACTGTTCGAAAATGAGTAAAAGCCAACAAAAATTGTTCGTTCTTGGAGTCTTACAAAATAATGGTGACCACGTTTGTCTCCAAAACCGGCCATATTGCGACTATTTCTCTTGAGGGACAAAGAACAATTAATGCAGAATGGTAAACTAGCGTTTGTTTGCCACAGGTCGTTTCTGAACTTCGTAGAGAGAACTCCAATCACTATTATATACAATAAATTTATAGTATGTAGCTTACGGAATCCTTTTTTTGTTGCGCAAAGCCTCGACGAAGAAGATTAGTTGGACTGCTGTTAAATTCTAACTTTTAACAAATACTGGCTGATAAGCAGCCAGTATTTGTTTGTCACTTAGGGTAACGTGATATTGGCATTCGCTGCGCCGCGTCTTAATTGTGTAGGATTCTGCGCCGCTACAGAGTAAAGGGATATAAATTCTGTCATTTTGAATTCTATTACGTCTACGTAAAAAGTCATCTTAAGATCCCTAAACATTGTGTGTTTTGAATCAATGGTAACGAGTTTTGGGAATTCGGCCAAAAGTCCCTTATTATATTTTGTCCTATTTCTTATTACATATGTAAATGATTTAGCCCATAAAGTTAAAAAAAAGCGAAAAAGAGACAAAGAGACGTCATCATTGTTAGATAATCTCTCACGTTTTCCATTTTTATAGACAAAGTTACCGAAGGCCCTGTATTATAGCCGAACTCCATTATTAACACCCTCAAGTGCACGTTATATGAAAACTGTTCTCACGGCGCATCATTTTTTTGTTCTATAATGACTTTCATCTTCTGGCTTCTAGAAATTTTACAAATGTATTATTTTTTTTAAATTGAATCTATAATTATTATGAATCTAAAAAAAAAGAAAAGAGACCTTGGTATTCTTATCGTTGTGTACTACTAAGGAAGAAATCCGATCACCTAGTATCGGTTTTCTATTTCCATGCATAATTACACAACATGCTTATAATATGAAATATAACTTTAAAAATCAGCAGAGCTATTGTTAGAGACAGATCAACTCAATGTAATTAAAAGGCTATGAAAAGGCTATTAGCATATGAAATGCATATATCTGAAGATTTTTCCAATATAAAAAAATATCAAAATAGTAATAATAAAAAGATATAAAAATAAGGAATACAAGCTTATTGCTTGGTACACAAATGTGCTTGTAAGCTTATTAAATTCAGGTAGAGGTAAATGTTATCAAGAGACAACACAGTCATTCTTAGTTCTTCGTGCATTTAAATGACAAGTAAAATCTATTTACGATTACATAATTTACAAAAGAAATAGGAACTGGATAAAATCAAAGAAAACACAATTGAAGATAAAACAGCAAAGTAGTTAGATGATGCTATGTTCTTACTAGCAAAACTTTCACTGTTCTTATTTGAATTTAATCTACTATTGCTATATACAAGAAATTGGGATTGAAGGAGTACTAATAATAGTAAAATTTGTGTGTATTAATAATAGTAATACCTGTATTCTTTTTTAATTTGTACGTTTATGCTGTATATTGAATTGAATACTAAAGAAACATAGTTTGTAAACAACCTTTACGAGCTCCTTCGTGCATAGGTAATGTACAAGGTTGTTTGTCCTTATAGCACAAACTAGCTGTAAAGTTCTGAATTTTATATGGCAATTTACATAAGAGCCGCAAACACTGCGATAAGACTAGCGAGCACATTAACACCTTTTAATTATTAAAGAAAAACCACAATTTTTGTGTAAAAATATTATAGAAAATGTATTATTGAAAGATCTTATATTACAACACTTAAAAAAATGATATGTATGTGTATGTGTAATAAAATGTTTAAAAACCGACTAATATTAAACAAATTTGGAATGATGATAAAGATCAACGTAAAATTTGATTCTAAATAAATTTTAAATTAAATAAGTCCTTAATCTAAGAACCAATAATACTACACTATGCAAAGTACTAGATTCCCTATAACTATATAAACTATGTAACCTACACCACAAACGTTGTTTTATACTTATAGTTTTGTCATTAATTTATTATTGCTCAAATTGCGGAAACCTTTGATAGATTACCTAGTAAAACTGTTTCAATCACGCTGAAGAACTACATTTACAATAAATTTTGTAACAACGACGATTTATAAGTGTAATAAAAGCTTGAGTAGCTTTTGCATCTGATTACTATTTCACATTTAAAAGGACACTCTGCTCTATTTCGTGGGAGTTTTATGTAAGCGGCAAATAAGTGTTGTAATAAAATACCCCCTACAGTTCTCAGCATTTTATCATCACGTCTTTTTGCGAAATATGTCCTAATATGTTCGGTATAACATAACGATGGCTCTGATTTTTACTGTTTATCATTTTTTTTAAATAATCATTTTTATTTTGCTAAAGGGCTGTTGTAATTGTATTTTTGACGAAAAGGCGCAATACATATACTTATATGTTATTTTAACACATTTAAGTTTTAATATATTTGTTTATATATGTACAAAGGACAACGTAGTTTGTGTAACTCTTATTGTATTTAGCAATCATATTTCTTGGTACTTTATTTGCTTTTATTTTAATTACTTTTTGTTGTTTGAAAAGTGCTGAATATGCCTACTCTTTCAATATATTTTTTCTATGTTCATGTTGTCGTATACTTTGTGGGCTTCGTAATAGAAATAACTAAGCCGCAGTACGACGAAAATAAATATCTTCATAAATTTATACTAAGGAATAATCAACATTATCCAGTACAATATGTACATGACTAAAAGTATAACTGTGTTGATACTATCGAAAGAAGATTATGAAACAGTAAGGGGTTGACGACAATATGCAAAAAATGGCTAAATTCTAGGAAAAAGATCATTCCACGGTCATCGAAGTATTCTCAAAAATCTTCTGCGCTATTTTGGAATACATTGCAATGTGCATACGATCTAAGCTGCGGTAAATGTGTTGAAATCGTATATACATACAATCATACATATCTTAATTTGAGCTTAATGTTTTTTTTTAAATTTTGTTTTTATTTGGTTGTAATGACATTGCTACTCTCATATCATCTTCTAAATTTAACAATCTTGATCTTTTTTTAGTTTTAATGTTAGCTAATACTGAAAATCCGAATTCACACAAATAATATGTGGAAATTGTAATAATATGTTTTAAGGTTGTTATGGCTATTATTGGATAATCGCATCTGATGTCAATACAAAATAAATTAATTAATTCTTCTGAAAGTTTTAAAATTAAATCTCGATTATTGCAAAGCAAAATGAGTTCTACATCTACATTCAAAGCTAAATCGAATAAAGAAATATCCCAAATTAAATTTCTTAATATCTAATTTTGGGAAATAATTAATAACTAACACTTTTACTGTTGTCAAATGATCAACAACAATAATTTTAATAGTTTTAAAAATGTCTTTAGGAACTGACTCAATTTTGCAAAATTT
The DNA here is from genome assembly GCA_029286875.1 of Lamproptera curius. Classification (NCBI taxonomy): domain Eukaryota; kingdom Metazoa; phylum Arthropoda; class Insecta; order Lepidoptera; family Papilionidae; genus Lamproptera; species Lamproptera curius. The sequence continues at coordinate 3,488,877 of JAGSMT010000031.1, forward strand.
CTATAAAGTTATTAGTTTTTTGAATCCCACCAGTTTATCGGTTGAGTTTAAGATGTTTTCATTAGGCCTTGCATATTTAAATTGATGTTGTTAAAAATAACAAAAATGTCTAATGTCTCTCAGTTTAGTACACCATATTTTATCTTCCAACCAATAAACAAATTAAATTTTTAATTTGTTAAAAAAATATTTTTATTTTTTCTTCTTATTCCAGCACATGAGATACACCTTTTCTTATCAATTCTCTTATATATATATGGAGTAACAAGGATTTGTACTTGGCCTCTATAGCTTGGCGTAATTTACTAAATAATCTATTTTTTAATGGTCTTGATTCAATATAATTAACCATTTTAACGTATTGTTCCAGAACTATTTTTTGTTCTAATGGCTAAAATTTTGTAACAAGTGCTTTTCAATGCAAAAAAAATGGGTTACTAATATATCCTCATTCAGTTCTTTAACATGTGCTACAAATCCTTTTAGATGTCCAGTCATAGCTGAAGCACCATCTTTGCAAATGCCAAAACATAACTTCCAAGAAACTTTAATTTCTTCTAATTATGCAATTATTTCTTAAAAAATATGTTTACCAGTTGTAAAATCTATTAATTATATTATTTTCGTGAATAAATTTAACGAATGCAATTCATTGAGCAGTTCCTGTAATATCTATCGTTTCGTCGACTAGTACAGCAAAATTCGAATTTGCTAGAGTTTTTGCAGTATTTTGATAAATACTTTCTGACATATCTTTAATTCTGCGATGGATTGTATCATTTGAAAGTAGTATTTTGCATATATCAATATTTGCTGACCCACCAATTATTGTTTTTACAATTTTGCGACAAGCAGGTAATTAGTTTCTTCAGCCAAATTATGGGGTTTTAGGTTAACAGCAATCAATTCAGCTATTTCGCTAAGGACGATTACTCACTAAGTGACATTTGAGTTTGCTAGGAACCATAGCACTATTTGATCATTTAAATAAAAATTGTTCAAATATTATGTTTGAATTTATAATAATCTATATTATGCAACTGCCTCCGTAGCCTAGTGGTATGGGCGTGTGCTTTAGAAACCGGAGGTCGTGGGTTCGAATCCTGCGGGGACGCAACAATTTTCATTGTTGTTTCCTAGTTGGTTAGGGCAATTTGGGCCGATCACCCAATTGTCTGAAAAGTAAGATGATCCATGCGTCGGATGGGCATGTAAAAAGTCGGTCCACCCACCAACCCGCATTGGACCAGCGTGGTGGGATACGGTCCAAACCCCCTAATGGATAGGGGTGTATTAGGGGAGGCCTATGTCCAGCAGTGGACTAAAACAGGCTGATGATGTGATGTGATATTATGCAATTGTAATTTATAAATATGGAAAATTAAACCTTTCTAAAATTTTGAAACTTTTACTCAAATTTAATGCGAAGAAATATAGACACAGTGTGCGTGTGCAGCAAGTCAGCACATAAGCTCGGGATTCCCGGTGAGATGTGTACACAGCGCACGTATTCAATCACAGTAGAATTTAGTACAGTGCGAAAAAAACAAAAAAAAAACTTATTTGGAAAACCGGAGTTCGCTGCGAGCAGCCGCCCGGAACGGACGTATCTTCGTGCGCTCCCACATGGAAATAGTACCCCAGCAAAAAAGTATCATCGTGCATCTCTAATAGTGTTAGCGTAGTGAGTGCTCTAGGCAGGCTCCAGTCACGTAAGTTTTATACACTTTACAAGCTATTTTACTTCATTTACTTTTGCTGGCCTCAAAGGAGGCAGCTAGGTACACCTAGCGCTCTTAAAGTGCTCACATAGTTTTAAAAGCAGGCAAACCTGGTCGTCCCCACACAGGTGGGGACGACTAGATCGTTACATACCCGGCGGGATCGCCCCTAAAGGCCTAAAAACATGGACGTCTCCCTAGAGGAATATGGCACGACATGCCCCTGACATATTCGCGGAGATGAATGACAAGTACAGGAACTTCAAGGTCCACTTTCAAAACGCCATGCAGCCCGCGGCCGCCGTCTTATGACCATGCACTGACATTATCTCCCTCTGACGCAGATTGTGGCCTAGAAAATATCTCCAACTCGGAATCGGAGAACTTATTCAAGGTTATAGACCCTACTATAGCAGACAAACGCGTCCGCGAAGATATAGACGACGACGGTTTCGAACCGTTGTTTTCTGTAAAAAGGGCAAAAAACGACCCGCCGCCGCTGTAAACCGCGAGAAAGACCACGCTTCTACCTCACCAATTCCTAAAATTAGGTTGAGGCCCACTACCGAGCGGGTTGAAACCGCGAACATTTATATAGCTGAACGTTAGGCCAAAGTCCCGCCGCCAGTTGTAATTCACGAAAAAGCGAGCTGGGCACAAGTAAATAAATTTATGATTAAAATAAGTACTACGACGTCAAGTCTAGGGATACGCGACTGGGGATCCGCGCAAACGTCACTTGGTACATGACTTTCGTGAACTCACACACTTTCTGCGGAATAGCCGCATTCAATTTCCACATACCCTCCCGGAGGACCGTGTAGTTAATTGTGTAATTAATTACGTGTAGTTGCACGTGGTATTCCTAAAAGGTAGATATCAAATTTTTCCCTCATGGTTGCAAGATCTTACTACGCACTAGTAAATGAAGATGTTTACCACCCTGCCATTTACATGTCTAGTGCAGATATTCTAATACCACCCTTAAGATGTCATGTACAGAATACAAATATCAATACATGCTGGCCGACTACATAACACATAATGAAACGTTTATCTATTATGACTGGACATTTCTATGTATAACAAGAAAAAGATATAAATAAAGTAAACGAGACATTCGATGAAATTATTTATAAATCAATTGATAAATACGTACCTATAGTCCGCACCAGTGGCCGTAATTTTTATCCCGTCTGGTACAATAAAGCTCTTTTAACTTGATAAAAGAAAAAACAAAACACACTCTATTTGGATAAAGTTTAAAAATCCTAACGACCACGTAGTATTTTCAGAATTAAGAAAAAGGCAGAAGACTCTTCAAGAACAATGCCATAAGTCATACATAAAAAAAATTCAAACAAAGATTAAATCAAATCCAAAATTGTTATGAAGTTATGTCAAGTCAAGGCGTAAAGCTTATTTCGATTATCCCCACCAGATGTCATATGATGAGCTAAAATTATATAGTCCATCACAAATTTGTAATTAATTTAATAACTTTTTTCACACAAACTTTACACATACTAAAAATAATTATTTACCATTAATTAAGAATGACAATTCAAACTCAAGTATCATCCATAGAATTGAGATTTGTATAGACTTAGTATATAGAATAATTAGGAAGCTTGACACTAAAAACGGCGCTGGTAATGATAAATTACCACCGATATTTTTTGTCTAATGTAATAATTCGTTATCAGCGCCTATAACACAACTGTTTAATAATATCTTAAGGCCACTTTCCACATATCTGAAGCAAGCATATATTATTCTAATATATAAAAAAGGGCCCAAAACAAATATTAAAAATTACCGGCCTATTTTAAATGTCCTTAGTAAGTTATTTCAAAAAATTATTCATATACATGTTTATCCCGTTATATTACAATCCGTACCAGCTGAGCAACATGGTTTTAAAGGGTTAGTGTTAAAGGGTCGTTCCACAGACACGAACCTGGATACTTTTATTAACTCTGTTACGATAAGTATTGATGGTGGTTCTCAAGTGGATGTCCACCCTGATTACGAGATGGCTTTTGACCGCATAGACCACAACATACTGTTGTGAAAACTTTACGCGCTTCTGAGGCGATCTCTTGAGGTGGATGAAGTCATATTTGTGGAAACGGTCTCAAGCAGTGGTCCTTGGAGGATATCGTTCTAATTTTGTTGAAATATCCTCTGAGTCCTCCTGGGCCCATCCTGGGCCCTCTTTTATATATTTGCTACTTATATGACTTTGAAATGTTTTCACTATCAAGTTTACGCTGATGACACAAAAATATTTATGATAATCTCTAATCTTTCAGACTGTATGAATTTCAATCTCATCTTAACCGGTTAGAGAATTACTATAGTGATAACTTTATAGATGTAAATGTTAGTAAATGCCATTACGTATCGTTTACTAGAAAGAGAAACCCTTTGTCTTTGACTACAAAATTAACGGTTTCAGTCTTAATAAAGAATTTGTCGTGAAGGACTTAGGAATCCTTATAGATGACAAATTGACATTTTCACATCATATTGATTCAATAGTCAACTCAGCGTACAAGAGCCTAGGTTTTATATTGCGTAACAAAACCTTTTCTGATGTTACTTTATAAAACTACTTTACAATTCATACGTAAGAAGTATTCTTGAATACTGTAGCACTACTTGAAATCCGCAATACATTACTCAAATTAAACATTTAGAAATGATCCAGCTCCATAGGTTCATTAAATACTTAAATCTCAAAAACCGGCGAGTAACGCAAATTATGAACATTTATGCAGGTCTTACCACCTCACAAGTCTTGAAAGTCGACGTACGCTGCTAGATATGACTTTTTTTACATGGTTTGTGCATAGGGACTATTGAGAGCGGGAAATTAGCTTCTAAAGTTCTGCGTTTTTATACTCCCAAAACTCGAACCAGACATGCGAGCCTGTTCGCTGTTGCAAAATCATCAGCTAGATATGCTCAAAATTCTTTAGTCAAACGCTTACAAACGGTGTACAATAAAAAGTTTCTCGACCTAGACGTATTTAACACACACAAGAATATTTTTAAAAGGGATGTTCTAAGAGTATTAATGGAAGAGTGTAACACTCAGACACTCATTATGTCACTCACTCAACTACAACAAACACACACACACACACACACACACACACACACACATACGCAGAAGCATTTTTACAATGTTTTTTTTTCTTTTAGTATTTAATAAGTTTCATATTGTGTCTTTTTTATAATATACATTTTTATTACTTAAATTGTCATATTTGTTCACTTTTCACTGTACAGTACTACTTTCTATATTACTACCTAGATAATGTAAATCCAGTTCTGGCTTTAAGTTTTTATGTATGATGACTATGTTTATATTTGTAACTATTATGAGCTGTGGATTTTGTTTTAAAAATAAAAAAAAATAAAAAATCGAGTCCGTAAAGGCTGATCCTATCTCAGGGATATCTAGTGAGGACTGTGCGGAGGCTTCACCACCCGCGGTCAAAGGTCGTCAGGGACCTTCTTATGTTAGAATTAGACCTTACTCCCGTTCCTAGGGTAAAGCTATATTCAATATTCAATCTATTTGTAGTCTATCCGAGATCAAGATAGAATCTCCCTACAAGACAGGCATCGTTGCACAGTGTTAAAATGGCCAAAATTTCGGCCATACCGCACGTATTGCCTATGTAACCCGCGTTGCGTCAAATGTTTTGGTAAACATAGCACTCCGGAGTGCCCACGGCCAAAAGATACAACAGACCTTCCGTCATGCGTTCATTGCTAAAAAGAAGGTCACCGGGCAAGTTACAGGGGCTGCGAACAAGCCCCAAAACCTCTCGAAGTAAATACTCATTCCGAGAATCGTCTCAGTAAATACAAAACGAGTGTGAAAAACATTGCTTTTGTTTCGGCACCGGTGCTGACCAAAAATTCCTGAGTTAAGCCCCCGGTAATTAAAACCAATAATCCACCCCAAACAGGTGCGGCCTCATTCGCAAACAAATTACCTGACAGCTGCGCAAATCGTTGCTGCAAAAATTGGCTCGAAACGACCTATTGTCTAAGGTTCAAAATGACACCAATTAGAGATATTTAACTGGCCCTATAGTATTCAACAAGATATCGAAATTAGCGCTATTTGACAACCGCACCGCCAGACGGCATCAAAGATGAACGCAATCACAGCATGTGGCTTACAGGCATGAATCAAATTGAAACCAACAGACTCAATTACGAGGTTTCATAATATTAAGACTGGCAATCCTGCTGGTAGGCTAAACCGCATTCACTAGTCGATTTCGGTATAACCAAACTTAGAGACCTATTAGCGACAATCCACTAAGATGCATCAAAGATTTTATGGAACGCAACTGATCGACAGTCAGGGCCTACCGATGGCCAGTGATCACACACCATAGACATTAATACTAGTATCGCCAACGCGCCACCGAGACCTAGGATTTCCAGTATACAAGTGGCAATTACGCTGGCGTAGGTCGGCGCTAAACCGGATCACTAGTCGTTTTTCCACTACTTTCGCAAATAGGCACGCGGTGAGTACCATCAGATGGTCATCACTGAAATTCAGGACCTACAAGATATAATATAGACATATTTTTGGTACAAGAGACTCATCTTAAACCAGCAACATGCGAGCCCAAGATAAGCGGATACAATATTATTAGACACGATAGGCTGTCAGCCCCAATGGGCAGTACTCTAATCTATTATAAAAGATCCTGCACATAACATCAACAGAAGTGCCATTACTCACAAATTTAGAAGCTTCGGCGTGCATGATCGCACTTACCAGCCATAAGCCGCTTGTACGCAGCAGTGTATCTCTCACCGCTAAAAACTATATTACAACCAGACCTTGAGCTGCGTCTCGGCCTAGGACTATCAATATTACTCGCTGGCGATTTTAATAGCGAACACTGCGACTGGAACGACAGCAGAAACAACTCAAATGGCAAATATTGCAGAGTCTCGAGGAGGTACTCAACATCAGTATAGTAGCCCCGAGACCCCAACTAGATATCCATCAGATAGTAGAAGGTCGCCTAGCACCCTACATCCTTTATTCTAAAGGGTGTCTCACTGGATATCGTATCGATAGAGACACTACATGAATTAGATACTGACCACAGGCTGGTTTTATGTAAATTGGGCCAAGACGCCTGTTTGGTCCCTATGACTAAAACCGTAGTGGATTGGCATCGCCTTGAGGCTAAACTCAAGGCAATGAACCCCCAGAATTGTGAAAACATCCCAGATGTAATCTGTAACCTAGATCAGGCAAACGATGCCATTAACAACATAAAGTCCACATCTCATCGGCCATTGAAGAGTCCGAGAGGACGGTGAAAGTCACGGCCGACTGGAACTTTGGCCTGCCTTTCGACATTCGATGATTCAATGTCTGATAAGAGACAAAATGCCGTGCAATGAGCGTACGGTCGATATCGGTCCGAAACAAACCGAGCATTATTTGAGCTATTTACAACTTCAGGTTAGAGAACGCCTAAAGACTCACCGCGAAACTTCGTGAACCTAACGGAAGAATTAGAGCCATCGCATTTAGCCTTCGATGATTTTGAAAAAGCCGAATGCTTAGCGGGCACACGGACACGGGCTTAGAGGTACAATCACGCCATCTCGCGTACACACCGACACGATTCATCTTGCGGGTGGACCGTGAAATCGGCCTTAGGGTGGTTTTACCACTTGAGGGCGAACGCTTAAAACTAGTGACCCCGGAGAGGTCAAAAGTATTATTAAGGATCTTAAACCATTGAACGGCACCTGGCCCAGACCGTATTAGTAATAAGGCATTAAAACTTTGCCAGGCCCGATTTTTGTCTACTAGCGAGTATTTTCAATGTACTTCTAGCCACTTGTTCCTTCCTGACGAATGGAAGGAGGCCATTAGTTACCGGCATACCAAAGCCGCGTAAGCCACTAAACCAACCGACGAGTTATCGTCAATCAGTCTCCTCAACTGCATGGGAAATTGTGAACGCATAATCTTGTCGAGGTTAAAGGATTACGATTTCTCATAGCCTCCTACCAGGCGAACAATTCGGGTTTCGTCCTGAACACTCCTGCTCCGACCAGGTTTATCGCCTCACGAATACTTTCTGACGGGCCTAAACAAAACTAAGTCAGGCCTTAGATCCCATTACACGGGGCTGTTCTATTCGATGTCGAAAGAGGCATTCGATAGAGTCTGGCCAGCGGCTTACTCTACAAGTTGTACTGTTTCAATGTGCCTGACAGACTTGTGCACATCATACAAGCCTACCATTTGAATCGCTCTTTTCGATGTCGAGTAGAAGGCACCCTCTCAACCAGACGCTCCCTACTGCGGTCGTGCCACAAGGCTCCGTTCTTTCTCCTCTGTTATTCACGCTATACACTAGCGATATTCCTAAAAGCTCTAATGTTAACCTTGCCATTTTGGCAGAGGACACCGCCCTCTATTACTCCTCTTCCTCACCATCCCTTATCACCAGTAAACTCCAATGTGCAATCAATAGCCTAGGCGATTGGTTTCGCAAATGTAGGATTGATGTGACTCCCGAAAAAGTGTAGCAATATACTTTAATCGGTCTTCTGTCAGAGCTGACCTCACTCGCCCTACCACAAGTCCGTTCCAAAAACCGCACACAATGCTGACGAAGACAAACACTCGGCAATTGAACCCCCCTTCTTCCCTGGGGAGAAAGCCAAATATTCCAGGTGTTATTTCGACAGTAACATGAGTTTCAAAAGCCACGTCAAAGAGGTTGGAGGAAAGCCGCTTATGTCTCACATCGTCTCTACTATCTAACCAACAAAAATAGCCAAATGCCTCTTAATTACAAACTTTTATTATATAAAGCTTGCATACGGCCGATAATGACATATGCTTGCCAATCTTTTGCCCATATATCCCCACCACTTAAATCAACTACAGGTGGTGAAAATAAATTCTTACGACGTGCCACCGGAGCAGAGTCTTATCAAAGAAATGTCGACTTGCACAGCGATTGCAAGATGCCGACATTACGCGCTCATTTTAAAAACATTATCAAAAAATTCTACGAAAGAGTAGAAACGCAAAATAAACCTCTGATGGTAAGCGCTGCAAATTATCACGCAGACTCAGATGCCTCTAGTAGGAAACGACGTCCTCGAAATATACTCTTAGACCCAAATGAAGAAGGGGGCTTAGGAATTCTGGACTCTCCAAGGGTCCCGAACAAAATCAACCCACGCATCCTAAATGCATGTGGCCATTTCTTTAAAGTTTTGGTCTCCAAGTTCGAGGGATCTCGCAAGCCTCCGAACTCAGTAATAGATGAAGCTTCACACAGACACAGGTCTAGAAGCATAACTTCGAATACATAAGACTTTGGAAAAGACCGTGTAAAAGCGAAAACGTATAATACAGTACCGTGTAAATCAGGGGATAGGTGTAAAAAGTTAATAAGTTTACAAATTTATAAAATGACATTAAACATGCAAATAAATTAATATTAAACCGAATTACATTCGTTTGTTAATTTTAAGGAAAGAAGTGTGCAGTAACTACTATGCATCACCTTGTGGATCCCAACTATTACTAAAACAACACGTTTTGTACGCAGAAGTGCGCTGCAAAGCAAATTCTAAAATAATTTATTTTTTATCTACTTTAATATATATTTGTTAATTTCATTGTCTTCCTTTCTTATGCACCAAATTTAATAGTTGCCGATTTATGATACAAAATATAAAGTACTCTACTCGCAGTAATATTAGTAAAAACTGTAAACTGTACACAAACGGAAGTTAAATGAAACACGATTAATTGTAAATACATAAATTAAATTAAATTAAAACCTCAAAAATCCTTTAAATATGTGGTCTTTTAAGAGTCTTTTGAAACAGATTTTGCTTTTTTGGTAATTTATTCAAATGAGAAACTCCTTCACATGATAAGCTTTTTTACCATAGATAGTTCTTGGCGTTATTAAGCAGATGTTATTGACATGTCTAGTTGTAGTGGTGTCTGTTTGAATCTTATTCATTATTTAATTTTCTTACAAAGTAAGCAATTTTTCTTACAATATCCGAAAAAAGTTTTAAGTAATTGGCTCTCTATCTATATGTTCTATGTTTTATAATCAGTTTGTAGCATTTAGATATATTTATTGACAGTTTAATACACCTCTTTTAAATGGTCTAAATGGGTTTTGCTAAGCAGTTATAAATAATGAAGCAAACTCATTTTGGAAAACATCGCGTCAGACTTTTAAAAACACCAGATAGAGATGATTGCTTTTCATATATTTTTTTAATGTGTGGTTTCTATGTGAGTTTATTATCGAGAAAGAGACCTAAATATGTTTCTTGTTTCTCTTGATTTGAGGATACACCGTCCATTGTTTAGAGAATTAAAACAATTTTCATGTTTTTTTTGTTTGTTTTTGGTGGATAAATTGTTACTAATTTAGATTATAGCCACACATTTAATATATCTCAATCTTTTTAGCCTGATCTAATTCTACTACTATGTTAAAACAATCTACAATTTCTTACTTAGTATTCCCAAAAAAAGTAAGTAGCTTTGTCGGCGAACTATTAACGCCTTGTATATTGGCACAAAGTGAGGTTATATAATGCCACATTTTAACAGGATTTCTCTTACAATCTGTAAATGTTTTAGGATAATAATGACGCTTTCAGGATATATTATATTCTGTTCAGAAATATATATATACAATATTTCTGAAATTAATAAATTCTTTCTTAAGAATATAATATTACAATCCGTAGACAAAATATTATCATCACTGTATTAACTTCAGCATTTTAATCTGTACATTTAATTACATTTCTTTTCGCCCTTAAAATTTAATATTGAAAAAGTAGAAACAAGAAAATATATATATCTAATATACATATTTTCTTGTTTCATAAAGGAACAACACGTTCACTTAATGTAGTCATGATCTTAGGTAATGCAGCACTAAACTTTTATCAAATAGCGAAAATGCTTTAAACATTTGAAGAAACTAAAAGTCTAATTGAAAGTTATCAATCAAGTGGCCTATTAATAAAAGAAATGAAATGAAATAGTTTATTTAACTGAAATGAGTAGACATAACATAAAAAGACCAGTAAACCCCACACTAGGCAATGCCTGTGTCGTGGGATTTAATAACAAAATAAAATACCATACATTTTGTAGCATCACAAATTACTGCTCCCTTACAAATTAGTTTACTGACTAATTCGGAACCTGTTGTATATGTGCGGAAGAAGAAACTTAGAAAAACCTTGTGCAAGGGCTGTGTAAAGGTTAAGGTTTTTATAAATTCGCTTATGTGTCATTTCAACGCGCTCCAGCAATCTTAAACTCTACATGTGGACGTACATGGCAGCATACGTATAAAGAAAAGTCTCCGGACACGCAGAACTTGCGCTTTGATTTTGAAAGCAAAGAGTCTAGTTTATTATGACGCCTAAATATTTATGTGAATAGGAACTCGATATAATATTAAAATTAATGTTATACAATTACCTACGCAGATGTATGTTCTTGAATTTATCAATTAACCTGACGCAAACGTAGTAGTTGCTAACGTTGTTTCAGCGCTAATTGGGTAGTTGCTTTCAGTTTAACAAGGTAACTTAGCTAGCCCAAGCTCTCTATAGAATAAATGTAGTAACAAAAAAGCTGTATAAGGTTCTCGTATATTTTTATAACCTAATAAGTAAAACTCTTAAAATAATTGATGATTTGGGGAATAAATTTATTTCCCAAATGTTGCTTTAAAAATATCTCATTCGGTATTCTATACGTCTACTTTAAAACAGCTGACTGTGCTATATGGACGTATGTTCGACATTATAAGCTTTTATGTAGGAATATTTAAAAAGTATACTTCTTTATCGATATCGATGCAAAATAAAAAAGTGATTAATTATATCATTTTAAGCATAAGTAATGTTGATGCTTTATTTTGTAGCGTATTTATGAGTCGCTTATTGGTAGATATATCTGTGACAATTCATCTAAAAGACTAATAGACGAATGATGCCACTTTGTACATAACGATTCTATATTCTCTAAGACTGAGTTAATTACTATATTAATAGTTTTCTCTAAATATTTTCCTTACTAAAAATAGACATAATGTAAATAATAGTGAAATATATTTTTAAATTACCAGAGAAGTTTTTGAGTTTATGCATTACAAAAAAACACAAAATTTTAATTTTCCTTTTATTACTATTCATATACCTTTTTTAGTCTAACTGTTATATAATAACAGCCTTAATATGGTAATTGCAGACGGAGCTTTAGAACTCGCAATGATATTCAGAAACGTTTGCTTAAGATCTGCTCATATTACAATAATTCCTTTGATCACTGTACCGTATTTGATAATCGTTTTATGTACCTTTCTTTAGATTATGTAATAGTCAGTTCTTCCACATAACTTTGATATCTTAAAAGAATGGACTTTTTAATGATACAAGCAATCATTTGGAAAAGTATGAAAACTTAGTTCTGTACTCAAATATTTGTTATTTTTAAAAAATTGACTAAGTGTTCTTAAAAAATTAATTAAAAAACTGCAAGACTATCAACGCGGGGGTTCGTTTAAAGTAACATCGAATATTGGCCTAAAGCGTAATATTTATGTCATAAGTAAAGACTGTATATACTAATAATATCTTAAACTTACAATTGCAAAGTAAAAATTTTAATGACTAAAGTTTTAACAATCCAGTATTACTGTCATACACTCGCTGACGTATTTCTCTTGAGTTTCAACTCATCTGCGTAACTTAAATCACTTTTTATTTCTTAGACCACATTTGTTTTTTAACTTTAATTTCAATACTGATCTATTGTAAGAGTTAGCGGTATAAAATGACAAACAATTTCATAATGTGCTTATTTCATTAGCTTTGTTTACATACAAAACAAATTAAATAATGACTCTTAAAATTATTGTGATATGAGATTGAAGTGGGTACGATGAAATATTCTTGCAAAACGTACATATATAGTATATGTACGTTTTATTTTTTGATTTTTAAATTTTTTATTATTATTCATCTATCTTACAACTAAATGCTTAATGTTATATATATATGTGTATATACATTTTTAATTAATTGATTCACACTGTTTTGCATAAATTTAGGTTGAATAATTTAGTAAAAATATATAATTTAGTAATAAGATTTAAAAGATTATTGAATTTGTGCAAGAACATATACATATTTCTCAATAATCTCAATAACTTATCATCATCAGCCTATGTTAGTCCAGTGCTCGACGTAGGCCTCTCCTTATTTAGGGGGTTTGTTGGACCGTATCTCACCACGCATATTTTACATTCATAACCGACAAATGGATCATCACACTTTTCAGACATACTCGGTGATTGGCCCGAATTGCCCTAAACAACTAGGAAACAACAATGAAAATTTTATTGAATCCCCACAGGATTTGAACCCAGGACCTCTGGTTCCTAAAAATACGCCCTTACTACAAGGTTATGGAAGCAATCAGCACACACCCTTCCCACTAGGCCATGGAGGCAGTTGTGTCTCAAAAAATTACGTTATATTAATAAATAAAAATATGTTACGTTTTAAACAAAAAGCACTGATGCAGTCACAATAAAAACATTTACTCCGAAATATACTTCCTTAATAGCATATCTATCTATTCTAAAAGTAGTATTCTCAAAGTTATCTACAACTTAAGCTCAGCTGAGTTATAGGCGACAGGTAAAAAGCGACGTCTGTTATGTTTTACAAATCACCCCAATAAATAAATGTCGAATTGAGCGTTTTATTGAACAGTGAACGTCAGAACGTACAGAACTTTTAAAAAGAATAAAAACATAATTTTTATTGCTCTCATATAAATCTATTGACAGCAAAATATATTTTTAATAATGCTGTGCACAATTCATATACATCTGTATTTTTGAAAAATACATTCCTATATTCAAGTATTTTTTGTTAAGATTCTTTTGTAATAAATCGAGTAATTATTTAAATCAGAAATTAGACTTTATCCATTCACTTTGTGAAGAATGAGCCTTAATGTATTAGAACTGAAAATTAATAAATATTGGTATTGGTTTTCAAACTTTTGTAAAGCTGAATGGATTTTTATTGTATGTGTTCAAAATATTTCGGACTGCATACAGTTCAAAAACACTTGTAAGTCAAGTGTAATTAATTGATATTATACATTAAAAACATATATATCAATACTCATTTATTTAATATTTTTTCATGCAATTTGTCTAAGTTATCATCAACCACATTTGATTTCCATAGTCAGAGGAGACAATATCTCTTTGATGAATGGGCTTGCCGACAAAAAAATACAATAAAGGTACTGTAGTCCTACAAAGATAGTAAAGCATTGCTTAAGAAATAAGACAAATTTTTACCTATATAACAAAACTATACATTATTTAATTTTCAGTTAAAATTTAAATTAATTGCCTCACGATTAAAGATGTACAACTACATTCCAAACATTTTTCACAGAATTTAAACTAACTGCTCATGTTTGGTAATACCACATGGATCACAAATGTGTTAAACATGAAACCATTTTATGCGTTATTAATAGGCAATTTTATTCTTAAACATAAATGTAACATAAAATTTCAAACATATATTCACATAGAAAATTCTGTTAATAGTAATTTATGAAAGCTTTTGTTTGTACCATAGGAAATCACATAATCAAATTATATATGTAAATTAACGATTCTACTTAATATTGTTTACGTAAATGCTTCACACGATATAAAATGCAATTCCATGGGTTTAATTGCCTTTAACAAAGTAACAATTATTCGAAATACACTAGTTGATTCAGATAATTTTCATCGGTCGCTCATGGTCACGGGACAGATGAAGATGTTAAGCATCACACTGTCAAAGTACTTCCGGCTAATAATAAAAGCCGAACAGATAATATCTTGAGGTGTTGCACTATAAATGTTCTTAATAGTATTTATTTTAATAATTAGGTCTCAAGGCCTTTATAGTATTCTAATGACAAGAAAAGACAAAGATAATCAAAAAGGGATAAATAAAAGAATTTAATAGACGGGGATATTGAAATTTCATTTTTACCTTTATGCTCCTCCCTGCTAGACGTCAATATTTATTATAAACCTACATAGAATCATTTATCATCCCTCTTTCAATGCTTTCATTATAAAAAAAATAACTGATTTTAAGGAGTTTGTATTGTGTGGTCTGTGAAGCTTTTCCCCAGTTCTATTGCTTATGTGCGTTGGAGCTGAAATAGTATTGTACTCGGAGAGAGCTTTAAGTATTTGCGGAACCGACACGGTAGAGTGTAGTTAATATCAAATATAGAACAAATTTGTGTACACAAATTTCTTTACTATATTAAGTTTAATTAATTTGTTCAATTTATTATATCATTTATTATTGAATCTGAGGAAACAACTGTCTTTAACAATATAAGCCATGCCAGTTATTTAAAATCGAAATAATAAGAAATAAACGAAAAAGCATTAGTTAATTAATAAAATGACGTTTTAATACTAATAAAATAATTAACAGTTCCTACCTCTTTCTTTATTATTGCTACGCTTAGTAATTTTATTTTATTCCAACTAATAACCACAAAATATGTAAAATGTTTATATAAAGCCTGTCGCCATGTCTGCCTTGATATATTCGAAAATTTACATAGTATTTTGGGCCAAGAATAAATAAAAACACAAAAAATATTTTAATGCGTCAAGAGATTTGTGTAAAGAACTTTATATGTCTTTAAGAAAGCTACATAAAACTTACTTTAACATTTACTTCAACTATTGGATAGGATATAGAAATACTACTTCCAAACTTTTATTTTTCTTATTGTTTAAAAAACACGATATATCGGCTGACTTACATCCTATTTTTTATATAAATGCTATAAATTATTTGTGGTATTTTAATTTAATTAGTTCCAGTATGATAAAAAAAAATAAAAATCTTTTTATTGATTTTTATTTAATACTATGTCAAATAGCTTTATAAAAACCTAGAACTGTACAGTTTCTTAAAAATTATGTTTGTTTATAAGTTAGCGATAGACAAGAGCATCAACTTAAATTTATTAAGACATAGTTTTTTGATACGTAAAACAATTGTTATATTTGACAGTGCTAAAACTGGTCGAATATTAAAAAAATAGATAGAAAACAAAATATTTTATATTATTTACGAAAACGTAATTTATATGGTATATGGCAATATACTGCATTCTGCGCACGATTTTACAGCCGCGGTAAATGTGGCGTAATCGCATATACCGTGAACACTATCACGATGCGGAAAATTGTTCGACTATTATGTTATGCACGTGAGGAAATTGCAGATTCAGTTTTTATCGATTTATTCTTCGTCAAATTTTCAGACTTAATTTTTATAGCTGTTCCTTACGATGCTGTAAATATTCTCGTAGCCTTTTCGTTAAAAAACAGAAATGTGGATAATATTTATTTACTAAAACTAATTGAATATAAGTATATATAAATGTTATTTGCTTCGTTATATTTTTTATATGAAAATTGAATAAAATAATTGTCATACAATAATTAATTTTTTGAATTGTTTTTCGGCTGTGGTAAACACTGTAATTTTTGTCAGTCACGACGTTTCTGTTTTCTTCTGCCGTAATTTACATGCTAACTAATAAATAGGTAATAAATTAATGGATTGTCGTTTAAGGTTACCATTTTTTAATATAACCAATTTGCTCATAAAACAGTTTATTGTTTTGACAACTTTGTATGCTCGTATGACTGTTTTGACTACAAATTACTTATAACTTGTGAGATATTAATTTTATTGTATGCTGTAAGGGACTATGAATAATTATTATAAGAAATACATTGGTTCTTACCATGTATTGGATAGCTGTTTTAAATGTACGATTTCATTAAACATTTTTGATAAATCTTTTAAGTTGCAAGAACATACAAACAGCAAGGTGCATTTCTATGATACTGCTGGCGTTAAATGTTAACAGGTATTTTATAAAAATGCAGTTAAACACGATTTATAAGGATTACATAAAAAATTCTTTAATTGCGATCAGACATGTACAAAGATTCACATGGGCTTTGAAAAGCCTCATTGTATTTTTTTACTGACTAACCACATAAGGATGATTCGTAAGTTATTGCAAAAAGGTATCTCTATTTGACTAAATATTAGAGAAAAATACTAAAAAAATGCTTTATCGCCATGTATATTTCATATCTAGCCGATATTAACTCCATTGTTTACATAATTATTTCTTTTATTTACGCGATTCATCCTTCAATCCTTATTTCGGATTTCGTTTTAATATTTTTCGACGTTTCAGATTTTACAGCATACGGGACAGATCTGTGGTATATGTCTAAGAATCGAATCCACGTAATCTGCCGTATCATGATCTGAAAGAACTACTTGATAAATCATACAACGGAAATAATTTACTGTTACAATTTCCAGTTCATCTTCTATTTTATTTTCCACGTTTTGAACTCTTTCAATCGGATAACATTGGAAAAATCTGTTAAAAGTATTTTTAATGATATAATCGCTAAATAAAAGAACCATTATATAATACCGGTATAATTTGAAACTGTTTATG
The DNA here is from genome assembly GCA_029286875.1 of Lamproptera curius. Lineage (NCBI taxonomy): Eukaryota > Metazoa > Arthropoda > Insecta > Lepidoptera > Papilionidae > Lamproptera > Lamproptera curius. The sequence continues at coordinate 3,506,286 of JAGSMT010000031.1, forward strand.
TCATACTGAATCGTTTGTAGAATTTACAGTGAGTGTCGTTGACACCGTCATTAAACGCTTTGACTTAAATAATGATATTTTTATACAGCTTAAAAAATAGCAAGAAAATATGATGATAAACTGAAATTTTGTATTACTAGAAGTTATATTCAAATTATTATTTTGTAGATACTTGTATTTACATAACTTTTAATTGTTTTTAATTTGGAAAACTTGCGAAATAACGGATGTAACAAAGACCGTGGTGAATTCTGTTTAAAATCTAGGAAAAAAAAAGTATACCATTCCGCTACACAGTGAATTTAATATTTTCATAAATTATATATTTAAAAATTTGAATATGTGACAGCTCGTAAAGATCTCTAAATTGTCAATACAATAATTATAATCAATTTAATGAAATAAATAAGATAGTAAAAAACAACCACAACTATTACCTACTGACAAACTTCGCAGAATTCATGAAGTTGCTAATATTCATCATCATCATCATCTAAAGTCCACTGCTGAACATAGGCCTCACCTCATACACTCCTGTAGTAATAGGTTTTGGACCGTATCCTACCACGCTGGTCCAATGCTGGTTTGTGGGTGGACTGACTTTTTACATGCCCATCCGACGCATGGATCATTTTACTTCAGACAACTGGGTGATCGGCCCAAATTGCCCTAACCAACTAGGAAACAACAATGAAAATTTGTTGAGTCCCCAGGATTTAAACCCACGACCTCCGATTTCTAAAGCACACGCCCATACCACTAAAAAGCTTTTTATAGGCTAAGGAAGCAGTATACGATATACAATTTAATATTAGTATTATTAATGATCCTACAATGAATTATTCGGAATGTATTATCCGATAAAAAGAAACATTTAAAGACATTACATTAAACTAACCTAAACTAAAACTAACTTTACCCTCAAATCTGTCCGAAACATGAAAATTGTAGTTAGGTTTTTTGCTGCACGGATTTTTGCAATCTCAATTACACAAATTGCCTTCATAAATATTTGAGGTAAAACTAAATTACTTTTAATACAAAATAAATAAAATCAAATGCAATGCAAAGCAGTCGAAGAATAACGTTGTTACGCTTATTTTTGATTCAATACTTCCCGTAAAATTCAAATTTGAATCTACCAAATTCAAATTGTAGGGTCCTTGGGGATTCAAGGATATCAGAATGAATTGATGATATATATAATAGTTTATAATTTTAAATGCATATTTGTAGACTACAATGAGTAGGATAATTTTTGTGACTGGTTGCAATATATATTTGCCCATACAAGCCGGACAGGTCAGTTACCTATCCTGTATAGTCCTTCTAAAATATCGTAAATTGAGGAACTAATAATTGTAATTGTCATATATTCTAATCGCGGCAACAGTTATATCATATAACCTGACTACGTGGTCATATAAAACACGCGCATGTAGATACTTGTTTCAAAGTTATTTCAATATTATTGGGGTTTATTTCATTAATATTTTATTATTTATTTTTCCTAACGCTTATCGGCCACCGCATTTTTCTATTGTCAGTACCTATCCGTATATTTTAAGCCCTCAGTAGGAGGAATGTGAAAGAATATTTACTTCTACTATAAAACGCGTTCCTTCGCGTTGCTATTGTATCGCTTTGCCATTCAACACAAACCCTCTGGAGTTGGAAATTCGCGAGCTCGTGCACTTCGTAGGTTATTGCTATTAGCACGCAGACTTAAAAATAATAATATTAGAGAAAGTTACAACATTTTTTTTAAAGAATACCTCGCCCAAGGATATATTGCAGAAATTCAGTCAAAGGAATCTGAGGAACGTTATTTTATACCGCATCACGCTATTATTGTTTGTTGTCACGCAGCACCTACTTGACATTTTTCAGTCCACCGTCAAATGTTCCTTGTCGAAGATCTCTCTAAAGTAAATATTTACCAACAGTAGCCAACAGCATGGGATGGTGGTTAATATCACAATTTCAATATTTATTTGTGTGGGTGGTTTTTCTAAAAACAGTATGGCTCAAGGTAATGTTAGAGTTTCTGATAAATAAAATATCTAAGAAGGCTAAACAGTTTATTTTGAATTTTGAGGTGCAAACAATTAAAATGGTCCAAAAATGCATTGATTTGGTTTGTTGGTAAAATGGTGAATCTTTCATCTAAGTACTTACAGAATTTTAGCCGAATGGGGACTGAGGGCTTTCTCTTTAAAGTCCTCCATGAACATATCAGCGACAATAGGAATCACTTGGCGGCCCATCGCTACGCCATCAATCTACATGTAGAATTGTGCATTCAATTATTTAAATAACATCGATTTATACCAAAAATGATTCGCTATAGAAATTTAAAAATATCTTAATTTTAATAGAGAGGGTGGTTGGTCTTGGCCACTTGCGTGGATCCAATACTTTTAAAAATGAAACCCAGGAATATAAAAACTAAAAAGCGACAGGACATCATAAGTACTGTGTGTCTAACCAGTGGTAAAAATTTAGAAAATGAAAAAATCATAATATAATGTCATATTTTAATTCAAAAGCCCTGACGGTTATTCTAAATACATTAAGATACATACATGTACTAACTTGTCTGCCTGTGATCATGGATGCTGAAAGAGTCCGAAACTTCGGGAATAAATTTATATAATTATCTTGAAAAATCCGTAAATAATTTGCTTGTTGGTAAAAAGTTTGTCCTTGCAATAAAATAGATAATTTATTTCGTAAATTCAATTTTATTTATATCATGTAACTATACGACTCCTAAAAATGCATTCATTAAGTTAACTTATCGTTTTAAATTTATCTAGGTTAGATATTTAAACGTTGCGTAAAAAAAATTAAGTATCTCTCCCCTCATTAAGGATTATAGTTTGACAAAAAAACGCGCTGCAGTACTAAAGCTTAATATCTCTGAAATAAAACATACCGAGGTTTTCCTGTTTCTTAGACAATGGCTTAAGAGAACCTCCGCGTTATTTCACTTCACCCTTTCTCTTTTGGGATCAACACTACGATCTTCACACAATAGCACTTGCCGCCTTAAAAATAATTCTTTTGTAGCAATATAAAAAGCAACCTAGTTAAAAGAAAAAAAAATGTCGCATTTATCATGTTCTTAATTTATTTCTTGATTACATAGCCCGCATTTACTACTCTTGTTTTAAGACAAATAAAATGGGTTATGGGTTTTTTTGTACTATTTTTGGTATTCATCAAATAAGATATTTATTGATTTTCACATAAAAAAATTACGAAATGCCTTTAAAACACAAATCAAACATCTGATATCAGCTAAAAGCGTTAAGAAAAATGTTTCTTTAAGAAATTACTTTAAAAATATAATTTTAACCTATACCTACACAACAACTGAGTTTTGGTGTCAAGAGTCATATTTATAATATATTTTTGTCCTTTCTTTAATTTATGATAAATTTTTTTGTAACCTGTAAATAAATACCTGAGTTAGCATTTACAAAAAAGGCTTCCATATGCCATACCATAAATAATTTTGATATTAAGAAATTTTCATATAATACTTACAGTATCTATTGTAATATAAAGTTGAAATTCAAACCAAGAATTTGTCAGACGAACTAAAAGGAAAAGTAACAACAAAACACAATAGAAACGCAAATGCTTCACTAGAATCAAAACCAGTAAAGTCATTTTGATACACTTTGACGCTATCGATAGGTGCTTAAATTTCGAGGGTAAGCATATTTATGAAAATAGGTCCACTACTTTGAACGACATCCTAAAAGATGTATATAGGTTGTAGCGCATGATTTTTTTCTGTAATATCTACGTCATTTATCTGCACCAGGTTGACAGTTTTAAATTGTTTTTTTTTTTTTAGCTACGATGACATTTATACCAATACCATATCAAATGAAATAAATATTATTGAGAACTACGAAGGGCACAGTTTAACTAATGGATCCTAGATTTTATATAATGAGTTGACGATTCTAAAGTGCAGACTATTAGCCTGATACCGATATGTTTTGCATTATGCGGTGAGTTACAAGAAAACTAAAGGTGAACAACTACATACTGATTGTATATAATGGTAGTAGAATTATTCTGTATTCAGGTGCATAATAGAATATTCTAAAAAGCGATAGATTAAGAACAATATTAATCCTTTGAACTAGCATCATGACAGACTTGAGCAGTCTAATTGCTCTGTATTTGTTCTGCTGTTATAGATTAGTACGGTTTAGTGTGCTATTAGTTAAACTGTCGAACAATGCAACTTTTATAAATATATTATTATTTTATTTCTTTCTGAAAATATAGATTTCAGATTAATAGAAAATACGTTTAATTATTTTGTTGCTCAAAAGCCATTTCTGTATAATGATTTTTTCTAGTCGACGGATTTACAATCATACAATTAAATCAGTATATATTAACTGTCATGTCATGTTAGAAAATTATATAATATGCATTTTAAATGTTCTTAGCTATGATATGCTTCGCAAAACGAACTACAACTTCTAACCTTTGACATAGACTAAATTATTCCATAATTAGTGTATACTTTTAAATCATAAAAGGTATTTCATAGATAAAGAGAGAGCATAAGGTTTCTAAGTCTTCTAACCTGTTATTTCATAGTATGAAGTTAGTATGAGAACTTTTACTAAGTAATACTATATTTACATTTTGAAAAAGGTTCATATTAAACAAAAACTCGACTTTTTTAAATAACGCATTACTATAATTTTTTTTCTGTAGGATTTATATTTCACAAATCTGATGTAATATTAAGATTAAAATATTAATGTCTTATGTACTGAATTTACGAAAGTATACAACCTAACTTTCGACAGAAAATGTGAATTTACATAATTTATCTTTATATATCTTCTATATTAAAAAGAAGATCATAAAGTTCATTTAAACTTATTCAAAGCACACCCTTATAATCTAATCTTTTAGTATTTATAATGAGATAACAACTTAAGTTATCGATAAAACGCTAACTAGTTTTAAAGGCAAACATATTTTTCAATATATCATTTTTATTTCCTAATTATGAGTTCTTATATATGTTATTAAAGCTTATTGTAACAATTTTTTAATCTACAACTGGTATGCTTAAATAAAGTCTAAATAACATTTGCAAGAACGTGAAATGAACATAAACTTCAAGTTAACCCTTAAACGTAAACATAAACTTAAAACAACTTAAGCTTTTGATATAATGAGAAACAATTACAATATATTAAACGACAACGCCTCCACTAACAAGTTAAGAGTGAAAAATTACTAACATTTTTTAATTCGTCTTGTTATTTCACTTAAATGAGATCAAAAATTTATTTTGTAATGGTTTTATATTTTAAACATTATCTATTAAATCATAATTTAAAAAATCCAAAGGCTACTAAGGCTAATTTCATTAAACCTAATTAAATTAAATTTGTATAGTTCATACTGCACACTTATCAGATGTTTACACGCTAACTATTACTAATTAGAGATTTTATAACAAAAAGTTATGTAGAGTAAGGTCTGATGCTCGAGAAATATTTCCGAAGCAGTTGCACAATCGCTGCAAGTGATAAGTAAATTGGCCGAAAAAATTTTGCAGAGCCTTTTTTTCAACACTCGCCAATTGTTTGAAAAAGTCCAGTCAATTATTACTTTGCTTATAAATAACAAATAGCATTTATTGATTTTTTTTACAATAAATACATCAAGTTCAATGGAAAATAAAGAAAAAATCAAATGTTTATGATTTATGCAGTTCATGCTTAAATACATCTGAATCGAATAACTTATTGTTTTAATAATAATACATAATTCAGATTTAATGTGTGTAGAAATAATTTGACAAAAGTCAATTCCAAAGCAAGTCATGTATTTAACATGAAAACCCAACTTAATGAATTTGTACAGACCTACTGCTAATAACTATTGAGTTACATAATTTAAAGTGCCTTAAGTTGTAAGAATTTAGTATTGTTCAATATATACACATTAATTGTTTTAAGCAATTTTGTTTTAAAATATTTTCTTTTAATGTATTATTTTCTACAATACTTGTAGAAAATAATAAATTATTAATCGTTTTGTTATTAATTGCTATAATTTTCTTTTTATTTAAAAGCGTTTATATTAATTTTTAACAGACTGATTCAATTGATTATTTAAAATGTGGTAGGTGTTTTTAATCTTAAATGGTTTATAATTGGTTCAGAATATAATGAATAATATGCAGAAAATTCAGAATAAAGAATTATATTCATCCTTGAAACGATTAACATTACTAAGTCGATGTCCGCTATTCGGAATCCAATCTATTAATCGAACAGATTTTTGCGGTAAAACTGCATTGTAGCTATTTGGCCGATAATATTGTATTTTTTTAAAGTTACAACTTTTATGCGTATTAAGCAATATTAGGTTAGACTTAAAGAGAAGTGACTACTGAAATTAATAGGCTATGAGGACAAATAAATAAAATTAGTTGAACAGTATGAAATAAAAAAATGAAAATAAATAATAAAGTAATAAAGTATTGATACATATAATATTTTTATTATTTTCATGAATTTGTAATTAGAAAAAATTACAGAAGACATATACGCGTCATAGTGTAACTTAGACCATAACCCGCTAGTTAGTTGGGTCGTCTGTTTAACAAGTCTTGGAGACTTCGTTACTCAATTAGCAGTTAGTTAATCAACGCTGAACTAATTCAGGCCCAAAATATCACTATTTACAAGACAATTTCAAATCATTGCTTTTAACGGAATTATTACATACTAAAATATCTATTGGTCATTTTTCTATGCACATTTTCGTTCTATTTAAGATAAACATGAATTTTTGCTGTTTAGCTCCTAATATTTCGTTGTAAGTAGGACTACAAGGTATAAAGTGCAACGGAGCTAGGTACTCTGTATCCTCCGTATGTTATCTGATGACGCAAAGAGGTTTAACATTAAGACAGGCGTACAGTTGTGATGTAGAACACTCCACACTTATTACTCTTTATACACACACGTTATTTTTCGATCACCGGTAACTCTCTTAACGTAATAGGCTTTCTACAGCCAGAGCTACACTTCTTCACTTTCCAGAGTTTTCAATAATTGTATTTTTTAGTATGGTTTATCTTTGTATGATTTACTACAAAGCAAGCGTTTGTGTGTTTTGAAAATAATCAGAGTTAAGTCTGTGATATAAACATTGTATAATTATATTTAAGATATTCGTTTCAATAAAAGACCTTCTTAACTACTTTTATCAAATAAAAGTATTGACCCTTATGAATAAGGGTTAAATGAATTTAACCTGCCATAAAACAACGATAACATAATTCCCCGCAGATTTGAAGTCGTAACTTCCAGTTCGCAAAGCAAGGACCAAAACAACTAGAATGCGAATAAACTAAACGTACGCCGTGGAGCAAAACTCTAGAAAAGCAATTTTTTTAGCAAAAAGATTTTCATATTAGTTACTTTTCATATCAGTTCTTGAATAATATTAATTCTACAAAAACACCAATATTTTGTTAACTTCACTTTAAAATACTAAATAAAACTGAAAAGCTGTGATTTCATCAACATCACTTATTTTCGTTATTTGATAAATCGTATAAAACAACTACTATATATTTATATATACTTTAAATTATAAAGTATCATCTGAAGCGCACATATAGTTTTTTACAATTAAAAAATATTTTATTATTAAAAAGACTAAAACCTTAATGGAGTAGATATTAGAACCTGAATAGAATCTTTTGTTTGACTTAACTTTATAAATTGATATAAACAAGTACCTTAATTAAAGTAGCAGTGATAAGCTACCCCTAGGATTCCCATGACATCTTAGACTCACTCTCAAGCTATCGTTGCCTTTTTTTTTTTTTTACGGCATACGCAGGCAAACGAGCAGTCGGGCCACCTAATGGGAAGTGGTCACCGACACCCATAGACGTTGACAATACCAGTGGTATAGCCGACGCGCTGCCTACCGTGAGACATAGGGTGTTAAGTCTTGTTTACCCAGTAAATACGCTGGCTACAGTGCCCTTCAGACCGGAACGCAGCAGTGTTTTCACGCTACTGCTTCGCGGCAGAAATAGGCACCGTGGTCGTACCCACCCAGACGGTCTCCTGTAAACAGGGGACCTACCACCGGTAAAAAACCGGTTTAAAAAACCAATATACTTTTACAACACTGTGGACAAATATTGGAAAAATCGGTTAAGCCTATGATAAGATTTAAGAATTGGGCTCTTTAGGTATAAATCAGAAAGTTACAATATTTGGGAAAAAATACAATTTTTTGGACCGCTTATATTATTAAAACTTCGTACATTTTATTAATATATCTACAATCTGAATATATAAGAGGTTGGTGATTATTCCTACGGTTTCATCATAAATTTCCACTTTGGCGTAGTGGTAATGGTCACTAGGTCTTAGTACCGATGGCCAGATTTCCTCTTGAGGAAGTAAGAACGAACTCCGCCATCGCAAGAGTCTCGCCCGCCTCGGCTGTCCAAGGGAACTGCTTTGGATGCCCTGAAGAAAAACTGGTAGTCAGCTGGTTGTATGTGGGGGCCAAATCCAAAAAAAATAGTTTTAGGGCTAGCATTGATGACAACCTTTAAAATATTGGCAGAAATAAACATCTTTACCATGTTTTTAGGCTATGTACTGTAAAATACTAGGTTATAATTTGATTTTTCAAGAGACCCTACAGAAAGTCGCTTGGGTTGTAATTTATTTATACTTACATATATTGTTATTTTTGCACAAATAAAAAGTGTACACAGTCGAGCTTAACGCTGTAGGCATTTTCTAACAGTTAACCTTGGGAGGTTAAGAAAATTCAGAGTAGGTGCACTAGAAAATATAAACTTACATAATAATACATAACTTAATAAAATCAATTAGTATTATATAATAATTACATGCAGTGTATAATAATTATATAAAGTTTATATTTATAATTCTATACATAGACATATACATATTTATAGATATATACAATAGTATATAATAGAAATATACATATTTACAGACACCCATACATATACACACAAGGAAATACATATTCCGAAATTCAAGTGATAATCACTCCGCTGACGCTACCTTCAAAAGATGTTTGCGCACTTTTTTTTTGATTGATCTCGTGCTCTGTGGAATTAACCTATTAGAACATAACCGGGTGTGGGGGCCCGTTATCACAGGCGCGTCTCCCCACCGAGTGACTTAACTGCACCAAGGGCCCCCAGACGGGGAGCCTCGCTTGGGCCGTCACTTTCTGGTACCCGTTAGCATGCTGAATCGAGAGCTGCCCAGGTGGGCCGACGCCTCGGCTCGATTCAGACGCTTTACAATGATAATTTAATAGCTAGAAAAGCTCTATCTAAACTTTACTATCACTTCTTAAAGCGTTAGCGCTGGGAGAAGAAGTGGCGCAAGAAACTCCAGCAAAGCTCCTATCTAAAATGGTGTTAAGCTACAGTGTCATATAGCAAAGGGTGTGTAAGTTCGACCTCACCGGTGGGGCCGATGTCATGAATGTGTGTGTTTGTTCTACACTCTAAGTGTAGGGTGTGTCTGGCTACTGCTAGGGTGTCGCAACCTATGCCTTAAGGGCGTCATAAGGGCGATTTTAAGAATGACGCGCAATTTTTGCCAGTGCTGCCATTGCTTTGGCCAGCATGCTGGCTATTTGAGGCGAAGGTGGGCCGCTGTGCGCTCGGAGTAGGCGCCGGCGCTGGCTGTTGCCACGCGGGGCGGAACTGCCAAGCGTTGGAAGGACGGAGGGGTGGGAATGCGGTGTTGTTCGAAGGATTGGTGGTCGCCTGGAAGAGGCTTCCACCAGGATTCCAAACCCAAGGATTGCAGGAACTCTGCGTTTTGGTGCCTTAGGGCAGCCGAGGTAGTTGGCCATGTGGCTGGGATTGCGGCAGTTTACGCACGCAGGAGGTTCGTAGGTGCCGTGGACTTCTTTGTCCTTTGGTCTGGGACAGGAGGCGGTGCCGTGATCCCCGAGGCATTTGACGCAACGGGGGCGGGTGAAACAGTTCCGCGCAGCGTGACCGAATACCAGGCAGTTTTGACACTGCCCTGGAAGACCGTTGGAATGCGGCCGCTCAAAAGAGATACGGTTGATCCCACACAGTTGATCTACATCATAAATGCGCTTGCCTTCCTTGGAGCGCTCTAGCTTAACCAGCACCATACCATAAGGGCGTTTGGTGCGTGGGTGGTACATGCGTCGTACCAAAAGGGCGGGTATATTTAATTCTTTGATAGTAGAAGCTATCTCAGAGCAAGAGATTCCTTTGGATTAGGCAGTCCTTTGCCTACTGTCCTAAGTACGCGCTCATCCGGGAGGACAATTAACCCTAAGAAACAAGAGTGCGCTTTCAACACAATTGTAACAAACAAGTTAGGCAAACGAGTTGCAAAACACAGCTGTGCACAAGCCGACCGCTTAAGGTAGCGCAATAAATCGCAACCACGATGACGTCAGCGGTGCGGTCAAAAGACTCTATGAGCGCAGGTGCATTCATAAAACGCAGATGGCGCAGCGTGACGATTCCACGGAAGCAGGCAATGGAGATTGCGCGGCGAGCTCAGAGAGACTGTGGCGAACACGTGCGGACGGGACCGCTGCTGGCGACGCACTGATTACTACGATATAATATGCACTTTTTTTTTAAACTGAAAATAATTTCTAGATATTCTGACTTCAAGAGGTAGCATTCCACAATCCAAAAGAACTAGTAAACGAAATCAGTCAGAGTGGGCAAAGAAGATGATGGTTGTTTGTCTAGTGAAGATCTTTAAGACTACTATTACGGAGACATTGGAAATGGGACGACATGTAAGACGGCAAATAAGGAGAATCGAGAAAAGAAAAGAGAGTATTAAGGGCCCTTAGAGCACGTCTTTGTGTAATAGGCTGCCATTTAATTTGTGTTCAATACGATGACACGTGGTCATATTTATGAAGATTGAATACGAATCGAATGCAGTTACTTTGAAACAGGTCAAGTTTTTAAAGTTGATCTGCATTCAGGTCAAAGTAGCACACGTCACCATAGTCGATCAACGGAAAAACTAAGGACTGCACGAGCAGTAATTTAAGTTTTATGGGAAATATATTTACGTTAGCTTCCAACAATCATTGTCAGGCAATGATTGTTGGAAGCCAACGTATATAAATAAGTTGGATTTACACAGCTTTTCGTCAAACAAATTCAATAGTTATACCATACTTTTCTGTGATAGTGTCAAAAACCTTGGTTTGATAATTTATCCAACTCAGTGTTTCAAAAAAAGGATACTAATATCCCTTTATCGATTTAAAAATATATTTCTCAAAGGATATTAGGACTGACGGCACAAAAAGCATTGTAAAAGTCTAATAACACCTTTTAAAGGCTTTGGAAAAGTCTATTAACATTTTTTTCATAATAGAATCGTCAGAATCTTTAATAATAGAAACATCGTCTCTAACATGTCGTTGCAATTATTGGTTTTATAGAGATTTAATTAAAATAAATCAGAATCAAAATACCGATAATTAAAAAAAATTAGAAAGAAATTCTGTACAATAAACTACAATGTAAACATGTGCCATAATTCTGCTCAGTGCATGCATTATATGCTCCTAGCACAAGGTTTTAGCGACAATACCTACTTATTATCAGTAAGTATATATGTCACTTCATGACTAGAACGATTGACATTATGCATTGTGTGTGTTGTGAGAGGTTATTGTCACCTAAATTGTTAAGCATACAGTGAGGCATAATTCTGCATATCAGACTAGCGATTTGCTAAAAACCCTTAGCAAAAATTTCTTCGTTTTTGAACATGTTCTCGTTTAGTTGGCGGTCGTAAAGTTCGTCTTGCGCAATAGAAAATTTTTCATGAATAAACCAATATTGTTTTAAACACTTTACCACAAAACCTGCGACTACCTCGGATGTACATTATTATAAAACTTACGGTTAAATTTAGTTGATTATTTTTAATCAGTTTCCAACTCCGTTTCGCCTGCCGGTTTAGACTTTAAAATGCTTTTCGTTAGTTTGTAAAGTTCCCTACAAATATTCTTGATACGTTGCGCTTGTACCGCCGCACGATTTATATCGCAAAATTATGCAAATGGAATAGAAATTTAAAGGTAATTATAGAACAAAAGACTCGCTAGTACAAAGTATTCCGTTTTTTGAAAACATAACTAATTTAACTTGAAAACTTTTAGCCTTTTTTTTGTGAGTCCTGTCTTACAATTTAGGTATTTAACTTCAACTTTGGAAAATGACTTGGTGTTTTCAAATTTACTTTTTTAATATTTATACTTTACGACTTGTACAAGTATTTATCCTTGGTTAATAAAATTTACTAAAACATTGAACTCGTCGATAGTTTTAAGGCTTAACAACGCTGATTAGTTAAAATTCTCAGAAATTACCAATATGACAAGTACTTTTACTTTTTTCATAAGTTTTACTAAAATAATTTTATTAATAATCTTTAAACATCATTTACTAATTAATCAAAAATATTAAGAGGTTATTTACAAAAGTCGTGCAAGTCACTATAAAAAAAGAACTCTTTAATATTTTTTTACTCTTATTCAGGGACAAGCAATTAGACACAGTTTTTTTTACTTTCTTGGCATTAAGCTAGGACGCTCTAAGTCTTTGTTCCCTAAAATTTTTAACAAATTTTACGTTTTAGTTGTAAAATTAAGCTGAAAATATTTAATTATATATTTTATAATTATATATAGATATTTAATTTAAATAACATTTTTTAGACATTAATCTTTTTACTGTGATTGTTGGTTTTTGTAATCTTTATCAATAAAGATGGACAAAAAACATATATAATTTTGTTAATATTAATTCCAATTAATTTATTATAAAATTTTCAGCTACCTTATTATTCGGCTCATCACAAATACAAAAGGCAAAATACAAAAAGGTTCATAGTGATCACGGAAAAAAGAACTGAAACGTTCATGGATAGGATGGACCAAAAAGTTAAAAAAAAAATGCAGCTTGCGCTAAATCTAATCGGTTTTGGTAAAAGCATTGGCTGGAATAGACAGATACGTCGTCATTATGCGATTGATAGCTATTCGCATCGATTCCCTAGATCAACGAATTTAAACTGTAAAGGGATTAAAAAAAATAAAGGTTTTAAAAAATCCTACTTTTGGGATTATCCTAAAGTGATCGATTTCATTTTATCGACAAAACAATTGTGTAACAAATACAATACAAATAATTTAGGAAAACGTCTCCAATCAGCGAATGAAATTTCGATAAAACCTACTAGATAAAAAATTACATGCATACGTCCCTTTGATATATATTTATATTCGATTGTATGACAAAAGTAAACTTAGTAGTAAGTAGCAGGCGAGACTTTTTTAAAACAGAAATTGCTGTGTCAGGAATATTTTATATGAAAGCATAAATTTAAATAATTCAAAAATATGTAAATATAAATTAAAATATAATCAAATCAAATATCAAAAGTATAGATTAAAATGAAAACCAATCAAATACTACGATGTGATATTTAGTTTGTAAAGAATAAAGCATTTTGATAATTAAAAAAATAATGATGTTTGTGTATTTTATAATGGAGACATTAATGTAAATACGTTCCTTATATGTTAACTCATTAATTAGTTTTATAACATAAATGAATCCCTTATACTAACCTGCTATAATTAATATAACAATGCAAGGGAAACCTTCTAGCTTCAAATGAACTTAGTATTTAAAAATAAATGTTTGAATTTGCAGAAGAGAAGGTCAACAAATTATGAAAAGTTTAATTGAAAATAAACTTTAGGGTAACGTACTTTGCTATAAATACTCAATAGATATATATGCGGTATACAAACTATGTTTTTATTGACTGAACCAAATTAACTGCTTTTTAGGTGAGTCCAATGAATTTGTTTTTAATTTCGGAGACTATTTCATAACTACATTTACTCAATAAATGTACAGCATATCAAAATAAGAATGGACAAAAATGTATCTATCAAATAAATATTGTAAGAATGTAATATTTATAATTTTTAAACAGTTAATAGAAGTTCCTTAAATGTATGTTAACGTAAACTCATCGTTATAATACTATACAAAATATTTCTAAAATACGTACCCCATTGGACACAAAGTTATGAACACATCCAACTTTCTAATCGAAGTCAAATTAAAAATGTGCTACTACGGCAACATCATGACTCATGCTCGTCCTGGTAAATCTTGTATCTCTTTTCTTCAGTATCGCAAGCACGCGAGAGTTACTTATATATCAATATATATGCAACACACAGAGGAAATACCTGTTTTTATTTCCTTTTTCTTTATTTATTCTATTACATTTTTGAGTAATATTTGCTTTTGTATGTTACCTTTGCTTATTTGAATTTGGTACAATAATAGAAATTTATAGTAAATATCCAAAGTTAGATATATTTTATGAATAAAAACTATAGTAACAATTTCTTTTATAATAAACTAATTTAAAATTATTTTTTTCACAAACATGTAAAATTTTTATATGAGCTATCTATGACATAAATGCATTGTATAAACATGTTTAATTTTTTTTTCACACTTCCACGGTACCTACTTCTGCCGCAAATCAGTAGCGTGTAAGCACTACTGTCTTCTGTTTATAAGTTAAAGTTACGGTTAAGTTTTCACTTACCACCAGGTGAACGTCTTGCAGGTTTGGTCAATTAAAACAATAAGAAAATATGCATTAGGAAAACTTTATGTTGCCAAAAAACATTAACTCAGTTCAAGTTTATCTTAACTACGTTTCTTTTCCTTGACATTCTCTTCTGTTTATTAAAAAAATCGTATTTTGTTCAAGTTTTTAAAGTCACTTTAAAAACTTATAAGAATTTAAATGCCTACACTAAATATAAAGTTTTTAAAACATGGTTTCGTAAATAGGAAAATCAACAAGGTACTTGACATTCAATGGAGCAAAATAAAAAAATCTCTTTGAAAAGGTTATGGCAAAAGAAAAGGCGACTAACGATATAGAAAAAGACTTTTCCTAGATAACCTGCCAAAACAATCGCATTATTAAAAAATAAAAAATCAACATATCGCACATACATCACATCATCAGCCTTTGTTAGTCCACTGCTGGACATAGGCCTCTCCTAATACACCCCTATCCATTAGGGGGTTTGGACCGTATCCCACCACGCTGGTCCAATGCGGGTTGGTGGGTGGACTGACTTTTTTACATGCCCATCCGACGCATGGATCATCTTACTTTTCAGACAATTGGGTGATCGGCCCAAATTGCCCTAACCAACTAGGAAACAACAATGAAAATTTGTTGCGTCCCCGCAGGATTCGAACCCACGACCTCCGGTTTCTAAAGCACACGCCCATACCACTAGGCTACGGAGGCAGTTACACATATCGCATTGCTTACTTATTTATGTTTAGTTTTGTCAATGCTAGTTATTTAAACTACTTGCAGAATTTTAAGATTTTTCAATTTTTTCGTAACGTCAGTCGTAGCAATATCCTACACATCGCGCGGGTTTAATCGTTATTCTTTCGGTTTTCTGCTTTTCTAACTGTTTGCTTGGGTACGCAATTAAAATTTTACCAAAAAGATATTACCGACTTCAATCCATTAGGGTGTTCATTTGATCGAAATGTAATCTATGACACGTATTATGTACAATGAATAATAAATAAATATTTTTAAGGAAATAAATTTTATGTGAACATAATTTGTGTTATCTTTAATGATCTTGGAACTTGCCTGATTGCAATTTGAAAAATGTTGTAATAAATAAAAATGGTTATTGTGGGTTATTCTTTAAACATAGATATACGCTTTCGCTTCTTACAACTCGTCGAGTTTATTGTAGGCCAATTCAATTAGTACAATTATGTACATCATAGTTGAAATCTATCTCTTATAGTTGACCCAGCGTTTGCAGTTTAATCGCGTGAGTATGTGATTTTTAAGGCTGGAATTTTCTTCAATTCTGTAATATGTATTAAACTACCTATCACAAAATTATTAAAAAAATGGGACCATATGACAGGTACTACAGACCATTTCAAACAAGAATAATCGAAATAACAGCTCTAGGAGCGGAACAACGAAGAACGAGAGCATGTATGAAAAAAAAACCTACGATACAAATTCAGTACCTCCTACTTTGGTAAGTCGGTGAAAAAGCCGCTCTAATTGTACTCACATATGACATATCAGCGGTCAATCTACGATCTCTATGGTGAAAATATCTTTAGGAACCTAACTATATTTAACCTAAATAGTTGAGCGCTATGAGCGTGCTTGGGTTTTTATGTCGTGATAAGAATATGTAGTAAGTAGTAGGGTTACATAGACAGATATAATAATACCCATGGAGAGTAGTATCAAGGTCAATCAGGGAATGGTTGTATTTAACTACCAATTTAGGCCCTTTAGATGTAGCTAGCATTTTATTTACACTAGTTTTTGTTTTCTTATTGAAATTTTTTTCTGATTGATTATTTAGTGCCCTCTCTCGGAAAGTATATTACCTACTTTTTTCATTACTTATTCATATAATAATTAACCCTTCACTGGTAAAATTCTAAATGAATAAACAACGAATGTCTGTCAATTGTCAAGTATCTTGTCTCATTTTCTAATTACTCGCGTAAGAAACATATTTTTCTTGTTAAGTTCCCTTATATTATTATTGAGGGCCTATTTTCTTTAGGAGCTAGTATATTGTTTGTTTTTTTCTTGCTGTATGAATTATTTTAAAACATCTAAGGAAGTTTAACATACAATTTAGTAAAGTGAAGAAAAATGTAACTATACTCTATGTTTTGGATTTATTTGATGTATACTAGGTATTCTATTAGGCTTACGATAATGGAGAGGAGCGATAAAAGATTTCCCAGGACGAATATAAGTCATGATAATGCTGTTGTAGCACATTTTGACTTTGGCTACTAGTAGAAAGTTGGATATTTTCGTAATATTCTGTACAATGGGGCACTTTTACTAACGGTGTACCAGTAGGTATATACCCATTTAAAAAACTTTAAAGATTTAGCCACCACCCGTAGAAATGGAAAAAAAATAAAAAAAAAACACTGTGACTAAATTCAGGTGGCACTTTTTAAGTTAACGGTCTTGCTTTATTTTAAACTCCGTCACTTCTTTAATCGTCCATTCAAATAATAACGTGCTGTGTATTAAATATACTTTTAACCCGTCTCTGAAAGGAAATAAAGAAATAACAAATATATAGACTAACTTATCTAAAATGCAAACTAGTAAGTTTTTATAATAAAAATACAAAATGTTTTCAAGCAGCATCGAATTATATACGAGCATGAGACTTTTTATAGTATATTATTAGCTAAGTATTTTTTATTTTCTGTATTACATTATATTAAATAATAAATTATTTGTTAACATTTAATTGCCTAAACTTGAACATTCATTTTCGGTTTCCAAATTGATTTAAAGCTAAGAGCTTTCTCCTGTATTGTTACATTAACTTTGGCAGATTAATATAAGGGATTCATTAATGTTATGAAATTTATTATCGCGTTATGGCAAAATTGCAAGTGTGTACATATTGTGTAACCTTATTAGTTATATGAAATCACAAGTGTAATTAATTTGGTTGTAAAATTAATATAGCTTTTCAATAGGTGATTGATGGGCTCCTATTTAACTTAATATTTTATTGAAATTTAATTGAATTGTACATGGAAATATGTCTGTTTATGTGACACATAAATAATACGCAGACATTTAACAATTACTTCTAATTAAAAAAAAAGCTTTATGTTTTTACAAATTAATTATCAAAACGAAGCATCTGGTTGGTTTAATTTTTCGTGCATTATTAACTACTTAAAATTTAATTAAGCTGAAATATTTGAAAAACAGGTTGTTCCTAATTGATTTTTTTTACGCATTGGTGATAGTAATTAAACCTTTCTTAACTTTGCTCGCATTGCAAAGCACTCATAAACACATAGTTTATTAATAGCATAAATTATTATAGTTATTAATAATTAATTATTATTATATTAGTAGACGTAGACACCACAAATCTAGTCTCCTGAGAGATCAGATGTCGTTAGATTTTCATCCAGAAATTTCACTGGCTACGAGTCTTCTAAAGCTAGAAGGCACAATAATTATTTATAGCAGAAATAGGCACCGCGCTGGTAAGCCTCCAGTCGGTCTTCTGTAAAAAAAAGGAACCAGCGTCTTTATGCCGCAGCATCCTTACGGATCGTTACTTTTTTCTTGTGTATTCATATAAGGAATAGTGTGTTGCTGCCTTAAACTATTCCGACCATCTTGACGGGGCTATTTTTAAGCTATGTTTCTTCTATCTTCCCCTGTGAAGTCACCTGGTCGCTTTGGACGACATGTAAGAAAATTGAGTAAGGATGAGCTCTTTCTTAGTATTAGCGCTGATTATAAGCGTTGTTTTAGTCTAATATCTTTAGTAATAGACCTGTTTGTGCAAAACTGTGTTCACGACACTTGCAAACGACACTCCACCTTCACATTAGTAAGGTGTTTATTTTTTTATCCTAGAGTTCTAGGAATCTACGGGAAATCGCAACGTTTCCGATAAAGCAAGAAACGAACCTGGTCTAAGATGCAGTTTTCAATCATTTTGTTGCAGAAAGTGATCGCCACGTGTTGCTTGATTTAATCTACGAATCCGTAATTGTTTAATATTTACATCCATGACAGGCGAACAGTTGGACTTTACAGCATGTATTATCTCTGGGGTTATTACTGGTACGATCGATGATCATATTTTTGGTTTCAGTATGTTTTATCTGTAACCCTAATTCTAGGGTTGCGGTTTCCATCCTCTGGAAAAATTTATAGTTTACTTTTATATAAACCGGCAGTCAAAAATATACATTTTTTCTATTTTGTACGTAATTAAGTAAATTACGGCGTCAATAATCACAACTTTGTGCGATTAAATTGCAAACGCTGCCTCAATCTTAAGAGATAGATATAAAGTATACTCGACATAATTGTATTACTCAAATTGGTCTACAATATAGTCCACGGAAAGAGAGTAAATATCTATGTTTTAAAAATAGCCCACAATAAGCATTTTAATGAAAACCTTTAAAAAATCAGACATATACAAAGCCTATTTAAGTTAATACAGTTTAAGTTCATATGAAACTTGTAGCATTCAAGAAACTCTTCATTCTATATACATAAAACGTGTCATAGGCGATATTTTTATTTAATGGATATTTTAAAAGATATTAGAGATTTAAATAGCAGTGTCAGAAATCGCTAATAGTTTCTTGCACGTTGATACCGTCTTATATTGCGGAATATGGTTGTATACTGTTTAAAGTTATATTTATGGTGAAAATTTCACTTGTTCTTTTTCGATACAATTTTACTAGCTACTTAATATTAAACAAAAATACTATGCTTTTTTGAATGAAATCAATGGTGATATACCCAACTTCGGTTATAAAAACTTATTTTGCAAATTGAATTTCTTAGTTATTATATCTACAATTTTTAACACAATCTAAGAAATGTCATAAAATTTAAAAAAACTTTTAATAGCCATTACTATTATTGAACTAGTAAAATTTTATGCTCATGATTTGATCTCAAAGCTGATAATTAAACATGTCAAAAGCTGATTACCTAAACTTGCTTTATAAAAGTAAGTCTTTTTACTTACGTTTTAAAAGCAAGTTTAGTTTAAGTAAAGTCAAGTTTTAATGACAGTCAAGTTTTAATAAAAACATATTTTCGTAGATCTACTTATCATATACTATTCTAGGAAACATTTATTTAATTCATCTTTAAGTTCAGGTGCATAACCTTACATTGCCTGGTGATCTTTGCTTTAGAGTTTTAAACCACTGAAGTTATATTATGTATATTACATTAAAATGTTTTCTGTAAAATATGTTTACATAAAACAAAAAAAAACTCAATGTTTATTTGTACAAGGATCAACAATTTATTGCTTCAAACATGCAAAAAAATGCTTTATTGTCTTTTTTATTTTGTGTACATTAAAATGGTTAACGTCGATATCTAACGAACACATATATATTTAAATATGCCAGCGATGATTTTATTTAGTAAATTAAATAAATTTAAGACCTCTTATATGCTATTACGAAAAATGGTTTTAAGTGAATTACTTGATGCTTAGCTTAGCTATTTGCGTTTTCAAAATAATTTAAAAAAATTGTAAATTTTTGGATTGTTGAGCAGCCGTAATTTTGGAAAAATTTAAGAAAAATATTAAATAACCTAATTTGTTTATTGAATTTCAAGAACACAAACAATTAGAATTTTACTAATTAAAATATATTAAGAAACAGTTAAATTGTCCAAATATCCATCCTAATATTATAAACGGGAAAGTGTGTCTGTCTGTTTGTCTTTCCTTCACGGCAAAACGGAGCGATGAATTGACGTGATTTTTAGGTGGAGATAGTTGAAGGGATGGAGAGTAAAATACGCTACTTTTTGCCCCTTCTCCACTTCCCTAAAATGGGGTGTTGAAGTTTGAATCGAGCATTCCGCAGAATTCAAGGTAATAATTGGTATGCTGCCTATTCATGACAACCAAAAAATTCGCCCATATTTTTTTAAATCTGCACCAACCCTTTAAAGAGGGTGAAATTTTATACGAGACTTTTTGCAGGATTCAAGGCGGGAAGCTAAAATCGGCACACATACTCTTTGTTACTAACGAAATTAACTGCCATTTTTAGAAATCCTCCGCCAGCCCCTAAAATAGGGGATGGAAAGTGTATGACACTACGCAAAAGTAGAACAGGTTCTTTAATTCAAACGAATAACAAAATAATTTAATTGAAACGAATTAAATAAAAAAAAATTAAAAACATTAAATCTTACCATAAATCAATCATCTTTTGAGAAAATAAATATTAATAATATAATTAAGTGTAACTCATGGATTTTGATAGATGGCACTGAAATGTCGATTTTATGTTATGTTTACGATAGGTTTAATTGTTTAGTTCAAAAATTAATAACAGATGGCAGTGTTCGTTTTCAGAACGCGCTATGGTGGTCTACATGTAAAAGTATATGGGCAAAACCTATTTAGAATAAACTACACTTTGGTTTTAGAGAATACGGTACCTCATCATCATCATCAGCCTGTGATAGCCCACTGCTGGACATAGGACTCCCCTAATACACCCCTATCCATTAGAGGGTTTTAGACCGTCTCCCACCTCGCTGGTCCAATGCGAGTTGGATTGACTGGCTGCACTGAACGGATTGATGGACGCAGGATTCGACCCACGACCTCCGGTTTCTAAAGCACACGCCCATACCACCAGGCTACGGAACACTAAGTTACGAAGGGGAACAGTGCTACCCCGAATTTATGGGAGCAAAGCCGCGGGCAACAGCTAGTACTAAATATATTAACAATCTCTAGATAAGCAAAGCGAATGCAAACCAAAAAACGAAAACTGAATTAGTTGAGCAAACCAAAGACTCTGTTAAGTTCATTAGCCGTGGTTATGCAAATCAAATTGTATTATCTAGGTATTTTAAGCAAATTTAATATTTAATCTCATTAAACATAAATGTACTGTAGACAGTTTTCCTTTTAAACGTATACTATTAATAAAATTAAGTGAGGGCAAAAGACATGATGCTTTTTATAAAGACATGATGATTTTAACAAATGCAATAAAAACAGCGCGATAAAAAATGATAACACTTTCTCAATCTTTGTATATGATCACAGTTTTTGCGCTTGAACAAACCGGATTAGAGGTTGAAAGTGGTAGGCGTTTCATCCTCCCTATGCAGCTGTGTCTCTACACCGATGGTGGGGTCCAAGAACAATGTTGGTGTTTCATAGGTTGCTCTTTATATACTTCGCAACTCGGCAGCGCCGCACTGTAGATATGGAATGGAAGATAAGTAGGAAACGGGGACTTTTGGTATGGTATTATAGATATTTTTTCTCTCCGTGACTGACATTTGTACCAATTCTTCAGCTAGGGCCTGTATGTCTTATTTGTTTAAATGTTGGATTTAATAGCTCTCTTGTCTGTTGGGTAATCTGTTGTCTGCCTATGTATAAGGACGGGCGTATGCGCGACTTTAAAATAGTTCTTGTTATCCTACCATTTGAACCAAAACGTCGTCTTTGACTAAAAATCTTATGAACTGTATAATTATTGGTTATGATATGAAGCACTAGAATAAAATGGCAAAAAAACAATTCTTTAAGTATTCCTATTTACTATTTTTATTATTATTTTCACATTGAAGTTAGGAAAAATAAAATTTAAATTATGTATATATCGAAAAGTATAAAAAAAAATATCTTAAATTTTACTAACAACAAAACCGCTACAGTAGGTAAGTGCGAGATGGCAGACGTTTTTGACAGTTGTGTTCATAATGCGAATTTTCATAGAAATTGCGATTTGTTTCCTAATTGTTTCTATCACCTCTGCAACCAACATGCTGTAAAATTAGAAGCATGCGATATATAATAAATACAAGTAAATAACAATTTTCAACTCTTCTGCATGAACGATCAGTGCATCAGTGACCTGCCTAGGCCATTTTATGCCTGAAAGAACAGAAATAGCTCCTTGCGCCCTTTCTCTTACGCTCCGAGCAACATGGAGAAATGTCAGGCTGACCAAACTATGGTTAAGCTGATGTTGGCCCACCTTATAGCACAAACCCTAGGTTGGTGGCACATTTTCATAACTTCACCAGCCTAAAAATTAGTGTACTAAATTTCATGTTATATATATAATATGACATTATATATATATATATAACAACATGTGACATATGACATATACCACATGTTGTTATATACTGAAAACAAACGAATATATATATATATATATATATATATATATCGTTTAAGTTTCGGTAATTCATCAGTGATAAATATACCTTTAAAGAAGTGATTTCAGTCAGTCTCTATTAAAGAAATACCAGGAGTAATATAAAATATAACCCGCTAAAAACTGTCCCACGTTAAGGCTTAAATTTTATCATTAGTTGTTAGAATCAAACTTTGTGAAAAACTTATTATGTAACCTTTTTACCAAAAAAGGATTTATCTAAATTATGAATCTGATATTTACGTATTAATTGTTTTTTTTTACTATTAATAGATATATACTGACCTCAATCCAAAACCCGCAGCTTAATATAAATTTAGAAAATATTTATTAAAAAGTTTAGCAAAACCTTGGTTATTATATTTTTTACTACTATATTTGTAAGATGTATGGTGTTGTTGTGTTTAGGTTGCATAAATATGCAAATATACTTTTTCCAGATTATAACCATTAGTGCGATAATACTTTGAACATAATCTAATTACTAGATGTAAATTTTTGTAGCAACTGTGGAAAACTTAACAAAAGTGAGTAACTTCTTTACAAGTTTGTAGACGAGAAAATAAAAATTTCCATAATCCGAAGTTCAATCTCATCGTAATAGTCTCGTTGCGATAAACTTGAATATAAAATGTCTGTGACCCGAGATTAGGATCAGCCATATTTTTTGTGCTCATACCAATATTTCTTTAGATGAATTTCCATGCTGGAATATTATTTGTGACAACACAATTGACTGAACTGTAAACATTAATATTTAATACATATAACTCTTGACTGTTTATTAACTATAGAAATTAATAAATATTTAATACAGGGACTGGTTAACCTTTTCTTTTTATCCATTTATTATTCAAATTAGAATCCACTCTATAAAAACCGCGATCTGCATTCGCAAGTCCCTGATGAATCCATAGCTATTTTTCCAAAATTATTAATAAAGCAAAAAAAAATTGACTTTGAAGTTTGAATAATGGCGATTATTCCGAAAATTGGCATTCTGTTTTACACTGACACACACCCACATTTTAGTGTGGTACCCTTATGACAATGGACGATGGAAAGAGCCCGAAACGTAGGGAATAGAACATGTATAATAAACGCTATAAATGCCAGAGCTACAAAAATGTAGAAAGCGCATTTAATAATAAGAGTATAGTTAACATACAGAGACTTTTGTTTACTTCAGAGTAAATGACTTTTCTCCATTATTTCCCAAAACGACAATATGGCACAACAATGACAACGTGTCTGTTTCAGGATTTAGTGCTACAAGATTTTTTTTTATGGCTATAAAATTATGATAGAGTATTGTTAGTCGCTTTAAGTTTTTCTAATAAATCATTAAAGCGGTTTTTATGTTTTTCTATCTAAAGTTTTTGTAGCATACCGTTTCAAATTATAATATTTTGGTTTTTAAAACGATTTATGAATAAAGAGTAGAATAACAATTATAAAGTGACTACTAACCTGCCAAGGGCCACCTGGCTGATTTTATCAGAAGCACAGGGCTTTAAGGCAATAGAAATTTGTAAATGGCACTTTTCTGTAGATTAAGTTAAGATTCAACACCGTGTATCATGTGAGATTAAGTCGTACTTTGCAATATAAACCGACAAATAAGCTGAAGCCTAAGCTAAATTTTAAAATTTTTTTTTTTTTATTTTAAAGTTTTAAAAAAAATTGAAATTTAAATTTTTAAAGGAATTAAAAACCCAAAATTTTTTAAAAAAATTTTTTGGAAAAGGGGGGAAAAAGGTTTAAAAATTTTTTTTAAAAAAATTTAAATTTTTTCCCCCCAAAATTTTGGAAATTAAAAATTTAATAAAAAAAATTTTTTAAAATTTTAATTTTTTAGAATTTTTTAAAAAACTTTTATTTTGGGTTTTTAAATTTAAAATTTTAAAAATTTTTAAAAAAAAAAATTGCCCTTTTTAAAATTTTTAAAAAAATTCCCTTTTTTTTAAAAAAAAAAAATTTTTTAATTTTTTAAAAATTTTTTAAAAACCTTTTAAAAAATTTTTAAAAAAAATTTAAATTTTAAAAAAAAAAATTTTAAATAAAAGGGAATTTTTTTAAAATTTAAAAATTTTTTTTTTAAAAAAAAAAGGGAAAAAAATTTTTTTTTTTTTTACAAATTTTTTTTTAAAGGGTTAAAAGGGGAAAAAATTTTTTTTTTTTTTTTTAAAATTAAATTTTTTTTTTTTTTTTTTAAAATTTTAAAAATTTTAAATTTTGGGGAAAAAAAAAAAAAAAATTTTTAAAAAAAACAACCCCCCAAAAAAGGGGCCCGGGGGGCCCAAAATAAAAAAATTTTTGGCCCCTTTTTTAAAAATTTAAAATTTTTTCCGGAAAAGGGGGGCCCCGGCCCAAAAAAAAATTTTTGGGGGCCCCCCCCTTTTTCCAAAAGGGGAAAATTTTTTCCCCCTTTTTTTTGGAAAAGTTGGCCAAAAAAAAAATTTTTAAAAAAAACCCGGGGTTTTTAAAAAAATTCCCCCCAAAAATTTTTTTAAAAAAAAATTTTAAAATTTAAAAAAAATTTTTTTCAACGTTTTTAAAAAAACCAAAGGGGTTTTCCCAAAACCCTTCCCACAAAAAAATTTTTTTAAAAAAAAAGGAATTTTGGAAAAAAACCTTTTTTGGGGGCCCTTTTAAAAAAGGGAAAAAACCCCCCCAAAAACGGGGAAAACAACCCTTAAATTTTAATATAATTAACTGTAATTTAAAGTTTTATATGTCCAAAATTTTAAGAAGATTAATAGCCTACTAACAATTAAATTCAATACGTCAAAAATTATTAGGCAATTTGTATAAAACAAAAAGAGCAGCGAGGCGAGCGATTTCAGTGAAAAGTACGGTCGCTCCTTTCTCGCGTCACTGCGAACCACCTGTATAAAAAGGCAATGTTTACCCGCGTCAGCACTATCTAGTTTGTTCATATTCATATTATTTATATTTAAGCAAAATCTTTGCAGACGATAAGAAGTTTTTTGCGCGTTCCGACCATTAGTCTACATGAACGATCAGTGCATCAGTGACCTGCCTAGGCCATTGTATGCCTGAAAGAATAGAAATAGCTCCTTGCGCCCTTTCGTTTACGCTTCGAGCAACATGGAGAAATGTCAGGCTGACCAAACTATGGTTAAGCTGATGTTGGCCCACCTTATAGCACTAACCCTAGGTTGGTGACACATTTTCATAACTCCACCAGCCTAAAAATTAGTGAACTAAATTTCATGTTATATATATATATATATATATATATATATATATATATATATAACAACTATGACATATGATATACCATGTTGTTATATATACAGAACTTAAACGATATATATATATATCGTTTAAGTTTCGATCATTCATCAGTGATAAATATACCTTGAGAAGTGATTTCAGTCAGTCTCTAGTAAAAATACCAGGAGTAACATAAAATATAGCCCACTAAAACTTGTCCACGTTAAGGCTTAAATTTTATCATAAGTTGTTAGAATCAAATTTTGTGAAAAACTTTTATGTTACCTTTTACCAAAAGTTTTTCTTAGTTATGAATCTGATATTTACGTATTAGTTGTTTTTTTTACTATTAATAGATATACTGACCTCAATCCAAAATCCAGCTTTTATATAAATTTGAAAATATTTATTAAAAGTTTAGCATAACCTTGGTTATTATAAATTTTACCACTATATTTGTAAGATGTATGGTGTCGTTGTGTTTAGGTTACATAAATTGCAATATACTTCTTCAGATTACAACCATAAGTGCGATAATACTTTGAACATAATGAATTACTAGATGTAAATTTTGTAGCACTTGAAAACTTAACAAAAGTAGATAACTTCTTTGCAAGTTTGTAGACGAGAAAATAAAATTTCCATAATCCGAGTTCAATCTCATCGTAATAGTCTCGTTGCGATAAACTTGAATATAAATGTCTGTGACCGAGATTAGGATCAGCCATATTTTTTGTGCTCATACCAATATTTCTTTAGATAAATTTCCATGCTGAATATTATTGTGACAACACAATTGACTGAACTGTAAACATTAATATTTAACATATAACTCTTGACTGTTTATTAACTATAGAAATTAATAAATATTTAATACAAGGACTGGTTGACCTTTTCTTTTATCCATTTATTATTCAAATTAGAATCACTCTTTAAAAACCTGCAATCTGCATTCACAAGTTCCTGATAAATCCGTACCTATTTTTCAAAATTATTAATAAAGCAAAAAAATTGACTTTGAAGTTTGAATAATGGCGATTATTCGGAAAATTGCAATTCTGTTTACACACACACACCCACATTTTAGTGTTGTCCCTCATGACAATGGACGATGGAAAGAGCCGAAACGTAGGGAATAGAACATGTACAATAAACGCTATAAATGCCAGAGCTACAAATATGTAAGCGCATTTAATAATAAGGTATAGTTAACATACAGAGATTTTTGTTTACTTCAGAGTAAATGACTTTTCTCCATTATTTCAAGACGACAATATGGCTACAACAATGACAACGTGTCTGTTTCAGGATTTAGTGCTACAAGATTTTTTATGGCTATAAAATTATGATAGAGTATTGTTGTCCTTTAAGTTTTTCTAATAAATCATTAAAGCGATTTTATGTTTTCTATCTAAAGTTTTTGCTATCACGTTTCAAATTATAATATTTGGTTTTAAAACGATTATGAATAAAGGTAAAATAACAATTATAAAGTGATTACTAACCTACCAGGGGCCACTGCTGATTTTATCAAAGCACAAGGGCTTTAAAAGGCAATAGAAATTTGTAAATGGCACTTTCTGTGGATTAAGTTAAGATTCAACACCGTGTATCATGTGAGATTAAGTCATACTTTGCAATATAAACCGACAAATAAATAGATATTATAACATCTATATGGCATTTTAAATACATAAAATGAAAAATGAATGCACTTACTTGCGTTACAAATATAACTTTAAATAAATTATTGTTAAACATGTAATTTTATAATTTACACAGGACGTTGTGGCTATGCGTAAAGATTTAGACTTCGTATGTTAATTTGTGTAGTAAAGTAATATAAATTGTGTCTCAAAGTTGTGGTATTCAATGTTAACTAAATTAAAGTCATAGTAATTTTTATTTGTATTTGAAATTAAATGCGTAACATTTAGTTACCACTCCGTAAAACGCACATCTAATTATTATAAATAATAATATTATTATTGTAACGCTAAGCGCCGGAGCAATGTAAATGTCAACCTCACTGCCGAGATTATCAGCCAATACCGCGACACAGTAATAATAGGGTATGCGAAGTTATAAAATCCGAGTTAACAAAAAAAGTTCGAAGGTATCGAGCAAAAAAGAACACTGAAAGCACTATTATGTAATTTGAGTACATTTTTGTGGATTAAACTACTACTTCTATTCTGTGGAGACTATAAGTCCTAATGTTTTTATTATTCAACTACAATCGGTTTTTTATGAATAAAATGTTCACCTTTACTCTGCTGGTAATCTCTACTATACTATGTTATCAATTATTTTGATTTGTATGAATTTTTTAAACATTTATATTGAACAAAAATTTACACAATAATATTTAAATCAGCTTCTTTGTTTTGTAATCCCATGTGATTCTAATTCTGCTTATCATGTTGTCATGAATAACAGTTTAAAAAATTATTTTCTATATCGGTGTACTACGAACAGAGTAATGAGATGATATATAAGAAAACATATCTGAAAGTTTTTGCTGGTAAAATCATACGATTTGAAGCGCAAGCTATCCTTTTGGGAAGTTGGTCATATTGAGTACGTTCTTTTTAAGATGTTTGACAGGTAATTAGTATATGAAAATGTTGTATTTAATATATTTTATAAGTTTATAATCTTCCACTAATGTACTGTTATCAAACTTCTCTAAATCAGTTTCTGAATTGTAAATAAGCTCTGTTGCAGAATAAGCACACTGATACGGACTTCTGTGGTGCACAAGTTTATTCATATAATAGCACAAAACTACAGTCCATTCGGAAACTATTTAAAGCTACATTGCTGCTGGTTGAAACGTTTATTGTTTCGTTTTTGAATTACAGCAATCATGACTATATGATAAATTAAAAGTTAGGTAATAGATAACATAAATTCAAATATCGTTTTCTATGCCCAACTAATAATAATAATATTTAACGATGAATAACACAGTTGTCTAGACGAGACTGAAAATAAACAAAGCATGTACAACGGAACGTTTATGAATGAAATTGACTCACTTTTTTAAACATGAATTTATATTAAATAGATACAAATACATACACACGAGTAAAACGTTTTCTATGTTTATCACACAATATTTTTACCTTGGCAGCTATTAGTAGTAACAATAATATTAAAGTCGAGGGGGATAACCTCTCGCCTCACCATTTTAATAGAGACAAGGGCTCCTGGCCCCTGCCGCTGACTTAGAAAACGCTATCAGCGCTAACGATGGTGAGGTGAACGTTGTGTTTTAATGCCACACCCCCCTAAAACTATATTAGCAAGTGCGTCATCACCTACACCCCAGTTCAACCATTGAGTCGTGCTTTACCGTTCCGCAATGCGAGACAGTATGCAATCTCCGATAGGTCCGAAGCTAGTCGGCACCAATGCGACTTTCATTTGAGTTTAGTCGTTTGAAGAATATATTTTGAATAACTTCGACCTTAAATGCTGGGACCACCTATCACAATCAATTACAAATATTAAAATACGTAGAGAAATGATAAACATCTCTATTAGAACAGAAATGTCTTGATGAAACAAGACATCAATTGAAATTTAAAAACATTTACTTAAAATCACAATAATTTTTCAGAAAAGCCAACTGTACATAAATACACATACATCATTAGCTTGTTTTAGTCTACTGCTGGACATAGGCCTGCCCTAATGACGCCTCCTCCATTAGGGGGCTTTTGGACCGTATCCCACCACGCTTGTCCAATACGGGTTTGGTGGGTGGACCCTTCCGACTAACCTTGGCCTGACCAACTAGAAACAACAAATACAATTTGTTGAGTCCCCGCAGGATTCGAACCCATGACCCTCTGGTTTCTAAAGCACACGCCCTTACCAACTAGGCTACGGAGGCGGTTGCCTACTATAAACATTGCTTAAAATTTTTATTTTATTAAAGTATTTTACCTTTATTGAAGCAAGAACACCAACCAACTACCCACCACCAACTTAATCTAAAAACGCGACATATTCAAATATTTCAAAAAAGCAAATCGAGTTTGAAATTGTACCCAACTTAATCGTAAAGAAAGCTGTAAAGAATACGTCTGACATTCGACTATGTACTCACTGTCTGTTATATAAGACACGTAGATATATTATCACGAGTAGTTTTCCTAAGAAGAGATTTATTTTTAGGTGCGACATATTACGTTTGCTTTTGGGAATATTTTTTTTAAATGTAACCCAAAACGAAACCTAATATTTTAGTCTTTTATCATTTATATCGTCTTTAATATCAAACGCTGTATGTATTTAATCTTGTTGATATGGATTAAATCGTGCCGAACATATTAATTAACACTGACAATACGTTCAATATCCTCCTTAAGCGAACAGTAGCGTAATCGGTTTTCATAAACCGTTCCATCATTGACTACTTACGTGATAACCTGCCTTTAAAATTATAAAATTTCACACAAATGTATAAATTTATTTATTATATAGCGATTAAACTATTTTTTTTTATTAATCAAGTATTAATAAAAAGGTCAAAATTAGGGTCTTATGTAATCTAATTATATATTCTTAAATAATCTTAACATACATAATTCTGTTTTTAAGAATATTATAATTTACCGACTGTGTTAATCTATTATTAATTTTAATTTGTTAATGAGGTCAGGAAGTTAAAAAAAATCATAATGAATATGCGGTACATTGACGTGTAAATCATTAGGGTAAAGCTCGTTATCATACGAATCTTCAGTACAAAGACGATCTAATTTTCAGAAATTAGGTAGCCAAGTTCACACATAAAATATGACTGCATCAGTTTGGATTTCAGAACGGTTCGCGTAATATCGCAACTCGACATTAACTCATACTTTAAGTGCATGCATTTCATTATAAGGATTTCAATATACTATAAAACACAGGTGTAGGATTCAATTTGTTTAGATAAAAACTGCTACAAAGAAACTCGTCAAAGCATAACTGGACGAATTATATTCGTTTCTTTCATTTCAATCTCAAACTATAGCAACGGAAATGGTTAATTGGCGTATTCGATGGCATATGATACCACCACGTGCTCCACACTTTGGTGGAATTTGGGAATCGAAAATTAAATTGGTACTTAATTGATACATATGAAGAACATTTAACGGTTTTAACGCAAATAAAACAATATTGAATTCTAGGCCTCTTTCAGCTTTGTGCTGACTCCGTAGCTTAGTGGTAAGGACGTGTGCTTTAGAAACTGGAGGTCGTGGGTTCAAATCCTGCGGGGACTCATCAAATTTTCATTGTTGTTTCCTAGTTGGTTAGGACAAATTGGGCCGATCATCCAATTGTCTGAAAAGTAAGATGATCCATGCGTCGAATGCATGTAAAAAGTCGGTCCACCCACCAACCCGCATTGGAGCAGCGTTGTGGGATACGGTCCAAAAACCCTCCTAATGGAGGAGACGTGCGTTAGGGGAGGCCTATGTCCAGCAGTGGACTAACACAGGCTGATGATGTGTATGTTGTGTTTTATCAGAGAATCCATTCCCCGAACCGCTAACTTCAACGCATTTTATATTGGCATCTTCGCTTACATTCTTGCCATCTTTTAATGTACCTATGGAAGATTTAAGTAATCTGTGTGATCGAAAATTATTACTTGACCAAATGTTGCAATCCAACTCGAAAAGTTGGCATTTAGAACATTTACATAATTTACAGGTGTGGCATAAATGGTTTGATAAGAAATCTAATGCTATTCAAGTAGGAACTATATTTGCGCCCGTGAGACTTTCTAAAATTAATAACTTAACCAAAGGCACAAATCTTTTGAATATATCAAAAATTTAATTAAAATATATTTATAGATAAATGATATATAGCAATTTAAGTTCCAGCGCGACTGTTTCTCTTTCTCTCTCTGAATAAAATTGGTCAAAGTAAAAAATATAACTTTACAGAAGTCACTTATACCAGTTCTTTAAACCTGTAATTAATTCTACTAACATCTTTATCATGAAACCCTTGCTACGTAAAGTTTTAGTCGCAACGACTACTGTTGGTAACTATTTTTACGAATCCTTACCTTACCTGAAATTAAATAAATAATTTTGTTAACGTATAACGGTTTTATACTATATTTATCAAATCATTAATTGGCACTTTATAAATAAACATTTATTTACCTCAGCAACTATTTGCGAATTGAAATGGTTTTAAATTGTACAAATTCATTAACATACAGAATTTACTAATACACAAATTATCAATATAAAGATAAATAAAGTGCCAACTCTTAATGTGCTTTAAATATAAATTCTTGAAACGATATTTTTTACATGATTTCTGTTAAGATACATACATACAAACATTAATACCTACTCTAAGTATAGTAAACCTTTAAAATCTATGTACCAATTAAGGACAGTTAATTTTAATCGAATCCGCTAATCCTCATAGAAATGTTTACAGAATAGGTAGTTTAAGGGATACCAAAAATACTGTAAAATATTAATATTTTCATTCAATTATTGCTTTGCAGCATAAAAGTTTTCTCAGATCTCCAATTTCAATAAGAACATTATAAATTATAAAGCTAGTAATTACCCAAAAAAATAACTAAATCATTTGTTTAGACTACACGGGCTGAAGCCCCATCTTAACGCCAGCCTCCGTAAGTAAAATTACTAACAAGTTTAACAAATGCTTTAATAGTTATTTATTCCTCTTTTATTTTATAAAATAAATAAATAAAAACAAAAATCTTTCTAACAAAAAAGAATCATTGACATTCTTGTACAATGAGCAAAGTTACGAGGTAAAATTTACAACAAGTATAATTTTAACAAAAAATATGATCGACTTCAATCAGTATAAACCACTTTTTTATTCATTAACTTTTATAATAACTAACACTATATTGTCTTAAATGAAGCTGGAATTTTGCCTTATGCAATGTTTTAAAATGTTTAATATTACAAGTGAAATTTTAACAAAAAAAAAAAACATAAGAAAATAAATCGCGCGATTTTTGCCGCCACATTTTATATCTGTGATAACTTTTAAAATATTAAACATTTATTGTTTTTATCACATAGAAAGAAGAATTTTTTAAATGTGTTTACTTTTATATAAGCTTACACTGTATTTCCTTAAGTGAGCTAAAAATGGGAACTCAGTCAGAAAAGAAACATGCTTACAGTTGTGAAACATGGAAAGTAAGCTTAAAAAATAGATCTGCATATACTTTAAAACAGTTTCAAATACTTCTATGCACATTTAATGTAAAGCGAATTGCGTCAAATACAATTAGGCCGTTGACGTTGTAACAGATTGCGTCCGTAACCACATTCGCTAGCCAACAATGCATGTTCCAAATTCATCGTGGTTACATACTGCAAGAAATACTAGGTATTTAGTAAAATAGCAAAAGATAAAAATATGTTTTACATATTTTACTATCATAGTTATATTTTTGTGAGTGCGGTACATCACTTAACTCTAAAGCTGTTTATATTACAAGTATTTTTTTCGAAAATGGAACTATAATATTTTTAAGTGTTCGTGCGACTTTTAGTCATTTATCAAAAAAATGTCATAATTTGATCGACATATATAACCTTTTTGCTATAATTAAAACTGTGGCTTAATCTTTACAAAAAAGATAAAGTGATACCTGAAATGATCAACATAAAAAGTGATCGGTCTTTATTTAATTCATATTATAAGCACCCCATTAAATTTTTAACACGTAGTTTATAAATTATACCTAGCACTTTACTAAAAGTTTTACATTGCTATCGACGATAACAGTAACACCTCATGAGAAGCATTAGTAGATGAGAGAACTATTCTAAATGTCAGTCTCTAAACAAAATTGAGGTGTCTGGGTGCGCTGGTATTTTAGTGGAAGTTTTAAAAGCAAAAGCAGAGCTGCTAGATGATATCCTCCACATCATAAGCATAAGCAATATGGGACGCGACCCAAGTGCCAGAAAATTTGAAAATAAGTAAATGAATACTACCCACTTAATAAAATAATAATCTCTTTGAATAATTGAATTGAAGAGGAACAACTTTGATAGTGGTAGTCTCTGAAAATTTTTGTTACTTCAAATAACAACTGTTGTCAATTGAACATTATAGGATCAATAGAATGGATTTAGGTCCTGGCAGTTTTTGCCCTTTGATGTTTTAATTTAATTAAAGTCATTTTTTACGTATGGACTTGAAGCAATGCGATGACATTAACGAATTAGTCATTTTCTTTGTTAACATCGAAAAGGTAAAGCGAGGCAAGCGTTGAAGAGATAAAAAAATTGTAATTATTAATCATAAAATGTACAATAATTTATAAAACAATTATTATTCCGTTATTTATTACGACATTTTGCAAGTAGAACGTGACGCGTTTGCATTTTATAAGCCAAATAAGATATACAGTGGGTGAACGAAGGAAATCTCGAATAAACAAACATTTTACAGACAATATTTGTTTAGTTTGCAACATCACGGAAATATTTCCAAACGAGAAGAGGATAGACTTCGCACAAACGTGATAAAAAGAAAAATACTAGGGCTGTACTATAAGTATCGGGAATGGAATATTTCCACTATTCCTGTCGTATTTAAATCTTTTCAATTGCAAACTCCTTGGTTTTGAAAATCAAATACCATTTATTTATATAAAAAAAGATTCATGGTCTTGTCACAAGGTCTTGTCAAACTTTTTTAGTCGTTAAGAAAATGGAATTGACTCGAGAAAATTCAAGAGCGATGATTTATTATGACTTTCGAAGTGGTGTAACACAAAAACAGTGTGTTGACCGGATGATTTCTACATTTGGTGATAAAGCCTCATCCAAACCATCCAACGTGGACGCGTGTCAGTCAGTGATGATCCCCGTCAAGGTCGTCCAAAAATGCAGTCACACAAGAAAACGTTGATGCTGTGCGTAAGGTGATTAAGGAAAATTGACATGTAACATACCGCGAAATTTAGGCAACTTTAGGCATTGGCATGAGTCAATTACAAATAATCTGTAAAAAAGTAATTATCCCGTTTGATACCGCATTCGTTCTGTGAAGAGCAAAAAGCAGCTCGCGTTACTCGGTGTGTCAGGCAGGACTCTCGAAAAGATTCCAATGAGATACGCTATTATACAAATTCTGTATATACGCGTACGAACCCGAAACTAAAAACCAGTCACGAGTTTGGCTGTTCGAAAATGAGTTAAAGCCAAGAGAAATTGTTCATTCATGAAGTGTTGCAAAAAAATGGTGGCCACGTTTGTCTCCAAAACCAGCCATATTGCGACTATTCCTCTTGAGGGACAAATAACGTTTAATGCAGAATGGTATTCTAGCATTTGCCACAGGTCGTTTTTGATCTCCGTAAAAAGAACTGCAACCACCGCATCATCCTCTATCACATCAATGCGAGTTCTTACACCGAGTACAGGACAAAAGAGTTTTTAGAGCTAGGAAACATAGAATTATTAGACCATTCCTCGTACAGCCCCGACCTGAACCATAATTATTTCTAAACTTTCCCATAATAATAATTAATTTGGGTGGTCACAGATTTTATTACCTGAAGAAGCTGTAGACGCCTACTAAACGGCCATTTTGGAGACTGAAATTTCCGAATGGAATCGTTGCTTGTATGAAATGTTGGTTTCATCGTATGAAAAAATGTGTCAAGTTTCGCGGAGATTACTTTATAAAGCAATTATTACATCGTTCGTGTCAGTTGAAATTTAGGTGACCGCTGGCAATTCACAGGTAGAAGACGGGCGCTCGCGTACAATGTTAAGAAGGGTCAGATAAGAAAGATAATCTCACAATTGTTCTCAGCTGGAAAGAACTACAAAAAGCATAAGATCGAGAAAAGAGGAGAAATGTTGTAGGAGCCCGTCACTTTTACGAACACATCATAATTATCAATATAAAATAATAACGGTTTCTGTTCAGAATTCTTAGTTTATACACATGAACTTTAAGCACATTTTTGAAAATTTTTTAGAAACATTTTAACCATGAGTTAAAATGTTCTATTAAATTATCGGTTTCGATCCATTAAATTATTTGGCTTGAACATACCGTTTGATATAAATTCTGCTTATATATTTTTTGCTAATATTTTGCTTTTAATATCCAAATGCTAAATTTGATTATGTAGATGTTTATAGTAATATTTTTGTATAATCTTTAAAAGAAAAGAGCAAATCATTAAAAGGGGATTAGAATAAGGATTTAATCGTTGAATTTTTTCCTTATTCCCCGAAGATTTTCTGGCTTTCAATTGAATAGCAAAAAGTAGCAACGTTGCAGAGAATTAAATGTTAATTAAGGAAATATTAAAAGAAATTTAATTTTAGAATGTTTTGAAATAACTATTTTTATATGGCACTTGCATAGTGAAGATTTATTACAGCTCAAACTATATTTACCACGTTTTTTTTTTATAGCATACGCAGGCAGACGAGCAGTCGGGCCACCTGATGGGAAGTGGTCACCGACACCCATAGACGTTGACAATACCAGTGGTATCGCCGACGCGCTGCCTACCGTGAGACATAGGGTGTTAAGTCTTGTTTAACCAGTAAATACGCTGGCTACCGTGCCCTTCAAACCGGAACGCAGCAGTGTTTTCACACTACTGCTTCGCGGCAGAAATAGGCACCGCGGTGGTACCCACCTAGACGGTCTCCTGTAAACAGGGGACCTACCACCGGTGATACCACGTATTTGAGAAATTATTGCTGGCCATTATTTGTCCACTGTGGCAGATATCACGGGTCAGTTTCGGGTGGCGAGCACAATGTTACCCGCTTATACTGAGCAAAATATTATACACTGTTTAAAGTTGTTTATTTTTTTTAGTTAAATTCAACTTGTTTGACAAAAGTTTCATGATGTACGCAAACAAAAGCTATGATGAGCTTAAAATGGTAATGAAAGAATTATATATTCATGAAACGAATGATTTTGAGTGTTTATTTAGACGTGACAACGTCTTATAAATTGTTTCAAGATAGGAAGGCACTCTCGAAAACTGTGTCGCAGCGCCGCTCACGTAACGTTTTTCATAAGTAACCGTAAGAGAATGTGAGTGGTACGCGTCTCTCTTACTGAGAAAGAGTGACATGCTTACCGGTTCATGCCTTGCGTCTCTCGTACACTCGAGCGTTCTTGCCGTCTGAGTAAACAAATAGTGTCTATATTCATATCTACATGATCAAGTAAAACGTCAACTGATTGTGAAGTGAAACTGTGAAGATTTGTCAATTACAACAATCAAAATAATAAAAATATGATTGATTAATTAATTAGAGTGAATAGGTTATGTTATAGTCATATGACGTAAAATGAAAAAAGATATAATTTCACCCGTATACCGATTTTACAGGCAAACAATCTTTTTAAATATAATATAAATTTTTCTATTATATAACTATTTATCAGAATATTTCCACATATATTGACTTATTTTAAATATTTTGCACTATATCTGCACTAATTACACCTTGTAGGTTATTCTAAAATGGATGATGTAAACGTAAAAGATTTTATCAAAATGCATTAAGTAAATTTTACGTATGTGTTTATTAAGTGTATTACTTCAACATTCATAAAAAAAAAAACATTTCTAATAGGAGCAGGTTGTGCCGATTGTTAGATTTAGGTTGCTTATCAACTATAATGTTGTATTAATACGAGACATTTTATATTTCTTTAAGGTTATTTTATAATTCTTTTTTTTAACTCATTTTGATGATAAGAAAACAAAAATTCGAGATAAGATCATATTTCCTATTGTTATTTTTTAGACGTTATCGTATCTTTTGTAAAATTTAAAACCATATCATGTAAGATAACGTAAATCGTAAGCTGACTGACATCCCACTCTTTTTAATTCCGCATGTATATTCGTGCCGGGCAAGCAGCCACGTCGTAAATTTACGAGAACGTGATCTGCCAAAAAAGATTTCGTACGGTAATCAACTCCATTTTTATTTATATTTGGCGCATAAATTTTGCCAGAAAGATATATGTAAAATAAATACCTTGTTTCGTATTGTATCTCCCATTATCTAACAATAAAAATAATAACCGATTTGCTAACTGTTCATAAAAAAACATGTTTTAAAGAAAAATACGATACATGTGACCAAAAAAAACATTGCGTTTACTTACCATCTTTGTGGATACATTTTTATTTATTGCTGGAGCCAAAGACTAGTTAAATA
Source organism: Lamproptera curius (assembly GCA_029286875.1). NCBI lineage: Eukaryota > Metazoa > Arthropoda > Insecta > Lepidoptera > Papilionidae > Lamproptera > Lamproptera curius. The sequence goes on from JAGSMT010000031.1 coordinate 3,544,740, forward strand.
AAAAAATTGAACATATAAAAAGTACCGCCATCGTGGTCTAGCGGTATTGGCCCTTGTATGACAAGTATGAAGTGCTTGCGTTATTAGTTTGGTAGATATTGATCCTTTAAATATTTCTTTCATAGCCCAATATATGTTCTCTGCAGCCGTTATTCTTTGTTCTATTTCCCGTACTTAATTAGAACGATATCAGTTGGCCAAGATACACATATTCTTCTACGTATTCAATTGATGTAGATTTTATTCGAATTTGTTTCTTGTCTCTATTTGTCATAGCTTTCGTTTTTTCTAGGTTTATAAATAGCCCTACCCGTTCACTGTTCAGTCTAAGAGATTCTAGCATGTTTTTTAAGTTGTTGTGAGTTTACAGAAAATAAGATTATATCATCCGCAAATCTAAGGTGTGATAAACGAGTGCCATTCATATTTATTCCACAATCGTTCCACTACATTTTTTTAAGATGGATTCCAAAACAGCTACAAACATGGATCTACAAGCAAAATTGGATCTCCTTGTTTGACTCCTCGTTCAACGTGAAATGATGGATCGCAATCGAAATCGGCATGGGAATCGCGTCTCGAATCGAGGATCTATTAATTTTGGGTCTCCTTTTACGTACAGTAGAACAATCTCTTTAAGTGTCCACGATATTGGTAATACCTTCTTAAAAATGATATGATTAAATTGTACCGTAATTGGTCTTCAAGGTTTTTTCTTACCTATCTTAATAATTTCATTCACCACACCATTTGGACCTAGACTTTTGCCTGATTTTAATATATCTATCGACTTCAAACTATAAACTTCACTTTCCATGAAGAGCCACCAGCACTGGATCAAAGTTACTCGTTGTATTAGTGACGGCTGTTTCAGTCTCAACAGTAGCTTGTAAAGTTCCTTATAAAATTGGATTGCTGTCATGATTAGATCACGTCTGTTCATGTGACTAGAGAAGCAAAGAGCTCAATAGCTTGTTGTTTTCTGTTTCTTTATAGTTGTTACTTCAAATGTCGTTTTATTGTTCTATGTATCAGTCTGTATAAAGCAATGACTTTTGGTGACAAATTTAGAAGCTAATGATAACTTTAGAAGCTGCTTTCTTTTTAAGGTTTTTTACGTCTTGTGTTATTTTGATTCTTGTTTGATTACGTAGTGGACACGCGATTTTTTTTGTAGTTATTTTGGCATATTGTTATTCTCACTAAACGGTGATTACTAAAATGTTGTGCTTTGATGATGACTCTGAAGTTTTCGATAATTTTAGGTGAGTTTGGCACTATAAAGTCAATTTCGTTTTTTGTTTATCCATTTGGTACCATCCATGTTCATCTCAGTTTTAGAGGGTTTTTTGAACAGTTGACCTCTTTCATTTCTTATCCTATAGCCGTAGTTTCTACTACTAAGTGCTCATTTGGTTCTGGGTTTCCTACTTTTGAGTTCATGTCTACCATGAATTTCATTCGTGCATTTACTCATAGCTACATGTAAGTCGGCGTAGAAAGTTTCTATCTCTGTTTCATTGTCATTAGCTATGGTGGCTTTGTACTAGATAGATATACTTGTATCAAACTAAAAGGTTAGTCGTAGATTTTAACTTGTAGCAAAGCCACTCCCTCAGATATAGCGATGAAATCTAGTACATTTGTTTTGTTTTGTTTTTAGATCAGAAATCCTAAACCTTTTTCGTCTTTTGTTTTGCCAAAGTAGTAAAGCAAGTAATTACCTCTACCCTCTATCTTATATCTTTCTCTTCTGGCTTTAGTTATGCCTTTTATATTCCAATTGATTTTTGATATTGCAAAATCTAATTCGACTATCCTAGTCTCAGTTTGCCAAGGGCCTTACGTTAAATGTCGCGATATAGGGGTGGTGGTGGTTTGGAGGGTGGTCGTCTTGAACCCCCGCGGAGACGAGTTGTATAATTATCAATAATATCTCCAAATAATTATCAAGTATATGCACATACATTTGTATACTGGCTCAAAATACATACAAATATATCACAGACAACGGTACAGTGATCCAATGAATAATGATAATGTATACAGATCTTGCGCAAACGTTTCTGTATAACTCTATTCTCTAGAGCTTGGTTTGCAATTTACATATTTAAACTTGGTATATCCAAATTTTTAAAATTTTAGCCGTTTTATATGAACTGGTTAAGATTTATAACATGGTGTACCTATTATATTACAATTGGTTTTTGATATTTCATAATCCAATTCGACTATCCTAGTCTCAGTTCACCCACCAACCCGCATTGGACCAGCGTGGTGGGATACGGTCCAAAACCCCCTAATGGATAGGGGTGTATTAGGGGAGACCTATTTCCAGCAGTGGAATGTCACAGGCTGATGATGATGATGAGTCTCAGTTGCCAAAGACATTTAACGTAAGGTCCTGTCGCGATATAGTAGTTCTTGTGGTTTGGAGGCTGATCATCTAAAACCCCGCAGAGATTTTCTTTTCTGTTTACAGATGATACTAATGTATTCTAATTAGCTTTGTATTTCTTGTTCATTTGAGTATTTTTATCGCTGTTTTGAATGTTATTTGTCAGCTCATCGGAAGATGTTGATTGAGGGGGAGTAGTTGAAAGTTGTTTATTTGTATTATTCTTTGTTTGGTATTGTTCTTCAACTTTTAGTTATTTTCTTAATTTTAAAATATTAGGTGGGTATTCTTCTTTTGTGTTAGATATTAACTTTGTACTATATAGATTCTCCATGATCTGTAAAATTTTTTTTTTTTTCCCATCAATGTTACGGTAACCGAAACTGGACGGAGCTGATTCCCTTTTTTGCCTATTTTTCGTAGTGATTGCAGTTCGTGTTTAAAACTTTCAACTTTCAGAACTCATCATCATCATCATCATTCATCATCAGCCTGTGATAGTCCACTGCTTGACACAGGCCTCCCCTAATACACCACCTTCCTTTAGGGAGTTTTGGACCGTATCCCACTACGCTGGTCCAATGCGGATTGGTGGGTGGACCGACTTTTTACATGCCCATCCGACGCATGGATCATCTTACTTTTCAGACAATTGGGTGATCGGCCTAAATTGCCCAAACCAACAAGGAAACAAAATATTTGAAAATTTGTTGAGTCCCCGCAGGATTCGAACTCATGACCTCCGGTTTCTAATGCACACACCCATACCACTAGGCTACGGAGGCAGGCACGGAAACGAAAAATAACAATATCAGAAAATAAAGCTTATACCGAGCAGACGAAAGCGGATCAAAAATGAAGTTATGGTATGAAAGTGGTCAACACGTAGGAGCTTTTAAGGCAATTGATATTTCACTGTTAGGTCCAAAAAACTATTAGCGTAAATAATATTTATATCGGAGGTGGTATAAATATATTTTTTAAAAATTTGAAAACATGAATTGTCTTTGTTCAATAGACAAATTTATGAATGGATTTTGCTTCAATATTAAGTAAATATGTAAAATAACGTGTGTTTTTTTGAGCTTTTTACGTACTTTTCAATTTTTAAAAAATGTAGTTCAAGTCAAGTTTTAATTTGTTAAGTTTATTAAAGCCCAAACAAATATCAGCTACAATAAACACTCTATACAGCTGAATTTTGTGCGACGTAGTACTAATATGGTAATAAAAAAAACATTCCTTTCAGTCAAACCTTCATACTAAATATTCGAAACAGTGATCGTAAGATAACTTCTTTGTTAATACTCTCACGTCCTAACTGTCGAACATATCCTCTATAACCTACAGAGCTATTATTTTCTGTACGATTTATCATGACTTTGTACTCGTGCCGTTCAGACAGCACGTAAAAGAAATTTAGAAGTTCAGTCACATTGTTGAATATCAAAAAACTTTTACTATGATACATATTAGTATCCTCGTTAATGCAGTTATCGCCTCCGTGGTCTAGTAGTATTAGCCCTTGCTTTATAAAACTGAGGTCGAAGGTTCAATCCCGCGGGGAAACAACTATATGTTATCGTTGTTTTCTGGTTGATGATTATGATGAAATGCAAAATCTCAAGATTTAAACTTTAAACGCATATATTTAACGAATGTGTTAAAAGTTATATTAATTAAAACTAAAATTGCAAAAATTTATATTAAAATGCATGCATCATAACATAATTAAACCTCAAATCTGTTTAAATATTTAAATATATTTTCTTTCCGTTAACTACCGGACACAATATTTAAGTATACAAACATAGTAGTACTATATAATATTTTACCGGTGGTAGGTCCCCTTTTTACAGGAGACCGTCTGGGTGTGTACCACCGCGGTGCCATATTCTGCCGCAAAGCAGTAGGTGAAGTGTGAAGATACACATGTCTGTGTAAACGAGACTTAACACCCCATGTCTCAAGGCAGGCAACGCATCGTCGATACCACTGGTATAGCCAATGCCTATGGGCGTTCGTGACCACTTCCCATCAGGTGGCCTGGACTGCTCGTCTGCCTGCATATGCCATATAAATAAAACAACATGCCGCAGGTTGTTAAGCTAAGAAATTGAAGTCAAAAGAAATGTCGAAGAGCATATTTTATTTCCTCTCAAAGATTGTTAATGTTATTTTATTTAACGTAGTTCCAACGCAAATTCTACTACACTAACTAAACAATATTATATTTATAGTTAATTAAAACTTTGTTTTTTTTTTAATAATTGCTAAATACATTTTACTGTTATTCATTTAGATTTGAAGTTCTTAATAAAAGTATGATGCTTTCAATATTGCACATTACAAAATAAGTATGATGATACGTGGACTTTAAGGTCATTATTATTTTTTTTTATTCTTAATTATAGGCCATATGATAACCTTAGAATTATCGGTGATCCATATCATTTATACTAATTCTTACGTTCCGCTGTTAATCGGTACTCGGTGAACTAGTGTTTGCGGCTATTGTACTTAAAATATCGGTGAGATAGTCCGGTTAATTTAGACATTCGAAGTTACCTAAATTCCCACCAAGCTGAATATCGGTAAGATTGTTTAAAATATAATTATAGACAAAATATAAAAGTTCCGTATCTTTCCCTGTAAGGAAAATAATTTATTCAAGGTTAAAGGTAAAAATAAATTAGAATTTTTGCGATTTTCAGCAAAACGGTAAGTTTTACCATAAAAACGTTTAAAACAATAATTATTTACAAAAAAATAAAGTTTTCCTTATATATTATAGAATATGTTAATTGTTATACTGCATGCCTTGTTATATGTTACGCCAATGTATTTGCACTCGGCATTTATGACTCACATATGATAATACCTTTAAGTCCTCAACCGTCGCGGTTGTATAGGAGGCCGAAAATACACAAATGCAAAGCTCTACAGTACCTACTTGTAAGCTAAACTGACTTGCATATGTACAAATTTGCCTAACACTTAATAATAATCCTCTCACCACTTAGAAGGCAAACAGGTGCGTTTACAAAGATAAATATCTTATTACGCTATTATATCACGTTGACAAAAAAATGAGTCATAGATGTCCAATCTTTATTAACATCGTTACTAAGAAAATTTTTGTTCTACTCAACTTAAAGCCGGTAAGCCTTTTGAGAAGAAGTAAAAAAGATTAAATCTTTCTTCTTTTAGTGGTTATTTGCTTTGTAAATTTTTTAACATTTAAACTTTCCTTTGAAAGATCGTGATCTCAGAGCAGTATAGTCTGAGAGTATAAGAAGCATTAACGTTTGATCTACGATAATGTGTATTTTAATATTGTTTTACTATTTATTAATATTGAACTATATTGGTCTACAAAATTTTATTACCATTTAAAAGAAGGGTCGGCATATAATTTCCACAAGATTTTTCATTAATTCGTAGATAATAAATTATTAATGCCTCATTTTTTAAACGTCAAAAACCCTATATAGATATAGAATAATGTTTTATAAGCCAAAAAATAAAATATTATGGTAATTATTTTTATTATGTATGTACGACCTTCTGATTGACACTTTAGCATCTAATTTAATCTTTATACAAGTTTTTAAGGAATTATTTTTCTCGTTTATTTTCACGCCATTATTTTTGGTGTTTATAATATCAACTATTTTTAAGTTAAATGTGTTGACTAGAACTATTTCATTATAACATTTTGCAGGTTTTTTGTTTTGGCTGGTAAGTGCTAAAAAGTATAATTTAAGAGAGATGTTCTATGGAATTCAGAGTCTTAGTCGGTAGCAAATCATGGAATGTAATAAAATACTTTTGCATTAACAATTATAAAGGGTCTGAATAAGAACCTTGTACTTGCGTAAACAATTCATCCTTAGAATTCAGTTTACTCTTTGGGTTGCGGAGGACAGATGCCAGTCGCTCTGCGCTTAAACTGTTGTTTAGGCAAATCTAAATGGATTCTACGACTGACCCCATAATAACTTGGTAAAAAGGAAAGACTTGCGAATGCATTCAGTACAATGCACTACAAGCTTTGTTAACGTAATGGACATTGAATTATACAAAATCAATTTTAAATTGTTCTAATTACGTAGTAACTGCATTCTATGGAGACATATAATAAAGGTAAAGGGTAGTTTCGTGTATAACAAACCTATGGTTTTTTTAAGTTTCTTTTGGTTTAATATATTTTGGTATGCGCTACATATTGATAAATAAGAATAACAATACTTTTTAACAGTTATAAAGACTTCAGCCATTTGGATCTATAAGTGCTAGTTGGCAGTTGCTTGTAATTGTGTATTGTCCTGTAATAAAATTTTTAACCTTGAAGTGGAAATCGCCTTCACATATGCAATGCTCTAGTGTGACTTTGAGTGGGGTGGTTTGCACAATCGTTTTCCATGATAAAAACTCGTACAGCTAATTTAGAGCGCGACTTTGAAACATGTATTTATACAATTAAACACCTATAACACGTGAAACAAAAAAAAAACAACATGAAAAATAAAAAACGTTATTTCTTATCAACTTAATGTGATTTAGACGAAAAAACTATTAACTCTGACATTTCAAATTAATTTAGACCAAATTAATTTTATTATAAATTTGGAGCATATCCAAGTTCATAAGTAGACGGATCGATTCAAGATTTTTATCGCTAATCAGAGCATATCAGTAAACACTTTAATTAAAACTCCCCATCCGTAGTCTAGTGGTATTGGCCCTTGCTTTATAAACCGCAGGTCGAGGGTTCGATTTCGGAAAAAAGCTTTCTGTTATCTCTTTTTTCGGCGTGGTTAAGACAATGAGCTGATCACCCAATTGTCTGAAAAGTAAGCTGACCCATGCGTCGGATGCGCATGTAAAAATTCGGTCCACCCACCAACCCGCATTGGACCAGCGTAGTAGGATACAGTCCAAAAACTGTAATGGAGAGCAGTGGACTAACACAGGCTGATGATGATGATGATAATCATGAAAGAAAACTAAACGTTGAAGTAAAAAACTAGTTGCTTTAATTCCTATGACGATACATATCAGCAGACGCCAAAAAGAACCCCGCTAATCTTAGAAACATTTAATTCGAATTCACTAACTTCAACTCAATATTACTTCATTCGTTTTATCAATAAGAAGTATTGCAACATAGCATTAATTTATATTACTGGAATTGCTAGAACTGCCAATATCTTAATGATGTGATAATTAAGTATCACTTAATGATTTTAAAGGAAACATTACATTAGTTATAAATGCTAATGATAAAATATATTTCCTTTATATACACAATTTATTATAACTAAATTGAAATGTTACCAAATAACTATAAGTTTTATTTATATAAGATATAGTAAATTCTTTTATTTAAGCGAATGAAGTGTATATAAAATAAAATTACTTTATCGTGTTTATTTATATATAATATTATAATTTATCTTCCGCCGTTCCGAAAAGTTTCCCGCGGTCGATGTCATGGGACAGACTAACGTGATAAAACCCGTTAAAGTCCTTTTATTAAAAAAAATTATAGTAGACGTTTCGGCAACATAACACAAACAATGGAAAATAATACAAGTAACTCGCCCTTTTCCAAGTATTTTTTCGCCTTCAAATATTTTCAAAAACCTAAGAAGCAAATTGCTTAGAATTATATGTAGGTAGATAGGTACATTACACGATAAATCTTTAACCTTATCTTTATTAAAGTGATTACGATGCACAAATGTATTTTGAGTAAACGCCGAAAATAATCACAGATTTCTTGTGATATTAAACAGAATTTATTGTATAGAATATTGTGATTAATTCGTATATAAAGTAAACAGATGCCTCTATAAAATAAATTAGTTAATCTTCGGGTTTGTTGATAAAACAAAATTAAAAGAAATGTGTTTATGCTTAGAAGAGAATTCTGTTTTTCTACAGATAATTCTCTGTGTAAAATTGATATATTTGATTATATATTTTCTTTTGTAATAAGACAAGGTCTCACCACGTTGTATTCTTTAAGATCTTGATCAGAGACAAAATTGATGATTTTCTGTAATGAAATTATTTTTTTATTTTATTATTGCATATCTGTAAGGTAAATAATTAATAAATAATTTTGTGACATTCATTTAATCTACATAAACGATTTAATGATTAATATGAACGATGAAGTCACAAAATCTATTTTTCAAATGTTTTCAAATTCAATACAAATACTTTAAAAATATATATAAACGAACTTTAAATTTATTCTTAAATGATCTTTCTTTTAGGTGTATTGTTATTTGTGCACTATAACGTCTTGTTAGTTTTCAGTTAATATAATATCTAGATAATTATTATTTGAAAAGGTTTACTTCCTAAATTAAAACATGTAACGATAAAATGAATTGCTAAGATTGAAATATAGTTGTTTTTGAAATATTTCATACAAAATTAATAAATACGTTGTCTGTAGCAGACTGTAGTGCAGAGGTTTACGTTATATCCGTCCATTGAAAGCAAGTCCATGTCAATAGTAAATCTCGTTTGCGTTTCCATCTCATTTAAAACAAACATCAGCGTGCAACGAATGTAAAATAAGAATATTTATGTTTATATAGATAGATAGAATATATGCTGAGGATATAAATCCTGAAGTTTCTGCCAAAGTGGCAAAACTTTTATTTCTTAATTTATGGGTAGCAAACCAATAAAATAAAAAATAAAAATTTTCGATTAATGTAGTTCTAGTTTTTTGTAATAAATAATATTATTTTTAACTTTATATATTTAAATATGTAAACTATATCATCTTTGAAAACATAGTTTTATTAAAAATAATAAATTTCCTTGAAATTAATAAAAAATATACAAACAGCGTAGAGTTCTATTGAAGAAAAGAAGCCTGAAATTGGTAGCGTCTTTATCGTAAACAAAATTTGGAATATTCTATCTATAAAACATTGGGCATTCTTTTACGTTCTCTCTCAATTTGGGAAAAAAAGGAATCCGGGGATTCCATAAGCGGACAGTTTCGATAAAAGAGCTCTATGCCAGACCCTGTCGAGCGCCTTAGCAATATCAAGACTTACTGCTAGAGCCTCACCCTTATTGTCTAAGGCTTCTGCCCACCGGTGAGTTAGGTACACTAGAAAATCGCCAGACGAGCGACCGTGACGAAAACCATATTGTTGGTCACTAATTAGCTGGTTCACCTCTAGGGAACCTAGGAGCTGGTTGTTGATGACCCGCTCCATCACCTACGACAGTAAGGATGTAATAGCTATGGGCCTGTAATTCGAAGGGTCATGTAATTTTCATGAAGCCGGAACCCGTTTAACCGTGTATGAGAGGTGATATAGGCGCGTGAGTACAGAAGTCAGCTCAGGGTCGCATCGCTTAAGGACCACTGCAGGAATGCCGTCAGGCCCACTCGACTTATGGATGTTGAGGAGCTGTTGTTCCCGCCTGACTGCCCGCTGAAAAATGCAGATTTCGAGAAGGGAACTCTCGCACTTAGGGAGATTTGGTGGAATGGCTCCACCATCGTCCATAGTCAAGTTTGAGGCAAAGAGTTTGACTAGAATATCAGCCTTCTCCTTCGCACTATGGGCTAGGCTATCATCAGACTTGCGCAGTGACAGGAGACTGGATCGGCAGAAGTTGCCATCGGCAGCTTTGGCCACCGCCACCTGGTACCCGTCCGGATGTGAGGTTAGCAAAAGATCTAGCAGAGAAGGGTGTGGCTCTCAATATCTGGGATTCGGTTGGGCTAAGACACCAGCTGGGTGAAGCCATAGGTCGAAGCGTACTCATATGCCCCTGAGCCAGCGAGATCAGTGGTCTGGACCCGAAACTGCTCCTGATGATGAGCGTTAAAGTCACCTAGAATCACCACCTCCGCTGCCGGATACTGTTCAGGGACTTGGTCAGTCGCCTCTTAGAGATACTCGAATAGTCAAGCTGCCTTCGCATCACCGCTGTTGGATCTGTAGGGGCACGCGTAGACGCGGGTGTGGCCACCATAATCTGTGCGCACCCATAAGACGGACAGATCCCAACGTTTAAGGTCCTAGCGAACCAGGTCCCTGATCCACCACGTCAGGGGAAAATATAAAAAAAAAAAACCTTCAAGGTCCCGAAGGCGGCGACAACAAAAATCATCCCGAACGAACAGGCATACCCCGGCTTTACGCACAAAAGCGTGCTCTAGGATATAGCCAGGGTATTTAAGGTAGGAAATGTCATCCGGAGTTGTGTAAATATTTGTGCCACCGTTAAAAAGAGAAGAGCAGGCTGCGCCGTCTCAAGGTGGTGGTGGATGGCGTTTAGGTTGCTGTGAATTCCCCTTATATTGCTGAAATCCACTTTAAATGTGGATAAAGGGGCCACCGTAAAATCGTTTTTCTTCCTTTTATTTCGAGCCATGGTAAATAACGAGTTATAAATGTATAGGGCAGAAATATGAACAGCAAGGCTCGGTGATACTGGAAAAAGAGAGCGAAGTGTAGTACTCAGCAGACATTCGGGTAATGTGAGGAGCTGGCACGGGGCACGAAAGGGCCCCCGGCCATCTGCCACCTGCGTGTAGCCACAGTCTCCACACCGGTTCTTCACTCCGGGGCAGCGACTACACATAAGTAGCAGGGTTTTTACGCCGGTTGGCGGGACAACATCCCGAGGTGGAGGAAGCGAGCGGTTCAGGTCCCCTACTGACCGACGGGCGGCGGGCGGTCGACCGTTTCACCGGGTCTCCCTGGGCCCCGTGCCAACCTATCACGCCTGTAGTGCTGACTGAGACCTTTATAACGCATGTTCCGAGTAGAAAAGAGTTCGCAGTCCACCTTAGGAAGGGAAAGGTAAGGACGGGGAGATAACTAGCTCTCCAAGCCAACGACCGGAACACAGTAAAGCTGTTTGGCGGCCGACTTTACTTGGAGGGTGGTCGCTAGGCAGCTGGCCAGAGTTCTACCACCAGCAGAAGCCCCTAACGGCTTTTGATGGTTTAACCGCCATCATTCGGTCGACTGATTGCACTAGTAGCTAGCACCCCGTCCGAGATGCATTCCGGACTGAGGTGCGTGAGTGGCATTATAACGTATTAGGAAATCTTAGGATTAGTAAAAAAATTGGAGGTATTTCAATAGCAAATGTTAATTATTAAAATAAAAAAGTAACATTTTAGTAATACTTTTGTTCATTAAAATGTATCAACGCACAGTTTGTATCAACAGATGTTACAGAGATTAGTGAATATGACAATTTTTTCCTGAACAAATAAAAAAAATTGCTATTTATGTGGAGGATGACATTTTATTTAGGAATATGCAAAAAAATTACTCCTTTAAATGTGCTTTAACTAAAGAATTTTAAGTAATTTAAAATATTTTTTATTTGTAGACGGTTTAACGACAGTTTGTAAGTTATAAAAATTAAATAAACGAAAATTTTTTGCAGGATTTTTATTTCTTCTTATGATAAAATTAGCAAATATCTAATCATGCGTTGTTACATTACATAGCGGGTTGTTGTATACATAAATATTTATGGAATTCATGTTTAACTAAGGGTAAATAATACATTAAAAACTTCAAAAAAATGCTAGAGTACAGAGGCTTACTCTAATTTATCTCTATAGAGGCATTTTAGTACAAGACCCATACAAAGCTCTAACATCCCATAAAAAAATAAATAAATTGCAAAAAAACTCCTAAAAATTAAAATAAATCAAATTTAATTCGTTGTTTATCAATTTTAATTCGTTCTCCGCTTATATCTAGCTATAACTAACAGTTTTCCTTGATAACATTTTTTCAATTACACTGATGTCTTGATGGAATCTCTCACCTGCTCCTCACTATAATCACAAAGATTTTCAAGAAAGTGCGAAAGGTGAGAATGTAAATGTGCAATTTTTTAATTTATTAAGCAACCCAAATTATAATAGTTACATAAAAACTCTTAAATTAAGTTACAAGTTCTCACTTTTCGTATTCAATAAAAAAATTGTCATATTTCTTTGAAATTTTTGATGTTCCGAACACTTTATTTTGTCTAATACAATTTGCTAATTGTTACTAATCTCTTTTCATTTAGTTGAATAAGCTGTAGGGACCAGTGCCAAAATGTTTTCATTATCAAGAAGCACAACTTAGAGACTTTTCGTAGACGAATCAATAAAAAACCTCCATTCTTCCTCGTTTGTAAGTATCCGTCGTTTTCAAAATATTTCCAAAAGTCCCTTTCCTATCACGATAAAAATAAGCTGTTGTTTTTTAGCTTGTAATTTTTTTTCTCAGAGCTGATACTCAATGTAGAGTTTTAACCTTAAATAGTCCTAAGTCTCGCACAAGGTCGTTTAATTTCAGCTGATCGAAGAGTTTAGGGTTTTACTTTCAGGAACACCTTATTCAGACTTATTTTCTTCGAAATTATCGTCAACTTCCATTTCTTCACCCTCATTCACCGGTTAGGAAGTTGCAAGTTCTTTGACATACAATTTTTTTTCGGTTGGTACAATTGATGTTACAATGGCATATTGAATTTTATGTTTGGTTGTTTAGGTAAAACTTGAAACTTCTATGATGCAAAAATAGCAATTCTTTTGACTCTTTAATAGACTCTTTAATAGAACGCGTTTCAATAATGAAGTAAATTAATAAATACCTAATTTGAGTAACCTCTTACGTTTAACTATTTGATATTTATTTTGTGTTTCTAGAACACCAAACTTAAACGTAAAAGAAAACATAATAAAAAAGAAGCACTTGTCAGTGTCCCTTAAGAGCTTATACTCATTAGTCGTTTGCTCGAGCGAGGATAGAAAGGATTACCAATATGATGCAATACAACGTATATAAGAAAACTATTTCATTGATGTATGAAGTTTTGGTCAACTGATTAATCTAATTTTCAAACAAAAATTGTGTAGATTTTTCTATTTTTAATTCTATACCTTTTGTGTAAATTTCTTAATCAAAAATATTATGTCACATTATAGGACAATTACCTGATCAGTTCAGATAAGCGGTAGCTTTCTTAATAAAAAAACAGCGTATTACGTTAAAAGTCCGCTTTTTGCGATGTTTACCCAAAATTACCCGCTACGGTGCTCTACAAACCGAAACATAGGGATATTATCTCTCTACCTCTATGCTTTAAAAATAGGCACCGCACCAGTACTATCTTCAGGCGTCTGTAAGAAAGAATTTCCGTCATTATAATGTATATAAATGTAAAAGTTATAAAAAAATATATATTATACACAAAAGATTCACAATTGAATCTTGTATGGAAATATCTTTTAAGACCATTTTAAAGAGACTCTTTGGAGCGCTACTTACACATAAATCTTTATGAAGCGTACCAGGGAATTAATTTGAAAATACTATGGTTGTAATTAAGTTTAATCCTTAGTCTGACAGAGTTCAATGGAATTAAATTGGACTTAATCTATAGTCCCTTAATTAAAGCTATTGTTTTCGAGATATAACTGGTGTATCTGAATGTATTTCACTTTTGCCGTATCACGATTCATTGTTTTCGGTCTTTACTTCGCTTTGAGGACAATATAAATAGTAATTCTGTATCTTATTTGGCTGTGGTTGTAATAAGTTATTAGTTTCTGACAAATCACATCTAATAAACATCTGTGTATTAAAATTTATTTGCCACATTTTTCAGATCAAAGTATTTACGTGATATCCTGATAAAATAAGAAATTTATACATTATACATTACATTCCCGTATATGGTTCATATTGGGGGTACACTTTGATGATTGACAAAACGGTGACTTTCGGTAGACTGAGTTTTCGACATGGGGGCAAAAAGAGCAGATGTTAATCACGATGACGTGTATTTTTAGCGATGAGAACTAGCGTTTTGTGTATATAGCCTAACTGTGTTATCCCTTCCGTTCTAGTTGCGCTTTATTTTTTTCTTTTGTTGTGGCTACTTCAAGACCTACCTGTCATTATAAATACTCTATATTAAACATATTAAATAATTTTATTTGTTTTGAAATATAAGTAAAATTAGTAACTTTTTTATCCTCCTCTAAACATAATTGTAATGATTAAATAATAGTATTTACATTCTGTACCCTAGTAATAGCGTTATCGTGTCATACACGCACAGACTTCGTACACTGACGAAGTCAAGATGTTACTGCGCAGGTAACGACTTTCTTTTTAAAATAAGTTTATTGTTTCTATATCCTCTATTGAAAGACTCTCGGAAGATGAAATGTACTTGTAAAAGCTATAGCCAAAATCTGTAAAAAGTAAACTCAAAGCAAAATTGAATGTATGCTATAACGAAGATAAGATAACTCACCGAGGCTAGTTTGCATCATTGACGCAATCTTTAAATGTCCTTCCTAAAAATATGAAGAATCTCAAATAAAAATATCTGAACCAATTTTGGCTATGAATGACATATTAGACTTATGAAAAAATAACTCAGACCGTTTTCATTCCTTAACCAGAAATTTTGTAAACAATTGTCAAAGCGTACAGGTTCATCAGAGTTGGAATTTGATTCCAAGACTTTATTTCAAAGTGTGGGGCCTCTCGGTAGCCTCCGAGATAATAATAAATAAAAACATATTTCTTCCCATAACTATATTATAATATACAGCGATGAACTGGGAAGAAATATGGGCTCTTAATTCTAGACAAGTGTATGGGGGAATCAGTATCTAATTACTGCATGCCAGGAGCAACTTACTCACATATAATGAAAAAATATTGGCTGATACTTATTGTTCAACACTATCTTAGTTATCAATTGCGAGTAGGGGAAATGTTAATAGACAACACCTACAACAATTTCAAGAAAGACTTAATAAACTAGATATAAAAAAGATAATGTTATTCACATTTACCTACCTTAAGGAGTAGTCACAGGAAAACAAACATGGATATAAGTAAATAATTATTTACAATAATAATTTTAAACCATAATCACACACAAATTAAAATAAAAACAAAGTTTCTATATTAATATTATAATTAACTATAACAACATTAATTTGACATATGGTAGGATGCACTTAACTAATTTTTAAAGAAAAAAATTAGTTGCTTGTATACTATTGTATTTAAAAAACTCAGCCAAATATTTGGCTAACTTGACTCCTGCTTCTATTGAGCAGGAACAAATTGAGACATCTTTGAATTTGGAATCCATTCCAAGCAATAATTTAAATTAGAGACAATGGAGAAAATCTCTTGCAAATTAAACAATAGTTTATTAATACCAAACAATAATGTAATTAAAAATACATGTTCCAATATAAGCACATATTTTATGAACCTGGCATTTCAAAATATTCAGGGAATAGCCAGTAAAGAACTTAAAATTGAACTTTTCTCGAGTAGTTGTAAAATTGATATATTATGTGTTACTGAGCACTGGCTTCAAGAATATCAGTTAATGTTAAATCTTGGATGTCATCACGTTGCAAGCCTACGCAGCAGAGATAAAGCTATACCCGGTGGCTCCTTAATAATTATTAATAGTACTTCAAAATTAAAAATAAGGTAAAGATATTGTGAGCCTCTTTGTTGAACGAACTATTTAAATAGTCTGTACAGAGCTTGAGTACTTCAGTGTTGTATGCGGATACAGACCTCCCGCAGCGTTATAAAATCTTTTGAAGTTGTTCTAGAAGAAATATTGTTAAAAATATCTGAATTTTATAAGTATATTACAATTTGTGGTGACTTCAACATCAATTTATTAAATAACTATCGACCCGCCCCTGCGCCCCGCACGGGTACTATGCTGATAATAAACGCACCTACTATATTAATAATGTGCTATACATATAAACCTTCCTCTTCAATCACTCTTAATATTGTTGTAGATTGATTACTTGGAATATTATTAAATCAAAACCGGAAAGGCCGCAAGGAGCAGTTCTTAAATAACTTTAAATATTGATGACATTAGAATTGAAGCTGACATAGATGTTGCTGCTTATTTCAAAAGATCCTTTTTAGATGTTTTCCACTACCAAGTCAGTTTTGGCTTCTCCAACAGTCGCCGAATCACTTTTAAAGGTTAATGTTATTGAATGTACAAAAATGTTTAAATTTACCGATGTTACATACATCAGTCATTATAAATGCATGTAGACAATTGGATATTAAGAAAACCACAGACCTTTGGGGGATCTGTGTTAAGGTGATAAATTCGATTATTGATGTAATATCAGCTCATTTAGCAACCATGTTTATTGTAGGCGTTCCGAGAGGCGATTTTCCTGGCCTTGTGAAGCACAGTACAGTTATACCGGTTTTTAGTATCAGGGTGCAATATGGATCCTAGTAATTTTAGATCTATCTCTATTATGCGTACTTTTAGTAAAATATTCGAAAAATTATTATTAAACCAATTAATTAAACATTCTAACAAAAAAAATTAAAACAGTCACGCCAGCAACAATTAATACCAGCGTTAGGGCTTTAAAAGCGTTGCAGGATGCCTTAGGCATCATTTGCGATCTCAAAAAAGCTATTGATTGCGTACAGCATGTAACTCTGGTCAGGAAACTACGTTACTTTGGTGTAAGAAATGCCGCACTCAATCTTCTGCCTTCGTATTTGAGCCACAGAACTCAGAGGATTGACGTGAATGGTTAAAGATCTCCCGGGGTCCCGGTAAATATGGGTGTCCTACAATGGTCTCTACTTGGACCTTTTCACGTTCTCATTTATATAAATGATTTACCAATTATGTTAGTGAAAAAACTAAAATAGACGACCTAAATCAAAAAATGACGATGTAATTAATACTTTTTTCTAGAGAGGCGCACTAGTTGAGTGTTCATAATTTTCTACATTCAAAATTTGCTGTTCATACTTTTAAATTTATGATCAAATGCTATACCGAGTAAATTTGAAGCATTTATAGATAAGAAAGAGTTAGACGTTGTTGAATCAAACGTGTTTTTAGAAATAACAATAGATGCCAAACTGCAGTGGGGCCCTCATATTAATAGACTGGCGAAAAAACTCAGCTCGACAGTATATACTGTCAAGGAAATCAGACATTTATCGGTGCCTATTTCCACCACAAAGCAGTAGTGTGAAAACACTACTATGTTCCGGTTTGAAGGTGGCCCCGTTTGCTCGTCTGCCTGCGTATACAATAAAAAAAGTGGGCATTTAAAAAGTTGTTCCTGGCTTATGTAACTCGAAATGTGTCGGATTTTAACCCATCGGACTAGGATAGTATAAAGGAAGATACGAACAGCATACCGCACAAACCACAATAAACATGGTCGTCGTAGACGAAATCAATTCGATGAATATTATTTATATTATGTAGTTTACGGAATTTACCTTCCATTAGACAAAGCCTCGACGGTAAATATTAGTTGGAGTCTTGTTAAACTGTAACTCGTGTTTATTAACTGTAATTGTTAATCTCTGATTAGAGCTTAATCTTTTATTTAACTCGTATAACCACTGGGTTGACTATATTATTTGTTTGTCACTTAGGGTAATGGGCCTTCGCTGCACTGTCTTTATTGTAGTAGGAATGTGCGCAGCCGCAGACTTAGGGGATATGAATAAAAATTTTATTACGTCTGTACGTAAAAAGTCTCCTGCAGACCCCCTTAACATTGTGTGTTTTCCAAAATTAATAAAAATAAAACGATAAAGTGACAAAGAGACGTCATCTTTTGTTGGATAATCTCTCACGTTTTCCATTTTTCGTAGACAAAGTTACCGAAAGCCCTGTCTTATAACCGAGCTCCATTATCAACACTCTCACGTGCACGTTATATGAAAAGTGTTCTCACGGCGCTGCAATTTTTTGTTCTATAATGACTTTCATTTTGTGCCGTCTCGAATCTTTCAAATGTTAAAAAATGTTTACATAAAATGGTAGTTTATTATAAAGTAGAATTAAAGTACCAAAGCCACACTCCTAAAAAAGGAGGCCTTGGTGTTTTTGCTATTTAAAAAAAGTAAACGAAGTGTTGTTGTGTAGTAAGAAGAAAATCCTAAGCCATTTAATACTACAACTTATATAATCTTATAACCTAGGTTCAATAGGAAGAATTCTCATAAGTTATTACACAATATGTTAATAATATTAATTATTACTTAAACAATCAGCAGAACTATTGTTAGAGATAGATCAAATAACTGTAACCACCATCAATAAAGGCTTAAAATAATGAGCCTTCTACTAGTCATATGCTACAGTAGCCAATGTATGGGGTCTTTGAAACGATTGTTCCGAATGCGGATTTAAATTTTTCAAATTATAGTTCTAGTTAGGTTAGAATTACAACAATCTGAAGAATAAGTTACAGCTGTGGATTAAAAAATGTCCACTCAAACCATTGGACCAGCTGTGGAAGTCATAACTTCTGCCTAGGATAAAGTGTATTAAGAGCTATCAGAGTGACACAAGGCTGTTCTTTATTCCGATGTAAATATCGAAGAATTTTCGAACATTTTATTTTTATCAAATGATAGTTCAATAAAAACAATAAGATATGATTCATATATTTTAAAAATAAAATACAACTGTGAATATTAATTAATCTAGAGAAAAGTTATCAGTAAGACAACAGTCTTCTTCTTCTTCCTGCATTGAAATTACAAGTAAAATCTATTATCGCTTAGAATATTGAAAATGGGAATTCATGAGAAAACAATATGTCATAAATTTAAACAAAAATAATTAAATATGTATTCCTCGTTAATAATTAAATACTAAAGAAACATAGTTTGTAAACAACCTTAACAAGCTCCTTCGTGCATACGTAATACATGGTTGTTCGTCCTTATAGGAGAAACTAGTTGTAAAGTTCTAAATTTTTAATGGCAATTTACATAAGACCCGCAAGCCCTACGATAAAACTAGCACATTAACACCATTTTAGTATTATAGGTAAAGAATAACTATTTTTGTACAATAAATATTTTAGAAAATGCATTACTTCACTTACAATAAAAAGTATAAAAACTCAGTTTAAAATGTGGTCAGTGGATTGAATTCTGAGCTTGGTATCTATCAACAGAAAAGGAAAGAAATGTTACATTGCCCAAAAAAAAACTATGATTTTCTATCAACAAATTCAATACTTCAAAGAGCAATGAGTACAGTATTCAAAGTACTAGGTACCCTATACCTATATAAATACACTATTTAACCTACACCAACGACGTTTCTTTATGCATATGGTATTGTTGTTACTTTATTATTGCTCAAATAGTGGAAACCTTTACCTTTACCTTAAAACATTATTTAGGTAAACTGTATGTATTACGCAAAATAACTACATTTACGTGAAATTTCGTAAAAACAAGAATTGCTTAGTATGTAAAATTATGTAAATGTATCTGCAATTTTTTTTTTTGTTACACTTTACACAATGTAGGCAATATATTTCTCCTCAGACAACTGCATCTGGCTACCCTGTTATTTAGTCTCTACAGGAAGCCCTATATAACTGTAACAAAAGGTTTAATTGTTACCCACGGATGAATCCAAAGCATCTTTTGCATCCATCAACCGATTTTATTACTATCTCGCATTTGAAAGGATCATTCCACTGCATTTCAATGGAGTTTTATGTTAGCTGCAAATGAGTATCGTTATATCAAACCCCTCACCGTTTTCAGCTCTAAAAATATTGGCCAATGTTAAACTTAAAATAAAAAAATATTTTATAAAATATCAAAGTTCTCAGCATTTTATCGTCACGCCTTTTTGCGCCTTATTTGTTTGGTATATCATAATGATGAGTCGGATTTATGCAGATTATCACATTTTTTTTAAATCACCTTTTACCACAATATCGTTGTAATTTGTATATGAGCATTGAAATACCACCCCTAGAAAACTCCACTAAAGTTCAACGTTATAACTATTACTTGCATTTTATGTTGAGTGGATATTTGACGAAAGACAAAATACATACCTACATATGTTATTTTATCTATATATATCTATATATTTTGTATATATATATTTTGAGCTTATTATACTTGTACACATATGTATAAAGGACAAAATAATATATGGTTTTTTGGCGATCTTACTTCATGTTGCTTCATTTGCTTTTTTTATAACCATTTTTCGGATGAAAAGTGCTGTATGTGTCTTCTCTGTCAAAAGATTTTTTTTCTACGTCTATGTTAACAAATGGGCTTAGAAATTACAACTGGTAGACGAAAATAACTGTCTTTACAAATTTATACAAACAAGTTATCAAAATAAGACAGTACAATATGTACATAATTAAAAAGTTTTATTTCTTTAGTGTCGATTTGTTTCAAACAAATTTTATTTTGTTGATACTATCGATAGAAGATTTTGAAACAGTATGCGGTAGACGCTCATTTTGTAAAAAATCCAGGTGTTTCATTGCCGCATGTAGTTTAGGTAATTTTTTTAAATCTTCTAAGATGCCGACAAAAATTCCCCCAAACAATAGGTTTAGTCATTTCACCTTATCTTTGCTTCGAAATTTGAAGTGCTCAACATTTTGAGCCTTAGTGCTGTATATATTTATTTCATAAAAAAAAATAAAGGCGTAGCTTTATGTGGTCGTGGTCTTAAGTCATGCAGCACTACGTCTCACGACATGACAGCAAGTTTATCGTAATAGAATCTTAGAGATGGTAAACATATTAGACCAGTCATGGAGTTCTTATTCGATTTCTAGTAATGATTTAACATTAATAGTACTCACCTGTAAAGTAGAGTTGAGTTGCTGCTATTAGGACAACAGACAGCATATTGTTATTATAAATTAATAAGTTCGTTTTAATTCATGTCGACTCTCGTTTAGTACTTACCATAATATCTCAAATTTAAAGAATGCTTTAGATTTTTATTTATATGCATATGAAATTGGATTTTTTTATAGCTTGTGCAATTTATTATTTTTTCAGCTATTGTAATAGTGTAAAAAGCTGTTGGTTTAATAAATGCGATACATTTACATCTTCCGAACAAGACGGTATTTTTGATAAGTAAAATTTAAAAAAAGTTTTAACATTAAATCAAATAGCGAAAATGCTTTAAACAATTAAAAAAAAGTATATTTTAAAGTTGTCTAACAAGTGGGCTATTAATAACGTTATACAACGACCTATGCAGATATATGTCCTTTTATTTATAAATTAAACTGGCGCGAACGTAGTAGTTGCTAACGTTGTTTCGGCACTAATTGGGTAGTTGCTTTCAGTTCAACAAGGCAACTTAGCCAGCCTAAACTCTTCATAGAATAAACGTTCTAAGAAAGAAGCTCATATGGTTCTCGCTTATTTTCATAACCTAATGAGGAAAATCTTAAAAGTATTTGATGATTTGGGATATGAATTTATTTCCCAAATTTCACTTTAAAATATCTTATTCTGTATCTTATACGTCTAGTTTAAAACAATCATTGTTTTATTTGGACATGTATCACTACAAGTTTTGATAGTTTTATTAAAAAAGAATACTTCCTCAAATCGACGCAAAATAAAATAGTGATTAATGTTATTATTATTATCAACAGTAATAAAGAAGCTTCAAACTTTTAGCATATTTATTAGTCACTTACTACTACAATTCATCTAGAAATATATATAATAATTTTCTAGATTAGATTTTTGAGTTTCCAAGTAACAAAAAAAACACACAAAAATAGAAATTTTTCCTCTTTATGATATTAATAAAGATATTATACGTTTAGACTAACTATTACGTAATTATATGTTTTCTTGCTATAACATCTACGCTTAAGTATGTAAATTGCAGACCGAGCTTTAGAGCTTGCAATGATATTCAGAAACGTTTGCTCAAGATCTGCTTACATTACAATAAATTAATTCCTTTGATCACTGTACCGTTTATTATATACGTTATTACTATATCATATTCATGTGCATATATATATATATAAAACATGATAATCGTTTCATGTAGTTTTCTTTAGATTATGTAATAGGTAGATATTTAACATAACCTTTGATATCTTAAAGGGATTGACTTTTTAATGTTATAAACAATCATAAGGGAATATTTTAAAACATAGCTATACCATAAAATTACTACTGTCACAAATTTAAAAATGACTTGTAATATTGCCACAAGCATTGACTATATGTAAAAATTATAACTGAGTATTTTACAACTGCAAAATAAAATTTATAATAACTAAAATTGTAACATACTGGTATGACTGTTATACACTCGCTTACATATTTCTCTTGGGTGAATCTCATCTGTGCAACTTAAATTACTTTTTACTTCTTAGATCAATAAATTTAATAAATGAGATGGATAGATGGATGAATGGTGTGCCTATGTGGCCTAGCAGTATTGGCCCTTGCTTTGTCGTGGGTTCGAATCCCGCGAGTAAAACAACTTTGTGTTATCGTTGTATTCCGGTTGGTTAGGGCAATTTGGGCCGATTACACAATTGTCTGAAAAGTAAGATGATCCATACGTCGGATGGTCATGTAAAAAGTCGGTCCACCAACCAACCCTCATTGGACGGGACTGGTAGGCTGTAGTCCAAATACCCCCAAATGGAGAAGGCGAGATGATAAATAAATGATATTGTAGTAGGTAAGGTAAATTATTAATATAAAATGTTCATATATACTCTTACATTTATTCCGTTTTTTTATTTTTATTTTTTTTTACTTTCTACTATTATTTTTATCTAACGAAAATGTGTAACGTTGTAAAAGCACTGTTGCAATCAGTTATTAAAAACATTTACTCCGAATAATATACTTCCTTAATAAAAAGATATGATAAAAGCAGTATATTCAAAGTCTTATCTTCTTGCCGTGCAGTAAATATACATCTCTACAACTTAAGCTCTGGAGAGTTATAGGTATATCTGTTATGTCTTACAAATCATCCCAATAAATAAATGTAGAATTAAGCTTTCTATTAAACAGTGAACGTCAGAACGGACAGAACTTTGAAGTATTATATGTGTGTCTTGTATTGTTTTATCAATATTTAAAAAGAATAAAAATATAATTTGTATTGCTCTCATACTTAAAATCAATTGAGCACAGTATTATTTTAAAAGCTATGCACAGATCATATACACATGTATTTTTGCCTCGACAAAGTGGCTGTATTGAAAAAAAAGCACAATACCTATGTTTCAGTATTTTTTTGTTTTGCTTCTTTTGTTATAAGTTAAGTAATTATTTAGACTTTATGCAATCACGCGGTGTAGAATTAACCTTAATTTATTTGACAAACAATCATAAAACAATAAAATATTTCAGACTGCGTACAGTTCAATAAGACTTGTAAGCCAAGTGTAATTTTTTAATACTTTAATAAGTTATTTATTATATAGTTTACAGAAATTTTCTAAGAATGAATGCTGTCTAAAAAAATAATATTTTTTATTTATTATATGCCCTATTTATAAAGAATACTGTACCCGATTATCTGATAAGGGATAGAACAGGTTAAAATATGTAATAGATATACTAGACGCTGACTATTTTACTTTATTGTAGATCAACTCAAGACGTACAATTATGTACAAAATTGTTTATTTTTTATCAAAGCTAGTGATTTAAATTTAATTGCACAACTTTATGATTTTCGACTTATTTCTCAAATATTTTTGTAACTACTTATTACAAAATAAATATAATACATATTGGACTACGTAATAATTTTCATCTAAAGAAAAGCCTAAGAAAATTTAGAAATCATTCGGTAAGGAGTAAAGTAAAAATAAAAAGCATATACTTCTTTTAAGTACGTTAAAAACATTAGATCTTATTGGAAACCAGGACCGACTTCTCTACAGTACTCATCATTTTATCTTTTACCTGCGAAATTAAGCATTCGTTGACAGTCAATCGATATAGTTTTTGTATAATTTATGCAAGTTGATGCGGACGATTCACTCTACATAATGTAAATAAAATTATTAAATTGCATAAGGGTTCACAATGTTTTGTCCTCAAATACGTTCTAACTTTACCTAGGGGCCTACTACCAGTGGCTCGGTCCAACAAAAAAAAAATTAAACAGTGGTCAAATGTGGTATTTCTTAAATATAAAAACTTTTTACTTCAAGTTGTTAAATTTAGGTCCATTTAAATATAAATAAAGTTGAATAATTAACGAGAAACAGTAAAATACGAACCTCACGTTTCAATTCGAATCCCAAGTTGTGAATTTTTTATTACATGATCTGTCTGCTCAAGATATAGTGCGCAAAAGTAGGCACATCTTTTGCATTTTAGAATCCATGTTAAAATTTAAAAATATAATAAAAATAAAACTATAAATATTATGCAATAAACACATGTACATCAACACTCATTTATTCATTATTTTTTCATGCGATTTGTCCAATTTATCATCGGATCTATAGTCTAACATGAATCTTAGTTACAACACCAAACTATTGACATGTGATTTCCATAGCAAGAAAACATAATATCTATTTGATGTATGGGTTTGCCGACAAAAAATTTAATGATACTGTTGCCTTATAGAGATAGAAAAGTATTGCTTAAGAACTAAGACAAAACTTTCACTATTATAAGGAAAAAATACATCATTTCATTTTCCGGTATAAATTTAAGTCTCAGGATTAAAGTTGTATAACCACATTCCAAACATTTTTTTATAGAATTTAAACTCACTGCTTATGTTTGGTAACGCGAAGGTGTTAAATATCATACCATGTGCATGCGTAATCAAAACGCAATTTAATTCTAAAACATATGTGTAACATAACGATTGTAAAGCATTTATATAAACAGTAGATTTTATAATTAGTGATCTATCAAAGCTTTTGTTTGTACCATCGGATATTATATATTTAAAAGATATCTGTACTTAATATTGTTAATGTGAATGCTTCACGTGAAATAAAGTACAATGCCGCAGGTTTTATTGCATTCATAAAACTAACAATTATCGAAAATTACAGCAGCCGCTTCAGATAATTTTCGTCGCACATGGTCACAGGCCAGTTGAAGATGTTGAGCGTCATAGTGTCAAAATACATCCGATTAAACTTTATTTTATGATGATGAATAAGGAATGCCTAGCTGAGAATATCGTAGGGTCATACACTATAAATGTGATTGATATCTTTTTTTAGTAATTAGATCTCAAGGCAGTTATAGTATCTTAAAAACAAAAAAACCAAAGAAAATAAAAAAAAGTACAAGGGATAAATAAAAGAACTTAATCATCATCATCATCATCATCAGCCTGTGTTAGTCCACTGCTGGACATAGGCCTCCCCTAATGCACGCCACCGCTTCCGATCTTCGGCTATTCTCATCCAGCCCACACCGCCACTTATGGAATGTCGTCACCCATCTTGCCGCATCCTACACTACGTTTGCCGAGCCTCGGTCTCCACTCCAGAACTTTTCGACTCCAGTGGTCGTCAGTTCTGCGGCTTATATGACTTAATATTAAGAACTTAATATCCCCTCTAAATTGAAATTATATTTGATACCTTTGTCCTCCCTGCTAGTCAATATTATTTATTAAAAACCTGTAAGAAACATTTATCTTCCCTTTTTAAATGCCTTCATAAGAAATAAAATAAAATATAAAAGGAATTTAAGGAGTTTCGTTGTATTGTGGTGTCCGTGAAGCTTTTACCCCTTTCTATTGCTTATGTGCGGTGGAGCTCAAATAATATTGTACTCGGAGAGAGCTTTAAGTATTTGCGGAACCGAAACGGTAGAGTGAAATTAATATCAATTAAAAACAAAATTGTGTACACAAATTTGTTTAACTAAATTAAGTTAAATTAATTTATTAATTCTATTATTACTAAATCTTAGAAAACAAATAGTTTAGTGAATTTAAGCTATGTCAGTTAATTAAAATCAACATAAAAATAAATAAACGAAAAAGCATAATTTAATGAGTAAATTAACGTTTAAAAATCATTAAAATAATAGTAAAAAATAAACCTGTCTCCAAGTCTATCTTCAGTATATTCGAAACTTTTAATAGTATTTTTGGTCCATTACTAAAAAAAGCAAAGAAAATATTTTAATGCGTCAAGAGATTTGTGTAAAGAACATTGTATATTTCTTTAAGAAAGATACTTAAAACTGACTTGCTTTAACATTTACTTTAACTATTGCATAGGATAAAGAAATACTACTTCCAAACTCTTACTAAAAAGTAAGAGTTTAAAAAACACTATATATCGACTTACATACATTCCATTTTTTATATATACTATAAGTTATTTGTAGAGTTTTGTAGTGTTATTTCGTTCCAGTACGATTAAAAAATATTAGAAATTTTATATAATTCTATGTGAAATAGCTTTATAAAAACCTAAAACTGTACAGTTTCTTTAAAAATGTAGTTTGTTTATAAGCAAGCGGTTGCAAACTTTATAGCCTGATTAATGAATTGCATAAATATATTGAAACAAAAAGACTTTATTATTTGTTTAGTTGTAAATTACTTCAGTATTTGTTGACTCAGAAGTGTGTGATGTGTCAGAAGCTAGCTATTTGTTATTTCCGGCAGATCCATTACATTCAGCGCTTTTAATATTTATTAAATGATGAAATGATGCAAACCTATATCTTTCTAATAAAGGTACTATCCACAAGTCAAACTTTTTCAAAGCTTATTATGAGCGCATAAACCAAAGCTAAACAGAAATCAATTGGAATAACTTGTTTGCAGGATTGACTGACCTTAACATCATGACAAAATTATTTTATGAAGTTCTTACCGAAGTTATTGCATCATTGGTCCCATAAATAAAAGTTACTAATAGTAAATATCCTATTAATATGTGGTTTTCAAACGCCGTAATGAAGTGAATAAAAATAAATACAGGAAGAGATTTTTAAAATTATTTTGGTCTTACCTAAAACAAAGGTGCGGTGGAAAGGGC
Source organism: Lamproptera curius (assembly GCA_029286875.1). Taxonomy (NCBI): domain Eukaryota; kingdom Metazoa; phylum Arthropoda; class Insecta; order Lepidoptera; family Papilionidae; genus Lamproptera; species Lamproptera curius. The sequence continues at coordinate 3,572,042 of JAGSMT010000031.1, forward strand.
TCATATCCAGCTAGTATAGAGTACGGTGACATAACTTCGGCCGACACAAAAGGATATATGTAATATGTTTGCTTCACATTTTTAATCATCATTTTCTTAAATACCTAGAGAGATATCGTTTTTGCTTGCAAAAGCACTATGGAATAAAATGACATCCTATTTAGGATTACCATCGATCATTTTACGATATATAAGCATCTTAAACGTATAGATATAACCAAAATGGCAGGCTCAAAAACGATTCCACCAATATTTATGAATAAATGCACATAATATTTAGTTACCCCCTTGTATTACATGGTATTTTCAATACCTCTCTATACACAGGGGGTCTACCTGCCTGTATGGAAAACTGCATAGGTCGTGCCGGTTTATAAATCCGCAGAAAAGTGATTAATAACAAACCATAGACTTATATCGATATTGTGAGCCGTTACCAATAAAAATTCGAAAAATTGATTTGCCTATACATCAAAAGTCACTTCGAAAAATTTGTCTCAGAACATCATCACGGTTTCATTAAAGATAGAATTACAAACACGAACTTGGCGTTCTAATAAAACAAGCACGTTGAAATCCAAAAGAGAACAACAATATTTATTCATAAAGGACTAACTACAACAGATAAAATATATACACTGAAGCTTCACACAGACAGGTCTAGAAGCATAACTTCGAATACATAAGACAGATAAATATACAGAAGAATTTCACATTAGTGCCAACAGATGTCAGTGAGTCGTATTTAATGTTGGTTATTTAGATATAAATTTCAACAGGTCTCTATACGTTGATGATATAATAGAAAGTCTAGACAAAATAAACTATACTGATTTTCGTAAAGCTTTTGATCAAGTTCCTTGTGATATATTGATTAAAAATTAGATTATTATGGATTTACAGGCAATATTTTTTCATTTATCTAACAAATCGGACTTTAAGTGTTAATGTAAATGGATTCACGTATCTGATATGTGACGTTACATCAGGGCACCTAGGGCTCTATTTGAGTCCAATATTATTTAATATCTCACATTATTGATCTCACGGACGTTTTAGTTATTCTTCAACATGTTTTATGCAAATAACTTAAAAATAGTAAATCTGTAAACACTTTTAATGATGTTTCAAAGTGTCAGAAGGATATTGATGACCTAAATTAGTAGTGTAAGAGAAATGATATGATGCTTAACAAGGAGCGAATATGGCATATAAAATTTAACAAAAGTCAGATATCATCTTATTCCATATTATATGAGGTTCTTACAGTAAGGAAACTGTTCAATATATCAGTGATAAGTTACATAATAATGTAACATTACTGTCGAAATTTAAACGGATGGTTAAGAAAGTTTTATGACTGTATTATAAGTTTTAATTGTTGCTATTATTTTCTTTTTGTTTTAAGCATTACGTATTAAGCTAGTAGAGAACAAATAGGAGCATACATTTGTAGTTTTTAATTGTATTTATTTTACTATGTGTTTTTGTCTTCAGATATTCATAAGGTGTGTTTGTCTTACCTCAATAATTATAATAAAGTTTTTATGTCGGTTACATGTTTTTTTTGCTTTTAACTAATCATTTTGTCAATGTGCTAAGCCACCATATTTTGCATGTGACGTTTACATGTAATTGATTTTTATGTTTTATATTAAATGCTAACAATTGTTGGTGAACTAAATAAATAAATAACTCTGATATCAGCTAAAGCGTTAAGAAATTTATTTTTAAGAAGTTTCTTTAAACGATGTGCCAAGATATAACTGTAACCTATACGCACACAACAATTGAGTTTTGGGTGACAAAAGTCATATTATGATAAATTTTTGATCTTTCTTTAATTTATGAAAAATATTTTTGTAACTTGTAAATAAATACCTGTCTTAGCAATTATAAATAAGGCTGCTATAAATTATTGTTATAAAATACAAAGAGTATATATTGTAACATAAAATTTTAATTTGAACTAAAAATTTGACAGACGAACAAAAAGGAAGAGGACAACACAACACAATAGAAGCATAAGTGTGTCGGCAATAAAGCAACAAAGCTAAAGGTTGAAACTTCGATAAAAATCAGTGAAGTCATTTTGATACAAATTCGCACTATCGAAAGGTGCTTAAAATGAGAGGGTAAGAATGTTTTAATAAATGGGCCACTTATATTAGTTTGACCTGATATCCCAAAAGAAGTATACAGTATGTAGTACATGATTTTTTGACCGACTTCCCAAAAGATTACTCGATTCGGAGAGTTTTCAACGAAAGCTTTCATTTGGTCCCATCTTTTTTTAAATTATTTTATAATAAGAAGTTTAAAGGACATTTAAGAAACAAAAAATACGTCACGAAAATTCACAACCTCCTTTGTTTAAATCTGCAATCGTAAAAATAGACTATAATTATGTTGTACGTAATTGTATTTCTTAAAATGGTCTATAATTAAGTTTGAGTATATATATTTATGTTTCAAGAATAACGCACAACAAGCATTTTAATGTAAACATTTTTAAAATTGCAATTAGGCACATTCAAAGCTTATTTAAGATAATACAGTTTATGTTCGCGCGCATTTCTATGTCGCAAATTGGTTACGCAATAATCTTCCTTCCTTTCTACTATACCGCCTTTCACCTGCCCTCCTTTTTCCTTTAATTTTTCCTCATCTCGCGAAGAACGGAGGGTAAAAGGAGAATATTCGTGACGCAGTCGAGCGCCAGCGCCGCCGAGTTGGAGTTACCTTCGGAGTTCCTACGCAGCGCATCATATTTCGTAAAGTCACGCGAAGTGAATGGCCAACGCTTCGTTGCAATAGTTTTTGTTTACCGCGAACCCCAACCGCATCAATGCAGTCGCCTGCAGCTGTGCCGCCATCAGACAAGGTATTTATCCTTCCTTTTATCGCATTTCCAATCCGGCTTCATAACCACTTTGTCCGAGCCCACATTACGCACATGGTCCTTCGACCGCATCCTCGCTTCTGGTCCTTAAATACGATCTACCATATCGTCACTCGAGCTAGTTGGTCCAATCGTTGGCTGACGAAACTTGAGTTACCACGCGCCTGCGCAACCAGTTTATGTTCACATAAATGCACACAAAACAATTTGTTCTATGTACATAAAACGTGTCATAGACAACATTTTGATGAAATTAATATAATAAAAGTTATCAGAGATTTAAAATGCGGTGGCAGAAAACGCGTCGCAATGTATATGGAGAGCGTGTTGCACAAATTTGCTTGAAAAACAGTGGTGTCTTTACACTACTGCCTTGCGTTTCTACGGTGGTATTCAGTCGAAGGCTGAATGTCTTCTGTAAAAAGGGGAACTACATAAACATCAGACGATCAGTAAAGTGTTAGACCATATATAGTCGAATGTACTGAATGTAAAAAAAACATGGGGGCTAGAATCAATAAATTTTTTGAGGTGTGTTCGACTGCCGCGTCATAAATTAGTTTTTTTCCTGGTAAACAAATGTCCAAGTCCTGTAAATGGTAATCCGTTTGAGCAAGATCAGCACGGTTGATGTCACAGGCATTCCATTTAATTCCCACTGAGTTCGATAAGCTTTTAAAAGTGTTTATAGTGTGTGGTATTGAGTTGTAGTGCAGCAGCAGTGGTCTAGAGCTATTGGCCAAACTCAGTTGTTAACCGGATAGTTCTTCCTTTATGGTTTCGAAGTTGCCCACAGTAGATATTTTCCGTAATTGCTTGGTCAGATTTAAAAAAACTGTAGCGAACGACACCAGCACTAGTCCACCAAACTTTAATAAATAGTTTTGTACGGGGCAGGATTTGGCAGGGTTCAGCCGTTGTGACGAAAGCTTTCTATTGTTATGCTGTAACCACTTTTCATCACAAACAATAAATTCCCTTCATTATTGTGTCAGTTGAGCAGAGTGACACGGCAGACGACGCATGTTTTTAATTATTAACAACAATTCAGTTATCATTGAAGTGCTTTGTGATGGCTTCTTGCACTGTGAGGACGCTTTCACACTAGCCTTTATTTCTTTAATTTCCACTTTGCCTTTAGCGGTTCACGGGGTTGGTCTTAATTCTTAATTAGTTCTTAATTAATTCTGAATCCTTAACTCTGAATTTGCGCAAAGCAATGCTTTATTTTGCAAAACTAGCAGCGTATACGTCATTAATCCTTCGAGGTGTATCTGGAGCACTGGTGCCACCTTAGAAACTCGTACTCGTAAATATACCGATATTTCATGTTAATAAGCGTTATAATATGGTAATAAGCGTTAACCAACCGTTCTGTTGGTTAACGAAAAGTATGAGGTTAAAATAAAATTAATGACTCAAATGTTTGTACATTTTAAATTTATAAAAAAAGAATTTTCAACTTTGAATTTGTAATACTTGATCAAAAAGAAGATATTTCAGATCAGTGGTAAATACGACAAAACGCTAAATTCATATATAGCGACGTAATAATAGTACAAACGCACTTAAAAATTTATATAATAGATACATAGAGATTGTTATAATAGATATTGGAGTCTTGTAGCAAAAATTTAAAAATATTTCAACTGAATATAATACTAATTGGTAATCGTTCAAGCAGAATAGCGATATGTATTCAAATAATGTATGAAGTAATGTAAATATAGTGTATTTATTGTATGTGTTTAAGTGCAAATAAAGTATGGAAGATTCATCCAATTAACAATAACAAAGACAAATTAAATGTCATAAACAGGAAGTTTACTAAAGAGCGATAAATTAAGTAGAATTTAATCCTATTGAACCCAGCATCACAGAATACCACTGAGCCCGACTTGGGATTAAACTCTAATTGTCTCCGTAGTGTTGTTGTCTTATCCTTAGGATTAAGATACGGATTTAGTGTGCTTATTAGATACGAAAAAATGCAATAATTTTATCTAAATATATTATTACTTTATTTTCCCTTATATTAATGATACATGATTTTTAATTATGCAAATAACCATTAATTTAGTAATGTAGTTGCTCCAAAAACCTATTTTCAATTTCCTTTTTGGAATTATTACAACTTAAAAAGAAATAACACAATAAATCCGTATTCAATAACGTAGGTGTCAGTGTAAGGTATGATTATATAATAGTGCATTTTAAATGATTGCGTAGCCTAGTGATATGAGCTTGCGCTTATATAAACTGGATGTCGACTTCGTAACTGATGGCTTAAATTATCCCAATAGCATAAAAAGGTAATGTATAGAAATAGTGAAGGGGCTAGGAGGGTCTAGGTCTTTCGATCTTGCAGCTAGTAGTAGTTATGTCTGAGAACATTCACTATAGTAATTTTTATTTTTTTTACATTATCAGAAAGAAGTTTCAATGAACAAAATACTCTTCGAATCTTTTTTAAAAATGTGATATTTTGACACGGGAATTCTCAACTTAAAGTTCCGCTGTTTTTTCTTTGTAATCATTTTTTTTTATAGGATTTGTAGTTTTCCTGATAAGACTGCGGCAATATTAAGATAAAAATTTATAATTTTAAAATAGCACCTAACTTTAGACACAAAAACTAATTATTGTCAATTTATTTTTTACTTTAATTGCATAAACGTTTTCTTTTTCTAAAAACTTATTTTTAGGGTGCTTTAGCTCATTTCATTAATACTCAATGGTTTAAAAAAGGCTCTATTTTATTAATATGCGGAGGCATGAACCACGTTTAAGTTTGATGCGATAAATTGTCAAACTAGTGATTTGCAAAGGCAAAAGTCATTATTCAATATTATCATCCTTTCTCTCATCAGCCTGTAATAGTCCACTGCTGGACATAGGCCTTCCCTAATACACCCCTATCCATCAGGGGGTTTTGGACCGTATCCCACTACGCTGGTATAATGCGGGTTGATGGGTGGACCAACCAACTAGGAAACAACAATGGAAATTTGTTGAGTCCCCGCAGGAATCGAACCCACGTTTCTAAAGCACATGCCCATATCACTAGACTAGGAGGCAGTTATCATCCTTTAATTTACCTAATTTATGAGTCTTTATATAAGTTTTTAAAAGCTTAAAATTATTATAGACACAAATTATTTTCATCTTACAATTGATTATGGTACAACAGAAAGTTCTAAATAATAACAATTTGCAAGAACTTGAAATGAACAGAACTTAATTTAAGTCTAGTCTGATTAGAAGATTAATAAAAAATAAAGTTATGTTGAGTAAGCTCTGACGGAGTTTCTATTGAAACGTTCACTGTAAGCGATTAGGAGCTTGACCGAAAAAAAATTGATATTTATTTTCAACAATCGCAAGAGATTCAATATTGCACGGCATATATCATCGTTTGTAAAAATTCATTTAGTAAATTAAAAAAAAATATCGCAAAACAATTATTACTTTGCTTATAATTACCAAATAGCATGTATTTTGTTTTTTTTTTTAATTTCCCTATACTAATACTAGTGCCTATACTAATTTTATTTATTTTCTGTTTTCATAAACTTCATAACTCATGATCTTCAATGTTCATACCATCTTTACGCTGACGACCTACTAATATATATTTAGGGACCTGTAGACGAACTGACCAATTTAATTAAAAGTATAAATGTAAACCTCAGTTACATCAATAATTGGTTTAATACGTTTGGATTTTTTGTCAATCCAGTCAAGTGCCAGGCTATTATCCTAGGGAGTAGCCGCATTTTAAGTAAAGTGGATTTATCCAACTTGCCACCTATAATGTTTAACAGCACCCAAGTTAACATTGAAAAGTCAGTCAAGAATCTTGGCTTGTTTCTTGACGCAACACTGAGCTGGAGAAATCAACTTGACAGCGTTTGTCAAAAAGTCACAGGCGTGCTGAGATCTCGTTCCAGGTTTAAGAACCTTTTCCCTGTCCAAACAAAGGTTACGCTCGTGCAGACCTTAATTTTTCCTGTAATCGACTATGGTGACATGTGTTACTTCGAGCTGAATGCAGATCTCCTCAATAAACTAGACCGACTTGTAAAGATTAAATAAATAAATAAAATAAAATAAAATAAATAATACCTACAAGCAAAAAATCAATTTTTTTAAATTTAATACAGTTCCTACTTAAATACTTCTGGAACTGTAACTGATTCAGTAATAATACGTGATTCTGACGTAATGTGAGCAGAAATAATTCGACGAAAGTCAATTCCAAAGCAAGTCATGTATTTAACATGAAAACCCAACTTAATGAATTTGCACAGACCTACTGCTAATAACTATTGAGTTACATAATTTAAAGTACCTTAAGTTGTAAGAATTTATCATTGTCTTATGAGCACATATTAATTGCTATACTATTTTGTTTTAAAATATTTTATTTTAACTTATAAATTTCTACAAGTATCTTATGTATTTCATTGCCATACTTTTCTTTATATTTATTGGCGATTATATTACATTTCTTACAACCTGATTGAAGATGCTTTTAAATGTGATGCTTGTGTTTAATGTTAAATGCTTTATATTCGTCATTAATGCGTCGGATGGGCATGTGAAAAGTTGGTCCACCCACCAACCTCCATTGGACCAACGTGGTAGGATACGGTCTGGAACGCCCTAATGGATAGGGGTGTATTAGGGGAAGTCTATGCCCAACAGTGGACTATCACAGACTGATAATGCATGGTTTATGCATTACCATGTTTTATGGTTTAAAACATGCCCAATTATACGCAGAAAATTCAGATTAAAATGTCAGAATTGTCCTTGAATAGACCGACATTACTAAGTTCAAGTCCGCTACTACGCAATTATTCGAATAGATCTTTGCGTTGAAACTGCATTGTATCTATTTGGCCGAAGATATTGACTTTTTTTACTGTCTTATCATATAAGTTACCAATTTTAAGTGTATTGAGTTAGATTCAGTAAGACTAAGAGAGAAGGGACCATTGAAATTAATAGGCCATGAAAAAAGATTTATAAAAAAAAAATTGATACTGTAATTTAAAAAAAAAATAATTAAATTATGCTAAAGTATAATATAAAGCATGACGTTTATGAATTAGTATTGAAAAAATATTGCAGAAAACATATACGCGTCAAAGTGTAACTTAGACCATAACCCGCTAGTTAGTTGCGTCATCTGTTTAACAAGTCTTGGAGTCTTCGTTACTCAATTAGCAGTTAGTTAATCAACACTGAACTAATTCAGGCCCAAAATATCACAATTTATATAAGAAAATTTTAAATCATTGCATTTAACGGAATTATTACATACTAAAATATTAATTGGCCATTTTTATATGCAGATTTTCGTTCCATTTAAGATAAATATGACTTCGATGTTCATTTTAAAGTTCAGCCACTATTTTAAATATAAGCGGATCACTATATGCTTTTAGCCTGATATTTCGTTGTAAGCAGGACTACACAGTATAAAGTGCAACGGGTCTAAGTACTCTGTGTCCCCCATATCGTAGCAGATGGCGCAAACAGGTTGTACATTAAGACAGGCGTACAGTTGTGATATAGAATACTCCACATACGTTATTTTTCGATCACCGGTAACTCTTTTTACGTAAAAGGCTTTCTACAGCCAGAGCTAAGCTTCTTTGCTTTCTAGAGCTTTCATTAATTGAATTTTTAGCATGGTTTATCTTATTAATAACAAAGTAAGCTTTTGTGTGTTCCGTAAATAATAAGATTTTAGACTGTGGTACAAACATTGAAAAATTATATTTAAGATATTCGTTTTAATAAAACACCTTCTTAACTACTTTCATTTATTTCAAATGCCATTAAACCATTAGCCATTAAACAACGATAGCAAAATGTTGTTCCCCGCAAATCGAATTCGAATTTGAATCCGTAACCTCCAGTTTACAAAGCAACTACCAAAACAACTAGGCCACGGATGCGAATAAACTAAAACGTACGTCGTGGAGCAAAACTCTGTAAAAGGCAAATGTTTTAGCAAAAAGATTTTTTAATAAAGGCGATAGACTGAAAATATGTTGAATGTTCTGTCATACAAGCAATTCACGACCGTTTAATCATAAGGTGCGTAAATCAATACGATAAAACAGAGGTTTACATATTGCTTCTTATATAATATTACTCAGTTGAAACACTAGTATCTCGTTAACTCTAATTTAAAAAACATATTCAACTAAAAAGCAGTTTTTTAATCAACTTCACGAAATTTTGATAAATCGTAGTAAAAAATCTTACATTAAATTATAAAGTATCATCGTAATTATATGTACAGTTTTTTACAATTAAGAAATTTTTAATATTAAAATAGCGAAAACCTAGATTTAGTACACATACATAGCATTTCAGCTTTAAGCAAGCTAGGTAGCTAATCCTTTCGTTAAAATGACTTCATAAAATTATTTAAACAAGTAGCTTTGTTATAGAAGCAGTAATAAGTTACTCCTAGAATTCCCATGACATCTTAGATTCGCTCTCAAGGTATCTTTCCTTGGAAAAACCAATATAATTTTACAACACTGTTGACTGAAATCGGTTGAACCTACGATAACAATGTGGAATTAGACTTTCTAAATATAAGTCATGAGAGTTCTGGCTGTAGATTTTTTTTATAATATAGGTTATTATATTTCGCTATTAAATACAATTTTACCTAATAACACAATTACAGTTCAATGTACAGCATAAAAATTTGTAGTTACAAAATTAATTATTTTATTACATTACATAATATTCTTAATTATGCAAAAGTAGCAATAAATGATTGAAATAAAATACTAAGACGTTAATTAATATAACATTAAGCTATACGTATATTGACGCACTGCCGTTCTTTAGTCTCTTACGGGACACGGCATTTACATGTTATGTTAGTAAAACTCTATACAATCCAAATACATCCGAGGTTGGTGATCACTCCTTTGGTTTCTTCATAAACTTCCACTTTGCCGTAGTGGTAGTTCGTAGTAGCGGCGGCCAGATTTCGTCTTGGGGAAGTTAAAACAAACTCCGCTTTCTTAATAATAGGGGTTGGCCGTAGCAGCTGCTTTGAATGCCCTGAAGAAAATTTGGGTAAGTCTTTTGGTTACGTGTAATCCAATCTAAAAATATGGTTTTAGGGCTAAGGCCGCCAGCATTGGTGGTTTAATAGAAGTTAATAACCATAACTTTTTGAATATTGGCAGAAATGCAAAAACAAAAGAAAAAAAAACGAAAATACTGTACAGTAAACTACAAAAATAAAAAGTGCCATAGTATAGATACTGCTGAGTGTAACGTATTTTTCTAGCAGTAAGTTTTAGAGACTATATCTGATTATTATTAGTAAATACATATATCTTTAAATTCCGCAAATGTCAGTGGGGATTTACTAAAAAACTTAGCAGAAATTACTTCGTTTCTAAACCAGTACAACTACAGTTTGCGATCACTAAGTTTTTCTTGCGCTCATATCAATTTGTCGTGAATAAATCAATATTATTTTTAAATGCTTACCTCAAAACCTCGGTTATTGATTATTATTTAATCTTAAATCATCTTAGTTCATCATTTTTGATCAGTGTTCGGGCGACTACGAGGTACATTTTCTTAGTTAAAATTTTTGGAAGTTTTTAATTTTATTATTAAAAAAAATTACTAATATAACATGCTCCTGGATACAGGATCCACACCATGTTGTTTCCTTATAAAGTTATACGAAGCTCTGGCTCATTAAGTCCTTCAGTCCTGTGCGGCTTAATTAAGGAGCTATATCAGTCTTACAACTAAGGTATTAACTTTAGAAAATGACATGGTATTTTCAAATGTTACTATGTTTGTTGTAATTTTAATCATGTATTTTTTTATATTCCTCCTGTTATGCTGTACAAGCCCTTAGCAAATTGCAACTATCAGCGTCATCTATTTATTGCAACATCGATTCACACGGTACAAATATGCTGCGTCAACAAGTCGACACGAGGCAAATATGCTTCATCAACGGAACGTTTCGACGAACCTGCAGAGGCTGCTGCCATCCGACGCTGCACTTTACTGGGAAGTTTCCATCGTTTGAATTACTTCATTACGATAATTCAATGTACCTCGGTCATTCCATTTCTGCATCGAAAGGAGTTAGACTAGGCTTAGCTTTAGCATAAGTTAAATTGTAATTTTTCATATTTTATCTTAATTAAATTTATATCCATATTTGAGTTTTGGGTCCTCCGACGGCGACTACCATAATTGGCGCAGTCGGTAGGATACCTAGGGTAGCTTAGGATCTAGAATAGATACTGACGCGCCGGTATCCTGGAACCTGGAGTCCCGTGCTGGAGGAAAAATCCAAAATCGATCCCGAAGAACCAGAATGAAATCCATGTGAGTACACTTAAGATTATCCTTGTGTGTTGCTCTCAATATCCTTATAAGTGTCCTTTTAGTTTCCAAGATTTTTCATCCTAAACACTACCCTAAAGGGCCTGCACGTGACAGTTGCTCGTAGGCTCAACTTGGATAGCCATAGAAATATTAGTGTAGATTTAGATAAGACGTTAGATTCCTCGATAGACTGATATTAAATCGTCCTCGAGATGGCCGACGTAGACGCAATTTTAAAGCCCTACGCCTGGTACCTGATTTTGACGGGAACCCGCATATATTACCTAGATTTATCCACTTATGCTGACAAATAATGCAGAGATATAACTGCAAATCCTGGCAACGAGCTAGCTAAGTTATGCCTGTAAACGGTATTAATAAAATTACCGGGTCAGCTGCACAGATAATTAACTCAAATGGCATTTCTGAAAGTTGGGATAGCATAAAGAATACTCTAATTAATAATTTTCGGACCAGAGATGATGACCGCTTTATATAACGACCTTATGTTGGCTACTGCAGGGAATAGTTCGCGCAAGAATTTTACGATAAATTTTTCAAATTTATTCAGTACCATTATGACATACGTCAGCTACTGTAGAGAGTGTCGATACCACTATTGAAGCTAAACGTACTTTATAAAAGTTAACAGTTGTGCGAGGTTTAAAGAGCCTTCGGGCTCTCGTATCAGATGTATGCGTCCAGATAGTGCTGAAAAGCTTTAGAGTTCATGCAAGAGGAATTGAATGTTATGTACTTTACAAAACGTAATGATTCCATTTCGGAAAAGAAGTCACAAGGTTTTCAATTACCCAAACAAGGCCAATAGTTCCTAATATCTTACTCGCGTTTAAACCATTCAATTCCGTTGCTCGACCACCACAATTCCCAATTGGCAGCCCTCAACAGACGTGAAGCCTAATTTCCAGCAGCCTCTGCCATCTAGACCAATAAATATGCCAGCGCACGCAACAATGTTCCGTGCGCCACCGCCTAACTATAATGCGCTGCAAAATAAATCTAAATTGCCCAGGTATATACCACAAAATCAAGGCCCTAAGCCTATGAGTGGTGTCAGCACTACGTTACCGAGAAAGGCCTGCGGCAACCAACTTACCGGTCATGATTGGCACAAATATGGCAATCCCCGCCTCTAACTATTTTAAAACGAAAGAAATGAATATTAATGAAGTTGATAGCTATAGTGATTTCTATTACCCTGATTATTATATGTACGACCCCCATGGTTATTATTTGTGTGATCCTTACAATGTTTATCCCACAGGAAGTGATTTTTATGATTGTGCAACCTCGAGTAATTATATCGAGCCCGGTTATGACGTGATTGACGAGTGCCCTTCAGGTAACTCGAGTGAACCTCACCCTCTAGTAGTTCGGGAGAGGCAGAATTTTCGGAATCGTACAAATTGAACAACTTAAAATAGAATTGAATTTGCAAACTCAGAGACAGCTTCCATACATTCAAATTTTGGATCCACTTAAAACTACTTATAGATACAGGCAAACCAATCATTTATCGCCTGAATGCTATCGAAATGTTCTATTCGAATTTGCCGCTTAACTTTGACCCGTTCGAAGCAACCAATGTTCATGCCACCTCAAGGAATAATTATTCTATAATATTCCTTGTTTCAGAGTTCAATGAAACGGACGACATAAAATTATGTATTTATAAATTTCATATTATTTCGACGGCCTTATCGGGTTGGATTTATTAGAAAAATTTGAAGCTAAAAATCGACTTAAAGGACAAAGTGCTTATCACACGTAACTCGACCAATTCTATTTACATGCATAATTCATGCAACGTGAATTGGTACGAAGAAATTATCCGGCCAACTCATCTAAAATAGTTAGAATTCGATAAATTTACATGACGGTGAATGTTTAATTAACGAACAAACTATTTCTAATTGTATTATAAGAGTGTCTAACCACCGTATGCAATAATCGCGGATTTTAGAAATTACAACCCGACGCAGCACGATTTAATATTTCCCTAGACCAACCAATTCAAGCCGAGTCCACAACGTTCATGTTCTCCAAATCACGTCAGACTGTCGCGCGCGGCCGATGTCCCATCTCGCTTACGCACGGATCATTTGAACGTAGAGGAGCGCGCTAACTAGAGCGGTTGTGTGCAAATTATGCTGATGTATTCTATATCGATGGTGAAAGTTAACCTTCACTAACAAAATTAAGCATAGCATTAAGACAACTGATGTGATACGGTATACACAAAAGTTATCGGTACACGTATATACATAGAGATGAAGTTAGAGACCAGATAAGCAAGATGCTGAATCAGGCATTATCCGACCATCAGAATCCGCGTGGAGCTCACCATATGGGTGGTTCCAAAATCCGACGCATCCGGTAAACTAAATGGCGTGTCGTCATAGATTTCCGCAAACTAAACGAGAAAACTTATGACGATAAGTATCCGATACCTAACATAAACGACGTCCTGATAAACTTGTAACTGTCAGTATTTTTCGACTTTGGATCTAGCTAGCGGGTTCTATCAGGTTGAGATGAATCCGACGACATACCCAAGACAGCATTCAATGTCGAGAATGGTCACTACGAATTTTACGCATGCCAATGGGATTAAAAACTCCGTCCACCTTTCAGCGCGTAATGGACAATGTTCTCAAAGACCTACAAAACACTATTTGTCTAGTTTATTTAGATGATATTAGTAGTTTCAGTACTTCTCTTCAGGAACATATGGTTAACCTGGAGAAGGTGTTCCAAAAGCTAAGAGATTCAAACTTTAAGATACAAATGGATAAGTCTGAATTTGAAACTTGAAACGGCCTATCTTGGGCATATAATTAGTAAAGATGGTATCAAACCCTAACCCGGATAAGATTTCAGCAATTCAAAAGTATCCGCTGCCTACTACACCCAAAGAAATAAAACAGTTTCTCGGTTTAGTAGGTTACAGAAAATTTATTCCTGATTTCACACTTTACCAAACCCTTAACGCAATGTTTAAAGAAAGGTAGAAAATCGTAATTAACGCCTAGTATACAGTTGTTTTGAAAATGCAAAGCAGCTCATAATGACCGATTCTTTAATACCCAGAATTTTCTAAAGATTTCATCCTTAAACGACGCATCTAACGCAATAGGCGCAGTATTATCACAGGGCCTCTAGGTGCGGATAAGCTCAGTTGCACCGCTCGCGTACTTTAAACGATAGCGAAACTAACTATGTACTATCGAAAAGGAACTCTTGCTATGTATGGGCGACTAAATATTTCTACCTTATTTATTTGGACGAAATTTAAAATCGTAACGGACCATAAACCACTCCAGTGGGTTATGAACCTAAAGGAGCCTAACTCCCGTTTAACTCGTTGGAAACTTAAACTCTCAATCGATTTCTCTGAAAGTATATAAAAAGGTGGTGTAATTGTAATGCGACGCTTTGTCTCATCCAAATTAATAACGAAGTTAAAATCAGTTCAGTTGTTGCAAACCTGTCAGAATGCCCACCTTCTGGGAAAAATTGCGCTACAGCCTCGGCTCATTCAGTTTAGAAAATCCAATTTTAGAAGTCCCAATCGTTGCCGAACCATTAAATAAATTTCATAGGCAGATATTATTACAGTTGTGGCGATATCAAAAAGCGACCGACGGCTTCAAACACTCGATACGCATGGCTAGGACATCCGTTACAGGTGTCCAAGTCCAACTAGAATCAGATGTAGTGAATGTAATTATATATGTCAATCCAAAGTAAAACCACAGCTTATTAACCCACCGCTTGCATTTTAAGATATCATACCTATTATTCAAAAAGTTTAAAACTCCGCTATGAATTTGGTGTTATCAAAATTCGAAGTGGAAAATATAAAGAATACCTCAGGCAACAAGAAATAATAAAGCATTACCATGAGGGTAAACCAACCACCGCGGAGAAAACGAATGTCATCTCCGTTATCCCGTCGATATTATTGGCCTAAGATGAAGGCGATATCACAGAAAATTTATTAATAGTTGTACGGTGTGCGGTCAAGCAAAATATGACCGTAGTCCATTGAACAACAGTTCAACATGAGTTCCCCGGCTACGAAACCATTCGAAATTGTTCACATGGATTTGCTTTCAATTCAAAACTGAGAAATATTTAACTATTGTCGACGTATTCCTAGTATGCTCAAGCATACCACATTCCTGACAGTACAGCAATCAGCACCTTGCAGCCTTACTTCAAATTTTGTACGCAATCAGGTTTACCGCTAACATAGTTCAGATAACGCACTGGAATTACGAACCAGTTGTTTAGCGAATTCGTAACTCTGCATAAAATAAACCATCATAAAACTTTGCCACATAGTCCAAACGATAACGGGATCTAGGAGAGGTTTCACTCTACATTGCTGGAACATCTTACAGATCCTAAATTAACTCACTAAAGATCAAGATATTTCCAATCTAGTCCCATACGAATCTTAGCTTCAATAGTTCGATCCACTCGTTTACCAAGTGTAGACCGTTCGATATAATAACCGGCACTTTGATCCGCGCGATCCTTTTGATATTGATATGTCTAAGCATTTAACGCAACAATACATCAAAATCACCAAGATAGCTATGAAATTATATACATACTATTAATGAGTCATCGTTACATAATCGCACTATCATAGAAAATCGAATACCAACCTGATCACGCGTCTTTATCAAGCAACCTTTGGCAAACGTCAAAAATTAAGCGCCGATATAGTCAGGATAAAGTTCTTGCGAATCTACCTATACATATTTATACATCCAAAAACGTGGCCCCATGTGCGAAAATCGATTAAAAACGAGTCCCTAAAAGTGCCAATTGTTGCAGGGTGCTACTGGTCCTGATTGCTCATTCGATAACGGCTCTGGATATCAATCAGGGATAACGAGAGTCTCGACGATGGCCCCGGGATACTTCTTTCGACTAGGAGCAACCAGGTAATTACTCACTACCATGCATTTTCAAGTATATTGAACTTAAAGATATACGCGATAAAAGCTCATATATTACAAATTAATTATCGGATTTCAAAGTCAGTTGCATAATCATGCGTACATACTATATGAACTCAAATAGAATATTTATCGTCTAAATTAAATAAAGTTTATACTCATTTAAAACATTAGAACCAATGCGAACAAAGAGGTCTCATTGATGGTTTAGGCTCATTAATTAAGACTATCACGGGCAACCTGGATTATTCAGATGATAATGATGATACAATATCAAAATTCTTCAGAATAATGACAATAAAATTCAAGATCAAGTGAAATTCACGCATAAGTCAACACACGAATGGAGAGCTCAGCATTCAAATTATAGACCAAATTAGTGAAAATCAATCCAAATGTAATGTAACCTTGCAAGCTCATCCTATCACCCAAGCTCAACTTGGGAGTTCAAGTCTTATAAATACATGATTTGCTCAACAGCTAAGTAGCAATTATTCAGAAATGTAGATGATATTAGAGGTTACAGAATAGAGAATATTTTAGCGTTTATTCGTGCAATCAGCACACATCATTCTATTATAAGTATTGAGGTTTTAGGTTACATGGTTAAAGAATTGGAGCAATTCTAAAAGCTAACAATATGTTATGACTTAGAACTAGAGAATATACGAATATCATTAAGTCCAGGTATTATTTTTCGGGAGACAGAGTATGTACAATCCTTTAAAATACCTATATTTTCCCGGCACTTCGACTTATATAAAACTGTCGTCGCTCCCAATAAATACTAGCCCTCATCCCTTATACATTGATGAACAAACAGGGATGAGTTGCATGTTACTGAGCTCTGGAATACTTGAGTACGGTAACGTCACCACTGCGGAATAGGATGACCATCAACTTGGCATCAAGTGACTGTACCACTGCGCTCCATAATTAACCAATCTTTTGGCGGAAGCTGCGAATTGAACTGCAATATACTCTATCAAGGATCGCTTGAGAACTCGATCAGAAGCATTACGTCATATCACTCCCTAATATGACGAAGATACGTTATGCAAATGCTCACGTGAGGACTAAAGCATATTCATCGGTACCTACCTGGTCACCATCCGCTACTTCTACACTAGGCGGAGTTACCATCACAACTAAGCAACTTGAACAAGTTGAAGAACGCCTTTGAAGATCATGAAGGATGTATACCACGGCTACGTTAGACTTTTCTCACATGTTCACCTTGAAATCAATTGATTGAAGAGAGTTAGGAACCACATCATATTCTGTGCAACCGGCTTCTACAAGTCGAAAACAAATCTCGTCAATTTCCATACCATACGAAACGATACCATTGTATGTTGTGTCCATAAAGCTTACTCATCATCCTGATCATTGGCAACCCAAGACATTGTGGGATGCTCATGATTGCTCTAAGAACCCTCTGAAGTGCCAGCCCGAGGACGTCTATTCGCGCGAAACCTGATTGACATAAGACGCAAATACCTATCTCAAGTTTGAAGATTGGTTCCAGAGGATGTTATATATCAAGCCACTTAGACAAATTCGGCAACTATGCGCGTCATCTATTCATTGCACATCGATTCACACGAAAATATCTGCGTCAACAAGTCGACACGAGGCAAATATGCCTTCATCAACGGGAACGGTTTCCTGACAAGCCCAAAGGCCGCTGATCGACGCTGCACTTTACTGGAAGTTTCCATCGTGTAATTATTTCATTACAGGATAATTTCAATGTACCTCAGGTTCATTCCATCTCTGCAACGAAAGTTAGACTAGGCTTAGCTTTAGGCAAGTTAAATCTGTAATTTTTCATATTTTATACCAATTAAATTTAATAATAATTTTGAAGTTTTTGGTCCTCTACAGCGACTACATAATTTCGTCACAACTGTAAAAGTATTTATCCTCGGTTAAAAACAAAATGTACTAAAACATCGAAACTTGAAAGTTTTACATACGCTGGTTAGTTATTATTCTCAGAAATTACCAATATGACAAATAGCCTCCTTTTATAAAGATGCTTTAGATTAAATAAAGCACTATTTAAATATTTTTTTTAATCTTATTAGAGATACACACAGTTTTTTTTCGTTCTTGACACTGAGCTCAGATACGATCCAAGTCTTTATTTTATACAACTTAAACAAATTTTTCGTTTTGATTGTAAAATTAAGCGCAAGAACTCTTTTTTCATAAGGCAATTTTTTTATATTTTACTGTAATTGTGGTTATCGTTATCTTTATCAATCAAGATTGACAAAATAAGTTTTTCAAACTTAATTTAGGTATAATTGAAAAAAATTAAAATATAGGTACAAATATTGCTATTTCAAAGACAAAGCTAAAAATACAAATAGGTTCTGTATGTGATCCGGAAACAAATTGAAACGTCCATATGTAGGATGGGGACCAAAAAGATTTTAAAAAATCTAATCGGTTTTGGAAGGATCATTGTAAGCTCGGTAGAATTGAATCAATCAATGAATTTAAACTGTTAAGGAATTAAAAATGAAATTTCATTTTGTCGACGGAACTATTGTAGTAACAAAGGAAATATGAATAATTTGGTAAAATGTCTCCGATTGATGAATAGAAAGTTATTATAACCTACAGATAAAAATATAGGCATCGTCCCTTAATGTTACATACCTTTTATAAGAAAATATAATATATCATTAGGTAAATATAATTCCATAACATATCCCATCACGCTGGTCATGCGGGTTGGTGGTGACCGACTTTTACATGCTCATCCTAGCATAGATAATCTTACTTTTAGGACAATTGAGGATGGTCCAAAGTTACCTTTTGTAACTAGGAAATAGCAATAAAAATATGTGGGGTCCAAGATTAAAACACAACCTTAAAAGTTTTAACACATGCCCTTACCACTGTTGGCTGGAGGTCGGTTAATACTATAGTATACTTTTATACTTTTAACAAATTCAATAAACAGTGATACACATATTACTAGAAGACTTTAGCTATATGTATATACATACCGTAAACTCATTAATAAATTTCATTAACATTAATTGAACGTTAAAAATGTAATGGACTATAAAATTGTAATGTTAATAAAATTATCAAAAGTTTAATTTAAATAACTAGACAACTACTTCCCATAAATACTCATTGGATAAATGGGGCTTAAAAGCATTTTTAGATTATAATGAACTTTTTTAATGTTTAATTTTTTATTCAGAGCCTATTTTAAACTACTTCCTAATAAATAAAAGCAACAGAATAAGAATGGAAAAAAGATTTATCAAAAAATATAAGGCAAAAAGTAAACCAAAATACTTATAAGGACCGTTGGGACGTCCGTGGGCGTGTTTGGTAAAAACACGCCCACATAAATAAAATATAATTTTAAATAATTTCTTTAGTAAAAAAAGGTTTCCCTAAACTTTATTTAGTGTTAACTCACTATTTTAATACAATACATTTTAAAATAAGGGTTATTTACAAAAGTTTGAAACCATCCAACTTTTCTCAAGTAAAATTAAACGTCTTTAAGGCAACATCTTGACTCATTTCGTCCGGGAAATCTTTTTATCGCTTTTCTTCATTATCGTAGGCTTGGGGGTTTCCTTTATATTAATTTATATAAAGACACTATGTATATAGCGTTTTTTTATAACATTTTTATCTTATTTTGTCCGTTGCATGATTGGTAAATTTCCTTTTCTTAATTGAATTGATTTATACAACAATAGAAAATTTTAAGTAATTTTTTTAATTTTTTGAAAATGAATAAAAACTTGTTTTACATCAAAAAAATAAATTTGTTTATAAAACTATTTATCTATCTGTACTATCTGAACTATGTTAAAAGTTTTCTTGAACTATTTTGGACATAAATTCACTGTATTTAACCACACAATTTTATAACCAATAATTAACAAACAAGTTTTATTGAAACAAATTAACTCAGTTCAAGTTTATCTTAAATAGCTAACCTTCTGTTTTTTACAAGGTAGTCATTAAAGAACAGTATTTTGTTAAAGTAACTTTCAAAGCTTATAAGAAGAAAAAATTATGAAAGTAATTAAAAAAAGTGTTCACTGATGTTGTAATGGGGCTTAACCAAATAACTCGTGTGAATATTAGCATTATGAAAGAAAAACAACTATTAAAAAATTGGTGTATCCCATGCTTACTTACTTATGATACGTTTTGTCATTATTAGTTATAAACTACTTGCAAAATTTTTTGTAATGACAAATAGCAGTATTCTCTACATCGTTATTCTATAAGCTTTAGCAACTATTTGCTTAGGTACACAAGTAAAATTATAAAAAATAACACAGAAGCACATTTTAATTTTGGCTACTAGTAGAAAGTTGGATATGTTCATAAAATTGTGTACAATGGGACACTTATTTAAGAATTGTTTTGCATTATATTATAAATTTTGAGTTAACGCTTGTACACGTTTAAGCCAATCTTATTTATTATTATTGACATTGTACGAATTTTATTACTATTATGAACCTATCCGAGAAGATATTTTCTAATCCAGTTAATGTCAAAGATGAGCTATATAACATACATACATCATCAGCCTGTGAGACTGCTAGAAATAGGCCTCCCCTGATACACCCCTATCCATTAGGGCGTTTTATATTGTGTTATCAGCCCAAATTGCCCTAAGCATCTCGGAAAACAATGAAAACTTGTTGAGTCCCCGCAGGATTTGCCACCACGACCTCCAGTTTCTAAAGCACACGCCCATACCACTAGGCTACGGAGGCAGTTTAACTATATGAGTAATACTTTAATTTAAAACATTGACCAAGTTTTAACAAAACAGTCAATTATAATGATTGTTTTGTTGAATGATGATAATGATGATTGATGCCATCGGCTATATCAGTGCCGAGTCAGCTTTTTACTTTATTCATAACAGGACATTTATTATTGCAGTCAGCATCTCTCATTACACAGAGCTATTGAGCAAAACTGGATGTCCAAAATCTTCGTACAGCAGCCTGGAAGAAGACATCTAACGAAGTTGACCAAAGAAAACAGAGAAGCTTTAAGACCAGAGGTTCTCTCTGAAGTTGTAAGCTTTTACAGCCGGTTATATGCGTTGTACTCGGCACACCTACAGCCGGATAAGAAGGATTCTTGAGCCACTCTTACCTGCCGTATGTCGGAATTGGTCGAGACGACTCGGACGTGTATTTAATTTCTTTTTGCCCTTCTCTCCGCAAGAACTTCTAAGGCATGGTACAGGGTCTTGGTCTTATTGTTCTTCAAAAAAAAATGATAAAACTCTATTATTATCACTCCTGAGTACCGTCTATAAGCTTTTTTCGAGGGTCATCTCGAATCTTCTTGCACGAAAACTCGATGAAGTGCAGCTTCGAGAACAAGCCAGGTTTTGGAGGGGTTATAGCACCATAGACCACAGCTACACAGTGAGCCAGGTTATGAAAACACATATGTATAACTAGCCCCTGTGCATGGCATTTGTGGACTATGAGAAAACTTTTCACTCCATTCAGACCGAGTCCTTACAGCGGTGCCAAAATGATTGGCGATATATCGAGATGCTGAGATGTCTGTATAACACTGCAACTATGTCTGTCGTAGGCCAAAGTTAGGAGACTGGCCTCGTTCCTCTGCACCAGGATGTGAGACAAGGAGAAGTCTGCATTGGAGAATATGGTTAGAACGCTAAACTGGAAATGTGAACGGCGAGAACATCTCAGATCTGCGATTTGCGGACGATTTCTTCATAATGGCTGAAACCGCAAAGGATCTGCAGAAAATTATGCAAAGCCTGGCTAAGTCTTCTGCACGCATTGGTCTTCGGATGAAACCGGGTAAAAGCTAGGTCATATTCAACGAGCACCTTTATCCAGGACTGATCACAATTGATGGCACCTCCCTTAAAGTGTACGATTACCTAAGGCAAAGGCTCAAACAAGGTAGAATCAACTTTGAGGGAGAGGTCAACAGAAGGATTCGGCTGGGCTGAGCAGCTTTTGATAAGCTTAATCGGGTTTTTTCATCACCCACATCCCACAGTACTTTAAATACAAAGTCTTCGAGCAGTGCGTCCTACCATGTCACGTATCACCTACGGTGCCGAGACTTGGTATGTTACGGTTCGACTGGTCCAAATTTAAAGTCGCTCAGCAAGCTACGAACAGGGCTATGCTCGGAGTGTCTCTTAAAGACTGCATCAGAAATATAGTAGTAATAGAAAAGGATATTAATGTTCTATTAAAAAAAAACTACATCCAAGTTCAGCTGGTACTTTTTAACTAAACGTTTTAATAGTCTTGACGCACTGCTTTATTTTAAACTCCGCCTTTTTTTATTTATTTATTCAAATCGAATTGTATTGTAAATTTTGTGTAGTTATATCTACTAATAATTCGTTACTTTTAATAATTAAAATAAAAAATATTTTTAAGAGGTTAAATCATACGGATTTTTAAGTATATTGTTAAAAGAATTTTTTATTCCAGATTTCATAAATGATAATATGTTAATTTAGTTGCTCAAACCCTGAAATTTATTTTCACCAAATTGAGAAAGTGCCACGCCTGTAAGACTTAATTGGGGAGATTGAAAAAGGGATTTACATAACATATTGGTAACTTTATTAGGACATGTAATCAAGTGTACAAATCTTTAAAATTTTGAGCTTTAGAATAAGTAGGGATTAGTTTATTTTAATTTTACAATATTGAATTTCAACAATGTATATGGAAATAGTCGAATTTTTAAAATTAAAAAGCTGCATAAAAATCATAATACAAAGAAGATCAGGAAATCCGTTCGTGTTTAAATTTCGGCATTATTAACTACTTAAAATTTTTTCGGGCAATTCTATTTAAAAAAGTTTTGGCTTTAATTCTAAATTTTATACAATCTGTGATAATAATTTTATTTTTATATTCCATTTTTATTTTCATCCAGGAATTTTACTTGCTAGTGCCTCATAGTTAGAAGGCAATTTTTATTTGTAATATAAAGACACCGCGTGGTAAGTTATGAAAAATCACTTTTTATGCGGAAATTCTTACGCAATGTTGTTGCTCTTTAAAGTTGACCATCTTCACGAAACCATTTTCAAGCTCTGTTTTCATTTTAACAACGCGAAGGAAGACGGGCTATGCGGACCTCACTGCCAAATAAAAATTGTTCTTCTGGCGCTTAAGAGATGTAACACAGAAACTCTTTGGCAGTCTTGCGACCCACCAAGCTGGCCGACCTATGGCTGTCTTCCGCCTCTAGATGCTCGAAACTAATGCGCCTTTTCCCGGCCCTATAAAAAGTAAGGCTCCCTGAGTTAGCATACCATGGAGCCCTGAGCTCCTTACAGGACAAGATCCCAGCCTAGCGTGGCCTTCGATGTTAGCTCGCCTAATACGTTTAAGCCATTTCAGAAGGAGGAGCGATCATCAATAAGCGAGCCTGGCTAAGGCTATAATAATTTTAGGTTTTTTTTCTTGCCAGATCCCTTTGATTTAATCTATGAATCCGTCTTTTGTTCAATTAATATCCATAATAGGGCAACATTGACTTCATTTTCGTAGTTTATATCTGAGTTATTAATGGTAATGTCGACTATCATAAGTTTGTTTAGTAGATTTACCTGTAAACCCAAATTAGTGTTGTTTCATTCTCTGGGATATAAAGTTTGTCTATTTTTTAATATAGTCCGGTAGTGGCTATTATATATCATCTTTAATTTGTTTAAAATTTAAATAGAATATATATTTTTCCTATTTTGTATGTAATTAAAAATATTAATTAATTTTTTTTTTCGTTTCAGTTTCAGCCACTGAATTTGTTAAAAACATTATTTCCAATTAAATTTCTTAATTATAACGTCTTCGAATTCGTTAAAAATTAATGAATATTAAACGGTATTAAACAGGAAAATTTTAATAGCCATTATTTTTTGATTTAGTAAATTGAAAGGTCGTGAAAAATAAATTTGATTTCAAAGTATAATTAAACCTTCGTCAAAATCTGATGACCTAACTTTTTTAAGATAACCAAATAAGGACATTATTTAATACAAAATATAGTACATCACTTATGATATACTATTAATGAAAATTAATGAATCTATCCATATCTTTTGTTATAATTGTATTTGGTAAGTTTCATGTAACAAAAATCAACATAAAAGGTTCTTAGCGGATTATTCCCAACGTTTAGATCCATCTATACATATTAAAAAAAAATACCCAAACCTGTCTGTATGTTTGTCTCTTTGGATAAACTTGAATGCTATGGCAAGATTGTCAACTGGTTATACTAATCGATAAAATGAATCTTCCAGAGGCTTAGGATAATATCTTTTTAGCTTTTGTCCTCATATGAGTAATATATTAATATTAGTCAGAGATGTCGGAAATAAACTAAGCTGTCTGAGAGTTTTCATCGAAAGCGTTGCCTAACTCTATAAGAATAACAAAGATTGTGTTGGTAGAAATATTCTTCCTTTCTAGATAGCATAAATAGGGAGAAATAGGCACTATTAGAAAAAGTTTTTGTTAATGTTGCACGGGACAAAGTCGGGCAACAGCTAGTAAATTATAATTTATTTCTACAGTCATATATATGGTAATAATATTTTAATATATTACTAAATTTAAAAATAACTAAATTTCTATTTTGAAAGGGTTGGTAATCAATTTAAATTTATTATTAATATTGTAACTTTAAATGGCAAAACCCAGAAAATGTATAAAACAAGGAATAAGCTCTAAAACAAACAAATGCAAACCAAAGAACGCAAACTGAATTAGTTGAGCAAACCAAAGACCTGTTGAGTCTATTAGCCTGGTTATGAAATCAAATTGATTGTCTAGATATTTAATTTTATATTTAATCGTTACAGATAAATGTACTAAAGTTTTATCTTTGAAACATAGTACTATTTTCACATTTCTTAGCGGATTGTCTAGTTATATGCTTGTATTACTGCAATTTAATAAAACATAAAAGGATAAAGTTATGTTTAAAAGAAATTTTTAGTGAAATAAGCGATAAAGTTTTAAGCCAAATGATTTCAAAAGACTATAAATATGAATAAACACGTAAATAATAACGTTTCATATGTTATAGAAAATATATACCGGTGGTAGGTCGCCTTTACACGAGACCGTCTGGGTTGGTCCCACCGCAGTGCCTATTTCTGCCACGAAACAGTGGTGAAACACTGCTGTGTTCGGTTGAAGGGCACTGAGCCAGCATATTTACTGGTAAAACGAGACTTACCAATTATGTCTCGGGAGGCATGGCGATACCACTGTTGCCAGGTCTATGGGCGTGGGTGACCACTTCCCATCAGTGGCCCGAATGCTGCCTCCGTGCTGCCATAAAAAATATATATTTTTTATCTGTAGGAGGAGGAGGTCAATCCGACCATTTAAAACGTACTTTTTCAAACGCCCACTCCAGTCTGTGGAAATACTTTTAACCCCGTGTCTGTGGGACTGAATGTTAAAAGTCAAACAGTTGCCTCTGTCATTAATAATACATTTGGCTTTCGATTGGAACTTATGGATTAACGTCCAAATACAATTAAATGTAATTTTGTCTTGAGGAAAAAATTAAAAATTAATTTTAGGTTCTAAAAATTTGAGGACAGCATGAA
The DNA here is from genome assembly GCA_029286875.1 of Lamproptera curius. NCBI lineage: Eukaryota > Metazoa > Arthropoda > Insecta > Lepidoptera > Papilionidae > Lamproptera > Lamproptera curius. Next base: position 3,597,996 of record JAGSMT010000031.1, read on the forward strand.
CTGTTCTTCCCAATTTATTTTTTCTATTGTTAAGGACAGAAGACAGAAATATCAATGTTGAAATTGGATGGATTTTACATTTATATTTATATAGCGATATCTTTAGCTATTGTATAAAATGCATACTCACTGTAACAATAAAAATAAAAACACCTCCATAACTTTGAATTTATAAGAGGAAAAGGGCAGAAATTTGTTAATCCGAGCCAGTTTCGTTATCCTAACTGGCTCTGACAAATACCGGTTGCTTTGTCCTTATCTAATAGAATTGTGAGGGCAAGAAATATGATGCTCTCTTAAAAACAGAAAAATATTATATTTGGTCACGTATCCAAATATTTTTTTTTTTCCTCTTATTATGTCCTCAAATAACTGAGTAAGTATTAGCAAATGCAATAAAAAACTGCGCCACTTTTTGGGTATGGTCTTTTAAATATCTCTTATTTTCATGGATGAAATTTTTACCAATTCTAACGCTAGGGTGTATGTAAATTGTTTCTGCAAGGGTTGGATCTATAACTCCATAGCTCCTGGGTATGTACTTATAAGTTGTGGATTGATGTTAGTGCACTTTTTAGGGTTGCAGGAAATATCAAAAAGGTTTTGTAATCGTACCATTAAATCAATAACATCGTCTTTTCTAAAAAAATCGTATCAATTTATATTTGATCTGATATATTATAGTGCTGCACAGAAAAAATGACAAAACAATTTTAATATTTTTTTATTATTATTTCATCAACTGACAATATAAAATATTATTAATTAATAGTTGTGTTTGTAATGTGATTTTGCATAGAAATATCGTTTTGTTCATTTTTCCATCATTTGCTTTTTTGTTCAAGGTTAAGTTTTGTTTTCAATATTTGGTTTTAAAATTTTCTTTGTACTATTAGTGTATTCGATCTCTTTTAATTTTAATGATGTGCCATTACTGTTCATTGCGCAGATTAAAGGTTATTATTTGGTGTCTTAGGTTGCAAGCAAGACGGAATTAGATAATCTTTTATATCATTAAGTAAGGATTATACATTGAGTGGTCCATTAATTTTATATTATCAAATAAATTACGCATATTTAAATCTAGATTCATAAAATTTATTATTTATACATGTTTATAAAACTGTTTTATACTTTAAAACCCCGCAACTAATACTTAAAGTTAGTAGGAAAAATTAAGATGTCCAAATGTTAATATCATTTCTACCCTACCAAACTATGCAAATTAATTAGACAATGTAACAAAAAGAGGAGAACTAGAATAAATTTGAAAAATTGATCGGCCCGCATTCCAGCGAAAAGCAAAAATACCTGAACGGTTTCATAACCCCACCAATCTAAAAAAATAAGTATAAATTTATAACTTTATAATGATAAATATATATATATATCTAAGAATGTTGTAACTTATATTAGGTAAAAACTCATCTAACATTCACACGTACACAAAAATCTTATCTTTTAAATACATCGTTTAACCTTAATAAATGCCACATACTATCAGAGAAGTGATATCCATCGACATCTATAAAATAAATGCCACGTAATATAATAGTTACAACAAGACAATTTTTCAAACAATATGATCGACTTCAAACACCATATATACTATTTTCAAAATAAGCCCAGACAAAACGGGCCTTGCTAGAAACTTCCCGGATCCACCGTGAGGATGGCGGTATTTGAATATATAATACCTTGGTATTTATTGAATCAAAATGTCACATGCGTTTTACGACATAAGAATGAAGGATCTTTAATTGATGAACTTTTTTATATAAACTTTATTAAATAAAATTACTTACGGATTTTATCGCGTTTTTTCATTTTAAATTTGACGTTTCGAACACTTTCAGCGGCGTGTCACGGGGTAGACGGACCAGAAAGTAATTTTATTTAATAATGTATAATATCGCAAGCAATAGAAATAATTAAACTTCTATTATTTTAATTGGGTTTGAATATAAAATTTTTACAATTTTTTTCATCAAAATGGCTATTGTGGGTTATTTTCAAAACATAGATTTAGTCCACAGACATTATAATAGATAATTTAAATAAATACAATAATGTAGAACAAGTTTAAGTCTACTTTTTACGGTTCAGCAATTTAATCGTGTTCAATTTAAATGGGAGGTTGTGATTTGACGTTGTCCGAATTTTTTAAACTGTATGCCCATTACTACTAAATGTGACTGAATGAAGCTAATACCTAATTATTTAAAAAAATTACAAAGTCCGAGCTCGAGGACCACTGCAAACGAGGTGACATATATGCAAAACCATGACGAATTGATTAATTTTTCTTTGGGAAGTCGACAAAAATTACCCCTAATAAATATCCCGTCTGTTTAGGGCTCAAATTTGATTATAAGGATTAAGAATAAAACTTAAAACATTTTTGACCTTTATAACAAAAAATTACTAATCAATCTTCTAATATTACGTTTAAATTGTTTTTCAAACTAATGTATTTTTATACTTGAAGATTATATTATTTATAATAATTATATAGCCTTTATTTCCGAAACTTAAAATTAATAACAAAAATAAAACTTATATCTATAATCATGCAAAAGAATGTCTCTGAATTGTGTGCCTTACGGCAAAGGCCTACCCAAGTCTTCCCATGTTTCCATCCTGCCAGTCTAACTAATGAGCTCCTCATAGTGGAGGGTCATGTCATCCTCCCTATCCCTCTGCATCCTCTGCCCTGACACCAACCCCTTGGGACCAGACTACTTGTTTGCTCCATTTCTGCTTTTGCACCTAAGGCATGTCCTGTCCATCTCCACTTGAGTTGATTGATGCGTGCTAGTATGTTCTGTTGATTTGGTTTATTCGTTAGTCGACATTTGTGACTTTATCTTTAGTTTAAGTGTGGCATGCTTTTCCATACCTTTGTGGCATCTTTCTAGTTTGTCCCTCAATGTTTCATCAGGCCTGGATTTCACCATATGTTATGCAAAGCAGGATACATGTATTGAAAGTCTTCTTTTGGCCCTGCTCACTTTCTTCTTCATCCTTCTTTTCGAGCCATACTTTTTCCACCGGTCCAATTCTTTGTCTAATTTTGACATTTGATCTGTGGATGATATTATTAGCCTAGATATACATATTCTTGATTTCATTTGATTGATTTCTGGGACCAACCTCCTACATCTGATTGTTGGTTTGTATCATCTGTTCCAATATTTTTTGGTCTTCCTTCAAAATACGAGATCATCTAAAACTCAGGTGGCTCAGTCTTCCGTTTATATTCAGGCCCAGATGTTCCCATTCTCATTTTTAAAATTTGCTCAAGCACTACAGTAAAACAACTTTGGTGATAATGGATCACCTTGCCTGACACCTCTTTCAAAGGAAAACTTCCCTGTGGATTTAATCCTGATACTTGCCTGCTTTTCAGGAATGTTTTTAATATATTTATATAGTTGTTTCAATCCTCGCTTTTGGACTTTGCCATAGATTTATGTATGAGGCTATGAAAGGAAAATCATAAAAGCTAGGTAAATGGCTTTTTATCATTGTATTTTTGTAGCTTTTTAATGTATGTATATGGTCGATTGTGCTAAAGTTCTTTCTATATCCCACCTGCTTTTATTGTTGGTTTAAACTGTTTGTTATTCTGATTTAGAATTACTTTAAGAATTTATATACATTTGATATAAGACATATGGTCTGTAATATCCTGTATCATCTTTCGGACCTTTTTGTAATAGTATTATAGAGATTAAAATGAATGAGACGAAGAGTCTCATTAAATACCGTGTTAGTATTGGATTTATCGCATGATTGTTTATCTTAGTAGTTCGTTTGTTATTCTGTCCGGCCGGAGCTTTCCCATTTTTATTGTAAGAAGATAAAGAATTATTACGATTATTTTTAATACATTAATGTTTCATAGCAATCGTGGAAAACCAAATCAGAACCAAGTGAGTAATCCTGTGAAGTTTGTACAAGATAAAATTTATAATCTGAAGTTCAATCGATTTAATCTTGTTGCGATAAACTTGAAAATAAAATGTCTGGGACCCGAGATTAGGATCAGCATTTTGTGCTCATACCAATATATTCTTTAGATAAATTTCCTTACTGGAGTAATTATTTTAAAAGTATGAATTACATATATTAATACTTACTTTGTATTATTTTTCTGTTTAAAGGTAAAACTGTTTATTAAACTATAGAAATTAGTCAATATCTAATTATAGTACAGATAATGTTAACCTTTTCTTAGTATCCATTTATTTTAAGATTAAGACTCAGTCAATAAAAACGCAATCTGCCTCGCCAATTTTGTTTTTGGTTTTGGTACGTGTCTTTGTACGCATGTCTTTTTATATTGTACATGTTTATATTTTACGCAGTTTTCGTCTTTTGTCTTTTTCCTTTTTTGTGTCTCAGTTACATCTTATTTTACTTATCTTTCTTTATCTTCTTTATCTTTTCTTTAACTTATTTGTTTTTACTTATTTAATCCATTTTAACTTATGTCTTACATTGTTACGCTTAGTGCATGTTCACTGCTAGTTTATTCTTATCTACTTATTTTTAATTATTTATTACTAACGTTTATGTTCTTATACCATTTACTATTTTACAGTTATGCCTTATTTTAAATATTGAAATATATTCTTATGAATATGGTCTATATTTATTGTGTGCTGTTCTTTACGTTTGTCTACTTCTACCTTTGGCAGAATTCTAAAAGGCTTTGTAATTGGTCTCATAATCGTTGGTGGTTGTTACTTGGTGATTTGGTTCCATTTCGTCGGCCAGGACTGTCGTTGCTCACCGAAGATGGAAACTGCGCTCGTAGGTGCAGGACACTTTGGGAGCTCTCCCCATCGCATTCGCATGTCGGCCATCCCGACACTTGAAGCGGAAGAATTTGCAAAACCCCATGCCTCGCTAATGCCTGCACCAGCGGTGGACTCCAGTTCCAGTTCCTCACCTCGGTGCGCGTCGACTGCATTAGGAAGAAAGAGCTTGTGGTTGAGGCTGTTGGCTCCGAGTGTAACGTGGTTCCATTCGCCAATGGACTTCGGAAGAATCCTCTTGACTAATGAAACCGGGTATTTGTCAAAGGAATTTATTAAACGGATTAAAGATTTTGTTTACATTATAAATATATATGTTTTAAATATTATCCATCGAGTTTCTCCATTTTTTCAAAGTAGATAAAATAGCTGAACAAGTTCACTGTAGCCTGATCCTAATCATGAACGCTGTTTCAAACATCTGTTATATATAAGTACAAAACGGCAAATAATGCTTTAAAAACTATTTTTAAATTTATCAGAAACTTAAATCACAATGTTTTAAAACCTTTGCTCCACATCTATGACTTTTATTTTGCTTCGGAATAAAGACTTTTCTATTATACATTTCAAAGACGACGATATGGTACAACAATGACAACGTGTTTGTTTTGAATTTCATGCTTCAAGAACATTTTTTTGTGATTATAAAATATGATGGAGGTATTCTTCGAGCTTACATATTCAAAATTATATTTTTTGTTTTCAAAATTTTAGTAAATAAATGTTTTTAAAATTTTAGTAAAATAGATGTAGTCTCATAATAAAACTACTGACATATTACCTAATTCTATTAAGTTGAGATGTTGTAATGGAAGGCCACGCCATTTGCTTGATTTTATTACAGCCACAAGACACTAAGAAAGACTTAATTACAAGATTTTTGCTCATATTGTTATAATGTAACATCGTGTTTAAAGATTGTTATAGAGATTATAACTTCATTAGATATGTACATAAAATTAAAGAAAATACATTTATTTGTATTAGAATAAACTTAAAATAAGTAATCAATATATGTTTTATTATTGGGTATTCGTATCCTTAAAATTTTTATGCTCCCAATAATTTATATACTAATCAAGTAGTGCAAATTTACAAGATATTGTATAAGTCTTGAAGTAGAGTAAATTTAAATTAGTGTTTAGCAAGTATAATATCTTGCTGTGTTTTTCCAGTTGGTAAGTAAAGAAATGATCAACAGTATCGTGCTTAAAGCTTGAAAGAAAGTTAATAGTGTTATTTCTAAAAGCGTTTAAAAATGAATTCTATAATATTTAGTAATTACGCTGCCTGAATCGTTCCAATTATGGTAAATAGATAAATTGTAACGATAATTGCTGGAGCGATGTAATGTCAACCTTCACTGCCGGGATTATCAGCCAACACCCATAAATAGACCGAGTTAGACACGTCATTAGCCGTTGAATGTTATTTATAGTATGGGAAAATATAAAATACGATTCACCCATTTACATTTTCGCTTAGTTAATTGTTAAAGCAGTTATTTAGAACAAATTTTAATCAAAACAAATAAGGCATAAACATATTTTCTAAAATTCACAATTCAAAATACAAAACATTTCTTAACTTATATATTTACTTTAAAAAAAAATTCATTTGGTTTCGGAAAAAAAGCACTTTGCACGTTTTTGTAATTGGAGTACATTTTTCTATAAACTGCTACTTTTGTATTTTGAGACTATAAGACCTAATTTCTTTAGTATTTATAAAGATTTTTTTTAATAAATGTCACCTTAGTCTGCTGGAATCTCACCATAATCTAATATGTAAAGAGATTTCCATATATTGACTCATCACGATATTTCTGGAGCCTGGGTAAGGACTTGAAATTTGTAGAATATTCCTTTCAGGAGTAAAGGTCAGCTTAGAACAGATTTTGAAATTCCAACCAAAAAAGGTTGGGTAGTATGGTTAAAATTAACATACTAGCAACTCCTATAATTGTGAATATTGTTTTAATATTCTTACTATAAATTTACACAATTTTTTTTACTGATTTTGTGCTCTTGGAGAAACTTTAAACATACCGGATGTGGGAGGCCCATTGCCACGGAGCGTCTCCCCACCGAGTGGCTTAATGACCATGGCCCCAGATGGGGCCTCGGGCCGTCACTTTCTGGTTCCGTAGAATGCTGAATGGAAGGCTGCCCAGGTTGGCGACAGACAATTTCTTAAATAATAATAGCTACAAGAGCTCATCTAAACTTATCAATTTTAAGCGTTAGCGGCAGAGAAGAAGTGGCGCAAGAAACCCAGCAACGCTCTTATCTAATTTGTTGTTAGCTAACGTGGCAATAGCAAAAAGTGGTAGGTTCATCCTCACTAGTGCGGGAGGCGCGGGCGAAAAGTTCCGCAAGGAGACCCATTCACTGCCCAAGGTGTCGTTAGAATGCGGCCGCTCAAAGGAGACGACTGATCTTAAAGTGTCAAACGGCGTAGATCCGTTAGCCTTCTTGGAGGCTCCAGAGAGCCAGCACCATACCGTAATGGCGTTGTTGCGTGGTAGTACGTACGTTGTAAACCGAAAGAAGAGAATATCAATTTTCTGGAAGGGATGCTATCTCGGAGCAAGGAATTTTGGCAGTTCTTTTGATCACTGTCTTGGACGCGCTCATCCGGTAATTGTGAAATTGGTGCCTTCCTAAGGAAAGAAGTCACCTTCCGATATTCATCGGTAAGTAAGCTCAATTATTTTAACATATGGTTTGAATAAAATAGTAAGATCCCTCTAGTAACCTTGCGTGGTATTGGCCCTTGTTTTACAAATCGGATTTCATGTGTTCTAATTCTGTGGAGTCAACTTTATGTTCGTGGTTATATTTGCAAAAAGTCAGTTAGAGGAATTCAGAGCAATTATCTCATTTTCTGCATAGCTGCATATAAAGAATGGGTTAGTGAAAATTCGGTCACGTTAGCTTACTTTTATCTAGCCAATTTCCGACGTTAACATGGGGTCGGCTTCTTACTCATCCAGATTTACCTGAATAACCGTTATATACTCTTTTTTCTATATAAGTGTGCTAAGAATAGAGTAAAGAGATGATTTTTGAAAAAACACGTCTGAAAGTATGTGCTGATAAAATCATACGCATCGAAATTAGTACCTCAATTTGAAGCGTAAGCTAACGTTTTGGGAAGTTGGTAAGAAATAGAACGGCTCCAGTTTAGTATGTTTTTTGTAGAAGTTCGACAGGTAATTAGTATATAAAAATGCTGTATTCTATTTATTTTATACGTTTATAATCTCCCACTTATATACGGGCATCAAATTGCCTTAAGCCAGTTTCTGAATTCTTATAAAGCTCTGTTGCAGAATAACCACGATGACACCGATTTCTGTAGCGCACAAGTTTATCCATATAATAGCATAAAACTTCAAAACGTTCAGGAAAATGACTTAGATTGTTGCTGTTTAAAACGTCAACTGTTTCGTTTTTGATTAACAGCAATCCTAACTATAGAGACACGATGCATAAGTGATAAATCAATCTACTTCCTTTTAAAATATTCATTAAAAATATTTATGTCTCGAAAATCATGTTTTAATAGTAATTAAAACGTAAACTACAGTTCATTTAAATACTTATTTCTGTGCGCATACTTATATTTATGACAATTAACACAGTCTTGTCTAAAATAATCAAAGCTTGTTATATGTAACGTTGATGACTAAAAATACATAGACTCACTTTTTTGTGTTTCACACATTATAGAGATACATACACCTAAACGCGAGAAAAACGCTATCTATGTAAATTACAGAAAATTTTTTTCGCGGTGCATCGAACCCTATACCCTTAAGCGCACAGTCAGGGTCACTAACAATTACATCGAAGTCGAGGGGGATAACTTTCCGCCAACTGCTGACCCTATTTTAACAGAGACAAGGGATGTTCCCTGCCACCAACTTATACTCGTGTAACACTATTGATAAATGCGACGCAGATCAAGAATATTAGCGCTGACGATGGAAAGATGAATATTGTAAGTACTTCAAACGCCCCCCGTAACACTGTATCAGCAAGTGCGTCGTCGCCTACACTCCGAATCCAACCATCGAATTACCGCCCTGCAATGCGAGACAGTTAGCAATCGTCAAGTTATCCCACTAGTCATTATGAAGGAACTCCGATAGACTAAATATTTGAAGAAAGTTTGTTTTTTTAAAACCTGATTTTGAATGCTGAGACTCCGTACATACTTAGCATGCAAATAATTTTATTAATTATTCCTTCTATGCATACGCTAACATAAAAGTATTAACAATAATTTTCTTGGTTGCTGGGTGTTAATTTATTATTAATACATTAATTAAAGTCAGTTAATTAATTAATAAATATTTTTTTTTCATATTGATATTTTCATGTTATTACTTTCACGTAATATTGGGTTTAAAGTTAATAATTCTTAGGATAGACGCATCGTAAATTAATGAAGATAAAATAGACTGGTTTTTTTAACGGCAAATGATTTTTGTTCATGTTGTTATATATTAAGAAAAAAGATATAAATAAAATATGCAATAGAAATTAAATAATATGCCAATCATAAAAATAATATGCTAAATTACCAACAAAGCTTTTAAACTGCTTGCTTATGAAAATAATGTGTGAAACCATCAGCCCAATCAATTACAAATATCATAATACGTAGATACATAGTAAACATCGCAATTACAACAGAAATGTCTTTCTAAAATCTTATGTACTAATATGAAACAAGACATAAATTCAAATTTAAAACCATTTTCTTAAGCCACAATCTTATTTTTAAGAAAATACAACTATACACAATGTTTTTAACTTTTATTTTATTTAAGTATTTAACCTTTATGATAGCAGATAAAACCTTATAACTTTATCTAGAGACCCAACTTATTAAATATTTTGGTAAGTTCAAGAACGCAAATCGAGTGTGAAACTGTACCCAACTTGATAGTAAAGAAAGCTATAAAGAATAAATATACAGTATGTCTGATATTCGACTTTGTACTCACTCTGTCTGTTACATAATAGACGTACATACATAGATATATTATCACGGGTAGTTTTCTTGAAAAAGATTTTTTTCAGGTGCGACATATTATGTTTGCTTTTAGGAATAATATTTGCAGAGGCAATAACCAAAACAAACTTAATCTTTTAGACTTTTATCATTCATAACATCTTTAATATCAAATTTGTATGTAATTAATTCTTTTTGACATGGATTAAATCGTGCCAAACATGTTAATTAACACTGACAATACGGTCGCTATCCTCCCAAAGGAATAGAGTAGCATAATCGGTTTTCATAATCTATCCCATCGTTGCGTGATAACCTGCCTTTAAAATTACAAAATTTTAAACAAATATAAAAATATATACTATATCGGATAAACGTTATATTTTTTAATTAATACCTGTTTTAGGGAATTATATAATCATTAAAATACATTTTTCGGTTTTTAAGAATTTTATAATTTACGACTGTCTCAATCTAAATTAAGTAAAGAATAAAAAAAATCACACTGAGTAAGTGATACATTTATGTAAAAGTATTAGAATATGATATAACTCGTTATCTTGCGAACGTACAATTTATAGACGTTCTAATTTTTTTACAAATTAGGTAACCTAGTCAACACATTAAATATGACTGCATCTGTTTCGATTTCACGACAGTTCGCGTAATATCGCATGTCGAGATATACAAAATACTTAAAGTGCATGGAGTTAGTTATGATATTTTCAACATGATATTGAATACAGGTATAGGATTAAACTTGTTTAAATAAATAAACCAAGTTCAAATAGAAAAAAGGGTCCTTGTGGCCACCAAATGTTTTAAGAAAGAGTGCAGTTAAAGTTTATAATAGATCCTGAAGTCTTAAGCAAATAAATCAAATAGATATGGGCAAATTTAGATTAAGAAAGAAACGAAAAATTTAAAGGCCACTTGATATATAGTTGATGCAAACGATGATAGTCCTCTGTTTTATTTAGTTGCATACTGTATATCTTCAAAAATGGTCACTAAATTAGAAATAAAATTACTTTTACGGATTTTATCGCGTTTATTATACATTTTAAATTCCTGACGTTTTCGAACACTTTCCAGGTGCGGTCCGGTGACTGTCACCCCTGGACCCGTGACCACAAAGTAATTTTATTTAATAATGATAATATTCGCGCAAATAGAAATAATTAATGGTCACTAAAGTTTATTCCTATACCAATTCCTCATGAATAAATGAAAGTCTGGAATTAGTTTATTTAGGTATTATTTGAGCTCCTGGGGTAGCATTCCAGATATCCACTGTTAAAGATAACCTACCACTTATAATAATTTAAACGAAGATAGTTGTCACGAATCTTTTAAATATCTCAAAAATTGTATTAAAACATATTTATAGAAAAACGATACAATACAATTTAAGTTTCTCTTTCGCTCTCTGTATAATATTGGTAGAAGTTAAAAGTATAATTTTAAAGTAGTCACTTAGATATCTTTTTGTACGGTGATTAATTCTACTAACATCTACATTATGAATACGTTTCTAAGTAAAGGTTAAGTCGCAACTACTGCTGGTAACTGTTATTACCACTAATCTTATACAAAAAATTAAACAAAAGGTATCATTTTGGTAACGAATAACGATAGAGACTAGACAATTTGGCACTGGTTTATCAAATATACATGGTTTTATACTAAATTCATCAATCCATTAATTGGCATTGCATAAATAAACATTTATTAACCTCTGCAACTATTTGCTATTGATTCGAATGGTTTCAAATTGTACAAATTCATTTACATATATAATTCACTAAAACACAAATTATTAATAAAAAGAATAATAATGTGTCATCTTTTTATGTGCTTTATATATAAATGCTTAAAAGGATAATATTAAATTTCTTGACTTTAGATACTTATTTTAAGTCTATGTGGTTTTTTAAAATATAGAAACCAATTAAGGACAGTTGATTTTAATTGAATCCTCATCGAAACTTAAACAAAACATAGTTTAAAGGATACTTAAAATACTGTAAAAGATTAAAATTTTCATTCAATTATTGCAGCATAAAAGTGTTCCCAGGTTTTTAATTTTAATAAGAATATTATTATTAATATAGCTAGTAATTACTCAAAAATTTAACTAAATTATTTGTTTGAAGTCAGACACTGGCAGAAGGCCCATCCTATTGTCTGCCTCCATAACTGAAATTACTTACAAGCTTAACAATTACTATAGTAATTATTATATCTTGTTTTATTTTATAAAATAAATAATTATTAATACATAAAGACCTAACAACAATAATAATTAAAAAAGAAGTCAATGACATAGTGGTGCTATGAGCAAAGCAAATATATCAGCGACTTCAAACAGTATAAATCACATCTTTAAATACATCAGTTTTCATATTAACTTAAACTATATTACCAAAATGAGGTGGAATTTGCCCATTAATGTTGAAATGTTTTAACTAAAACATATGATATTGAGGACTTATTATAGACAATTTAAATAAATTAAATTAAATAAATCATCGTTTAATGTATCTTTTACAGTTTCGGCAGAGTTTACAACTGAATCGCACGACGTTATGATTTTTAACGCTGAAATTTTCTTAATATCTTCAATGTCTTTTATATTACTTATTATCAAATTGGAGTACTGAGGATGAGACAAGTTTTTTTGTGTAATAAAAACATTGACGAATTGAGTACCTCCTTCTTTTGGGAAGTTAGTCAAAACAGAAACATGCTCAAAATTAAGAAACTTCTGCTTTTGGCAAGTTAGCATTAAAAATAACATCATAAGTTAATTACTGTCTGCTTATATTTTAAAATAGTGTTAAATTAATCTTCCTCTTTTTGTATTACCCTGCCCTGGCCATGACGTCACCCGAGAAGTCCATCTATCGTAGCTCATTCTTGCTACGTGGTCCGCCCATCTCCATTTCAATCTTATAGCATAATTCAGTGCGTCTATTACCCCTGTTTTTTCACTTATTGTGGAATTTTCGTGTGAGTTTAGACGTTTGGCATGCATGACATTTCTCTTAATTTTGATTGACATTTGTCTTATGAAAATTACCTTGTAGCCCCAGTATTTTTTCCATGTTCTTCTTATTCCTCTGTTAACTTCCTGGTCCCTACTTTCAGGTTCAAAAGAAAGTTGTTTGTCAAGATAAATGTATAAGGTGACGTATTCTCTGTACGTATTGTTATCTTTTATTTTATTTTTTAGTGAATTAGTCATTACTTGTTTTGTTGAAGTTCATTTCTAGGCCTGATCGTCTACTTGATTGTTGTAATTTAACCATCATGTGTTCTAGAAGAGGATTAATACAAGGATTTAATAGTTGATTTTTTTTCTTATTCCCCGTAGACTTACTGGCTTTCAACTGAATAGTAAAAAGTAGCAACTTTGCAGAGAATAGAATGTTAATTAAGAAAATATTAAAAAGAAGTTTGATTTTAGAATGTCTTTAAAATAATAGTTATTATATGGCACTTGTATAGTGATTATTCTTAAGAACTCAAACATAATTTACAAGAACTCGAGTATTTCTTGCTAGCTGTCATGTCTCCACGTGTGTGTTCGAGTTCGCGAGAGCATATATCAGAGAGATTCAAAGCTTATTAAGAACATAATAAACTTATGTACAAGTTATTAGGTAAAAAAATGCATTGGACGTGTCGTGCACGTTTATTGGATTAAACGAATACCTTGAAAAAAATAACAAATTCAAAATACGGTGGCAGATCTCACAGGTCGCCTTCGGGCGGCGAGTATATTGTTACCCGATAATATTGTGCTATTTTGTTTGTAAAATTTTACTTGTTTTATGAAAGTTTAATAATGCACACAAACAAAAGCTATGATTAGGTTAGGTTAGAAGTCTTACACTTCGGGAACAGTCTACTTACACAAACCGAGTATATGAATCAATATGAATGCCCGTCTGTATACCGTTGTTTGCAATTCTGTAACTATGCGTGTTCAAATGTATTGTCAATTAGTTTAGACTTTGGAAGTTTAGACAAAGGCAGTATAAATGAAGGCCTTAAATTCTTTTAGTACAGTATGTTGCTAGGTTAGACCAATTTTATAAAATAAAATAATTTTACTAAAGATACCCACAGTTATTTAATTTAAATAATAAAGAAAATATTATCAGAAGTATTTTGCTAAAATGTCAAATTTTTTTTTTTTACTTCTTAAATAGTATATGTGATTATTATAAGTGACGACTTAAACTATAAAAAATTAAATGCCTAAAAAAATACACATCATTACCGTTAAGGTCAACACAACTTTGAGCAACCCGAAACCAACTTAGTACCGTCTCAACGTGGCGTCCACTCGTTGTCAGCGCGTGATTTACGGTTGAACGCTGCGTCGTCAACCACTGGACCACACTAAATCGCTTAAACTTTTAACCGATAGGTTAGTTTGCTATATAATTTAAGCTTTTGCGTGAAATGGTAACAAACATACATCCATTGTTACACATTTTCGCATTTATAATATTACTAGGAATACCTATTATTTAAAAAAAATTGTATTCTTGCTCAAATTGTATAAGTAAATACTCAAACTTTTTGCAAAATTTAAGCAATATCTGAATATTTTTTAACAAGTTATTTATTCATCATGTTATTAAGTAAGAATAGATGCGCCCCGCGGTTTTACTTGCGTGGAAATAAAAAAATTTCAAAGTTGTTATATTTAATTTTTGTTAATTTTTAAATGTTCTTATATTATACACTAATTTATAAGAATTTTGCCACATGTATTAACTTATTAATTCACTTAGATATACAGTGAATAAAATACAATTATGTAATTATTTCATACTATATATGCATCAATTATACCCTGTAAGTTATTTTAATATGTTAAATGTAAACATATGAGATTTTATCGAAATTCATTAAGTAAATTTTCCATATATGAGTAGTAAACATAATAACAAAATTTTATATTCAAAATAGGAGCAGGATGTGCCGATTGTTAGATCTATGTTGCCTATATACTATAATCTTAAATAAATATAAGAGTGTAATTGCAGCAAAATTGAGAAATAGATTATTTCATAATTTTATTTTTTAAATACATTTTGACGCTAAGAAAACTAATTTTTCGACATGTATGTATTTGTAAATTTTAAAAACATATGAAGTAAGATAACGTAAATCGTAAACTGACTGACATCCCATTCTGTTTAATATATTTCTGCGGGGCAAACAGCCACATCGTATATTCACTAGAACGTGATCTGCCAAAAAAGATCCCGTACGGTTAACAACTCCATTTTTATTTATATTTGGCGCATAAACTTTGCCAGAAAAGTCGTTAAATGTAAAATATAAACCTTAAAGTTACAATACTAAACAATATTGTAACTCCCATGTAATTACAATAAAATAATAACCTTATTGCTAACTGTTAATAAACAATATGTTATTGAGGAAGACAATAATAGTTATTAAAAAATATATGCGACTTTGTGGAGCAACAATGATGTTTTACGCAAAAACCTAATACCGCTCTCAAAAATATGGTACAATTAATTTGAATTATACTATTACATATAAGGATACGTCTTTATTTATTGCCGAAACCAAATACCAGTTAAATAAAATAATTAAACATTTAAATCATCGCCTTCGTGGCCTAGCGGTATTGGCCCTTGCTTTATAAACCAGAGGTCGTGGGTTCGAATCCTATGGGGAAACAGCTTTGTACTATCGTTGTTTTCAGGGTGGTTAGGATAATTTGGGCCCATCACCTAATTGTCTGAAAAGTAAGATGATCCATGCGTCGGATGGGTATGTAAAAAGTCATTTCACCTACGAAACCGCATTGAACCAGCTTGATGGGATACGGTCCCAATACTCACTAATAGAGAAGGAGTGCATTTGGGGACGCTATATCAAGCAGTTGACTAACGCAGGCTGATGGTGATGTTGATATAAATCACTGACATTATTTTTGTTAACCAGCTAAATTGTTATAATATAATATTAATAAATATTCCCTTTATATACAAGATAAAATGTTTGATGTGTTTCTTTCTCTTGTCTTAAGCGATAGTAGATCATCCTGCAAGACTGAAATAAAACTAGTTTATTAGTCTGCTGTCTCATTAATTAAATTAATAAATTTATCAATTGAAAACAAACCTTTTTCTATATCATTATAATAATAAACTTTGTACAACTTGCGAAAGGTATTGAAAGGGATTGCGTTTTGAAATATTGATTTCAATCTAAAAGGTATATACAGTTAAAGCAACAAAACTTAAGAAGTGACAGAGCATTGCACACCCTCCTAAGATTACCTTTCTGTCATTTCTAAAGCTTGGGGTGACTAGGGTTTAAAACAAGTAAACAGGAACTTGTATAAAAATATAAAAGAATATCAAGCTTTGTGTGGGTTATTTTTATTTGATTCAGGCCAAGTTTCAACTTTCAAAAACTAAAAACACCATTCGTACGATGCCACCTCGCTGCCATACGTGTTAGTTGTACAAAGATATAAATGAGAAAAAAATGGGCTCATAGTAAATAACACATTGGCTTAACAGACAAAACTGAAAACAAAGTCACAATTTATTAAAATTATTATAATAACGTTACTACAATGATAGCGATTATTATAATAATTTTGCCTTAAATATTAAATAATGTTTTAAATTCCTTCCATAATAGTTCTTTGATATACACTATTTTATTTATTTATGACTTAATTTTAATTTTGTTAGAGATTTAGACAAATCAAACTCCTGTTGATATTATCTCAGTTTCTTATTATTTTTTTTTAAAATAGCAAAATTAATAAAATTAAAGTTTTGTAAATTAAAAAAAAGGCTTTCAAAGGCAAAAATTTTTGTACTTGAGTAAAAATTCGGATCTTGTGCCATTAAATTGTACGAGGGCAGCACTGAAAATTTCGGGAACAAGGAAGTGACACATTACTATTTAAAAATGTATTTAAGTAGTGTATAAAGTAATCTCAGAGAAATTTGACACATTTTTTCATACGATGGAACTAATCATTGAGGCCACCGTTCCATTCGGAAGTTTCGGTCTCCAAAAATCGCCGTTTTGCAGGCGACCACGGCTTCTTCAGGTAATGGAAATCTCTGACCACGAAATTTATTTTTTATTTAAGGTAAAGTGTAGAAATCATTTGGGCTCAGGTCTAATAATTCTATGTTTTCTTGCTCATAAAAAACATATTTTTTTGTTGGCTTTCTCATTTTCGAAACACCCAAACTCGTGACTGGTTTTTTGTTTCGGGTTCGTACGCGTATATCCAGGATTCGTCACCTGATGTAATGTTGTATAAACCATTTAAGGGTCCTGCGTGGAATCTTTCGAAAATTCTAACGCATCAAGTAACGTGAGCTGCTTTTTGCTCTTCGCAGAGCGAATGTGGTATCCATCGGGAAAACAACTTTTTTACACCTAATTATTTATGCAATATTATATGTATTTGACTCATGCCAATGTCTAAAGTTGCCTGAATTTCGCGGTATGTCACATGTCGATCTTCCTCCGTTTCAACGTTTTCTTGTGTGACTGCAGCTTTTGGACGACCTTAACGGGAATCATCACTGAGCTTGACAGCTCCACGTTGAAATTTAGCAAACCAGCAATAAATTGTGGCTTTGGATGGGGCTTCATCACCAAATGCAGAATTCATCCGGTCAACACACTGTTTTTGTGTTAAACCACTGCGAAAGTCATAATAAATCATCGCTGTTAAATTTTCTCGAGTCAATTTCATTTCCTAACTACTAAAAAAGTTTGACAAGACCTTGTGACAAGGCCGAGAATCTTTTTTTAAATAGATAAATGGTATTCGATTTTCAAAACCAAGGCATTTGCAATTAAAATATTTAAATATGACAGGAATAGTGTAAATATTCTATTCCCGACACATGTTTAACAATTTTACGTATCATCATCATTCATCATTAGCAGCCTTTATACGTCCACTGCTAGATATAGGCATTTTTAAATAAAGGCTAAACGACCAATCCCTTGCTATCAGCTTCCAACGTGAACCAGCAACTGCACGGATATCGGCGTCCCACCTGATTGGGGGTCGATTCCTGGATAGGCTGATAAGGCTCCAAACTTTTACGTATTTTGCATTGAATTTTTAGGTTCATACTATAGTCCTTATCATAAATTGCTTTCACAGAATAGACCAATGCTATTACTTAATTATTTTGTAGAAATTAACAGGTACCTAATAATTTTGAAGAACATCGTTTTAGTGTAACATTTATATTTAAGCCGGCGTTTTCAAGCACCAACTTTCCTACCTTAGTAAACTTTTAAAAACGAAACGTAACCAACTTCAAATCAAATAATATGTAACAATCATATTTGCGTTCTCCATACAGATTGTTTTTTCTTATGCATACGAAAGCAGACGAGTGGTTGCGCCGCCAAATTTAAAAGTGGTCTCCGACGCCCATGTACATCGGCTATCGGGTATCACCAAGGCGCTGCCTACCGCGAAACATTAGATGTTACGTTTCGTTTTCCTACTAAATACGGTGGTTACGACGATGCCTTCAAATCGGAACACCGTAGTGATTAAATTACGCCCTTAACCTAACACCTTAGTGATTTTATTACCGTGTTTCGGTTTGAAGGATACCGTACTTTACCATTTTGCGGCAAAATACGCCTCCCGGTGCTACCGTCCCAGATGGCAAGCTGTAGAAAGGGGACCTCTAAAGGTTTGCTTTCCATTAAAAACTTAAATTATTTGTGAAATATGCTTGTGCGTGTTATGTTTAATGTGATAACGGTATTCTACTACAAAAGGATGTACGGGTACATAAAAGTACTCTTTCATCGTTTGCGTCTTAGGCGATTTTTTACATATTTCTGGTAAATATATAAAATACACTCATTACTATGGACATATCATGTCAATATACATTTATTAAATTTGGTTTTGCATATTGTATAAGATCTACTCGATATGTGCAGCAGTCTAATATGTTTAAGGTATTTAATAAAAATTAAGAGTTGTGTAAATGTATTTACTTTAATATGCCTCGTGGTATGTTACATATGTTCAAATTAAAATATGTACCGAAATTTTTCTTGATATAGACTTAACATGACATATCAAACAAATTTTGACGCAAGTCTATACAAATATTAATAAATTGACCTTTAAATTTTGTTTTTGTTTCAGCCGTTCATAAAGAAAATGGTATTCGTTGATATTAAAAATAATATTATTGAGGATTCTATATTATTAGCAAATATACTGCATAATTTACAGACATTGTAATCTGTGGCATTAAATTAAATTATTGGTATTGCGATGCTAAATGTCAAAGATCATAATCTGTTTAATGAGGTTATAATTTAAAGAAATAAAAATTGAAAAATAACTTTAAAAACGGTTTTAAATTTTTACGGTTTTAGTAGATATTGGGTTATATAAAAAACATCTTCATATAGTTTATTAATGAAATATACGTAGAATAAGCACAATGAAAAATTAAATTTATGTAAGTACATTAGCTTCCTGTCAAAAAAGTTGACAAGAAGCTAACTATTCATAATTAAATAAACGTTACTTTGAACTATTAATAATTAAAACACTGGGTAGTTTAAAGGTTTTCACTTTCGTTTTACATCTGCAATAAAAAACAAACCATGATTTAAATAATAACGAAAAAAATTATAGGTAGTTCAACTAGCTATTATTTAAAAAAATATTATCTTTGAAAAAATAATTGAATGTCTATTTAAATTTCCATTTCGAATAAATACATGTACGCGCTATTATTTTCTGTTGACTTTCTGTTACCATTATTAGATTTCTATTTATATGCAGACCTCGTAGTCTATCCGATGGAAGCCGTATATTGTGTTATTAATACCGAAGAGCCTTTCAATCGAGAGACGTCCTAAATACATAAAATGTAATTTGTGTGATGTTGGTCCTATAAATATATATATATATATATTCAGTATAATTTCCTACTACACTGTATGATTAAATCTTTCATGTGAAATAATAATACATTTTTTTAGGATCATTTAAACCAAATACTTGAAATAGAGTTACGAACCCATGGAAAGCCGATGTTTTAAGTGTATTTAAGAGTAAGTAACTAAAATTATAAAAAGGAAAGATTTATTTGTTTGTAGCAATTAGTTAAAAATTATAATTAAATGTAAAATTTAAACGAAACGTAAAATATAAGAGCTGCTACATAAACAATAAACTAAATGAACTAAACTGTTAAGCTTAGAAAACCGATAACCATTGTATACTAAAAATAAAAAAAACATTAAAAGATTTAAACTATTGAACGTTTACGTGGGAGCACCAATAATGTCCTACGTGTATTCACAGATCTCTGGGACTCTCGTGTCATGCAAAGAGATCCATTTCCATAAAAATATATGACTTAAACCTTTTTTTTTTTAAAAAAATTATTTGGATTTTTAAAAAAGGATTTTAATTTTTTGGGGAAAATTTAAAAAAATTAAAAAAATTTTAAAAAAAGGGTTAAAATTTTAAATAAAATTTTTAAAACCTTTAAATTATTTTAAAAAAAAATAAAAAAAAAAAAAGGGGGTTTAATTTTGGGAAAAGTTACAAAAAATTTTTTAAATTAAAAAACCTTTTTTTAATAAAAAAATGGGAATTTAAAGGTTTTTCCCCAAAAAAAAAAAAATTTTTTTCTTTAAATTTAACCTTTATTTAAAACCTTTTTAAAAAAATTTTTCCTTTTTTCTTTCCAATTAAATTTAAAGTCCCCCGGGGGGGGGGTTAATTTTAAACCCTTTAAAAACCCCAAAACTTTGGGGAAAAAAACCCCAAGGCCCCCAATTGGAAGGGGGGCCCCCCTTTAAAAAATTTGGGTTGGAAAAAATTTAAAACCAAATTTCGGAAACCATTAAGGGGTTTTTTTAAAAAAAAATTCCGGGGTTTTCCAAATTTAAAACCAAATAAAACCTTGGGTTTGGTGGGGGGGAAAAAGAAAAAAAAAAGATTTTTTTTAAAAAAATTTCAAAAATTAAAAACCTAAAAAAAAAAAAACAAAAAAATTTTTAAAAAAGGAAAAAAAAAAATTTTTTTAAAAAAAATTTTAAAAAAATTATTTTTTTTAAGGAATTTAAAAAAAAAAAAAATTCTTTTGGGCCCTTTTTTAAAAAAAGGGCCTTTAAAAATTAATTTTTTTTTTTAAAAAAATTCTTTAATTTTTTAAAAATGGAATTTTTTAATGTTAAAATTTAAAAAAAAATTTTAACCAAAAAAAAAAGGGAAATTTTTTTTTTTAAAGGAAATTTGGGGTTAAATTTTTTTAAATTTTTGGAAATTTAAAAAAATTTTTTTTTTAAAAAATTTTGGAAAAAAATTTTTTTTGTTAAAATTTAAAAATTTTGGGAAATTTGGTTTTTGGGAAATTTTTTTTTTTTTTTTTCCCTTTGGGGTTTTTTTAATTTTAAAATTTTTTTATTTTTAAAAAAAAAAATTTTTAATTTAAAAAAATTTTTTTGGCAAAAATTAAAATTTTAAAAAAATCCTTTTAATAAAATTTGGGGGAAATTAGTTTTCCCTTTTGGCAATTAATTATTTTTAATTTAAAAACCTTTAATTAAAAAAAAAAAATTTTTAAAAATTTTTTTTCCCGAAAAAATTTTTTTGGGTTTCAAAATTTTAATTTTGGGGGGGGGTTTTTTTGGAAAAACCCCTTTTTTCAAAACGAAAATTTTTTTATTCCTTTTTAAAAAAATTTTTCCCCTTTTTTTTTTTTTTTTTTAAAAAAAAATTTTTAAAATTTTGAAATTTTTTTTGGGCCCAAATTTAAAATTTTTTAAAAAATTTTTCCCGTTTTTTAAGTAAAAAATTTAAAGGGTTAAATTAAAAGGGGAGGGAAAATTTTAAAATTTTGGTTTTAAAAAACTTTTAAAAAAATTTTTAAAGAAAAAAAAATTTTAAAAAATTATTATAAATTTAAATTTAAATTTTAAAAAATTTTTTTTACAAATTTTTTTTTAAATTTTAATTTTTTTTTTTTGAAAATTTAAATTTTAAAAAAATTTAAAGAAGGAAAAAAATTAAATTTTTTTTTTAAAAAAAAAAACCCCCCCCTTTTTTTTTTCCTTTTTTTTTGGGGTATTTGGGTTATTTTTTAAATTTTAAAAAATTAAATTTTAAAAAAATTTTTAAAAAAATTGGAAAAAAAAGGGGTTTTAAATTTTTAAAAACCCCCAAAAAATTTTTTTTAACCTTGTTAAAAGGCTTTTTTAAAAAATTTTTTGGGGGGGAAAAAATTTTTTTTTTTTTTTAGGAAAATTTGGGATTCCCAAATTTAAAAGGGGGGTTTCCGGAAACATGGAAAAGTTTTCCCCACCCCCTTTTTTGGGAAAAGGTTTGGGTTTGGGAAAACCCTTTTTAAATTTTTTTAAAAAAATTTTTGGGGGTAAAAATTTGGTTAAAACCTTTTTTCCCCCAAAAATTTTTTGGCCCCAAAGGGCCAAAAAAAAAAAATTAAAAAATTATTTTTTCCCCCAAAAGGAAAAAAGGAAGGCCGGTTTTTTTTATTAAAAAAGGGGGGGAACCCCTTCCCTTTTAAATTAACCAATTTCAAAATTATTCCCCGGGGAAACCCTTTTAAAGTTATTAATTAAATTTTTAAAAAAAAAAATTTTAAAATTTTTTTTAAAACCCAATCTTTAAAATTTTTTTTTTGGAAAAAAATTTTTTTTTTAAAAAAATTAAATTTCCTTTTTTAAATTTTTTTTAAAAAAAAATTTAAATTTAAATTAAAATTTTTTTTTTTTCCCCAAAAATTTTAATTTAAAATTTTTTTGGGGAAAAAATTCCAAAGGTTTAAAAACCCCCCCAAAATTTAAAAAAATTTAAAAACCCCAAAACCCCCCAAAAGGGAAAAAAACCCAAAACCAAAAAGGGCCCTTTTTTCCCCATTGGAACCGGGCCCCCAAAAGGGGCCCCTTAAGGTCAAAAAGAAAAATGGCGGTTTTTCCCCCAAAATTTTTTTAAATCCCCTTTTGGGGTTTTCCCTTTTTAAAAAAATTTTCCCCCAAAGGGGGCCCAAAACCCCCGGGGAAATTTTTGGGGGAAAACCCCCAGGGGCCCCCGCGGCTTTTTTAAATTTTTTTTTCCCCCCCTTTTTTTTCCCATTTTTAAAAAAAAAAGGGGGAAAAAAAAAAAAAAGGGGGGGCTTTTAAAAAATTTTCCCCCTTTTTAAAATTTCCCCCCTTTTTAAAAAAAAAAGGGAAGGGGAAAACCCAAACCCGGGGGTTTTTTCCCCAAAATTTTTAAAAAACCCCAAATTAAAAAAAAAAAAAAAAAATTTTAAAGGAATTTTCCCCCAAATTTTCCCCAAAAGGACCGGGCCCAAATTTTTCCTTTAAAACCCGGGATTTGGGGAAAGGGGGTTTAAAGGGTTGGCCAAAAAAAACAAAAGGGGGGTCAAAAAGGGGCCCCAAAACCCCGGTTTAAATTTAAAAAATTTAAAAAAAATTTTTTTTTAAAAAATTTTTTTTAAAAATTTTTTTTAAAAAAGGGGGGCCCCCAAAAAAAGGTTTTCCCCCAAAAAATTTTTAAAAAATTTTTGCCCCTTTTTTAAAAAAACAAAAAAACCCAAAAAAAATTTTTAAATTTTAAAAAAAAAAAGGTTTTTTTCAAAACCCCAATTGCCGGGGGCCCCAAAAAAAAAATTTTTTTAAAAAAAAAAATTTTAAAAAAAAATTTTTTAAAAAATTTTTAAATTTTTTTTTTAAAAAAAATTTTAAATTTAAAACCCCAAATAATTTAAAAAAAATAAAAATTTTTTTAAAAGGGGGTAATTTTAAAAAATTTAAAAATTAAAAATTGGGGCCCCCCAACAATTTAAAAAGGAAAAAGGGAACCGGGGAAAAAAAAATTTTTAAAAAAAAAAAAAGGTTTAAAAAAAAATTTAAATTTTAAATTTTAAAAAAAAAGGACAAAATTTAAAAATTTTTTTAAAAAAAAACCCCCCAAAATTTTTTTTAAAAAAATTTTTTTTTTTTAATTTTTTTTTAAATTTTTAAACCCCCCAAAAAAATTTAACAAATTTCTTTTTCCCCCTTTTTTTTAAAGATCCTTTTAAAAATTTTTTTTTTTTTTTTTAAAGTTTTAAAAAAAAATTTTCAAAATTTTTTAAAAAAATTAAAAAAGGTTAAAACCGGTTAATTTTTTTAAAAATTAAAAAAAAGAAAAATTTTAAATTTTAAAATTTTTTTTTCCCCTTTTATGCCCGGGTTTTTCCATTTTTAAAAATTTTTTTAAATTTCCCAAAAAAGGAAAATCCTTTTTTTAACCAGAAATTTTTTAAAGGAAAAGGAAATTTTTTAAAAATAATTTTTTCCCAAAAAACCCCCTTTTAAATTAAACCCGGGTTTAAAAATCCCTTTAAAATTTTTTTTTTTAAAGGGAAATTTTTAAAAACTTAAAAAAGGGGGGCCCCCCAAAAGGGGGGGGGGGGGTTTTTAAAAAAAAAATAAATTTAAAACCCTTTTTTTTGGGGCCAAACCCGGTAAAAAAATTTTGAAATTTTTTTTTTTTAAAAACCTTTAAATTTTTAAAATTTTTAAATTTTGGGGGTTTTTTTTAAAAACAAAATTTAAAATTTAAAAATTTTTTAATTTAAAAAAAACCTTTTTCGAAATTTAAAGGGAAAAATTTTTAAAATTTTTGGTTAAAATTAAAATTTTTTGGGGTTTTTAAAAAAGGGGGCCCCCAATTCTTTTATTTTGGTTTTGGTTTTAATTTAAAACCCCTTTTTTAGAAGGGGCAACCCCGGAAAAAGCCCTTTCCCAAAAATTTTTTTTTCCCCTTTAAAAATTTTGTTTTTTTTAAACAAAAACCAAAAAAAGGGGGGGGAAAAAAAAAAAACCCCAAAATTTTTTTTTTTTTTTTTTTTAAAGGGGAAATAAAAAGGGAAAACCAGAAATTTTAACTTTTTTTTTTTAAAAAATAAAAGTTTTTTTAAAAGGCCAATTTTTTCTTTAAAAAATTTCCCTTTAAAAATTTAAAATTTTTAAAAAAAATTTTTTTTTTTTTTAAAAAAATTTTAAAATTTTTTAATTTTTCCCCTTTTTTTTTAAAATTTTAAAAGGAAAAAACCAAAACCCCAAAAAAAATTTTTTTTTTTTTTTAAAAATTTTTTTTTAAAAAATTTAAATTTAATTTTTTTCCAAATTTTATTAAAATTTTTAAAAAATTTTTTGGAAAAATTTTTTTTTAAAAATTTTGGTAAAAATTTTATTTTCCAAAAGGGGTTTTTTTCTTAAGGAAAATTTGGGAAATTTTTTTAAACAAAAGGGTTTTTTAAAAAATTTTAAAATTTTTTTTTTTTTTTTTAAATTCCCCCCCAAAAAGCCCTTTCTTTTTTAAAAAAAAGGGTTTTTTTTTTTTAAATTTTGGAAAACCCCAAAAACCCATTCCCCTTTTTTTTTAAAATTTAAAATTTTAAAAAATTAAAATTTTAAAAATAATTTTTTTTGGGCTTGTTTTTTTTTTTAAAAATTTTAAAATAATTTATTTTTAATTTAAATTTTTTTTAAAACCAAAATTTAAAAATTTTTTTAATAATTTTTTTTTTTTTTTTTTCCCTTTTAATAAATTTTTTTAAAAAAAATTTTAAATTTTTTAAAAAAATTAAAACAAATTTTTTTAAAAAATTGGGAAAAAAAAATTTTTTTTAAAAAGGTTTTTTGGTTTAAATTAAAAATTTAATTTTTTTTTTTTTTTTTTTTTAAAACCCTTTTAAAATTTTTTTTTAAAAAAACCAAAAAGGTTTAAAAAATTTAAAATTTTTTTTTTTTAAATTTAAGGGTTTAAATTTAACCAAAAAAATTGGGAAAAATTTGGGGTTTTTTCCCTTTTTTAACAATTTTTTTTAAAAAAGGGAAAGGGAAACGGGGGAAAAAAAACCCCGGGGGGGAAAGGGGGGCCCCCTTTGGAAAGGTTTTGGGAATTTAAAAACCGGCTGGGAAAGGGCCCAAAAAGGGAAAAAAAAACCCCGCCGGGGGGAAATTCAAAACCCCCAAAAAAAATTTTTTAAAATTTTCCCAAAAAAAAAAAAAGGGGTTTAAAAAAAATTTTTTTTTTTTTTTAATTTAAAAGAAATTTAACCTTTTTTAAAAAAAAAAAAAAAAAACCAAAAAAAAATTTTTGGGGTTTAAATTTTTAAAAATTGGAAATTTTTAAAAAAGGGAAAAAACCAAAATTTTTTAAAAATTAAAGAAACAAAATTTTTCCCCCCCCCCTTTAACCCTTTAAAAGGGGTTTTAACCCCTTTTTTGGGTTTGGGGTTTTAAATTTTTTCCCCAAATCCCTTTGGCTTTTTTTTCGGGAAAGGGGGAAAATTGGGGAAACCCCAAAAAACCTGGTTTTGGGGTTTGGTGGCCCAAAACCCCCCTTAAATTTTTTTTTTTAAAAACCCGGGGGGGGCCCAATTAAAATTTTAAAAAAAAAAAAACCCCTTTGGGCCAGGGGCCTTGGTTTTAAAAAAAATTTTTTTTTTTTAAACCACTTTAAAAAAAAATTTTTTTTTAAAAAACCCTTTCCCATTTGGGGAAAGGGTAAAATTTGTTTTTTTTTGGGTTTTAAACCCTTTTCCAAAAAATTAAAACCAAAAATTTTTTAAAATTAAAAAAAAAACCCCTTTAAAAAATTTTTAAAAAAAAAAAATTTTTTTTAAAAATTTTTTTTTCCCCAAAAAAAAAAATTTTTTTAAATTAATTTAAAAAAAATTTAAAAAAACCCCTTTAAAATTAAAAATTTTTTCCTTTTTAAAAAAGGGGAAAAAATTCAAAAATTAAAAATTTTTCCCCCGGGGCCCCAAATTTTTTTTAAAAATAGGGAAAATTTAAATTTTAAAATTTGGGAAAATTTTTTTTTTTAAAAAAAACCCCCAAAAAATAAAAAAAATTGACCTAAATTAAACCCTTTTTTTTTTTTAAATTTGGGAAAAAAAACTTGGGAAAAAAAATTTTTTCCTTTTTAAAACCTTTTTCCCCTTTGGGGGTTTTAAATTTTTTAAAAATTTTTTTTTTAATTTTTTAATTTTTTTTGAATTTTAAAAAAAAAAAATTTTTTAAAAAATTTTTTTTTTTCCTTTAATTTTTTATTTTTAAATTTTTTTTTGGGGCCAAATTGGGAAAAATTAATTTTTTTTTTTTAATTTTAAATTTTTAAAAAATTTCCCTTTTTGGACCGGGGAACCTTTGGGAAAAATTTGGTTTCCCCCTTTTTAGGAAAGTTTAAAACCCCCAATTTTGGAAATTTTGAAATTTAAAAAGGGCCCGGTTTAAAAAAAACCCAAAATGGGGTTAAAGGGAAAATTTGGGTTTTATTTTTTGGAAAAATTTAAATTTTTTTTTTTTAAAAATTTAAGTAAACCAAAATTTTTTTTAAAAAAAAATTGGGTTTTTTTTTGGGGAAATTTTTTTTTAAAAATTTTTTTAAAAATTTTTTAAAACCAAAAATTTTTAAAAAAAAAGGTTTTTAAAATTTTTAAAATTTTGGTTTTTTTTTTTTAAAAAATTTTTTTTTTAAAAAAAATTTCCTTTTTTTTATTAATTTTTAAAATTAAAGGAAAAATTTTCCGAAAATTTTTTTAAAAAAAATTTTAAATAAAAAAAAAAATTTTTTTTTTCCCTTTTTAAAATTTTTAAAAAAAAAGGGGAAAAAAAAAAATTTTTTAAAAAAAATTTAAAATTTTTCCCCCCCCCCCATAAAAAGGGGGAAAAGGAATTCCCCAAAAAGGGAAAAACCCCCCAAACCCGGGCCCCCCAACCTTAAGGGGGGGGCCCCCCAAAAAAAATTAAAAAGGCCTTTACCCAAATTTTAAAAACCCCTGGTTTCCCTTTAAAGGGGTTAAAATTTTTTCCCCCCTTTTTTCCCTTCCCTAATTTCCCCAACCCAAAAAAGGGGAAAAAAAAAATTTTTAAAAAATTTTTTAATAAAAAAAAAATTTAAAAAAAAAAATTTTTTTCTTTTTTTTGGGTGGAAAAAGGGGAAAAATTTGAAATTATTTAAAAAATTTTTAAATTTTTTAAATTTTTAAAAAAAAAAAACAAAAAATTTTAAAAATTTTTTTAAAAAATTAAAAAAAAAAAAAAAAATAAAAAAATTTAAATTTTAAAAACCAAGGGGAAAAAAATTAAAAATTTTTTAAAAAAATTCGGGGTTTTTCCGGGTTTAAACCAAATTCCCAAAAAAAAGGAAAAAACCCAAAAATTTTTAAAAAAGGCCCCCCCTTTTTAAAATTTTTTAAATTTTTTTTTTAAATTTTAAAAAAAAAAAAAAATTTTTAAAAAGGGAAAATTAACCAAAAAAAGGGGGGTTTTAAAAAATTTTTTAAAAAAAAAAAAAAAAAAAAAAAAAAAAAAAAAATTTAAAAATTTTTAAATAAAAAAAATTTTTTTGTTTTTATTTCCTGGGAAAACCAAATTAAAATTTCCCCCCAAAAAAAACC
This sequence comes from Lamproptera curius, assembly GCA_029286875.1. Taxonomy (NCBI): domain Eukaryota; kingdom Metazoa; phylum Arthropoda; class Insecta; order Lepidoptera; family Papilionidae; genus Lamproptera; species Lamproptera curius. Next base: position 3,626,368 of record JAGSMT010000031.1, read on the forward strand.
TTTCCCAATTTCCCCCAATTTAAAAAAAAATTTTTTCCCAATTTTTTTTTGGTTAAAATTTTTTAAAATTTTTTCCCGAAAAAAAAAAAAAAAATTTCCCCAAAAAATTTTTTTTAAATTTTTTTTAAATTTTAAAAAAATTTTTTTTTTGGGTTTTTAAAATTTTAAACAAAAAAAAAAAAAAAATTGGAAAAAAAACCCCAAATTTTTAATTTTTTCTTTTTAAACCCTTATTTAAAAAAAAAATTTTTGGGAAATAATTCGTAAATCCTTTTTATACATTTTTTTTTTTCCCTTTTTTTTTAATTTTATTTTTAGAATCACTTTGTTAAAAAAAAAATTTTTAAGGGTTTTAAAAAAAAAAAATATTTATTAATAATATAAATAATATTAACCAAAAAAAAAATTTTTTTAAGTTTTTTTTTCAAATAAAAAAATTATCCAAATTAAACGGAATTGGTAATAATAAACTGTTCGAAACATGAACTTGAAATGTGTAATTTATTTCAATAAAAATAAACCTAAAAGTAATAAGCTTCGAAAGTCAGTTAATAGCATCTGAGTATTTTGTTTAAAATGTTTTTACGTTTGTTCAATCAATTGTGATATTGTCAAAGTAAGTTACGTCCATTTTTTTAAATATGATGTTTAACCTGGGCGAAAGATTTAATTTTCTACTTTTAAATTTCATAAATTTTACGAGACTGTTGTATAATAATGCAATTTAAATGTTTTTTTTATTATTTTTACACATTGGTTTATTTTATTCACTTACAATGGTTTGCGGCATATATGTTTTCATCGTAGCTTCCATTGAACTAACAACAATATACATAATTACAACTTTTTTATCACATTACGCTATAAAACATCGAAAATCGGTGCTTACTAAATATTATTAAGTTTACTTATATCTTTTAATATATTTTATGTTTGCACTCTTCATCTAAATTTAGAAAATAATAATTAAATATGTTCTAAACATAAAAGGGAAAATTTGCAAATTAAAACAGATAAAATATAAACTAGAGCACCAAAGGGGAAAAATTTTTTTTTTAAATTCTGAATATCAATTATTATTAAGATAAACTATTAATATTCTTAAGTAAAAATTGTTAAAAACTCGACCACTTTAATATTTTAATAAATGTATTTTATAATATTTTACATTAAAGTGGTTGAATTTTATTTGTCACATATTATATAAAAAAAAATTATAATTTTTTCTTAATAATAACGCGTGTAATTACTTAACTCATAAAATATTTTGCGAATTGTTTTATATAAAAAAAATGGATCTAAGATTAACACGAAAGTCGTAAGCAATATAATAGAATCCAAACTGATAAATTATTATACGGTTAGCTTTTCACCCCATGTATGAAATTACGTTACTTATTCACTATTCTAGGTAATGTTGGTGGTGTGTAAATTGCAATTGTGTTAGTAAGACAAATTCATTAACACCCCACGAAATCGCCATATTTTACAGATTAATTTAAGTTATTTTGGGCACGGTATAAGACAAAACATTTTATAATATTACTCATAAGAGATCCAGCTTTCACCTTCGATGAACTCGAACCTATAACAAAATTTTCTTCTACATTTCTTGCAAAGTAATGCTATTTAAAATTATAAAGTTTAAAGGAAAATATGACGATACCTATGTTTTTAATTTATTTATAAAATAAAAACTTCAGTTCAATTATATTAATATTATATTAAAAGACTTGATTTTAAACTAACATGAAGCGCAAAGCTTGCTTTACTCACTAATGCATGAATTACATTTATATACTGTACAAAATTACTGTCTATACACATATTATTGCGAAAGTTAGGCAAATGCAAGTCATTATCGATTTTTTATTTCAAATCCAATAATTTTAAAATTTAAAAGTAATAAAGAGAAATAAAAACTATTTTAAAAAGTTGATACGCACCTAGAGCTGTGAACATAGATAGATGCGGGGGAACGGCAAACCAAGGAGGTTTTGCTGGTAGATCTGATGTTTTTTCCGGTTTTTGGGCTTGACGTTTCGGCATCTTAATGCAATATCCCCTTTGGGAGTGTTTACACGTAATCTCATCGAACGCCAACTCGTTCGAAGTCCGTATTCATCGGGGGCGGAAACTTCTGTGTTGTCGTTTACCCACGGTTCGGTCTAAAAAATAAGCTGAGTAATGTTTCGATTTCTTCTAAATTTTCATTATGAAGCAGTTTTACATTAGAATTCATTCAAGTTGTGTTATTATTTTGTTAATATTGTGATAATTTTAAAAAGAAGTTTCTTCACTCCTGCTAGACTACCGGTTCAGGAAGGTTAGCTAGGTAGGTCCTAGCCAGTCTTAACTACGGCTGATTTTATTGAAATTGTTAAATTAGTACTAAAATTGTTTAAGGTAATCCTTCCAATAGCTTGTTCAAGAGATTCGGCTATTTTCCTGAGTCGAACGCCTGCCTGATCAACAAATCAGATAAAAGCCGAAATTCAGTTGAGTAAAATGGGAACAATTTCAGGTTTTTATAAATAATGAAATATATTTTGCCCCATATTTAAAAGCGATAAAAATTAAAATTAATTTTTTTAATTAAAACCTTTTTTCGGGTTTGTCGTCAACGTACCCATTAATTTATTAGCCTTTGGCACGGGAAGGAACAATTACAAAATCTTCACCAAACTGCACGGTTCCCAAAGCTCCCGTTATGACTGGATCTTCTTTAAGCGTAACTATTAAGGGGGTATAATATAAGAATTAATGATAAGTATACGATGGGTATAGGATAGGATACGATCGATGGAAAAGAAATGTAATGGTAATCTATTGAGATAATATAGAAATACTTTCAAAAAGTTTCTTAAAGTCTTGTACATTATATTTATAACTATTCAATACACAACTATAAATATTAACAAATGTCATATTGCCTTACCAGCCACGGTCAAGTACTTCGTTTGATTCACTACCGCGAATCGAGGCCCTTCCGTTGATACTTCACAAGTGAAAGATATTCGTGTGTTATATCTCTTAGGCAAAATTACACTGATAGCACAGCTTTGCATATCGCATGATCCTTTCGTCACGCCACCAGCTGTTGTATTGAAAGTTCTTGTAGGTGGCTGTCAAAAGATAACGAAAAACTGCAATTCAAGATAACTTTAAATATAAATATAGCAAGTCCGTTTAAAGATTTCGTTCAAACATAGTTAACACAAGTTTGTCCAATTTACGATGGACTAGATTAAGTTTTATTGTAATAATTTAAAATATATGTTATGTAATTAAAAATGTAAAAAAGTTTTTGCCATTCTATCATGCACCCCAAAGACTTTTGAGCCTCCAATAATATAGTATATGTATAATAATAATTGCCACAAATTGCCATTATCACACGAGTGCAAAGCAAAATATGCTTTTACTTGTTGCCTGGGAGAAAACGGGAAGATTTTCGTTGGTTCCCCATACCATTTCAAGAGGTAAATGGGATCGCCTTTCTCGTTAACATAGTGACATACGAGGTCAGCGCTCCATCGGGGATCTCCATACTGTGGTACTTGAAGGAATGTAATGTTGTGTGCTGTAGCTATAACTGAAATGAGAAATTGTTTTACATAGAGAAAGTTAAGTTTTTATGTTAGCTTATGCACATATTTTTTATAAATACTGATACTAAAATAGTGATGGGGTTTTTTTCGAGATTACATTGGCAAAATTTGGATTTTAATTTTCCAGTTAATGTATGTTTTAAAGTGCAGAGAAAATGAAATGGTTCCTGATGAACTTTCTGCCCAAAAACATATTATTAATATTTAAAATTTTGATGTCATCCTGGTTAAATCCAATGTCATAAATAAAGGATTAATTTCCGATTAGAAATATAATTGTGGTGCCCCTTTCAAATATTTTAATGTTTTCCTGGAGGGTAAACTTATCTAAAATAAGTATGTTTATGTTATATTTTTGCAATTTTAAGCATACATATGTTTTTTCTTATTTTGTTTTCTCATGAATCGAAAAATATAAGGTTTTCGGCCGTTATAAAGTATAATATCCACAAGGCACGTAACCACATTGTAAAATTTTTCGAACGTGATCTGGCTAAATGTCTACAACAATTGTACAATATTGTGTTTTTGGAAAATACTTGGCAAGCTCTTGCAGCAACATTTTCCAATCCTTACAGTACTTTATAAGATAATTGTCATGATAATCCTCGCTGTAAAGATACCAACTATCTTAAAATACTTTTATTTATTTTTTAAGTATATTTAACAATAATAACTTAAATTTTATAAGCGACTAGTTAGAAGTTTTTAAATAACAAAATTAATTCTAACACTCTTAGGGTACAAAAAATTATGACTATTATATAAAAAAAAATATATGACATAGCTAAATAAATTTTGCCGACTTGATCTGTAAGATACCCAAATTGCAGAATATTATAAGAGCATAGAGAAATTTGATACCATCGTTATTATTACAAATTTATATTAACCATGCGAGTAAAAAAGGGACCAAACCTAGTGACAAGAAAAGTATACGTAAGAGAACGAAAATGTTTTTTGACTTTTAGTACCGGTGTTTGCTTTTATCGTCTTGGTTTTTTTTAAATGTTGAAATTTTGGGACCCGGGTTTAAAAATATCACAAAATTACATAACATAATAGTTGTATTTTTTAATTACGTAAAGCAAAAAGTTTTGTCTTTTACGTTGTCAAATTAAAAATTTTTCAACTAAGAATAATAATATTTATTGCAATATTTTCTGTTAATAATTCTTTTATTGATAACAACATTATATAATATTTTGATAATTTTTTTTTATAATTCCATATTAATATATTTCAATTTAACCTTTTTTAAATTTTTTTAAAATTTAACTTTTAAAAATTATATAAATTTTTAAATGGGAATTGATTTTTACCATTTCAACATTAAAAAAAGAAATTAAATTACTTTTGGCAAAGGAAATAAAAATTATAATTTTATTAAATTAATCTTTAAACGCTTTTTTTTTAAAAAAAATAAACACTTTTAATTAATTTTTAAAATAAGCAAACTAACAAAAAAAAAAAAAAACCAAATAGAAAATATATTTAATAATAAGAATGGGAAAAATAAAAATTTAAAAACCCATTGCTTTTTTATAATAAGGTTTTTTATTAAACAACGGAAATTAATTTTCAAATTTAAAAGAAGCCGAATTACAAAGAAAAACAACAAACATAGTTAATTGAATTATTTGAAAAAAATAATTTTTCAAATTTGGTGTTTTGTTTTAAATGGGTTACTTTATTAATTCAACTTAAATTAAAATTTTACCAAAATTTTTAATTTAACCTTTGCCTTCCTTTTGGTGCGGGAAAAACTTTTGGTTAAAATTTTTTGTTAGCATTAATCTAGCGAAAAAAAATAACCTTTTTTCATTTGTGTGGGTTTTTGGGCTTTCCGGGGGGCCCTTTTGTTTGGGCTCCCCTTGGGCCTTTCTGCCACTTTTACCCTTCCAATCTTTAAACGGGGGTAGTTAAATAACCCAAAGTTTTATTAATTTTAAATTTAAAGGGAATTTAAAAAGAATTGGAGCCTTTTGAACCCTTCTGGGCGGTTACTGTTGGCGGGGGTGGCCCGCTGTGTGGCCGGAAACCGCCCTCGGCCGGGGTTTTGAAACTGGGGTAAAGCCAGCTTTTTGAAAAACGGAGGGTAATTTAAACAAATTAACAGGTTTCTATTAATTTTCAAATTTAAAATTTAAATTTGGGGTCGGAGCCCTTTAAACCGGTTGGGCGGAATCCGGTACCTTTGGCAAAATTTAAAATGGAATTTGAAAATTATTTTCTTTCCCTTTTAAAACCGTTAATCCTTTTTGGGAAAAAACAGTTAAATAAATTTTAAAAACGGAGGCGGGGTTTGAATCCCCCGGGCCAAATAAACGGGTTTCCTATTGGAGCAATTTCCGATACCCATTTCTTAAAAAGATGGGCCCATGCTCGTATCTTTCGGCCACCCAAAAAAAAAAGGTGGTGGTGGAAATAAATAAACGTTATTTTAATGTTTTTCCAAACGGTTAATCAAAAAATATATGATAAAAAATTTTTTAAATTTTTTTCCGGGCCTTGGGCGAATTTATTGGGAAAACCAACAAATTCCGGTTTCCTTAGCTGGTTAAAGGGCAAATTTGGCCATCCCGTTTCAAAAACCGCCCAAGTAATTTCCCATGCCTTTTATTGGGCCATTTTTTTCCTTTATAACCAAACCCGCATTTAAAAGGTGGTGGGATATGGGCCAAACCCCCAATTAAAGGGGTTGTTTTGGGACCTTCCGAAGTTTAAACCATAAAGGTTTATTGATTTTAATGAATAAAATTTCTTTTTGGGTTTTTCCAACCAAGAAATTAATTTAAAAAATTATTAAAACTGTTTTAAAATAAATGTTTAAATTTAAGATAAATATAAATTTTAATTTTATTATTTTTAAAACATTAAGGAAGGTCCCAATTTTAATTTTTTTTTTTCCAATTTTTTAACTTTTACCATAGGGTTACCCATTTAATTTTCCAAAAATTTTTCAATGGGACAAAGAAAGGCCATTAAATTTAGGTTTTTGTTTGACTTCTTTGGAAGTTTAAATTGGGCCATTTAATTAAAGTTTTTTTTTCAAAGAATTTTAATTTAACCTTGGAAATTAATTTTTTTCCCTTGCCCCTTCTTAATTTAAGGCCAACCTTTATGGGGTAAAATTAATTTTTTAAGGGGTTTTTTTAATAAATTTTTTAAAAAAATGCTTTTTCAATTTAAATATGCATTTTTATTTTAAAAAAATTAAAAGGTTTCCATTTAATTTTTATTTTTTCAATTCCTTTTTTATTTGAAATAATTAAAACCCAGGTTTCAACATTTTCGGCCGCCAGGAGTTTTTTGGTTACAAAAAGTAAACCCATTATTTTAAATTTTAATAAGGTTCTAAAAATTTTCCGAATTGGTTTAGGAATTGTCCCTTTAAAGGAATTTATTTGGTCCAATTTCTTTTCAAAAGGCCAAGTTTTATTTAAATTTAAAAATTTATTATTGGATAACAAATTTAATAAACTTTTTACAACGTTAGGGGATTACATAATGTTTTTAAATTTAACGGAAAAAATTTTTCCATTGAAATTTGCTTAAAAATTTATAGTTAATAATCCATTTTTAGGCCCCTTTTACCAATCAAATGGGATTTTCCAATTTTGGAATTAACCGGTTTTTTTTTGAATTCCTTTAATGGGTGGAACCTTTAATTTGGAAAAGAATTAAACTCACAATCCTTTCGCCCCCTTTTTTTGGCCCCAAGTTTGCCTTTTGTTTCCAAAAATAAACATTAAATTGAAATTGAAAAATATAAAATTGGTCCTTTTAATCCAATTTTTAAAGAGAATAGCCAAGTTTCAATCGCGAAAAGGCCTGCAACGTCCCTATATTTCTTCCGTTTAATTTGGGTATTTTCTTAAGCAAAAAATTATTAAACCAACAACTTTCCCGGCCAACTGTCCCTTAACCCTCAAAGCATTTTTAATGTATATTGCTAACCTCCGGGCTTGCCACCAACTGAAACCATTAAACGTTAACCTTCCTAACGGCGGAAATTGGTTAAACCCAAGAACCTCCTTTATTGCTTTAGTCCAACCGCTGGAAAGCAAGCCCCATTTGGCCGGGTACAGGTTTCTAATGACCCGGATGGTTATCCCGCCGCAAAGTTTTTGACCCTTTCAAATTCCCAAAAAATCCCTTAAAATGTTTTAATTAAAGGGAAGCCCAAATTAACCTTACATTTTTTAAAGAATTTTTTTTTCCCAGTTTCTTTGAATGAAATATTAAGTAAAACCTTTTGTACCCAAATTTAATCATAAAAATGAAATTGTTGGTTTTAAATATAATTGTCCGCCTAAATAGGGCCACTTTTCCTTTACAATAGGCATAAAAGTTTTAGTGGTTAAAGTGAACACAAACATACATAATTGAATATATAAGCTTCTTTTTTATTCCAATTGGTTTAAACAAGAAAAAACAAACCAAATTTTTAAATTCCGTCCTTAAAGCTTACCAGGGTAATTAAATCCTAATGGCAAAGTATTTCCAAAGGTAAATTCCAAGAGGTTGTTAAATCCAGGGGTTGTGGAAATTTAAGAAAAGGAATAACCCCAAATTCCATTCGGTGGGGCTCATTTTAAAAGCCCAAAAAGGACCCCTTCCTTTAAGGTGAAAAGGTTTTTGGGATTAAAACAAACCGAAAATAATTTTTGGATTTCCCAAAAAAAACTACCTTTTGGTTTTCTCATGTTAGCCATATGTTTAAAAATTCCTTTTAAAGAATTGATTTACCAAAAAGTTTTTATTTTAAACGAAAATTATTTTTCCTAAAAAAAAAATTTTAAAAATATTTTAATTTAAAAACTTTAATTTTTAATTTTAAGTTTAATGCTTTAAATAATTATTCCAAACAAAATTAATTGAAAAGACCTGATTATAATCCAAAAAACCAAATTAATTTTAATTAAAAGGATTTATTTAAATTAACCTGTCCCAAAGGAAACTTAAAATTGTGATGCTAAATTAAGCTTTTTTCAAATAATGTTTTCCTTTAAATTAATAAAATTTTTACTCAAATTTTTTTTAATTTTAATTTTTATATAATTTTTAAAAATTTTAAATCTTAATAAAATTTAGGGTTTTTATGTCCTATTAATTGGTAAATTTAAGAAATAATTAACCAATGGTTTTTTACAATCTTAAAGTTTACCAAGTGTAAAATTCCCAAATCCATTAATGTAAATTTAAACAAAGTTAAAATAAAAAACAATTAATAAAATTTGATTGCATAATTTTTAAAAATGGTTAACCCAATTTGAAAAATTCCCTTCCTACAAAATTATTTTTAAATAAATATTAAAATCAAATGTTTAAAAGAAAGAAATGGTTTTTGCGAAAAAACAAAAATTTATAAATTAAATTTTAACCTGAATCAAAAAATATTTTAAAATTTTTTAAATAAGGTTTATTTTTGATAATTATTAGGAAAAAAATTAACCATTAATTTTTTTAATTAAAATAAAATTTAGAAAAACGTTTTTTTTCTAACTAAATTAAATTTTAATTAATTAGGCTAATAATTTTTTTTTAAATTATAAGTTAAAAAAATATTTTCCGGTATTATTTTCGGATTCCAACCAAACAATCACCCAACCGGTTTTATTTTAGAATATTTAAGTGGCCTTTAATTATCCCAAACCTTTTAAGAAAAGGGACAGTTTTAGGAATAAACCCAAAAATTTTGGTTTACAATTTTAATAAATTCCAAATTGGTTTTAAATTTTCCGTTCCTTCCCCTTGAAATTGGTGGTTAAACTAATTTTAAAATCCTTTGTGAAATATTTAGGATTTTTAAATATATTTTCCAAATGTAAGTTTAAAATTAAATTTAATAATTTTTTTAAAAACAAACAAATTATTTAAATATATTAAAGCCTTTAATAAGAAACCGAAAAAAAAAAAATTTTAAACCCATAATGAAATTTAATGGTTTTTTCAATTGGGTTCACCTTATTGAATAAAACAATTTCGTAATAAACCCTTTTTAAAGGGTTAAATTAAAATTTAATCCCCCCTTTAATTAAAGGCCACAATTGTAGTAAAATTAAACTTCACCCAATCCTTTAAATTCCATAAATATTAAAAAAATTAAAAAATTCCTTGTTAAAATTTTACATTTTGATTTTTAAGGCCTTAAAAATTTTTTTATGGAATTAAAAAATTAAAAATACAATGCAAAAAAAAACTTGTAAAATTAAAAAAAATTTTTTAACTTTTATTATGAAAAATTAATTGTTTTTAACGAAGAACCAAAAAGAAATATTTTGCAGAAATCAAATTTTTAAAGGTTTAAGGAGTAAAAAGTTTCCGATGAAAAAAAAAGTAAAAATATTTTTTACAACCATTTTAAACTTTGGTATTAATATAAAGGCTAAAAATTATTCCAATTTCTAAAAAAGGTGAAACCAGGAAGAACGTTTTTTTCTTCAATTTAAAAAACAAAAAGGTAATAAAAATATTTCCAATTTAAATTTTTTTACAACCTATAAAACAAATTTTGACACTTTTTAAAATTTTTGGTGCCCACATTATTAATTTTGTTAATTCAAAATTAAAAGTTTTACCCTTTTCACCCGGTAAAAAAACTATTTTTTTTACAGGAATGGTTCGCCCAACTTCTAATGGTATCGCCAACACTTACCGGAACCAACTGGTTGGACAAGGGCCTCAAACACCCCCCACCCAAAACTTTTGGCCTTCCTCCCCTGGTCCTTATTTTCGGGCATTCCCACTGTAAATTTGTGGGCCATTTTTTCTTTTGTAATTTTTTCCGCTTTTTTCCCCAAAAATTTCCTTAAACCATTGGGTTTAAATTTAACTCGGAGTTTTGGAGAACCATTTGGGTTTAAAAAAAATCTACTCTCTGAATTGAGTATCTCCTACTTTTAGGAAGTCAATCAAAAAATACCAGAAACGACCATAAACGAGTACTAACAGCTATAAGACATTAATATAAGTAATAAATAAATCTTTACAAAACACAACAGATCCCTGCAATATGTTCGGAATTTAACATTCGATATTTCTACAGCTCTATATTATCTGTCAAATTTAATATTTTCCTAAAGGTTAACTAGCTCAAACAATTACACAGGATTACTTTAAAATTATGTCTTATTAAATATATGTTAAAATGAATAGTAGGAAAGATCAATTTTAAACGTACAATTTTGTTACTATTTGTATTTTTCTTAAAAAAGTTTAAATAGCATTTTTAATTTATACGTACAAGGTTATGAATTCTTATGAAAAAAAGACGAGTAAATGACAAGCACTAATAAAACTATATTCCGTCAACCCATGGCAGCAAGTCTTGACATAAGCATAGAGCCATAATCCCACTTATAAAAAAAATGTATGCTTGACGTTACAGAGCTCAAAATTATTTTATGTTATCTATTTGAAATTTAAAAGCTCAATTATATATGTATGTTACAGAAGAAGCTATTAAATGTAAAAAAAATCTATCTATTGTGGAAAAATTATAAAATCAATAAAGATAAAACATGCTTCACAAAAAAATTATGTTATGTTTATTGAACTAGTAAAAAAGAACACTATAAACCTTTACGCAGTTCATTACGATTATCACATTGTCTATATTAAAAAGACCAAAACTATAATTAATGCAATAAATAATAAGTAATGGATTTCATAGCTGTAGACAATTTGACCGGTGGTAGGTCCCCTGTTTACAGGAGACCGTCTGGGTAGACCACCACCGCGGTGCCTATTTCTGCCGCGAAGCAGTAGTGTGAAAACGCTACTGTGTTCCGTTGAAGGACTACCGTAACCAGCGTATTACTGGGTAAACGGACTTAACACCCTATGCTCTCGCGGTAGGCAGCGCGTTGGCGATACCACTGGTATTGCCAATGTCTATGGGTGTCGGTGACCACTTTCCATCAGGTGGCCCGTCTTCTCGTCTGCCTGCGTAAGCCATAAAAAAAAAACGACAAGCTTATTCAGCGTTTACGCCTTCCAGAATGTTAAACGTCAAATTACTGCTTGGGTTTGATATCCTTATACGTTTCGTTAAATATTTATATTTATACTTGGTTTGTTTTAAAAGAAGTTTATCTTGTAACATAGACTTAAGAAAAGCACAAAATACATTATTGTAATTATTTTTAATTTGTTCTATAATTTGTCAATTGAAAATGGCTTCAAGTATATTAAAGTTTCCTCAACACACGATAGTTAAGATAGCTTTATAGTATTTCCAAGTGGCATGGCGTAGATAAGACACTCTGGAGAGCAATTTGAACCACTAGCTTTTAACTTACTTTTAAATGCACTATTGCATTAAGTACTCGAGCAGTAGCACTGTTATTTGATATTTTTGTTTAGAATATAGTATTTAACTAACATTGTTTGTAAAAAAATATTATTTTATACATAATTGGGAAAGCTTTTATGTTCGTTAACGCTTTTAAATAACTTGTTATATATATTAATCTTATAATTATATACATCTACCTTAACTCTGACAAGTAGTGAAATATTTCATAGTTTACATAAGACCATCGTGATCAGTTTTTTTCAGTCAGTATGTTTCCTTTAAATTGCGTATAATTTTTTTCGCATTAGGTTAGAAAACTGTCGTGCATGGATCATGGTTTCTAAGCAGATAGAGAAAAAATTATGCTAATAGCTAACGTATTAAGTAAAATATGGTATTACAGTTGTGAGGAAGGACAATTCGAACTACTTTTTAGTATCCTGATGTCGCACCTATGTCATTATAAAGTTTAATTAAAACCAAAAATATTATCTTAGTGCACTTCGTTTCCTTCGTCCGCATAGGTTAGTCCAACTCCCTCTGTGTATAAATAATATATGTCAATCGATAAACTCAACTCTGATGAACAACAACCTACAGCACACAGGTGCTTCTTTACTGCCGAGAGAGCTTCAAGGCGTTTAGTGAACAGAACAATGGACTATTTTGATATTTCTTTGCATAATAAAGTGCGTTATGCAGATATCTGCAGCACAATGATGTCTTTCACAGCTTACCAGACTGATATAATTATGAATCGATTTAATTTTTATAAATAAGACGACATAGATAAAGATATAAAAAATACTTTCTTTAAAAAAGCTTATTTAAAAAAATAATTATAAAAGAATATACAAATTTAGGATATTTACTACTTGTTACTTGGTCAAGTATGGACAAGCGTTAAACAATGAAGAATTTACTGTGGTGTAAGAAGTTAACTATTTCTTTAGATACCAATGAGTACCAAATAGGTCGACGTGTCAACATCTACTGCATACGTAGTCGAGAAAATTAAAGCCCAATTAGTAGATTTTAGCTTTTGTACATTTTACAAATCAGTTCTTCTAGCTATTAAGTTGTAAATAAAAGTTACTATTTCGAGAGCCAATAAACTCTATCAAAAATATTTGTAACACAGTGCCCTTCATTCGCATCTGTTTTAACTTAATTCAAACGTAATATATCCAATAAATAAAATAAAACTGACATTTAAAGCGCTTTTGATAGATAGCTCTGCAAAGTCACCTTTGTAAATTTTATATTTGATCTTAATCTTTTAGTCTATGACTGACCGTAACTATAAATTAGTAATAGTGATCAGTTTAAAGACCTTTTACGTAATAAGAGCGCAAAAAAGAAAATCCCATTGAGACCCTGACATTGTGGCTAAAAGGTTTTAACGGTGCCATTTGAGAATTACTTCAAGGTCAATCTTTTTAACTTAAGTGGCTTAGAAAATTAAAATTTTCTATTAACTGAAGATTTGAATATTGGAATATAATTTGTTTAAAATATAATATTATTTGTCGAGATACAAATTTTACTTATATAAATCTAATATTTCATTTTAACTATAAATTTTACGTTTGATACGTTTCTTAACAAAAACTAAAACAATACAAACAACGCAAACTTCTAAAACCCGGATTAAATAGAAAATTCGTCCTAGTTTCATGTTGAGTAATAGCGCACTCTTAATGCTCGTCTCACAACCGTAACACCATCTATTTTGTCGACTTATTGCACCACAATCCGCGGTCTGTCCAAAGTCCTTTGCCGACTAAGGATCTTATTAATTTAACTGATTGATGTCACAGACGGATTCAAAAACTTTTTTGACAAAAAAATTGAATGTCCTTCTTATTTATATAAATTTTAAAGCTTAAGTCATCGTCCTATTATTTTTGCCTACTTCCTTAAAGAGGCAGTCACTGAATTTGGAGCATATGTTTAATAGGAGATACTGCCTTAGTGCTGCCCTCCTATTGCCTCGATTTTGATAATTATCTTGTCTTCTTACTTGATAATGGTTGACAATTTAGCAATTTTATTTATATACGAAATATTATTAAAATAAAGCCTGTGAGATTAAATTGAAAACACTTGTTACGTTTTAAGAAGTAGGGTCAAAATGTACTTGATAATGATACTTATTAAATTAATCTAAAATAAAATCACCAGGAGTATATATAAGAATAACCTACTGTAACCATTTTACGCACACATAGTTAAATATACGATTAGGTTATTTATAACTTTATCCAATACGATACTGAATTATGATACAATTAAATGCATTAAAAAAACTCTCTTTTATCTAGCAATTTAATAGAATGTCTTTAAACCTAACAGGAAGTAAAACGCGGCGGCGGAAATGGGGCAGTAACCCAAGCAAAGTATGTTGTTACTCTTTTATTTAGAAAATAGTAACCCAAACTTACAAAATAGATTAAAATGATGTTACATATATACATACATATCCAGAAGACATATCTCCTATTTCCTCTATGTCTATAAATATCCTTTATGTAAATATGTATATGTAGATACATATTTTGAATTATTATTTTCTGAAAATATATGACTTTTATATATAGAATAAATGAATTTAATTTTTATAGAAAATTAAAATATGTGTAACCACAATTTAATCAAAGTCGCCTAAACAGACACTTATTTAAATAAATTATAAATTTAGCTACATTACTGTCTCTAACCTTATGCATTTTTTTACAAATTCCACGTTGTCTATTTACATCTGCATTTACATCATACATTAAATACGAATATTCATAAGTCATTTAAGTTTTGGATGCAAGCGATCTGAAACAAGGCTTACATCGTCGTGGACGTCAAAACAGTTTAAACTCACTTATTATTATAATTAACTTTTATCTCCGTCAGATGTTTCATTAAATATTAATTTAGTTGAAATATATTGAGTGATTTATTCATATTATTACATTGAAATAAACTAAACATTTATCTAGAAGTTATTTTTAATATGCCATTCTTTGCTATGGAACGCGTTATACTCGGAGTTTCTTTGTCGGACAAAACTCGTGATGAAATAATCCGGCAAAGAACTAAGATCCTCGAGGTAGCATGTAAAGAGTTAGCTCGTTGAAGTGGCAGTGGGCTGGTCACGTGGTCAGAAGAACCGATGGTCGATGGATCAATAAGATTTTTAAGTGGTGGCCGCTATCGGGAAGACGAAGCGTTGGTTGACCCCCGACTAGTTGGGATGCCGATCTCCGTGCAGTAGCCAGTTCAAGTAGGTGGCCGGATCGGCCGTCTTGGCGTTCATTGAAAAAGGCCTATGTCCAGCAGTGGACGGATAGGGGCTGCTAATGATGATGATGAGGCTATTCTTCTAATAAATTTAAAAAGTAATTAATCATTAATCTATTTAACTAATCTATCTTTTTTATATAATTAAAATCTATATAGTTTTTAATTACATAAAAAAGATCGAAGATCTGTTTCCGTTTAATATGACAAAAAAAAACTGAAATACATTAAATTTTTAAAAGATCTTAATTGTTCGTAAGAATTTGATACAATTTTTGTATTGTTTATTAATTTTTTTACAAGAGCAATAAAAAATCAGTAAACGTCTCAATTCATGATATTTTTTTATGTATTAGAGTAACCCAAATATGTTGAAGAATAATTACAAATTTATTAAACTTATATACTACAGTTTTTTTCATTTACTTTTAAAGCCTAAAGAGTGTGTAAATATTAATATATATATTTAATTTTTTTTAAATTATTATAAAATTTATTGCTATACACCTACCGCTTAATACATTTGATAAAATTATGCAACAGTGTTTTTGATAAATATTAAGTTATATATATATACTTTTCCAAGGCAATAATTTTTATCAATCAAAGTTAGTTTTGCTAACAACTAGAAGAAATTGGAATCATTTAAAGATGTTTTAAACCACATTTTGCATCAATATTCTTTCAAAAATACGAAGGAACTCGATTTGGAGCGAGTTTTTATATACGATGACGCAAGGACGAGGAGTAATCGCTCTAGATGGACAGATTTCTGTAAATGTTTAAGTTTCGTTTTGTGTAAATATATGTATGTATGTAACTTTATTTCTTTTTAACAGCACATTTAATCTTCCAGGCTTAAGAAATCTCTTATTAATGGTAGATTTTGCAATAAAGTCCGCTATTATTTTAATTTTATAAAGCTTTGATAGATAAAATAAAAAATAGTCTACTACAAAGCAAGGACTACAGAAATCAGTGTATCAGGAGCAGAAGAACGAAGTAACATATAGACAAAAATCTAAGTTGGAATTGGGTACCGCAGTATTTTGGGAGTCGTTAAAAAGACTTTAAGACTGTAAGATTTTTTTTTCACACTATATAATGTCTACCAAAAATCGATGAGAAAACGATTCTTGACTTATTTTGTGAAATATATGCTACACCGTTGTATCTATGTCACGCTTTGGTATCTAATTGCGAGTTCTGTGCGTGTCGGCCTCGCTTTTGCGTGACTTGATAACAAATGGCTAAGGATCCGGAAGATCCGTGCATTTCGGAATCCTTTGGGTTTTACGGAACCATATACGTATATAACCCTTTCATGGAAGATTTTCTTTTCGTGGTAAAGTTTTTTTGTATACATTGGGCATAAAATTTTAAATAATATATAAGACAACTGGTTACCCGCCACTTAGTGCGCGTGGAATAGGAAAAATATCTTCGAGGTGTATTGAAATACACTGATTATTATAATATAAATAAGGTATTTTTATTATATGTGCCTATCATAACGAACGATGAGAATGTCCATACTAACTTACATCCCATTTCAACTCCTAGTACACCTCTCAAATTGATTGAAAAACACTATTTTTCTTCAATTCTTCATTCATTATGCTCAATACTTCTTCAATTTATGTTAAATATAGGCGATTTCCATAAATACTTTCATCCCCTTTTTCGACCCTTTCGGCCACTTTTATTGGTAATGAATTTATCGTAAAAAATATGTAGGTTAATAATAAAAACTTAAAACGCTTAACCGCTGACGAGATCAGCTGCCGATATAAATTCAATGTTTTCATTTAAATGTCAGTTTATCAGTGCAGCCTACTTCCGTCGTCTTTTAAAGTTTTTTTTTATTTGTCTTAAACAATAATTTGCTGTCCATGAAGTGAAGAGTTTTTTTAACTTTCATGTCCTCTGGCTGAGTGATTTAACTTGACTACGAATGCCTTTCGTACTTAGCAGCTTCCTACATATATTATTTGGCTAAAAATTAACTAATTTTATTTGTAGTCTAAAGATTTAAGAATGTTAACAAACTTTCATATATTATATTTTTTGTCGAACTTTTTAGATATTTAAAATATTCATCACATGTATAAGTGCTTCAATTTACGAAATTTCGTTAAAAATTTTTTACAATATTAAATAACTGATATCTTTTAATGTAGTTGATTGTTTATATTTTCTTTTAAATATAAAACAATATAGCACTATGTTATATGTTTAATACGAAATCTTTTAAAAGTAGCACATAAATAAGTGATTACACCAGGAAATTATTCCTGTTCATTATACAGGAAAATCATTTATTGGTTATTAAACCAGTAATTGATCTTCCTTATATTTTGTAATTGATATAGTTTTATCAACACTTAAAACTCATTTTTTATATTTAACGATCCAAAAAAAAAATTCATTATTATGTTTATACAATTGGGATAAACACAGGTTTATAACTTCTTCATATACGTCATTAAAAAACAAATACTTAGCACATATTTTGCAACCAATGTAATAAAATGTGTTTAATTATTCTCGGCTCAAGGAATTTATAAACGAGAATATTTCGCAACTCGTTCGGATTCTCATATTAAGAAATTGTTTACGCTCGACGCAAAGGCAATGACATGGCTACGGGATATCACAAAATTTACGGTAATTTTATTCATCATGTGAATTTTCCTTTCTTTGTTCTTGTTGGAATATTTTCGGTGTCCTATTTATGATTTATAATGACACGCAACCTTATTTATGAAATTATTTACATATTGTCAAAATAATAAAGTAAAAATCATGAATATTTATGTTACTCAAGTAAAATTAATTTCCAAAACTTTTATTAAAAAATTTAAAATGTTAAAAAAAAAAGGAATTAATTTTATGGATTCAGAAACCTTTTTCCTCGCCATGATATTCAAAAAAAATTTGGGACTTTTCGTCAACGAAACTAAAATTGGAAAATTTGAAATAAAATATTTTTAAAACATAAACAAATCGAACTTTTTTTTAATCAAAAGCCAAAAATTTTACCAAAAATTCCCTTTATTGGAATTTTAAAAACCCGGCTTTTTTAAAAAATAAAATAAATTTCCTTAAAAAGGGTTAGATTTTGGAAGGAAAGGAAAAATTTAAAAAAAAAATTGGTTGGAATATTTCCCGTATTTTTTTTTTAAAGGAAAATTTTTTTTAAAAGTTCCCTTTTTTAAAGTTTAAAAATTTTTGGAAAAATTCCAAAAAATTATTCACCGGGTTTTAAAAATTTTTCTCCCTTTTAAGGGTTTCCAGAAAGGAAAGGTTTGGGGAAAACAAAACCCAATTTGTTTTAATTTAAAAAATTTTTCATTTTGGTTTTTTAAAATTTTTTAAAAAAAACAACTTAATTTTTTGGGTTAAAAGAAAACGGGGTTTGAAAAGTGAAATTTTTCCCGGGAAAATTGTTTCAAAATAAAATTTCTTGGGCCTGCCTTTTCTTAAAAATTTTTCCCAAACTTGGATAAACCTGCATAGGGAAACACTTAAAATTTTTATTTAAAAAAATAAATCCATTTAATTGGGAACCAAAAGGGCCAAATTAAATTTTTTAAAAATTAAAATTTTCCCTTTAAATTTTATTTTCCCCAAAAAAAGGTTTTTGGTTCTTTAAAATTTTTAAAATTTTCAAACTTTTTGGGAATTTTTTTTTGGGGGGATTTTAAAGCCTTTTTATTTTTTTAAATTTCGGTTAAAAATTTTTAAAAACTAATTTTTTTTTCTTTAGATTTAAAATTTCTCTTAAAATTTAAATTGCATTTTAAAATTTTTAAATTTAAAAAAAAAAATTTCTTTAAAAAGGTCCCCGTTTAAAAAAAAGGGGGAAAATTAAAATCTAGGTTGAATTGGGAAAGGGTTTTTCTAAAACCCCTTTTGAAAATTTTTTCACCCTTTAAATAAATTGAAAAATTTAAATTTTTTTAAATAAAGGGTGACTTTTCTTTAAAATTTTTAGGCCCCTTGCCCTTTCTTTTAAACTTCCAAAATTAAACTCTTTTTTAATTTAAATAAAAACCCCGTTTTTAAAAATTTTTAAATTTTTTAAAAAAAAAGAAAAAAGGGCAAAAATTTTTAAATTTTGGAAAATTTTAAAAATTTTTTTTCAAAATTTTTTTTTAAAATTTTAAAAACTTCTATTTTAAAAAATTTACATTTTTTGTCCTTTTTTTAATTTGTTTATTTTATTTTTTGGGATAAAAAATTTTTTTTTTTTTAAAAAAATCTTTAATTTTCCAAAATTTAAAATTTTTCCCATTTAAAATTTTAAAAAAAATTTTAATTAAAAAAAAAAAATTTTTTATTCCAAAATTTTTAAAGGGTTTAAATTTGGTTTTATTTTTTTTTTTCCCTTTTTTTTTAAAAATTTTTTTTTTAAAAAATTTTAAATGTAAATTTTTTTAAAATTAAAATTAAAATTATAAAAATTTGTTTTTAAAAAATTTTTTATAAAATGATTGGGTTTTTAAAACTTTTTAAAAAAATTTTTGTTTTTAAAAGTTTTTAAATTTCCAAGTTTCCCAAAATTTTTTTAAAAATTTTTTTTTTAAATATGAATTTCTTTCCTTTTTACCCCCGGGGTTTTGGGGGAAAAAATAATTTTGATTTTATTTTAAATTTTTTATTATAAAGCCCCTAAAATTTTTTCTTAAATTTTTTGTTCGGGGAAAAAAAAAAAAAAATTTGTTTTAAAAAAAAGGGGGGAAAAAAAATTAATAAATTTTTTAAATTTTAAAAAAGGATATTTTTTTTTAAAATAAACCCAAAATTTCCCCAAACAACTTTTCATTTCTAAATAAAAAAAAAATTTTCCAAAAATTTTTTATTTAAACCCAAATTAATTTTAAAAGCCCCAAAATTTTCCTTTTTTTTTTAACTTTCTTTTTTTAAATGGGCTTAAATTTTAAATAAAAAAAATTTTAAAACCCTAAAAGTATTTTAAAAATTATTTTTAAACAAATTAAATTTATAAACCCCCTGTTTTTTTTTTTAAAAAAGTCAAAAAAATTTAAATCTTAAAAATTTTTACAAAAATTTTTGTTAACTGATTCAATTTTTTTCCCAAATTTATTGAAGGTTTTAAAAAAAATTAACAAAAATTTTTAAATTTTGTAAATTTTTTAAATTTTTTTCCCAAAAAATTAACTCCTTTCAAATTTGTTAAAAACCCAACAAAAAATTTTAAAATTTCCCGGGGAATTTTAATTTTATTGTTTTTTTTACTGTCCCCTTTTTTGAAAATAAAAGGCCCTAAAAATTTAAAAAAATACCATTTTTTAATTTTAAACTAATTAAACCCTTTTTAAAATTTTTTTCATTAAACCATTTTAAAAAGAAAAAACCCTTAATGGTTTTAAAATTGGGTAAATTTTAAATTTTTTTCTTTTTAAAACCCAAATTTTTCCTTTAAATATTTTTTTTTTAATAAAATTTTAAAAAAATATAAAACTTTGTTTTTGAATTTAATTTAAAAAAAAAGGGGAAACAAATAGGGTTTTTTTTAAAATTTTTTTTGTTTTTAAAAAAATTTTATTTTGTTTTTTTTTCCAATTTTTAAAAGAAACCCCAATTACAAAATTTAAAAATTATTTATGGGAAAATAAAAAATTTTTTCCCCAAAAAAATTGGTTTTTTTAAAACATGATATTTTTAAAAACTCCACAGTTATTTTAAAAAATTTTGGCTTTGAAATTTTAAAAATTTTATGTTAAATTTGACTTTTTTGTTTTTTAAATTTTTTTGGAAAATTTAAAAATTTTAAAAATTTAAATTTTTTTTATTAAATTTAAAAATTTTTTTAATTTAATTTGCCTTCCATTTTATAAAGGTTTTTATTTTTTTAAAAAATTTTTTAAAAGTTTTTTAAATAATTTAAATATTTAAAAAAATTTTTTTAAAAATTAAATTAACCCGGAATTAAAAAATTTTTTAAAAAAAAATTTTACCAATAAAAATTTTAATTTTTACCCATTTTTTTAAATTTTTTTAAAATTTAAATTTTTGTTTTAAAATTTTTTCAAAATTTTAATATTTTAAATTTTGGGGTTTTTAAAAAAAATTTTTTAAAAAAGGGAAAAAAAATTTTTTGAATTTTAAAGAATATTTAAAAAATTTTTTTTGAAATTTTTTCCTTTCCCAAAAATAATTTTTTTTAAAATTATAAAAAATTTTTAATTACCAAATTTTAATAAAAAAATATTAAATTAAATTTTTTTTTATTTTTTTTTAAAAAAAAATTTATGGAAAAAATTTAAAACCCAAAAAACCAGTTGGTTTTTTAAAAAAAAATTTTATTTCAAAAAAATTTAAATTTTCCAAATTTTTAAAAAAACCATTTTTTAAAAAAATTTTTAAAAAAATTTAAATTCGGGTTTTTAATGAACCTCCAAAATTTTTTTTAAAAAGTGTTAAAAAAAAAGAAAAATTTTGGGAATAAAAAAATTTTATAATTTTTTTTTTTAAAAAAAATTTTTTTAAAAAAATACCATAAAAAAAAATAAAATTTTAAAAAAATTTAAATAAAAAAATTTTAATATAAAAGGAATTGGAATAAAAATTAAAAGAAAATTTTCTTTTTTTTTTAAAAATTTTAAAAACCAAAAAATTTCCCAAAATTTTTTTTTTAAAAAAAAAAATTTGAATTTTTTAAAATTTCAATAAAATTTTTAACTTTAAACAAACATTGAAAATTGAAACTGAAAAAATTTAATTTAAAAAAAACCTTTTCAGGAAAGGGTTTTGAAAAAAAAAAATTTTTTAAATTTTTAATATTTTTTAAAAGGGGGAAAAAATTAATATTAAAAAAAAAAAAAAATTTTTTTTAAAAATTTTGAAAAGAAATAAATTTAATACCTTTAATTAAAAATTTTCCCGGGATGGAAAGGAAAAGGGAAAATTAAAATAAAATTTTAAAAAAAAATTAAATTTTTACAAAAATTTTTGGGAAAAAAAAAGTTTTTAAAAAATTTAAATTTAAAGATTTAAAAATAAAAATTTAACAGATTATTAATTTTTTAAACTTAAAAATTTTTATTATTTATTTGTATTTTTGGTGGGGTTTTTAAATTTAAATTTTTAAAAAAACAAATTTTTTTTTTTTTGGGTTTTAACTAATTTTAAAAATAGGGTCCCTTTTTTTATTTAAAATTTATCATTTTTTATTTATTTTTAAAAATTAAACTTTAATTGGGGAAAAAAAAGTTTTTTAAATTTTTTTTTTTAATTTAGGTTTGTAATAAAGTTTTTTTTTTTTTTTTTTTCCCTTTTTAATTTAAAAATTTTTAATCTTCCCAAACAAATTTTTTAAATTTTTTAAAAGGTATTAAATTTTTTGGGTTTTGGTTTTCCCAAATTAATTTTAAAATTTAAATAGGGCCATTAGGAAAATAAAAAAAAAAGGGGAAAGGGGGTTTGTTTAAACCCAAAACATTTTTGAAAATTTTAAACCCCCAAATTTTGGAAAAATAACTTGAAATTTATTTTCCCGATTGGGGGAAAAAATTTTTAACCCAAATTTGGGGTTTTTTTAAATTTTATTTTTTTTATTTTTCCCCTGCCTAAAAAAACCCTTTTAAAATTTTAAAACCCCAAAAACAAAACAAAAAATTGGGGTTTTCTACAAATTTTTTTAGAAACGGCCTCCGTTTTTATTTAAAAAAAAAAAGGGAATTTTTCCCACCCAAAAATGTCCTTTTTTAAATTTTTAAAATTTGGTTTTAAAAAAACCCTTTCTTTTAAAACCCAGTGGGTTTTGGGATTCCCGGAACATTTAATTTTTTTTTTCAAAATATTCCAAGACTTACTTTTTCCAAAAAAAGGAAACCAAATTTTTTTTTAATTTTTGGTTGGCTTTCCCAACCCCAAAATTTGGGTCTTTTCCCAATTTTTTCAAAAGGGTTTAAATTTAACAAAATTTCCCAATTTTGAACCCAAAAATTTTGTTTAACCCCCCCAAAACCCGTTTTTTGAAACAGATAAAAAAAAACCCAAAATAATTTTTAAATTTTTTTTTTAAATTTAAAAAACTGGAACCATCGAAAAAATTTTTAATTTTTTGTTTAAAATTTTTAAAAAAATTTTAAATTTTAAAATACCCTGAACCTTAAAAAAATGGTATTCCAATTTTTTTAATAATTTAAATTATTATTTTCAAAAACCCTAAAAAAAAAAATTTGGAAAAAATTAAAAAAAAAATTTAACCCAAAATCATTTTTAACAAGGGAAAAAAAAATAAAAGATTGTCTGAATTGGAAATTTTTAAGATAAAAAAACTTATTTTTTTTAATTTTTTTTAAAAAATTTATTTTGGCTTTAGGGTTTTCTGAAATTTTTCCCCAAAAACAAAAATTAAAAAGTTTGATAATTTTTGGCCCATGAAAATTTCAAAGGGTTTTTTTTTTTAGTAACAAATTTAAAAATTTAAAGGTTTTTTAAGCATTCAATTTAAAAAAATTTGTTTTTTAAAAATAAAGGGTTTTCATTTAAAATCCAAACCAAAAACCCTTTAAAAAGGAAAAACCCCCGGTTTCCCCCAAAACACCCATAAAAAAAAAACCCGGTTTAAAAAATTTTTAAAAATTAATTTTAAAGGGGAAAAATTTTTTTTAAAAAGGTTAAAATTTTGAAACAAAAATATATTTCACCAAAATTTTATTAAATTAAAAAAGGGTTTTTTAAATTTTTTTAAAAAATTTTTTTTTGGAAAAACAATTTTTAAAATTTTTCTGAAATTACCTTGGTTTAAAATGTAAAAAAAATTTAAAAAAACAAAGGAATTTTTTGGGAGGGTATTTTTCATTAACCCATGATAGGGTTAAATTCTTTTAATAAAATTGGGTCTTTTTTTTATTTAATTTATTTTCCCTATTTTATTTTGTAAAACCCTCTAAAAGGATTAATTAAATTTTAAATTCCTTTTAATTTTATTTTGATTTTTTCCCTCTAAAATTTAAAATTTCCTTTCCCTTTTAATTTATTTTTTTCCTTTTTTTAAAACCCTTTTTAAATGAAATTTGGAAAAAATTTTTGGAACTTTTGGGCCTGAATTAAGATTTATTAGTTTTTGGGTTTTTAGTTAGTTTTCTTTTCCCTTGTTTCTGCAAAAGCTTAGGAAAAGCAAAAAAATTTAATTAAATTCCGAAGGGTTGCATTAAAACCTTTTATTGAAAATACAAAAAAAGGTTTTTTAAAGTTCTTGGGGAAAATAGCCTTAAAGGTTTACTCAAAACAGATAAAATCAAATTTTTTAACAGGGTTTTTTTTAAAAAAAAAAACCAATTAACAAGGAGTAATTTGAAAGATAAAATTATTTTATTTTGGGTTTAAAAAGGGTTTAAAAAAAGTTGAACTTAAAGTGGAAAAAATTCATAAATTCAAAAACCAACCTTTTAAATAGAAAATAAAACATAAATTAAATAAAAAATAAAGGTAATTTAAAATTAAAAAATTTTTTAAAAATTTTTTAAAAAAAATTTTTATTTTTTGAAAAATTTAAAAAACAAATTTTTTTTAAATGCCAAAAAATTATTCATTTTATAGTAAATTTTAAAAAATTAAATTTATTAAAAATAAAATTTTTTAAATTTGGAAATAATAAATAAACAAATTTTTTTAAATTTTAAATAAACCAAAATTTCAAAATTTTTTTAAAAAATAAAATTGATTTTAAATTAAAAAAAAAAAATTTAAAATTTAAAATAAGCTTTTTAATTTTAAATCCCTCAAAAACCCCTTTTTTTATCCAATTTCCATTTTAATTTAAAATTAAAAAACCCTTAAAAATTAACAAATAAAAAAATTTTAAAAAAATAAATTTTTCAACCATTAAAAAAGGCAAATTATATACCCCCCCTTTTTTTTTAAATTTTTCTTAATTAAAAAAAAAAAAAACTTTAAAAAAGTTAAAAAATTAAAAAAATTTAATTTTTAAACGGAAAATTTTGGAATTTTGTTTGGGTAAAGGGTTTCCAAATTTTTTAGCTTTTTTTTTCCCTTTTGGTTGTATTTAAAATTTTTATTATTTTTTGGGAAAGGGTATTTAAAATTTCAAATTTTATTTAAATTTTTTTATTTTAATTTTAAATTTTTTTTTTTTAATTAAATTTTTTAAAATTTTTTTTAATTTAAATCCCGGGGAAAATAAAAACTTTTTTTTAAAAAAAAGATTGGCAAACCCAATTTTAAAAATTAACCCAATTGGTTTGGATTTTTTTTAAATTTTAAAAGTAATTACTAAATTTGTTTTGTTAAAAACAGTTTTGAAAAAAAAACCCAAATACTTTTAAAAAACCCTTGGTTTTAATTATAAAAGAGGGTTTTTTAACCAAATTTTTGGGAAAAATTTTTTTTAAATTTTGCCAAAGTTAAAATTAAAATTTCCCCTTTTTAAAATTTCCCTTTTTAAAAACCCTTTTTTGTTCCCTTCAATTTCATTAATGTTCCGAAAAATGTTTTTAATTTTTAAAAAAAGGCAAAAAAATTTCCGGAAAGTAAATTTTTGGAAAAGGGGGGGGGTTTTCGGGCCCCCAAAAATTGTGAAACGGCTTCCCCACCCCCTTTGGAAAGGATGGGCAAAACCCCGCGGGGAAAGGGAAACGCTGCCCTTCCCCCTTTCGGTCCTCCCAAAAAGGCAAAAACTTTGGCCCACCGGCCTTTCCCCGGGAACCCCAGTGAATGGGGCCCATCCCAAAGTCCCCATTTATTTTTAATCATTTGGGGTTTCCCTCCTCTTTCCCCTTTCCATGGTTTTTTCCCCCAAAACCAGGGTTTTTTTGATAAAATTTGGGTTTTAAAATTTTTCCTTTAATTAAAAAATTTTTCCTTTCCTTTTTTTTTTAATCCTTTCCCTGGGTTTTTAAAATTTTGGGTTTTTTAAAAAATTTTTTTTTTTTTTTATTCAAAATTTTATTAAAAATTTTTTTAAAATTTTATTTTAAAACAGGTTATTTTGGGGGCTTTTTTCCGGGGTTTGGGCCGACCCGGGAAGGGGTTTTGGGGGTTTGGGGCCCTAAAAGGCTTTTTTAAAAAACCCCTTTTAAACCTTTGGGGTTTAAATTTTTAAAAATTTTTTTTTTAAGGTTTTTTAAAAAAATTAGGGAAAAATTTAAAGAAATTTAAATTAAATTATTTACCCACTTGTCCTTTATTTAAACGTTTGATTTGGGGAATTTTTTTTTGGTCCCAATTTTTTTTTTTTTTTTATTCCATTGAAAATAATTAAATTTTAAAATTTTAAAAAAAAACCCTGGCTTAGGGCGGGGTTTTATTAAAAAAAATCGTTTTAAACCTTTTTTTTAAAAACCAAATTATTACCCAAAATTGGTTTTTAAAAATTTTTTTAAATTAAAAAAATTTTCAATTTTTTTGGGGGAATTTAAAATAAAAAATATTTTTTAAGGGTTTTTTTTTTTTTAAAAAAAATTTTTAAATTTAAATATTTATTTTTTTAAATTATTTTTAAAATATTTTTTTTAAAATTAATATTTAAAAATTAAAATCCCTTTAACTTTATTTTTAAAAATTTTTTAAAGGGTTTTTATTTTATAAAAACCAAATCCCCGGGGGGCCAAATTTTTAGTTTGGATTTTATTTTAAAATGGTTTTTTTGGTTTAAAAAAAAAAAAAAATTTTAATCCGGCAAAATTTTTTTAAAAAAAAAATAACTTTAAGGGTTTTAAAATTTAAAAAAAACAAAATTTTCCCCCAAATTTTTAATTAAAAATTAAAATTAAATTTTTTGAATTTTAAAAAAATTTTTAAAAAACTAAAATTGAAATAATTTAAAACTTTTGGTTTGGTTTTATTTGGTTTTTTTTATTTATTCTTTTAAAAATTTTTTTTACCAAATTTAAAAAATTTATTTTAAAAATTTACCAAAAATAAAAAAAAGGATTTTTTTAAAAAAATTTTTTTAAAATTTTTAAAAATTTTTAAAAGTATTTTAAAAACCATTTTAAAAATTTTTTTTTTGCCATAAAATTATTGAAAACCCATTATTAAAAATTAAATTTCTAGCAATTTACCTTTTAAAAATTTAAAATTTCCCAAACCCGAAAAATTTTTAATAAACCCCATTAAAATAATTTCTTTGGAAAAATTTTTTTCCCATTTAAAGGTTTTAAATGGGGAAAATTCAAAATTGAAAAATTTTTTAAAAAATTTTTAAAAAATATAATTTTTTGGGTAAAAAGAATTTGGTTTATTTTAAACCAAAACGGTTTAAAAATTTTTAAATGTTTGGGAAAATTTTTTTATTTTAAAATTTTTTTGTTTCTTTTGAACGACCGGGAAAACCCGGAAAAAATTTTGAAAAATTTAAAAATTTTTTGGGGGTTTTTTTTACCGTTGAACCTTTGATTTAAAAAAGAAAAGGGAAAAATTTTTGGGGGGGGGATCTTTTTAAAAAATTTTTTACCTGGACCCGGATTTTAACCGTTAAATTTGAAAGGGGTTTCTTTTTCCCAAAGTGGGCCGGTAAAAAAGGGGGGTTTTGGTTTAAAAAAAAAGGGGTAAACCCTTGGTCCGGGCCCAAATTTTTGGGGGGGGGTTCGCGGAGCTTTAAAAAAAGGGCCCCGGGCGCAAATTTCCGGGCGGGAATCGAAAAAGGGGGCGGGTTTCGGAGGGAAAGAAAAAAGAAAATGGGGAAAATTATGAAAAAGGAAGGGGAACTTTGGGGAAAAGTTTTGGCAAAAATTTTGCCTTTTTTAAAAAAAAATTTTTTTTTCCAAAAAATTTTTTCCCTTTAAATAAAAAAACAAACTTTAAATTTTCCCTTTTTTTAATTCCTTTTAAAATTTTTTTTGGTTTTTTTTTTTTTGGGGTTTTAAATAAAAATGTTAATTTTAAAAAATTAATTTTAAAAAGGTTTAAAAATTTTTTAATTTTAAAAAATTTTTATTTTTTTTAAAATTTTTTTAAAACAAATTTTTTTAAAAACAATTAAATTTTTTTTTTTAAAAGTTTAATTTTTTTTTTTAGAATTATTTTAAAGGGATTAAATTTTCCATATATTTAAAAAATTTTAAAAAATTTTTAAATTTTATTTAAAATTATTTTAACCCCAAAAAATTAAAAATATTTTTGAAAAAATTTAAAAAAAATTTTTTTTTGAAATAAATTTTAAAAATATTTTTGAAAAAATTTCAAAATTTTTTTACCCCTTTTTTTAAAAAAAAAAAAATTAAAAAAATAAAAAAATTTTAAGCCGGGTTTAGGCGCCCGCTTAATCTCTCCAATATCTCCAATTTTGGTAAAATTTCGCGTCCCAAGGCATCCCTACTTATACCCTTTTAGGGAAAAGGGTCGCTGCTTTCTTCAACCACTTTTCATTAAAATTATTGGCAAAAATAAATGAGGTCATTTTCAAATTTTCAAATAAAATAAAAATTTAAATTTAATGGGGCCATTTTTGGGAATAAAAAAATACGTATTGGGTTTTCTGCATTTTTTCTTTTTTTCTTCAAATTTTTTGTTTGTTTGTTTCTAAGTTTTAATTTTCAAATAATCGTAGATTGTTAATCTTTTTGGATCCTCAAAAAATAAAATTTTAAAAAGAAATAAAAAAATTAAGAATTTATTTTAAAAAATTAATTTCCAAAACTTTTATTAAAAAATTTAAAATGTTAAAAAAAAAAGGAATTAATTTTATGGATTCAGAAACCTTTTTCCTCGCCATGATATTCAAAAAAAATTTGGGACTTTTCGTCAACGAAACTAAAATTGGAAAATTTGAAATAAAATATTTTTAAAACATAAACAAATCGAACTTTTTTTTAATCAAAAGCCAAATTTGATTTCTTCACAATATAAGAGGCTAAATTAAATACTGGTTTTATTTTAAAAAAATTTTTCCCCCAATTCCAAATTCAAATCAATTTTTTCCCTTAACCTATTTTGATTCTGGTGTATATTAATGAAAGGTTTTATCAAAATTTTTAACCTTTAGATTCAAAAAAAACATTAAACCCTACAAACGTTGATATCCACGTATAAAAAAAATCTTTTTTTAACTTAAAATTTTCGTGATCCCTCTCAGACTTCCTTTTCAGTAGAAGGCTTATAAAGTCTCTCAATAAAACGGATTAAGTCTTGCCATAAAAGGGACCCATAAATGCGTTTTTATTTTTCCTCCTTTAAAGCTTTGTTTTTTTTTTGAAAAACATATTTTAATTTGCGTATAACTTCTTTTATTTAACAATGGACCTAATATTTTAAACATTTTAAAACAAACACTTTATCCAAATTAAATTAACTAAATAAAGGAAGCTATATAAAGACAAGGTTAAATAATTTAAGGTAAAAAAATGAAACCCTAGTTTTTTTATTTTCTTAGTAAGTAGTTTAATCGGGGAGGTTGTTATTTCCATTAAAACTGTTTGCAAATTGAGGAAATAATTCAAATATATTCCCCATATTGGGCTGTAAAGGAATAAAGGGTTAATTAATTATATAGCTCGATTTTGACTTCGTTCTTGAATGAACATCTGCACTTTTACCCCGACGATCTGGATTCGTGGCGGGGAATTACTCCTAACGGTGTGTTACACTCGTTTGGCGTTTTGATTAAAGGCTATCGGCTAATTTAATATATGCGAATAATTTTCATTGATGTCCTTTTATCTAGTGACGCCCAACTTTTTAAAAAAAGTTTGTTTTTGGTTAGTTGGTAGAAAGTTTAAAATTTTTGTTGTTAAGTGTTAAGTTTTTGATATAAAATGTATTCTCAAAACTTAAAATTCTAATGATAAAGGCTTAAATTTCCTTAATTCCTTTTAAAGAACTTTAATTTTTATTCATTTTGAGTGGAATCTAATTAAAAACCTAAAAGTTCAGGTTTAACATGAATTCAAATTCAGTCACCCAAAAGTCTTAATCCAAAAAGAATTTTATAATTTAAAAGTAATATTATTTAATTAAATTAAGAAATTCAATTTTTAGTATATCAAAATATCATAATTCAAATATTAATTTAAATATATAATTATATTACACAGGTATTAAAATATTTAAAAGTTCATCAAATAGACTTAAAAAAGGTAAACGTAAAGAATATTTAAAATAGTCTGTTAACATTCAATCAATCTTATTTTTTCAGCAATTTCCTTCTCGGTTCTGAAATAAATTAAACCCGTAACAAGCATCGGACGATAACCGACTTTTTCTACCAGATTTAATCTTAACCAAAAGTTTCGGAAGACCGGAAATTTCAAAAGCCATTGTCCCTTTTGTAAACTGTCAATGTATTGGCATTTCCAAAACAAACGGCTTTCGTTTAAACACCATCTATTAGTGAAATGGTTACAACTCCGTGTGAAAAAATAAAGGATGTGACATTACAAAAGTACAAACAAATCTTATAAAAAGTCATTTAAATCAATTTTTAAAAACCTTGTTTTTAAAATTCTTTCCATAGTTTAATTTTAAACTTTAATTAATAAACTGATAAAATCCTTTAAACCCCTTTTGTTTTGGGAATTTTAATTTTTTACTGTTTTTGAATTTTTATGTTATTAATTAAATTAAAAAATTTCCAAAATTTAAAAAAAAAAACAGTCTTCTATAAAGTTAATAATTAAACAATTTTTGTATCATGACTTTTTACTTTTTTTAAATTTTTGTCCACATAAAAGTTTGTGCTTAGGAGATTTGGTTTTCTTGATAAAAAACGACGTAAACTAAAAAGGCTGTAATTTTCCTACAGGATAATGGTTTACGGAAACCGACCTAAGGGTCGACATAAATATTATGCGGCGATAATATGGGCATTTTTTCTTTATTTTATATGAACCTACAAAAATCAATAAAAATTTACAATATTTTTTCCGGGAAACCTAGTTGGCATAATGTGGTACAGTCAAGGCCTTAATTTGGAAAATTGGGTTGCCGTTTACCGGTATTTGCCCGGGAAAATGTCTAGATTTTTTAAAAAAAGAATGCCAAAGGACCAGCCCAAAGGGTTGGTGTACCCACAGAAGTTTTTTTCCCAATCACATATTCTCCCCAGGTTATATCTTTTTATATATTTAACATTTATAAATTTTTTTTTTGATTTTTGTTTTTGATCTGTTTGTTCTAGCTGTTCTTGGGCTAGTCAGTTTAAAGGGGGCTTTAGTGAAGATAGCTGATGTAACTGGGAATAACGGCGAAAAATTCATTTTTTAATATTACCACCGGTAAATCACGGGGAACGCCAGTTATAAATTCAGCCCGAATTTGTTTATATGACATATAAGGCGTGGATTGCGCAGATAAAACCCATTATAAAAGTTGCCCATTTTTCGAAATTTTTCCTCATTTATCGCCCAACATTATTCCGCGCTGGGGTTAAAATATGTTATAGGTTAAAATCCGGCGGTGTTTTTCAGGAAGATGTTAAGATATGTCAAACTATGATTTAAAAAAATGAAAAGTTTTTTGGTAGAATTCGATAAACTAACTTTTTAAAGCTATCCAAAAAGTGGGTGATTCTTTGCCTAAAAAAATAACGTGGAGAACCGAAAGATCCTTTCAAATCTTGATCTTTAAAGCCAAAAACTGGGAAAATTAAAGAAGGATAACAACCAAAATGACAAAACGAAAAATGTAAGGAAACCTAAGAAACCTTTCTTTTCTTGGGGTTTTTTCTATATCTGGGTTTTAACAAACCCTTGCCCTACCGTTATCTTCCCGGTACGGGCAAATTCTAGTAAAAAGGGAGACACCCAACATCATTATTAATCCCACCCGAACTCACAAAAAACATAAATGATATATCTAAACCAAAACCTAATATAAAAAAATAATAATAAAAAACCCTAAAATCAGTTTCCAAAAAATAGCTTTCTTGACGTTTTTGTTTTTAAATCTTAACTTTTTTAGGGCATATCCTTAAAATTAAATTATTTTTAAAAATGTTTAAATTTCTTTCGATGAAAGTGGAAAAGAAAAACATCCAAAATCAACATAAAAAAGCTAATAGAATATTATCAATCAAAACTTTTATGGGTCTCGGAGACAATTATTTCCTAAAAAAAAATGAAAGGGCTTTCCACAATCTTTTTACGTAATCTTTTAATTAAGCTTCGGAAAAATTTTCTTTAAAAAATTATTTTAAACATGAAAAAAAATCCAAACAAATTTTAAAATTTTAATTTTTTAATTTGAAGGTTACCCACAAAAATACCCTTCCCTTTAATTTTTTTAAAATTTTCCCACAGTTAATCCTGTAGGCATTAAATAATTATTTCCCCTTTGGAAATTTCTGTAATTTTTTAGCCATACTTTGATTTTGGGTTAAATTTAAACCAAAATAATTTAATTTATTTAAAATTTTGATATTGGTTTTGTCTTTTTATACTTTCATTAGTTTTTTCCTTTTTTTAAAAAAAAATTTTTTTAAAACCAATATAAATATATTCCAATTTCATTTCTTCTTTAAATATTTACCTGCCCCTTTTTTTTGTTTAAATTTTAATGAAAAATTTTTTAACATTATTTTTGAAAAATTTTATAGTTTGTTTTTTAAAATTTTTTAAAAAGGGGCCGGTTTTATTTTAAATCTAAAACACAAACCCATTTTTTTTTTTTTAAATTTATTTTAAATTTTTCCTTTTTTTTGAATTTTAAATAAAATTTCCCAAATCAGAAAATTTTAAATTTAAATAAATTTTTTTTTTAAATTTATTATTTTTCAAATAAAGCCTTTATTTTTATTTAAATTTTAAATAAAATAAAATTTATTTTTTTTATAACTGTAAGCCTGGAAAATTAAAAATTAAAAACATATTTTTTTTTTTTCTGAACTATTTCTTTTGGAAGAAAAAAGCTCAAAATTGATAATTTTTTCCCGGCCCTTTTTAATTTTTTTTATGGTTCGCAGACGGCGTCGGGACCTGTGGGGGGGTCACCGCGCCCCGGTTGAACCTAATGCCACCGTGATGGGACATATTTGTAAAAGGCCTTTTGGAAATAGCTGGTGGTTTTTAAATGGAACACGTGGTGTTTTTAACTTGCTTGCGGAAAAGGGCCCCGTGGTACCCCCAGACTCTCCTGTAACAGGGGACCTATCCCGTAAAAAGGGCTTGTGGATAGTTTCGGTTTTCTTTATACAATGACTTTTCTGTTTTTTAAATTACAAAAAACGAAATAAAAACAAAACTCTTCTAAAGATAATAATTTTCATTCATTTAAAATAAAATTGAAAAGTTTTTTTTTTAATTTTTTTTTAAAATTTTATTAATAAAAGTATCCAAAATTTTTCCCGTTTAATTTTTAAATTTTTTAAGTAAAAGAAGGTTTAAATTTTAAAATGGTTTGGGGCTTGTTGGAATAAACGAAAAATTTTTTTTTAATTTAATATAAATAATAGTATGAATGGGTTTTTTTTAAATTTTTCTTGGAAAAAAATTGAATTGGTGGTTGGTTCAAAATAAAGTTTTATTTTTTTTTTTACTTTATATTTTAAAAAAGTTTTTAATAAAATGTATTTTCTGTAATAAGTTGATAAGTAGTAATTTTGCCTATTTTAAAATGTATAAAAAAAATTTTAAAGAGACCACTAAAATTAATGCCTACCGTTTACTTTTTTAAATTTGTTCAAATCCTCATATGCACTTATTTTTGCCTGGATTTTATTTAGAAAAAAAAAAATTTCTTTTGTAATATACGACAAAGATATTAAAACAAAAAAAAATACTAATAAAAATTCAGTAAAGTCTTTTTTACTTTAAAGATTTATCATAATTTTGGTTATTAAAAATTTTGGTTTTTTTTAAATTGGTTTAAAATTTAAAACCAAATGTAATTTCAAAATTTAAATATTTTTAAGAACTAAAAAAAAAAAGTTTTAAATTTTTTGTATTTGTCTTTTAATTTTATCCAGGTTTTTTTAAAAGGTTGAAATTAATAAAAGACCGGGTTTGGCAAACTTTTGTTTACCTTTTGTCTTAAAACATTTATAAATGGTTTCCTCCCTTGTTTTAAACGATTTTTACATTTTTTGTTTTATTTTGCTAAATCACAGTATTCAAGGTGTCGATCTTTTTTAAAAGGCGTCTGGTGCCGTACACCGTTTTAAAATTTTTCTGTTTTATTTCCCCTCCTTTAAATTGGCATCGTTTCCTTTTTTATATATTTTCAAAATCTACCAACTGGGTTTAAAATAAAGCCAAAAAATACCCACTATTTTTATCTTACGTCTAACAATTTTAAAATCTAACATAGACTTGAAACGAAAATGTTTTCTAAAATTATTTCTTTGAAAATATTTTAAAAAGTATTAAAAGGATAGCTTTAAGTTAATACTTATTAGAAACGTTTAAATTTTAGTTTTGATAAAACTTTTACATAAGTCAATTTTTGAACACATAAAACAAGTTATGTTTTTTAAAAAATACTTAAAGACTTTAAATCAAACATATTTTAATGGTTTTGTCCCGCTTTTTCATCTTACTAACTTTTACTCTTAAAAAATAACTTATTAAAATTTATGTTTACAAAAACTGCATGTAATTATACTTGCTAAGAAAGTCCCTTTTGACATTATCGTTACTATTGGTTGATTAAAAAAATAAAGGTGGGTAGGTCTCTTATTAAAAAATGTTTCTGGGTAGGAGTAGTGTCTTTTCAGTAATGTTCCTATGTTTTTGTTTAAAAGGCACTATAGTCTCTTTTGGGGTGTGATATTGGTTTGATCGTCCTGCTTTTGTATGGGCAGGGCTCCGCTTATTGATTTTCTTATCGAATTTTACACTTATTTGGCAAATACCTTAATTGTATTATGAAATACATATTAATAAATTAAAATTTTTAAATTAGCTTCGAAACTGGACAGTTTAAATTTTCCAGGTTTTAATTTGGTTTTCAAAATCCGTTGTTTTATTTCGAAATATTATTTTATATTTTTTTTAAATTTTAATTTGAAATTTTCATTTTTTAATATTTTTGATTTTCAAATAATATGTGGAAAACACTAAACGGGGACCCCAAATAAACCCATGAAAAAAATTTTTGGAAAATAATTTATCCGGATAATTTAAGTTAACTCGTTAACCTTAATTAAAATCATCTTTTAATCATTTAAAAAAATTAAAAACCAACAAACCAAAAAACAAATATTTTGTCAATTCGTAAACAATTTTTTGTGAGTTAAAAATTTTATTCTTTTAATCAACTTGTCACCCAAAAAATCTGTGAAATTCCCCTTTTTTTTTTGAAAATATTTAATAATCGTTTCCTTCCTAGTTTTGCCACTGAAAAAAAAAAAGTTTCTCTATAAATAGGAAACCTTTTTTAAACAAGTTGGAAAACAAACAAAAATTTTTAACAAAAAAATATGTCGTTTAAACAATTTCTTTTGCCCAATATAACAAACAACGTTTTCCCCCAAACCCTCCGCCCATTTTTGTTCTGTATTTTAAAAGGTTAATTTAATCAAAATGTCATTATCACATATTTCTCGGATAATTTTTTTTATTCTTTTTATGACATCTGTTAATAAAGACTTTGAATATCCCAATTTTAAAACGTTACTTAAAATTTTTGGGTAGATTTTTAAACACAGAAATATTTGCCTCACGGACTTTAAGCCAATTCTTAAATTACTCCTTAAGGTTGCCGTTGTTTCCGATTTAAAAAAAAAATAATTAAATTGGGGAATAAAGGAATATTTATTAATCTTTCGGAAAACGTGGGACATTCCCTCACAATTCACCTACTCGAACAACAAATAAAATTATTCCCTTTATTCAACAAACTTCTTGTTGGGGAAAAAACTTTTTGGATGTTTTTAACTTTTGAAAATTTAATTTAACTTGTTTTAATTTCTATTTTTATGGTTTTAAAATTTTAAATTTTTACTTATTTTCTTTCTTTTTCTTTTAAAACAAAGGGGCCTTTAAATTTGGGTGGTACCACCGCGGGTTAATCTGGCGCAAACAGTTGTCAACAAGGCTCTGTGTTCTGTTTAAGGCTAACCAGCGTATTTACTAGTTAACCTGGGCCCAGGTTTAATCTCCGTGGGCCTTAAGTTGATGCCGGCGGGAACTCTTTCATGGGTTTTTAAAAAGCCCATTAAACCTAACTTTTGAAATTTGGAATTTTAAAACATTAACCATTAAGGCCCTTGCAATAATAAATTTAAAAAAGATTCTAAAATAAAATTAAATGCTATTTAATCATTTAAAATTGGGTTTTGTTCTCTTTTTGGTTTTTATTTTGTCAATAAACTTTTTCTCCTTTACGATTTTCCTACTCTTCCTTAAATGATTAAAAAGTATTTTAAATGTAATTTTTAAATAAAAAAAAAAAAACAAAAAAGTTTTAGGAAAACTATAAAAAATTAAGTGAGTTTTTCCCCTTTCCGGTTTTCCTCCCGCCCTGTTTCCCGCCTTGGGATTAACACTACCGGGGGGGCCGGGGCGTTTTCCTTCTTCTAAAGGGTTTTGGACCGTTTCCAAAACTGTCAAAATGGGGTTGGGTTGGCCTTTTTGCATATCCGTCTGACGCGGTTCCTTTGTCGAAATTGGGTGATCGCCCTGCTCAATAACTAAAACAACGAAATTTTTAGGATTTGACCCCCTCGGTTTCTAAAAACATTTAAAATTGAACGTCTCAGTTCTCCTAAAAACTTAACTGTTTTTTTATGCCTTTTGTCTTACAAATATAGGGTTTTTAAGTTGAACGATAAAAAAAAATTATGGAAAACCAAATGGAAATCGATTGATTTACCGGAAGATGCGATCGTTTTTTTTGGGAACGGTTTATGGTTCAAATAAAAGAATCATTGTTTTAATGGACTACCCCGGTTTTATTTTTACATAATGAAACAATAACCTCAAAAAATCAAATAGTTAAATTTTTTTTTTGAAACATTTTAAAAAAACTTCCCAAAGGTTTATATAATATTATACATATAAATATAGAAAATTCAAATTTAATAAAATTTTCCTTTCATTTATTTTTGGCTTTAAAAAAAAAGTGACCAAAGGTCAGGGCCTTCACAAAAAACTTGTGTTTTTGTGGTTTTAACTCAAGTTCTAAATCGTAAAACCTCACTGTACTTATAAAGATTTGAATTTTCTAAACCAAAATATTGGAAAATAAAAATCATTTTCAAATAAACCAAATTTTTTTTTTTAAAATGTTATAATTTTTTTTAATAAAAATACAAAATAAACAATAAAATAATATTGAAAAACTACCTTTTTAAATTTAAAAAATAATAAAAATTTAATTTTACTTTTAAAAAATCGTCTTCTTTTGTCTATGGAAACCAAAAATTTGATTAAAGTTGGTACATGGAAAACACAAAAAAATTTTAAAGAAACTAAATTTTCTTATATTCCATTGGTTTTATCATCATAAATATAAGCCGGTTTTATCCCACTGCTGGCGGCCTCCCCTTGACTTTTTCCAAAATGGTTTAACCGTTTGCCAAATAAATTTATAATAAAATTTTATTAAAAGATTTTAAAAAATAATCAAAATTATTTCTTTTTATTTGTTAAATAAGGGGTTTTAAATTTAACAAAAAATTTCCATATTTGGGCTTTACAGAAAATTTCGGTAAAACCCAAAATAAATAATTTTGTCAAATTTAACTTTTAAAATTTTAATATATTTAAATTTTTCAAATTTTTATAAAGAAAAATTAAACCATCAATTTTGTTTCCTTTAGAAACTTTCAATTTTAATTTAGGAAAAAATTTTTTCACAAAATAAAGGAAAGAATTAAAAAATTACCCAAAAAATAAACTTTTGTTTTCCCTTTCCGTAAATTTTACAAAAGATTTGGGCCCAAATTTTAAAATTTTTCACAAAAAAAAAGGTTAAAAAACTAAAATTAAATTTTAATTTAAGATATCTAAATAAAATTAAAAAAGTTTCGTTAAAACAGTTTTTTTCTTTAAAAAGGTCCCAATTCAAAAAATTTTTTAACCCAGATAAAAAGTTTTGCTGAGGGCCCAAATAATTTTTGGGGACCAAACCAAAACCCGAAACCAAATTGTTTTTAAAAAAGGATGTTTCAAAAAAAGTATTAATATAAATTTATGGTTTTTCAAGAAAAAATTTAAAAAGATTTTGCCCAACAAAAATTTTATGTAAATCCCTTTTAAAATTTTTGGTTTACACAATTTTTAAAAATAATTTCACATCCAAAAAACCGTTTTTTTATTTGATATTTAGTTTTAAAGTATAAAAAAAACTTAAGATGGGCCTAATTATCCAAAGGGAGTTTGGAAAAGGAAAAGAAAGGAATAACTTTTTCCCTATCCATTGGGGTTAAAAAACCAAAATCCCACAAATTTATTTGGAATTTCAGTTAAAATTAACAGTTAAAAATTTTCGTTTTTCACAGGGTTTAATTTTGTTTTAAAAAATTTAAAAAAATTTCTTTTGTACTTTTTTAACCAAAATTTGTGGAAAAATATTTAATTTTTGCCTTTAATTTTTAACAAACTTTCAACATTTTAAAATTTTTTTAAAAAAACCTTTTGCGGCATAAAACTTTAAAAGAACCCGGGGAAATGTTAAAATAAAATAAATTTAATATTTAAATTTTTTTAAGTTTAAAGATTTTTAAAATTTTTAAATAAAATTTAAAATTTGAAAACAATTTTTTTAACCTTAAATTTATTTATACGTTAAAAGTAATAAACATTAAAAAATAAAATGAACATAAAAAATTGATTAATTTTTATAAGGTTATTTTTTGAAAAAAAATTTTTTATAATTTAAAAATATTTTTAGTGACCTTAATAAAAGTTTGCCAAAAAAAAAGTTTTATTATTTTTAAAATTTTTTAAAAGTTATTTTAATAAAATTTAAAACAAAAAAAATCCAATGAATTTTTTAGTCAATTAACAAATTTCCCAAAAATATTGAGGGTATTTTCCCAATGAACCCCTTGGGTTTTTGCCCAAAAAGAATGGGTAAAAATAAATAAGGGAGTGCTTTTTCTTAAAAATAACAATTTTGTTTAACTTTGGATTAAATTTAAAATTTATTTTTTAAATTTTCTAACTTTTAAAGTTAATTACTGTTAACCAAGGGAATAATTAAGGGTTGAAAAAAAACATTTAAAACAAACAGGCTAATGTCTCTGCATACCAAACTTTAAATTTTAACAACGCCATTTAAATTAAGCAAAATAAAATTTTTTAAAATTTAAATTTAATAAAAAATAAACGCTCCATAAAAATTTACCCTTTTTTTAATTTGTAAATGATTCCCGGGAATTTTCAAATAATAAATAAAAAATTTAATTTACCCTTTTTCGAAAATAAAAACCTAAATTATTTTTTTTATTTTATTTTTTTAATGTGTTTATTTTTTTAAATTAAAATTTAAAAAAACAAAAAAAAAAGGTAAACAAAAAAAGGGAAAACAATTTTTAAAAAGAATTTTAAAATAAATTAAAAATTTAAAGGGGGAAAAATAATTTTTAAAACTATAAAAGAGAATTTTTTCTTAAAACGTTAACGAATACACCCTTTTTTGTAAAACCCTAACTTCCCTCCCCGGGAACCAAAACGGAATTTCGGACCCAAATTCCCAAACCATTTTCTTTTAACCCTTTGGGTTCGGGAAGTTTGTATGGACCACCTCCCCAAACCCCCCTTAGGAATCCCTTTTCGGCGGGCTTCTAGGGTTTGGGATCCCGATCCTTTTCGGGCCAAGAACGAGTTGACCCCGGACGACAAATAGGGGGGCCTGAGTTAACCACACCCTTAATTTCACGGAAGGAGGGATGGGCAAAACCCCTTTAAACCCTCCTCCCCTTTCCACAATACTCCCCCCCAGTGGGGGTGGGACGTACGGAAAATTAAGTACCCAAAATAACCTTTTTTTAGGAAATCCAAAAACCCCGCCCTTGGGTGTTTCCCCACGGTTTTAACCCAAGGCTTCTTTGGGGATTTTCC
The DNA here is from genome assembly GCA_029286875.1 of Lamproptera curius. Classification (NCBI taxonomy): domain Eukaryota; kingdom Metazoa; phylum Arthropoda; class Insecta; order Lepidoptera; family Papilionidae; genus Lamproptera; species Lamproptera curius. The sequence continues at coordinate 3,666,510 of JAGSMT010000031.1, forward strand.
CGACAAAGGGCCCGCAAAGTTAATAACCCGTTTAAAACTTTTTGAAATATTAAATGTTTGGTTATTTTTAAAAACTTTATTTAGCCCATTCAAAGGTTTAAAAAACATAGGTATTTCCGTTTTATTTCCCTTCCCTTTTTTTAAAAAATGGCAAACCCCTTTCTAAATTTTTAAATAAATTATGGTTGGGGAACGGTGGAAAGTGATATGGGATTTTATTTGGGAAAACAAAAAAGTTAATTACATTTTATTTAATTTTGAATTTAATTAAATAATATTGTAATTAAAATTTTAATTTTGATTTTAAAATAATAAAAATTTTAAACGAAAACATAAAGGGGTAAAAATTTACTCAAAACAAATTAATTTAAATAATTTTAAAGGGTTTTAAATTTGGAAATTTTAAAATTGGTTGATATTTCCATTAAGACCTAAAAATTGCCCCCAAAAATTAAAACAAATAAAAACTTAATTTCAAAAAGGGGGTTATAAAAACCCTTTTTACGGAAATTCCAATTACCCTTCCAAACAAAATTATTATTTAAAAAAAAAATTGGGTTTCTCAAGGCCGGGGGTAACAAAAATGAACATGAACTCAAAGCTAGCCCCCGGGAATCGGCCTAGGAGTTTTGTTCGGGGTCAATTCTATTGTTTACCCCTAAAATTTAAAAATTAAAAAGTTGTTTTCCAAAAGGAAAGAAGAGGGTTAATTTATTAAAAATACCCCCAAAGTTCCCAAAATAATAGTCAATTTCTGAAAGGGTTGACGATGCGAATACTTTTTGGCCCTTAAATAAAAGCCCGTGCGGGATGGGGGAGAACTACGGAAAATTCTCGTCCAACCCCCTTTAGGAAAGCTCCTTCCTGCAAACCGCTTGATAAAGGATTTAAAAAGGTTCAACCCCTTGCAAAACCCTTCAAATTTTAGGCCCCGGGTTTTAGGGGTTCCCCGGTTACACGCGGGCAAAACCCCCGGGCTTTTCGCGAGCCTTTAAATTTCAAGACCCGGTTGAAAGCACTTTAACCCGTTTTACTTTAAATTAAGCCTTTATAATTTTGATTTTTAAATTTAGGAATAAAAAACTTTTAAATTTTTTATTTTCCCTTTTTTTTAATAAATTTTTTCTTTTAAAAATTTTAAATTTTTGTTTTTAAAAATTTACCAAAAATGTATAACAAATTTTAAAATTAAATTAAGGTTTTATTTAAAAAATTTTTTGGGTAAGAAAAATCATTTTTAAATTAAACTTTTTTAAAAATTTAAAATGGTTTTTATTTTTAAAACCATTAAAATTTTAAAAATTTTCTTTAAAAATTTAATTTAAAAAAAAACTTTTTTAAAACCAAAAAAATTTTTAAAAACCCACTTTAAAAATAAATTTTTAAAAAAGGCCTTGTTTAATTTAAAAATTGAAATTTTTTTTAAACCCTTAAAAATTTTTGTTTTTAAAAATTTTTAAAAAACCCATATTTCAATTATTTTAACAAACTTTATTAATAAAAATTTAAACCCACAATAAAAATTTATAAATGAATTGACCCTTTAGTTTAAAAAGGACATTTTTTTTTGGGCAGGGGGTTTTAAAAATTTTGGGGGGCCCCAAATTTAAAACTAGGCTTTTTTTTGGAAATTCGGTTTTAAAAACCCTGGTTTTTCAAAAAATAAAATTTGTTTTGTTTTTTCTGTAAAAAATTTTTTGTTAAAAGGTTGTTTGTTTAAGAATAATTTAAAATTAAAATTTTTTTAAAACTTCCCTTTTTGTTTCCTAGTTGATTAGGGCCATGCGGGCTCATCATCCGATTGTCTGCAAAGTAAGATACATGCGTCTGAAGGCATGCAAACAGTCGGTCCTGCGCTTTATCTCTCTCCCATCGTTTTCGTGACCCATCACGTTTTGAGAGTGCTCACTTGTACAATAGATATCTCCGGCGCAGATGGTTGATATCCGCCCTTTCGGTAGCGCATATACGACAAACAAGTTCTCGCCACTTTTTAGCCCCCTGCGTGCGTCAACTGCTGCAATCCGGCCACACGGCCAACTACAACGGCTACCTTAAGGCGCCAAAACGCAGAGTTACTGCAATCTCCCCCCCCCCCCCCAAAGAAGCCTCTTCCAGGCGTCCAACACATCCTCTAGCACCGCACTCCCACTCCTCCGTCCTTCTAACGCTTGGCAGTTCCGCCCCGCGTGGGAACAGCTAGCGCCGGAGTCGACTCCGAACGTACCACATCCTTCCGCCACCTCAAATAGCTAGCAATCTAGCCATAGCAATGGCAGCACTGGCAATAACTGCGCATCATTTCTAAAATCGCTAGATCTCTTTGATCTAGACGAATTTAATCAAGCAGCAGTTTCATTCACCGCCGCCACCGGCAACGGCTAGGTTCTCACTTCTTGCGTAATACAAGAATTTGATTAACGCCTTTGGGGCACAATAGGCTGCGACACACAAGCAGTAGCCAAACACACCCTACACTTAGAGTGTAGGACCAACTTACAGACCCTTTGCTATATGATCCTGTAGCTTAACACAATATTAGATAGGAGTGTTGCTGAAGTTTCTTGCGCCACTTCTTCTTCCAGTGCCAACGCTTTAAGAAGTGGTAGTAAAGTTTAAATAGAGCTCTTCTAGCTATTAAATTATCCTTTGAAAAACGTCTGAATTGGCTCACCTGGGCAGCCCTCGATTCAGCATGCTAATGGAAACCAGAAAGTGACGGCCCAAGCCGAGGCTTCCCATCTGGGGCCTTGGTGCGTTAAGTCACTCCGTGGGAGACGCGCCTGTGCGCAACCCACCCTCCACATCCAGTATGTTCTAATAGGTTTACTCCACAGAGCACGAGATCCAATTAAAACAGACAAAAAAATGGTTTATCTATATAAGAATATAGATCAGTCACCGTAGTCGTAATCCACTTCAGGACATTATGTCAGAAGAAAAAGGTTTTCAACTAATGTGTATTTGGAAGTGAGTGCTATGCTCGATATTTATAATACGTGATAAAAATGCGAAAGCGGGCATTTAAACAACGACGGTGGTAATAAATATCTGGCAGAATTACTAAGTTAAAGTGCCGATAGGCTAGTCACATAGCTCATGAAACCGATAACCGTTGGAGATAAAAGGACAAAAGTGGCAACCTCGTACTGATCATCGCAGTGAGGGACGAGCACCCATGATATAGAGTAACGACTTGACCATATGTGATGAGGGCACGGGATCTTGCCTTTTGCTCACTTATAGCGGAAGTCTATTCTGAACTGTGTGTTAAAGGCTAAATGATGATGATGATTGGGTGGTATTGAAATCAAATCTAATTTTTACGGCTTTTCGCGTTTTTTATTTATATTTATTGCCGACGTTTTTTTCCAGCATCAAAATGACGGGCAGACTGCAGTCTGCTCGTGATCATGGAATGCAAAAAATCCATAAAAATGTATTTGATTTGATAACAATCGCAATATACCTTATTTATATATTATATAATATATATTTTCTTACATTTAGGCTCTTTGGTGATGGTCAATAGGTAAATGCAATTACATCAAGTTTTTTCGAGAGACGGTTAAAGTTTTGCGCTATCATAACGGCTTACATTCGCTATTATTGGCTAGGGAACTATTCTAACTTCTGAAGTCAACTCCACTCGCGCAACTGGGAGCCCGATAGTTGGTTAATTGGCAAAACTCGGTTTATGTTCTTGGAAGTTTTTAAAAAAGGTTACAAGTTGTGTGATTCTATATATGTTTTGGTTGTACCGTGTATTGATTTGCAATTAATAATTTTTGTTCTTTGGCTACAATTATATTTTATATTACGGAAAAATACTGTAATATATTTTAAAAAAATTTATCAAATAATAATTATCACTTTTTTAATGCCATAAGAAGTAAATGATTTTAAATTTTCAGTATCTTATAATAATTATGTTTTATGAACACTCGGTTAAAATAAAGATCATAGTTTGCAGTTAAAAAAATAATATAAATGCTCACAAGTATTTACTTATAAGCTTTATGGGAAAATAAAATCCCTTAATATAGAACCAACTTGAGTCTTGTAAACTTCACGATTTATTATTTTACAATTCATATTGTTGCTAAGCCGATGTGTGATTAAGCTACTGTTTTTTAGTTTGACGAATACCGTAATAACTGACTTTATGGGACGTTATATTCCATGTCTTTAGTTAGTTATATATGCGGCGACCAAATTTGTGACATCTTGTGCTGCGTTTCTTGCAGACTAGGCGTGTCACTTACGTAAACGACCTACTCGAATAGTCTTTTATGTAATAATATAAGAAGTCATTCCCAAGCTTTCTGTCCTTAAATTATTATCATTCAAAATTGTAGTTTTATCACGTTTCTTTACTTGTACATTATATATATTAACATAGGCTTTTATGAAGATATGGTGTAAATTGTTTATAACGTTTTTTAATATTCTGATGTATCAAAAAAGTAATAATTACTTTTCGCCAGTTACTAAATATAGTAATGACCAATTCGTTAAGGTTTTCAACTGAGTACAGTGACAAAAGTTAACATAATATGAAAATCAGTTTGTTGGAATGTTACTAGTTCTGAACAACCTATTTTCAGGTTTGCACTATAAAAAATCTTGTTGCATAATATTTGATAAAGTTTATCCCAAATTACTACTATCGCACGGGTGAAACAGCACGAAGTAAGAATAGTCACTCTGTGAAAGAGTTTTACGATTATGTCAGTCTATGCATGGCTTTCTTTTGCTCATTTGTCCCCGTTTTTTATTGCTAATAACTATACGATTATGCCTCGTAAATGTTTTTTTATTCAAATAAGTATTAAGATGACGAAGTAATATAGTACAGTAGCCCAAATTTCTGTTTCTTCGAGAATGAATCTTCTGTAATTATAATGATAACAATAGCTCTTTCTCAACAGTAATAAATGACGAGTTAATGTGAAAAAAATATTTAGATTTTTTAAAAGTACATAAATGACACCGCTTAGTGTCTACACGATTTTAAACAAACAATTAAGTTTTAATTGTCAAATTCAATTTATTTAACTTTTGTCCATATATCATCTTCACAATGGTTCTTAAATGAAAACTCTATAGAATATAGTGTTTTTTAATTTATGGAGTTAGGAATATTGCTCTAATAGTTTTTCTTCAGAAATATGCAGTGAGAATGGCATTGAGCGGGCAATTTAAAGTTTTAATAACTGACTACTGGAAGTGACGTTCCGTTTACTTAGAGCTAAGCTCTAAAGCCTCCAAGTCTTTTGAGGGCATCGATCGCAGTTTTAAAATTAAAAATAGCCCAAAAATTAGGCACATATTAGCAAATTTACAATAATTAAGTAAAGGGCAAATCTAATAACGCTAAACGAGCTCAAACATTTTCTTTTATATTTATGACATATTAAAAATCAATTAAAATAGAAGATTTAATTTGAAATATTATTGAGAAACTGTATAGGGATTACATTGCTCAATAATGGAATCTAACAACGTATGGCATTTAACATAAAACTTAATTTAACGCAAAAAAAAAGTTATTTAAAATTTAAAAAAAAATGTTTGATTAATAATTGAAATGTAAAATGACCTGAAAAATTCGTGATGTGTGTAATACACATTAACATTTTAGATAATAGGTTACATTAAAGATAATAGGTAAGCCGCCAAATTTGTAAAAGTATTCTTAACGTATCAATGCTTATCAGAATCAATTGAATATCATTTAACCATAATACTTCGATAGAATTTTATCCTTAACATTCGTAAGATACACGTTCGAAATCTAACCAACCATTGAATAGTTATGTTTGAATGGACAGAATACTGTCAGTGAACCGACGATTGATTGCAGACCGGACTAAAAGGGTCATTACGCCCTCACTATGCGCAACTGACTACGACAGAACGGCTTTAAGTGACCAATACCCTATATATAAAAGTCACATAACTTTTCTACCTATAGTGTATTCGTAAGTTCTATAATTCAATATATAGCAGCAATAATAAAAGATATTTGTGTAATAAACATAATTAATAAGTATTTGCTTAAGATTATTGAACTGTAGTGTGTGAGTCCGACATACCCGGCTTTTGCTCCGCGAGAACCGCGAAAACCAATTTATGATAATCGGGTTTAAGTAAATCTTTCAGTCTAAAAGTTACAAGTATGTTTTAAAATACTCAAAATTTCGTTCTTTCTTGAGACTTATCGATAGCCGATGGTTTAATATAATAAGCCGGCTCTGTCAGGCTTTGGGGTGTTTTTACAACCGTTTTAACTAAATCGCATAAGTATAATCATTAAGCATATATATACTTTCGGACTGAAAAAGCAATAAGTAATTAATAATATTAGTTGATGAGTGATTTTAGTCATTGGAGACCATGAAACCTTTTAACGCATACACAATATCATTTATAAAACTGTGATTAAATCGAAGGTGAAATTACATTACACAATTCCTGTTTTAATTAAAGAAATTGTTGTTTTGTATTTTATAATCTATTAAAAAGCACGTAAGACTGCTTTGATACGACTTGTTATTTTTTTTTTTTTGTTTTTAGGGTTTCTGCCGCAAACGTCCATTTATTTTCTTAAGTCATTGCTAATTTTATCACATCATCATCATCAGCCTGTGATAGTCCACTGCTGGACATAGGCCTCCCTAATAAACCCCTTTCCATTAGGGGGATTTTCGAACGTATCCCACCACGCTGGTCCAATACGGGTTGGTAGGTGGACCGACTTTATTACATGCCCATCCGGCGCATGGATCAACTTACTTTTTAGAAAATTGAGTGATCAGCCCAAATTGCCCTAACCAACTAGGAAACAACAATAAAAATTTGTTGACACCCCGCAGGATTCGAACCCACGACCTCCGGATTCTAAGGCCTATACCACTAGGCTACGGAGACAATTGCTAATTAAGTTTAATATTTAATAGGATCGTTTGTATAGAATGACCAATAAATCAAAATTTTTTTCTCAATATTGATTCATATCCAATTTTACGCTCTCTTAAACATAACGCGCCTGCGCCATAAGCTTAAAATTATACCTTTCAATATCTCCTTTAAATTACCTTTCGACAACGAACAGTAACTTATTTCGTAAAAGTTGGATGGGTATATAATAGTTACGTTACATTGTTTTAAAATATTTAACATCTTATTCGGAACAAGTGCAGAAGTAGTATATAATCGACGTCAGCAAACTGTTTCTGATAAATATTTAACTAATTATAGAGATAGAGCCTTGTAAAAAATATACTGTTATACTCCAACAATAAAACCTTTTTAGTGGTGTCAATAAGATTATAATTTCTATTTATTTTTTTAATTTTTATTAGACATGAATTAAAAAAAGTCAAAGGAGTTGCTACTATTAGTTTTAAACCAAAATGTATGTGTTTTATAAAAGTAAATAATGATTGCAAAAAAAGCTTATCAAAAAAGAGATACAAAAATAATTACCAGAAAAATCAGTTTAACGATTAAAAAAGGTTTTAACATACACATAGATAGTGTCATAAGCAATCCGATTATCTTATATGTTTCACTATAACAATAAATGATTAACCTTATTGTCGGCTTCATGTCAATGCAAGCCTATGTTTAATGAAATCGTGTAAACCAATGCTACTCTGTCGTTTTATGAATTTGAAATTAAAACAAAACACAGCGCTTTTACTTTGAATACCGATAGTCAGATTGTGGCATTATCAGCTTGTGCTTGCGACTTGAGCCCGTGGTTACCGCGCTGACGTTGCCGCATTCCCTTTATTCCTGTTAATAACTCATATTAATTGTATGAATTTGTTAAACAAACTGAAGGAGATTTATTATGATTTGCTGAAATTAAAATTTGTACATGGCATAGCACTTACATGGAATAATTTCATATTTATTAAATCTTTTTTTAACCTAAACTTTAAAGTTGTTGACAAAGTTTACCGAATGCTAATGGCACTGTTCACCAGAGGTTCTTTTAAGGTGGAAAAATAACAAAGTGGTTGCCCACCGACACGCGAAAAAGAAAAAAAATACCTTAAAAATACATATAACAGGTCAATTCAAAGGTTCCCGGCCAAGTACTATAAAAACACATCTTTTTAAACGGAAGGTTTTTTATTTACCATTATCCCTTCAAAGATGATACACTGATTATAGTGGGTCACTATTATATTTATCCAACTTTTTGATATCATTTTTGTATTACGATTTAAACTTTGTTTCAAAACAGTTTCGGCGATCATATCTTCATTCGATGAAAATTTGTTCCTAGCGATCATTCTTTTGAGACCTGAGAACAGGAAGTATTCACTTGGGGCCAGATCTGGAGAATACGGTGGATATGGAAGCAATTCGAAGCACAATTCAAGGATTTTTGCTATCGTTTTCAGTGACTTGTGACACACACACTTGGGTGTTGTCTTAGTGAAGCAGCGCTGTCATTATCTTTAAATGCAGCCGCTTTTCGACTTTTAACGTTCAAAAATGCTATATAATAGTAATGCTATATAGTATTAGCTGTAGATGGCCCTCCTTTTTAAGATCATCAATCAAAATTAGTCCATGCACATGCCAAAATACAAATCCACTCGGATGACTGAGAATTGGACTTTGGAGTGAAATGATGGACCCATATTATCCATTATCGCATATCGTCGCTAGAACTCGGGATTCGCTCGATCATTTTGGCGTCCACTGCGCTCACAGTCTTCGGTGCTCATTTCTCCGGTTCTAAACTTAGCATACTAAACAGAATTATGTTTCATTGAAGTTTTTAAAAATGTTTATTATAATATATGCGCTCGCGGATTTTATTACAGATAATTTAACTACGTACTATTACGTTATACACCTTCTAAGTCTTTTTGGTCATCTCTTCTGGTTTAGCCAGTGCTTTTAACTTAATCGGAATAGGCATTTGTGATGACGTTATTTTGTTTATTTTTAAATAAAATAAAATAAAATGGGACCACAAGACAGCTACTGCCAAGTAAAAGGAGAATAATAAAATTGGAGCAACAAGGTAACATAAATACAAATAAACCTATGCTTCAAATTGAGTACCTCCTCTTTTTTGGAAGACGGCCAAAAAGGAACAAAAGAACTATTTTTAGCGCTGTATAATCAGGCCAATAAACTAAATATTTTGTAAAGTTTTTATACTCTTATCTTTATAATTTCTCAATTCTGTTCGTTGTTTTTTCTATGTTGGTACGTAATGTCTGAAATAAGAAATTTAATTATTTTTATCTAAAATAAATGAAAATTTTAAAGATGTACAAAAAACATGACTTGTTGATATTTAAATTAAAAACATTATAAAAATTATGCAATTGTTATAAGGTATAATATAGTAGAGTATGTAAATTTAATATCTTTCGCCAAACCTTGGAAGAGGTACAAACGGGAACGAATATATTAAGATGTTCTTGACGATAGAACCGTTTCATGAATATCAAAAAGCAATCGAAATACATTAAGTGAAGTGGAGTCCTAGAGTAGCTGAAAGTCCTTCGTAAGCTTTAATTGATCAAGTATTCGACGTTAAGAGAACCGTAACTTAGCCGTATTTTTTACTATTCCGGTAAAATTTTAGTAATTGTAAATGAAGATTTTTACTAAAATTAAAACACATAAAGAATTATAGATACAGGTTATCGGTTAGTTATCACTGACTTAAAAATAAAACAGTTATTTACTACTAAAATAACGTCTACTAATACCGTTATACGAAGAGGAAACATTTCATTCCAAGGAACGATTTTTTTTAAAAACATGATCATAGAATAATGATTATTTTTTTTTTTTTTAAAGTTACCATTTGTTATTTAGTAATTGGTAGATATGTTAAAAGCAAATGCATGCAATGGCATTGTTTAACGTAACTATGAAAACAACCTTTTTCATGTTTGGTATCTTTTTTGCTGCGACGAAATTTACTTTTTAGTGCAGTCTTAAAAATATTAGACGTTTTCAGTGAATTATTTCTGATTATAATTTTCTAAAATATAGCTAGTTAATCTCTGGTGTACCCCTGCTTTTACCTTAAAGTCCGAGTCCCACTAAGCTTTTAACGCGTGTCTTAGTGTCTCTGCACATATCTAGGACGTATTAAATCCACTAATTTACGGATTTTCGCGTTAGTTATATATATTTATTCCCGAAGTTCCAAATTTTTTCCAGCATCCATGATCACGGGCAGACTGTTCATGATTTTTGTTCATTCATGACGGCTCATTCACAGACAGATCATGGATGCTGGAAAGAGTCCAAAACGTCGAAAATAAATATATATGACTAACGTAAATTAGTGGATTTAATATGTATAATAATCGCGTAAATATAATAAATAATTATATCTAGGACGCGCAAAAGATAGTAGTTATGTTAAAAATTTCGACCAAAAGAGCATGCGAGTGTATGGTATGCTAAATTATAAACATAAAATAACATTGATCACTAACAAGTTATGAGTAAAAAAAATGAATACATAAAATATACATATTTCGACAAAAAACAATATTTTTTTTTATTTGATTACTACAGCTATTGTTGTTCGTTTTCATTGGTACGTATTATCTATAAATTGTAACTCTATATAACTATGTACCTTATTGTGCCATATTCACAAAAGAAAGCAATTTCGCGTGCTGACGTCAAGTAATGTTGTGTGGAGATCGTGATGTTTTGCCTCAAAGGAAAGAAATGGATTGAAATAACACGAGCACTTCTGCGAGAATTGTCTGGAAAATAGGAATTTAGATTCATGACACTTATCTTGGGCAGCACTTATTGACTATTGGATATATACTTTTTAAATCAAACATATTGCTTACTGATGTACTTGGGAAAGTTAATACAAGATTATAATAAGTGAAGATACATAACTAAATACTGTAAAGTAATAATTATTATCAAAATTACTTTGTTTAAATTCCTCATATATTTTTATTATTATTTACAACTATAATATCATTTGTTCTCAAACTTTTTACATAACTTTTTGTTTTAATTATAAAAGTTAAACGTTAAAGAAAGTAAGAACTAAAATGTTTAAATAAAAACTCAAAGAAAGTAAATTAATAATGTATAATCATCGCGTAAATGAAGGAATTAAATAAATTCTAATATTTTTAATAAAACCATAATAATATCCACAGATTAAACTAATTGAAACATACTGTTCGTAGAGAAAAGCCTATTTGGGTTTTAATCATAACGTGAGGTAGCTTAACTTTTGCATATTTACGGAAAAATATATAAATTTCGACGTAAAAGCGCTATCACTCATCGTTAAACTTAATTATGATGAATGCTTTTACCTCTTAACACTGCAATAGGGAAAATCCACGGCTTCGTTTAAAAATTTATAAAAGCATTATTAAAATATTTGTAACATAAAAATTTACAATTTTGAGGTGGAAGATCTCCTTTTACCGAAAACTTTTTTGTACTAGGGAAGTATCACTCGCTGCTGAACCAATTTCTGACGCAAAGTAGATTTTCAAAACAATTACAAAATTCTGGTTAAAGTTTACCCTAGGTGCACCCTGTGATTTGGTCACTTTTTAATTATTTTTATGTATACTTTACTTATAATTTTTTACAACGCATATTCGAAAACATTTCTCATTTTGAAGCTTTTTCAAATCTCACCTTATTGCTTTACTCCTAATAAACAGGTACCAAAGAAAATTTATTAGATATAGTGTTTTTCGCAATATAAATCTAAATAATGTCCTCCGAGTGGATTTCGTCGACGATGGCTCATCTGTACAAGTAATCAGCTATCTACGTGGGAGATATTACACTACAAAAGCGTATATGGAAATGCCTATATTTTTATAGTCCGTTCAGACGGAAATTCAATTACTAATCGCGATAAAAGTCGTTAGTTGTTTAATTAAATAACATTATAGCACACATGTGCTATTAACGTAAATAAAAATAATTAGCTATGTTACAAAACATTTAAATAGTAATTCTGACAATTGCCTGTTCTGGGTAAACTTTTAAATCAGTGACCATAATGGATCTGCGTCAAAAAGCGTCTGATGACCAAACTGCAGGATATCAAGCATTACTTGCTTTTTAATTAAATAGAGTACGCTCTTTAACCGCCTACTAGAGTAATCACTGACTAGATTGGTTGGATCTTAAAGTATTGTTGTAAAATAGTTATTACTTAATAAGTTCTGTTAAAAAATACTAATGATGTGGTTTATATATAACATGCGTCGAATGGGCATGTAAAAAATCTGTCCACCCACCAACCCGCATTGGACCAGCGTGGTGGGATACGGTACAAAACCCCCTAATGGATAAGGGTGTGTTAGGGGAGGCCTATGTCCAGCAGTGGACTATTACAGGCTGACGATGTGTGATGTGATGATGTAGTTTAATTGAATTGACAATAAAACATTAAATCTCTTATTTTACTTGCGTAAAAGTATTAAGAGAATATATATTTCAAAATGAAACTACTACCGTGTTGTAATATAAAGTTATTACACTGTACTATACATTTGTTAGAACACGCCCACTCGTATTAAGGTAATGGCTGCAAACATTATCCCGGTACGGTGACATTTGTTTTGATTACTGTTTTACTTTTAGAACTCACTACTATGTTTATATTTATTATCTTACTTTTTGCTTACCCAGGGCTACCAACATAAAGCTATTATTGCAATGTAGGTATAAACTCAATGGTAAACTTAGGAATGGGAACTGTTTTCGCTCTATAGTGGGCCAGGCATTGAGATTTTAGGTAAATTACGTGAATTTATATATATTTATTACGTGAATAATCAAGATGTTAATAATGTTCATGTATAAAATCAATTTCGGTGAGCTTTTTGCCGTCCCATTAGACACAAAAACACATACTTTTTGATTTATTTTTATGTTTTACACGTGATGAAAACGTTAAAAAATCTATTACTGAATGTAACCACGTAAGTGATAGTTATAAATATATTTTTATTTCATTCTATTACTATTTGTCAGTAATCAATTTATAAAAAATGGAAAAGGTTTATAGTAGAAGGCTTTATATTCATTAAAGGTCACGTTCAAGAACTAAAAATATTATAAATGAGCGAAAATGAATGCTTACCTTGTTCTATAAGAAGAAGCGGAATGACATTAAATTTACATATAAATATAAAGGTCTCTCGCGAACGTCCTTATCTCGTAAAGTACTATACTAAACGCTCTGAAAAAGGTTTGTTAATAAATTTTACGACTTATCAATAATTACTGATAGTCGCAATAAAAAAAACCTTTTGGCACAATAGTCATTAAGTATCAAATGCTTAATGACTATTGTGTAGATTAGTTATTTTTCGTAGATATTCTAAATGTGTACTATTCCACATAAAGTTGCCTTCGTTTACTTTCCAACGTTAAGCCATTATTAGCAATATAAGCGGAGTGCACATCCTGGTTTTGCGCGAAACTGGTCTGCTCTTAATTTTCACTGCAATGTTTTGAGTTATTCACTATAGCATTGTGTATCTAAAACAGGACATTTTATAAAATATTTGTATTTAATTATAATATCTTCTAGGATTTATGAGAAAAAAATAGTCAATTTTTCGTGTTTTTTGTATATTTCATCTAAAGATAATTTAAACTGTTACTACGGGTTACTGGTAACATATAAATATATGAACTCGCTGACTTAATAAATAAAAATGAACTCGAGAACACGACATTATTATTATTATTTTATAGCAATGTTTGGTTTCGATATAAGTCATTTAACTTTTTGCTTTGCCTGGCAGTCATCAATTTCTGCTTTGTTACTTAAGCTATACACAATTCACTAAATAATCTTAAAAGATAATTTCCAATAACTAAAATTATTTGTCAAGTTACTAAGTTAGCGAAGGGACGGCGACAGACCAAATCCGATTTTCATTCATTATAGAAAGTATTTTAATGATACCCTTCCATTCGCTCCGTCGAACATAGCTTTTACTTTGTCACAATGAAAATTCTTTGAAGTTCTGGGAATAAGATAAGTTTTGCCGAGAACTTTTAATTTATTGGACCAAATTCTAATAAAGTTACGAGAAAAGTGTTACGTTTATTTTGTTATTTCTGTTCTTTAATTTTGTCTCATAAAATATTGTCTGTCAAAGTCACATGAAAATTTTTCGACATTGTTAAAAATATTGTTTTCGATATGAAAATTACATGTATTCGTTTTCTTTTTCGCGTGATCAACTTAATACCCAATGACATATCGCCTGAGCCCATTTATTATGCATAGAGATTGCCATACGGAGAATTGAGTAAAGTATCCTTATTTTATTCCAATTCAAATCCTGGACCCAATTTACACACAGATGCGTTTTAGGAGATCGAGGGACTGTGTGATAAAAAGGCATTATAATCAAAAATTATATTTATCAAATCCACAATTTTAAGGATATTTCGCGTTACTTTTATATATTTATCCCCGGCAACACGTACTTTGTTAGCAAAAATAGTATATTTTTTTTTTATAGCATACGCAACAGACGAGCAGTCAGGCCACCTGATGGGAAGTGGTCACCGACACCCATTGACGTTGACAATACCAGTGGTATCCTCGACGCGCTGCCTGACCTGTGAGACATAGGGTGCTAAGTCTCGTTTGCAGTAAATACGCTGGCTACGGTGCCCTTCAAACGGAACACAGCAGTGTTTTCACACTACTGCTTCGCGGCAAAATAGGGCACCGCGGTGGTCACCCAGACGGTCTCCTGTAAACAGGGGCCTACCACCGGTCAATAATAGATGTATTATAAAAATTTTTGATACATTTTAAAAAATGAGGAAATAAGTCATTTAAAAGCAGCGTCTTATGGAACTAATTTTAAATGCAGGCAAAACCTTTAAGTTAGATAATATAGTTTTATGTAATAGTACATTTTTGATCGTACCCCACTACGCTTGTCCAGAGCGGGTTGGTGAGTGGACCGACTTTTTACATGACATATCGACGCTGCGATCATTTTAATTTTTAGACAATTGGGTGTTCGGCCCAAATTGTGATAACCTTCGAGAAAACACAGCAGGTTATTTTTTATTATTTTGACGTGACAACGTCTTATAAATTGGTTCAAGAACGGGAGGCACTCTCGAAAACTGTGTCACAGCGCCGCTCACGTAACGCAAATAAGCAACCATGTAGAGAGGTGATATTTTCCCTTGATACATAAGGGATGCAATCCATATAGTTTTACATTGAATAAAATGGCTCTTTCGGATTTTATCGCTTTTATTCAAATAATATGTGATTTAATGCTATAAAATCCGACCAGGTACTTTTGTTTAACGATTTGTACAATAACCCTATTTATTTTGTAAAAATGTACATATTAGGATAAAATTAAGATCCAGAACGATGAAACTAGTATTGTATTATATAAATACTAGCGTTCATTCATAAATTTCCTTAGTAAAAATCATCTTCAAGACACTACTATATTATCCATACCACCATACTAATATTATTAGAAAAAATATTTTCTTTTTTGTATTACATATGATCTTGAAACGAAATGTATAAGATACGATAAAGATAAGTATCTAATAAAAGAGCAATAAAACATATAAAAAAATATATGTTACCTATAAATTGAAATGGTGTAGAGCGTGTATTTGGTGCTTTTATGGGTTATTAAGTTGAAGACGTACTTACTCAGCAGCCTACATTTTGAAACATATTATTAGGTAAAAACTTTTTCCAGCAAATAACACAACCTTTTTTTGTATATGTGATATTACTTTTTAGTAAAGTCCGTCCTTATATTTAATTATTAAACGATTTCCTAATATTTTAAAATGGAGTCAAGCCTAATTAAGAACATCGTTTCTCGAAATGATAAATCTTAGGCCTTTGTTGGTTTTTAGTTAGTGAAAGTTCAGTCTGGCTTGGTCTTTAGAAATGGTAGACATTTGATTTGTATCGAACACTTCCTGCAGCACTCCTGTAACTTACATACATTATTTCTAATTTCTCAAAATAGCTCTCATTAGTATTTATCACAACAACATATTCTAATAACCTGTTAAACAACGCACTGAGATGCAGCTGTTGTGTATGCAAAAGGTATGGTGATGCAAATTATTTGTGTATTCTCTTTATTGCCTTAACCCTTGGTATTCGCCAATGTAATATTGCCATCCACTAAGAACGGATCGGATAAACAACGATTGTTTAGGTCCGTGATTCATTCTGCCCTTTAAATGTGAACTCATTTGAAGTTTGCTATTCCACAAGCAACTTTTTTGTGTAAATACGTATTTACCGTTTTTTTTTGTGGTGGTAGCGTATGACACTAACCCGACAGCATATGAACCGCCCTCCCTATAAGACATGCAGCGTAAGGCACTAAAAGTCTGCTCGCGGGCCTAAAACATGGGATGTTATCTCGTTTACTAAATAATAAGACTGGCTACGCTGTCCTTTGAACCTGAAAGACCAAAATGTTTACACGCTACTGATTAGCGGCAGAAATGGGCATCGCGGTTATACTACCCAAAACATTCCCTTATAAGAACAACGCTAATCAGAGCCACTCGGCATCCACTTCACACCTCAACGCAGCGTCCACTCGTTGTCAACGCTATCAGCTGCTCTACCAGCTTCAAGATCCCCTCGAAACAAGACACAGTCCAGAGGGGGGATCGTCATACATCTTCTATGGCTCTCTAAAATAATTTGCGATTTTTTGGTGTCAGCAAAGCACAGTGCAGTTGGCAAACACGTCTCTCAAATCACACATTCCCCTCTAAGGGACTATATTTTATTTTAAGAATAGATAACATTAATACTCATACCTTATAATATACCATTCTGTTTAAGCGAAAAGCTTAGTACCGCGTGTGTCTAAGCTCTCACGTGATCGTTCGGCTTACATTCTAAGTCCCCTATCCAAGACAAGTAAGGTTAGAATCCCGCGGGGAAAACAACTTTCTGCTATAGTTGCTTTCTGGTCGGTTTAGACAATTTGGGCCAATCACCCAATTTTATCCCATATCAGTCAATTTTATAGAACAGAAAACAACATTCGTGTCTCCTGTCCTATTTTAACCCTTAACCTCGCTGTACGTTGTGTGATGCTACGAGAGACTTGTTTTTCATATCTGTGAATGAATATCTTTTACAGCCCCTTCATAACTTTAATTTAATATGAGGTTAATAAAATGATATGATAGTCAAGTCACGAAGCAGCAAAAAAAATTTATAGCCGCTCGTAATTGAGTTCGCTTAAAACAATGACTTAGATTTACATTTTGCCATTTTGTAGTTAATGCACGTTACTTCCGTGATTTATAGCTTAGGTTTATAGCTTCTGTTATAATTTTAACAAATTTAATTAAAGTCTCATTACAAAATAAGAATAAAACATTTTTGAAGACTACAGGAAAAATGTTGCTACAATCAAAATAATGTAACTCTTTGTATTTTAGTTTCGTATTCAATAATCCCAAAATAAATTTTTTAGGGTAACAGACAACCTTAAGGCCGTTAACCGGTCTCCATTTTACAAACACCAACTCGGGATGTACCATTTGGTGCCTAATTTTGTTACAAGTCAGTAGTGTTCAAGCCCTATAGTTACTAAGCTACTTTCGTTTTGTTGACTTAACTATTTTTAGTTACTACAACACTAGTTTTTTTTTTAAATTTGGAATTAGTTTGATTTAATTTGAATTAAATTTGAAAAAAAAGCCAGTAATTTTTGTAAGAAAACATCACCAAGAAGAGAATTTATGTAAAGTAAACCAAAAAAGAAAACGTTTATAGGTTCACAATAGTCTTAAATTAACTCAATAATTTAAAATTTAATTATTATTTTCAACACCACGTTTCAATGTTAGTTGATGAATAAAAACTGTGCCGTATTCTGCTACAATGTCGGCTTGTGTTAGGATAGTAATATCAAACACTTTCCTGGTACTATGATGTTCATGTTGGATGCATTTTTGCGACTGCCTTGATAAGTATTTATTGTTAAGTATTTAAATTTTGAAATAGTGGCAACAGATTATAAATAAAAAAACTTTTAACTATACAATAGCCAGAACTAAACGTGATAAGTGCTGTAGTAGTTTGGTAGTTGTTGTACACATATACTAATATAATAAGAAACTTATCATAAGATCAAACTATGTTCTTTAAAAAACATTATTTATAAACTATTAGGACATTCCATGTGTTCACAATATCTATTAAAAAAAAGAATGATGGTAATAATAAAACACTGACGTAATTTTTTATTCTTTTAAACTATATAAACAGAATTGTGAGATAATTTAATTAATGCGTCATAAAATTAATAAAGACACACCAACTTTACTTACATTAAGTATACTTTTAGCTTGTTCTGCCACTTTACCCATAAACAGATTAATAAAACATCATCGATGGCGGTTTTAAAACATAATTGAATTCAAATATGCCCAGCCAACGTACTCCTGGAAAGCTTTTAATGCAGCTCCATTTGACGCTATATTGGTTCTTTTCTCCGTTGTTCCTGAATATCCTTCGGTCCTAATAATCGTTCAGATTTTATATGCTCTTGTTGTAGGTTATTGTCATTATAGTTTAAAAAATATGCTTAAAGTTTCTATATTTGCTAGTTTAAATTTATGGTCGAAAAGAATAGAAAAGAAGATTGATTTTTTTTTTATTTGTCTTAATGTTTCAATATTTGGTTGTAGTAATATAGTATTAAAATTACTTATCGATTTTTAGTAAAAATTTTATCAATAACAATATTATAATTTGCTTATTGACTATTGTCCCTCAATTTTGCAATTAAAGTTTGTGGTACTTATGAGTTTTGATTATATTTCTTCCCACTTAAAAAATTAAAAAGCTGTTGGTGTCGATGGCTGTTTGATCCGATTTATCCGGTTAACGAACTTTATTTTTTTGGTTTTATGTATTCTATATTACTATTGTTATATATATTTATTAAATGAAGCCACGTGTTAATGCCCTTCAAATGTTGTACTAAAAAAATCGAAGCGCTAATCTTGAGAAACTGTTTAACAGTACAACGAAACAACCTTTTATGATTAGTTATTATTTAAAATAGGACGTATAAACTCAACTGTTAGGAAGCCAGCACTGACAAGCCTTTAAGTCTTCCTTATTTAATTTTCAACAACCAAACTCTTACTGATCCTACTAGCAGTGTGACTACGTATCTGGGGCGTTTAACGTCTGATGCTACTAAACGCAAAAGCGACCGGCTGCCTGACTGAACGTGTACCGGATGCCGTGCAAGTAATTCGTTGAATGATGCGTAAGACTGTTTATATAGAACACTGTGCGACGAAAAGTTACCACGATGGGTTGCCCGCAGGACTCAGTCCTTGTAGCCCCTATTGATTATCCTGATGACCAACCAAATCTCCTCTCACTCTAAGATGGTGTCAAGCTTGTCGCTAATGCCGATGCTATGACGGTGTTTATCGTGGCAAACTCCTCTGCCATGATTAAAAGACTGCGTGTAAGACTGTATAAGATTTCTAAATTGGCTCCCAAGAATCGCTTGAGCTTTGCCCCCTTGTAAAAATTCTTGACTCTCAGCCTCCCTCATCAGCGTTTTCCAGTGACCAAAATGTCTAGGACATCGAGCTTCTGTTTTATCCACTACAGTGTTGGGAGTGTGCTTGGATACGGGCGTGTCATTCAACGAATATGCAAAGACGCTTACAAGCGCGAGTGTCAGGACTTACTTGGGGAGTTACACAGGTGAAGCTGAATTATCTTCACTGAAGTATACGGCCGTGTGTTAATGAGACAGGACGTGCCACTACATGGTCTTTTCGAGATTGGTGAGAGGCCAACGGAGCACTCTGATCCTACTGACCAAAGACTAGAGTTCAACCAGTACGACGGTCGTAAGCGATGAAATAAATGCAGGAACGTACTCAAAATGAGGTTAAGCTGACGAAAAACGACCATATAGATGGAGGTAGTGGGCTCATGAGTAAAGAGATAGAAGGATTGGAAATTAAAGGAAGAGAAATCTGTCAATTTTTGCAAATGATAAGGACGTGTTTGCAGGTAAATGGGTATCCCTGGACTGTTGCTGACGGGTATCGGGTTTTTCTGTAAGCACCTGCACGTTACGTGATGAAAGTGTGTCCACTCTACAAGGATTTACGAGATAGGATGTTGAACGACGTGATTGGAGTCGGGACCGGCTAACTACCGTGATCTCATCTCCTCTGAAGGTCAACAATGAAGAGCACAAGTTGAGCCAACAGCGGCGAACAGCAAGTGGAGCCATAATACAATTCATCAAGCCTCAGAGCTTTGTATGGAGTTGGAGATTATGATGGATTAAGCCCATATAACCTCAAGGTTGATGAGGCCATGAGGGGTGGGATGTCGTCTTGCTACTTAATATCGAGGAATGGAGGGTGTTCATGTCTTAGCATACAACGACTGTAAAATGTTTATTGCTTTTAAACGCTGTTTGGATTAATACTTGGTGTGAATTTTGATAATCCAACATCCTGCTAAGTACCATGTAAATATATAAAGTAACATCTAATAAGTAAAAATAGAAATTACTTCTCATTAAAAGCATAATGCTATTAACAAGCAGCATCCTTTCCATATGAGCAGCTTGTTACTAATAAAAAACTTTCGCTGATTTTAATTATACAAGATTAAATGCTCAGTAAAATAACTGAGATTAGAAAATATATATTCTGTTGATACCTAAGTAATTACTTAGCGGCAAAACGTGTAAATCGCTGCAAAACATTTGCATCTAGCTCGTTGTCAATCACGATCCAATAACATAATGGTGATAATTGAAATCTGTAGATAGTTTAAACGATATAACTACGTTGTTTCGATTTGGTAATGGAATTGAAGGGACATACATTTTAAAATTTATGGTTTAATCAGAATTATGCGTTTATTTCTTTATGACTAGAAATAAAAAGTTATCCAGTTGATTACGACTAACGGCAGCCAATCTACATAAAGATGAGCCAGCAACGCAGGAGATGTTATAGTGCACAAGTGTACGCGCAAACACTGGCGCACTCCCTGTTTCTTTATACTGTCAATGTGCGATGAGACGGATAACCGACACGACCGGAGAGAGTAAGGCACGGACCTATTTTTACATACCCAACCGGCGCATGGATCATCTTAATTTTCAGACAATTGGGTGATCAGTCCAAGT
Organism: Lamproptera curius; assembly: GCA_029286875.1. Classification (NCBI taxonomy): domain Eukaryota; kingdom Metazoa; phylum Arthropoda; class Insecta; order Lepidoptera; family Papilionidae; genus Lamproptera; species Lamproptera curius. Next base: position 3,687,758 of record JAGSMT010000031.1, read on the forward strand.
CGCCCTAACCAACTAGGAAACAAGAACGAAAAATTTGTTAAGTCCCCGTAGGATTCGAAACCATGACCTCCGGTTTCTAAAGCACACGCCCTTACCACTAGGCTACGGAGGCAGTTGACTACTAAACTACTACTACTACTGGCAGATGACTAGAAAATATGCAATTAAATCCACTAATTTACGCGTTAGTTACATATATTTATTCCCGACGTTTCGGACTCTTTCCAGCATCTATGACCATGGATGATCGTGAACTATCGCGATAAATCCGTAAATTAGTGAATTTGATGTATATCACTACATAGTATAAAAGAAAATGGCTTTCTCTGTCCTTATATCCCTATGTATGCTTAAATCTTTAAAACTACGCAACGGACTATGATGCGGTTTCTTTTAATAGACAGAGTGATTTAATAGATAAGCCCGCTTTAGCACTGGCAATAAGACGAATGACACCTCAGTCTACCCCGTGACTACGGCCGCTGGATAGTGTTCGAAACGTCGGGAATTTAAATATGTAAAAAAAAACGCGATAAAATCCGTAAAAAGTCCTTTTATTCAATAATAAGCTAAAAGTTTTTCGGCTGCAGAAACCGAAGGTCGCGAATTTTAAATTGCCGAGGACTTTTTTATTGTTCTTTCAGTAAAGCGGAACAATCATCCGATTACCTGTACAATAATATATAATGGTCGTAAAGCATATAGAAATTTTATTCTGCATTTAATCTTAATCTGTGAGACTCACTGTCGTACTGTAAGAGTGACTAAAGAGTCTGTGTACTTGTGCCTAACTTCTGCGTTATTGTCAAATACTCCAAAAAGCTCGTCCGCCGTGGTCGGAATGGACTTATTAGTTTTTAATTAGTAGTATTAGCAGTTAGAAGGACTTTTTTATATTAAAATGTATTTTAATTAATGCATGAAAAGGAGAAATTTAGGTATGCAAAATATGAAATAACTTGTTGTTATTATTTTATTTTCGTTACTTTTACATTAAAATGGGTCGTGTGGTTTAATATTAGAAGTTACATTTAAGGGGTTAGATTCAAAATGTAAAAAACAAAAATGAATTGAAGCGAGGCTTGGGTAATTAATTATTGTTTTTTTTTCAGAACTATTTGTTCATTCATAATTGCATTTGACGTATTCAATTTCATATTAGTTAATTGAAATGTTTAAATGTACATCAATGAAGTTATAATTAATTAAGGATATATAGCATATATACGCTGATCTATGAACTAACGCGATGGTGGTCTCCTTTTTACAAGAGATGTCTACGAAGGTACCGAGGTGCCTGTTACTTCTGCTAACTACAAGCGTATAAACACTACGTACTTCAGGTATGGAGCGCATCGTAGCATGCATAATTAGTGGGTAAAAGAAACGTAACACAGCGTATCTCAAGGCGGCGAGCTTTAAGATATCTTAACCTGCGATTATTATGGACAGAGCCAATTATTTACCATATGGTAAACATCCAAGTCGCCTCGACACCAAATTATTAATAAAAACTAGTTGTTCAGGTACATTTGTAAAAAATAACACATTTTGGTGAAAGTAGGAAGTGTAAAAAGAATTCGAAAATGTATCGCTATTTGGTAGGGGTATAACAACATTAAATCAGCAAGGTTGTTAGTCGGTAATTCGCGAGCTATTTAAATGGTAATTCATTGCCGCCAAGCGCCAATATAAACCGCAGTACATAAATCCACGTTGTCAGCGCTTTGTTACGAGGCCTAATATAATCCTTGTTTACGTTTATCATTTGTGGCTGCCATATTAAAATTTTTGGAATACAATATAGTGCTTCATTATCGTAGTGCCATATAGTGTTATATCTACAGACTCCTTTATCATATAAACGTTTGTTATCTTTCGTGAATTATATGTACCATATTATTTAATTTCTTATTAATCCTTTATATTTTAACATTTGTAAATGCTAATTTTTTAATACTACATGTGTCATATAGCAAAAATTGACTATTTTAGAATGTTTTAAAAACTCCTTTTTTTAAGTACGTGTCTTATAATAGTTCGATAATAATCGGGCTACTTATGAGCAATATTTCAAAAGAATGCATGCTCCCAATTTTTATTTATTTTTGTGCACGCGAAGATAGTAACAAATTTTATATATATAAACGTTGAAATAGATAAGGCTAACTACAACACTACTACCGTTACTCCTGCAAAACTGAAAGCATCAAAGTTAGTCAAATTACTAGGCAAGTCATACATAATAATAAATAAACTTACGCTGCAAACTGTTTAAAATAATATTTTTCATCAGGTCATTTCTCCTCGTAGGCTTATGTTCTTAACAAAAATTAATATATTGAATAAATTAATTAAAAAAAAAATAACAATAAATAATTGTCACAAATAAAAAAAGTTTGACTAACGGCCTAAGTTAGGCTTACGCAAGCTGCACAAATCTAAGATTTTTTATAATAAACTTTAATACAGACTTACTATAGTCTCTATACAGTATTAAGTTACACATCTGTTATATATTTATAGAAAATAAATATCTAGAAAATAACACGTAGAAAGCTAAAATAATGTATAGAAAATTGTATGCCTTTTAATAAAATGAGCAATTTATGATAGAAACATCCTCATAAGTGACGGTAAACGGTTTTTCTGCTCCCTGCAATCGAGAATTTCGAATAAGTAATGAAATGAATATTTGGTAATAGATTAAATTAACAGAAAATTAGTGTCTTTCAAAACGAAGGTTGCTAATTCTAAATATAATTCGTCTATCTCTTAACACAATGTTGTTTTTATTTTAATTCATTCATGATAAGAACAAATAAATCAACATGAAAAATATAGATAAGACCTTTTTTTCCTTTGAAGCTTACGGTTCACAAAAAGGTCAGATCACGAAAACCGTAACATTTTATAACTCCGGAGGGCACTGGTTCTATTCTTTCTCAGTGTTTATTCTCGTTGCTCGCTGTTTAATTTATAATTCCAAATTCTTTAGGTTACTCAGGTTGGTTCAATGTATACAAAAATTCCTTCTTTTTTATTTTTGGTTCAACTTTATTGTACTGGAGAGTATTAGCCAGTTCTACTTGTATTATTAAAAAAAAGTTCTTTAATATAATTATTGTATCAAATAAAATATTTCTTTAATGTTTCACAATATCATATTAGCTTGGTGGACGAAAGCTAGTATCGCCCGTAAGTTCTTGTCCAGATAGTCCTAGTGGAGATGTATTTAATATTATATTCTGTTAACAAACAAAATCGTTACAAATTATTATTTTAAACTTATTACAAATAAAATAAGCAATACCATAAAAGTCAGTGGGGTAATTGCATTTAGAAAAAAGCAATTATAGACATCATTTTCTGTATATAGTAACAGTGTTTAACATAATTAGTGTTGTGTCTTTACACTTACATTTATTATCGTACTGCTTTTTTACACATTCATTTTCAATGAAATGATATATTAAATAGGCTATTAATATTTTTTTCAAGAAGCAATAAAGTTAGTAGCTAGCTTTATATGCTAGCTATTGATTTTAATAAAGAAACTAGTAGAGTTTGTACCCTAATACTATGTATATACAATGAATAATGCGGACATATTTCCCTACAATCATTATCATCATCAGCAGCCCGTTTTAATTAGTCTTGCGGACAAAGGCTCATGAATGCACCGCTATTTTTCGGTTATTCTCATCAAGCCTGCATCAACTACTTTATACACGTCACTCTATCTATCCGCATAGCGTCCCAAGATACGTTACACAATCCTCGGTCTTCACTGCAGATCTTTGCAACTTCATCGGTCGTCAATTCTTCGGCTAATCTGTCGGCCCACTGCTACTTTAGCTTACTAAACCGGTGGGCTACGTCTGTTACTCTCACGAATTACGTAATTGCCCAATTTAAAATTTCACGGTGAACTACCTAAGCTTTACGAAAATTGTGACCAAATTAATTCATCGTTCTTGACATAAGGATTGATTAATTTTCAAGAAATTTAGTTTACTGTATTTATTTGCTGCCGTATTTTAATGTTAGATGTGCCCAAGATTATGAATTAAATAATATTCTGGTTTCTTTCAATGTTAACGGCGTGTCTCTCAAATATGTGGAGTATATTTAAAAAGCAAACGAAATTACTGATCTTGGCGAAATTATTAACAACGCTAAGTGCTTTTATTTCTCGAATTTGTTTCTGTTATAAATCAAATGTATGTTGGATATTTTTTTAACAGTGCATTGAAAAATTGCGACGTGTTTTCATAAAACAGGTTAGGTTAAATGGATATGTCACATGTTCAATGTTACGTGAGGAATACGGTGTTGTAGCACCCCGAAGTGACCAAGATCGTGCATAAATAAACTATTTAGGGGCCCTACGTATCTCACCAATTGTATATGAACTTTTTTCGTTTTCCTTTTATATTTGTATCATATTCTAATCATGAAAAGTACAATTCAGAATAATTAAAATCAATGAATTATGTTAGTAATAAGTCCTCTGTTGAAGTTTACATTCAGTATTGTTATCAATGTTATCAATACTTATAATGGGCAAAATTATTTTATAAAAAACCTGTAGCATGACCATTATAATAAAAAAATGTACATAATAAAAATAACTTGGCGTGCACGGGTCCGATGCTGATATCTGTATTATTTTTGGAACTGTTTATTTTAGTTATATGTTCTAAATGGCTATATTAATCTATAATTAATTGATAATGTACTTCTTTGGAAAAGGATTATTGCTTAAAATCACTTCCTAAATAATTTTTTGCCTTAAAATATTTACGATAAAAACGGCTGTTTTAGGTTATCCTTAAGTATATGTCGGACTATTTAAGGTGTACTGCAGACCTGTAGTACACTATTTTTTATTTCTTGTGGTTTTGCAAGCATTTGCAATATAATCGCAAAAAAAATGTGTTTTTTATGGCGTCACAATAAAATCTCAAAAATTTTTTAGTGTTTGTCTAAAATATATTATATAACCCTTCTCTGAAATCACTTTTATGATGCGTGGTTCTAAAAATTTAAGCTTTTATAAGTACGGACAGACAGCCAAAGTGACTATGTTAACGTACCTATTTAAAATTGGTACATCAACAACATCATTACACAATAAGGGGGAAGCGTAACAAAAATATTATAATAATGTTATTTTCAGGAAACAGTGGCATTCATTTTGTTACTTTAAATTGATTTTAAAATTTACCTTTTACCCAGTTAAACCGTAAATTTAATAAAATACCGATTAACCCTCAAGCAAAGCTGGATAAATTGTTGATCGACGAACCGTAGAAAGAGATTGCGACCGCAACTTTCGCTCTATTAGCTTTTAGTTGATCATCGTTATGAAGAACGTTTCAAACGGTCGCTGAAACTGATAAAATTTAAAAGGAATTTTGTTGGTTTTGTGAACCTTTACTTTTAGCCAACAAAATAAATGTAGAAGAACTTAAACACTTGTAAGATGTATGTTTTAAGAAATATAATAGTTTATTAATACTTATAATATTTTATAGTTTTAATGTATTTAATGGATAATAATTTGCTACCACATTGGAAGTTATAGAAATGAGATGTAAGTAATTTAGAAAAGAAACATTTTTCTTTTTGAGCATAACAAATGGACTAAAACTTCCTTTAAAAAGCATTTTTCCATTTTAAAGCTACTTTTTTACTGAGCAACAAAAGCCTTACTAAAATTAAATAAATAAATATCCTACAATGTTTAAAAAAATGTTTACTTTTGCGAACCGCTACGGGCTCCTAGTATTTCACTAGGATTAACATAGTCTATAGTACTTTATTGATGAATAAATTAGCGTCTGGACATATGCACAGACTTTTATTTCACAATCCAACTTAAAAATGATTTTTTTTTAATTGTACCGAAATCTATAAAAAATAAGTTTGTTACCGTCAGAGGATCTGTTTGAACATAAAGCTGCTATTCAACTATACAAATAAATAAAATTGGAGTTTCTTCAATATGCATATAAATGTATATACGGTACACATACCAAAATACATGCTCATCATCATCAGCCTGTGATAGTCCACTGCTGGACATAAGCCTCTTCTAATAATAGACAGTTAGGCTACGGGGGCAGTTGGCCAAAAAAACAATTTTTTTAAAATTTTTCTCTGTCTGTCTGTCTGTCTGTCTGTTTGTCTGTTTGTTAAGGCTAATCTCTGGAATTACTGGTCCAAAATAAATATGATATTCGGGGCTATTCCAATGACAATTTGAAAATTACACACCACATGCTGAATCTATTTATGTTATTTTGTTGTTTTTAAACATGCTCTATACGTGGTTTCAGGTATAGGGCAATTTTTTTTAACGTAACCTCTTTTGCGCTTTTATGGGAATGGCTAAGTAAACGCTAAAGAGAACCTTCTAATCTCAACGGTCACAATGTTTGGATTTAAAAAAAATCAAAGTACCGCAAAACAAATCCTTTGACCTGAAAGAAACGTGTAGCACCCCTACGCAAAGAATGTATATAAGTTCAGTATTTTGTTTTGTCAATATGTGTCACTTCGAAATATATTAAGTTGTAGCAGCTTCTCGGCCCTAAGGGTGTCATAAAATATTACTTTATAAATATCCTTCAGCATAGAACGACTCTCAGTTGCGACGTTTTACTTCACAAACTCTATCCCACGTCGAACTTCACAAATAAAATTATTCACCCTTTGTGAGCACACACAAACTTCTTGCTGGGGTAGAACTTTTATGAATACGTGTTGTAACATTTTGATCAATTTAATAGGTCACCGTTTGATGGTTTAAATTTATCAACATATTACTTTAACCATAATATGAGGGGTAATTTAATTTTTAGATATTTCTGTGCGCGACGTCTTAAAATTGCTAAATGACATCAAACATTTCACTCGAACGAAATCAATAATGTTTATATTATTTAATGTGATTTACACCCGAAATAAAATAAGTTGCCAATGACAGCTCTATCTATTATTATTTTATAATATACATCTTAATTGACAAAAGCTCTATAGCTGTATAAAAAATAATTTAAAACCATAAATAATTGAGCGAACTTTGTTGCAGGTTTTGCAAAATAATATTGTATAATGAACTGCACGAAATATCTAAAAAGTTGTGAGACATAGACGTTATCTTAATTTTAATATAAATCACATTATGATCCTCAAGGAAGCATTTTTTTTAAATTTACTAAATGAGTTTATCGTATTATATTAGTTGACGACAATACGAAGCAGCCAAAAATCTATGAAAACCAAGATTGTTTCAATATATTTATATATTAGTTCTTTAGGAATATATAATACATATTTTAGAAATTATTGTTCTTTATTTTACACCTATATTATTATACTACACTTTAATATATTCATTCATCTTCAATACACTTGATAGTCCATCTGATACCTTAACATGATCATTAGAGGTTTTGACATCCACCACGCTGTCAATCGTGGTTGGACGACTTTACAGTCGACAGGATCATCTTATTTTCAGACAAAGTGATGCAAGTACTAACCAAATGTAACAAAATGAAAATTTTGATTGCAGGTCCTAGATTGACCAGACCTCGATTCATAAACTTACGCCTAACCACTAGCTAGGCATTGTCAGGCAATATTATTTTAATATAAAGAACTGAATACAATAAATTGGTATAATATTTCTTATAGATCACTTTACACACAGAAATCACAAGTAGATATTTATAACAAAAATAGTAATATCAAATTGTTTTTGTAAGTCTTCTAAAATTGCCAATGTTTACAAGGTTTTGTGTCACCGATTGAATACTATAATATCTTTTACTATGCAAACCCATCGTTACATTCTTCTTCATTGAACGAAATCGCTTTGATACTATCACAATTCGAAATATCATTTCACCATGTTAGGTTTCCACATCAGGTATAAAACATAAGTCCTAATTATCTTGTATATTATAATCGAACAATTATTTTATTGTAGTTGAGTATATGAACATGAATGTTCTTATTCTTATGCAGGGTAGATTCTGGAAAAACAATATGTTAGCCTAACTTTTTTATAAATATACCTTAAGTAAATACGTATCTAGAATCTTCTGTCATTCTAGAGTTTGAAAAGACGTAACATCTTATGTTAATGTTGGAAGTAGATTATGGCATCTACGTACTTTTCTACATGCAGGGCGTATTCCATACCATCACTTGAACGTCCAGCACAACCAAAATAAAAAAAATCAAAAATCTTACTCTGAGATGAGTATTTATTAAATAAATGTTTTATTCTATAGTTGAATTAGGAATTCGATGTATAAAAGATAATAGTTATGAAACATATGTTTATTTTAAAAATATATCTTTGTTAGTTAAATCACGATGTGAAAAACTTACGGCGGATTACTAGACACAGTACAAAGAATTCACACATATCTGTTAATTAAAATGTGGAAGAAAGAAATCAATTTACACAATTTTAACATGGCACTGGGACTACATGTCGCGAATAAAAAAGACGATCAAAATCGAGGCGCCCGGAGCGGAGGAACGAAGTAACATTGTATATGAAAATAAATATACGTCGTTTCGAATTACTCGCTCATATGCTTATGCAGTGACAACGATTAACACATAATTTATTTTATATAGATTAAAATTTAAAGTGTCAGCATTTAATTTATATCTTTGGGGTTTTGCGCGAAATAATTTATGGAGGCAAACGAGTCGGGACTAGGCTTGGATCTCTGAATACATCAAACAGTTTCAATACTCTACTTGATTTGAAGTCGTTCATACTTTTTGAAAATAGAAGTTATAAGAGACATTTTCCTAAATTTTTTGCGTACTTTATTTATTGTTGAATAAAAAGTCATATAAATTGTAGAAGTCCATCCATCCACTGCTGGACATAGGCCTTTCTCAATGAACGCCAAGACGGCCGATCACTAGCTACTCGCTGCAGACTTGAGCCGGCTACTACACGGAGAACGGCATCCCACCTGGTCGGGGGTCAACCAACGCTCCGTCTACCCGAACGCGCCCCTACACTCTTGAACCTTTTTGGCCCATCGACCATCGGATCTTCTGACCACGTGTCCGGTCCCCTGCCACTTTAACGAGCTAATCCTTTGCACTATGTCGGCGACTTTAGTTCTTTGCCGGATTAATTCATTACGAATTTTGTCCGACAAAGAAACTCCGAACATAGCGCGCGCAAACTTGTGGACCAGTCCTATAGTCAAAGGCCACGTTTCGGCCCCGTAGGTCATCACGAGGAGAACGCATTGATTGAAGACTTTCGTCTTTAAAATAATTAAAAATTAATTTAATTATTTTAATTCTTTATTTGAATACTAAGACAAAAATAAAGGGAACATTGTAAAAGTACACATAAAATTATCACAAGTTTCTTTTTTATCTGTCACCTATATACTCATGTTATGGCAATACAAGCATGTTTTATTTTATTAAAAGAACCACAGTTATGTAACCCCGATTCCAAGAACCCGACAACATTGCTTTACGAAACAAATCAAAGTAATAAATCTATTATTGTCTCGGTCCATAACAGGTATGGAAAAAATAATTTTGTAGGAGCTGCTAAAAAGCTTACTATTTACTCCGTTGGATCTGTAAACATGAAACCTTCTTTTAAAATTCAAGTATAAAGGTATAGCTGTATATGTACTTTTCACCCTCTTGTTACGAGTTTGTTAAGCTGTAAAGTATGTAATATTAACGAAGCTTTGAATGTTGGATAAAACTTAACCTAGTCTCCAAATTATGTGAGTAACAAGCTAAGTTAGAAACCATGTTTTCGTAGCCAGTAAGTTGTATCTAAGTATCTAAGAGAATACTTAATATTCCTTATTTTACCTGTTAGTTTTCGTACTTTGTATATTAACTGTGAGTAATATTTTGTACCAACATTACGTAATTCAAATATAAGTCGAGTTATTTACGTTTATAAACATAGAGAATTTCTATATTTAAATAAAGTTTTGTATACTATAAACCGATTCTTTCAACATTAGTAATATTTTAAATAAATTACCTAAACCAAATGAAAATATGAGTTAAAATGACATCTGAAGTTTTTAAAACTGTTCAATAACTCTTAAGTCTAAGTAGCTTGTAGAAAATTCAGTTTTTCTATTTTATTTGTAAATGTTTTAAGGAGGAAAAAAATATTTATAATCCCATGTATCTGGAACCATGGTGGCTATGTCAGGGAACACCCATCTAAGATGTGCCTTAAAAATATCGGCGGATTGCCCAGCCCAGACTGAGCAACGCCAACAGTTGCGAAGTGTCGTCGTTCTTTCATTTCCCGCTGTAGTGCGCAGCGTCTAAGGGAATGAATGTTGTTGAGCGTCGTCCTTGCGCTGAAACGGGTTGCCTGCAGAAGAAACAAAGGCGAAAAACAAAACAAATGAGGCGTTGAATAGTTGTCTACACGTGCAATCTTACTCTCTAACACTGAGCCACTGATCGGCCGGCAAGAGGGTGACCGCCATCCAGATATGGGCTCAAGAGGGGCGCTGTGCTGTTTGCTCCCGTACGGCACCTAAAGCGACGGTCTGGGTGACGAATGGCAAATGTTCCATTCGTCTTGCCCATTCCGGTGCCCTTAATATCTCAGAATATACTCATTTTAAATAAGTTTGATAATTGACAACAGACAAGAAAATTATTGAAACATATAGTGAAATAATTAGCTTCGTATTGAGGACCTTCTCCTTTCCAGATGTCCGTAAAAGGCGTACGCTCAGAATTGAGTGCCTTTTTGATTTTGGTGTCGGTTATGGACTGCTGTCATATACGTGAGAAAAATAGGAGCAGAGAAAGCGCCATAACGCGTTACGTTATGAAGCATTGTATCCTCAGACAACACTATTTTTTTTAAACTATGCGACTAAAATAGTTATTTAACTAAGGTGCCTAATAAAGAATATATTAGTTTCGATTACTGTTTAAGATAAAAACATGATAACATCTATTATTGATGCCGAAGATGCTCTATCTACAAGCTGTAAAAGAAAAGCGGAATAAAACTTGTTATCCGTAGTCACCTCTATACGTAAGTTATACGAGCCATAATGCAACCCGACGTTTGGTCCGCCTGGAATTGTTTCCTATTTGTTTATTTACTTGTGTAAAACGAAGCTACGTCTAGTGTTATTGGTTCAGTTTTTGCGACGACGTCCAAGACTACAAAGCTTTTATAAAAATTTAATAATGATATATCCATCATTACAATTATCATATTATTATTAATACAATACTAGTAACTAAATCTGCCACACTTTCTCTTCTGTTACAAGCTTTTTCTATGACAACATTTTTAATAACGATTTCGTAATACGAAAAATCAATACATTATCTATTATTATTGATATTAACGGTCAGATTTTTTAAACACTGTTACATTAATAACTGACAGTCGTCAGGAATATATGGACGAATATTACTTTATAATATTTTCCTGCTTGGTATATACACAGCTCTGTACGATTTAAGAAAACAAGAGTCAAATTATTAACTTTTATTTAATTCCTTTCTTTTTTAGATACTCTAACGACGCCGCAAGGTAGTCGAAGTACAAATCAATTACACGTGAATTGTCTCGGTTCGTCGAACTTCTATCTCGACTAAAATGTCAGGAGAGCAGGTTAAAACATAGGTGAAATTTTTAATCAATATGTGGAGTTTAAAATATTCCGTCAAAGTTCTATTTTTTTCTGTTTTTATTAGGTCACAGGAAATTTAAGAAAGTACAAGGTAACATATTAATGTAATGTACAATATGTTTAAAGAACAAAGAAATAAATTCCGTAGTTTTTTTTTAACAAACAATAAAGAAACGCAACTACAAAACGGAAACGCCTTAATGGTGAAGATGCAACTCGCATTAGCACCGGAAGAAACGACCGCACTTTGCTTTAGACATTGAGTGATGTTGCTTGGTCTTAACAAAGAACTATAAAACAGTAAGTGCCAATATTTTAAGTATAAGCAAAAATAAAACAAAACAAAAAAACATATTTTATAATGGAATAAAAACTCTTAAGTCCGTCACTGCTATCTTGTAAAGTAAAATTACACTTAAAATTTTTAACAAAAATTATATGACCGCCTCCAAACAGTATATAACCATTTTGCATAATGTAAGCAGATGACATCGTGCCCTCTGCGAGTTACTACCTCACGGTTTCCATCACTGCATTTTAAATTTTAAGGCATTCTTTCAATCAAAACGTCATGTATTACACGTTTCATACAAATGAAGTGAAGACTTTTTAAAATGCATTGACCTTTATGTAGATATACACTATATTACCTCAAATGAGGTTTGAATTTGCCATATTGCATTTTTAACAATGCTTTACGTAAAAACAGCTATTGTGCGTTATTCTTAAAACATAGAAAGATGCGTATGCAGTTCTTTATTATATATGCTTTATTATATAGTATGCTTTATTATAGACCATTTAAAGAAGTACAATTATGATAATCATAGTGTAGTCTTACTTTTATGTTTTCACCAGCGTTTGCAATTTAATCGCACGAGGGTGTGATTTTTGACACCGAAGTTTTTTTAATTTTTTATATATCTATTAGGCTACTTTATTACAAGATTTTAATATGACAGGAATAGTGAAAACATTCCATTACCGATACTTTAGTGCAGCCCTCGTAATAAATATATTTCAACTTATCTTTGTTGTTTTAACCTACATAATCAATCAACACATTTTATGCAATTGATAATAGAATATTACATTGTTTACCTACTATTGTGAATAGCAAAATAAACATAAACATATTAATGTTAAAGAGAAAAAATTGATATTTCTATAATATATAAATAAAATTAAAATGTCAATCGTTTCACTTTTATATAAAAATGTTTAAAATCCTTTTTTTTAAGTATATATCTGTGGAATAATTGTAATCAATATAATTTAGCAAACTTATCAGTTAGGGACTTTGGAAAATAACAAAACCTTTTCATGATTAGATTACTGATAAATTCGCCCCCTTCAATTTAAAGTACGCCCTCGTAGATCTAGTAATTAATGGGTACATGAGTTAATCTGACCTTTGTTAGAGGGGAATATCGATTCAATTAAGAGAGCTTCACACGGTTATTTATTAGGTTTAATTTGATACGCCTCAATCAAATAACGAGTAAGACAAATTCGATTAGTAAGCTAATAAAAAGGTTTACAGAAAAAAGAAATAAATTTATTTATACTGCCTCATGCACATGTCACCTTATTATGATTTTTTGAGATTTACTTTATAATGAAACTGATGTAAACTTTTCTATTGATTTAAACTTAGGCAATATTTTTATCTTAATAATCTTTTTATGTTATATAAAACATATTTTGAAATATCATGTAGTAAAACAGTCATCATCCTAAACACATGCCATGCATCAAAGCCTGAGACGTATATGAGAAATGTGTATTAGATGTGCTCATGGCTTTTGTGTGATATTTGTAAAAAACTTATTTGGCTAAATCTACTTGAGGTCAATTAATAGATTGGTACAATCTATCGTACAAACTATCAAACGAGGCTTTAAAAACTTGAGTTGTAGCTTAGGTAGCAACCGGTAAAGCACTACATTCTCGTATCATTCTTATATCTTTATGATGTGAATTTCTTGCGATTAAATTGTGATAATTATATTTTTTTCATTCTATATAGGTTTAAACTATCTGCTGCATTATAATCAAAACTAAATTAAGATATTTATTATTTGCTGTAACTAAAAATATTTTATGTCTAAAATGAGGGTGTTTTGTGTCCACATTTATATTTGTATACATAGTTTTGTATTTCACTCATAATATTTATGTCAATCGTTGAATGGACACTGCGAACTATTATTCTAAAAATGATTTCTACAAGTGATTACATCTGCTAGTTTTATCCATCATAAATTAGCCGGAGTAAATGTCAACAAAGTACCTATGACAACAAAGTGGCCAATAACATGTAGGGTTATTTTAAATAAATTTTCACTAAGATGTCCACTTTGCTCACATTTATTTAGAGTCTAGAGTTTGGCCAAACTATAGTTGGTTTAAGCGTTTTCTTAAATATAAACAATCTAAGACTAAAAGCTGAGCCAATACATTACAAGTTCTCGTTGTTAGTTGTTTCACAAACTTTGTTACTAAACAATTTATTTAGCTTTGGAGAAATTTCTATGGGTGCTTTGCCAACCCTGAATAGAAACTTTTAAGGTATTTGATCTTGGATTAAATGCTAGAAGAACTTTTTATAAGTTTAACGTTAGTAGCTTCTCTACTTTTATTCCATTTCGTTTGCTTTAGCAACGATTTAAATATTATGGCGTTGAGTCCATAACTTTTAATTCCATTTATTTGTGTAGCTAATAGAAACATTTAAAATTATATACAGTTAGAAGTACAATAAAATTTACTTATAATTATGATAATAATCTAGAATGTACAGTCAACAACAATTTACTTATTAATTATTGATAATGTACTTAATGTTATGTAAGTATGGCATTTAAGAAAAAAATATCTTGTGAAATAGTACTAGTCATAAATATATAAGCAGTTGGCTTAAATCTGGACTAAATAAATGAAGTTATAGTGTTCAATAAAGTATATTTTGGGACATAAAAAAGTTTTCTGTTTAAGTATACTACACCTGGTTTTAAATAGCTTAGAAAAGGTCCTATTATTTTTATATGGCATTATTATTTAAAACCTATTTTGTTGAAACGTCACAATGAAAACAAAATAGTTGACTCCAAACTATGTGTGTGACGAGGAACAATGTGACACGTGCATGTTTTTTCCCTGTCGATTGTTCTACTTTGAAGCAAATTCAGATTTTGCTAAATAATTGCTATACTTTATATTTATTGTAGCTATGGTCGATGATACTAGTAAAAATGTTGGCTTTATCACAATTTGCAACAATTCTGTATAAAAATAAATGCAAGAAAAGGCTTCGCACTGGGACTTACCACGTGGCTTTCGAAAGCTGAAGCCTTATTCTTGTAATTATCTGTAATTGTATTCTAGAATCATTTGTATTTTTATATGATATAATGTAAAACAGTGTACAAGTCAACTTTATATGTTTGAAAATATTAAAATTCTTCTAATAAATATTTGCATATACGTCATATTTTTTGACAAACTAAAACGACATGATTATATTTTTAATTCTCTTGTATTTTATGTTCCTTGAATAGGTGTATTTTGACATAAGTTAAGACAAGCATGGTACTGACCATTTTAAATTTTAAAGTGTATCAATTTTAACCAAGTCTTCTAATAACTTTAATTAAGAAGTACATTCCATTGGTTAGTGAACAACTCGTATTGTTAAAATTAGTGGTAAAATATAAAAGAAGCACCTAGTTTTATTTTCATCTTCTGATGTCTTCATATTCTATAGCGACTGTATTTCTGATATCTTATTGAGTTATCGACGATGATGTCCTCAAAAATTAAGTAACTCTAGAATTTAAAGATCAGTTAGGGCCAAACAGTATTGAATATATTATATTACTATTAATCTGATTTAGTGAATAAGACACTTCAGTATAATATTAAAAGAATTATAAAATATCTACTAACTACATCATAGTTATTATAATGTTTATTGAGCAAGGTCTTCAATCGTTTATTACCTTAGTTTCCAAGACCTACCGAAAAAACGCTCAGAAATCCACTGAATTGAATGTAATTCTCATTACGAAAACTGGATCTTGAAGTTAATCTATTTCTTTAAAAGTGTTTTTGACAATAAGGTAAAAAGCTTATTACTTCATGTAATATGGTTGAATGATTACAGCTATAACTAATCAAATTACTTTTATTTGCATATGATTTTTATGACATGTTTTTATATGAACACGCAGATAAATTAAAGTAATTTTATTAATTTATATCTAAAAATAACATTGAGATTAATCTAATAAACTTTTAATCTATAATCAGGGTTTGTTTGAATTATCCGAGTTTCAGCTAACTAACAATTCCTGACTATAACACAGATAACTTATTGACGAGAGTTGATAAATATAAATATCTTGGTTAACGTAAACCTGGGATTGGGAAATTTAAATAAGATCCTGCATAGAGGTATCAACTAGGACGCTCTTTTATTAGAAGTTTTGAAAATAGTTCTTTACTAACCATCGCTACTTCTCTATTTTAGTTTGGCTGTTTATTTTCTTTCATGAATCCTGATTCAATGATTGATAACAATGAGAATCTGACAAAAAATGGTAGTCAGTGTGACCATGACTGCACCCTGGGTCATGTCAGTATTACGATCACAAAAGTCTTGATGTAGTCTTTACATTATTTTTACATGCTAAAAAATAACTGTCATGTAGTCGGTAGGCAAAAACATAATGATTAATTGTTCTAGATTCAGAACAAATAAACCTAGGATTTTCTCCTTCTTCTGCACAATCTTCATGACATCAGATATATTATTTACTGCACCGTATCAACTTTTCCCCGACTCAAAAAATTTTTTCCCACAATAAGGGAATGTCGCATCATTGTCATCGCTGTCTTCATCGTCTGTGCATACCAAAAGAGGCTTATCATCTTCTGACTGCTCTTTGGCAAGTGCTTTTCTTACCTGATTTGTCTTTTTCTTACCATCAGCTCTCCTTTTTCTTGTGATTTATTGTTTTTGTGCTGTCTTATTTATTTTTAACTTTTACATCTATCTAATACGCTTACTTCAAATTGTGTTTCATGTAGTAGGAATACCTGTAACTAAGCATTGCGAATCCACTACTAGTGGACGTTGAAAGGTATGCATATTCAGTAACAAATGCTCATAAGTTCTTTGCAACTCGAGGTTTTAAACTCTGGTCATATGTTCACCACTAAGCCTGTGATGCTCAAAGTACTGCGATATAAAGTCAGGTATGGAATCCTCCTGATTACAGTTTGGTTCTTATGAAATTTCATACGCCTTTCAACACGTCAGTCAGACTATTTCCTCTTGCATCCGTACTCTGCTTCTGATGGTCCTCGAAAAAGTGCTTGAATGGTCTCACTTCATATCTTGCAGGTCCGATGTTCAATCGGTTAATGTGGATGAATCATCATCACGTTGGTTAAACATCGAATCTGGCGTTCCTCAAGGCGCATTATTTCCCCACTTCTGTTTTCTATATTTATTAAGCTTTATCATTGCATGATCTTCAATGTGACTATCATCTCTAGTAGGTATGACTTTTAATATGTACACTCATAAATCATTTGATAAACTACCGAAAGCGATCCTTAAAGTCTAAATAACAGATTAGCTATCAAAATATGATGTAGTTTGATTAATCTTTTAACCCATAAAGTTCAAGTTTTCTTATTAGTTAGCCACGCACTTTAGAAAAGTTAGATATTGTCATCATCTCAAATTCTTTGAATAGTGTGCAAATTACTCAAAGCACGAGGTTAAAAATCTTGGTTTTTTTTTGACACAATTGATGGAATGCTCAGTTCGAAACGTTTTAGTAAGTTTGTGAGGCGTTCTGGATGCTTTATCGTTTTAAAACTTTTCCTATTACAGTATACAAAAGTCATGCTCATTTGCAGAAACTTAATTATTCTAGTTAAAATCAGTACTTGACAATGTAAGTAATTGACCTGAATGTGATACCTCAACAAACTTTTACAACTAAATAACTCATTTAGATTCGTTTTCAATTAGTAAATACGACACATTATCGTATCCATGCTCCAAATTCATGTGAGTTTTAAATATCGTAACTGTACCAAATGAAACCCACCTTTTTATTCCTCTAAATTCCACTAACCCTTTCATTATTATATTTCTTATTCCATTGTACTATTGTAGATAGATAACAAGACATCTTCGATCGACACAAATTTCGTAACTTAATGTCTCTTCACGTTCTGAATCATGCACTTCTAATCTTTTATCCAGTCATCTTTTATGGAATGCCTACCTTTTAAATTGCTGGATGGCAAAATTAAACGCCTTTTAATTATCATCTCAAGAGCTTCACTCATTAAAGACTTTGAAATATTAATCTTAATTACCGATCGTCATGATACTACTATGTGAATTTGATATCAATCATTCATTTAGTAATTGTATATATATATATATATATATATATATATATATGAAAATTTATTATATGTTATTATAAGTATTATATAAAATACTATAAATATTTTTATTTGTTATCGTAAGTTAATATATATATATATATATTCAACTACTGTACTCATAATATCAATAATTATTATTGAAATTCTAGTTAATGTATCTTTAATTATATATGTTATAATTAATAATTATTTTAACATATTTTTTAATTTTAATCTTACTTCATTCATTATTTCTAATGCATTTACGACTTAGGTTGAATTAAAAGAAATCGCAAATGGCATTAAGTCGCCTATTCACAATTAGTGCTTAAAGTATAAATAAATATAAATAAATAGAATAGGTTCAATATTTGGGACTGTTCTTAAATCACTGGTATCAGAAAGAAGTAGATTTTAAAGCTGTTACTTATCACTGTTAAACACTCAAGAACATTCGATAAATACGCCATTGGAATCATTCAAATTGTTTCAATACTTTACCGGTATTAGAACACATTAGGATACGAAATTAAGTAGCTTGACTTTTAACCATCAAAAAAAAAAAAAAAATAAATATAAACTTGTGTTGACTACTGAATATCACTTTTTTTTAAAATAGGAATTTAATTCATTTTAAGATTGCCAGAGCATATTAGGTGACATGCAGCAACTAGAATGAAGTCTGTATTCATCGCAATAAAGTGTGATTTGTGAGTTTTTTTTTTGAAGAATATTAAAATTTTTACAAAAAATTGTACAAATACATCAACGTTTATGTTGACCACGCCTAAATCGACATGTATATATTTTAATTTATCTTGATATCTTTATGTTATTCCATTGAATACGGTGTATTTGTGAAATAAAATGTTAAGACAAGACAATGGTCCTGACCAATGTTTAAGAAACATTTAATATTGTGATATAATTATTAAAAACAATGTCGTTCTAATCCCTTTATTAAGACAGGTACCATCCGTATAAAGTGACAACTCCGTATTTTTATTGCTTGGTAAAAAATATAAACGGCACCGTGTTTTATTTTTCCATTCTTCTGACTTCTTCATGATTCACTAGCGACTTTGTAGTTTTGATTCTTATGAGTTATCGACGATGCATGGTCCACTGCAAAAAGCTATACTCTAAAATTAAGGATCGGGTTAGGTCCAAACTTGGAATATATAATCTTAATGAAGTGCTGTGTTGTAGAAAAGTTCGCACTTCGTATATATTTAAAGAATTATACAAAATAACTACTGAAACACATCTATGTTTTATTTGTTTATTGGGGCAAGGTCTTCAATCTTTATTACCTATATTTCAGACCTACGAAAAACCTTGCAAATCACACTGAATGTATTCTATTACGAAAATATCTTAAGTTAATCTCATTTTCTTTAAAAATTTTTTGACAATAAGGTACATAAAAAAGCTTATTTTTCAAGTAATATTTGAATATTACAAGCTATAACTTAATCAATTACTTTTATTTACATATGATTTTTTATGACATTTTTTTATATGAACCGCAGATAAAATTAAAAAGTAATTTATTGAAAATATTTATAGCCAACATTGAGATTAATCTATAAACTTTTAATCTAAAATCTGGGTTTGTTTGTTATCGAGTTTCAGCAATAACAATTCCAACTATAACAGCAGATAACTTACTGACGAGAGTTGATAAATATAAATATCTTGCGTTACACGTCAAACTCGTGGATTGAACATTTAAATAAGATCCTGCTAGAGATACTGGACCTTTTATTCAATTAAAATAGTTCTTACACCTCGTATATCTCTTAGTTCTCTATCTAAGGTGAACAGATTCATGATTCGATCGACAATGGAATCTCTGACAAAATGCGTACGTTCTGATCATATTACGCTTACCGTCTGTATGGATGCGTACTTATCGGATCACAAAACTATGAGTTCATATTACTTTTACAGCAAAGAAAACTGTCAGAGCACTAGCTATAAAGACTTAATGTTAATTAATTCAAGCATTCATGTAATAGCTTATGGAATTTGTATCAATCATTCTTTTATAATCTTATGACATCAGTATATATATATTACTATATATATATATTCCTGATTATAATTTTTTCAATAGGTATATGTGATCATTGTATCGTTAGTTATTCATCGTTCTGTATACATATATAGTATATCATCTTCTGACTTTCATATATATAGTGCTTTTTTTACTGGATCTTTTTTTTTTTACTATTTTAGCCTCCTTTCTTGTGATTTATTGTTTCTGTGACTTCTTATTTATCTTGCACTCCTTGTTGATCGATCTTGATTGTCTGCTCTGTCAATTAGTTGCTTGAGAGATCACTATAATAAGCATGAATCACACAGTGAATTAAGGTTTAATATTTGGGACTGGTCTTACATCACTCGGTATCAGAAAAGAGGTATATTTTAAAGCTGTTACTTTATAACTGTTAAACACTCAAGAACAAACGATAAATACGCCATATGGAATCATTCAAATTAGTTTCTAATACTTTACCCGAGGCGGTATTAGGAACACATTAGGGTACGAAATTAAGTAGCTTGACTTTTAACCATCAAACATTTTGAAGAAAAATATAGCTAAACATAACCTAAATTATAAATGATCCATTTGCATCCTTGGTAATTATTCTATTTTCAGATTGAATCGTTGCTTATATTTTCAACCATCCATAGTATTACAAGTTCCTGTAAAAATATTGAAAAAAAAAACTCACCTTTTGCTATTTCTTAATTTTATTTCTACAAATTAAAATTTTGTTTACTTAATCGTTCAGATCTCAAAATGGCCGAATGACGTGATCTATTAATTAGTTTTGCTTGTTGATAATAGGGTTACCTCAGTAGTTTTAAAGATGTTTAGGGTATTGAATTGCTGGGGTGCGGAATCTGGTGACTATACCAAGCTAGCTACAGAACTGATGAACCCTGCACAAGCAGTAGAGAAGATCGTGTCCGTATATTTGTAATTATAAGGTTGTAACTGCTTCAACGACAGCAAGTCAGTTGGCCAATCAGTTAGGTGGACATCCTCCTTCGAATCATAACCAAGTTTCTCTCCAATTGTTCTAATTTTCTATTTAAATTCTATCCATAATATGGTGTGTACTAGCCGAAAGTCGATTACGATCGGTCATTTTAGTGGCGGCCATGGTCTTACAGAGATCAGCTAACAACGCAGGAGACATTATAGTGCACACAAGGTGCAAACACAGGCACCCCCTAGCTCCTTTATACTATCAGCTCCATGATTGATAAACATACGACTGGAGAGGTAAGATGTATGACTGACTTTAAACATCCTACCTGACGCATTGATAATCTTATTTATTTAGACAATTCGATTCCTAGTTCGTTAGGCAATCTCTTAGTAAAATATGGCATTAAAAAAATTTGTCGAGTCCCTGCAGGACCAAACACACGACTCCGGTTTATAAAGCACAATGCCCTGCTCACTTGAAGCCATGGAGGCAGGCATCTAATTCAATGTTAAAAGCAAAGTGTTAGCAACAAAAGTATTTTTAAAAGGCTCAATGCATCCTAATACTGCTATTTAGCAAAATAAAGTCTCTAAGGGTTCAAGCACATTCTCAGGAGAAAACAGTACAGCCTTCTGCAAACCAGACATAACACTGCTGAAAGGCAAACTAGGCCTGAAACGTCATGGCTGAAGAATATCTATGAGGGATAGGGAGGTTTCGTGAAAACATTATTCAGAATCGTTTTGGACAGAGCTAAATTTCGGAATTTGACTGCCAACTTCCAGTTTAATTGGAGAGGCACCAAAAAAAGAACAACTGACTAAAAATCAGTTCTCAGTAACGGAAAAACATAAAAAATATTCAAATCCTTCTTTGAATTAAAATCCTTCCTCTTTAATTAGTTAAAACTCGGTAATAAATAAATTATGAATGAATTACAATTTAAGTTATTTTAGTAAGACTTAATAAATTTAAAACTAAGTCAAGTAGTTAAAAGTAAAACGTAATATAAAAAACCTTCAATAACAAGTATTACTTTTACAATTCTGTAAATGAGAGGACAAAAATTATATTCACTAAGCACTGTTTCCGCCATGGTAGATTTTAAAAAGAGGTCCCTTAAAATCGAATTAGAGATGGAAAGTGATTCGTTTGACCCCATTCCACCAAAAGTAAAATTAGTTGAACGTTTAAAATGCAATGGAATCAGCAGATTGTTCAGTTTTTGGTTTCTAAAGTTTATGTGAAATTTCACATTTGTGTAAACAATTTGTTGATGAAAAAGTTATTTAAATAAAACCGTCGGTAAAAGGTATAATGAATGGTGATGGTATAATAAAATGATAGGGATATGAGTGTAAACTTTTTTTTTTCTTCTTGTCAGTAATCGTTTGCGAAAACACAATATATTTTTGCATTACACAAACCTTTTCAGGTTTCCTGAATTCAGGGTTTTATTTTGATAAATATTTCGTTATTAGAATTTAAATACTGGAAATACATCAAGGACATGAAGATGATGATTGATGATAACATTAGATAAATTTAGTAACGACTTAAATTGAAACATGATACGTTTTCTTCCAGACGTTTAGAATTTTTTTCGGCGTCCTTATATATTATCATCTTTATATATTACGGATAACTATTATCATTTTTTAAAACAGCAGTAAATTTTAATTTTAGACGTTTCCTTTGTCTAAAACACTTTTTAGTGTCAAGAAACATTTTGTCTTAATATCGCCGGGCTTAATTTTTACAAAGTCGGTAAGAAGATGTTAAATACCAGCCATTCTAACTATGAATATTTGTTAATTTTTATTTTTATGACTTCACGAGTCATAATGCGCCTGAACAGATATTTTTCGTAACTATATGAAATCGATTTATCTAATCTTTTTGTTTATATTGAAATTACTATTACCGCAATTCATTTAAGTTTTGAATTATAACACTTAAATTTAAATATACATCATTTCTTCATCATTATACAACATTTTACGTGAAAATGATTTACTCAAAAACTTTAAGGTTATATTGATTACAAAAAATCGCATTTCGCCAAAACATTCTTTGGTTTTATAATTTTTTCTTTGCTTTTTAAACTGTCAAAAGAAACAACTTTTACTCTCAATAAAGTTAAGTAACCGTTGCCTTTTATTAAATGCTGTTTTATTATAGACACAGGTTCTAAAACTCTGCAACCCAAACAGGTTCTTTTTGTTCTGTCACATCTAGAGACGAATCGAAACGTTGTTGCTTTTATTATTAGTAAAAAAAAATTGTATAGTTACACTCTTACTATTAAAAAACTGATAATATTAAAGTATTTATAATCGCATATGCAGTCTGAGGTCATTTGATGTATAGATTTTCCATATCAAGAATATGGCATTTTATTGCACTTTGGTGTGATGCACGTGACAGGATACAAAGAACAAATATAATTTAATTCTTCTTCCAGCAACTAGACGTGAAGAATAAGTGGAAGTCTTTATGGGACAATGTACGTTTTCATATTAAAATCCCAGTAACCTTGCAGGAATTTAATTATTAATAAATTTAAAAGCATAAGTGAATGTTTAGTGTTAAAAGATTACGATATATTAATGAATTTTAGATGATAACACAGCCTGGGTAATGGAATGTCGCTCCAGGTCTTGCTCAAATTGCATACAAATACAAGTTATGCCTTCACATTGTTTGTTATTTTGCAAGGTGATATATAAAACAGCCCGGGTTGGAGTATCTTTTGCCGGTTCTTCGGGTCTGAGGCGTTCTTTCCCTGGAACCGGTGGTAGTTTGTTTGATAGTCAATAAGCAAGTGTAAACTCATATTGAATAAATATATATGAATTTCAATGCCATTGTATGGACCTGGACGTCATAGAGATCCTAAACCTTGTTAATGAAGTAGAAAGTATGTAAACATGATCTGTATTGGTAAATACAGCATCTTTGAGATAAGCATGGCCAGTGCTTATAAAGAGACTAATAATCTGGAAATGAACATCTACAGCTTATAAACATACATTCGCTGAAATGAATATCGGTCAATCAAGATCAAATGGTGCATCATATGTTAAAGAAGGGGGTTGGATTAGAAGTATTAAATGGGATAAGAAAATATATTAAGCATTTGAAAAAAAACTGTCACTTACATTTCTTTCTTTTAATGCAACAGCGCAATATATTGCTTTTTCAAGCCGAGCGATGAATTACGTAGTTAGCTATCTCGGAAGCTAATCCAGCATAGTATTTAAATGTTTCTTAGAAAAATTTTACTGTATTAACAAAGCTCAATTATTTTTTTTTCGCTCCCAAAAGCAGGCGAATTTTATTTAAAGGGATAAAAAGAACTTGTAATTCGATGTAATGGGATTATCCTTAATCACAAAACATTATCAACTGATGGTTGCGGCTCGCCTATCTCTTTTATCTTGAGAACCCTTTTCGGTCCGTTTTATATTTCCCTTAAAATTTTCATTTCATTATTTTGTGCCCAAAAGTTCTTTGAATTATTCAGACAATATTTTAAAATATTCGAAACCTTCTAAAGTAAATTTATTAAAAGTAATACAAAAAATATTAAAAACGATTACAAACTGTTAGTTTGCCGGCAATTTAAATATAAGCGTTAACATAAAAGCTCATTTTTAACACAATCAAACCGCCTGCAGCCTATTGGATGGACGTACTTTAGAAACCGGAGGTCAGGGTCTGAATGCGCTGCGGGGACGCAACAACAAATTTTATTGTTGTTTTGGACAATTTCGGCTGATCACCTAAATTGTCTGGAAAGTAAGATGATCATATTTATAGTGTTTATCAAGATTCATAAATACTTTGTTTATGAAATTGGAAATTAATAAGTTATTTACATATGAACACAAAGTTTTATCAAAAACAAGACCAACTTTACTATGAAGTAGTATTTAGTAATTTTAATTTTTATATCAAACGCTGACATCTTCGATGATGTAAGCTAGATATGACTTAGTATTCATAAACTTCTGTCTGAAGTTGGCTCTAGCAAATACTGTAAATTGCCATTTTATTCATATAAATAAACAATATGATAATGATAATAAATTACAGCGTAGATTATTAAATACTTCTATTTGTGTTAGTAAGCACTCATTGCATTAGTAAGTTAATTCTGCTCGCAATCAGATACAGGGTTTGCATTATATGTATAATATTATTACTATTATTACTTAGATAGACGCACATTTATTTTTTACACTTCAAAGAACTAATCAAACGAACAATTTTATAAAAAAAACAAAATATTTGTTATTTCAAACTTACTATCGTAATTTTAAATGAAAATCATAAATATAAATGTTTTAAAATTCAAGCACCAAAATTAATATATTATAAGCACCTAAAACTATAGAAAATATTAATAAGGTGTTTTATTGATATTGATTTGTTGTAAATGTTCAACAAATGGAAAGCCTACTAAGGAATTCTCATGATTGCACATTGCTTCGCCGAGCACAGGCGCATTGAACTCACTATGGTGTGAAACCCCATGGAACTTTTAATGCTTACTTTAAATATGCAAAAACAATTAAATAAACGTGAACTGAATAAAGGCAGTAAGCCCATCGGATTTAATGGTAAAATATAATAAAGATATTTATTTAATTTCTAGTTTTAATATATTTAGTAAAATAAATAAATAAGTGTTGATATGAGAGGACTTAACGACTGAGCGGTCATAAATTATGAAAAATATTATTTAAAATGTCTCCATAGCCTACTAGTACAGACCCCACGCTAACTGAGGTCGGAGCTCCATCTGCAGTTGATTGCCCTTAAACGGCAATATACAGTCTGACCAATGGTTAATCCTAAAAAACCTGTAAAGCAAGATATATGTGACAAAAAAGGCTTGCTAAAAGTCGGTTTTAAGTGTTAAGTTTCAGTCATATAGGATATCCATCCCATCCAATCAGAACGAAGGAAATCAATGCGATTCTATTTCTCCTGTAATTTTAGCTGGCTATCTTAAGGGCAGATGTATCGAATGTTTGGGTGATATTGACTTTAAATTACAAAATTAAGAAAAATTATTTTATTTGTTTTATATGAAACGTTCACTTTGTAGGCAAAAATATATTATCTAACATCTTTTCTCGAGTTTTATCCAAGTTCCACCCTCAGCTAAAACGTTAAAATCGTGTGGCTTTAGCACGATGGGATCAAGGTGGTCTTTTTGGCATTTCAGTAGTTTGAAACTAGGGCAACCAAATTATAAATTAACACTTTTAGCTCATAGCAGTTTAAATCCCCGGAACCTAAAAACAATACAAATTTTATGTTTAACATAGGGTACATCAATTATAACACATACGAACAGTCAGGCAAAACCAAAAAACATGTCTTTGTTTAGGTTTTCACAGCAATCATTACATCCAATAATTCTATTCATTTAAATTTTACTTATGGTATTAGCTCAATCTGACTTTAAAGAACCACATAAAACATATAACGAATGTGTGTATTATATGTAAGAATACATACCTAAGTGTACTAATCTTAACTTCAATTTAGTTACTTTATGCATTTAAAAATAGAATATAAAAAAATTTTCCTATATTATTTATTACTATACAATATAAAACATAACATTTGAGGACATTTAATTATTTCTAAAAGCGTTATATTTTTTCAAATATTTTGGGCAAAAATTTCGAAAGCAAAAATATCCTAATATATTTGAAACTGATGTATTACTGTTTGTGAATTTATTTACCAATACAAATACGAGGACCTATTCCGAAAGGCATAAAAGGGAACGGTTTAATTTCATGTTTTCATCGAGAATCTTCTGGCAAAACACACACTGGTTCTGATAGTAATATTGTGGATCCAAGGGATGGAGTTGACTACGTTGTAAACTAAATCACCTGTGGTTTTAAATTCAAAGAAAGTATTGGCGATTAAGGGTGTAGTACATGGCTGCCATAAATTATATGCAATCTAACTTTAATTAAACGAAACGTTTTATAACATTTTAATTTTATCTTATAGAAATATGTACTACGCCAAGTTAGTATTGTTTATTACTGTGTATACAATGCATCTACGCTTATTTTGTAAAGTGCTATTTGTATTTAATTTTAAACTAAAAAAATCGTTGAACTAATATCAAAATTATTTCTACCTCTTTAGATGTCACCACTAATAAGAACAAAGAGGCTACCTCAGAAATAAAATGCTAAAGCAAACTAAGATATATAAAGCACGAAATGGTATGCGCTGCAATGCTGCAAGAAGAAAAAATGTACAATATTAAAGAGCGAATAAATATCAAACATTAACTACATCATATACCCAACTTTTTTTTTGATTATTTTGAATATTTATGAAGCATTTTAATAAATTCTATGTTAGTTTCTGCAATTCATTCCAAAGTGTTCGAAAATTGTTACCTGTACTAAATCGTTTGAAAATATTCAAGGTTAATTTATATCCATATAATCACGCCGGTTATCTTTCATAACTTCTTTACTAATTGTTTTAATTTCACCCTTCTAATTTCTAATATTTGTAAAATTCTGATATTGGTCTAAAATAAATTAATTTTTAGAAAGTGTAAGTCAGTTATAATAATTAACATACTATAATGATTGCTAAATTTAGAACTAAAGTAGTACTAAAAATCGTTAACCATGGTCTCAATGTAATAAATTGAAATCCTATCAAACCTTTATTGAAATTAACTTACTTTGCACGGTTTTCCTCGTGTGCTGGCGGTAACTATATTCTTTTGAATATACTTATCCATTATTAAAGCAGGCGCCCACTTTCGCATAGTTTCTAGAAATGTTATATAATACTAGAATTAAATAGTAATTAATTTAATAATTAATATGCAAAATATACGCCACATAATAAAACGTAACAAGTATTGACTGCCAAGTCGATTATCCAATCTTAGAGACATTCCAATATTAGAAAGCAGCCAACTGGCGCATCGTTTATCGTTGAGGTGTGCAGTAATCACAATTTTAAAACAGGGATTAATTTAAACTGGGACCAGTCTTGAAATTCGACTTAAAGCGATTGAAATGGGTGGCACATTTTAATCACTTTCAATTATTTTTTTTAACGCTATGTACAAACAAACTCTTGCATTCTAATAGAATGAAATAATTGAAGTCTATTGTTGTTTTTATGAAGCTCGTAAATAAATTTTGGGATATTAAAACTTCGTAATATTACCAGTACTACATATTTTCTGTTAAAACAATTCAAAGATACAATAAATATTATATGAAGTAACGTAAATACGTGGATAAGTAAATGCTATAAACGATATATTACTAGAATATAGGACTAAAAGATATAAAATTTTAGTAGAAATATTATTCATGTTATGTTTAATTTTATAGTTATGTCAGGTAGCATTTAAAGTTATTATACATTTCTCCCCACAATTTTAAATTACGATAAAACTTATTATATTTAATTTAGTGGTTACCGTACTCATTTAGAGGACACAATCTAGGTAGCTTCAGCTCAGCTCTATATGTCTGTGTTTCATGACTAGCTACCTCTTCTTGGAAATAATTTATTTCTATAGAGCTTTATTATCCTGCACATGAGGGTTTATCGTTATCATGTACACACATGATCAAATGCTGTCAGTTGATGTTTCAACCTGCCAGAAAGAATATGGAATACTTGGCCTTCCGTTAAATCTGCTTGTGTCCAACTCTGTGGAAGGTGACTAAGCATAGTTTTAGGTTTGTAACGTTTTCTAGTAAACATTACACGTTATCAATATTATCACTGAATATCATCCTGGTGATAGTCCATTGCTGGACATAGGCCTCCCTAATACACCCTAACCATTATGGGGCCTGACCGTATCCTACCACGCTGGTTTAATGCGGGCTGGTGGATGGATCATTGACTTTTTCCATGCCCATCTTGACGCAAAGATCATCTTACTTTCTTGATAATCTTGGGTGGTCGGCCCAAATTGCCCTAACCAAATTAGCAAACGATAATGAAAATTTGTTGAGTCCTGCACGAACTGACGACCTCCGGCTTTGAAGCACACAGCCATACCACTAGGCTGGGCTGGCTGAGGCAAAACATTGTTATTATGACTTATATTAAATTATCTAGGATAGTTATATTTCTGTATACACGCGAACACTAAAATTTTAAAAATGATCATGAATTATTTGTTTACAATTAGGTTTGATATTTATATTATAGAAAACATTAAATAAAAAAATTTAAAATTATTAAAATTAGGATAAGAGAAACAAGAATGATAAAAATCGTATGCTCTGGAGCAACGACA
The DNA here is from genome assembly GCA_029286875.1 of Lamproptera curius. Lineage (NCBI taxonomy): Eukaryota > Metazoa > Arthropoda > Insecta > Lepidoptera > Papilionidae > Lamproptera > Lamproptera curius. The sequence continues at coordinate 3,717,253 of JAGSMT010000031.1, forward strand.
TTACGTATATTAAAAAGAACATTATACTCCCAGTTGAGGTCTTGCCTTTGAGAAGTTAATAAAAATATACTCACGTTTAGCAGCACCTTGGAGTTTGACCTTCTCTGCTTCTATGATAATATCGTCCTTTGATCCATTTCAGACTTCAGGTTTCCTAATTGCATTATAAATGTCGTAAATAAAATATTTAGAATAAAGTTCCTCAATGCAACATGTATCTGAGTTATTTTTAATGAAGTTGATGAGAGAATTTTAATATACACAAAATAGATTAGAAACAAAAAAATGTGCCAAGCAAAAGAAAAAAGTATTAGAGTAATCCTTTAGCTGCTTGTATAAGCAGGTGGGTGTATCGCGTCTGGCCGTCTAATCGTTGTTCTTTCCCTGTGCTCCATAAAGAATTAATAAATCATAAACATAAAGAAATAGCGTTTGTCAGAAAATATTCTTTATATCTAGCAACTGAAAATGAATAAGATACACTTTGAGTTACGGTCGTAATTAAACTATATAAAAATCAAAATTAACATTTGCTTAATGTGATGTTATAGCCTGTTTTAAAGTAAGAGACAAAATCTATTTTTAATTAATGCATATTTCTATATTTACATTGGTTTAAAGCTTAATATTAATAATCATCGAAGCTGTCCTTATATTATAAATAACGACTATGAAAAGACAGGAAGAGTAAGAGAGACAAATATTTTAAAATTGACAGGATTTAATAAAACAATTTATAATAAATTGGTGATGATTAATTAACTGCTCTGTAGCTCAGTGGTATAATATGTGCAGCATTAGAAACCAGAGGTCGTGGGTTCGAATTCTGCGACGCAACAAATTTTCATTGTTGTTTTGAAGTTGGTTAGGCAAATTTGGGGCTGATCACCCATCTGTCTGAAAAGTAAGAGACCCAATATGTGTCGGATGGGGAGCATGTAAAGTCGGTCCACCCACCAACCCGGGCATTGGACCAGCGTGGATACGGTCCAAACCCCTAATGGATAGGGTGTATTAGGGGAGGCCTATGTTCAGCAGTGGACTAAAACAGGCTGATGATATTTAAAGGATGTACATAATAACCTGATGCAACCATACGTACATAGATAGCTTCCGGCACATAAAACAAAATACATTTACATTAAAATTGGTTACATTAAATGTACTAGTCGTTAAACTAACTATATTTTTAGTATTATATAACTGCCTTTTGCAAGACCTGGAAATTGGAAATACAATAAAAACTTTAAATCGTTAAAGCAAGGTGACATTACAAACATAGATTGTCCCATTTTATAGAAATTGTTGTCTTTATCTCAACTGAGTCTACATGAAGACTGTGTTAGCGAAGTGATTACGTCGTTTGTATAACGCCGCATTAAATCGCAAACATCTATGTGTCCTTCTGATAAATGAGCTTATGGAGAAAATATTAAGGTTTAAATATTACAGTATCTGATTGAACATTAAAAACTGTAAAAAGATAGCAAAATACATTAATTATATTTGTTTCTAAGTAACTAATTCATATGTCAACTTTATGTCAAAATTACTAACTGGTGATTATTATTAAACAATATAAAAAGAATATTCAAATTATCAAGATTAAAACGCTCGTCTTGTTTCCTTAAGCAACTTTAATTAAAAAATTCATTCAAACTTTACAAAAAGTTACAATTGAATGATTCAAATTTTATTTTGTCAAATACTTTAATATTGTTTTAGCTTGCCTTTAAGTGCTCCACAATATTATTGTTTATTTCGATCATGAACGGCATCATTTGTCGCATTTAGAGCCCGGTGAAAGTTGACTGAGGGTAGTACGCATATCGCGCCATGTATCATTCTGTTAAAAAGATTTACAAAAATTTATAAAATAAATAAATTGAAATATATATATTTTATCTCATCAACACCCGCCTCATGGTAAGATCTGAAAACAGTGAAACATATACCGTTTTCATGTAATTCATTTATTCATAATATTAACAAACATAAAGAATTGCTACACATCTCATGTATGCATGTATGTTTCTAAGATGGTATTTGGTAATGACGCTAACTATCAAGTGGGTAACAAAAATAAAGATTTTTTCTTTTATTTCAAATATGAAACCAAAAACATTTAATTATTTGGCTATGTGACATTTCCAGCAACGAACAAACCCTATAAAATGGATCAATAAAAAAGTGAACTCTATAATACAGAACTTTGAATTTGAATGTAGTGCCAGTGCTTTGAAGAACCACATACGGCAAATGCAATTAATTTGCGATGAGAAAGACGTGAATATCGTATGTGCCTACCATAATTATATTATTATGACTCAAGCCTTGATAGCTTATCTCGCCGTAAAGAACATGTCATAAAAGGTCATAAAGCGTGTGCCTAAGCGTGTTATCAATGCATATCATATGTAAAAGTTAAATAAATCGTTAGAACCTCAAGCATAAACCGTTAATGATACCAAGCATGAAGAAATGCTACTGTCACAAATACAACCAGAAACAATTCAGTTTGTTTATTTCAGCGTTTGAAAGTGACCTAAATTATAAATAATAATGACATATAATGCTAATAAAAGTATAAAATTAAATTTAGATTTGATATATATTATAATATTTAATTTAGTACAAGTAAAATATTATGATGGTAAATCTGTGTTTCACAAATTTATTATAAATACCCTACGTTGTAAGCATTAGATTCTAATTAGCAAAACAGAATAGCAATACAGAGTCAAACCCATCTGTAAAGCGGCACTTTGTAGCTAGCCATATACATGAATAACGACTATGTAATATAATATTTAATCAGCTTCGTAAGTGACGCTTTATATTATTGAAATATTTAGCATTATAGAGAATCGCCTATGCTAATTCTATTAGTTAGAAAAGTTACAGTTCCGTAAACTAGCCTTGATTTTCACTTCCCTTTTATATAATAACGGTAATCAAAACAATTTGGGATATACATTTATGACAATTCATGTTTCGACAAATATTTCATTAATTGCAAAATGATATTATTAGTGATTTTTCAGGAGTTTTTTATCCAGCCACCTAGTTGTTTACAACCACTTAAAACAAATTCATGATCATATAGTGAAATACGGACAAGAAAAAAATAAGTTCTTGATGGACACAAGTTCTCAAGCAGCAGTTTCATTTACCATCATTCACATCATGAAAAAGTCCTGCGCCTAGATTAAAACTGACATTTGACTGTGTTGTTCTGTACAGTTTTATTTATCTCACATCAGAATATTATCATCTTCTTCTGTTATATATTAAATATGTCATGAAGAATAAAAGTTATACATGTGTCTGTTAGCTTTTGTCCATTCATGTTCATAATGAATGTACACCATGAAGCAACGATGGGGAATCTGAAACTATAACAAGTAAAATTTTAAATAAAAGGTCATCATTTTCCTCTGACTGCACTATATATTATGGATTTGAATAGTTCAATTCATGAACATACTTCAAGTCTATCTTTACGGTTTGCATCATTTAATTACTTAACAGGAAAATTATTTAAAAATATTACTAAATTGATGTTGATAACATTTCAAAATGCAGAAAAGGATAAATAAGGTATCACTGTAGTATAAAACAAAGCCGCTTTCGGTCCCTATATCCCAATGGATGCTTAAATCTTCAAACTACGGCATCTAGATTTCTTGAGGAGGTGTGTTTTAACAGGAGCACCAGAGAAAGTTATATGTAGTAACATATGCTTAATATTGTGGAAATTTCATCAGTAATAGCTCCCATGGAAGGGCGTGGACGCTAGTAAATTCAATAAAAAGATATTACGTCTGGAATTGAGTACATCCTCTTGAGGAAGCCAAGCTGCAAGTAATTGGTACTTTTAAGCAAACTAAAGTTATATAGAAAGTAATCTATGAGATATGAAAGTATTAGAACATATGAATATTATAATTATAAAACCTGGCAAGTACTATGTTTCATGTTATGAAACACTTAGCTTTTTGGATGATAGATGCTAAAAGGCACCACATTTAAAGCCATAGTGTTATGTTGTTTTAAGTACATGAAAAGTACAGAAGGATCTATCTATGTATAATTTTAATTCATAAATAAATATTATTATAAATATCTAAATTATAATAATGTTACAATGGATTAAGTGATTAAATTTTAAAGTTATTATTGTACACATGAGACTTTGAGAAATAAAAAGTCGAAAACTCGTCTCTGCTAACATTAACAATAAAATTGGATGATATTATTTATATGTTATGTAAATAAAACACCATTTTCTCTATCATGAGTAAGCTAGATCCAAATAAGGGTTCCAAATCTGCAGGTATGAAACTCTTTTGCATCTTACGAAATGCCTGAAATCTTAACAGGTGATATATTCTTTACAATTTCTGGGTCCCTTTACTAGTATAATAGGCGTCGTCCTTCGATGGTGCCGACGTACCTTTAAAATTATTTTAAAGTTAATATAACGTGCTTGAATCGTCAGCTTTTAAAATAAAAATAAATATATAAAGAATCGTAATAAAACCCCTTAAAATTATTTATTCGGTTAATAAAAATGTAAATGCAATAATTTATTAATAAATACATATAAGCACAAGCAAAAGTATTAGCTTCAAAGAAGTTTTTATTTACTTTTTATTTATTTCATAGTATTGGGAACAGATTAAAACACGTAGGAGTATGTATGTATCAATTAACACACAAAAGGTTTCATACCTTGGTCAGGAAATTCCTTGCAATTGCATCTATCTTCCACGATATGCCTTTTAAGAAAAGTACTACGCAGGCAATACTCTTGAAAACGTGGCACGAGGATTGTATTTCAAACCTCGCTTATCAAAGTGAAAAATGTATTTTTGAAAGCATATCAAATGAAGTAAAAAAATATTGTGGCCGGCGATAAACATCAAACTCCAAATCATTTCACACAGATGCTCTCGCTCTGTTTTGCAGGTATCAATCCAACTGGTTTCATGATATCAAGGATACGAACGCTACTGCGACGTGCGGTCCTGAAAAGAAGAAGTCGTTTAAAGGAAAGGAACTTTAGTTGTAGTTATTTATTGATGTGATCTTAATTGGGGTTTTGTGATGAAGTCGATATATCAACGAAACCAATTTTTTTTAAACCATAATTTAAATTCATACATTAACATTTTATATATTTTTCAATTTTTTTTCATATTTTTTTTAAATAATTTAGCACAGTAAAAATGAGTAGTTATATGATAAAATTATACATATAATCCTACAACATACCTTTTGTATGTTCGTATATTTATTTTATTTCTAAAAATATCTTGTAAGGTTCACAATATAAAACGGCTAAAGTATATAACGCGTATAGAAAGATAATTGTATCACTTTCGGTCACTCATGATTCCTAATTGATGTTTTGAAATTGGTCTGTGTCCTGCTTCTAAGGTCAGCGTTATTTTGACAATTGCCATGGACGTTTCTAAACGTTTGTAAACTTTATTATTTTATTCAATACAAAATGCAATTTTACTCTTATAAATATTATAATATTCAGTTAGAGCTCACTGGTTATTCATCTGAAAATCATGGTTATGATAGTTAATAAATAAGTCAAAATCAAGAAAATATTTCCTGCTGTTTTCAACGGGGTACTGGTAAAATATAATACATAACAAAACGTTATACTGTAACTTTGTTTTTTTTTTTTAAATACATGCAATAATAGTTATGTATGAATTCCCATTTAAGTGGAAAAATGGTTTATCTATCAAGAATTACAAACGTATCAATTAATATTATTAAACGTAAATCAAAATGGCTCTTTTAATTGCAAAGATGCATTATTTGTTGATGAAAGCTCCGTTTAATATGTTTTCTGTATTACGGTAATTACTTTTTACTTTTACCTGCACAGATTAAAGCCATTAATAGAGAAGTTTTAACTGCTGGGCATCGATTGTTTTGGTATGTTTTTACTTTTGGTGGTTCAAAACGATATTAAACTGATTTCAATATCATTGAAAACACATTGAAGCGTAGATATTTGTTCGTCTTTTAATAAAAAATATAGCTCTTGTTTTTAGTTGAGGAATTAGGGTTGTTTTTATACTAAAAGCTTTTGTCTTCTATGAAGGTTAAAGAACGGTTACTTAAGCAAAAATTCGGAATCGATGTTTCTCCTTCAGTTTACTGGATATGCTATTTGGTTATTATAACTACTACACGTCAAAATGTGGTTTTACTTCACAGGATAAGGATTTCAGTAACCAATGATTAAATTATTCAATAAATATCTATTAGCCGAAAAAGTGAAGGTTTTTATTGTGCGCGCCAGAATAGCTCGGACGTGACAGTTCTTCATAAAGCACTCAACACCTTTTAACATATTTAAAATAAATCGCTTTATACTCATGTCCAGTAAGCTCATTCATTAGCAATCCACAACTTTTCTTTAAAAGAGAAAGATAAGACTAACAAACTTATACCTTTATGATATTGGTAGTATTATTATCTATACAGCCATGGGTTGGTTATTTATGGAATAAAATCTAAACGTGTAATAACATGGCTAATGCACACAAATTAAATTTATAATTATATCTATTTCTTAAACTATTTTTGTCATAATATCGTAAGCAGGAACTGTATAGATAAAATTATTAGATATATGTTCTTACCAAATAAGGCACAGAAAACAAACAAACAAACTGATAACGATAATAATGTATTCGGCCTGATGTCACAATGTGTTATATTTTAAAATATATCATCAAAGACAACTTTTAAATTAATAAGTAGTTTATGGATGTACCTTTTGGACAAGTATAAACAAGACAAATAATGTCTAAATGCTCATGGAAAGTCTAGGCCAGTGTTTCTGTTAGAAGTGCCATGGTCTAAGGTTTCAATGGAGTATTTTCCATTTCTCTTTGCATGAAGAATCTGTTTCATTTACTGCAGCTAAATTGGGGAACTGTAGGCTGTGTAGGACCGGCTAAGATAATGATGGCTGGTATGGCCACCCGAAAAGTAACGGTTACTAATTTTGCATTTTTTAACGGTGAACTTGGGCTGTCTTCCGCGTAGGTGTACTTTGCATCGCCACCGTTGTCTGGGCATGTCCGTTTTATTTCTATGCATGGGAAATAGATATATTTATTTATATTTATTTATAGTATTATATATATATATATATGTTAATTATATATATTACGTATAGCAGTATATATATATATATATGCATATGTATCTATATCATAATATATATTGTTTTATTTATAGGTATCTTTTTATATATATGTTTAACTTATATTTAACCGTACCTTCTTTTCATTTTATCTGTGCACCTCCTACTCCTATTATCTCTGCACCACCTTAAGGTTGATCAGAGAAATGCCTAAGGGCATTAAGTCCGGCTCATGTACAAATTAGTGCTTAAAGTATAAATAAACAACAAATAAATAAATAAGGCTCCAATATTTGGGACTGTTCTTAAATCACCTGGTCAGAAAAGAAGTAGATTTTAAAGTTGTTACTTATCACTGTTAAACATCAAGAACATCTGATAAATACGCCATATGGAATCATTCAAATTAGTTTCTAATACTTTACCTGGTATTGTGGGAACACATTAGGGTACGAAATGGTAGGCTTGACTTTTAACCATCAAACATTTAGAAAATATAGCTAAACATAACCTAAATTATAAATGACCATTTGCATCCCAATTATTCATTTCTTTCAGATTGGAATCGTTGCTTATATTTTCAACCATCCATGTATTACAAGTTCCTGTAAATATTGAAAAACTCACCTTTTGCTATTTCTTAATTTTATTTCTACAAATTAAAAATTTTGTTTATTTAACTCTTCAGATCTCAAAATGGCCCAATGACGTGATCTGTTAATTTGTTTTGCTTTGTTGATAATAGGGTTACCCTAGTAGTTTTAAAGATGTTTAGGGTATTGAATTGCTGGGGTGCGGAATCTGGTGACTATACCAAGCTAGCTACAGAACTGATGAACCCTGCACAAGCAGTAGAGAAGATCGTGTCCGTATATTTGTAATTATAAGGTTGTAACTGCTTCAACGACAGCAAGTCAGTTGGCTAAATAGTTAGGTGGACATCCTCCTTCAAATCATAAATCAAGTCTCTTCCAATTGTTCTAATTTTCTCTGTATAAATTCTATCCATAATATGGTGTGTACTAGCCGAAAGTCGATTACGATCGGTCATTTTAGTGGCGGCCATGGTCTTACAGAGATCAGCTAACAACGCAGGAGACATTATAGTGCACACAAGGTGCAAACACAGGCACCCCCTAGCTCCTTTATACTATCAGCTCCATGATTGATAAACATACGACTGGAGAGGTAAGATGTATGACTGACTTTAAACATCCTACCTGACGCATTGATAATCTTATTTATTTAGACAATTCGATTCCTAGTTCGTTAGGCAATCTCTTAGTAAAATATGGCATTAAAAAAATTTGTCGAGTCCCTGCAGGACCAAACACACGACTCCGGTTTATAAAGCACAATGCCCTGCTCACTTGAAGCCATGGAGGCAGGCATCTAATTCAATGTTAAAAGCAAAGTGTTAGCAACAAAAGTATTTTTAAAAGGCTCAATGCATCCTAATACTGCTATTTAGCAAAATAAAGTCTCTAAGGGTTCAAGCACATTCTCAGGAAAACAGTACAGCCTTCTGTAAACCAGACATAACACTGCTGAAAGGCAAACTAGGAAGGCCCGAAACGTCATGGCTGAAGAATATCTATGAGGGATAGGGAGGTTTCGTGAAAACATTATTCCGAATCGTTTTGGACAGAGCTAAATTTCGGAATTTGACTGCCAACTTCCAGTTTAATTGGAGAGGCACCGAAAAAAGAACAACTGACTAAAAATCAGTTCTCAGTAACGGAAAAACAAAAATATTCAAATCCTTCTTTGAATTAAAATCCTTCCTCTTTAATTAGTTAAAACTCGGTATTAAATAAATTATGAATGAATTACAATTTAAGTTATTTAGTAAGACTTAATAAATTTAAAACTAAGTTAAGTAGTTAAAAGTAAAACGTAATATAAAAAACCTTCAATAACAAGTATTACTTTGCTAATTCTTGTAAATGAGGACAAAAATTATATTCACTTCAGTTAACTTTACGTTTCCGCCATGTTAGATTTTAAAAAGAGGTCCCTTAAAATCGAATTAGAGATGGAAAGTGATTCGTTTGACCCCATTCCACCAAAAGTAAAATTAGTTGAACGTTTAAAATGCAATGGAATCAGCAGATTGTTCAGTTTTTGGTTTCTAAAGTTTATGTGAAATTTTCACATTTGTGTAAACAATTTGTTGATGAAAAAGTTATTTAAATAAAACCGTCGGTAAAAGGTATAATGAATGGTGATGGTATAATAAAATGATAGGATATGAGTGTAAACTTTTTTTCTTGTCAGTAATCGTTTGCGAAAACACAATATATTTTTGCATTACACAAACCTTTTCAGGTTTCCTGAATTCAGGGTTTTATTTTGATAAATATTTCGTTATTAGAATTTAAATACTGGAAATACATCAAGGATATGAAGTGATGATTGATGATAACATTACATAAATTTAGTAACGACTTAAATTGAAACATGATACGTTTTCTTCCAGACGTTTAGAATTTTTTTCGGCGTCCTTATATATTATCATCTTTATATATGGAGAATTATTATCATTTTTTAAAACAGCAGTAAATTTTAATTTTAGACGTTTCCTTTGTCTAAAACACTTTTTAGTGTCAAGAAACATTTTTGTCTTAATATCGCCGGGCTTAATTTTTACAAAGTCGGTAAGAAGATGTTAAATACCAGCCATTTTAACTATGAATATTTGTTAATTTGGCTTTTTATGACTTCACGAGTCATAATGCGCCTTTGTAAACAGATATTTTTCCTAACTATATGAAATCGGTTTATCTAATCTTTTTGCTTAAATTGAAATTACTATTACCGCATTTTATTTAAGTTTTGAATTATAACACTTAAATTTAAATATAAATCATTTCTTCATCATTATACAACATTTTACGTGAAAATGATTTACTCAAAAACTTTAAGGTTATATTGATTACAAAAAATCGCATTTCGCCAAAACATTCTTTGGTTTTATAATTTTTTCTTTGCTTTTTAAACTGTCAAAAGAAACAACTTTTACTCTCAATAATAGTTAAGTAACCGTTGCCTTTTATTAAATGCTGTTTTATTATAGACACAGGTTCTAAAACTCTGCAACCCAAACAGGTTCTTTTTGTTCTGTCACATTCAGAGACGAATCAAACGTTGTTGCTTTATTATTAGTAAAAAAAAATTGAATAGTTACACTCTTACTAATAAAAACCGATAATATTAAAGTATTTATAATCACATATGCAGTCTGAGGTCATTTGATGTATAGATTTTCCATATCAAGAATATGGCATTTTATTGCACTTATGTGATGCACGTGACATGGATACAAGGAACAAATATAATTTAATTCTTCTTCCAGCAACTAGACGTGAAGAATAAGTGGAAGTCTTTATGGGACAATGTACGTTTTCATATTAAAATCCCAGTAACCTTGCAGGAATTTAATTATTAATAAATTTAAAAGCATAAGTGAATGTTTAGTGTTAAAAGATTACGATATATTAATGAATTTTAGATGATAACACAGCCTGGGTAATGGAATGTCGCTCCAGGTCTTGCTCAAATTGCATACAAATACAAGTTATGCCTTCACATTGTTTGTTATTTTGCAAGGTGATATATAAAACAGCCCGGGTTGGAGTATCTTTTGCCGGTTCTTCGGGTCTGAGGCGTTCTTTTTCGAACCGGTGGTAGTTTGTTTGACAGTCAATAAGCAAGTGTACACTTCTATATTGAATAAATATATATAAATTTGAATTTGAATATTGCATGGACCTGGACGCCATAGAGGTCCTTAACCTTGTTAATGTAGTAGAAAGTATGTAAACCTGATCTGTATTGGTAAACAGCATCTTTGAGATAAACATGGCCAGTGCTTATAAAGAGACTAATTTGTATACTTATGATCTGGAAGTGAACATCTACAGCTTATAAACATACATTCGTTAACATGAATATCGGTCAATCAAGATCAAATGTAGTACTTCATGTTAAAGAAAGTGGGAAGGATTAGGACGTATTAAATGGGATAAGAAATATATACATTTGAAAAAAAACTGTCACTAACATTTCTTTCTTTTAATGCAACAGCGCAATATATTGCTTTTTTAAGCCGAGCGATGAATTACGTAGTTAGCTATCTGAAGCCACCAGTATAGTATTTAAACAGCCAGAAAAATTTTACTGTATTAACAAAGCTCAATTATTTTTTTTTCGCTCCCAGCAGTATGAATTTTGCTTTAAAGGGATAAAAAGAACTTGTAATTCGATGTAATGGGATTATCCTTAATCACAAAACATTATCAACTGATGGTTGCGGCTCGCCTATCTCTTTTATCTTGAGAACCCTTTTCGGTCCGTTTTATTTTTTCCCCACCCTCATTTCATTATTTTGTAGCCCAAAAGTATTTTGAATTATTCAGACATTTTTAAAATATTCGAAACCTTTTAAAGTAAATTTATTAAAAGTAATAAAAAAATATTAAAAATGATTACAGAACTGTTAGTTTGCCGGCAATTTAAATATAAGCGTTAACATAAAAGCTCATTTTTAACACAATCAAACCGCCTGCAGCCTATTGGATGGACGTACTTTAGAAACCGGAGGTCAGGGTCTGAATGCGCTGCGGGGACGCAACAACAAATTTTATTGTTGTTTTGGACAATTTCGGCTGATCACCTAAATTGTCTGGAAAGTAAGATGATCATATTTATAGTGTTTATCAAGATTCATAAATACTTTGTTTATGAAATTGGAAATTAATAAGTTATTTACATATGAACACAAAGTTTTATCAAAAACAAGACCAACTTTACTATGAAGTAGTATTTAGTAATTTTAATTTTTATATCAAACGCTGACATCTTCGATGATGTAAGCTAGATATGACTTAGTATTCATAAACTTCTGTCTGAAGTTGGCTCTAGCAAATACTGTAAATTGCCATTTTATTCATATAAATAAACAATATGATAATGATAATAAATTACAGCGTAGATTATTAAATACTTCTATTTGTGTTAGTAAGCACTCATTGCATTAGTAAGTTAATTCTGCTCGCAATCAGATACAGGGTTTGCATTATATGTATAATATTATTACTATTATTACTTAGATAGACGCACATTTATTTTTTACACTTCAAAGAACTAATCAAACGAACAATTTTATAAAAAAAACAAAATATTTGTTATTTCAAACTTACTATCGTAATTTTAAATGAAAATCATAAATATAAATGTTTTAAAATTCAAGCACCAAAATTAATATATTATAAGCACCTAAAACTATAGAAAATATTAATAAGGTGTTTTATTGATATTGATTTGTTGTAAATGTTCAACAAATGGAAAGCCTACTAAGGAATTCTCATGATTGCACATTGCTTCGCCGAGCACAGGCGCATTGAACTCACTATGGTGTGAAACCCCATGGAACTTTTAATGCTTACTTTAAATATGCAAAAACAATTAAATAAACGTGAACTGAATAAAGGCAGTAAGCCCATCGGATTTAATGGTAAAATATAATAAAGATATTTATTTAATTTCTAGTTTTAATATATTTAGTAAAATAAATAAATAAGTGTTGATATGAGAGGACTTAACGACTGAGCGGTCATAAATTATGAAAAATATTATTTAAAATGTCTCCATAGCCTACTAGTACAGACCCCACGCTAACTGAGGTCGGAGCTCCATCTGCAGTTGATTGCCCTTAAACGGCAATATACAGTCTGACCAATGGTTAATCCTAAAAAACCTGTAAAGCAAGATATATGTGACAAAAAAGGCTTGCTAAAAGTCGGTTTTAAGTGTTAAGTTTCAGTCATATAGGATATCCATCCCATCCAATCAGAACGAAGGAAATCAATGCGATTCTATTTCTCCTGTAATTTTAGCTGGCTATCTTAAGGGCAGATGTATCGAATGTTTGGGTGATATTGACTTTAAATTACAAAATTAAGAAAGAGTATTTTATTTGTTTTATATAAAACGTTCATTTTGTAGGCAAAAATATATTATCTAACATCTTTCGAGAGTTTTATCCAAGTTCCACCCTCAGCTAAAAACGTTAAAATCGTGTGGCTTTAGCACGATGGGATCAAGGTGGTCTTTTTGGCATTTCAGTAGTTTGAAACTAGGGCAACCAAATTATAAATTAACACTTTTAGCTCATAGCAGTTTAAATCCCCGGAACCTAAAAACAATACAAATTTTATGTTTAACATAGGGTACATCAATTATAACACATACGAACAGTCAGGCAAAACCAAAAAACATGTCTTTGTTTAGGTTTTCACAGCAATCATTACATCCAATAATTCTATTCATTTAAATTTTACTTATGGTATTAGCTCAATCTGACTTTAAAGAACCACATAAAACATATAACGAATGTGTGTATTATATGTAAGAATACATACCTAAGTGTACTAATCTTAACTTCAATTTAGTTACTTTATGCATTTAAAAATAGAATATAAAAAAATTTTCCTATATTATTTATTACTATACAATATAAAACATAACATTTGAGGACATTTAATTATTTCTAAAAGCGTTATATTTTTTCAAATATTTTGGGCAAAAATTTCGAAAGCAAAAATATCCTAATATATTTGAAACTGATGTATTACTGTTTGTGAATTTATTTACCAATACAAATACGAGGACCTATTCCGAAAGGCATAAAAGGGAACGGTTTAATTTCATGTTTTCATCGAGAATCTTCTGGCAAAACACACACTGGTTCTGATAGTAATATTGTGGATCCAAGGGATGGAGTTGACTACGTTGTAAACTAAATCACCTGTGGTTTTAAATTCAAAGAAAGTATTGGCGATTAAGGGTGTAGTACATGGCTGCCATAAATTATATGCAATCTAACTTTAATTAAACGAAACGTTTTATAACATTTTAATTTTATCTTATAGAAATATGTACTACGCCAAGTTAGTATTGTTTATTACTGTGTATACAATGCATCTACGCTTATTTTGTAAAGTGCTATTTGTATTTAATTTTAAACTAAAAAAATCGTTGAACTAATATCAAAATTATTTCTACCTCTTTAGATGTCACCACTAATAAGAACAAAGAGGCTACCTCAGAAATAAAATGCTAAAGCAAACTAAGATATATAAAGCACGAAATGGTATGCGCTGCAATGCTGCAAGAAGAAAAAATGTACAATATTAAAGAGCGAATAAATATCAAACATTAACTACATCATATACCCAACTTTTTTTTTGATTATTTTGAATATTTATGAAGCATTTTAATAAATTCTATGTTAGTTTCTGCAATTCATTCCAAAGTGTTCGAAAATTGTTACCTGTACTAAATCGTTTGAAAATATTCAAGGTTAATTTATATCCATATAATCACGCCGGTTATCTTTCATAACTTCTTTACTAATTGTTTTAATTTCACCCTTCTAATTTCTAATATTTGTAAAATTCTGATATTGGTCTAAAATAAATTAATTTTTAGAAAGTGTAAGTCAGTTATAATAATTAACATACTATAATGATTGCTAAATTTAGAACTAAAGTAGTACTAAAAATCGTTAACCATGGTCTCAATGTAATAAATTGAAATCCTATCAAACCTTTATTGAAATTAACTTACTTTGCACGGTTTTCCTCGTGTGCTGGCGGTAACTATATTCTTTTGAATATACTTATCCATTATTAAAGCAGGCGCCCACTTTCGCATAGTTTCTAGAAATGTTATATAATACTAGAATTAAATAGTAATTAATTTAATAATTAATATGCAAAATATACGCCACATAATAAAACGTAACAAGTATTGACTGCCAAGTCGATTATCCAATCTTAGAGACATTCCAATATTAGAAAGCAGCCAACTGGCGCATCGTTTATCGTTGAGGTGTGCAGTAATCACAATTTTAAAACAGGGATTAATTTAAACTGGGACCAGTCTTGAAATTCGACTTAAAGCGATTGAAATGGGTGGCACATTTTAATCACTTTCAATTATTTTTTTTAACGCTATGTACAAACAAACTCTTGCATTCTAATAGAATGAAATAATTGAAGTCTATTGTTGTTTTTATGAAGCTCGTAAATAAATTTTGGGATATTAAAACTTCGTAATATTACCAGTACTACATATTTTCTGTTAAAACAATTCAAAGATACAATAAATATTATATGAAGTAACGTAAATACGTGGATAAGTAAATGCTATAAACGATATATTACTAGAATATAGGACTAAAAGATATAAAATTTTAGTAGAAATATTATTCATGTTATGTTTAATTTTATAGTTATGTCAGGTAGCATTTAAAGTTATTATACATTTCTCCCCACAATTTTAAATTACGATAAAACTTATTATATTTAATTTAGTGGTTACCGTACTCATTTAGAGGACACAATCTAGGTAGCTTCAGCTCAGCTCTATATGTCTGTGTTTCATGACTAGCTACCTCTTCTTGGAAATAATTTATTTCTATAGAGCTTTATTATCCTGCACATGAGGGTTTATCGTTATCATGTACACACATGATCAAATGCTGTCAGTTGATGTTTCAACCTGCCAGAAAGAATATGGAATACTTGGCCTTCCGTTAAATCTGCTTGTGTCCAACTCTGTGGAAGGTGACTAAGCATAGTTTTAGGTTTGTAACGTTTTCTAGTAAACATTACACGTTATCAATATTATCACTGAATATCATCCTGGTGATAGTCCATTGCTGGACATAGGCCTCCCTAATACACCCTAACCATTATGGGGCCTGACCGTATCCTACCACGCTGGTTTAATGCGGGCTGGTGGATGGATCATTGACTTTTTCCATGCCCATCTTGACGCAAAGATCATCTTACTTTCTTGATAATCTTGGGTGGTCGGCCCAAATTGCCCTAACCAAATTAGCAAACGATAATGAAAATTTGTTGAGTCCTGCACGAACTGACGACCTCCGGCTTTGAAGCACACAGCCATACCACTAGGCTGGGCTGGCTGAGGCAAAACATTGTTATTATGACTTATATTAAATTATCTAGGATAGTTATATTTCTGTATACACGCGAACACTAAAATTTTAAAAATGATCATGAATTATTTGTTTACAATTAGGTTTGATATTTATATTATAGAAAACATTAAATAAAAAAATTTAAAATTATTAAAATTAGGATAAGAGAAACAAGAATGATAAAAATCGTATGCTCTGGAGCAACGACATTACGTATATTAAAAAGAACATTATACTCCCAGTTGAGGTCTTGCCTTTGAGAAGTTAATAAAAATATACTCACGTTTAGCAGCACCTTGGAGTTTGACCTTCTCTGCTTCTATGATAATATCGTCCTTTGATCCATTTCAGACTTCAGGTTTCCTAATTGCATTATAAATGTCGTAAATAAAATATTTAGAATAAAGTTCCTCAATGCAACATGTATCTGAGTTATTTTTAATGAAGTTGATGAGAGAATTTTAATATACACAAAATAGATTAGAAACAAAAAAATGTGCCAAGCAAAAGAAAAAAGTATTAGAGTAATCCTTTAGCTGCTTGTATAAGCAGGTGGGTGTATCGCGTCTGGCCGTCTAATCGTTGTTCTTTCCCTGTGCTCCATAAAGAATTAATAAATCATAAACATAAAGAAATAGCGTTTGTCAGAAAATATTCTTTATATCTAGCAACTGAAAATGAATAAGATACACTTTGAGTTACGGTCGTAATTAAACTATATAAAAATCAAAATTAACATTTGCTTAATGTGATGTTATAGCCTGTTTTAAAGTAAGAGACAAAATCTATTTTTAATTAATGCATATTTCTATATTTACATTGGTTTAAAGCTTAATATTAATAATCATCGAAGCTGTCCTTATATTATAAATAACGACTATGAAAAGACAGGAAGAGTAAGAGAGACAAATATTTTAAAATTGACAGGATTTAATAAAACAATTTATAATAAATTGGTGATGATTAATTAACTGCTCTGTAGCTCAGTGGTATAATATGTGCAGCATTAGAAACCAGAGGTCGTGGGTTCGAATTCTGCGACGCAACAAATTTTCATTGTTGTTTTGAAGTTGGTTAGGCAAATTTGGGGCTGATCACCCATCTGTCTGAAAAGTAAGAGACCCAATATGTGTCGGATGGGGAGCATGTAAAGTCGGTCCACCCACCAACCCGGGCATTGGACCAGCGTGGATACGGTCCAAACCCCTAATGGATAGGGTGTATTAGGGGAGGCCTATGTTCAGCAGTGGACTAAAACAGGCTGATGATATTTAAAGGATGTACATAATAACCTGATGCAACCATACGTACATAGATAGCTTCCGGCACATAAAACAAAATACATTTACATTAAAATTGGTTACATTAAATGTACTAGTCGTTAAACTAACTATATTTTTAGTATTATATAACTGCCTTTTGCAAGACCTGGAAATTGGAAATACAATAAAAACTTTAAATCGTTAAAGCAAGGTGACATTACAAACATAGATTGTCCCATTTTATAGAAATTGTTGTCTTTATCTCAACTGAGTCTACATGAAGACTGTGTTAGCGAAGTGATTACGTCGTTTGTATAACGCCGCATTAAATCGCAAACATCTATGTGTCCTTCTGATAAATGAGCTTATGGAGAAAATATTAAGGTTTAAATATTACAGTATCTGATTGAACATTAAAAACTGTAAAAAGATAGCAAAATACATTAATTATATTTGTTTCTAAGTAACTAATTCATATGTCAACTTTATGTCAAAATTACTAACTGGTGATTATTATTAAACAATATAAAAAGAATATTCAAATTATCAAGATTAAAACGCTCGTCTTGTTTCCTTAAGCAACTTTAATTAAAAAATTCATTCAAACTTTACAAAAAGTTACAATTGAATGATTCAAATTTTATTTTGTCAAATACTTTAATATTGTTTTAGCTTGCCTTTAAGTGCTCCACAATATTATTGTTTATTTCGATCATGAACGGCATCATTTGTCGCATTTAGAGCCCGGTGAAAGTTGACTGAGGGTAGTACGCATATCGCGCCATGTATCATTCTGTTAAAAAGATTTACAAAAATTTATAAAATAAATAAATTGAAATATATATATTTTATCTCATCAACACCCGCCTCATGGTAAGATCTGAAAACAGTGAAACATATACCGTTTTCATGTAATTCATTTATTCATAATATTAACAAACATAAAGAATTGCTACACATCTCATGTATGCATGTATGTTTCTAAGATGGTATTTGGTAATGACGCTAACTATCAAGTGGGTAACAAAAATAAAGATTTTTTCTTTTATTTCAAATATGAAACCAAAAACATTTAATTATTTGGCTATGTGACATTTCCAGCAACGAACAAACCCTATAAAATGGATCAATAAAAAAGTGAACTCTATAATACAGAACTTTGAATTTGAATGTAGTGCCAGTGCTTTGAAGAACCACATACGGCAAATGCAATTAATTTGCGATGAGAAAGACGTGAATATCGTATGTGCCTACCATAATTATATTATTATGACTCAAGCCTTGATAGCTTATCTCGCCGTAAAGAACATGTCATAAAAGGTCATAAAGCGTGTGCCTAAGCGTGTTATCAATGCATATCATATGTAAAAGTTAAATAAATCGTTAGAACCTCAAGCATAAACCGTTAATGATACCAAGCATGAAGAAATGCTACTGTCACAAATACAACCAGAAACAATTCAGTTTGTTTATTTCAGCGGTTTATATACAATTTGGATTACATAAATAAATACTTTGTGATTTTCTTAATTACTTTAAAACATATTTAAATAAACTTTTAGATTTTTATTTTTCTACAGTAAAATCATTTTTAATGATCGGAGGCACGAGTTAAAGGTTGCAAAAATAAACTTCTATTTTTTTAATACCCATAGAATATACAAACAGATAATATATTATGCGAAATAAATAACTTTATGGCAAACTTAACTCTTATTGATAAAAAAATTGTTTACGTGGTGAATGTGAATTTTCTCTTTAAAAAACTTCTGCGTTTTTTAAAAGATTAAGTGCTTATTTCTCTTTGCCCTTAATATAAATAAGTATGGCATAATAAATGCATGTAAAGAAATTTCCTACCTTCGGCTATTCTCATCTAGCCAACATGGGCCACTTTGTGAATGTCGTCATTCCATCTTGCCGCTGGGCGTCACGTTTGCTGAGCCTTGGCCTGGACTATAGAACTTTCCGACTCCAGCGGTCGTCAATTGTACGGATTAGGTGACCGGCCCACTGCCACTTCAGCCTACTAATACTATAAGTGGGCTAAGTCGGTGACTCTGGTTCTCTGATATAATTTCTGATGCGGTCCTTCAGAGACACTTTAATTATAGCCCTTTCCATAGCTCGCTGAGAACGACTTTATTTAATTAAATTTGTAAACCAGACAACCGTGGGTTTCCAAATGTCCAAAGATAGGAGGCCTATATTCAGCAGTAGACTGACACAGGCTGATGATGATGATGATTAAACACCATTTATTGCAATCCATAAAATAATAAATTATAATTTAAGAAGAAAGAACTACACCATCTTTTTTTTAGTAACTTGGAATTGTTGTAATGAATGTTTCTCGATTTATCTTAAAAATACGTCCCAATAATATCCGTAGAATATCACAAGGATTTGCAATGAGATCTTTCTACTTATTATTATTATCGTTATACCGACGTCCCCAAAATTATAAATGGTACTTAAAAAATGCGTTTCAGGGTGCTTGTCATGTTATTCCATCAGAATTTCAATTATACAATAATAACTTCGCAAGAAAACTTTTGTCTAATGGTTCCATGTAATTAGCTGTATAGCAAAAAACGGACTTAAGACCTATTAAGATAATTGTCAAGTCGCGGTACGCTTGATACATTTTACTAAAGTTACTCCTAATTGTTTGATACTTTTCCTCTTTGTAAATAAGGAAAAGAAAACACCGTGTTCATAAAGTATTAATTCACCTTTTGACAATTCGTGGAACGGGTGGCGTTTGTCTTCAAATTTAGTTTTAAGTAAATTTCAAAGACACAGTCCCTTTTAATTACTTATCAGTATCATGAAACTCATTATATCAACTAGCAATAATGAGCAGTTCAAAATTTATCGTTAGTATAATATTTATGGAAAACGAAAAGCCGAACAATAACAAAAGGCAATGTTCAATAAAGCGTGAAATTGAGCTGCATTAATGAGCTCTTCATTGGAACACGTTTACCGTGCCACTTTTATGTATTTATGAAAATAAAATTATTTGCACGTTTTTCTACTGAGATGGAGGATTTTGATAATTATTGTTTTTAAGACCGATAATGTATAGTAATAGGGTTATCTTAGATATATTTATATCATCAAATTATAAATCTTAAAAACATGTACAAAAATAATTATATATGTAATAATCTAGGATAAGTTATACAAAATAATAAAATCCGGAAAAGAAACTGTTTTTGAACTAGCTAATTGTTAAACTATATAACTTTATACTTTAAACGGTCTCCTAACCTCTTTTATAACACAATTCAGGTTAAAAGATAATTTTAACTTAAAAACTCATCTGTGTGGAAAATACGCAATAGAAGCAAGTGAAAAGTTTTTAAAATCTTTTCAAGATCAATTTTACTATAAGCAACGTAGTTCTAACTAACGATAATTGGGCATTTCAAACTCACTTAAACTTTTTAGAACTTATTTCTTTAGCAACGAATAAATTACCGAGAAACTAATTCACATAATTTAAACTCAGAAGCAAGTTGTACGATTCGTTCTTTTTCAAAAATTTGGAGTATTGTCATGAAATATAAACAACAATTACTAAATAAAACTGCCTTCATAGCTTAGTGGTAAGGTGTGGATTAGAAACCGGAGGTCGTGGGTTCGAAACCTGCGGGGCTCAACAAATTTCATTGTTGTTTCCTGGTTGGTTAGGATAATTTGGGCTTATCCCAACTGTCTGAATAGTAAGATGATCCATGCGTCAGATGGGCATGTAAAAGGTCAGTCCACCTACAGCCGCATTGACTAGCGTGGTAGGATGCGGTCTCCTAGTGAGAAGGCGTGCAGTAGTGCAGGCCTATGTCCAGCAGTGGACTAATAAAGGCTGATGATGATGAATTACTATTATTATAAATTATTAAATACACATTGAATGATAGAAAAATACCGATACAATTTATATATCTGATTGCAATTGATACGCCAGCTTGCAATTGAAATTTCTTGAAATTACAATGTAAAACGTCGGACATAACATAAACTATGATATTATGATGTTTTGAATAACTTGAATATGGAAGCATTTCCATCCTGCACGTTTTACTAATATGAATGCTAATCAAGAAACCGCTTTTATGATAAAAGTATTTAATTTAATAACAGATTTGAGGGACCTAAACATTTCACGAATGTTGTATAAGAATACATGACGTCAAATTGAATACGGATTTGCTTGCGGGGGATTAACAAGGGCCCATATTGATAAACTTCAGTACCAAATCAGCTATGACAAAGACGTCAATTTATTGTAGTTTATACAACTGTGTTAGATAATCTTAGTATACTTTCTTTTGAATAATTGTTTGCTTTATTTAGTAATTCCAAATATTTAAAGTAAGAATTATTATTAGGTCTCTCTTATCTATTCGTTGTCATACCTCTATACATTATCCATATTTTGGTATAAATTTAAATAATTCCATTTAAGAATTTCGAAATTAAGTTTTGAGTTAGTCTTTTATTCATTGATTAGTTTTATATTTTCAGTATTAAAAGGCACTAACTTCCTTACCGATGGAATAAAAGTACAATATTCGGACAATCAGGAGCAATGATGATTAATTTATGTATATTAAAAAGGCTTAAACCGAGGTATCTCCTTATGAAAAATCATTCAAAATTGAACCTCTTTTGGTCTAGACGATTGGTTCAATATAATAAGTTAAAGGTTACAAAATTATGATATCAAATCAGATTGATATGCTTCCGTTCAGTTGCGTGTGCTACCTGAAGCTAATTATGGATACACATTCCGACTGGAAAGATCAAGTTTCCAGTCTCTTAGCAAGTCACGAATATCTCGGGGCTCTGTACAGGTTTTAAGATTTTTTCTGATTCAAAACTGTGCTACTTTGACCTGAATGCGATCAACTTTCAATAAAGCTTAATGGCTTCTGAATAACTGCATTCGATTCATATTCATCTTCGTAAATGATCACGGATCGTCACATCGTTTACTAACTGCGTGGCTATGTCTTTGGAAACAACGAACGTCTAGGGCTCTTACACATTTTTTCGTTATTTAACTCTTCTTCGGTCATGTCCTATGTCCCATTTTAAACCTCTTAGTGATGGTAATCAAAAGATCTTCGTTTCCAGTTTCGTCACCGTCTTCTGCTTTGTCCTTCATCACTCAGTTTTCTTCACTAAATCTTTTATTTATTCAATCATTCTTCTGTGGAATGCACCACCATTGAAATCAGGATGGCAAGACATTTTCTCGAATTCAAAAAAGTTCAAAAGTAATACCTTTTAGTTGCAGCGTCGGCGTAAATTACTATCTCTGTGACAACTTTATAAGTATATATGCGGTATAATTTGTATACTTATTTTATGTGTTATTTTATAAATTATTTCTTATATATTATGTTATATTATTTAATGATATGTTTGTTTTATTTATATAAAGTGTATATATAGTTCATATTATTGAGTTAATTTTCTTTTCGTTTCAAAACTATTATTTTTCTTTCATTTATTTTTGTACCCCATGTATCTTTGAACCACCCTAAGGAGGCTGGTATAATGCCAGGCATTAAATCCACTGTGCTTTAATTGTGAAATAAGTATAGGCAATAAATTAAAATTACGATACATTTTTGTTGCATAGTTTGATAATATAGAAGCAAGATTAATTATGGTAATCCTGTTACACCTGTAATAACAGCACTAATCGTGTTTAGACATTACCTTGACGTTGACATGGCGTTCATGAAATGAAACGCGTTATATTTAACGTCAAATATATAAATATTCAACACGTCTAACCTGTAAATAAGTGAAGTAAAAGCGTTAATAAAATTATTATTAATGTTCTGTTTCGTAGTATCATCATCGGCGACTAGCAAGTCAAATAATAAAATACATGAATACATAAATAATAAATTACATATTAATCCCTGCTTTACTGGCAACGATGAGCTGCTGGACATGAGCCCTCTCTCTCCTTGTACGCCTTCGCAATTAGGGGTTTTTGGACTATACCACCACGCTGTTCAAGTACTGCGTTGTTAGGTGGATCGACTTTTTACATTCACCAATGTTCTACATTCATTCTTTATTTTTATTAATAGCGCTTCGAAGAAGAAACCACTAAATACAGTGATGATGGAAAATTAATTTGATTTGTTAATTACATTTCCAACTCTTTTGTGTATGCGAATAATCGAAAGAAAATTAGAAATTTTAGTATAATATATTATGGTAAAGGAATGCGTAAACAATAACTCACTAGTACAAAATATGTAACACATTAAATAAAATAACATAAAAACTATAACAATTTAACGAGGATTCAACATGGAATAAAAAGCAGTCCTAAAAAGCTTTCTCATATATTTTAAGTTTAAACTCGACAGAGTGCTCTACAAATGTTTTGTAAAACATTTTGTAAAGCCTAATGAATGGAATATTTTGCAATCTGTTGTTAATGTTTAACTTTTTTGTATCTCTCCTTATAAAATAAATTTTGTTTACTATTTTTGTTTATAAAAACTTGGAAACTAATGGTAATTTTTTATTAAAATTACTAATGATCCTCTAATATAATAGAATATATCAAGTACTACACTCATAAAAGACACCTGTCACATACACAATTGATCGAGCAATAAAGGTTTCGTAAAACAATATAGTTTAAAAAGATATACATCAACTAACTTCAAAAATAGAAAATATATTTTTTCGCTAGTTCATCTTTAAAGACGAATTGATTTTTCAAACATTAACTTTTAGCATGTTTTCTTTTCTTTTAAAAATAACGCAATCAAATTCGGTTTTAAGAATAAATCGCTATATAATAATAATAGTCAAAATAAATTAAAATCGATCTTTACAAACTTTTGTATTGATTACGTAATGTTTTAACACAACTATATAATAATAGTGAATAAAGCAAAGAGAAACAATTAGATTTGCACTGTAATGCAGTAGTATTAATATTTGTAAAATCTACAATACTGAAAGCGCCCTTTTTGTGTTTTTATTGATATTCAATTAACCAGTCGAAATGATTTAAAAATTTTTTAAGCCAAAGGTAATATCAACTGCTATATTTTTTAACAAAATAAGAAATTAAAACATCTATGAAAATACTCAGCTGTTTATACGACCGTTAGCATTACGGTAATGGTGTAAACGATATCCCAACGACACCGTGCCATTTATTCGTTTACTGTTTAGCCACGCAACGTGTCGCTACGTTGCTGTTCATTAAAAGCTGCCTTATATAAATTCACGGTATATCATAAATATTATGGTTTACATATTTTTAACTGTCATATTTGGTCACGGGACGGACCTGGAACTTCCAGTAAAATAATAACTTTAGGAAATAATTGAAAGCCTTAAAACCACATAAGTGTATTTATTTATAATGTAAATATTTGGGTGTGCATGATATGCAGTATAATTTTAATTTATACAATTTTCCACAAAAATTCTTTAATGTGATATTTTTTTTTATATAAGCCAATATAACGATACAATCAAATCTCGACTTTTTCTTTTGATCTGACATTCAATGTATTGTCTGATATTGTATTCTCTTGTGATGGATCCTTCAAAGCTAGTTCAAAATTATTTTGTAAAAACCAAAATATTTGAATGAAATATATATTTACACATGGCAATCTAACTTACAAATACTGCTTTCACTTTTAAATAGCTATTCTTCTTTTGGAAGGATATTATAATTATATAATTGCCTTTACATCAGAGTCCTAAACTTGTTTTGCTATTATAAGTATACTTTTATAAATAATGCTCATATTTATTGGGTATTTATATTTTAAATATGTAGTGGATATTTTATAGATTGGAATATTTTTTGGTAAATATGATTTTGGTAGCAATTATTGTACCACTGTAACTAAATAATTTACTTTTTCTTTGTTAAACGATTAGGTTACCAAACTACTCTAGTACTAAAATAAATAAATATATTTTTCTGAATATAAACTAAAGCATATTGTTCAGCAACCATATTTTTAGATTTATAACCTAAATAATAAAGTGAAAAGTGAATCTGTAGTTCTTAGATTCTGTTTTTATAGGACCAAAACGATATAATCAAGAACTTTTATTGCATTTGGGTGGAACGGGATAACAACAAGCCGTGCTATTATGAGACAGAACCCAAATTTAATTGAGAAAAATGTGATCTTATTTTTTTAATTGAATGAAACGTTTTGGATAACTCAAAGAAAAAATTATGTAAATATCTTCTCCTCATACATCTCGTTTTATCTTTTAACGGTCGTACAAATGGATCAGGATTTTGGCCCCGACAAGTTAAAAGCGGTCTCGCTTACAAGTTAAAATTACGAATTAAAAAACTATAAAGCAATATTTTGCTGTTTTATTGATTTATTAACTAAACTGAACATGTAAGATGTTATTACAACTTTATTCGCTAATTACTGCTAGAAACTTGGTAATTTAACACTAAAACACCTAAAATATAATTAATACATTACAGCACAGCGACTAAAATAGCAAAACAGATGGATGATAGCTGGTTGGTGTTCTGCCGTGCTTACCTCTGCTAGTTTTAAACAAAGCACAATGAAATAAATGCAATAAAATTAAATATGGCGACCGTTCCTGTATATTAGATTTTTTCGAAGGCTTTGAACATACTCAACTGACTTTCGGTGCGTACTTCTTATCAGTTGCGAACAATCTAACAAATTCAATTAAAAAACTAAAAATAATAGATAAAGCTACGTTGAAAGTCATGTATGAACTGCGGAAATGATAAATTAGCCTATACCTGAGGGTCTAACCCAATAAAGGTTCTTTTTTAAAATTACCTTACATTTCCAATAAAACAAGAAAATGCAAGCTCCAGGTTTTCCAAATTTAATATATGTATGAAAAAAAACTATATATTACTACATATAAATGTATGTTTCATTATTTTATAAGATGTTTAACAAAACCCGCTGCGTTTCTTTCGAGGGTTCTTCTCAAGACAGAGGCGTCCTATATATTGTAGCCCTCACGGAGATAATTAAACATTAGTTTAAAATATTAGTGCTCTTTATCTTCTACATAATCAATTCATCTTGATTGTGTGAGCTGCTCTTTTAATTATCTGCTGAATTACAAATATAAAAATCCGTTTCACATAATTTTTTATTGTAATTAAAAACAAAATCGTTTTAAATGCACGTTAAAAACAAAATAATCTGTGATTTCAAAACAGCTTATTAAAACGTTTTATCGTCAATAATAACAAAAGTTTGTTTTGGTGAGTAAACCTCGAGGGCCTCAACAGATTTAATCTCATTATATAAAATCTTAC
The DNA here is from genome assembly GCA_029286875.1 of Lamproptera curius. Lineage (NCBI taxonomy): Eukaryota > Metazoa > Arthropoda > Insecta > Lepidoptera > Papilionidae > Lamproptera > Lamproptera curius. The sequence goes on from JAGSMT010000031.1 coordinate 3,744,060, forward strand.
TCCTTTTCCCTTGACGTGATTTGTACATCTATTCACACACGACACCACTAAAACTTCTATAATACAAATGAATTAAGTTTAATGCCTAGTAAGGGTTACTGTTTTTTCTCAACAAATAATGTTACTTTTACATGATATAGCAAGAATTAAAGATCTACAGCAAAAATAATAGGTAGAACTATATCTAAATATAATAATATCGTTATATATTTGGTAAATTAATTCTAATAACACAGCTTTAATATGTGAAAGTTTCTCTTACATATACATATAGCTACATTTAATTAGCTCAAGAGAAGAGGCAAGTACAAAGAAAGTTTAATAGTGATCGCAACGAATACACAGTAGCTGTCATGTAGAACCATTTTAAATAATTCGGTGATTTCATTTTCTAAAAAATAAAACATGTAGGTCCTAAATATTTCTCTAAGTTCACAACCATGCGCGAATAAATTGTCATTATCAAAGATGATTATAACGCCCAGGCGACCCTGTAGCTCTCTACTGTAAAAATAACGACGTCTCTTTGAATATTAAGTACATAAGTATTATTTTGTTTGTCGATGAGCAAGACATTTACCCGATGTAAGTGATGCCTTGCCTTTAATAGAAATGTAAGGCAATGTAAGACGCTACAAACCTTAGTGACGCTGAGTCATGAGCAATTACAGTGCGCTTGCAATCAAGGTAGTGTTTATACACTGTGGTTGTAAAGCAGAACAGGCACAGAAAACCCTACTCATTGAGACCAAAAGATACATTTGAAAAAATCTATTATTTTTTTGTTGTAGTTGTAAAACTATTTTTATTAATATAATTTATGAAATAACCAATGTACTTTTTAAATTTTACATGCTTTGTTGTAACCTAAATCCTTAATATAACCTTGTTATAAACAACAATTTAAAAAGAACTTTTAAATCATGAAATATGTAATGAATTAACAAAAAAGTCAGCAACAATAATTATAGAAAGATTTTCATCGAATCACGTAAAATTGAATTCGTCTTATCATACACAATGCCTGCTAAAGTGGTCCGTTTATTTCGATTCATTTCTCCTTTAGTGGAAACTTATCCTGACCTTCATACAACATTACTCGACGTCAGTTTGCGGAATTGCTTTCTTTTGGCCAGATATCACTGACAAGATACTGAAGGAGCAGTATTTTTTGTGACCTCCATTTTCTGGTCTTTCACATGTCTTTTCAAAAATATTTGCAATCTGTAGATTTATAATTAGCTACTTGCATTCGAAAACAAAGATTTACTGTTTATTAAGTAATTAGTTATATAACGAACTTAATAGTAATTATGCTAGAAATAGTGATGGTAGAGTAATGTTAGGTTATTATTAAACTATCATTTTCTGTTTTGAAATTAGAATATTTTTAACTGTGGTGACCTCCTCGTGATGAAAGTATCCATAAAATTAAACCCTACCCATAAAATAACTGCTTCAATTCAAGATAAATTAAACTTAATAAAATCGGTAACTGCTTTTACAAAGTTTTGTGTAGTATTTGCGTAAATGCCAAAAAATAATACCTGAGGTTAATATTTATTTACATTGAAAATCTGCTACAATTAATGTATTTGGTAACGATATTCAATAATTCAATATTTCAGCAAAAACTACTAATAGTAACGTTTAGTACGTTATAATTAGTGATTTGGCCAATTTGCGTTATGGACATCATTAAGTAATCTAAAAAAAAAAATATATTAGATTAAAAATATCTCTTCTACATATCTACGCAGATTCAGAGAAGGTCTGTAAACGTTACTGTCTTTCGGTTTAAAAGTGCTGTAGCTAACGTAATTACTTTAAATACGAGACATAACACAAAAATCTTGGGCCGGATTTATAGCTTCTTACGCTTATTTTTGGACAGACTTTCCAAAAAAACAAAAACGAGGTACTTAATTCGTATGTTTTCTTTGTAAATATATGTACTCTCGTTCCTCCGTCCCTAGTGCTTCAATTTAGTTCTTTCTTTTTTTTAAAAATATATATTTTTGTGTAAGACTAAAAGTATGCTATATAAGTGATTGTTCTAAAATCTTCATTCTATGTAAATTTAACGTGTACATACATGACATTTCAATTAAATGAATATGAGGGCTGCACTAAAAGTATCGGAAATTGAATATTTCCACTATTCATGTCATATTTTTAATTGCAAACTCCTTGGTTCTGAAAATAAAATATCATTTATTTATTTTAAAAAAAGATTCTAGTTCTTATGACAAGGTCTTGTGAAACTTTTTAGTCGTTAAGAAAATGGATTTGACTCGAGAAAATTCAAGAGCGATTTATTAAGACTTTTGAAGTGGTTTGGGTGGAAAATAATGTGATTTCTGCATTTGGTGATGAAGCTTGATCCAAAACCACAATTTATCAACTGGTTTTAGCACAAAATTTCAACGTGGACGTGTCAAGCTCGAGCAAAGTGATTCCCATCCAAAATGATCCAAAACTTCAATCCCCACACAAAGAAAACGTTGATGCTGTGCCTAAGCTGATTGAGGAAGATCGACATGACATACTACAAAAATTTAGTCAATTTTGGAACATTAACATAGTCCGATACAAATGATCTCTTGCATTAACAATTAGGTGTAAAAAGTTGTTTTTCGATGGATACACATTCGCTTTCTGTGAAGAGCAAAAAATAGCTACCTTGTTAGCAGCATCAGAACTCTCGAAGAATTCTCATATCTTTGAATGCGCCTTCTGGCATCATATCCGATACCCGAAACAAAAACCAGTCTGAGTTTAAAGGTTTTCTAGTGAGTGTCAGCCAACAAAAATTGTTCGTTCACCGGAGTGATGCAAAAAAATAGGTGGCCTCGTTGTCTCAAACCAAAGCCCATTGCGGTATTCCTCTTCGAGGGACAAGAGCGGTTAGTAAGTATGATATCGCATTTTGTTTTGCCACTGGTCGTTCTGTTAGCCGTGAGGGGCACTGCAACCCGCCATCATCCTCCATCAACAATTGCGGTTCTCACGCCACGCACAGAACAAAAAGAGTTTATAGAGCGGAAGCTTTATAAAATTGTTTGAACATCCCTCACCTGACCCCGATCCTGAGCCTTATGATTTTTATACTTTCCCTAAAATAAGGAACAAATTGCGTGGTCAGAGATTTTCATCACCTGAAGAAGTTGTGGATGCCTACAAAATCGTCATTTTGGAGACTGAAACTTCAGAATGGAATGGTTGCTTCAACGATAGGTTCCATCATATGAAAAGATGTGTTAAATTTTGCGTAGATTACTTCGAAAAGAAATAAATACATTTTCAAATAGTAATATTGTGTCACTTCCTTGATTCTCAAAATTTTCAGTGCTGCCCTCGGATCTTAACAGATTCGTGGGGAAGTATTTTGCAGAGGGCACGATTCACTCGCTTATATTGCTCATAATCATAGTAATCAGTCATATTTTTTGTTAAAATTTTACTTATATTTAATACTGACTGCTTATCAAGAATGACACTAAACCATGCGATAGATGTTCGCAAAATAAATCATTTTCAATAATTTTGCAGCATATTATATCTTTTATTATTATATGTAGTTAAGTTTACTAATAGTTTTATTATGATATATGAATTATTTGTTAATTTAATTAAAATCAATTATATAAACAACATAAGCTATTCATATTATTTTATGTATTTGTGACAAAATTAAACTGCCTTTAAAGAAAAAGGTACTTACACTAAACGTACCTATTATGTGACAGTTCAATTTTTAAAATCCATCAACTTTTGTATAAACTTACACTGTGTTACCTTAAATAAAACTCTTCAATGGCTTATTACTAACTTTTAACGATGTTTTACATTAAAATTTATTGAGGTTTTGATTCTTAAAACATAGATGCATGCTTTCTCATAAACTATATTATAAATAATTTTAAAGAATACAATTATGTGGAACGGTAACTGTTTTACCTTTTTGGTTCTGTAGCATTCGTTTTGCATACCAGGACCAGGGCAATGATAAAACATAAAACCAATTCCAGATGAGTACTTCCTTCTTTTGGAATCAATCAAAATTTTTTCCAAAACGCCACTGCCCTACTAGACATATTTATTAGTTATGGTTCTACTAGCTCTCAGACAAATTGTTTGACATTAAAGCAATTTCTTGACATCGTAATCGTTTAACAATGTAACTCTACATCATTTGCCAAATCTTAATGCATGTCAAGTCCAAGAGTTTAATTCTAAAAGCAAACTACATACTATCATATGTCTGTATTCACTATTAAAATTTTAATAAAGTTATAAACCTGAGATGTTTACGGCGAACAAATGAAAACATTATAACCCAATTACACTACAGCTCACTTTTTTAAACGGTTCTCATAACGGTGCTCTTAAAAATTTTTAGTCTAACCTTGGTTGTTTTTATGCCTTATAAGACTCATTTGATGGTTTATAAAACTCAAAGAGGTCAATTATTACTATATACTGAATTCAAAATTACTTATTACAGTGACATTTATAACTATTACTTATTAATTTGTCGAAAATTTATTAAAAATCATATTCGAAACCTACTATTATCGTGATATCGAGTGAACATCTTGTTTTTAATATAATTAGACTAATAGTTATTTATTTTGTTTACGTAAATACTATGAGTGACTTTTTATGGTTTTTTATCATACGTTTTATTTTTTGTATTTAAATTCCACGATTTTCGAACACTTCCCACTTATGACCGTGGTCACAGGATAGTCTGAGACGTCGTGCTTTTTACCAGTGCTGACGGGTTTCCAAATCTGGTATAATTAGTGTTGCAGTCTGTGCTCGTCTACGCACAATGAACTGATTTTATCATTTACAGCCAGCGGTGGTATTATGTGAGTTCAAGTTACGAAATTTTTCGTAATTATGGGTACCAAGCGGGTGAAAAGACAAGAATCAACCATCACTCTATTGATTTGGATGTTGTCTAATCTCCAATAGCCTCACGGATCATCCTTGGTAAAGGTCAGTGTTTTTTAGCGGTTGTGGTCGATCAGATCTGATGTAATGGTTTGGGTGATTGAGTATGGTCACACACTGCGACTTTTTAGATTCTTTTTATGTTAATTTCAGCCATATTCCTTTACACAGGTTATTATTGCTCACTTTGTTGGTTCAATATAAGAGAGGAAGCCGCATGATCAAAATCTGGCAGACTCATGGATCTCGGGAAGGATATTCCACTTACAAGTGGTAGGAATTTACCATTCTTGTTCAACTGGCTTGAAATAAGTTTTTAATTGAAACCCGCCTCCAAAATGTAGCCAATCTTGTCAGTTACGCATCTCTAGCGGGTCAACTCTCACAACTGGCCTCAGCTCACTGCGGCTGCTTTTACTCAGTCACTGTCACGCTGCCGTGGCTGGCAAACATTGCCTCGCAGTACTTGTTTTACATCTGTTGACTCACCCGCCACGTGTTTTGCTGACATTTTATGGAAGACATTTTTATTTTATGGATGATCTGGAACCCCTTCAGCACTTTAGCAAAAGGCGCATGAGCATCTCAGTCCACCCCCGTGACCACGGCCGCTAGAAAAGTGTATAAAAACGTCAGAATTTAAATACCAAAAAAATAAACATGATGAAATCCGTAAAGAAAAGTAATTTTATTCCAATTATAAGCAAATAGTACATTGTCATCATTGAAGACATAAGTAGAAAAACACAATAAAATTCAAAATTTTATTTAACTTTTATTTTTAGATTCTTTCATAAAATAAATGAAAATATTTTACTTCACCCTTCAGACGATATATCGCCATAAGTGGAAATATAAATTTTTGGAAAAATATGCCAACATTATTAAATGACTTACTTTAACAGTTTTAGTTCTATTTAGTTTATTTCCAATTAATTTGCCATTTTAACTACCGACCTTTCCAGAACACTTGCGTGAGTCGTGGTCAAGGGACAGACTTGGGTGTCAGAGCATCTGTACCGTTGCTAAGCAGTAACAGGTCTTCGTACATTTATAACTTGAAAATATTAAATGTTTATGACTTATTCAATATGTTGTTTGATAATAACTTCTAACTCTGGTTTAAAACTTTGATTTGTTGTTTATGGGATCCAAGCATAGGTAGTAAAACGCAACTAAAACTAAATGTTTTCTAATCCGAATAACCTTGAGGATAAACTGTGTTTAGCAATTAGAGGATATTAAGTGATAAAATCTGATATAATTTTAAACTGATTTGTTATTACTAGAACATGCACCATGTACATATTGGGTCTATTGAGTTTGATGTTAGCTACATGTTTCTTCCGGTGGGATCTTATCCATCGCTTTATTTGTCCTAAATAGAGAGTTTGAAATCTTTTACAAGCTACATTGTGACCACACTATATATCCTTGGTAATGTACAGCAATTGAAATTGGCGTAATACTAGTTAAAACAAAATAATTAAATTTAAATATATAAAAAAATAAGGGCTTAAGAAGAAAATTATTCTTTACACAATTCGCTGGTAATAGTAAAAAAAAATAATTTATTTTAGCAGCAATTTAAAATATAAATTTGCATTAAATTATGCATTTATTGTCAGCAATAAATTCAACTTGCTTAAGAAACCTAGGTATGTTACTAAAAATAAAAACTTTTCATAAATGAATCAATATTACACTTCAACTACGTCGCATTTACAAATAATTTCTTCTACCAGTCGAATAAACGCTATACAATAAGTTTCCTTCAATTTCGGGACTCCACTTCAGTTAATGCATTTCAATTGCATTTTGATATTCATGACTTGACTTCGCTTAGTACCACAAATTTGAAACCGAAGATAATTTCTTGCAATGTCAAATTTATTTTTAAAGAATAGAGTAAATTAGTTTTAGTTTACAACAATAGCGTTCGTAGTTTTTTTATAGCTGGAGTACATAACAAATGTTGTACAATTTTAAATTTGATATTGCTGGGAATAAGATTTACGGATTTTTGTTAAATGATGTACTAGTTTGACAATTTTCACGTCAGAAAGATCTTTGATTGCTATGTGATTTATTCAACCTGCAGATATCAAATATATATAGTCAGATGGAACTCCTTAGGTTGTTGAAGTAACCCATGTTGTTTCATTAGCAGTCAACAACTAAAGATTTGTTGAAATCGACTACAAAATATGGCTCGAATCATAAAATATGCTCACAATTCCTCACAATATACTTTAGTCCATATATTTACAGCCCGTCGTGAGACATAAGCCCCATTCTGACGTCCCTTCTCAAAGGGTATCAGTAAGACAATTGTAATAATTCAAACAATACAATCATTTTGTGATTTTGTATTTAGTCATATTTTTATGGAATAAATTTCTTCTTTATTCATCTATTAGAAATTATAATTAAACTAGCTAAGAAATGTTGTTATAGTTAGTTAAACATCGAACTATATAAAATAAAAAAATGGGATTATAAAGGTATATTTCAAGGTGTTCAAAAATATATAATACTTTTAATTTAAAAATAATTTACTTCTAGTGTTATTTTAGCGTGACATAAAATAATAAATGTTACATAACCTTCAAAAATAACGCGATTATTAATAAACAAAAGTGATATTTTTATTTAAAAAGGTAGCTGTTATAAATGGCTTAACAAATATTTGCAGTGTCAACAGACAACAACATGCAATTTAGAAACTAAAATAACCTAATACTACGCTGTGTAATAAACATTGTTAGCCATTAATGTCTTATCTTTGTGACGAACATTTATTTTCTTTATTTGGGTCTATTCTTTCATCCAATGGCTATCTAAATTGCGTTATTATAAAAGCTGGCTTGATAAAAATCGCCAACAATTAGACGATGCTGCGATATATATTGCCTCCGTAGCTGATGAAACATGGGCATGTGCTTTAGAAACCGGGAGGTCGTGGGTTCGAAATCACTGCGGGGACGCAACAAATTTTCATTGTTGTTTCCTGGTTAGTTGGGAGCGGTGGGCGATCGCCCAATTGTCTGAAAAGTAAGATGATCCATGCGTTGGATGGGCGTAAAAAAGTCAGTCCTACCAACCCGCATCGGATGACCGGCGGTGAGATGCCGTCAAACCCCTTAATGGATAGGGAATTGTATCAGGGAGAGCCTATATTCAGCAGTGGACTATAACAGGCTGATGATGACGATGATGATGATGCGATATATTGTATGTAAGGACACGAATTTCCCAAAGATTAAAGTTAAGAAGTTGTCTATATCTATTTCGAAATATATGTATAAATCAAAAGTAAAATTTAAAAAAATCGTCAGAATGTACAAAAAAACAATAAAATTATAACGGTAAATGTGGTAAAGTAAGCTTCAAAAAAAAATTTTATAGCGTGGATAAAATTAAAAAACAATTGCCAATTAGTTTTAGTAAAATTCAATATATCACAGCCATATTAGTGTTTTGAAATGTAATAATGTTCATTGTTTTTTCAGGCATTTCATAAAATTAATAACAAAAATAATATTACATTAAAACAGCATGTTCATGCGAAATTTCTACGTCGCCTACTTTTACAACCATAATTAACACAATAATCTTCCATCCTTTCTTTACTACCACTCATACTCACCTGCGCTTCCTATTTTCCTTTAAAGGTTTTCACTCAACTCAGGAAAGAAAGTGGTAAGGTAGAAACACTTCATCAACACACTTCTGCCGCCGCAGTCAAACAATTGCCTTCAGGAGTTCTACATAACGCACGTAAGGTCCCACGCGACGCGAATGACCAACACTCCGTTCTAATAGTTTTAAGTTTACTGCGAACTTCAACCACATCAACGAAGACGCTGCAGCTGTTGCCGCCATCAGATGAGGTATTTATCGCCCTTCCTTTATTTGCAATTCCAATCCAGCTTCGTAACCACATTGTCCCTGTGGATTACGCAAATGGTCCTTCAAACCCGCATCCTCGCTACCAGGTCCTTAAATAGGATCTACCATATTGCCCGTCCTCGAGCTAGTTGGTCTAATCAAAATTGGCTGACGAAACTTGGTATTCATGCGCCCCGCGCAACTTCTGCAACTGCTAATTGTCTGAATGCATTTGACAATATCTTACTAAGATAAGAGAAAAGAGGGGTATGGTAATATGGTCAAAAAAATGAAACGATCAATTTATGCGCACAAAAAAAATTGTATTTAAATTAACATATTTTACGATACTTTAGCAGTAGTAGTATCAATTCTGAATGTTTAGATACATGGTGACAAACTTCAGCCCTTTTTATGCTGTTCAGAAAATTAAGTTTACGGTTTCCCTATTATATAATGGAGGGAGCCATTCCGTTGCTTTTTTGTATTAATCGTAAGTTGCATATTGCAACTTTATTTTGCCGAAAATACTTATTTACCACAGAATTATTATCTGTGCATATTTACTTTAGCTTAGAGCTATCCTTTTCGATTTTCCTGCGGTAAGTAGGTTATTTTAAGATGCATTTTTTTTTATTTAAATTACATCGGATATGCACGAAAATATCATGTTTCAATGAACTGAACTGTCACCGTTTCCGCTATAATCAAACTGTTTAAATAACATTCAAAGCAAATTCAAATTTGGATGTAATAGCTTTACGCAGAACTTAGATTAAGCCTGTAGTTGACAGCTTACTTATTATAGGAGTTATTTACAAACGTTTAAAAAAATAGATCAGGTTGATCGTATTAGAACATTTAGATCTTTATGTTAATTACATCATAAAGTTGGTTCTCATATGATTTTATTTTATTCGCATAAAGTATATTTATAAATTTTATATTTCAAAGATGAAATATAAAGAAGAATGTCAGTAGTTTTTCTTTACAAATACTCATCTGGCTTTAAAACTCAAATTCATACCAATAATAAACACAAGTGACAGTATTAAAGTTAGGGTTTCAGTTTGCTAGGGTAAAAATTACAGTTGCAAACTGCAATAAACGTAAAACGAGAACAATGTTCAAAGTTAAAGCAACTTTTGCAAGTTTCCCCTTGTATTTTATACTCTTACTTAAGGAAATAATGATGTTACTATAGCAGTCTACTTAAGTGACATCAATTGCTATACTTTAGATGAAATTTAACACATAATATATCGATTTAAGTAAGATTATTTAATCTATATTTATTTCGTTAAAATGCAGCAATCAATAATATAAAAAATAATATGTTTATTTTATTTCAAGCACTGGTGCGATCCCATACCTTTGTCGCGTTATGACTAAAACCGGTAAACTGGTTGTTCATGTATAGAAAAAAAGTATGTTACGTTTCTCCTAGTTACGTTAGCTATATTCTAATGAAAATTCCGTCAAAATTTTTTCAGCTATTTCAGAGATAAGCCAAAACAAACACACAGATAGACAGAAAACGGTTATATATCATTTAAAAACGGCTATTTTGATGTTAAAAACAGACATTTCAGTGCTATTTATTTGAATAGACTAGCAGTCCGTCCACGGATATACTTGTGTTATTTTTAGGTTTTTAAAACAGGTTTTCTTAGGGTTTTCCTAGTCTATGTTAAATAAGGTGAATGTGGCTTCATAATGGTGAAATAATTTTTCAAACACAAATTGAAATCTTTCCTCTTTATAACATTTTTATAAATTGACACGATATTGAAGCATAAATGCATTGTTGGTAGAAATAATATCAATAGATATTCCCCGTTAATGGCAAAACAAAATATATTACGACTTAATAGTAAGGTACAAATAAAAAAAGAAGATAGCAACTGTTTGTAATGTTACCAAAGATAGTTTAAGCTAGTATGTCCCTCATAATTTAATTTCCGGCTTGGCTGATGGGTCATTTTCCTTGTCCGCTGCATTGTTCGTCTTTACCAGCCACATTCGTGAGCTAGGGACCATGCATCCATGTAGATATATTCACTGGTAAATTACTGCATTTTTTCGTCATGCTTTTTTAAGCTATTGCATATCTTTATCTCGGGCTTTGGTAGAACTGGCGAAAATAAACACTGATGTAACATCTTTACGACTCCTTTTATTTTTTTAGCATAATGCCTACGGATACCACATGTGTCTCATTAAGGCAAAGGAAACCTCCCCAAACAAAAATATCACGTTGACCCTTCCTAGTGCTTTTAGGGTGCTTTAGCTGTTATTAAACAGCGTTGCCATTTTCTGTATAAAACAGTGTAAGTCTAAGAAATGTTAAGGAGTTGAAAAGTATCCAATGTTCTTTATAAAGAAAAGAGTATTTGTACGTGGTGTTATACAGCAGGAGTTAACGTCCTACGTCATACAAAATTTTTTTTGTTTATTTAATGCTATTTATAAATATTTAAACAAGTGACAACAAATATTTAAACAGTACAAAAATCTTATCAACTTTCCACAGTATATAACCATTTACTGCAATAAAAACAACGTGCTATGTGCACTAAACTGTCTAAAATGCGGTGGCTTTCTGCCACCATTACTAAATAAAATTACTTTCTACGGATTTTATCGCGTTTATTTTACGTATTTAATTTGCCTACGTTTCGAACACTTTCCAACGGCCGTTGTCACAGTCTACCCCGCGTATAAAATCCGTAAAAAGTAATTTTATTTAATCATTTAAATATCGTTATGCCAAAATGTTAAAATATCTTCCTGTATTAGGCAAGGTCAGGCTGTATGATTATTTAAATATTTATTTTTTACTTTACTTTTTACGAACAATTTCCATCATGCATAATCTCTCGCAGACGGGCTTAGACGTTGGATGCTACTTCATGCAGGTTCAGTATTTTTTCCGAATTCGTCCTTAAAACAACACCGTTAAAATCACTTAAAAACCTTTTACTAATAATGCCTTTTGATTTACAATTTAATCGTGATAAATGAATCATTACTTGATTCATTATTAAAAGAACTTACACTTCACTTCACATGTCATAAACGTTAATATCATTTAACCCGCAAATAATCTAAAACGTTGTCACATCATCAGCCTTTGTTAGTCCACTGCTGGACATAGGCCTCCCCTAATACACCCCTATCCATTAGGGGGTTTGGACCGTATCCCACTACGCTGGTCTAATGCGGGTTGGTCATTTAAACTAAAACGTTGATGGTGTTGTAAATCATATTAAACGCATTATCTACTAGTTATTAGTCAGAGTCATTAGTCTTTTACTGAATTATAAATTCGTTAAAACATGACATAATTTGTATTTGAAGATTCTTAAATTCAAAACTTAAAAAAGTTCAATCTTCTTATCCCATTAAACTTTAAATTATCTTCAACCGCAATGTTATGTCACTGCAGTAAAAGCGATCTACTAAGCTGTCGTATCCAAGTGGAACAGCTAACTTGATAAATTTCCAATATAACGTGAAATGAATCCGTGAAAATGAGCTTACTGCAACCAAATTTACCTAAGAAGGTTAATAAAATGTTATTAATCCTTTTTTTATTTGCAAAAACTTAAGCCTTGACATATTTTTTAATTTGTATTTGCACATTTCTTTCCTAGGGTAAATGTTTTAATGGTGTTTATTTTAAACCGGCACAATTATAGTTTTTAAGTCTATTCGTTACAATTATACTCTCAACAAATTAAACTTTACCAAAAAAGGTATGACCGACTTCAAACCGTATATAACCATTTTGCACTATACAAGCCGGTAAAACTTTAATGTAAATTTACACTATATTAATTTAGCCGGTAAAACTTTAATGTAAATTTAACTATATTAACTTACTCACTTTGAGGTTTGAAAATGCCTTATTACAAATTGTTAACAATTTTTACATTAAAATGGCTATTGTAGGTTATTTTCTGAAACATAAATAAATGCGCCTGTGTCACTTTATTAAAACCATTTTAAAAAGTACAATTAAGTACATAGTTTGACCCACTTTTATGGTTTCACACTGCTTTGCCATTCAATCGCAAGAGGTTGTGACTTTTAACGCCAAATTTTTTTTTTTAATTCAATAAATCCTTTCTCTAATTATAACTGTAGGTATAATTCTTTGTTAATGTGTATCTTATTAAATGTCATATGAAAATGAAATGTTTAAGCTATTTTGTTTAAAGTTATGGATGACATGAATTATAAATAAGAGCATGTAAGCTATGAATGGAGGTTTACATATTTCAGCTGTCTTAAAATTTTACATGGTTTCACTGGTACGGATGTGATTTATACTTTCTAAATATATTTTACGTATTTTTCAAATAATTTGCTATTACGGTACTATAAAGTTTATACTTTGTTTTATTATTATGGTATTTTTATACGTAAAACGGCTATGGAGAATAAGTAATCGGCTAAGATGTTTACCTATAGACAAACGGAAATGGCGTTCAAAAACTAACTCAGAACTCTTTGAGTCTGCCATTTACATTATGATAATTATATTACATAATGTTTTAAAACATAGGTTAGTACAAACGCCTATATATGTTCCTCACTGCAACTTTCAATACGATAATTTGTACATCAATTATGTTTATTTGCTAGATTGATTCGATATTACATAGGACTAAATTGTTGTTATTTCTAGTAAGGAAAATGCCACTGAAGAGCTAAGTCACAAGTAACAACAATTTTTAAAATATTAATAAGTGGAAATATATCAAAAAACTCTCAAAATTTGGTTTTTGATAAAGACTGACTTGACACTGTATTGTATTAATTGCATTGCAAAGGACTCAATAAATTATACTTTTAATTATTACTTTTATAGATTCTCTTACGTTTTTCAATATCGGCTTTTTAAAGAAAAAGACAGCTTCTTGAAAGTTTTATTAGCTACAAAATTTGAACGTGAAGTCAATCTATTGACGACTTTAATAGAATATAAACTTCTTATCCAAGGTTGTCAGTAAGTTACTCATTTTCTTAAAAATAATTTAACTTATAATATAAGAATAAAGTGATTAGGTCAGATCAGTTATTAGATTATTTCTAATTGCCCACGTTTAAAAAATATTGCAGATATACAAATCTACTTAATCTGTTAGGGTATGGTATTTTTATGTATAAAAATACATACTTTTGCATAATACTTTTTACCAGGTCATTTATATGGCTCTCATATATAGAAAGTCCTTAAATAAATAACTTTATACAAAATTCTTTATTTGACAAATATATTTTATGATCATCATAAAAGGCCAGTCACGCTATTTGCCATTTATTTTCATAATGTTTATTTCAACTTATATTGACTAAATTTAAGGTTAGAATAGGCGTAGAATATACTAGAAACAAATCAAAGTATGTTTTTGTCGTTGTATTTACTTTTGTTATTATAAATCAAGATAAAATAGCTAGGTAGTTACTTTATGATAAAGGTTGCACTTATTTTTCCTGACACCTTCCATTTATTACTTTTCTGATCTTGATGTACGTAGTATTTTCCTGTTACAAGATAAATCATTATTAAAGATATTTTACGGAGTCGGAGGCGTGACTTGACTTCAAATAGATTCAGGTTAGGGATGTAAAAAATTGCAACTAAGCAATAAGTTAAGAAAATACAAGCAATAATTTCTAATTATCGAAAAGTAGCTAGGTAACTTAGAGTGTATCGGTTATGACATAAAAGAAATTTTAAGATATTTTTATTTTCCTTATAAATGTATTCAATTTATCTCACAGATGAAAAACATAGTCTATGCATTTTATTTTTACTAGAAACCCGCCTCGGCTCTGCACAGGCAATACTGATATCTTTATAATGTATTGAAACATATACAAATTTATCAACGTTTTCTTAAAAAATATATTATATGGATTATACATATAAACCTTCGTCTTCATTTATTCAATCTATTTAAAAATCCCATCAAAATCCTTTTCGTAGTTTTTAAAGATTTAAGCATACATATAGGGATGGGATATAGGGGATGGGAGGATAGGGACAGAGAAGGCGACTTTGTTTTATACAATGAGTGATTAATTCTCAGTATTAAAGATTGCAAAAATATATTTAATTTTTTTAAATTACTTATAGGATATACAAACAGACTATATACTATGCTAAATAAATAACTTTATGGCTAATTTAACTCTTAATGCAAAAAAATTGTTTACGCGGTGAATGTATTTTAATACTCTCTTTAAAAAAAACTGGTATATTCCTAAATTTCTATTTTACCTTAATCTAAATAAGTATGAAATAATATATGCATTTAAACAACTTTATTCTAATCCATAAAATTATACCTAATAGTTTGAGTAGAGAGAACTACATTGCCATGTTTTTAATAACTTGGAATTGTTCTAAGAACTGTTTCTTAATTTATCTTAAAATAACAACTATATAATATTCGTAGATATCGCAAAGATTTGCAATGGGTTCTTTGTATTTTTTTTATTATCATCATACCGATTTCCCCAAAATTATAAATGGTACTACGCACAATAAATACGTTTCACGGTGCTGGTCATGTTATTCCATCAAAATTTTAATTATACAATAATTACTTCGCAAGACAACTTTTATGTCTGATGGTTTTATGTAATTAGCTTTGCCGTAAAAACCGGACTTAATAACTATTAAGATAATTGTGAAGGCGCGGTACCTTGACACATTTTACTAAGTACTTTTAATGGTTTATTACTTTTTCCGCTTCGTAAATAAGGAAAGAAACACGGTGTTTCATAAATTATTAATATACCTTTGACAATTCGTGGAACTGAGTGGTGTTTGTCTTTAAAATACCAATGTAGACGCGTTATCAAGTAAATTTCAAAGAAAAGTTCAATAAATTTATGAAGCTCGATACTGATAATTGCTTATCAGAATCGAGCCTCATAAAATTTGTTGAATCAACTACAATGGCAATTATAAAATTCATTGTTAGTATCATATTTATGGAAACGAAAAGCTCTCCCAATAAAGACAAGCAATGTTTAATATAGGTGAAATTGAGCTGCTGCATAAATGAGCTCTTCATTGAAAACACGTTCATCGTGCATTTTATGTATTTGTGAAAATTTTTGTGAGCCACGTTATTCTACTTAACATGGAACGATTTTGATAATTCTTGTTTTTTTGAGACAGTATTAATGCATATATAAAGGTGATTTTAAAGATATTTATATCATTAAATTATAAAACATGGACAAAAATTATTATATATGTATTAATGTAGGATAGTAATGTAGGATAAGTTAAGCGATACGTATAGATAATAAAATCTAGAACGAAATTGTTTTTATTAGGCTAATGTGTTAAACTTATATAAATTTATACCTTAAACTATCTTCTTAAACCTTTTATAACTAAACTACGTAGAGATTGAAAGATAATGTTTAAGATTAAAACTCATCTGTGGAAACTACGCAATAGAAGCAAGTGAAAAGTTTTTAAAATCTATTCAAGATCAATTTTACTAGAAGCATCGTACTAACGATGGTTGGGCATTTTAAACTCACCTAAACTTTTTAGAACTTATGCTTTAGCCACTAATAAATTAACAGAACCTAATTCACATAATTTAAACTCAGAGCACGTTGTTCGTTTGTTTCTAGGAATTTGAGGCAATCTTATAAAATATAAACTAAGGCAATAACTTTAATTTATATAAACTTTCATTTGTATTTATTTATAAAGTATTATATCTGCTCTTCGCGTAATTTTAAGTGTTTCCTTACTAATGAAAGTAGAAACAGGTCAAATATTGTTAAAACAATGAAAAAATATACATTATATATGATAAGAAAAAATACCGATACAGTTTATGTATTTAAAATTCAATTAATACGCCTTGGCTTGCAATTGAAATTACTTGAAATAGAAATGTAAGACTAGTACCCAGTTACGACATAAACTATGACTTTATAATGTATTGAATAACTCGAAAATAGGAATTCTTGCACCCTGGATATTATTTGCCAACATGCATGCTTAATACACACTAATATAACCATGTAATTGATATGATTAATTTAGTAACATATAAAATGAGACATAAATAGTTCACAAATGTTGTACAAGAATAGCATGACGTCAAAATTAATACGGATTTGGTTGACGGAGGATAACAAGGGCCCTTATTGTTAAACTTCAGTCCCAATCGCTATAACAAAGACGTCAACGTATTAAAGATTGATCTTTGACTGTTATCTTATCTCAGTAGTGACCCTTTTCTTTTATTAACTGTATGCTTTATTTAGTCATTTAAAATGTTATTAAAATAAGACTATTATTACGACTATTATTTACCTGTATCATTGCTATACCTCTATCTATCATCTATATTTGAAATAACATAATTTTAAAACTTACTTTCGATTTTTTAAGAATTTAAAACATCGAAATTAAAGTTTCAAAGTTAATAAGTAAGTAGTGTTTATTAATTAGTTTTGTACTTTCATTAAATTTAACATTTTTTTCACAACGAACACCTTAAAATATCAAGCTATTATAAAGGATATGTTCTATTGTGACTTAATCGGCACTTAACTTCACCATACTGATGGAATAAAATGGAATTACAGTATTCGGTCAATCAGGAGCCGAGTGATGATGTAACTGATGTATAATAAAAGAAGCGCTTCAAATCGAGTCAAACCTCGTTGTTGTCTAGATGTATTGGTCAAATATAACGAATTAAAGGTGATTACAAAAATTAATTATATTCTATCTAAGCCAAGAAAAACTAGCTGCAGCCAAAATATACGTTAACATTTAAATTTTGTTTCTCCATTTGCGAAATAATAGCAATGTAAATCTATCATCAGGTTCAGTACATTTAAAAATCATAATGATTTTTTGTGCAGTAATGACAAAAAGACGCCCGTACTTCATAAAGCTAATATGATGTTTTAAAGATCCTATTATAAAAGTGAAACAGTCCTCGCGTGTATGTTTCTTGAAAAAATATAAAAAAGCGGCTTTCAAATGAGTTTACTCTACCTTCGTTCATCTTGAGTTTTACATATTTTTTTTATCCTAAAGTTTAAGTAAAATGCTGTACACAACTTTTATAACTGCAAGGTTTGGATAAATATATAGACATCTGTTTCTGATTCAAAAATAAAATAGGTTTTCTACTGACTATTCGGTTACCTTTTACTTAATAGATACACCCGAGTTTCTCCTCGGGATCTCTTTAGACGCTATACGAAAAAGCCATTATTTCATAAAATGTTTGTTTTATAGATGAAACTATTGTTTTATAGTTCATATACCTATGAATTCTTTATATTTGCACAAATTTTAATAGGTTATTTTAATATTATCCAAATAAGATAGAAATAGTTATAAATTGTATGCAATCTCTGGAAAATACCTATCTTCTGTTAGCAAAGAAAGAAGAACTAAAAATTTTATCCGACCCTATGCATGCACTTACAAGTGAGATGCAAAATAATTCTTAAAGCACCTCTGGGTGCTTATGTTTGTGCTGCCATTATTTTCAAGAAGGGCTCGCTAGTCAATCCCTTTTTACGTCTCAAGGAAAAAAGGGACGCCGTGACATTTAGTTAGCACATTGGCGCTGTATGATGTCTTTATTTAGTAAATATTTCCAATTTTTTACATCAAATTGAACTAGAAATATTCATATTTCTTCAAAATACATTATTACTTTTCTGTTTTTTATAACATTAGTTATTTCCATATCAAGACTATTAAATTCCGTCAAATGTCTTTTTTTAGACATTTGACGGACTTAGACATCTTTATGTATATACTTAGGCATCTTTAACCAAGTCATCGCTTGCATAAAAAATCAAAATATAAGCCTTTGTTCTAAAAACACTGAGCCTTTAATATATCCGCAGAAAAAACATTAAACTATGACTCTACAAAATATTTAAAATATTTAATTCATCTTATACATTTTTTTAAATTTTCTGATTTAAGTTATACTTGCAGTCACTTTTGCGTAGTCATTTAAATCAAAGCTATAATGTCATGTAGTACCTAAACATTGCACTTCAAACGTCTTTATAATCTATATCTTTATAATATATATTGAACAAATAATAGCTATCAAAAAAATATACGTCACAGAAGCGAAATAGCAATCAAGTTAATGTCACTGTGTCGTCAGAATAATGCTTGCCACCGTTAGCATGCGGGATATTCGCAATGAGTAATTTATATTTGTTTTTATTAAAATTGTTTTATGTGTTTTTACGGAGTACATTTTTATTATTATACGATAACATTGCTAATAGTAATGGTGAATAAATATGTTAACTATTTTCGGTTACGTAATGCAGCCAAACCTTATTTTCCTCTTAGTAATATTATAATATAATATAGAAATTTATTAGCTTGTACACGCCCTTTAACTGCGCAGAGGAATGGCGGGTGTAAATAAATCATATGTAAATAAGTGCAGCAATTGTTGTGTTTATATTTAGACTCAAAGTTTAATATAAAACATATTCAACAATGACGAATTTACGTATATACTTGTATCCCTGACTTCAACCATTTTTACAAATATTAAGTAGCCTATGTTGTTTCTTGGAGTCTATTATATGTATATACTCTATATAATTCTGTATATGTATTTCATTTCATTGAATACGGTAAAATGGTTTAAACGGAAAAAACTGACAAGCAAATTGACAGAAATTATATGTAGTACATATTATTCTTAAAATGGTCTATAATAAATTCTGCAACCACATATATTTTTTTAAGAATAACCAAAAATAACCATTTTAATGTAAAAAATTGTTAAAAATTGCAATGAGGAATATTTAATACTTATTAAAGGTAATATAGTATAAGTTCACATAAAAGTTAATGCATTTAATATACTTTTCATTCTATGTGCATAAAATCTGTATTAATTAAATTCGATTGCATTTAATATGAAAAGAAACCTTATGGGATAAAAATTTAAATCTGGGGGAAAATCAATACTTTTTACAGGCTTTTCACCGTCTTATATTGAACAAAAGGTATACTTTTGAACATAGAGCAGTAAATTTTAAATTTCTTGTATAATAAATGGATGAAGGACAAATTAAATTATATATTTTCTTTAAGAAACATTTCTTTGGAGAAAAAATATTTATATTTCTTTAATTATTGTCTATTAAAACCTCAAGCAACCATATAGCCAAGTCGAAGGCCGAACCACTACTACACACAATTTTCTCAAAAATTAAAAATTTTGAATTTTAAACAGTATATAAAATATAAAATTTTAATTAGGGTTTCGTTGTTAAATTAAGACGTTTAAATTTGTGTAATAAAACCTAATCATATAAATAATAATCTAAATTTTTTAAATTTTAATTTTTGTTCCGAATTTGAAAACTTGTTCTTCCCGAGTCAACGAATCCGGTGAATAAAGGTTGGAAAAGCTTGTATTCACAAACTTAAAATCAGAAATACGCATTCCACTATTCGTAGGATTTCGAGTTCAATTTCAATCAATTTGAGCCGTTTTAATTTTTATTTTCTCATCGAATTTTTTGAATGATTAAGAAAAATTCAATAATCAAAATAGAATTTTTTGCAAAAAAAAAATATAGCCATAAAAAAAATTTAAAAATTTTAAATTTGTTTGTACCCCAATTTTTGTTCCCATTTTGGGATCCACCAAAAAATAAAAAACAATAATTTGTATTTTTGTTAAAATTTTCTTTTTTGATAAATTTAAACAATTATACCGTGTTCATTAATTAAAAATGACATTTTAATATTTAAAGTCACAACATACTAAGATTGGCAAAAGTTTTAAAAAAGTTAAATTGTTAATCCTTTCAAAGGTTTTATTGATTGATCAAGATACCGCTTGTTATTTTTAACTCCATTTTCTGTAATGGTAAAAAATACGTTAAAATACCAGTTCTTGGTTTCTCTAATTTTGTATAATTTTTGCCCTTGAACTTCCCATCAATCTATTTTTTGTTTTTATGTAGGTTATAAACCTCTTCAATTGATTTAACAACGTTTAATTGAAACCTTCCAATTCATTTTTGTTATGCATGGTTTGATAAATATTTAGGCAAGTTAAATTTGGCATCAATCTATTTACCCTTAATGTGGGACTTGATGTATTAAGTCATTACGGTTACATAACCAAACACAGCCATGGAAATTGAACTTTTAACTAAAACTCCTGTTCGGGGCATCGTTAAAAAAGGGCCCCTTTCTGCTTAGATTTCTATTTTCATTAAAATAATTTCTTCAAAAAAAACCACTAAAATTATCACGATGGAAAGTTAAATGTGTTTTTTGTTAATTACGTTTTCCTCTTCTTAAAACCATGCGAAAAATCAGAAATCCAAAATATTAGCCCAATGGTATTGGAAAATGCGGTAAAGCAATAAACTCACTGGGTGCAAAATTGCTTTTAAAAGAATTAACCATTAAAAATTGTAACAAGGGATACCTATTATAAATTAAAACGGTCCTAAATATCTTTTCCTCCATCATTTTTTAAACTCGCTAAATTTTAAATGTTTGGTAAAATATTTGTCCCAACCTAATGAATGAGGAATATTTCCCTTCCCGAATAGGTTAAACTTTTGCCTCTTTAAATAATTATTGTTCCTTTAAAAAAATTAAACCAATGTTAAGGTTTTAAAAATTTGCTAATAGAAAACCTCAAATCCAAACCTAACCGAATAAAACTGGCATTCTTAAAATAGTTAGAACATAATCAAAAATGCTCTTTATCTTTTAAAATATTTTTAATTAACAAATTATTTTGTTCTACCCCAAAAGATCCTGTTACATAAAAAGGATGGAGTTAATAAAATGGGTTTTCTAAACAATATGGTTTAAAATAATATTGTATTTAATTTAATAAATAACCAACAAAAAAAGATATAAAAAAAAAAGTAATTATGTAGTCTTTTAAAAATAACCATTATAAAAAAAAAAAGAAAAAAAAAAAAAATAAACTTAATGCCCGTTAAAATTAATTTAACATTGTAAAAGTTACTAAACAATTTAAAATCTTTTTGGTTTAAGGGGCGTCTTTGTTTTTGATTGATATTCGGTGAAGGTAAATTTTAAATCTTTTAAACCATAAAGGAGAAATATCGACCTTTCTTTTTGTAACAAAAAAAATTAAAAAACGTCTTGAAAATATATTTTTAGGTCTTTGGCATTACGTTGGTAGCAAACATTATCCCAAACCTTCCATTTATTCTGATTCTGTTTCACTTCCATAACGTGTCCTTACGTTTAAATATTTATTCAACAGCTTTTATAAATTAATTATAAATTTACGTTTTACATACCTAACAAACATTTCAGTGCATTGTCTGATATTGTCCTCCTTTGATAGTTCCTTTTATTTGTTTAAAATTTTTAATTTTTATTTGTGCAAAGAACAACAATCTAATCTTTATAGTAAATTGCTGTATTCCTTTTAAATGGCTGTTCTTTTGGAAGGATATTATAAATATATATTCGGCTTTAATTCGAATCTTATATATTATGCAATTATAAATATAATTTGTTTGTGAAATAATGCTACATAGTTATTGGGTATGTATTTGAAGTACGTAGTGCATATATTATAGATTGGAATATTTTTATTACGTAAATATTATCATGGTACCAAATCTTTCACCATTATAACCGAATAAACTTAATATTCGTTCGTTAAACGATTAGGTAACTGAAGTGCTCTAGTACTAAAAGTAAGCAATATATTTTTCCTTAATATAAAATAGAAAAAATATTCTTAGAATTATAATCTGCAATATAAAATGGAAAGTCCTTCTGTATTTTATTTAACCAAAAAGAAGATGTGAATATAAGCAAAAACTTTTATTGCGTTTGGGTGACGCGAGATTACAATAGGCCGTGTTATTATGAGACAGAACTCGAATTGAATTGAGAAATATGTATCATTGTTTCTATGAATTTTTTCATAAAACTTATTTGTAAGGTTATTTTTTGGTAAACAGCACGTATTTTGATATTCAACTTTTTCGTACATGTGGTCATCATAAATAAGTGCTCTCACAGTGACGCAAGGTTGATGTTAAATATACATTAACAACTTGGGCAAAATTAATAACCACAGACACTTTACAAAAGACGTGATGTTTTTAACATAACTTGTACTTAATTCGCTGTGATAGCGCAGTTGATTGCAGTTAAATAGTCAATTTATTGTAAGAACATATAAGAAAAAAATGTGTGTTCATCTTTAAATTTGATTTAAACAAAATATTTTGGATGGTTTGTGGTAAGAATAGGCACTGGTGACCTGTAAAAAGGGAACCAACTTTATTTGAAAAAATCTATTGCTTTTAGTTAAAGTTGCAAAACTATTTTTGATAATCTTTTAATTTTTCCAAAAACCTCATGCAAAAATTAAATCACACGTCATCTATACACCCTCGACTACACCAATACCGAAACACTTATCTCACATCATATAGCATCCCCTAATTTAATTTCACTCTACATTTTACCCTTTCTTTTCGTATCAACTACTCCAGCCACTGTTTATTGTCATACTACCGCAACAACTTCAAACAACTACCATAATTTTTTTTCACCACACACACAAGCACAGACACGGATTTAGCACAGTCCCACACAATATCATTAACGATTATACTCCGTTTGAAACAAAAAATAAGATATAAGATTAAATTAACAAAAGTGAAGAGATCAATGCTCGCCTGGGGAAGGCCTAGTTACTTGTGGAAGGGTTTTACGGCACCTATATTAAGGACTATCTCTTTACCAAGCTCTTTTGTACTAGTTTTTAAGATTTTTGTAAACTATTTGTATGAAAAATAGAGATATATATATTATTATTATTAAATATAATATAATTTGTGAAATATTTTTTTATTTTCTGAACTCATAAATAACAGTTAAAAGAACTTAATAATCTGAAAATGTTACAATTGACAAAACCTGTAATGATAATTATGAAAGATTTCACCATCAAAGCACGAAAATTGAATTGTCTCATACACAATGCCTGCTAAAGTGCTCCGTTTATTTCGATTCATTTCTCCCTTCAGTTCAAAATCACGACCTTCATCAACATTACTCGATGTCAGATTGTGGAATTGCCTTTTGTGAATATCGCACAATAAGATACTAAAGGAAGGCATCTTGTGGTCTACCAATTCTAATCCATGTCTTTCATGTCTTTGAAATATTTTAATCTTGTAAAAATAAATACTTGATCAAGTTAAAAAGATTTTACTGTTTAGTAAGTAATTTGTTTTATAATGAACTTATAGTAACAATATAACGACATTGATGGTAAATAATGTTAGGTCATAATTAACTTTCTTTTGAAATGAGGACATTTTTTTAACTGTGATGACCTCTCCCTGATCTAATTATACAAATAATTAAACCCAAGCATAAACTTTTGTGTAGTGTTTACAAAAAATTCTAAAAATTTATAATTATAAGATATTAAGAAATTTATTTTAAAAATTCCTTTTTAATAGAAAGTTTAATAAAAGTAGTTTGAGATCTCTTTTCACAAGGGACTGGAGGTAGTACCTAACTTGAAAGTGTTATACATATCTAAGATTAGGACAGAAATGCTACTGTCTTTTGCTTTAAAAGCACTGTGGCCTTAATGATTACCCTATATACAAAAAAAAAGAATAACCCACAATAACCATTTCAATGTAAAACTTTGTGAAAAATTCAATAGGTATTGAAACTCGTTTAAAGTTAATGGTAAAAACATTCTTCGTTTTATGTGAATTTACGGTTTGTACAGAACATTTCGATCAAATGAGATTATGTCACATCATCACCCTGTTAGTCCACTCTGGACGAGGCCTTACCTAATGCACGCCTTCTCCATTACGTTGTTTTTGGACCGTAGCCCACCGCGCCGGTGGAGGCTTTTCAAAGCAACTACAGTCTCATGATGATGATGATGACGTAGAATATACTTTGTATATCTTTTGCTGTTTTGGCAGTGATTGCAATTTTTACACCATTGGTAAAGCAATGAGGTAACATACTTAAAAAATCGAATTAAAGCCTTCCTTTCTTTTGTAAAGTATTTTTTTTTTTTTAAAGGCATCTGCCTACTTTGAACACATTTCATTAGTATAGTTCAACTGCCTCTACATAATTTGATTAACTCGACTGCCTGTGAGTAGATTTTCAACAATCTGAGTAAATTAATTGCTGCTGGGAAGACTTGAGGGTGAACTATAAAAACATCAACTGCATGTTATTTATACCTAATGGCATTTAGTCTTTGTATATGGTTAAAAGTATTATTTCTGTTTAGAAAAAAACGTTGAATCGCGTTTATAAGGTAAATTGGGGATGTGACTCGTGATGTTTAACAATGTCCAAGGGTT